>JAQISU010000041.1:5465000-6810000 GCA_029339505.1 Unio delphinus | reverse complement strand
ATGTAAGATTGATCTAAAAGGTGAGACAGTAACTGACATGGTTTGATTCAATCTCAATCTCACTCAATGGCAGGCGAAAAGGTAATTGGGTTTCAAATCCATGCAGTAAACAGCCCACTGGTTCTACCAGGAATGTTTATAGTGATGCAACAGTGAGCAAAGTATATGAGCTGTCACTGATCATGACAGCTTGGATCACTTTGTGGTTGATGAATGTTGCAGTTTGCAATATCTGTGGAGATGCCAGCAATTCCATGCTGTGATGTCAGTGTGCAAACTGATATCTTAATCCCTCAAGATGCACCTCTGCACATTCCCTTTAATAACCCACAGTACTAAAGCCCATTGACTTTCTGTCCATAATATGCATGTCTGACATGTATTCAATTATGCATGGTTTGTCATTTTCAATCCTAATACATTCATAAATAAAGATTTTTTTATATATTGGTTATCCCTTTTAGGAGGTACTTATTAACTAATTAAGCTTCAAAGTAATTGATTCTGGCTTATTATAATGGAAATAAATCTATAGCAAAATGTAGTTTGATGAAAATAGCAATGAACTTGATCTATCATTTATAAAGACAAAAATATCCAGAAAAATACTTGACGATTCAGGACAAAAAAGACACAGCCATAGACATATAATTGATAACAGCTAGACAGAAATGGCAAAAGGACTGATATCATGGTTGTTTGTGTAGATGAGGGGAAATCCAAAGTCTCCAAGGAGTTCCTGCTTTGAGATTTATGTGGTTATTAATCCACAAAATCCTTGTGGTGCATTGAGGCTTAGGCAACTCTGATTCTTTTGTTTACTGTATCGCAGTTTGGAATACGGGTAGGTATATGCATCCAGGCCATTTTCAAACTATTGATAGGGTATCAACTGCCCAGGTTCATGGTCTGGAGATACAAAGGTTGGGAGTTGGTATTCCACTTTAACAAACAGTTCCACCATTGGTCGGTCCCTATGGGATACATATCTGAATGAATAACCAAGGGATGAAATGACCCTTCTGTCTGTATTAGTTGATTGTTCCGGGACAAAACATCATCGAGTATTTCACGAGATGGCAGAAGTCATGGGACTAGGTTGCTCCTTGTCGTTTGAGATAAGTCACCACTGAAGATTTGTCTGAGAGAATAAAACCTCACTTGCCATACAGAGATACCTGCCACCAGTGACAGGCTTTCACAATGTCTATCATCTCCAAAATGTATTGATATAATGATGTTACTCCAAGGGAGAGAATGCACTGCTGGCTTCCCGATGGTAGTATGTGGGTTCCCCAGGGTTCCATACTTACATTGGTACAGACTGTAATCTAAGGTGGTTGTACTGGATAAAGGTATACCCACAGTTAGCCAAGTTATGTTGCCCCAATCCTTCAGATGGTGCCTCAATTGTGTGAAGATGGTGACAGAATGGTCAAGTGGGCAAACTTTTGGCCTCCATTTGGACAGAAGGATTATTTACAATGGGTGCAAAGTAAGGTTAACTACGTCCATAAAGTCTACAGCCATATTAAGCAAGCCTAGTAGGCAACACATTCCCATGCTGATAAAATTCCTTGAAAGTAAAGGTGCTAACATGCTTCTGATATCAATGCCTGAATTTGAGGGTTATGTAAAATGTTGCGTGTATATTGAACTCCATCCCTAGATCAACAAATTGTAGAGATAGTACTAGGTAGGATCTTTCCTTGTTGATGAGAAGTCCAGATTGGTAAGAAGGGATATCGTGTCTTGTTAGATCTAACTCACTGATGTTTCTGCAGAACGTCATCCAGGTAACCTGATGTTGCCACCATTGAACTGGTCTGGAAATTGCCATTACTTGATTCATCAGACAGGTGATGCCCCAGGAGCCAATGCTGAACTCCAATGGGAGTACCCTGAATTGGTATACGATGTTGTAGGCAAATCACAGGAATGTCCTGGAGTCTCCCTCATTGATCATGGATGGCTTTCAATATGCGCTGTAACAATAATACCTGCTTCATTGGGCAGAGTGTCAATATGATGGTTTTCAGAGGTTTGTGTCCATTAGGCGAGGCTGTGGTTGTGGGAGGGATAGAAATATGTCTCCTGAATTCACTGCAAAAATACTGCATATTAACTACTAAGTGTCATCAGAGGCCATCTGATCCACACATGGAATGTGACTTTGTCATCCCCAAGGTGGCAATATCACTATCACCTGCTATGGTTTCCAAATGAAAAACTCGTGATTGCCAAAGACAGAACTGATGATGAACTGATGATAAGACACAGTTGGAATGTATCTTTTCCATACTGCAAAAGTAACTGAAGGTGGATTCTTTGTCCCATCAAAAGATCCATGGGCTGTCGAATGTTTGATCCATATAACCTGTCCATATGTCTGTTGAGTGAGAGGGGCACTTAGCAGCTTGTTATCTCTGTCCCTCACTGTTCTGCATTACAAATCAACTCGGACCTTGAATGGGAAAGGTCAGCGCTTCATGGCTGAGGGGTAAGTTTATGTATCTCCCTTGTCTGCCAGACATTTTTACACTGAGGTAAGGTCAGCATGGAGACTAGTGATGTGCCCATTGTTCTAACCTGTATGACAAATACAGCAAAACATAAAACTGTTGCAATGCACCTGTCTTTTAGAATGCAATGTCGTGGGAGAGGTAAAAAATGTTAAAACACTGAAAACAGACAAGCTAATAAAGCAATTAAGCATACAGGTAAAATATAATAACACCACCGGGATGATGAATGAATGAAAAGTGGAGTGTGGAAAACTAACTGCATGGGAGCCATATATATATATATATATATATATATATATATATATATATATATATATATATATATATATATATATATATATATATATATATATATATATATATAAATGTATGTATATATAGAGGGCTGGTCCCTATTTTACTCTGTGATAACTTTGAAACTAAATAAAGACAACAAGAGTCCCTCAAAGCAGCAACTACTAATACCCTACTGGCCAAACAAAAATCTCTGCAAGTCACCTTTCTTCTTTTTAAGTTGCAGATTCTGACACAATATCTGATATATCTGAAAAAAGTCCAAATTTGGCAATGAAAAATATTTTCTTACATTTGAGTTCAGATAATACCTGTATGAGCTGTAAAACATGACTTGTCATGAGTTTGGAACTAAATACCATGAATAGAAAATCATTGAACTTCTCTCTGACAAAATATAACCACACATAATAAGTTAACTTTAACCTATGAATATCTCCATGTCAAAATATAACCACATAAGTTATCTTTACTCTAAAAGTATGTCAATGTCAAAATATAACAACAATAATAAGTCCACTTTAATCTACAGGTATCACAGATAATGCAAAATATAACCACATTAATAAGTTAACTTTAATCTATAAGTATCTCAATGTCAAAATATAACCACAATAATAAGTTAACTTTAATCTAAATGTATCTCAATGTCAAAATATAACCACATAATAAGTTAACTTTAATCTAAAAGTATCTCAATGTCAAAATATAACCACATAATAAGTAAACTTCAATCTATAAGTATTTCACACAATGTCAAAATATAACCACAATAATAAGTTAACTTTAATCTATAAGTATCTCACACAATGTCAAAATATAACCACAATAATAAGTTAACTTTAATCTATAAATATTTCAAACAATGTCAAAATATAACCACATAATGAGTTAACTTCAATCTATAAGTATTAAGTTGTCAAAAAAAAGTTACTGATGAGGATAATATTCTTTGGATATATCCACAAATTGGGTTAAAAGATAACCTCTTCATACTTGAAGGATTAAAAGATAACAACCCCTTCATATTTGTTTGTGTTTTTATGTTAACAAGATGCACAAATAAAGATTACTGACCTAAAAAATCAGTATCAGAGTGCAGACTATCAGCATTGCATACTGGAATGTAACTAAATCAAAAGTCTTCTCTCAATTCACTCTATTTTGTTGTTGCTGTGGGGTTTAATGATATTTTTCAACAGATGATAGGCCCATACATGGCGACTAGAATTAATGGTGGATGAAGAACCTTGGAAAACCCTCGGAAAGAAACACTGACCCACGAGTAGCTACTGGCAAGCTTTCTCACATACCGACATTGGCTGAATCTGAGACTCAAACACATGCTGAAGTGAGATGGCAGTGACCCATAATGGAGAGCACTTTAGACCCTTCGGCCACTCAGGTCACTGAAGCTCAAAAATGCAAGCAGTTACCTTTGACCTGACCACACCTCCAAGGTCTGGTTAAGTCTGGTTTTGAAAACTTCAGATATGTTAATAGTTGAATCTACCATATTCATTCTTAACCAAATGAATATTGCAAGAAGAGTTTCAGTTAAATCTGCTTGACATTATTCATGTGACAAGGGTTAGTTATATTTCCACATTGGATACTATAGTGCCATGCTGGAGGTCAGATGAGCACCATTCTACAAGTTGCTATAGTGTTTTAGTGACATCAGAAAGTCAATATCACTATCCATTCAGAATTAGTAGCCACATAGTCTGGAGATCATAATAGCATTAACTTAAGACAGGAACAACTTTATTCGGCACGAGACCTGGCAGTTTTTAAATTGTAGGCAAGGTCATTCATTTGGAGAAGTAGATATTACATAATTTGTCAAATTTTGGTAGGAATATTGTAGCAAGATATCCGGGTGAGAATTTAAGATTCACAATGGAACACTTTTGACAATAATAGAAATACAATGTTTAATAATGAATGACTTGAATAAGCAATCAAATTATGATAATGTGCATGTATATTTAATCCAAATATTGGCTTAATCAACATAACACACAAATGTAAGAAAGAAAAATACAAATTACTCTACAAAATACAAACACAAGGGGTGAATGTTTCACATTGACTAAACAATTGAAAGATGGATCTAGTTAACTCAGCTACCAAACAATGTAGAATTTTACTCATGTAGTAAAATGAATTCACTCATAGTGAAAATATACAAATGAAAAAGGAGATATACAACTTATCTCTCCAGTCCCGATACATACAATGGTTTTTCATTGGCATAATTTCACTATGAGTGAATTCATTTTACTACACGAATAGATAGATGGATGAACAAACAAATCGATCAATAAATAAAACAATTAACAAAATGCTTATCTACACCACTAGCCTAATACGTAAGGCATATTGTACACCACTAGTCTAATAGGCAAGGATATCTACACCACTAGCCTAATAAGTAAGGTATATGTACACAACTAGCCTAATTAATAAGGTATATCTACACTACTAGCCTAATGGGCAAGGCATATCTACACCACTACCATAATATGTAAGGCATATCTTGTCACCTAGCCGAATGGGCAAGGCATATCTACACCACTACCATCATAAGTAAGGCTTGTCTACACCACTAGTATAATAAGTAATGCATACCTACACCTCTAGCCTAACTAGTAAGGCATACCTACACCTTTAGCCTATCTACACCACTAATCTAGTTAGTAAGGCATATCTGGTCCACCTGCCTAATGGGCGAGGCATTCCTACACCTATAGCCTAATTAGTAATGCATACCTACACCTCTAGCCTAATAAGAAAAGCATATCTACACCACTACCTAATTAGTAAGGCATATCTATACCACTAGCCTAATAGGCAAGGCATATGTACACCACTACTGTAATAAGTAAAGCATTTGTACAATTCTACCATAATGCATAAGGCATAAATACATCACCAGCCCAATAAGTAAGCCATATGTACACTACCAGCCTAATAAGGCTTAAGTACACTACTTGCCTAATAAGTAATGCATAAATACACTACCTGCATAATATGTAAGGCATAAGTACATTACTAACCTAGTATGTAAGGCACATGTACACTACTACGCCTAATAAGCAAAGCATAAGTACACTACCAACCTAATAAGTAATGCATTTGTTCACTACTACCCTAATATGTAAGGCATATGTACACTACCAGCCTAATAATTAAGGCATTGTTACACTACTACCCTAATATGTAAGGCATACATACACTACCAGCCTAATAAGTAAGGCATATATACACTAACAGCCTAATAAGAAGGCATACATACACTACCAGCCTAATAAGTAAGGCATATATACACTAACAGCCTAATAAGTAAGGCATAAGTACACTACCAGCCTAATATGTAAGGCATACATACACTACCAACCTAATAAGTAAGGCATATATACACTAACAGCCTAATAAGTAAGGCATAAGTACACGACCAGCCTAATAAGTAATGCATTTTTACACTACTACCCTAATATGTAAGGCATATGTACACTACCAGCCTAATATTTAAGACATTGTTACACTACTACCCTAACATGTAAGGCATACATACACTACCAGCCTAATAAGTAAGGTATAAGTACACTACCAGCCTGATAAGTAATGCATTTGTTCACTACTACCCTAATATGTAAGGCATATGTACACTACCAGCTAAATAATTAAGGCATTTTTACACTACTACCCTAATATATTAGGCATACATACACTACCAGCCTAGTAAGTAAGGCATATATACACTACCAGCCTAATAAGTAAGGCATAAGTACACTACCAGCCTAATAAGTTAGGCATTTGTACACTACTACCCTAATATGTAAACCAGTAGCCTAATAAGAGCACCAAGTTTCATCAAAATGAAAATGTATATGTGCCAACATACTGACAAATTACAGACATCATAATAGCTACATATAACCCACACTACATTAGATACAAACAGGTTGCCATATATATTCACTTATAAGTTGAGTCCAACTGCAAATAACATTGATCTTGACATACCATATCATAATCCACCTGCCAATCAGTGTCTATTTTGATTCTTCTAATGATTACTCCTAACAAATTTCACAGACCCAGATCTGCTGGTGCATTTTGCAAGGACACACACCTGGGTATGTGCACTTTGCAGACTGTCTTATAAGAAAGTATAATATGGTAAAACTGGAAAAGAAAAAAACTAAATCAGTGTTTGTATGCCCCCAATACCCAAGAAATTAAAAAATGTGAGAAAATGCAAAAAATTGTAACGGGATCTCTATTGCATGCCAACCAAGATTGCATCTTTCCAATGCTAGTGGGTTTTTTGCTTTGTTATGGTAGTCATTGAGTTTTTGTCAAAAAGGTCAATGTTGAAATAAGTTGAAAACTGTTGAAAAAGTTTCAAAATAAATTCAGTCACCAGACTGTAATCAGGTTTAGATCTGCTAAAAGTATATATTAAATATCAAATTTCAAAGTAAGCTGCAGTCACCAGACTGTTATCAGGTTTAGATCTGCTAAAAGTATATATTAAATATCCAATTTCAAAATAAGTTGTAGTCACCAGACTGTAATCAGGTTTAGATCTGCTAAAAGTATATAAATGTCCAATTTCAAAATAAGTCGCAGTCACCAGACTGAAATCAGGTTTAGATCTGCTAAAAGTATAAATATCTAATTTCAAAATAAAGTCACAGTCACCAGGCTGTAATCAGGTTTAGATCTGCTAAAAGTATATAAATATCCAATTTCAAAATAAAGTCAGTCAGAATTCAAATATAATGGTTCATGGTAAGTGTGAGGGATGAAGAGATGAGTGTTTGTGTGCATGTGTGATTTCAAATTTTAAGATAGCTTTTTAAAAAAATCATTCATATAACTATGATGTCTGCAGTGTGGCAGTGTATTGTGATGTCTAGCATTGGGGCATCATGCCAGACACGTTACATGATGTCCCACCTAGTCACATCATATTACAACAGGCCAACCATTCCTAACACTAACCTCTTAATGCTAAGCAACTAGCGAGGCACCTGCTTGTACCATTTTTATAAATTCTTTGCAGTGACTTGGCCAAGTTTTGAACCAGTGATCTGAGTCAGATGCTCTAAAAACTTAGACCACCAGCAGAGTTGGATAAATAGGAAGGCAGCTTGGCAGGTGGGAGGGTGGGGAAACATCACAAAACTATCATCTCCAGTGGGAAAGAGGGGAAATGGGGAGGTGGAATATATTACTCTTAAATGCAACATTGTCAGTCGAACAAAAATTGTGTCATAATTAAAACTACTGCACTACACTACTGTATCATGACATCAAATTATTTTCAACATTTTGACTGCTTATCGGATTCTGATGTCTGACCAATAAGATTTAATGATCTATCCAAATGTACAGATTGTATATATTTGTAAAATTCCTCTATCACTTTAAATTGATAAAGACTTTCTAAAACATCCCACTAGTATTAACCAATATACCTCAAAGTATTAGAAAATGCTGTTATGAGAATCCTGTCATTTATAAATTCAAAAAAATAAAATTACACTTCACATTATATTACACGTACATGCCTAGTAACGAAACTCTGCTATCACTTTGGTCAGTCAAGATACGGCATCAACATTCCATGGAAAAGTCTTGCATGTATTTTATTTGTTTCCGGATATTCTGTACATTAGCACAAGATTCACTTAGTGATGTCTTATACTCCCAGTCCCCCACACTGATAGATACACATAACAACAGCTATGTCACACTAATAGATACACAGAGCAACAGCTGTATCACACTGATTGATACACATAGCAACATATATATCCCACTGATAGATAGACATACCAACAGTTTTACACACTGATAGACACACATAGCAACAGCTACATCACACTTATAGATACATATAACAACAGCTATATCCCACTGATAGATGTACACAACAACAGCTATATCCCGCTGTCTTACATATTGGTGGGACACAAATTTTAAACACAATGAACCCGAAAGTTGATAGTGCACATGTGTCATCTGGAGGAGTAGTGTTTGAAGTAGTAGTGTGGGTTAGTCAACAGTACACATGTGCCATATGAATAAGTAAAGTGGGTGAGTTCAAGTCAACAGTACACATGTGCCATCTGGAGGAGTAGTTTCAGTGAGGTAAAGTCAAGATTACACATGTGCCATCTGAAGGAGTAGTTTCAGTGAGTAAAAGTCAAGAGTACACATGTACCATCTGGAGGAAGAGTGGGCAAGAATTATTATCATTAAACCTAAGAAATTATATATAAACCTTACGATACAATAAACATACCAGCAGGATGTTCTTTCTTCTAACTTACTTCTCAATAATTTCCACAGCTGCCTCTAGTTTGACAGGTATAGTAATGTTGAAGATGTTGTTGGTCTGATTGACATCTGCATTTGCCTGGTTGGCTTGTGCAAATATTGTAATCTCTTTTGGCATCTGAGCTATATCTTGTACACTTGGCAGTAGCCACTTTTCCGAAACATCATACTTGAAAATAATTGGAATGTACTGCTTCGCATCCAACTTGCCATTGGCTGTGCACGTCACATTTGAATGTGTCAAACCTGGTGCTTGATTACCCTGACACAATGCTCCTATAACACCACACTTTGAGCTGCAATAGTAAACAAGACATCATTATTTCAATTTTGTTTAAAAAAATAACTTTGATAATTTTGTTTTCAACTTTATATGTTGTATACAGTATTCTCCTATCATAAGTCCAAGGTGATCATCCAGTAAAATTATTGAAAATAAGGATTGAACAACTTGCTTTAGATCTTAATGAAAATTCATCGAAAAGTTGTAAGAGTGGTGGATATACCTATCTTTAAGCAGTGACTTATCTGAGAAATACAGTAATCTGACTGATAGATAGCATCAACATTCAGATAGTCCTCAGACTGATAGATAGCATCAACCTTCAGATAGTCCTCAACATTCAGACCATACTACAGACTGATAAATCCAATCAAGATTCAGACAATACTAAAGACTGATAGATACCATGAAGATTCAGACAATACAAAGAATTATAAATCCGCTAAAGACAGAGACAATACTAAAGACTGACAAATCCAATCAACATTCAGACAAAACTAAAGACTGATAAATCCACTACACATAAAGACAATACTAAAGATTGATAAATCCAATCAAGATTCAGGCAAAACTAAAGATTGATAGATACCATCAGATTCAGACAACACTAAAAACTGATAGATTATATCAAGATTCAGACAGTGCTAAAGACTTATGGATTACATCAAGATTCACACAATACTAAAGACTGATAAATCCAATCAACATTCAGACAAAACTAAAGACTGATAAATCCACTCCACATAAAGACAATACTAAAGATTGATAAATCCAATCAAGAACAGACTGATAAATTTAAAAAAGATTCAATT
The DNA here is from genome assembly GCA_029339505.1 of Unio delphinus. Taxonomy (NCBI): domain Eukaryota; kingdom Metazoa; phylum Mollusca; class Bivalvia; order Unionida; family Unionidae; genus Unio; species Unio delphinus. The sequence goes on along the minus strand of JAQISU010000041.1, from coordinate 6,799,729 downwards.
CAGAACAATACCTATGACTGATAAATTACATCAAGATTCAGACAATACTAAAGAATTGTATATCCAATCAAGATTCAGAAAAAAATAGAGATTGATAGATTACATCAAGATTCAGACAATGCTAAAGATTGATACATCCACTCAAGATTCAGACAATACTAAAGACAGATAAATCCAATCAAGATTCAGACAATACTAATGACTGATAAATCCAATAAAAATTAAGACAATACTAAAGATTGATAGATTACATCAAGATTCAGACAATACTAAAGATTGATAGATCCAATCAAAATTCAGACAATACTAATGACTGAAAAATTCAATCAAGATTCAGACAATACTAAACACTGACCAATCCAGTCAAGATACAAATACATGTACTAAAAGACTGCTTATATATCCAACCAAAATTCAGACAATACTTTGGATAGATAGATTACATCAAGATTCAGACAATACTAAAGACTGATAAATTACATCAAGATTCAGACAATAATAAAGAGCAATATATTCCATCAAGCTTCAGACAAAACTAAAGACTATTATATACCACCAAGATTCAGTCAATACTAAAGACTGACAGATACCATCAAGATTCAGACAATACTAATAATGACTGATAAAGACAATAAAAATTCAGTCAATACTAAAGATTGATAGATTACATCAAGATTCAGACAATACTAAAGATTGATAGATCCAATCAAAATTCAGACAATACTAATGACTGAAAAATCGAATCAAGATTCAGTCAATACTAAACACTAACCAATCCAGTCAAGATACAAATACATGTACTAAAAGACTGCTTATATATCCAACCAAAATTCAGACAATACTTTTTATAGATAGATTACATCAAGATTCAGACAATACTAAAGACTGATAAATTACATCAAGATTCAGACAATAATAAAGACCAATATATTTCATCAAGCTTCAGACAAAACTAAAGACTAATAGATACCATCAAGATTCAGACAATACTAAAGACTGATAGATGCCATCAAGATTCAGACAATACTAAAGACCGATAGATACCGTCAAGATTCAGACAATACTAAAGACTGAAAAATCCATTCAAGATACAGACAATACTAAAGATTGATAGTAACCATCAAGATTCAGACAATACTAAAGATTGGTAAATTAATCACAATTCAGACAATACAAATGACTGACAAATCCAACCACGATTCAGACAATAGTAAAAACTGATAAATCCAATCCAGATTTAGGCAATGTTAAAGATTGATAGATACCATCAGATTCAGACAACACTAAAAACTGATAGATTACATCAAGATTCAGACAATACTAAAGACTGATCGATTACATCAAGATTCAGACAATACTAAAGACTGATAAATCCAATCAACATTCAGACAATACTAAAGACTAATAGATTAAATCAAGATTCAGACAATACTAAAGACCAATATATTCCATCAAGCTTCAGACAAAACTAAAGACTAATAGATATCATCAAGATTCAGACAATACTAAAGACTGATAGATACCGTCAAGATTCAAACAATACTAAAGATTGATAGATTACGTTAAGATTCAGACAAAACTAATGACTGATAGATTACATCAAGATTCAGACAGTGATAAAGACTGATAGATACCAGCAAGATTCAGACAATACTAAAGACTGACAGATACCATCAAGATTCAGACAATACTAAAGATTAAAAGATTCCAGCAAGATTCAGACAATAATAAAGACTGATAAATACCATCAAGATTCAGACAATACTAAAGACTGATAGATACCATCAATATTCAGACAATACTAGAGACTGAAAAATACAATTAAGATTCAGACAATACTAATGACTGATAGATTACATCAAAATTCAGACAATACTCAAGACTGACAAATAGCATCAAGATTCAGACAAAACTAAAGACTGATAGATTACATAAAGATTCAGACAAAACTAAAGACTGATAGATACTATCAAGATTCAGACAATAGAAAACATTGATAAATTACATCAAGATTCAGACAATACTAAAGATTGATAGATACCATCAAGATTCAGACAAAACTAAAGACTGATAGATACCATCAAGATTCAGACAATACAAAACATTGATAAATTACATCAAGATTCAGACAATACTAAAGACTGATAGATTACATCAAGATTCAGACAAAACTAAAGACTGATAAATACCATCAAGATTCAGACAATGATAAAGACTAATAGATACAATCAAGATTCAGACAATACTAAAGACCGATAAAATACATCAAGATTCAGACAATACTAAAGATTGATAGATACCATCAAGATTCAGACAATACTAAAGACTGACAGTTACCATCAAGATTCAGACAATAATAAAGACTGATAGATTACATCAAGATTCAGACAAAACTAAAGACTGATAAATACCATCAAGAATCAGAAAATACAAAAGATTGATAGATTACATTAAGATTCAGATATCTTTGTGATAAAAATCATACAAACGGACTGCACATACAGATTAATTTCTGTAATGGTGAATATATCAAACTACTGATAACACATGTATACAATCCTTCATTTAAAGGTATGCCTCAGTCCTGCCATGAAGATATACCTTGTCTGTGAACTGGAACAACCAAAAACTTAAACTGAAAATTTGGGACCTGTATAAAAACTTATCAAGTTCTGTTGGTTTACTTTATCAATAATATTTTGGGGAAATACTCACTCTGTGGACTTTAATGGTGCCTGTACTTTAACCACCAAATCGACCCTAAATGCAGAGTCAAGTCTGTTTGTAACCTTTGCCGTTAACTCTAATTCCCGAGCATCCCTAACAACCAGAGTAGTGTTTTCATCTACATGAGTCCAGTCGCTGGATTGCAAGCATCTGACATCCACTGCCAATTCCAGGTCAGACAGACATGATGACTTGTTCTCACATTTTATGTCAAAATTGGCCTGCAAACACACACACATATACATTGTATATATATATATATATATATATATATATATATATATATATATATATATATATATATATATATATATATATATTATAAAGCTGAACATCTAAGTACAGAAATCATGATCAGCAAAGTCAATAAATATAAAATCTGTATCCAATGTCACTACGAATTTGTGATGTGGTGTACACCAAATTTCAATGTAATTGACAAATTCGTTCATTTTATTCACCTAGAAATTTTTTAAAAAAAATAGTACAGTCGTCCCCCTCTTGAACGGCCCCCCTGAAAAGCGACCACCCGCTTCTTACGGCCAGAATCCCTTGGCACAGACGAGGGTGTATTCAAAAGTACCCCTCAAGAACAGCTACCCCTCTAACGCGACCAGCGGCCAGCATTTTAGTACAAAAAAATGTAAAATGTCCCCCTCATGAATGGCCACTTTTGTTTCTTCAAATGTATCCAGAACCAATAATTAATTCAAATCTTGACATAAGGTAAGCAATTTTGATTATCTCTATCATAGATACATGTCTCCGAGTGTCATGTTTCCATTAAAATTATGGACTAAAGATTTATAGTATATCATTATCTATAAAAGTCGATGTTTACAGAAAATGGGCTCAATAATGTTATGATAGAGTTTGGGGTTTAACACCTATGTCGAGTTCTTCTCTTTGATGATTATAATTAGAAGTAGTTGTTACAATCATAACATGGCCAGCATAGGCTAAAAATAAATTTTGTACAATGGCACACACAAAGAACCTTGAAGAAAAAAAAACAGGGTACCAGGCAAAGACCGGAAAAATCATGTGACAACACAATATTATGGCTTCCTTGATGGAGACTATATTTCGTATACTCGACACAAGTTTTGTCTGCATAATTAAATCGCATACAGTCAGCAACAACCGAATAAATCATTACCAAACATTAAAATGTCATCACATTAGATTTCACGTAGTGCAATAAATTTGTTATTGATGCTTAGCTCAGGCATTCAACTTAGTCTGCCTGTCCTAAGTTTGTCTAACTATCATACCTTTAAGGAATGCCAGACCAATTTTTCTACACTACAGCTCAGCATTGCCGTGATTGTGACAGCTTAATGTGCAAATGTAACTCTATGATTGCAGTACTGCCCTCTCATTAGAAAATGATGTACTAAAAATATTTACCACTTATTTTTGTATTATTATATGGTAAATATATGACTGATCGTTAAATTGGAAACAACAATATGAGCCCCTGTATTCATCGTTAGACCTAATTAGTTCTTTTGTGTCTCTACTATTTTACTAACTACGACACTGATTAATCTGATTTGTGATAAAATATTTATATGCAGATCCAGATAAGTAGAAAGAATATCATATTTACCGTATGTTTTCGGACACGATATGTTTTTGGCCATCATTTTCTTGGGAGGAAATATATTTAAATGCCTTGTAAGTTTTCAAACGTCGCTCAAATCAAATTGTGTTACAATTTATATTTTCAGACACAACCAACGAGATCGGCTGCGTGGTTTTAATGAAAAATTCACAGTGTGTTTGTCGTTAGTTTAACTGATACAAAGTTTGCTTCATTTGGTCGTTTTCATCTGATAATTGTAATGCATTCGTAACATCCCTGATGTATTCCATCCAGCTGCAGCAGAGGTAGCTCTAGACAGGTTTATTGATGCTCACATCAAAAGGATGGAACTTGGACATGCAGCCTCCTGGTATTGTTGCTGGCGCAACATTTCCACGCCGCAACTGTTTCTTAACATCATCAGTGATGTGAGTCCGGAACGAGTCCATAGCTAATAGTGATCGTTCTCTTCATGTGAATTTCATTTTATTTCTTCAATCCATTGCTGCATTAGTGTTTCGTCCATCCATGCTTTCACTTGAACTGGGATACTCTTTTGGTACCTTCAGAACTAGATCTCTTTCCCTTGAAAATAATCATTGGGGGAAATACGTTGCTAGAACCCGTAACGGCTAAAATGATAGTAAAGTGTCTCTTCTCAACTCCTGTTGTATGAATCCAAATGTTTTTTTGTTCTTCTTAAGTCCACCATTTTTCTGGGCACAAGATCAAAGTATATTGATGTTTCGTCCATGTTAATAATAAATTTATCATCAAACAACGGTGCCTCCTGGCTTGTTGCATAATGTATAATAAACTTATAGATCAAAATTATTACATTACTAACAATGTAATGTTTCGCAATGATAGTGGTGGGTATTTTATTTAAACTTTTTATTTTAATAGCTTCATTCACCTAACAAAAATATGATTGGTTGTCAGTGCAAACATTGTTACACACAAAACCACTTCAAACAGGTGTTAGTTATGGCTTTAATTAGAAACCATGACCCTGCTTAATATAAATAAACAATACATCAGATAGTCTGTACGGATTAGTAAAATTCATTGACATTGTGCAACAAAACAAAACCCTTATCCATGAGGCATTATATACTAAAGTTAAAACATAGTTATTGTTCATCATGTAATAAACCTCTTTGTAGACTATAAATACTGATTGTGGGTGCTAAATGATCTGTACATTGTGTGCTCTTTGAATGAAATCCAGATGGCTTTTTATTATTTCCGAACACGCATGTTAAAGTAATCCCACAGGTTATACTACTAACAATTATCACCTATAAACCCTGCCATTATCAACATGCATCAAAACAATCTATGAGCAGTTCATTGTTTCTAGTCAGCTAGCTCTGCTCATGTTACAGCTGGCTATGTGGGGAAAAAGAAGAGAGAACCACAGCAAATAGCTCACTTATTTGTAAAAAAAAAAATACCAACATATTAATATCGTCAACTCATATATTGCAAGTTGCTTGTTTTTTGTTATTCACTTCCTATGCGTGCATACAACACTCGCCCCATATGGAGCTTCTCACCCTTGGTCCTCTAAGATTAGCCATCACATATGTACTCTCGATACTAAAACATTTCTGTCATAACTTGATACTAAAACATTTCTATCATAACTATCTTAAGAATAATAATTCCAAAATTATTTTATTTGTTTGTATTTTTATTTTAATCATACCGAAATAAAGCTTCCGTGCATTTGTAATATAGATTTTAATGATCACTGACTAGCAGAGGGTTAAAGTAGATTGCAAGATTACTAATATGATGGTTCTTTTGGAATATACGCACACAATTGTTGCTCAAATACATGTATAGCAGTGTTTTCTGATGGATGGACATTTATCAAAGAGACAGAATAGGCAAGTAACAATATTTGTTTAACTTCAAGGAAACCCATGATATGAGCTAACGGTAATTCCGTTATGATGGATGGTTGGGTGGAACATCAATTTATCTTCACCTGTATGTTTTCAGACATATATTTAAAAATTTGATATATATTTGGACAACAAAAAAAGGAAATATTTGTTGCCATCCGATAACATATGGTAGTAGAAAAGTTTGCATAGTACAAAATATTATGTGACATAGTGATTGTAACTTATTCCGCATAGTACAAAATATTATGTAACATAGTGATTGTAACTTAGTACAAATTATGTAACATAGTCATTGTAACTTATTCTGCATAGTACAAAATAGTATGTAAGAGTGATTGTAACTTATTCCGCATAGTAGAAAATATTATGTAACATAGTGATTGTAACTTAGTACAAATTATGTAACATAGTGATTGTAACTTATTCTGCATAGTACAAAACAGTAGGTAAGAGTGATTGTAACTTATTCTGCATAGTACAAAATATTATGTAACAGTGATTGTAACTTATTCTGCATAGTACAAAATATTATGTAACAGTGATTGTAACTTATTCTGCATAATACAAAATATTATGTAACATAGTTATTCTGCATAATACAAAATATTCTGCTATATAGTGATTGTAACTTATTCTGCATAGTACAAAATATCATGTAGCATAGTGATTGTAACATATCCTGCATAATACAAAATATTATGTAATATAGTGATTGTAAATTATTCTGAACAAAGTCTGAGACATTTTAGATATTCACTGATGACAAAAATATTGCTTTATTTAATGAAGGAGAAAGGAGACCATAAAAAGACGAGATTTTCCCAAAATCATTCACTGTGCAAATTGTCAGACAAAAACTTCTTTTAATTCTAGCTAGCACAAATGTGCTTTGGCAACTGACTCATCCCTTTATGTATACAACATAATATCATGCATTCCTAACACCACTTTAAATAATGACAGTGAATTATGAAGATAAAGTAGGAACATCTCTTCAATAATAAAATTCATTCATTGACAACTCAAGCAAAACTGTTTAGCGCTACCTAAAATGAATTTATATGTATGACTGAAGAACGTGGCAGACAAACATAAATAAACACGGACTAAACCGAGATGTCCCTCACTTAATACAGTGCCTGGGATTGGTAAAAGTGTTAAACTTACCTCGACTACAATTGTTGAATTTCTGCATTCTCCTCGGAGTAAATCAATAGATCTCATTAACGTAATATTCTTTCTTCCAGCATTACTGTCATTCTGAAACTTTACTCGCACTGGATCATTCTTATCTTTTGCAAGCATGTCCAACTCAACATCATACTGTAAAGCTATTCAAAAAGTAAAACCTTAATAGATCACATTGAGAATTCCCTGTATAGTGGTTCTTGTCTTTATCAAGCCAGATATCAATCCAGTAATCTCACCTATCAACAAATAAATGAACTATACACTATAATTTTGAGAAGTGATTTCGAAGAACAATTAACAAACTTGTTACAAACACAGTGAACGATTACAATGGCCTTCTTATAATCAGATAAAAATTAACAAGCTTGTTAAAAAAACAGTAAATTATTGCTATGAACTTGTTATAATCCAAGATAACAAATAACATACACTTGTTACAACCATAGACAAATTATACAGAAATTCAATATCAAATCATTAGACAGTAGTTCCTTTATGATATACGAAAATTATTTTCATTGAAGAAACAAATCTCTCACACACTCACGGTTCATTTTAATCTCCACCCTATAGCATAACAAACTTCTTGCCATAGTTCCATAGGGTACATACAAAACGAAGAACAATTATATTAGGAAGCAGAATTTAAATCATCACATTTAAAATATATAGAAGTGAAAATGACAATTTCAGAAAAACACACTCTTGCCAAAGTAGCATATATGAAGGAAAATATGTTGAGTCATATCCAAAATAAATTCTAGAGGTTACTGTAGTATGAGAAATTCAAATCTCAGTAAGTAAGGCTTTCAACAGGGACACTTGGACCATGTATATTCATTGTTAAAATACTATATACTTTGATTCAGTTGTCATCAAGTCAGATTATTGCTAATTTCTTTTCTTTTTAAAAATGTACCCAGAAAAAAAATAGTTTTGCTCAAACTTCAAAGAAAATTCGTTACCTTTGATGCACCAACTGTTCTGTATAAATACTGAGCAAATGAAAACAATTCAATCTCAATTAATGTTTTACAATTATTTAGATGTTGCCAACACAATAGGTAAGCAGCATTTCTTTGGTCCTTTAGCAGTGAGCTGAATAAAACATACACCCTTTATTACAAAAAAGACCACAATCTTCAATATGAACAAAGAACCTTTCATTAAAGAAAGTAAGCACCAAACTTAAATAAAACCAATGGAATCTGATGGATTGTTGTATTTTCCAAAATGATTGAAACACATTTATCATAGGATAAACGTTCTAATTTTGCAGGAAAAACATTGATGCTTATAATTGTTACAAACAGCAGCATAAATTGCAAATTTCCACTCTTTTTTTAATCATATATATTTGGCTTTAATTGTCAATAGATTAGTTTTTCTTCATTTTAATCAAAAGCACATATTTTTGTGCCTGTTCTTATAGCACCACCCCAGCTTCACCATTTTTTGGTACATGCATCATTACTTTTGCTTGTTTGATTAGGATTTTTAACCTACCTTTAAAATTTTATATGTAATATCGCTACGATGTCTGCAGTGAGGCAATTTATAGTGTCATATAGCACTAAGGCATCATGCCGCATTCATGTAGTATGATGACCTACCCAGTCACATTATCCTGACACTAGGCCGACCAGGTCTAACACCAACCTCTTAATGCTGAGTGCGAAGCGAGGCAGCTGTTAGTACCATTTTTGTTTAGTCTTTGGAATGACTCAGCCAGGGATCGAACCCACGACCTCTCGCTTCCATGGCAGACACTCCAACCACTAGGCCACCAGAGTGGTTCACATTAATCATTATCTTCAGATAACTGAATTGGTTGGTTATAACACAGTTCAGTCAATAACAGTCTGGTTCTATGGAACGCAACCACTGTATTAACATGGGGTCACACTGTATTAAGCATTTTCTATAGGTCTTAGGAACTTGCACATTAACATAAATTAAATGTACAGCCTGATTTTATTTGTGAAGTCACACAGGCTACCTGTGCAAGTAACTAGGTACAATAAAATATGTAAAGATGACAACATGTGATAAAATTGTGAAGGCAGAACTTTGCCGACATACAATGACAGAAAAATTGGAAATATAGATGAAGTATACTTTTTTTTGTAAAGTGAGAACTCTTCTAATTTGTATCAACATTGATTCTAATTTTTGTGAAGTCTCTTGTGATGTGTGTGCTTCTTGGGATGAGCTAAATAATTACTAGGATATTCATAGGTTTTGCTAACACTCACTTTATAAAGTAAGAACACTCTACCAAACCACCACCTAGGTGGGCAGATAACTTTTAGTAAGCTCTTTGTAGCTTAAAGTTTTATCTAGAGGGCTGGATGTGTGAGGTATTGGTAGTTCTCCCAAGGTATTATAATTTTGTAATGTATTTAAAGAAGAAAAGTCTGGTTCTTAACTACACTGCCAAGAATACAAGAATAATCAGCTTTAAAATATAGCTACATACACACAGACTTATTAAAAACAGATCAACACTGTCCTATGTCAAGATCTTAAAGCGGAAAGCTTATGAGTGACATTATTACCATAATCAATAATTTTTATTAGCCAATCAGAAGAAATCTTATATCTTGAAGTTTTGGAGACTTAGTAATATAATAGTAGAATAATATCAATATGTACTGAATAATTTGATTAACTTTCAGATTTCTGAAAGCTGCATTTCCATTAGCTAATTCAAAGGTCACCAGAACATGACCCCTAAGTGGTTGCTGTCAGATCTTCACTACAACAGAGGAGATCTGATTTTAATCAGATATCATAAATACATTGCCAGCAACAATAAGCTCTAGGATATAGCTGCAAATATACACTAAAAGAAACAATTAACTATGCAATAAAGCTACACGCATAATCAATTCACCTCAACAAATAGAATCATAAAGAAAAATCTTACTTAGTTCCTCTGCTACTCCAACAGGTGCAGGCTTCTCAACCATGTAGCTAAAGCAGACCATAAGACGCAGGCATGGTGCATCTCCACAGGCTGATCCTGGTGTACCATTTAAGGGAATTATGCTTGGAAACAGTCGGATGTCCATGGTTACGTTTACAATAGGACGTGTTCTCAAAACTATTGCAACATCATTTTTGTATGCTCCAATGGCCAAATCTAGATATGATGAGCAAAATAATTGAGAAAACACATGTAGCTATAAATTAGTTGCAACTTTCAAACATCCCACCCACAGACTTCTACAGTAATTTATTCTGTTTGAAATGCTCATAATTCAATAGATGTAAACAAAATTGTACATCATTTTCCCTACTACATGGAAATGTTAAAGTGCATTAAAACTAGACAGAGAAGCAACTGAAAATAACAAAGTCCACACCAACCAATGGTTTTATGGTTGAAAAGGTGATCACTATGTATGACCAAGTTAATTACCATATCATGAATTGAAAATGAGCTAATATATTATTTCATTACTGTAGCATCTATATCTGCAACATTTATAAATTTTGTATGAAATAAAGATGATAATAATTGATCAATCCGATGAAATAAATATGTTCTAACCTTTTCATAATTAACATAGTAAAACAATAAACAAGCAATGGTTATTGCTGATAATACTTTTTTAAATTTTACTTTATTGAGTTCATGGGGACTATTACTTTATTAACTGCTTCATCAGGTCTATTGACTTTATAAGTACTTCTCCTGGACTATTAATTTATTAAATACATTTTAAGAACGATTGCCCTAAAAATTACTTCAACCGGACTATTACTTCATTAACTGTTTCATCAGGACTATTGACGTAATTACTTCATCTGGGCTATTACTTTATTAACTGCTTTATCAGGACTATTGACTTAATAATTACTTCATCTGGACTATTACTTTATTACTGCTTCATCAGGAGTATTGACTTAATAATTACTTCATCTGGACTATTACTTTATTAACTGCTTCATCAGGAATATGGACTTAATAATTACTTTAACATGACTACTGAATATTTGGATGTACTGATGTATGAGTGTGAGGCCATACTAAAATGTATAAAATTTCAACACTCTTAATATTTTGTATGTTATTTTATACTAAAATGGGATGAATGTATGGATGTACTGAAGTATGGTGTGATGCCATAATAAAATGTATAAACTTTCAACACTCTTAATATTTTGTATATTATTTTATACTAAAATGGATTGAATGTATGGATGTACTGAGCTATGAGTGTGAGGATGTAAAGTTGGACAACACCTTCTGCATTTACAATTCTGGCATAAAATGGCATATATTGAAATAGGTCGCAACTATTTGCAAGACAAGTACATGATATGCCTGTTTTCATGTAAAATGTGACATAACAAAACTATGTACATATATTTTTAAGAACAAAATGCATTTTTTCATGACAATGTCCTTACAGATTAACTTAATTCAACAACAGTATAGTTGCAAAATAAAAGACAGCTGACTGAAAGCTAAAATTCACCTGTAAATCCATTTTTATCCACATCATATTCACCATTAATGTGCCAACCAAACGTCTGAATATTTGATCCAGGTATATTGGATCCAATGACACGACCTGTAATCAAATAATGATGCACTTCATTAATATTATGATGGATATTTACAATGGTGATAGAAAGAAGTGTAGACTTAGAAAGATAATGAGAAAAGTGAGGAAATAAAAGTGACTTTCATTACAAAGAGGATGATAATGAGAAAAATAAGGAAACATATAGCTTATATTATGTTAGCTCAAACATAGATTTACACTAATGTCATCTTGATAACTCATAATATAAATGTATTCACACCAATGTCATCTCAATAACTCATAATATACATGGATTCACATCTATGCCATCTTGATTACTCATAATAAAAATGTATTCACACCAATGTCATCTTAATAACTCATAATACAAATGTATCATATCTTGATAATTCATACATGGATTCACATCAATATCATCTTGATAACTCATAATAAAAATGTATTCACACCAATGTCTTCTCAATAACTCATAATATACATGGATTCACATCTATGCCATCTTGATAACTCAAAATATACATGGATTCTCACCAACGATATCTTGATAATTCATATATGGATTCACATCAATATAATAATAATAATAATAATAATAATAATAATAATAATAATAATGAGGACTTTGTATACCGACTAATCTTTCGAAGCTCTAAGTGCTTTACACATCAATAATGATATGACTACACTACAGAACAACAAATGACAAAAACAATGAAATTGGAAAACATAAAACATACTGAAAGCATATAAGATACAAAACATGTTTAGGTCGCTAAATTTGTCCCTGCAGTCGAAACAGGTGAGTATTAAGAACATACTTAAAAGCGACCACTGTGTCTTTGTGTCCAATTTCAATGGGCAATTCAATCCACGTCGCAGGGACCTGGTGTGCAAATGAACGTTGTCCATATGACATTGTTTTAACCTTGGGAACAATGAGTATACGATTATCAGAAGAAGAGCGTAAGGATCTAGCTGGTGTACACATATGGGTGAGGCTGGAGAGGTATGTTGGACTGGAGTCTGTCATTGAAATATAGCACAGATAACAAATTTTGTGTTTGATTCTATATCGAATTGATAGCTAGTGTAGGGTACAGAGCAGTGGTGAGGTGTGCTCTCATCTAGGTACCCTCAAGATGTCCCGTGCAGCTGTGTTTTGAACTTTTTGAAGTTTCTGGAGTAAATATTGTGACCAACCAGACAGAATTGAGTTACAATAGTCCAGTCTTGAAAGTACTAATGAACAACCAAGTGTTTTAGTAACATCAACTGAAAGATATTTACGAATGGAACTGATGCGTCTCAATTCAAGATATGCAGCCCTGCAGATGTTCATGACATGTTGGTGCAATGTGAGAGTACTGTCTAGAGTAACGCCTAGATTCTGTACTGACTGTGAAAATTTATTGTTGGTGTTGCTGATATTTATTGTCTGAGGTAAAGGATGTGAATGAGAAAGTCTTTGTGTTGTGATCAGAATAGCCTCAGTTTTATCATCATTAATCTTCAGCTTGTTACATGTCATCCATGATTTCACATCCGAAATGCACTTCTCTATTCCATGGATGGTAGCGTCAACTTCAATTGGGTGGCTAGACTTGTATATTTGGGTGTCATCAGCGTACAATTGGTGCGACACTGAGTGATGATCTATGACACTTGAGAGTGGCTGAGTGTAGAGAATGAAGAGAACAGGTCCAAGAACAAATACCTGTGTAAAAACCACAACATAGATCAACTGGGCTGACGTATATTCCATTTGCAGATATAATTTGTGTCCTGTTGACTAAGTAGGACTTGACCCACTGTAAGGCTATATTCTGAATGCCAAATACATGCTGGAGACGGTTAAGTAATATATCATGGTCTATTGTGTCAAATGCTGCAGATAAATCCAGGAGAGTGAGGACTGTAATCTTTCCACTATCCAAAGCAGAGAGAATGGCATTAAAAACTTTCAGAAGAGTAGTTTCCGTACTGTGGCAAGGGCGATATGCGGACTGTACATTGATAAAAAGACTGTTTGAATTCAAATGAGATACAAGTTGAGTTAGAAGAGCCTTTCTAAGATTTTTTATATGAAAGGGAGATTTGAAACTGGGCGGTAGTTCTTTGAATCGTTATGGTCCTGTTTTGGTTTCTTCAGCAGTGGCTTTACGATGGCAGTTTTGAAAAATGATGGGAATTCCCTTGATGAAAGAGAGATATTAATAACATCAGTTAGTGAAGGCAATATTGGGTCTAAGCACTCAAGCAGCAGTAATGTCGGAATCGGATCAAGTTCACAAGACTTTGGTGCACTTTTCATCACGACTGTCCGTACTAAATCTATAGAAACATGTTATAATGCTCCTAATCATTGTCGCTGAAATTCTGCATCATACCTGTATGGTGACGAATCAGTTGAAATTGTGCTGTCAAGCATATCTCTAATGGTTTGAACTTTGTCATCGAAGAAATTTGCAAATTGGTCAGGTAGATCTAGTGGAGAGAAGGTTGTTGGAAGTGGTGTACATTTGTTCCTTGATATTAGTTTGTTAGTTATCTTGAAGAGCTCTTTGCAGCTGGAACTCTCCGTGATCTTAGTACTGTAGTGGGATGATTTGGCTAAATGGAGTATGTTTGTGACTTTCTTCTTAGCGGCTACGTAGATTTGTTTATGAATAGTGAGCCTGTTGGAAAGCCAAAGCCTATCATCTTGATAACTCATAATTCACATGGAGTCACATCAATGTCATCTTGATAATTCATGCATGGATTCACAACAATGTCATCTTGATAACTCATACATGAATTCACACCAGTGTCATCTTGAAAATTCGTCCATGGATTTACATCAATGACATCATGATAACTCATAACATACATGTATTCACACCAATGTCATCTTGATAATTCATGCATGGATTCGCACCAATGTCATCTTGACAACTCGTAATATACATGGATTCACATCAATGTCATCTTGATAATTCATAATATACATGGATTCACATTAATGACATCTTGATAACTCATAATATACATGGATTCGCATCATTGTCATCTTGATAACACAAAATATACATGGATTTATACCAATACCATTTTGATAATTCGTACATGGATTCACATCAATGTCATCTTGACAACTCAGAATATACATGGATTCTCAGCAATGTAATTCTGATAATTCATAATATACAAGAATTCACACTAATGACATCTCGATAACCTCATCCATCATTTAGAAGGATTCACACAAATGCTGTCTTAGCAACACATCATATACGTGGAATCACACAGTTACATCTTGATAACTCATAATAAACATGGATTCATGACAATTTTATTCTGATAATTCACAGACTACATGGATTAATACCAATGATTGCTATCTTCATAATGCACAAAGTGGATGCACAAAATGCTTTATTTTAACTGTATGCACATTCTGTAAGCCTCAATTATTAAAACAAATTTCATTAGGTGCCATAATTAGCATTTTTCTTAACATATGCATCAATTTCTTGTATTAAAAGTTATGACTTTTGATTGAGTATAGTATAACAATTGATGGTGTAGATTTGTCCAAAAGAGACTGTTCTGAAGTACATATTATTTTAGTAGGCTGTGAAGAACTACTGACTAAATACATTATAATGTCAGACAGATAAGACAATAATAAAATATTTGGATAGTTTAACAGGTTTGTTGTATACAAGACCACATTTAAACGCTCTTTCAGGATGCAAAACCTTCAATCATGACCTAATATTAGATGAATTGAATAATATTGATAAATTAGACCATATTAATGAGGTCAGTCACAGCGCATGAATTAAATGATAGCTCACTTTAATGGGGTGAATGATTAAAAATTTTAAAAAGTTAGACCACTTTAATGAGGTTAATAACTGAGCATGAAAATAATGTTTGACCACATTAATGAGGTCAATGACTTAACATGAAATAAATGTTAAGCCAATTCAATGAAGTTAATGACTAAAAAAGAAATAAATGCTAGACCACTTCAATGAGGTCATTGACATAACATGAAATAAATGTTAGGCCACATTAATCAGGTCAGTGAATGAACATTAAATAAATCTTAGGCCACATTAATGAGATCAATGACTAAATATGAAATAAATGTAAAGATGCTTGAACGAGGGCAATAACTGAATATTAAATAAATGTGCATTCTACTATGGTCTTTTATAATGAGGAACCAATGTATCACATTCTTTTGTTTGGCTTCTAAATTGACCATTCTAATACGAAAGAAAGGAACTAAAAGATAAAACCAGAAAAGGAGGATTATTTACCTACAATTTTATTTTCAAATGGAGATTACAAATTTGAAAATATAACTAATATAGATGAGGACAGAATGGTATAAATCTAAATAAAAACAAGATATGGGACAGTGATTACAGAATGGTATAAATCAAAACGAAAATAAGATATGGGACAGTGATTACAGATGCTTTAAATCTAAATAAAAATAAGATGGGATAGTGATTACAGAATGTATATTAATCTAAATAAAAACAAGATATGGGATAGTGTTTACAGAGTGGTATACATTTAAATGAAAATAAGATATGGGATAGTGATTACAGAATGGTATAAATCTAAAAAAAAAATGATATGGGATAGTGATGACAGAGTGGTATGAATCTAAATGAAAATAAGATATAGGATGGTGATTACAGAGTGGTATCAATCTAAGTGAAAACAAAATATGGGATAGTGATTACAGAATGATAAATCTAAATGAAAATAAGATATGAGATACTGATTACAGAGTGGTATAAATCTAAATGAAAATAAGATATGGGATAGTGATGACAGAGTGGTATGAATCTAAATGAAAGTAAGATATGGGATGGTGATTACAGAGTCGTATAAATCTAAATGAAAATAAGATATGGGATAGTGATTACATAATGGTATAAATCTTCATGAAATAAGATATGGGATAGTGATTGCAGAATGGTATAAATCTAAATGAAAATAAGATATGGGATAGTAATGACAGAGTGGTATGAATCTAAATGAAAATAAGATATGGGATGGAGATTACAGAGTCGTAAAATCTAAATGAAAATAAGATATGGGATAGTGATTACAGAGTGGTATAAATCTAAATGAAAATAAAATCGGAGATAGTGATTACATAATGGTATAAATCTAAATGAAAAAAAGATATGGGATGGTGATTACAGAATGGTATAAATTTAAATGAAAATAAGATATGGGAAAATGATAACCAGTTATTCTTTGTGAGAATATATCCTTTACACCATCTGTTCCTCCATTATAAATGTACACAGCACCTGTATACTCATCTTCATATGGTGCACCAATAGCCACATCTACATGAGAAAAGTGAGAAAAACTTTCTTGCTTTGATTAACCGATTGATAACAATAAAAATATTTATTTATGTTATAAAAAATGGTTAGAAGGGATGGTTATATAAATAAGATATAAATAAGAACAAGAATTAGAATTTGCCAAACATCTGTACCACAAACGTTGTCACTAAACTATTGTAGGATGATTCAGTATCACCATATGTACCACCACTATGTGAGTATTGTTAGTATATGTGAGCGTTGTCAGTAAACTATATTAGGATGATTCAGTATCACCACATGTACCACCACTATGTGAGCAATTGTCAGTAAATTAATTTAGGACAATTCAGTACCACAACTACGGCAGCCTGGATTGCAAGTCACTATTATATGAATTGTATTTAATTGATTCTAACAAAGAATTCACATAATAATCATAATCAAAACTAGGGCATATCTTTCAAGACAATTTCATAACATGGTTCAAAACTTTTGAAAGATTATTCCAACTGCCATGAGTCCTGTGACTAAGTCTGATGATAACTTTACACCATGGAGAGGAGCATTAACAAAGCCACACTATACTCCCTGAATAAGAACACTCTCATTAGAAGATTACTTCTCAGAAAAAGGCAAAGCACCTGATAATAAAAGACTCAGAACCTCCTGTATCCCTTAAAATTTTAATAGGGGTGGGATTGGCCAATTTACCCAAGAGTGATATAGAACCCTTCAATATGAATGGGTTATAATTCTAAATAATAAAATCAGACTGGGGTTTATTAGACCCAACAAATGTATTGCTTTCCTTTCAACACATGACAGTGACCTTGACCTCTTAAAACTAATAGCATTTGGAACAGATCTTTCTTGATTCTAGTGCCTATATTTCAATATGTAGCAATCAGAAATAACATGTCCTTTTTTTTGCAATAAGTACACATATTAACTAACAAGAATCTAAAAGTTGTGGCAGATTGAGTTTTAGAAGGGCTTGAATTAGGTTATAATGCTTTTCTGTCAAAAGATGGAACCAAAATATTTCTTATATCTTGTTTTATTAAGAAAGCTTTCGCTTCAGAAAGATCATATTTTCTGGCAAGTTGAATTAATTCATCTTTTTGAAAAAAGTCTAATTGTTTCTGGGCAGTATTTGAAAGAAAGATTTCCACTTTTGATGACATTTTTAGAAAAAAGCTTGTAGATCTCACTTATTTACATATTGCCACTTGCCTTGAATCAAGCCGAGGATCAAGGTCAACATTATTTGTTTACCAAAGAATAATTCAACTGATTTAAAAAAATCATCTGTAGTAAATAATGTTACATTACAATTGCATGTAATGAAAAAAATAATTTAAAACTCACAAACAATATTAAATTAAAACAAATATATATCAAATCAGATATAATTAACACTATCATCATTATTCTGTCAATCAAAACATTAAATTATGCACTAATTTACTGAATATTTAATGAAATAGGCCTAAAATGTACATTCAAATCAGAATCTTGTTGGCAGTAAAAGTCATTCTAATAATAGTGTAATGTCATTATTGAAATGTTTCAACCTAGTGAGACTCAGCATTCAATAAATTATTTATATTTCTCTCATAGGTGTTTGCCAAACTATTAAATATTTAAATATCTATAAAAATATTGATGAAATAAGGTTCCAATTCAAATTATATAAAAATTGGTCTTTACTTCTAAATAAGTGGAGGAAATTTTAAAAACAAACAATATATTCCTCTGATGTCATTCAAATGTACATGTTTTAGGTTAGTATTTTTTTGTCAATTAACTGTACATGTTGTTAAGATAGCATTTATTGTCATTGAAATGTACAGTACATGTTTCGAAGTTAGTATTCATTGTCATTCCACTGTATATGTTTCTAAGTTTGACATATGAACTTTACAAAAAAATTTAACAATGATCTTAATTAATTACGATGCTCTACATTACAAACGATTACAACTTTCTTCACATTGTTTTCAATTTCCATCATAGAGACATCTTTTGCTCCTTTATAATACCTATACATGTACATTTCTCTAATACCTATACATGTACATTTTTCTAACACCTATACATGTACATTGTTCTAACACCTATACATGTACATTTTTCTAATACCTATACATGTACATTGTTCTAACACCTATACATGTACATTTTTCTAATACTTATACATGCATATTTTTCTAATACCTATACATGCACATTTTTCTAATACTCATACATGTACATTGTTCTAACACCTATACATGTACATTATTCTAATACCCATACATGTACATTTTTCTAACATCTATAAATGTACATTTTTCTAACACCTTTATATGTACATTTCTTCACCCCAAGTACAAAAATACTGACTGCTTGGGAGAAAAATACTGATTTTCAAGAACAAATACTGATTTTTAAATTGTTAATGCATATGTAACTATTTACAACATATACAAACATTAGTAAAGAAGGACAGTGCCTTACATAATTATTTAATGTCAAAGATGCATTACCTTCTGGATGGGCACCATGTTCGATTTGGATGCCCATTCAGAAGGTGCTAGAGTGCAACACACTCAAACACAGGATGTTTATAGGAGCCTTTTCCACACCATGTTTTTTTTTCTACAATCATTATCGATTCTAGGTACCAACATTCCTTGGTGATCTCAATTCTCTGATCTTCTTACTGAACTGTTATCGTTCAAGCATACTAGTGTTCCTTTGTGATTTTACTGTCCTGAAAACATGTAAAATAAATCGCCAGCAACACAAGTTAATGGGAAATCGGTTCAGTTATTAAATATTTAAAATAATTGAGAATTGGGGAATTTGTGAATTTTCTGCAAACGGCTTGAATCCATAAATCGCTGAAAAAGTCATGAAATTCACACCAAAATCATGAGGGTTTGGCAGGTATGAGTAACTGAAAGAGGAAGGTTCATTCTAAAAGAAATTTAATAAACCAAATTTCGATCAAATTACATTAAGGTTCTCTCTTATATTTATATACATCGTAGGTTCAGGCTGAGTTGTGTGTGATGAAGCAGCAAGCTGATGTTTATTAGCTTTTTCATGCTCTTGTATTTCATGGGCACCTCTATGCCCGACAGCATAAAAATTCCCATTACACAATTTGCAAACATCAAATTTTCTCCTTACTAGATGGTTTCATAAATCTACACAAGATGGCACAACTGTAATTCTAGTTGTTTCTTCTCTTTTTTCCTGAAGAACATTCTGAATATTCTGCTTTCCAATTCAACTCGATTAGAAGTTGAATATTACACAAGATGAGATACTGTAACAGCAGTAACTGTTTGCGAAATCCAATATGGCAGATGTGATACATTTCTATCAAAATGGAACAGAGTACTCAATCTAACCTGAAAACTCCAAGGATTTGTTTTCTTAAAATAAAAAATATATTTTGCACCAAACAAACGCACACCCGAATTTAGGTTCAAAATACGGGACAAATACGGAAAAACGGGACAGTTGGCAGCTATGTTATTTTGTAAAGATCTTTTTGAAATAATGTGTCTGTGATTTTTATTTTTATTGTAGCTTTAAAATATTTTAAAACATATAGCTACGATGTCTGCAGTGTGGCTCTTATTGGCAATGTTTAGCACTGGGGCATCACATTATCTAGACACTTGGCCACCCTGTCCTAAAACTAATCTCTTAATAAATCTTTGGTATGATTCAGATGAGGTTTGAACCCATGAAAAAAGGAGGATGCTCTAATCACTTAAGACTACTGAAGCAGTTTTAAATAATGGAAAAAAATTCTTTTTTAAAAATCATTACAAATTTCTTATTGAAAGCTAAATGAAAAAAGTTTCAATTTCACGCATTTACAGACCTTTTGTACCCATCATGGTTCAAATCTCCTGCTGAGCTAATAGCTGTGCCAAATCGTGCATAGGCTGCAAGCTTCCGTAACGAGGGATCTGATGCAGAACCTGTCAGCACAACAATGGGTCCACAAATCTGAACAAGAAAAATTTGTACATAAATAGTCTCCCTCATGGACAATATTGATCCACTCTCTTGCTGAGCTCACTGCCCATCACAATCACTGTAAAAATGGACTGGTTTCAATTTTAGTCTTTTCACTCAATGCTAGGTTTACAATCTTCAAGATACGAACAAGCAAACAAATGGGAACAGTAAAAACATGGATCTACCATCACATAAAGCACACACAGGTCAGGGTCTGTTCTGTTCTTTGTACGGTTTTAAGAAAATTATTTAGACCAAGATAACTTATGTGATTGTAAATATGGATAAGTGTGTCTGAAGGTTGGGTACATGTTATACAAAAGTGAATAAAATTCAGTGACCACTCCCATGTATATTTTTGTTCATACGAATATCAAAATTTTTTAGTAGCCAGTGGATGTAATTTAAAAAAGTAGATACATTGACATTTCTACATTTTAGCAAGTTGTAGCTGAAAAGAGAGAAATTCAAACAAGGTACCTTTTCTTCATTTGTACATACCATCTATGTGCACTTATAAAACGAGTCCCTCTGTAAACTGCACAAAGACTTGCTATCACATATTGCACATTCAGATCTGAGTCTGTGCAGCTTACTAGTAGTTATCAGATAGACCCTAATCTAGCTGGGCATTATGAGACAATAGATCAGGGGTCTATGCTGTTTTTTGATGGACTTGACTGGTATGAGAGTATTTATGATATACAGTGCTCTCTATTTATTAAAATGTTTATGAAAGCAATTAAAGTGACCCATGTTTTAAGTGATGTTCCAACAAGGCTGTGTCCTGATAACACATTAAAACACACCCATATAATAGCTGATGTCTGAAATTTTATTACAACTCATTCCCATCAACAAAATACTACAGTAAAACAAATGTATACAAAAAACAAAAATGATAGAATAAATTTAAACAATTCATTGTGATCCATTACCAGACATCTCTTGTATGACCATTCCAATGATCCATGACAATATGTTACACAACCATGCATATGATCCATGACCATGTGTTACATAGTCAAACATGTGATCCATGACTATGTGTTACATGGCCATACACATGATGCAAGACCATGTATTACGTGGTCAAACATGTGATCCGTGACTACATGTGTTTCATGGCCATACATGTCATCCATGACTGTGTTGCATGGCCATACATGTCATCCATACCTATGTGTTACATAGCCACTCATATCATCCACGACAATGTGTTACATTGCGTTACATGTTATTCATGACTATGAGTCACATAGTCGAACATGTGACCCATGACTGTTGCATGGCCATACATGTGACCCATGACTATGTGTGATATGGTCATACATGTAATCCATGACTATGTGTTTCATGGCCATTACATGTGATCCATGACAATGTATTACATGGTCAAACATCTGATCCATGACTATATGTTTTACATAGATATACATGTGATCCATGACTGTGTTGCATGGCCATACATGTCATCCATGAGTATATGTTACATGGCCATACATATGATCCATGACTATGTGTTACATGGCGATACATGTTATCCATGACTATGAGACACATATTCAAACATGTGATCCATGACTGCTTCATGGCCATAGATGCAATCCATAACTATGTGTTACATTGTCATACATGTGATCCATGACTATGTGTTGCATGGTCATACATGTGATCCATGACTGTGTTACATGGTCACACATGTGATCCATGACTATATGTT
This sequence comes from Unio delphinus, assembly GCA_029339505.1. Taxonomy (NCBI): domain Eukaryota; kingdom Metazoa; phylum Mollusca; class Bivalvia; order Unionida; family Unionidae; genus Unio; species Unio delphinus. The sequence continues at coordinate 6,776,654 of JAQISU010000041.1, read as the reverse complement.
TTGTATGGTTCATACATGTGATCCATGACTGTGTTTTGCATGGCCATACATGTGATCCATGACTATATGTTACATGGCCATACATGTGATCCATGACTATATGTCTTGTATGGCCATACATGTGATCCATGATCATGTGATACATGGCCATACATGAGATCCATGACCATGTGTTACATGGCCATACATGTGATTCATGACCATACCTATCATCCATGACTATGTTACATGGCCATACATGTGATCCATGACATAGTCAAACATGTGATCCATGTGTTACATGGCTATTATGTGATCCATGACTATGTTACTTAACAATAAGTGTGATCTGTGACTATATGTGTTACGCAACCATACAAGTGATCCAAGATGACTTGTGTTCCATGACTGTGTTAGATAACTATAAAGGTCTCTGGTCGAGTCATACCAAAGACTTACAAAAATGGTACTACCATCTACCTCGCTAGGCACTTAGTATTAAGAGTTTAGTTGGCCTGGTGTCAGGATAATGTGACTGGATGGAACATCATGCTACATGTCTGCGGCATGTCTACTATGGGTGTTTGCATGCAAGTACATTGTTATATATATATATATATATATATATATATATATATAACCAATGTTTTTGATGCAATAATAATTTTAGGTTTTAGTTTCATCTTCCAAATGTTAGATTGAATTCCCAGTATTTCCCATATTTTCTGCATGTACACATGGCCCAATAAGCCTTTGGCTTGTATAGGCAAAACTCACTTTGTTTTTTGATCCATCAGAGAATTTACTACATGTACTTGTTCAATGCCAAGTAGAGCTCTACAATTTCCAGTTAATGTTTGTTTTCCCATTTGACAATTCTCTGATCAAGCCCATGCCCAATCTTCACACACACATGACAGTGAAGCCAAGGAAATGGAGTTTGATATTTATAGAGTCGGACCCCGAGTGGCTGAGTGGTCAAAAGCACTCTCCATTACGGATCACTGCCATCTCACCTATGTCTGCATGGGTTTGAGTCTCAGATTTGACTAATGTGGATATATGAGAACGTTTGCCAGTAGCTTCTTGAGGTTCTTTATGGGGGTTGTCCCGGGTTCTTCCTCCACCATCAATACTGTATGCCATGTAGGGCCTATCATGTGCTCAAAAATGGCATTAAACCCTACAACAACAACACACTCACACGACAGTTATGACAAGAAAATGAAGTCAAATGATATTAACGATTACTAGATAATGACAATTTACAATGGCAAGATGGTGAGGGAGCAACGATAAGTTTGACTTTGGTTGTGCCCAAGTGAGCCTCTTTAAACTGGAGACTACTAGCAAGTCCCAAACTTTGTCCGTCCACAAACAACAAATAGTGCAACCATTGTGCATGCACATGCCGTGGATGCAGAAGAGGTCGTGTGAATGTCTGACACTAACCTTTGATGCTAACATTTGCCTATACTTTGAGGCACTATTAACTGCTGAAAAAATATATATAAACAATGAACAGAAGGGTAAAAGAAACTTACCTGGACACAGGTTAGTATTAGAAGAATGAAACATAAGAACCCCCACTTTGCTAGCAATTTGTTAAAAGCCATTCAAAAAACATGAAACTGGACACAGATACAAAGAAAATAGCCCATGTACTGAGAAGAAAAAACAAATACAACACAAAATAAAATATTAATAACAATAGAAAAGACACTTTGATAGACAAAAATGTGAAACACTCAAGCTACTCACGTTGAAATACACCAAGTCTAAGGAAAAGAAGGAAGGTATTTTTCCAGCCTGGGATAATGGCTTTCATTCTAGACCTCAAATTAGTAATAACCAGAGAAATAATGTCCTTGGACTGAGAAAAAAATATGCAATTACAGTACACATTTAAATTATGGTTATTATAACTTATTTTGTTGTCTTCCTTACATTTACTGACACTATTAAACATTTATAATTATCAACATGAAATGTTTAATTGTCCAAGTAAAATATATTATTTTTGTCCACTATTTGTTTCTTCAAATTCTGCATGCTAAATGTGCTCTATTTAGCACTTTTATGCTTGTTTAGGTTGCAATATATTTCGGACAATTAAAGTCGTGCAATTATTTCAGTTATGATACTTCAGGTATTAACTTCTATTAATTCACAAAAAATTTAACAATTTATAGAAATATTTGATTTCAGTACAATATCTATAGTAATGGGTTACATTTTATCTGAATGTACAGCTCTTAACCTAATTAAGCATGAATATAACCACTTCTCCTAGCTCTTAAACCAATCAAGCATGAATTTTACCCATCCTCATAGCTCCTAACCCAATCAGGCATAAATTGCACCCATTCTCCTAGCTCTTAAACCAATCAGGCATGAATTTCAACCCTTTTACTAGTTCTTAAACTAATCAGGCATGAATTTCATCCCTTCTCCTATCTCTTAAAATAATCTGCCATGAATTTCACTCATCCTCCTTTTGCTTAACTCATTCAGCCCTGATCCCATCAATATGCATGATCTGATTTCTGCATTAAATGGCTGATCACGCCAATTGTGAACGATTGTTGTCTGCATTCAATGGCCGATCCCATCTTTAATTGCTTAGAATGTGTCGTAGATACGTCACTGATTGGTTACAAAATTGGTTTTTTTTTCTCGAAGAATCAGACCAATATTAACCAACCAGAAATGATTTTATTTGTTTCTGGTGAACATGATTTGTTAAGAAAACAAGGGTTACTAATGGAGGGAAATTTCACTACATGTGTTCTGTTCATGAAAAATTGTAAATGCTGGCGGGCGCAAGACAATGACAGTGGAAGCGAAAATGAGTTTCTCTGGTTTAATCTTGAAAATATAGAGCAAGGAAAGGTAAATATGTTCAGCATTTGGATATTTTGCGAGATTTAGATTCAGACATCGAAGTTTCTAAGACTGACTCGTCAGAAGACGAGGATGATTGAGTTCTTGCAGATCTAGAAGATTGTAATATAATGTTCATTTTGTAAATTGGATATAAAAAAGTAGTGAAAAACTTAGACAAATGGAAGGGAAAAAAACATCACTGCAGGGCTCGAAATTAGCGGTAGTCCACTAGCCCGAAGCTAGTACATTTCCTGTCGGACTAGTAACTATCATAATGTTATTAGTCCAATGGGCTAGTAAGTTTTGTTTATCAACAGTCAGAGTTTGTTTACTCAATACCCTAATAGAGACGTGACTTCAGCATATATTCTGTAGAATCAGCACAGTGACCGTTTTAAACTCAGTCATAAAATATTAGCATGAGAAGATGAAGTCAATTTCTGCCTTACAAAAAGCCTTCCGATTTTGTGCATTTCGCTTAACAGCACCAATCACAGTCCCGTCATTAACAAACAACAGAAATTCGGTAATTTATATCCAATTAATCTGAAAGCGAATTAAATGAAAAATAACCTGGTATCACACTTTATTCACGCGACCACATTAATAAAACAACAAAACTACAACAAATGGCATCAACCCAAAGAAATTAATTTGCACACTCACTTGTTTGTTTCCTTTTTTTTGTTTTGCTTGCTAGCCAAAAGCGCTAACAGTCAAATACGGGGAACTGCATAATTTACATTTGCATCGAAATAATTATAAGAATTAGATCAATTTATTATGATCACATTACTGACAGATCATTTTTTGTTGTTTTTTTTAAATATTTTCCCCATACAAGACTGAACAAATAATTGAATACACATGGAGATATCCAAGCAGAATGCCGTACATTTGTTGAGAATTAAAATCTCTCAGCATGGGCATATAAGATTTGAAACTTTTCCGCTTATTGTTAATTTAAAAAATACATTGAGGTCCGATTCTTTAGGAACACTTATTAAACTTACGCTATTAATGAGACCGTAATTGGATCTGTTGAATGCAACGCGCTGAATCAGATGGCTTCGTTTGATGGGAATACACATTTTCCAAAGTGAAACTAACATTATCTTCTGATGTTAATATTTTATAACAGTGTTTACAATAGTGTTGATCCTGCATAAGTCAAGACTTTATTAGGGGGAGGCTATTTACTGGGGGGAGGGGGCAAAGGCACGTAGTTTTGAAATGCATGTCTTGCTCAGACCTACTTCTATAAAAGACACTCCCATTCCTTTTCTTACTTTAAATAAATCGCGTTATCTATACTGTAACATCTCGTATTTTAAAAAAGGTACTATTCCCGCCTGATAAGACATGCAAAATGTGGCATTTTATAGAAGGTGTTGAGCCTCCAGAAGGTGTTGAGCCTCCAGAAAAGCAAAATTTGAATGACAATGAAATTAAAGAGAGGAATAATTTTTATGATATGGGAAAGCGTAATCGGACGTTTCAGAAGACATGGACAAAAGCTGAATTATGATGAGGACAAGAACGTTATGCGGTGTAACTGGTGTATGGAATTTGCTAAAACACAGAGAAAACATCCAGTTTTGTTGCGATTGTTCGAACTTTAAAATTGAATCGGTGATGAAAATGGTGAAGAGTGACTGGAGATCTTGTTTGAAACCTTGGGATCTGTCCGACCTACTCTTTATAATCTTCCATACAAATGACATTCCAACATATGACCCGTCACTAGCAATACAGAGAGATGGGTAAGCAGACAAGAACAAAGTCCATATGGACCCAGAGGCAGGTGGAGGACGAAGAATGACACCTGGATTCATTTCTGGAATTGGATCCAGATAATGTTATGTTATGTTAATTGACTGATTGGTGATTTTAAGTAGGATTTATACTTCTGTACCTCTGCATTTCATATGATAATGTTATTTATGAAAGAAAATTGTTGTTAATCGCAATACAAGTGTGTGACATAGTTTTATGGACAGGACTAGTAAATGTTTGGCAGGACTAGTAAATTTCTCAGTACACTAGTCCTTCTGGCTACCAAGAAATTTGTGTTAAATTCAAGCCCTGCACTGTGTAGACAAATTCATTTGGAATAACTGGTAAAAACATCGTGGAATTTTATTGGATATAAGAAGAGAAATTAGATAAGATTGAAGGCATGTGCATGATAGTTACAAAATTGTGAAAACAGGTAAAACTATATAGGGCACATGCAGCTAGACACAGCTTAGTGCTAATGGGACATAGAAGCAATACAGCTTTTAACAGTGATGGGGCTGAATGAGTCAAACCAATCAGGAATTTATTTTACCCCTTCTACTAGCTTTTAACCAATCAGGCATGAATTTCACCCATGCTCCTAGCTCTTAACCCAATTAGGTATGATTTTTTTCTTTCATTCTCTTAGCTCTTCAACCAGTTAGGCATGAATTTCACTCCTACTAGCTGACACTAATGAAAAAAGGAAAAATCATATTCTCAAAAGAAGTCTCACGCAGAGGTTCATGATAACCACCAAAGAACACATGAAATGTTCCATTTAGGCATTATTGAGCAAGAGACTGGTCTCCAGAGTTTAAAATACCTGATAAGCACATCACAGCGTTCAGAATGAAAGAGAAAATGTCCCAAGCCAAAGAGAACAAATTAGGCCAATGCTCTGTTGACTGCTTCATTGGCATGAAAAAAGATCATCTGTGCTGACAGCAGATCCCTCATCAGTGGTAACTCCCTGGTGGTGTCCACCAGCATACATAAGACTGCTGTACCATGTCCATTGGTGCCACCTGATGAACACTGAAGTTCTGACTCTCTGAAGAACTCGGGGGATTATTTTGAAAGGTGCCTCCTAAAATGAGTGATTCAATCATTCTGGCCATTATGTAGCTTATCATATGGTTTTCAGCCAAAACAACAAAACCAACCATAACACAATTGTGTCTTTGAAGAGTGATACACCCCTGAAGTGCCAGAAAAATCACACATTTCTAGGTTGTTTATATGAAGAACAGAGTCTTGCTTAGATGCCAGCCCCTGAAGGACTACCCATCCTTCTAGATGAGTGCCCCAACCTAAATCTGAGACAACAGCATACAGGTTTAAATAACATTCTGAGACATGTACAAGAACCACTGTCCAGATTGATCCATCATCTTAAATGGTGACGAAACATCTGATCCCAAATGAAATCCAAGCTGAAAGGAAGACACAGTAGACTGTAGATGCATCATATTAAGTCTTCCTTGGATGATTAGACTCATGGCAATATTTTGGGTCTTTAGAAGCGAAAAGTACATGTGAGGTGATTAGACCCACTGCCATGATTTGGGTTTTCTGATGAGAGAAGTGCATGCACGGTGACACTCTTATTGTGAGAGAGAGAACATCTGCATGATCGTGTTCAACGAAACACATACCAACTCTGGACTTCTGATGAAATTCATCTACACATACACAGAGTCTTGAAAATGACTCAGGCTTCACTGCTCGCTCTAGACTTCTCCAGATTGCAGACTGAGAAAATGCAGTGTCTTCAAAAGAATGACAGGCCTATAAGTAAAATATCTCTAAGGAAGTTGTTTATCAACCAGTCATCGAATACTGAATGATAGAAAACTCTAACATCTTTATCAGTAGCTATGACTCTCAACACACTGGTAAAGATGAGAGAAAGTACACCAAAGAGAAGAGCCAAAACAGACAAAACCAGTGGTAAGCATCCTCAAGGTCCATGGACACTGTCATTCAACAGTATGGTGTTCCTGAGACAGATCTCTCAATCTTTAAACACTCATCTTAAATAAATTTTCATTGAAAGGGGATAGATATAAGATGAGATTGAAATTGTCCCCTTTTTTACACCAGGAAGATCTAGGAATCAAATTCCAAAGTTTGGGCATATTAAACTTAATTGCCCTCTTTTTAGAATGGTGTTCACATCGTCTTTTGAAAGTTCCAAACTGGTCTCATTAAAAGGAGGCTAAACGTCCCAGAAGCAAAGCCAGTAATCCCCTCTCAATGTATCATTTAGATCTGTCAAAGCCTCTTAAAAGCATCCCAGTGTTGCACCCACTGGTTCGTCAGGATAAAAGGAATCTGCAGTTTAGGAAGCAAATCTCTAAAAGCACTTAGCAACTATGTCTCCAAAATCAGATTGCAGACTGAGAAAATGCAGTGTCTTCAAAAGAATGACAGGCCTATAAGTAAAATATCTCTAAGGAAGTTGTTTATCAACCAGTCATCGAATACTGAATGATAGAAAACTCTAACATCTTTATCAGTAGCTATGACTCTCAACACACTGGTAAAGATGAGAGAAAGTACACCAAAGAGAAGAGCCAAAACAGACAAAACCAGTGGTAAGCATCCTCAAGGTCCATGGACACTGTCATTCAACAGTATGGTGTTCCTGAGACAGATCTCTCAATCTTTAAACACTCATCTTAAATAAATTTTCATTGAAAGGGGATAGATATAAGATGAGATTGAAATTGTCCCCTTTTTTACACCAGGAAGATCTAGGAATCAAATTCCAAAGTTTGGGCATATTAAACTTAATTGCCCTCTTTTTAGAATGGTGTTCACATCGTCTTTTGAAAGTTCCAAACTGGTCTCATTAAAAGGAGGCTAAACGTCCCAGAAGCAAAGCCAGTAATCCCCTCTCAATGTATCATTTAGATCTGTCAAAGCCTCTTAAAAGCATCCCAGTGTTGCACCCACTGGTTCGTCAGGATAAAAGGAATCTGCAGTTTAGGAAGCAAATCTCTAAAAGCACTTAGCAACTATGTCTCCAAAATCACATTAATTTATAATTTGTTGCTCCCTTGATCAAGCCAAGTATAGTATCATGTTGTATTCCTGTGCCATGTATATTACCATGTTGTATTACCATAGCAAGTATATTACCAAGTTGTATTTCCATAGCCAAGCATATTAACATCTTGCATTCCCATGGCAAAATATACTTTTGATATCAATTCAGTGACAAGTATGTTCCCATGTTGTATTTCCCATGGCAAAAGTGTATCTTTGCATGTGTTGATATCTGGCAACAAAACAAATTCTTACACATTCATAAGCACATATTTTAATAGTTATTTATTATTAAACCAGTGTGTGTGTGTGTGTGTGTGTGTGTGTGTGTGTGTGTGTGTGTGTGTGAGTGTGTGTGTTTCAAACAAATTACTTTATTTTAAGTCATGTAATTTTTTGTATGTAAAAAGTATTATTTCTCCACAAAGTAACAAAATATAGTGTGTACAAAAAATTATCATTTTGGGGAAGAGATCACTAATGAAATAATATGGGACCCACCATTGAGATAAATGATCATCAGTATTAAAGTCACATGCATCAAAGCAACATAGACTAGTAATATACCTTGTTTAAATCTGATTACATAAACATGCATTAGAAATTACATGACAAATACTGGTATCCATTGTCCCAACTGACAAAAATATTGTTTATGCAAAAATGCGATGAAAAAAATTCACAATAATTACGTTTACATGACCTCTGAATTTGAAACATTTGTAAATTGTCACTTTCCTGCTGGACAAGGGACTATAATCAGACACTAATGTTCAATGATTGATTGTTGTTTGTATGGAGGGGAAAAAACATGTGTAAGAATGAGTAGATGAGTGGATTTTTCAAACCAAAAATGTCTGGTTTGATCAATTAAAAGTATTCAACTTTTAAGAGAAATCCTTACCAAAATACTGCACCCACAACCCATCTTTTCTTTTGTCAAAGATGTGTTCTCTATTTATTTGATGTGATTTCACAGCACCTTAAAGAAAAAGTAGATTAGGGTTACATTTCAGAGTTACAAAGCTGCATTTCTTCTGATATTATAAAACTAAAACTTTTACCCTCAACCTATGTTTTCTTCCATGAATAAATCTGTTCTAAGGTGATGGTGAAAATAAACCTGTATAACAATGGAAAAAAAAAAACATCTGAAACATACTTACATACAAGCCATCAGACATATGAAATTAATCATATACACACACACACAATACCTTGTAGGCAACAAAAATTACAGGATTAGTATTTGAAACAAAGTCTGCAAATGGTATTTACTGGCCTGGGTTGTACAAATAACAAATACATCCCAAAGAGGTACAGACACACAATTTTTATATGATGCCATTCTATTGTCCCTAGACAACACAGTACATGTATCAATTAAAACATCAGTAAACAAATTTTACTATGTAACTTAATATAGTCTGATGGCTGAATCACATTTACTATTTAACATCAAAATTCAATAGTATGTAATGAACAAATTTATAATGTAAGAAATTAAATAAAAACATTGTACCCCGTCCTTCTCTCACTCCTAGGCCTCCAATGAAGCTGTACCTTCCATCCTGAAAAGAACACAAGTTAAATATAAACCATTTTCCTTTCACAAAATCATTTTTTGTTCCATTCATTTTCTTTATCCATCCTCCTCACTTCAAAAGAGGCAGTTACAAAGAAAGACATCTTGGCACCATCACTGTTACAATTTAAAATACCTTATACTACTAACCTTTTCTATCTCTGTACTTCTGAATGATAATAATAGAATTTAATATTTTAAAATAATCACTGTTATCTTTCATATAATGAACATTAATATAATCTTGTTAAGAGGACATCAAGGGAGAATGGTCCTTCAATATAAGTCACCCTCTATGAATATTATTATTACTATTATTATTATTATTTATTGTTATTATTATTATTATTATTATTATTACTATTATTATTATTATTATTATTATTATTAAGATGTAACTTTTCATTCTGTAAATAAAGGAATATTGGCATGTACTGGTGCTTGAGAAGATCCTGGCATTCAGTTATGTGATCTTAAACTTGATCCCCAGTCAGTGTCATGTTGGGCCATGGATTATGTTGGGGTCCCTTAAATAAATTAGATTGAATAATGGAGGGACAACCATTGCAATTATTACTTGAACTGGGAATCAAACCTGGTACTAATGAAGAACACTGCTATTGGCTCAACAAATGCATATTACCACTTTAAATGACTGTTAGAACCCTAGGTGGTAATATTGGAGCAGTACTGAAATTATCATGTCTTTACAATTAGGATCCTGGGTGGTAAGAGTGGAGCAGTACTGAAATTATTATGTCTTTACAGTTATAATCCTGGACGGTAATATTGGTGCAATGTTGAAATAATCATACATTTACTGTGAGAATTCTTTGTGTTAACACTGGTGCAGTGTCAATAGAACACTTATACACATGACTGATTTCCTGCAATAAGTATTATTGTAGGGTTTTAATTCCATATTTCAGCACATGGTAGGCTATATGTGGTGGCCAGTATTACTGGTGGAGGAAAAATCCGGGAAAAGCCCTGGAAAGAACCACCATACCATGAGAAACTACTAGCAAGATTTCTCACATACCCACATTGGACAAATCTGAGACTCGAACCTACGCAGAGGTGAGATGGCAGTGATCCCAGACGGAGAGCACTTTAGACCACTCGGAGACCCATATAAGTATTCTTATCCATTAATTGATTTCAAGACTAAGATTGGGAGACCCATGCTTACAGAGGTGAGATGGCAGTGATCCCAGACGGAGAGCACTTTAGACCACTCGGGGCCCCATATAAGTATTCTTATCCATTAATTGATTTCAAGACTAAGACCCAAACTACTAATTAGCATACAATTTTTGATCAAGTATATTTAATGGATGAGATTAAAGCAGGCAAGGTGTAACTCACATGGACAAATTTAACATTTTATGGTGATCTTACTTAAAAAACGCTGATCAAAAGCTCCATAAGTATATCCCAGTATATGTGAGGTCATCCATATTGACCTTTCTTTACCAGGCTCAACCAGTCATATCATGTAAAATTCCATTACAACAGTACTGATACCACCCAGTGACTGTGAAAACTATATTTGGGTAACCTGATGTTTACTTGTTGCAATTTAGACTTCTTTCTGGTAAGACAGTAATTAATGGTATATCTCACTTTTTCTCGGCTCTTTATATGACAGTAATATCAAATTGTTTGTGAATGATTTTTTTAATTAAAAAATTAAATTAGCCAATTAAACAATTATTATACATTACTGAACTTAAAAAATAATATTCTATTTCCAGTAAAGTGATGAATATCAAACTGAAGACCTAATAGATACATACAGAATATTTTGCCCATCAACAACTTTATTCATAATAGTTTTGTGATATCAAATGAATTATTCTACTGAATGAGAAAATAAATACCTTTAGGTTACTGCATTTGAATTATCAAATATGAAGTTTTCTTCCAGATGGATATTGCACAACTTTGTGGAGTGCAGTATATCCATCTGAGAAACTGATGTCATATTTTTCAATACGAGTTGCAGTAATCTTTTTTATTATATACTCATTCTCTTATTCTACTTAAAGCTTAAGTATACAAAAATACACTACAAGAAACAGAGTAACTGAATTTATGCTGCATTTTAAACTAAATAAGCACAGATTCATCAATACACAACAATATTAATGTGCACATAGCTCCGCCTAGCAAAATCTGAACTTAGTCGTAGATTCAACATCACTTTGTAAAAAAAAAATATGCTTTTGGTCTACTCAAATTTGAAATTTAGAGTCATATTATGAATGAATGTGCATTACAACTGCTTTCTCCAGTTGGTCTAGAATGAATGGATTTTTCATTTTTTTTTGTCAAGTCTACTTAATTTCACCGAACTTGGATTTATTAGCTGTGTCAGTTTCAGACAAAATATATGTGCCTGTGATTTGACCAGGGAGGAATGTGTCTTGACTCAGTTGCATGTGTGTTTCTGTTCTGTCAATGAATCCTGGGGAATCCTAATGTGTGAAATATATAAACGCTTTCAATTCTAATTATCAAAATGACACCATGGAATATCACCTTCATTTCATTTTGAGCACAGTACTGAAAATATTAATATCACTTGGAACATAGTTGAAATTACAGTACAATTTTGAACTGTGTAATCAAGCTTTAGAACCCATGACAAAACTGATGCAGTTAGGATTCTCAGAACTAAGAAAGTACATTTGGAGGAACTTCAATATACAAAATGTAAGTATATTTTTGGACATTCTTATTACCAGCTAATGCTTATGCCTGGTTACTTGCATGCTCCCCAAGACAAGTTATGACCTGTAGTGGTGTCTATCCGTAGCCTAAATAAGAAATATTGGATGAAAAAAGTTAACACAGAAAACTGCAAAGCATCTAGTGTGTCACAATCCATTCAGCCAATGAAAATAGGTATTCATCATCTTGGCGTATTGGTACATGTATGTAGCACTTACTTTTCAAACCAAAACCTTCAGTTGCATTTTTTTCCCATGAATTTAGCACTTTCAAAGTGATAGGCTTGAAGAATTGTTAAAGCTATGTTAAAATCCAAAACGCACATAAAATAGTATGTATCTTATAGCACTTACCCTTAGTATGCTTTTCAATATGTTTATCTATGCTATTTTTATATACCCCAGAGACCACTGGTCATACTATGAACCATTCCTTGCCCTCAATATGCTTTCCTATGCTATTTTTACATCCCACAGAGATAAACGGCCATAATCTGAACCATTCCATTAACAAAACGTTATGAACATTTCTCCTAAATAACTGTTAAATGTCTCCTAAATAACTGTTTAAATTATCAGAATCAATTTTTTTTTACTTTTTAGTTTTTCAGCTATGGTGCTAGTGTTATTACCTAAAACATAGCATCTGAGACAGATGTTGGCAAACAAAATATTTTACAATTTCCAAGGTTGTTCTTTGAACTTACCTGAGAGTATTTCATAGTAAAGCCACCCTGAGCGAGAGCAAAATCATTGTTGCCATCTGGTAGAAAATATTCATCAGGTTTCTTCCAAAATGGAATACATCTATGCATAAAAAATATATTTATAGTTATAAACAATATGTAATTTCATTTAACACAGCTTCAATTATCAACAAAATGTAATTCATGTAAAACAGCTCCAATTATCAACACAATGTAATTTCATGTAAAACAGCTAGAGTTATCAACAATATGTAATTTTATTTAAAAAAAACAGCTAGTTATCAACAATATGTAATTTCATGAAAAACAGCAAGTTATCAACAATATGTAATTTCATGTTAAACAGCTAGTTATCTACAATATGTAATTTTGTGTAAAACAGCAAACAGAAAAATGTTATCAACAACCATGGAAACAAAATTGTGACTTTCCTTCCTTTTAGCTATCAATGATTCTATCCTGTAAAATACCAACACTGTACTGTACTATACCAATGCTTTAATATAGCATACCAACACTGTGCTGTACCATAACATACTGTGCTGTACCATAACATCCCAACAATGTGCTGTCCAACACTGTACTGTATCATAGCATATTAACATTGTACTGTACCATATGGCACCAATGACTGTACTTGACTGTACTTAACTATAATACACTAAAACTGCACTGTAATATAACACCAACAATATGTAATGTAATTTTACACTGTACTGTACCATAGTATACTAACACTGCACTGTACCATAAGGCACCAACATGACTGTACTTTACTATAATACACCAAAAACTGAACTGTACTATAACACACCAACACTATTCTACATACAAACATTGTACTTTAATATAGTATAAGAAAAGGATACTGAACAAATGATATACCAAATGGTGATCATGATTTGATTTGCAAAAACCTAATGCAGAACAGAATCTTCATACAGCACAATGCAGTTTTCAGTCAGAAAAGTATGTCATTCCATTTCCTGATGAATGCAATTATAGAAAGTAAAGTGTCTTTCCATTTCCTGATGAATGCCATTATAGACAGAAAATAATGTCTTTCCACTTTCTCATGAATGCCGTTATAGACAGAAACATGTCTTTCTATTTCCTGATAAATGCCATTATAGTCAGAAAAGTATGTCATTCCATTTCGTGAGGAATGTTGATATACACAGAAAAGTATGTCTTTTCATTTTCTTTTGAATGCTGTTAGTTAGAAATGTATGCCTTTGCATTTTCTGATGAATGCCACTATTGTCAGAAAAGCATGTCTTTCTATTTCCTGATAAAATCTATTATAGACAGAAACGTATGTCTTTCTTTTTTCTGTTATTTGCCATTATAGTCAGAAAAAAGTATGTCTTTCCATTTTCTGATGAATGCCATTATAGACAGAAGAGTATTTTTTTGTTTAATGATAAATGTGATCATAGTCAGAAAAGTATGTCTTTCTATTATAATTAGAAAATTATGTCTTTCCATTTTCTGATGAATGCCATTATAGTAGAAAAGTATGTCTTGCCATTTTCTGATGAATGCCATTACAGACAGAAATTTTCTGATGAATGCCATCATTGTCAGAAACATGTCTTTCTATTTCCTGATGAATGCAATCCGGCAGAAAAGTATGTCTTTCTATTTCCTGGTGAATGACATTTAGACAGAAAAGTATATCTTTCTTTTTCCTGTTATTTGCCATTATAGACAGAAAAGTATGTCTTTATATTTCCTGATTAATGCCATTATAGTCATTTGAATGTCATTATAGAAAAAAATGTATGTCTTTCTATTTCTTGATGAATACCAGAAAACAACAGGTCCTCAGGCTAATACATGTTTCTGTGATGAACTTTTACACAAAATAAAAAATGCTGACCCTTGACATCATCATATTTACATCTGGAAAGTAGTTATATATGTCTTGCCCCTCTTAATAGGTCACTCTTTTGGAATAAAAGACGGCCTTATACAATGAGTAGCCTTTCATCAAGGAGACAAAGCAAAATATTAAATATACAGTGTGACCCCACTATAACACAACGATTGGGGTCAATAGTCAACAGTGTTATAACCAAACAAAGTCAGTAAGCTTAATACAATGATTGATTCATGTACCCAAAATATAGCAGCAAAAGTGAGAGGGGGCTAATAAAAGTGGGTGAACAAAATAAGCTTGTGATTAAATGTAGATAAAAATAAGTCTGAAATATACTTGTATTTACAACAACTTATATTTATACAGTACAATCCATAAATACAGTTCATGTAGAAGAAATATCGATCAATTAAAGAATAAAATTGTATAAAATTCATCTATCAGCCACACTGTTAGAAAACATAATAAACACATATATAAAAAGTATAGACCTTGATCTTTATCCCACTGTCAACAAACATGTAAATAAGCAAATTCATTCATTGTTTCTGATAGGATATGGCTATATATGTGTACTTAAATTGGTCTAGATTTTGGTCAACAGGAGACAGCTGTCATTGCCAAAATTACCAAGTGGATGAGACTATTCTAAGACTTTGAGAAATAAAAACATATTAACAAATCAGAAAATTTAATGAACATCTTTGTGAGATGCCATACCTTCAATAATCGTTATGGCCAGATATATATGGTTTCAAAATAGTGGAAAGTTACATTTCGTGTTGCTAACTATCATAGGCATAAACTTTTCTCCAGCAAAAAGGAAACTTCCCTGTTTCAGTAAACGTGCTACAGTCACTTTGGAAAATGCAAAAATCCCTCAGATTCCATTGCTTTTATTTAAGTTTGGTGCTGACTTCCTTTGATGAACTCAGAATTGTTAAATAAATTATATTTATCCAAGACATTCCCCAATCACACTGCATTAGAAATATTAACTTGCTACCTCGTGAATCCAGCTCTACGAAAAGACGAAATTTGTCTTTTCCTGCAATTTTGTTTTATAGACAAAGGGTAATAACTCTTGTATATTACCTCCCTTAACACCATCTTGTTTCGCATGTAGTTTTTTATATATATTTGAATGAGATACTAACGAGGAAACCTGCATGGTGGGGTGGTTGGGAGGGTTTTAAGGTATTGTGATTGGTTCAGTATTCTCTAATAAGTTACTTCAAAATATGCTTTCTTATTCAAATATCTTCCCAAATCACATACCAGGAGAATAAGTATGAAGAGGAGAGATGCTGATCCTCTTTGTTGGGAAGAAAGCTGGATGCCCCATGTGACTGACCTGTGACCTTAAAATATGATTAAAAATGAATATTGACATCTTCTTACTTACAAACTTTCACCAGAGAATCAAGCGAAATTAACAGGCTGTTAACTTACAGCTGCCACCAGACTGACCAGGTGTAAGGTGTGTGGTCTGATCATTCGCAGCTACCATGTTGCGGACGCTTCAGACCGAGTAGTGCATTACACGGTTAGTCTGTATCGCCAGACAAAATATTAAAGAAAACGTGGATAACAGTTGGTCTAGGGATGTAAATATCTTTCATGTTTCTAACGGGTACCCGGGTACCTGTTAAATGGCGCAACGGGTATCCAGGTAAGTCTTTCGTGATTTTTGACAGCCCTAGCCAAGCCACGATCATCTTATATTTGAATTCAAATGAGAATTCTTCCCAAAATGGTTATAAAACTTTCTACAACTTATTTTTCACACTTCATACTAGAAACACAAATGTATATGAAATTTTGCTAGTCACACCAGATATGTCTTATATCTGAAAATATTACCCTTGGGTGACATCGTACTATTTTGGTTCTTTGACAATGTGGCCAATGACGAAAGTGTAGCTTTTCTTGTGCTGTGACTTGTAAATGAAGACAACTCTACTTAAATTAAGACAAGAAAACAAAACATGAACGAACTGTAATACTTACTCATAAGGACTTTCACACCCCTCTTGCTGCCATGTTTCTTTGAAATGATAGCACTTTCCCACTGGAAGGGTAATGTTTATCCCATATTTTTCAGTCAAAGTGTATTTCCAACCAGGAGCACAAACCTAAAGTGAAGGTCCCGAAATTCTGAATATTGCATGGACTGTAGTACATAGTAGATTCATAATACTTTCAATTTACCAGTCAAATTATTACTATACATGTATAATTACTATGCAACAATTTTGTGATACATGCATTCCAAACGAATGTACTTTGTGACAGGAATTTTTTTCTTCTTCTAATAATGGGGCATTACAAGGTGCTGTAATGTACATGTAGGATCTAATACATCCGCTGGTACATACATTGATGACATAGGACATGATTTAACAATACATAAACATGTATCAAGTTATACCACATGTTTCTGTGTAATTCATTCAAAGAAAATATTTGTTTTATTATAGCTGTACTCTTCATCATTTGAGAAAGTAATTTCAATATAAAAATTAAACAGTACATACATAATGATCTCGCAGCAGCAAACTCGCCCATATCAATCTCAACTACAGCTACTGTACAAAAACTATGCACAATCAATACCGTGCATTTACATTTAAAATTTACAAATCCAATATAATATCAGTATTGGGCAAATTTTCTTAGACTTGAATGCAGATTCTCAAGAAAAGTTTAAAAATGAAATGTCATCCTCCAGTTCAAAATAAGACTAGAGAAAGCTATGTATAAAATAAATCCTTCATGGTGTTTAGAAAATATCAGCAAATTTCAAATAAAACTAAAACCTTATCACAGTCTGTTGTATTAGTGACCCTGACATCAAGACAAAAGGAGTGACTGAATCCATCATAGAATGAATTGTCAAAGCACTTTATGGATTCATGCTAAGTTTAATGAGAATTTATCATGAAGATGTTTAAGAAATACATACAAGTTACCATCATTGTAAAAATTAATGCCATGTCTCACTTCTCATTATATTAAAGTAGGATTCATGACAGATTTAACAAAGTAAGAAAGGTATGGCTTGTGATGTGATGTGATTAAGATTTTTTTACATACCTTTAACAATTTTTCAGTCATATCGCTATAATGTCTGCAGTGTGGCAGTTTATAGTGATGTCAAGCACTGTGGCATTATACTGCAGATATGTACCATGATGTCCCACCCAGTCACATCCTGACAACAAGATGAACAGTCCTAACTAGGGCTGTCAACGGATACCCAACCGTAGCGAAAAACCTTGGCATTGAAAATTAATGACGAGTACCCGTTCACAAAGATACGTTGTCGACAACACTGTCAAAATATCATATATCAGCAGCAGCACACTGGTCTGAGTAGTCAGAGTTTCCTCTGACCCTTGCCACCTCATTTTTGATATTTGGCCATTCATGTTGGGGTGTAGGGTCAGAGCGTATTTCCTATAAAAAAAAGTTGGAAATTGCCGACACCATTTGATGTCGGCATGGGTAGCAGCTTACATGCCGGCCCAGGAAACTTGAACGATCTTTCATAGAGATATACCAGCATGAAATCGATAGGAATATGATTTATTTTCTCAAAAATCATGGGCATAGCATTTGTTATGCCTTTAATCTGCTGACAGACGCTACGAATGTACATCATTGCTGAAATTTGTCCCGGATCTGGCTATTTGCATTCCTAGTCACGTGACAAATCTCGCAACCTAGGTCATACAGTCATATGATATCGACAATAAGCAAATTTCCAAAAGTTGCTGTACATATAATTGGGACATATTATATGGTAGCCACATAAATAAATATAGTTTGTTCTCTCCTCACTAAGCCATACAGATGCTATAAAAAGAATTCGAGGGAAATTAGAACAAGGTTTGCTATAAATAGAATATGTTACTGTAGGAAAGTACAAGTCCACGGAGAAGCGTACTCGTATATTGTAGTTACGTAAAGCGGTCTTTTATAAAATACGGTCTGTGGGATTAATGAGATGTTAATATAAACAAGTTTTTTGGAAGGTGGATATACTGAAAAATGCGTAATCCATATATGTTTATGCATAACGCGTAATTTAGGGGGACAAAAATTTGTTGCTCAATGATTGTACATGTCTTTTATGTTCTAACGAGTACTCGGGTACCCGTTAAACGGCCCAACGGGTACCTGGGTAAGTTTTCCGTGGTTTTTGACAGCCCTAGTCCTAATACTAACTTCTTAATGCTGAGCTACAAGCAAGGTATCTGTTAGTACCATTTTTGTAAGCATTTGGTATGACTCAGCCGTGGTTGAAACCAACGACCCCCTGTTTCTGAAGCAGACACCTTAATCACTAGCCCACCAGAGTGGTCCAAAGGCATGGCTTGCAAAAAGTTAAGATGTTTCGTCATTCGGTTTGATTTGGGGAGATATTTTTAGAAGTCGGCATAAATCCAGAGTCATTAAGGTTTGATATACAGAAATATTCTTCCTCTGTGTCAATAATATGGATATTCTAACATAGCAAATTTATTTGATTCGTTTAAACAGTGGTGAAAATAGATTTCATTCTTTCTCTTACTGAGAAAAGATTTCAATGTTTGAACCTATGAAAATTATTTTATAAAAATGTATCTCGGACAACTTAAAAATACAAATCCAACCTTGATTACAAAACTATTTTTTTTTTGTGTGTGTGTGTTAGCTTTTTAATGTAGCATTAAAAAAAATTGCCATATTGCTATAATGTCTGCAATGTGGCAGTTTGCAGTGATGGAACAGCAGTGGGGCATGATGATACAGACAGGTAGCATCATGTTCCACCCAGTCACAGTATCCTGACACAAGGCCGACCAGTTCTAACACTAACCTCTTAATGCCGAGTGCCTAACATGGGTGCGTTCAGTACCATTTTTTTAAGTCTTTGATTTGGCTTGTTTCAAGCCAGTTAATTTCTGCGTCTGAGGCAGATGCTATATCAACTTAGGATACTGGAGCGGTCAAAAACATACTTTGTTTTCACTAACCATTATGAGTCAATTGTGGTCTTGAAGAAAAACTTAATTAAGTCATCTACAAAAATTTGGGTAAAGATTCAGGCATTTAATTTATTCTGTCAAAAATGGGTGGGTGCGAAAGAAAAAACATTGTTTCAAATTGTCAAATGGACTTTCCTGTATATCTTGCAAAATGCAAGATTGATTATTCTTGATGAAAAGTCAGACATGCTCAGGAGGTTCATGATCTGATCTGTCATATCTCTCATTAGGCTAGACATGCTTGGAATATTCAAGATCTGATCTGTGTCATACCTCTCATTAGGTGAGACATGCTTGGAATGTTCATGACATTATTTGTGTAGTACCTCTCATTAGGCCAGACATGCTTGGAAATGTTCATGATCTGATCTGTCCTATACCTCTCATTAGGCCAAACATGCTTGGAATATTCAAGATATGATCTGATATGATCTGTCCCATACCCGTCATTAGGCCAGACATGCTTGGAATATTCAAGATCTGATCTGATCTGATCTGTCTCATACCTGTCATTAGGCCAGGCATGTTTGGAATAGTCATGATCTGAGCTGTTGTCATAACTCTCATTATGAAGACCTGTTTGGAATGTTCATGATCTGATCTGTGTCATACCATTTGACCAGACATATTTGGAATATTCAAGATCTGATATGATCTGTCTCATATCTGTCATTAGGCCAGACATGTTTGGAATGTTCATGATCTGATCTGTGTCATACCATTAGACCAGCCATATTTGGAATGTTCGTGATCTGATCTGTGTCATACCTCTCATTTGGCCAGATTTGTTTGGAATGTTCATGATCTCATGTGTGCCATACCATTAGGCCAGAAGTTTGGAATGTTGTGTATTTATCTGTATCATATTCTCATACCTCTCATTTTCACTTACTAACATCCTGTGAATACTGACAGCATACACAAACATCTTTTGAATATTGATAGCATGCAATGCATGTGACAGATTAGGGCCATCCAGGGCCCTAAGCACTGTAAATATTATGTAAATATTATAATGCCAACCCCCCACTTCTACAAAATGTGAAACTAAAACACAACATTAAAAGCTAAAAAGGTGGAAAATTATCAGTGTTGCCATCATTCCAAATCAAAATACATGCAGACCAAATGGTCATAAATGATCAATTCAATTTTATTATCAACCAATTAGTTTGAACTTTTTCTGGTTCCCATAGCATGTGCTTAGTGTTCTTAATAGGTAATCTAACACTGATACACTAACATCTTGTGACCATTAATATTATGCACTAACTTCTGGTGACTTGATAGCATGCACTATCTTACGACTATTGATAGTATGCAGTAACATATTGTGACTGGTGATTGTATGTACTAACATCTTGTGACTATTAATAGTATACTGACATTTTGTGACTGATAATAGTATACACTAACATCTTGTGATTTTATAGTATACACTAGCATCTTGTAACTTGTTAGTATGCACTAACATCTTGTGACTATTGATGGTATGCAGTAACAAATTATAATATTGATAGTATACAATAATGTTGTGCGAGTACTGATTGTATACGATAGTTATGAGGTTAAATAATAAAGTCCTCAATCAGACAAGACCAAGTCAACAATGATATGAGTGATGGTGAAATAATACATTTGTAATCAACATAAATTTCTGTAATATAATATAAGGCATAATTAACGTAATAATTGATGATAATTACAAGATATTATGATGATATAATGATACACACCGACACCCTGGGTACATTCATATTGAACTTCACATCTTGATACTTGTGGTTCACTGCAATAGTGGCCCCCAACATCTGATAGTCCTCACATTTGTATCGAGTTTGAAATTTCTCTAAAATATTAAAAATAACAATAATAATATTTAATTATTTTTCTTCAATTATTTTGGCAGTATTTTCGTATCTTAGATAAAGACTTCACTAAAAGGAACTGAAGCCATGAAGATATTTATCCACATTTTTTTTACACCACACCCCACAATATTCTGGATATAAATCTGATACTCCTGCAAAATCACAATAAATATGACCACTCCCTCAGATTGTGCAGATGACGGAATTCAACTTATAAAGGAGACACCATACTACCAATGAAAATGTGCCTTTTCCACCCTCCCATAATCCTCCCTACAAGGGTACTATGGACAGATGGACATAATGATACACTAAGGGATGGACAGATGGGCATGAAAATGCATTGATCTAGGGACAGATGGACATGAAGATCCATGGAGCCTCAGACAGAGTGACAGAATCAAAAACAATAAATCTGCATAATTACAGAAAATCATACATAATCAGAATGACCACTTTGAATTCCTACACAATATATCAGTAACCACTTTGAATTCATTCATAATGTATCAGTAACCACTTTGAATTCATGCATGATGTATCAGTGATCACTTTGAATTCATGCATGATATATCAGTAACCACTTTGAATTCATACACGATATATCAGTAACCAAATCGAATTCATATATAATGCATCATTAATCACTTTGAATGCATACATGGTGTATCAGAGTAACCACTCTCAAATCATACATAATATATTAGTGACCACTTTGAATTCATACATAATGTATCAGTGATCACTCAGAATTCATACATAATGTATCAGTGACCACTTTGAATTCATGCATAAACTATAAGAGTGATCACTTTGAATTTATACATAATGTATCAGAGTGAGTACTTTGAATTGATACATAATGTATTAGTGACCACTCTTAATTCATACATAATATATCAGTGATCACTTGGAATTTATATACAATGTATCAGTGACCACTTTGAATTGATAAAAATGTATCAGAGACCACATTGAACTAATACATAATGTATGAGTGACCACTTTAAATTTATACATAATATATCAGAGTAAACACTTTGAATTCATACATAATGTATCAGTGACTTTTAATTCATACATACTATATCAGTGACCACTCTGAAATCATACATAAACTATAAGAGTGACCACTTTGAATTCATAAATAGTGTATCAGTGTGACTACTTTGAATTCATACATAATGTATCAGAGTGACTACTTTGAATTCATACATAAACTATAAGAGTGACCACTCTGAATTTATATATAAAGTATTAGTGACCACTTTGAATTTATACATAATGTATCAGAGTGACTACTTTGAATTTATACATAATGTATCAGTGACCACTTTTAATTGATACATAATGTATCAGTGACCACTTTGAATTCATACATAAACTATATGAGTGACCACTTTGAATTCATACATAATGTATCAGAGTGACTACTTTGAATTTATACATAATGTATCAGTGACCACTTTGAATTTATACATAATATATCAGTGACCACTTTTAATTCATACATAAACTATAAGAGTGACCACTTTGAATTTACATAAAATATACAAATACATTTTGTTCGTAAGGAGCAAGGAGATGAAACCCACCAATGCCTAGGATTCTAACAACAACAATCAGAACTTCACACATATATGTAATCATTACTCCCCACCTCCCTTTTTACATACATTTTTTGCCACATTTCTCACTATATACTAAAAGTGCTCTGAAACAATGAGTAACAGTTTTTCCTAGAAAACATGGACTTTTACATAATATATAGCGTAATGAATAACAGTTTTTACTAGAAAACAAGGACTTTTACATAATTGATAACCTAATGAGTAACAGTTTTTACTAGAAAACATGGATTATTTTACATAGTAGATAGCCTAATGAGTAACAGTTTTTCCTAGAAAAAATGCACTTTTACAAAATAGATAACCTAATGAGTTGAGTTGGAGATTCTGAACAATCAAGTATGTTGTGCAGTTGGGATAGTATAATTATTAGAGTTGGAAAAGGAGATGAAGGGCAACAGAAATAATCAAATGAGTCTGAGGAAGGCAAGAACATTGTACAATGGCGACATTATAACGAGTTTAAGAAACAGTGTCAAGTATATTGTGCAATGGGGATAATCTAAGTTCAAGAAACACAGTAAAGTCTATTGTGCAATGGGTATAAACTAATAAATTCAAGAAACAGTCAAATCTATTGTGCAATGGGAATAATCTAATAAGTACAACTGAAAAAGCACAGTACATTAGGGATAATCAAACAAGTAGGACAGTAGAACCACAATAAGGTAAACTCTGCAGTACAATGGATAATCTAATCAGCAGAGTTGGAGAAGCAAGGTAACGTCTGTTGTGAAGTAGAGATACTCCAATTATCACAGATGGAAACGCACAGTAATTGCATGTGTAATAATCTATCACAATCAGAAAGACAAAGTAAATGCAGTAGGAATAATTTATTAGAGTTTAAAAAGCACAGTAAATGCAGTAGGAATAATCTATTACAATCAGAAAAGCCAATTCGTGTGTAGTAGGAATAATCTAATTAGTTGGAAATAAATAATAAGGTAAATTATTGTCTAGTAGGGATAATATAAAAACGAGCTGGAAATATACAATAAGGCCGATTATTGTGCAGTAGGGATAATCTAACAAATTGGAAATAGACAATAAAGCCAATTATTGTGCAGTGGGAATAATCTACTGAGTTGGAAATGGGCAATAAAGCCAAATATTGT
Source organism: Unio delphinus (assembly GCA_029339505.1). Lineage (NCBI taxonomy): Eukaryota > Metazoa > Mollusca > Bivalvia > Unionida > Unionidae > Unio > Unio delphinus. Next base: position 6,752,397 of record JAQISU010000041.1, on the reverse strand, counting down.
GTAGTAGGGATAATATAAAGAATTGGAAATAGACAATAAGGTCAATTATTGTGTAGTAGGGATAATTCAATGAATGGGAAATAGACAATTAGGTCAATTATTGTGTAGTTGGGATAATCTAATGAGAAGAATTGAAGTAGTATTGAATGTGAAGTTTTCTAATATGGAAAATCTATTGAATACAGTTGTAAAGGCACAATAAAGTCTTAGGCAATTATAAATGACAGTTGAATACTACTGCATGAACTACCAAGTGGACTGCTTTATTGGGAGATCACATTATTTTGAGATATTTTATACATAATAATATTGTCAATTAATGAAATGGATTCTATATCTATACCCAGGTTATAAAAGAGAATGTGTTACATAGAGGTGCCTTATACTGAGGAAAAGTTGTAAATGGTTCTTAGCAGCAAAGAACTACTAGCTATATAACAACAGATAATATTTTTAAAAATTAACAAAATAAATGTGATCAATGACCATATAAATGTGACTGCTTTGGTAGCTTTGTGGTCGAAGCTACCATCTCAGATGTGGGAGGTAGCGGGTTCAAACCCTAACCGAATCATACCAAAGACTTATAAAAATGGTACTAACATTTGCCTTGTTTGGCGCTTACCATTAAGAGGTTAATGTTGGCCTGGTGGTAGGATAGTGTGACTGTGTGGGACATCATGGTACATGTCTGCGGCATGATACCCCAATACTAGAAATCACCATAAACTGCCACTCTGCAGACATCATAGCGATATGACAGAAATTTTTTAAAAAGCCACAATAAAAATCCAAATTATACACACATACATCCACACATAATAATCAGGACAATAATATACATGGCTGTCTGAGTAAACCGGGAAATAAAGTAAATTGTGAGGGACCAGTATGTATTACTCACGGCACATATAGTCCACAATTTCTTGTCTCCGGCAGCTCACTCGTTGGCTAGACGAATTAATCTCACACTCATAAAACCCGCCAAAACCCTTGATGCCATCTACACCAGTTCGATTTGGTGCTCCGACAAGAAGGCTAAAAACGATAGTTGGAAAAAATTAAGTTGACACTTAATAACAGTAAATATTCTTATGAAAAGAATGTGCTTATTTCATTACTATGAATACGTTGAAAACGTAACATACATATGTTTAATGCAAACAAATTATCAAGTCACCAACTATTTAACTGAGATCCATTCACTCCTTCTAATTGTAAATATAATTTAACAGGACATATACTTGTAAATACAAATTAATTAACAGGATATATACATGTAAATTCAAAATAATTTAACTGCACAAGTCTACCTATTGTGTATATTGCTTAATCGTGCTCACAAGTTTTTTAAAATTAAAAGTATGAAAATAAAATCACCTGTTAATCTACGACATAAAACAAATAAACTGACAAGAAGTTCATTTCATCTATAAATGGTTTTTCTTAACCATTTTGCTTACAAATAAGAGGTGGGATCTAAACACGTATAAATGTATGGTGAAAAAAAAGATTGCTAAAATGGCCACGAGAATATAAAGAAGGTCACTCACATTTAAATACAAAAATGCATAATAGTTTGTATTTGTCTATGGTATTCTTTACTTCAACATGCTTATTAGAGTTTAATAATAATAATAATAATGACGACTTTGTAAAGCGCCTAATCTTTAGAAGCTATATGCGTTTTACAGCATCTATAATGATTTGACTACACTAAAGAAAAACAAAGAACAAAAACCATGAAATCGGAAAACATAAAAACATGCTGAAAACATATAAGATACAAAACATTATTAGGTCTCTAATTTTGTTCCTGCAGTCAAAAAAGGTTTGTTCTTAAGAGCAATCTTAAAATGGACCACTGTGTCTTTGTGTCTAATTTCATTGTGCAATTCGTTCCACATCGCCGGGTCCTGGTGTGCAAAATATTGTTTACCATATGACTTCGTTTTCAGAGTGGGAACAATGAGTATATAATTGTCAGAAAAGGATCATATCTTGCTGGTGTAAACACATGGGTGAGGCCAGATAGGTATGTTGGAATGGAGTCCATATGTGAAACATAGCACAGAGAACAACATTTTGTGTTTCTGCATCGAATTGATATCCAATGTAGGGTACAAAGCAGTGGTGAGGTGTGCTCTGATTGAGGTACATGCACTCTAAAGATGATCTGAGCAGCTGTGTTTTGAACTTTATGAAGTTTCTGGAGCAAATATTGAGATGAACCAGACAGAATTGAGTTACAATAGTCCAGTCTTGAAAATACTAATGAACACAAGTGTTTTAGTGGCATCAACTGAAAGATATTTGTGAATGGAACTGATGCGTCTCAATTCAATATATGCAGCCTTGCAAATGTTCATGACATGTTGGTGCAATGTGAGAGTATTGTCCAGAGTAACACTTAGGTTCCATACTGACTGTGTGAATTTAATATTGGTGTTGATGATATTTATTGTCTGAGGTAAAGGATGTGAATGAGAAAGTCTTTGTGTTGTGATCAGAAATGCCTTAGTTTTATCATCATTCATCTGCAGCTTGTTACATGTCACCCATGATTTCACATCATAAATGCATCGATGGTAGCATCAACTTCAGTTGGGTCGCTAGACTTGTTTATTTGGGTGTCATCAGTGTACGACTGGTGAGACACTGGGTGATGATCTATGACACCTGAGAGCAGCTGAGTGTATACAATGAAGCGGACAGGTCCAATTACAGACCCCTGTGGAACACTACAACACAGATCAACTGGGCTGAAATATACAATTTGTGTCTTGTTGACTAAATAGAACTTCAGCCACTGTAAGGCTATATTCTGAATGCCAAATATATGCTGGAGACGGTCTAGTAATATATCATGGTCTATTGTGTCAAATGCTGCAGACAAATCAAGGAGGGTGAGGACTGTAATCTTTCCATTATCCAAAGCAGAGAGAAAATGTCATTAAATACTTTCAGAAGAGTAGTTTCAATACTGTGGAAAGGGCAATATGCAGGCTGTATATTGCTAAAAAGACTGTTTGAATTCAAATGAGATACAAGTTGGGTTAGAAAAACTTTTTATAAGATTTCTTATATGAATGGGAGATTAGAAACTGGGTCGTAGTTTTTCAGATCGTTATGGTCAAGTGTTGGTTTCTTCAGCAGAGGCTTTATGATCGCAGTTTTGAAAAATTATGGGAATTTCCCTGAGGAGAGAGAGATAATAATAACATGTTAATGAAGGCAATATTGGGTCTAAGCACTCAGGCAGCTTGTTGGAATTCGATCAAGTTCACAAGACTTTGGTGCACTCTTTATCACGAGTATCCGTACTAAATCAATAGAGCCAGGTTCAAATACTCCTAATGGTTGTCACTTAAATTCTGTATCATAACTGTATGGTGACGAGTCAATTGAAATTGTGTTGTCAAGCGAATCTCTAATGGTTGTTGTTGTTTTGGGGCTTAACGCCATTTTCAGCACACAATAGGCTATACATGGTGGCCAGTATTATTGGTGGAGGAAGAACCCGGGGGAAAAAAACCAATATGGTTAGTCAAAGAGGGTTTCTCTTTACCAACTGAGAACCCTATTATTCGAGGGAAAAATAAAAAATAAAATGAAAGGTAAATAAAGGAAAGTTATCAGAGCTCCAGGTCAGCGTCCCTCAACCCCGACCGGGAGCCCATTTGTGCTATCCATAGGATCTCCGTAAAGGCCTACTCGTCATTGTATCTATCATTGTTGTAACGTTTGAAACTGAAGCATTGATTTTATTTGTAATGCATCGACAAACAAACGTCCGATGAAATAATGACAATCGAGGCCCCTGGGCTGCCAAGTGGTCTAAAGCCATCGCCTTGTATAGATCACTGCAATCTCCATGTGTGTATCTGAGACAGTTTGCCAGTAGTGTCCTGTGGGTCGGTGTTTCCTCTCGGGTTATTCCTCCACTACTAATACTGGCCACCATGCAAATTGTATCTTGAGCTGGGAATTGGCATTAAACTCAACACAAGTATCAACATAATGATTAGCTGTATATTCTTGTGTGAAGTATCCACAGATGAATCGAAGAGTATGGTGTTCAATTTACAATATCATGAAAGACATCGACCATTAGAGGGTTGGGGGTGGACAAGGGCCTGCAACAATAAAATAATGGTGCCGTGTCTAAATGTTTCCTAAAACATGCATCCAGGCATGTGCAAACTGGTGTTCCCCACTTTCTCTCTCTCTCTCTCTCTCTCTCTCTCTCTCTCTCTCGTTACGATAATTGCAATAACCGCTTCAATTCACAGGCTACCCAACTGCAGTAATTCAATGCGGAATATGCAGAGAGAGAGAGAGGAGAGAGAGAGAGAGAGAGAGAGAGAGAGAGAGAGAGAGAGAATATGCGTTCTTAAATTAATGTAGCCTATATGAAAATTAACAAACCTGTCATGTTCCCCCCCCCTTTTTTTCCAAAAAGTTATATGATAGCCTTGGGAGAGAGAGAGAGAGAGAGAGAGAGAGAGAGAGAGAGAGAGAGAGAGAGAGAGAGAGAGAGAGAGAGAGAGAGAGAGAGAGAGATTGCACACATCTGGATTATGTGATAGAAAACATTTGGACCTAGCTTCAGTATTCTATTTAACGGTAACTCAGGATGGACATTTTGCAACACAAATTCTATAATTCCAACAAGATTACCTTTGGAAGTGGATCAACCACCAAAAATATTATAAATATAAAAGTTCATGAAGAGGGAAGGGGCCTTGAGTGCCCCAATGGTCTAAAATGCTTTCCGTTACGATCACTGCCGTCTTACCTCTGTCTGCATGTGTTCGAGTCTAAGATTCGTCTAATAAAGTTATGTGAGAAAGCTTGCCAGGAGCTTCTTGTGGGTTGGTGGTACTTACTGGGGGTTTTCCCGGGTTTTTCCTCCACCAATAATACTGGTCGCCATGTATAGCCTATCGTGTGCTGAAAAATGATGTTAAACCCTAAAACAACATCATGAAGAGGGATGGGGTAACGCTATGAGTCTGTGCTAAGTTAACCACCAACAGATATGCCTACATACACGTGAATTTTATGGATTTTCATAAAACAAACTCAAACAACCTACCTTGTTGTACCAGAGCTATTCGCTATGAAAGCTACAGGGTATCCAAACATTACATTTTCTTCTTCCTGAAAATATATATATCGGCTTTATAACATCCACATTGAATGTCCTGACCTCATCCACAATAACCCAGATGAATATAATAAACAAAAGTAGATAATTGACCAAACCGAACTTTGTGTTCATTTTTTAATCTCTCATTCACATTGGTAAATTAAATATCAACAAAGATGACAAAAGGCGTACGCTTCTTGCTTGAATGTGTGTCGGAAAAGGGCGTTCATGCATCTCACATTTTCCTATATCCTTGTAGTACCGTATAAACTAATATATAGGCACACTCATGGCTTGAAAGGCAGCAATATTTCTAAAGGGTTTCTGCCATTCTGACATAATAGATAACATGACATATAGATGTTACAACATGACGTGGAAGATATAGCCAAATGTTCGGCAGATTTAAAAGTCACATTATACGGAAATACAGGCGTTTCAGAGGAGACAGTAGCTCTCCAGTGGAGAAAAGCACAGCGTGTTGATGCTAATGTTGATAAGTGGTTAAAGGGAAGTGTGTTTTACTGAAGAACTGGGATAATGAAACCACTCATCTATGTATGTTATGTTTGTTTATGTGAGTGTATGTATGTATGTATGTATGTATGTATGTATGTATGTATGTATGTATGTATGTATGTATGTATGTATGTATGTATGTATGCCTGTATGTATGTATGTTGGAAATATGGGAACTACATACACAATAATATTGCTATTGATAATTGTTGACTTGATCTTTTAGAATTGATCTCATGGAACTGACTTGAATATGTTGCTCTTGTAAATTGTGTGAAAAGACCGATTCCCTGTAGGTATATATTGACTACAAATGTCATTTACGAATATATACATCACAATGGCTTTCTATGATAATTCTTGACTAAGTATCATGGATACTGTATACCTCCAAAATCCAAATTGAAGCTGATAAGGCGTTATTCATTGTCTTTCATTTCAGCGTTCACTTCTACATTGATTGACAGAAGTGCATATAAACAACGGAACGCACCGAAGCGCCGGAACGCAAGAGAAACACCGGCACGCACATCAATTATATGTTATGTACTGTTATGTATAGTTGTGGTGAATGTGTAACATGTAATATTAGTTATATAATACATTAATATGTACTTTCTTTTCTGCAAGTGATGCAACATCAAACTAAAAGGAAGCTGCAAACTACGCATTTTGGCGACAGTTCGTACAGTAGCACAATTTAATATTAACAGCGTGTATTGCAATTTATACATTAGTTTAATGCTTCAGCTATTAATAATGAAACATTCTATTATTGATTTTATATCGATTTCTCAAGTCGATTATTATGTTGTGGTTATTAATTATTACATTTTTATTATTATCTTAAGTTTCGTGATGTGTGAAATTTTTGCAATCCAACATGCGAAACGGATTAATATTTTGAGTGTAACTATCATGAATTATGCGTGATAATCGCGTAAATGCAAAAAAATATGCAAGATTGGAGTCTCAAGTCATTTCCGTCTTTCGTTAACCTTTTTATAAACCTCTTCTGTTATTTGAAGAAGAGTATGGGATAGTAGCAGAAATGGGTTTAATACACAAAAATAAGTCTTGGAACATATTTCAAAATCTATTTCTTTCATATAACATACAAAGGTTTCAAAATTAATATAGAATTAAGGCTTGCCCGCTCAAAAATAAAATAAGATTAAATGTAGCAACAACAGGAATAAACACATCCCAAGTTACATCAATAAAACTGAGAATACCTTAGCCTCAGCATACAGCTTCTTTGCGAAACAAGTTACGATCGTTGCGCATTTTTACCCGACGAGCATATATATTAAGCTCAATACATCTCCTATGGTACCATTTACAACAATTTGAGCACTTAATGGTATCATGGTTGCATTCCAATTTACACTTGACACAGGGAAATTTATCCATTTATTTTGATTCACTAATGAAAACAGCCAACTGACCTAAGATTTGTCGAGTTTAAACACTTTTATACGAAGGAACATGCCATTGTCATCAACTTGTGTTCTGATATAGCACACTCATGCCCCGATTGCAAAGTAAACATGCCAACACGCCCATATTATACAACACAATTCCATCTGGAGATGCCTTCATATCAGTACACTAGAAATGAGAATGGGATATTTGATTTAGGTAAAAAAAAAGACAAGTACCCAAAAAAAAAATAATGCAAGTTATTGAATGTGAGAAAGTTAAATGAAGGCAAGTACTAATTGTAAAAGAAAATATTTGAAGAAAGGGATTGTTTACAAATAATGACATCACGCACCTAGGGGGCGGAGGGGGGGGGTGGGGCGTCACATATTTGTGACGCTGTATGACGATGGCGAAGAAGTTGTTTAAAAAATGTGACGTCACATCAAAATGCGCAACTTTAAATAAAAGTACCACTTAATTTTTTGATTGCTTACAATTTAAAAAAAAAAGAAATACAGCTTTTTCTGGGGATGGGGAGCAGAGCTTTGTGATGTCATATTTGAGGGGTCTGACTTTTTGTGACGAAATGTGACGAGGGGGGTTGGGTGGTGGTGAAAAAATCTGCCAACATCGCGTTACGTCATTTATAGATGGTTCCTAAAGCGAACAAATAATATCTCTGTTACAAATTTATACAGATTTGGGTTCAGCAGGCCTTAATCATAGTCAAAACTCAATGAATAATGTAAATAATTCAACGATGCTCATTTTTGTTGCATTATATACGCTAACATTAATAATAATACGCACACTTTTATTCATAATTTTCACGCCTCCAGTGTATATAAAAACATGTACAAAAAGCGGGATAGGCATGAATGTTGAAACAGTGTTACAACTCGCAATTAAATATGTGGCTATCAGAAAGTCTCATAACATCAGAAGATTGTATTGGATATTCAAAAAATAAAACATCTTAAATTGACAAAACAAGTGAATACATATGGGTATTGAAGAAAAGGTGCCATAAAAGGAAAACTGCGTGTACTTTATTTTCTTCTTATTATCATTGAACAATAGATTTGGAAAATGTAACTACTCTAAATCACGGGCTAAATAATTTTGTTGTGATGTAAATTACAAACTAAATACGGAAATAATTTGCATGCCATTTTTGAATTGATCTTTATATTTAGATCATTAAAATAATTGTCCGCACATAAATCTTGATAGCTGCACTTCCAATGTACGGCTATTTAAATTGCTGATTTTTACGAAGTTCATTCATCTCGGCATTATTAATAAATCATTGCTAATATATATTTATTAGTAATAAATTAAGGAGTATAATTATGTAACAATTGTATTGGACACTAGAAATAGAATTTTTTTTTTAAAATCTATCAAAAATGTCACAAATTTAAAAAATTCAGCTATGGTATACTGTATACGATATTGCGTTCCGGTGCTTCTTTTGCATTCCGGCGTTTCGGTGCGTTCCGGCTTTTAGGTGCACCGGATTGTACGGACTTAAATAATAACACAGAGTTGCATATATATGGAACTTCACAAAAGTATCATTGTATTTCTGTCTTCATTTAAGAGACTCCATTTAAGTGTTGGTTTTTTAAAAAATTATAGTAAAAAAATAGTGAACTGATTTCTATTGTAGGACTAATGGCTCAAACATTTCAACTGCATAAACACCTAAACTAGTATAGTGTGCATTCATTAAATGCCACTTTCACACCTGTTACACGTGTCTTTGATGTCCACTTTAGCTGTACATAGAATATCCAGTAAGTTGAGCAGGCAGTGTCATGTAAGGCCTAACATAATTATCATTTAACGACATACTGTGAGATGTAATGGTCAATGAACATTAATAGAATTGAATAGAGGTATCAATAATATGATTTTTTACAGACTTTAATTGATATATGAACAATAGCGCTTGTTACCAACTTTCGCTAATGTTTAAACAGTGACTTTTAATGTAAATAATTGGCATCAAGAAGGATCAATTTATTCCTTATATAAGAAGGTTGCAGTCAAACCAAAAATCAGTTTTATATTCACTGTGTTAAAATTTTCAATTTTGTTGACGTTTGTGAGATCTTGGATGTTAACAGAATGCTAAAAGGAAAGACATGTGACGAGGGGGGTGGTAAAAAAAATTGGCCAAAATCGCGTAACGTCATTTATAGATGGTCCCTAAAGCGAATAAATATCTCTGTTATAAATTTATACAGATCTGACTTCAGCAGGCATTAATCATAGTCAAAACTCAATTAATAATGTAAATAATTCAACGATGCTCATTTGTATTGCATTATATACGCAAACATTAATAATAATATGCACACTCTTATTCATAATTTCCACGCCTCCAGTGTATATCAAAATATGTACAAAAAGCGGGATAGGCATGACTGTTGAAACAGTGTTACAACTCGCAATTAAATATGTGGCTATCAGAAAGTCTCATAACATCAGAAGATTTTATTGGATATTCAAAAAATAAAACAATCACATACAAATCTTAAATTGACAAAAATGTGAATACATATGGGTATTGAAGAAAAGCTGCCATAAAAGGAAAACTGCGTGTACTTTCTTTTCTTTTTATTATCATTGAACAATAGATTTGGAAAATGTAACTACTCTGCATCACGGGCCAAATAATTTTGTCGTGATGTAAATTACAAAATAAATACGGAAATAATTTGCATGCCATTTTTGCATTTATCTTTATATTTAGATCATTAAAATAATTGTCCGCACATAAATCTTGATAGCTGCACTTCCACTGTACAGCTATTTAAATTGCATCATTAATAAATCATTTCTAAAATGTATTTATTAGTAATAAATTAAGCAGTATAATTATGTAACAATTGTATTAGACACTATAAATAGAAATTGTTGTTGGGATTTTAAAAGAAAATCTATAAAAAATGTCGCAAATTTAAAAAATTCAGCTATGGTATATACGATATTGCGTTCCCGTGCTTCTCTTACGTACCGGCGTTTCGGTGCGTTCCGGCATTTAGCTGCGTTCTGGTGTTTCTATGCACCGGATTCAGCGTTATGTTCGATAAAGATGGCGAGATAATAAAAGAGCTCAATAAAGATGGTAGCAAAGAAAGTTGAAGTGCTGATTCAAAAGGTAGTTGCATAATAATCAGGAAGATAAAGTGTCTATTACATCATGTATAGTAGTAGCATACGACTATGCTGTATCATGGGAATTGGAATGTATTATTAGTATGTCTTTCTTACTTGGATTATAGCGGTGCTCGACGCGAGCTTGATGTGAACTGAAAAACAATAATCTAATCGGAAAAAATCACGCAGAGTGATACAAAATACCTTAGATTACCCCAATCACCCATTGTGACATACGACCCTCTCTATCATACTATATTTTTTTATATAGTATGATAGAGAGGGTCCTATGTCTGAATGGGTCATGGGGGTAATCTAAGGTATTTTTCTCACTGTATGATTGTTTTTCCTTTAGATTATTTTTTTCTTCTTCACATCGAGCACCTGTGGATCCTAGTGACATATAAAACGACTTAATTAAAACTTTCATATAGAAAATAAAGAGCTTTCCCGAGTATTGTTGTAATTTTGGGCTAAATGCCATTTATCAGCACAAGACAGGATATACATGGCGGATGGTTTATCTGTGAAAGAAGAAATCGGTAACAAGTAAATATCAGCATCAGGTCTTACATGTAGGACTAAAAGACTACAAGAGAAACCGGTCTCTCTAAACACAGTAATGTGCTGTAATGGACTGTAATGGAGAGTAATGGACAGTAATGGGGAACAATAGAATATCGCGAAAGAAATTATAGTGCACAGAGTTGCATATCTATGGAACTTAATAAAGGTATCATTGTATTTCTGTCTTCATTTAAGAGACTCCGTTTAAGTGTTCGTTGTTGCAAAAATTATAGTAAAAAAATAGTGAACTGATTTCTATTGTAGGACTAATGGCTGAAACATTTCAAAAACACCTAAAACTAGTATAGTGTGCATTCATTAAATGCCACTTTCACACCTGTTACACGTGTCTTTGATGTTCACTTTAGCAGTACGTAGAATCCAGTAAGTTGAGCAGAAAGTGTCATGTAAGGCCTAACATAATTATCATTTAACGACATACTGTGAGATGTAATGGTCAATGAACATTAATAGAATTGAATAGAGGTATCAATAATATGATTTGTTACAGACTTGGATTGATATATGAACAATAGTGCTTGTTACCAACTTTCGCTTATGTTTAAACAGTGATTTTAATGTAAATAATTGGCATCAAGAAGGATCCATTTATTCCTTATATAAGAAGGTTGCAGTCAAACCGAAAATCAGTTTTCTATTTACCGTGTTAAAATTTTCAATTTTGTTGACGTTTGTGAGATCTTGGATATTATCAGAATGCTAAAAGGAAAGAGCAAGAAACAGTTTCCTTGAGGTGACCGTAAGAAAGTTTGTGAGTCGGACTGTCTTTTATGTCAGGTATGCCATCTTTTTAATTGTTTATATATTGTTTAGTTTCCATTTAACGATCTTTAATTTATATCATTATTATTATCTTATTCCTGCAGATTCTTTGAGTGTCTGTAAAAACATTCAAACTTCCTGTTATCTGTGTTTAACACTAAGCAGTATCTACATAAAATACATATTTGCAAATAAAATGTATCAGTTGTTGCCGGTTATAATAAACACAGTGCTTCAAAAATATGCTTTCAAATGTGAAATGGAAAGATGAAAGAAGCCATTAAATTTATAAATAATATGTTCCCAAGCGTATATATGTCCTGTTAACAACATTACATGTAAAACATAATTAATAACAGTACATTTCTTAAATTCAGTTAAACTCGGTGAAGTAGATGTTTTCAATATTAATTGCATTTTATCATTAGCTTTATTATCGGATTCATTGTTGTATGTCACTGATCGCAAAATGATCATATTTAGTCTTTAAATTAGCATTCTACTTGTATATTTCTGTCATATAATTGAGTCTTGGATAAGAAAATTTGGCCAATTTGATATTATTTGTTACCGATTGCATACCCGTATTTTTTATCTTGAAAATGGTTAATGTAATGTAGTAAAATAAATTTGAAAGAAGAAAATGTAATGAATGTCATAATAACATTTTGGATGATAAATTCCATTACCTCGATAATACTTGCTGTTCTCTCTCTCTCTCTCTCTCTCTCTCTCTCTCTCTCTCTCTCTCTCTCTCTCTCTCTCTCTCTCTCGTAATGGTATTCTTACATCTCAGCAACTTTATTGTCAGATGATATATGATACGCATATTAGGTATTTTAACTGTAGTAATGTATTATGCTGTTTTTGTATTTGTTTGCAAATCATCCATGTTGTAATGACTCAAGCCTTTTTTAAATGATGTCAGTAATATGTACCCAATAATTGTTGTTGTATTGTTGCTTTAAATCAGGCCGTTAAATATATTATATATTATATTTCTCACAGAGTATTATATTAAAGTGTTCTCCTTGGTATAGCTGTGTTAGGGACAATCTTCGCACTGCTAAAAGACATCGCCGAAAAGCAGAAAGGCTTTGGCTTTCCACCAGACTCACTATTCATAAACAAATCTACGATGCCGCTAAGTTAGCCAAATCATCCCACTACAGTTCTAAGATCACAGAGAGTTCCAGCTGCAAAGAGCTTTTCGAGATAACTAACAAACTAATGTCAAGGAACAAATGTACACCACTTACAACGACCTTCTCTCCACTAGACCTACCAGACCAATTTGCAAATTTCTTCAATGACAAAGTTCAAACCATTAGAGATTCGCTTGACAGCACAATTTCAACTGATTCGTCACCTAACAGGTAAGATGCAGAATTTCAGCGACAACCGTTAAGAGCATTTAAACCTGTTTCTATAGATTTAGTACGGACAATCGTGATTAAAAGTGCAACAAAGTCTGGTGAACGTGATCCAATTCAGACATCACTGCCGCTTGAGTGCTTAGAACCAATATTGCCTTCACTAACTGATGTTATTAATATATCTCTCTCATCAGGGGAATTCCCATCATTTTTCAAAACTGCCATCGTAAAGCCACTGTTGAAGAAACCAACACTGGACCATAACGATTTAAAGAACTACCGCCCAGTTTCTAATTTCCCTTTCATATAAAAAAATCTTAGAAAACGTTGTTCTAACTCAACTTGTATCTCATTTGAATTCAGTCTTTTTAGCAATGTACAGTCTGCATATCGTCCTTGCCACAGTAAGGAAACTACTCTTCTGAAAGTATTTAATGACATTCCCTCTGCTTTGGATAGTGGAAAGATTACAGTCCTCACCCTCCTTGATTCCTTGATTTATCTGCAGCATTTGACACAATAGACCATGATATATTACTTCACCGTCTCCAGAATGTGTTTGGCATTCAGAATATAGCCTTACAGTGGTTCAAGTACTACTTAGCGAACAGGACGCAAATTATATCTGCAAATGGAATACACTCCAGCCCAGTTGACGTATGTTATGGTGTTCCACAGGGATCTGTTCTTGGCCCTGTTCTCTTCATTCTGTACACTCAGCCGCTCTCAAGTGTCATAGATCTTCACCCAGTGTCGCAACAATTGTACGCTGATGACACCCAAATATACAAGTTTAGCCACCCAAATGAAGTTGATGCTACCATCCATGGGGTAGAGAAGTGCATTTCAAATGTGAAATCATGGATGACATGTAACAAGCTGCAGATGAATGATGATAAGGCTATTCTGATCACAACACAAAGACTTTCTCATTCACATCCTTTACCGCAGACAATAAATATCAGCAACACCAACATTAAATTCTCACAGTCAGTGCGAAATCTAGGTGTTACTCTAGACTGTACTCTCACATTGCACCAACATGATATGAACATCTGCAGCGCTGCATATCTTGAATTGAGAAGCATCAGTTCCATTCGTAAATATCTTTCTGTTGATGGCACGAAAATACTTGTGTGTTCATTAGTACTTTCAAGACTGGACTATTGTAACTCAATTCTGTCTGGTTTGTCACAATATTTACTCCAGAAACTTCAAAAAGTTCAAAACACAGCTGCACGGATCATCTTTAGAGTACTTCGATCAGAGCACACCTCACCACTGCTCTGTACCCTACACTGGCTATCAATTCGATTCAGAATCAAACACAAAATTTGTTCTCTGTGCTTTATTTTAATGACAGACTCCAGTCCAACATATTTATCCAGCCTCACCCATGTGTATGCACCTGCTAGATCCTTACGCTATTCTTCTGATAATCGTATACTCATTGTTCCTAAGGTGAAAACAAAGTCATATGGACAACGTTCGTTTGCATACCAGGGCCCGGTGACGTGGAACGTTTTGCCCATTGAAATTAACACAAAGACACAGTGGTCCCTTTTAAGAGTGCTCTCAAGACTAACCTGTTTCGACTTCAGGGACAAACTTAGCGACCTAATCATGTTTTGTATCTTATATATTGTCAGCATGTTTTTTATGTTTTCCATAGTGTAGTCATATCATTATTGATGGTGTAAAGCGCTTTGAGCTTTTAAAGATTAGGCGCTATACAAAGTCCTCATTATTATTGTTATTATTATTATTATTATTATTATTATTATTATTATTATTATTATTATTATTATTATTATATGTAAACTCCTAGAAGTATTACAAGAAAGATTATCCATCTTCTCATTTATTTTTTCTGTATATCTATATCATGAATATTATTTGCAACATACTCGATTCTTTTTAAAGCTCACATGATAAATTACTTTCTTTAATGTTTATCTCAAATCTTAAACCATCTGATATATCTAAATTAGATACACCCACCACCTTCCTAGAACTAATTTATTAGGATCATAAAATTAAGTTATTAGTATTATCATTATTATTATTATTATTATTATTATTATTATTATTATTATTATTATTTTACATACCTATAACGTTAATAGTTTAGCCATGTCAATTTGTGACTGCTGACAGTTTGTATCTATACATTTTGATTCAGGTATGTGATTCTTGGTTCCACTCTACGTGTGAAGTGATTACAAGCAAAGACTTTAAGACCTGGTCTTCCAGTTCTGTCTGGTTTGTCACAATATTTACTCCAGAAACTTCAAAACTATCAAAACAGAGCTGCACGGATCATCTTTAGAGTACCTCGATCAGAGCACACCTCACCACTGCTCTGTACCCTGCACTGGCTATCGATTCGATACAAAATCAAACACAAAATTTGTTGTCTGTGCTATGTTTCAATGACAGACTCCAGTCCAACAGACCTATCCAGCCTCACCCATGTGTATACACCAGCTACATACTTACGCTCTTCTTCTGATAATCGTATATGCATTGTTCCCAAGGTGAAAACAAAGCCATATGGACAACGTTCGTTTTCATACCAGGGCCCGGCGACGTGGAATGAAATGCCCATTGAAATTAGACACAAAGACACAGTGGTCCCTTTTAAGAGTGCTCTTAAAACTCACCTGTTTCGACTGCAGGGAAAAACTTAGAGACCTAATTGTATTTTGTATCATACATGTTTTCAGCATGTTTTTATGTTTTCCAATTTCATTGTTTTTGTCATTTGTTTTTCTGTAGTGTAGTCATCATTATGGATGGTGTAAAGCGCTTAGAGCTTTGAAAGATTAGACGCTATACAAAGTCCTCATTATTATTATTATTATTATGAGGGACACATCTGTTGTCAGCGTCGTTCGATAGCAGGCAAATATTATTACTTG
Source organism: Unio delphinus (assembly GCA_029339505.1). Lineage (NCBI taxonomy): Eukaryota > Metazoa > Mollusca > Bivalvia > Unionida > Unionidae > Unio > Unio delphinus. The sequence goes on along the minus strand of JAQISU010000041.1, from coordinate 6,736,486 downwards.
ATGGGTTTCAGACGTCTTCAAAAAGTAATGAATTATTTTTTAATGATTTATTTGTATATTTTTCTAGTCTTTTTGATAATTTTCTCCCAAACATTTATAATAATCATATTATTAGACTTGTAATTATATAACCTCAATTTATTTCTTGCAACTTTTCAGGAGACAAAATATATTTTTGATCGTAATGATCTGTAATTTTAGGAATCTGTAAAGTTACTGACACTTACTGAAATTTGATTTTTAGCCTGTGTGTTTGCTTAGGTAAGTAAAGTTATATGTGTACATTTCTTTTATTTATTACTGCGGAGTACATGTTGGATTGTCAAGAAACAGAAACTGAATGACAAGCAATATTTAGAAAGTTTCTCAAAGGCAAGGGTATCAAGAAGTTAACAGTCAGGTTGACAAATGGTAAAATCACTATACCAATGTGACACCATCAGGAGGGAAAAAACATCACCAGAGAAAAAAGATGAGAGCTGAGCGGAGTCAGGTTAGAACAAAATAAAAAAGGTGGACAGTCTTAGCAAATAATATATATATATATATATATATATATATATATATATATATATATATATATATATATAACACAGAAAGAGAGAGTTTTGTTAATTAAAGCGTATAATGTGCACTAATAAAACAATATCATAACAACATTTGTTATTTATGATTTATGTATTAAGTCCCTACAATAAAAATTATAATATTTAATGTACATTACTATAATTTCTTTAGCAGTATTCTATTTTTGCCGCCATTACTGTCCATTACAGCCCATTACTGTTCATTACTGTACATTACTGTGTTTAGGGAGAGTTAGTTTGAACATAATGTTGCCTTTGTTGCTTTAGAGAACAATTATAACTTTTCATGTTTTATCAAGTCAACAATAGCAGTAAATGATATGTGTTTACACATTGCTGTTACTTTTTCTGACTTGTGGGAAGACTGCCTTAATTAGAAGCATTTTTGGGGTTAGGGCATACTAGCTAAAAACTATGGGAAATTGATCGTTGCAAAAAATGTGGATCATTCATGATTTTATTTGAATCCTAGTTTCATCTTAGGATTAGTGGAACTGGTCACGGAATCAGACTAATTTTACAGCAGCACTCCAGTCACTTATTTGTTCATGCGAAGCATCTGCATGATCAAACTGTTTATTATAGAATTTTTAAAAATGGCACCCAGAAAACGATGCATGTTTAAAAGAAAAGAAAAATAAACTTCAACACAGAAGAATAAAAAGGAATATTCAGATTCTTGCGAATAAAAACTGGAAAGGACAGTTACATTTATTGGACTAAACATGCCAGTTTGAGTATGTCATGTGACAGGTGTTACGTGCTTAGGCTCGAGTAAACAGTAACATAGAAAGAGTGAAAATAATAAGATTGTAAAAACTTGATAAATAGTTTACTGAGCGCAAATGTTTTCTAGAAAAGAAAAATAAAATTACAGTTTTAAGAATCAATTCCAAAATTAATCCAAAAATAATTCAAAATATAATCCTCTAGAGAAATTGGACAAGTCCTGGTAATAAAATGTCCAAATAATTACAGGTTCGAATCTTAGTGAAGCATGCAAGATGGAAGACGATGTTACGTGATGAAGTCAGTTCTTGGTAATGAAATTCAATGAGCACGATAATTTTCCAGATAAATAACAAAATAAATCCTCTTGATCCAAACGAATTGAAATAATTTCCAATACAATGTTATTTAAAATAACTCAAAACAATACAACTTAATAGTCTAACTGCACAACTTCTACTAAATAGTTCGCTCCAAAACATAATTTATATACCTGTTTTTAAGTAAACAAGAAAGGGGTCACATGATATTCTAGAATCTTTAAGAACAAATTTACGTTCAAAAAATCTCGTACGCACCGTATGACCAAACTAAAAATAGAAAGATGTTTATAAGAAAGCTCCATAATATTTTTGGAATCAACTAATGATTTTAAAAGCTTGTTTACAACTCTGAAGCCAGGTCAGAAATGAGGTCAACACCTGGTGTTTATTCTTAGAGTGCATGTCATCCCACTTTCTAAAAATATATCTCCCAATGAATTAATCTTAAACTTAAATGTCAAATTTGAATCTGAAAAACAAACAATTAAAATAAAAAATAAATGACCCAAATCAAATACACGTAACACAGGAGATATTACTGCTATCGTTGTGTGAAATGGGAAGAGAATTTCCGAGAATTATGTCAAGTTGAGAGATAACAACAACCCATATAGCTGCATAGGGTTCGGAACTAGAGGTTGTGCAATTGTACATGTGTGTTCAATAGCACCTACACTTACTTTACAAATTTGTCAGCTGAAGAAAATGTTTATCGTTGATGCGTGAAACTTTTAATTATGTTTTCCAGTTTTACAATAACAGTTATTGATATTTTGTTACACCTAACTGAAAACTGGTCAATCTTATAGAAAAAATCAACTCTCATATTGAGACCAACTTGTCAGGGTTGGCAGGTCTGCTTTATTGTTCTAGAGTCAGAAAATATTGGAGTTCGCAAAAAATCTCTTCGGAGTCTGATCTCTATTTCCCTTGCAGTCACTACCCAAAATAAAATTATTATTTGTCATACTTTGACCCCAAATTCTTCTAGTGATACCATATTTCCAACATGATGGGTGAATAAATGTACCATTTGCAGTACTCTTGTTTTCAAATATATGGTAGATTTCAACCCCACTAATTTTTCAATTCTTCGATGAAACTGGCCATAAATTTTATCATAACTAATTTTTGTTCATCAAAAGTTGCAATTATGTTTTGCTGTAATATTATTTTTTTATTTATAATATTTCATGGATTTAAAAAATGTCAAAATTGTATTATTGTAGCAGTACAATATACAGCATATAACACAGACAGGCCTGGATAAATCATAATCTCAACAAACGTCCAATTTGCAGGCTGATCTTGCCAAGCAATCAGGGCGACTGAATGTTGCTCATACTGAATTTGCTAGTGCTCAGGAGCAATTGGATGATAAGCAGGTAGAGTTGGACAAAGTGCAGGCCATGTATGATGCTGCAATGAAGGAAAAACAATTCCTTCTGGATGATACTGAATCCTGCTGGATGAGTATGATAGCAGCCTCTGCTCTCATTGGTGGTTTGGCTGGTGAAAAGGTCATATGGGCAGAACAGAGCAAACAGTTTAAATCTCAAATAGACAGGTACACAAAACTAACGTAATAAGTATCGTTGCTATTTAAAAATAATCATATTAGAAGGATCAGAAATACAGTTACATGTATTTAACCAACCAACTCCATGGAGGATGTATTTATATGATTCTTGTCTCCACCATCTAATGTCATATTCCAAGCAGCAAATATAGACCTATTGAATAGTTTGCATGATTTTCAACCCAATACAATGCAACTGCTAAAACGTAAAGTGCACAGTTCACATAATGCAATTGATAAATGGATAGTATTTGTGTATCCATCCATTTTATTTGAGATCATTGTAATTTATAAGATGATACAAAGCATATCATGTGGAGGGGGAGGCCCAGAGAAAGTATTACAGAATTTGTCAATGAGGTAAATGTACCTGATTTTTGAAAAACTCAGATATAGCTTGACTTTATTATTTATGTTTCTCTCAGTCAACCCATAGGATAGACATTTTAGTTTTCACTCTGTACTTTGAAAACTGTTTTTGACATTCAACCCTCATCCTATTTAAACTGATAGTTCAGCTGAAACAATAATGGCACAGGAGAACAAAAATAGGTGCAAATTCAGGAGAAAGACAAGTGATATCAACAAATCAGCTATACTTGCAAATGTTTGTTTCAATTTGATACATGACCCTGTTTCATCACCACAGCACATCATTTGTGAACTTTGCCTGTGAAAATTAGAACTGGGCACCTCCCACAGCAGTCTTCAAAGGACTTTACCCTAGCTATTTTCAAGCTCAAGTAAAATTGAAATGGTGTTTTATGTGAAAATTGTTCAACCCATCTTTTTAATTTGACATGTTATTGCATATGGCTAGATATACATCATGTAAAAGTTGCATTCCAAATCCAGAGATGCTCAAGTCACATGATCAAAACAACTTTTTTGAATGAGAAAGTCACATCGGATTGGTTCCTCATTATTGATTTAACAGCTGATTATGTCAATGTAGCCTGGAAAATCAAAATGGCAACAGTCAGTAGGGTTGAGTTTCTCCACACAGTTTAATATTTGTTTAAACAGATCACCTAAAATCTCTTCCCAGTGACCATGACGTGAGAGCTTTCAGAAAGTTTTGGAGTCGACAGGTGAGTTGAGATGCAAAGCCACCCAATTTCTAGGTTAGGAGGCTAGTTTATAAGACATTGTTCAAGCATAAAAGCATAAAAGCATCTCCACTGATAGATAATCAATTCCATGTATTTTTTTCATCACCAGTTTTCTATTATTTGCTTCTACTAGTTTGAATCCTGCATGTTGTTCATATATTACACTGTTGACAATCTGCGGTGTTTTGTGTCACATGGGAAAGTCCGTATAGACAATGCATTGAAAATATGATCATAGAATCTGCAGTCTAATGGCTTAACTAAATTAGACCCTGCTGCAAGAGCCTAAGGTATGATTCAGTTTATATCTGAAGCCCCCAAGGTCTTATCATGTCCTACAACTTACTGTAAACAAAAATATGCAGATTTTCTTTGATATGTCTTCTCAATAGCTTTTGATTTTGCCAACAGTTATTCTATTTGGTTCTTTTTGGAATAAGGATCTATCCTGCTTTAATACATATTTATAATGCATCAATTACATTAAAACAATGTACAGGATAACAAAAATCCCATTAATTACAGTTTTCACGGCCTCTACAAGAAAGAATAGCTATTGAAAGTTTGTTTGGAACATAACTGGATATGGTGTTCTATTGTTGTTGGGAGCAGGGTGTACTGTCTGTATTATATTAACGATTTAATTTTGTAAATTATTTTATCATCATCCTTCAGCAAAATATTGATGTTGTGGTAAATCCTATTTAATATGTATAGTGCTTAAAATTTGCTTTAGATTGGTTGGGGATATCTGTTGAGTACTGGATTCCTGTCTTACTCTGGACCATTCATTGGGGAGTTCAGGAACAAGCTTCAAAATAACTGATAAAATCAGTAGACATATTCCATACACATGTGACCTAAATCTCAATGCAATGCTGGTGGTCAATGCAACGGTCAGCCTAATCTCTTTGTGGTGTATTTCTTTTAAAGCTGGTGATGGAGGTAAGTTAATGAGTTTTGAATATAAAACGTTTTTGACTGAAAAAGATACTCTTCACCGAAGTGTTTAAAATTGTTAAGAATGCTTACCAGCTCTCATCTGGCAAGACCAGAAAGCAGCTTGTATGACCCTAATGGCAAGTAACAACAAGTCCATCAGTTTGGTTTTCAGAAACGCTTTGTTTGATGTTGAGCAGTCCTCTAGGTTACAAGAAAGTTTCATAAAAAGCAACAAAAGTTCACTCAAAACTTTACTAGTTTTAGAACCAAGTTTCATGGTCCATTTGAGTTACTGGTAAAGGACTTAATAACCATAAATAAAGCATTTCATGACAGCCATTGACCAGTTCATTAATCTGGTAATGGAAATGTCTTGTTGCTCTACTAATTCTCTTTCCTCCACATCTTTAAAAAAATATTATAATGCCCAATAAGATTGGTGATGTTTAGACTCTAACATTGTATGTTTTTTTGCAGGAGAATTTGTATTTATGGCCTGCACCTGGATGGTGCTGGGTGTGACAAAAGAAACTGTCACCTGTGTGAACATACAGCTAAGGTCGTATTCACTCTTCTCACTGTGGTCCATGTGTATGCCATCAATTCCACAGCACCGAAGGATCCATGTCTGTATCAATGTCCTGTCTACAAAAAGCCTAATCGTACTGATCTCACATAGATATCATTCATTGTGCTCAAAACCACCCAGAGTCCTGATCATTGGAATTTTCGAGGTGTTGCTGCCCTCTGTGAATATTAAGTGATTCCAATCTTTCATATTTACATCTATGAGTTTTGAAACATTTTTAACTCAAAATAAAATAGCATTTTAAAAAAAATTCTGTTGACAAGTTTCATTGATGTTCCGAAGACTTCTCAAACATTTAATACTCAGTGTATGAATACAGTCATAATGTGGTGCTGTATTACCGTTGGTTAAATTTGGAGAGCATGGAAACCATACAATGTATTCTGCTCATATATTTTAATATTCACAAAAATGTATACAAAAGTGTTTCATAAAGAAATTTTGGACTCTCAATGTTCAAGAATTGTTGCAACTTTCTAATTTTTATTTAAATTTGAAATAAATCATTGTTGAATTCTTAATGTTTTTGTAAATTTTCCACTTTTATACAATTGTCACATTGTTTATTTTCCAATTAATATTTCATTTGTAGCAGCATAACATAGTTTAATCCTTCTTGCACATGTTAGAATCATTATCATGCTGAGAATTGTAATTGTTGAATAGCACCTTTCAATTATGATAAACTTTATGTGTACTCAGTTATGAGCAGTTTCTTTTTCAGAAGTATGCATTTTATCTGTATTGAAAACATTTAAAAGACTAGACTTATCAGAAGAGGTAAATTACTGACTAGCTTCACTAAAAATAATCAATCTTTAAAACTACCATCATTCCTGATGACCACTATGTAATGTATTCACCAATAACAAGTCATGTTGTTCATCTTTCCAACTATACGTTGGTTTTAACAGCACAAATCTGCATATTATTCACACAAATTATAAACAACAAACTTGTTCACTAGATTGTCTTGATGAAAACTAGGACAAATTTTGGTTTCCGAGTAAAAGGAATAGTTTACAGCTTCAATTTATTTGGTCTTGACAAAACAGTTGATAATTGTTGACCCTACTTTTTTTAAAAAAAGCAGGAGGATTATGAGTTAACCCTTGTGTTATGGTCACTGCTGTCAACATCCTTGTGGCCAAGTTTTTGGAGGTTCCAGGTTTGAACCATCACTGCAGAGTAAAACCAAAGACTTATAAGAACTGTACTAAAAGCAGCCTTGCTAGGCACTCTGCAATTACTCTTTCAACCCCGATCCCATTTGTATGTGTGATCCGGTTTCTGCATTTGATGGCTGATCCAGCCTGTATTTAAGGTTTACTGACTGGTTTTGATCTCGAAAATATTGAACATGCAGAGGAAAGATATGTTCAGCAGTTGGATATCTTGCAAAATTTTGGATTCAGACGTGAAACTTTCCGAGATTGAATTGTTATAAGATGATGATACTGATAACGTTGATATGATACTTCAAAAAATGTTGCACATAATTTCTTAAATAGTCTATAAAGACTTTGACAGGAAAAAAATACATTACTGACAAGACACTTTCATTTGGAATATCTGGTGCAATATATATATGGATTTCTATTGAATATAAAAAGAAAATTAAAGTAAGAGAGAATGCATGTGAACGTTTACAAAATTTTCCAAACAGGTAAAAACTCTGGGACACAACCAGCTAGACACAGTGTGATAAAGAAGTTTGCACAGTTGAAACTGTAGTAAAAATGATATTTAGAAACACTTCAAATGTCTTGTTACCCCAGAAAAGAAACATCATTAGACTTTAAAGATTATATGATAGTTGATTGTTGCACACTACGACTTTGCTTCTTATATGGGAATGTATGTTCCACTTGAAAGTTTGTAAAATGTAAATTTTTTTCATATCAATGATGAACGCAACCTTTATCTTTATTCTTGTATCAACAATCTACGTCATCACATGTTTTGTTTGAATTAAAAAAAAGCTATATCACACGTTTTCACCAGTTATAAGTTATTATTCTTAGACAAAAAGTAAAACTTTCCAAGAAAATAATCAATTAGAAATCTCAGTCATTAAAATTCCTTAGAGCTGTGCACTCAGTAGTACTGTATCGTACGTACCACTGGCTACCATTAAACTTTTACCAAATTAAAACTGATAACAGTTAATGGTTTTTCGAATAAAAATATGAATTATTTATTGTTATTTTCCTTTGAAATCCATCAGCTCTCTGTGATAATACGGTAAAAATGTGAAACGTCTTTATTTTTTATATAGTTTAAAACTTGTTTACTTTGGGTCAACACGCCTTCATTAACATATTAATGTGCGGTGTTTACAAACAATAGCAGCAGTGATACTGCATGACGTATTGGCTTGTCTTTTCATTTGGACCCATCAACTGCGAGGAGAGGGGCAATCATCTGCATGGGCAACAACTAATTCTCCATAACATACCGCCCAGGCTTGAACCCTGGAGAGCACACTCCAGCTTCGCTTCACAGTGTCAACACAAGACAGGAAGCAGTTATAAATCATCACTCGTTTGGCAAAGTCAGACGCCAGGGACTGCTTCTGATCGTGGAGGAGAATAACTGGTGTCACTGGGCAGCCCCCAAACAATAACGTGCTATCCCACAATTGTTCATCTGTCTTACTGGATGTGTAGAGTTTAAGGTATGCAAGTATCTGCTAAAGTGGACTGCAACTGTTACACCGAGTAACAACAAATGAAACCAACAAGGAAACCTCCAACCCTCAAGCCAGGTAGCTGGAATGTCGAGACCATGCTGACTACACTCTCGGATGAGATCTAGGCGATGTTTTGAAAAACTTAAGTGATCAAAGACGAACTTGCAAGACTCCGCACTACAGGTGACACCGCTACCAGATTCCGAGTCTCGCAGAGAAAAGAACTATACATTCTTCTGGTAAGGAAAGAGCGCTGATAATGCTAGAGAGTTTGGTGTTGTATTTGCTATCAAGAACTCTTTGCTTGAGATGACAGAACCCTGCCAACAAGGAACGGAAAACTGTTATCCCTCTGCCTCCACACCACAGCCAGGCCTGTCAACCTGATCACCTCCCACCTCCCACACTAAACGCCACCGCAGATGTCAAGGATTCAACGACGAATTAAACTCGCTCATAGACAAAGTTCCCAAGGAAGAGAACTCCATATTACTGGGTGACTTCAAAGGGAAGGTGCTAGCCATAACTTTTTGTCCTTCCAGTCGTGGCAAGTTTGGCATTGGGAAGATGCATGACAACCGGCAGCGACTCCTAGATATGTGCTTGTACCATAACCTCATGATCACCAGTTCATTCTTTCAGAAAAGCCTCAGCATAGTGTCCAAACACTGGCACCAACTTGACTTGATCATTACGAGACAATCTGCCATTAAGGCTGTGCTTCTTACTCGTACATTCTACAGCGTTGACTGTGACACTGACCACTCGCAGGTGTGCTGCAAAATGAAACTTCAGCCAGAGAAGATACACCACTCTAGGCAGGCGGGTAAACGATGCATTGACATGAGCAAAATGTCATATGCAGACAAGGCTAAGCAATTCACTTATGCCATCTCCTATAAGTTTGATTTCGAACTTCCCAACTGCAGGGCTAAAGAGAGATGGGATCACAAAAGAGAGATTGTACAGCACAACCAAATGGATCTTTCGTAAGAAGCAAAGAACAATGACTCTGGTTTGAGGCTAACTATGCCACACTAATGCCAGCCATAGAAGAGCGTCGCAGTGCTCACCTGGAATACAAATGATCCCCGAGTGGTCAAGTAGTTACGGATCACTGCCATCTCACCTTTGTCTGCGTGGATTCGAGTCTCGGATTCGACCAATGTGGGTATGTGAAAAAGCTTGCCAGTAGCTTCTTGTGGGTCGGTGGTTCTTTCCAGGGTTTTCAGGGTTCTTAGTCCACCATTAATACTGGTCGTCATGTATAGCCTATCTTGTGCTGAAAAATGGCGTTAAATCCTAAACAAAAGACTATGCAAGAGAACTATACAAGTCTACCAGAAGAAAGTGATAGCAGCACTGATGTCTGTCGCAGGCGATGCTATCAACAACATGGGTAAGCAGATGTATCATTGAGTGGAGTACTACTCTGAACGTTACTCTAGAGAGAACCATATGACCAATGATGAGCTCAACACCATAGAAAACTCATGGCCGAACTGGACAAGAAACCTACTGTGACAGAACTAAAGAAAGCTTTAGAGAAACTGTCCTTAGGTAAAATCCAGGGAAGGATGGCATCCCAGCAGAATTCATTAGGTGCGGCTGCAGCACGCTGTTTACACACCTGCACAACTTTCTCTGTCAATGCTTGGATTAGGGCGCAGTGCCTCAAGACATGACAGATGAAAACATCATAAACCTGTACAAAAACAAAGGTGACAGAAGTGACTGCAAGAACTCAGCATTCTGGGCAAGGTCATCGCACACGTCATCCTGAAGAGACTGCTGACACTTGCTGTAGAGAGTGTCCATAGTCGCAGTGCGGGGTTTATATGCAGAGGTCCACAATCGACAGGATCTTCTCCATCCGATATCTGCAGAAGAAATGCAGAGAACAACACAAACCCGTCTTACAGGCTTTTATAGACCTCACCAAGGCGTTCGATCTGGTCAGTAGATTGACTCTAAAACAATTATGACAAAGACTGTATGCCCTCCAAACCTGCTAAGCACAATCCAGTCCATCTACGACTACGTGAAAGGCACTGTGCAGTATGATTGCTTAACATCCGACCCCTTCAACATATTCAGCAGAGAGAAACAGAGTTGCGTCCAAACCCCTACACTCTTCTGCATCTTGTTCACTGTCCATCTCAATCATGCCTTTGGGGTGTCCACAGAAGGGATTACCTGCGCACGTAATCAGACGGCAAACTGTTAAACTTGGCACAAATAAAGGCAAAGAGCAAAGAGCGTGAAGCACCCATCAGAGACATGTTCTCCGCGTATCATGCCTGCATGCTAAGCGCTCTCCTGTATGACAGTGAAACCTGGATCCTGAGAGCGTATTTCACATGCGATGTTTCTCTTTATGAAACTTGCCTCTGGCAAAAGGTCGATCAGACGGTCACATCGCTTCAAGGATGTCTGCAAGCGCATCATGAAAGCTCTTGACACTGATGTCAACACCTGGGAAAACTTGCTCTAGACATGCACAGCTGGTCGCATGCTCTGATCACTGGATTGAAAGCCGGCAAGGACAAGCTACATTTGCTAGCTAATAAGAAGCAGTTCCAACACAAACAAGACTCAACTTTGAAGTCCCACTCCCGTGTTGGATTACATAGCCACTACAGATGCTGCACAAACACCAACCTGGACATCTCTCATGTGCGCACTTGCGTAGTCTCTCGAGACTAACGGATGCCAACACAATTGAAATGTGTTGTACAGCTGCTTTATTTATTGGAAAAACATGATATAGGTACATTGATTTACCGTAAATGAATTATTCCCATTTAAAGCAAAAGCTTTACACAGATATGTACACCCTTAGGATCATTACACATATTACAAAGTCTAAATTGCTGGCACTAATAAGACAAATGGTTCTTTATGCAGAATATTTTAATACGTTTTATTGATAATGTTAAATACAAGTAGTTAAAGTAATGTTTTATGTTGTTCCTTATAAGAATTCTTTATTTTCGACTACATGGTTCAAACATCTGAATAAAAATATAAAAGAAATTACAGATATTAGATGTCTCATGTACATACACAGATACAAAGGATATGAGAAATGTTTATGGAATGTGTCCAATTGTAAATAGCAAAATTATACAAGACCATTAAAGAGTAATTAATTCCATCTATTAATAATGTGAGATTTAAAATGTACCATCTAGTATTAACCTGAGAACTAAATCGAATATCATAGTTATGCAAAGATTGCAAGATGCATTTCTTACTATTAGAATTTGGATAAATGTATTTTCTCAACAGTTCTTCAAAATAAAATACATTATTATTTGCATCCAATGGTAGCACTCTTCAATCTTAAAAGATTTAATATAACCAATAACTAATTTTCTTTTCATAACTTAACTAAAGTTTGTACACGTGTGTAATACATTTGCAATATAGATTTAAATAATCTAATCTTGATATTCAATGAACAATTTCAAAACTGTTACAATGTTTGTTCAAGTCAACACTTATATTTAAAATCATGTCTTGAATCTAATTGATGAAAAGTTGCGATGTTTTGTAGGCATAGATTTTGATGGAAATTCTACCAAAACAAATCGGGAATGCAAACATATCAAAGAATGCTTCTAAGCAAAATGTCTCATTGCAGTTTTACGAAAATGAGAACCACAAATACCAAATTTAGAATGCAGAAGAATGAATGAATCAAAATCGTCACTAACAAGTTTTATGTTAAAATCAAAATCTGTATCTCCCGCTAGAAATTCTTATTGCCAAGGAAGATGTAATAACTGCTATAAATATCATGATATCGTCAATGACGACTGTCTGTATAATATTTATTTGAATGAAACGAAGAAAAAGACTATGCCAACTTGTACTTCAAAAATATATATTTGTTTCTGTTATATTTTAATTTATCATCGATTTGTTGCAGTCATATGCATTTGCTATTTGATTAAAGTGCATTTTTTGTAGTTGTTTTTCTTTCACTCTCCTAAAAACAAACTCCAGCTCAGGGAAATGCATTTCCATTTACTTCCAAAGAAATAAAAACTAACAATATTGATGAATGGAAGTGCATACCATTAATATCAGCATGCATTTCTCAGATATAAAAGAACATGACAAGACACTAGCTAAAGTGCAATGAAAACAGAATGCAAAGAAAATCAGTTTTAAAACATTTTGAAATGTAAATTGGCTGCATCATGTTGTAGATTTGGTAAAATTTCCCATTTTAAGCGCTATAATTTTATTTAGGTAAAGTTATTCTACATTTAATGATCCAACTTCAATTTAGTTAACTACTGCCATTACCAAAAACTGTGATGTGATTGCAACCTGAATCAACTGTCAAGTTAATTTTGATGTTTTCATGGGGAACAGTTAGACTGGCAACCAAAGCCTGTTTTACTGATTTGGGAGAAAATATTAAAAAATCTTATTAATCATCAGTTTGAGAGACTTTAGTGAAAGCTAAAATTAGGATTTAGTGAAGTGCAGATTCCTTTGTTTAGTGCATTAAAGATAACTTTGCTGCACTCTTATTACTAACTTTTATATGATATGCAGATTCCCGACCTTAGTAATACAAAATCATATGTGCAGATATATTACCCAGGTCACAGAATTATTGGCTGCAAAATATTTATTTCCAGCTTTATTCATCAAGTATCGTTTACATTGTTGCTTCAAGAAGTTTTCAAAATTAGACCAATTTCCTCATTCCTTTTCTACAAGCGGTCCAATTCTGAATTCATACTGATATGAAAATATATATATATCTTCATTTTTACACCACTTTTTCATAACTCTTTAATTAAAGGGACACCAAATAAATCCCATATCCAAATGCAAAATTGAACTTGAGGCAGGACTCTTTGTACATTGGTTCATTCAGTTTGGCCAGCTTATAATGAAATACATGATTACTATAAACTTACATCCACGAAGCAACAACGAGTTTCACTTTTTGTTTTTCCATAATTTGAAGTATTAACAGCTGGTAAATGACAGATCACTTATTTGTATTATTTGTATAATGTTACCATACTGCAGAACAGTTATGCCCCCTTAAACAATGTTATTTTTCTAACCTGTATGTAAGGGATTATATAGCAGCCATACTAAAAGGTTTTCCAGAGCATCTTCAAAACTCAGTCAAAATGTATAACTTCATTAGGTGGAATTTTCAGTGTATACCCTTGTATACCCATGTATGCTTTCAATAACAGTTTTTGCCAATGAAAGAGTATTTTCTTTTATATAATTATATGCTATATATATATATATATATATATATATATATATATATATATATATATATATATATATATATATATATATAGATATATGCATAACTATTTATATTCAGGTATCCATCAATTGTCATACCAACACTAAAGTCTCTGGTATACCATATTCTGCATCATATCTACAATGTGCACTATATAAAATATGTATCTGGATAAATTCTGTCAGTCTAAAAGACCATTATAATACCCGCACTTGTAGATTTGGCTCTCTGTAGTTACATTGTAAACTGTCTACTTTGGGGGTAATTTTGTTTTCCAATATGGTTGTCTTGAAATAAAAAGGACAAGCTACTTTTTTAGATTAACCAATTAACAAGACATGAGATGTACGCATGCTGATTTCACCCATTACATAGTAAAAAGTACATGTAATGTACACAAATTAATTTAATTAATAGGTGATAAGAGATGTACATAAGACTGATTTAACTAATGAAGCCATAATAAGACAGATACATACACTGATTTAACCCATTACCTTAAGTGGTAACAAGTAATGTACAGATTAATTTAACCAATAAAGTTTAAGAAGTAATGTGCACATATTAGTTTAAACAATAAAGTGATAAGAGATATACACAGAATACATTATCCAATAAAGAGACAAAAAGGTGTACAGACTGAACAAATTAAGTGATGAGACATTAAATGTATACATATTGATTTAACCCAGCAAGTGATAACACACTGATAATGTACACAGAACGGATGACCACTGACAAGACATTAGACATTACATGTCAAATCAACCTATTAACAAGATGAGATGTTAAAAGTAATGATCAACGCATTGACAAGATGTTAGACATTAAATGTACACTGACTGTTCTAACCCATTAAATGGAAACAAGAAATGTACACAGACTGATTTAAATAAATGACTGAATAAGTGATAACAATGCATCAGATGTACACTGAAGTAAATACCAAGAAAATTATGATATTCTAGGAGAGTTGTATCAACCTTGGTCACCCCATGAGGAATGCTTTCATCAAGAATCCTCCTAAATGACAACAATTTATTTTGTAAATTTTGACAAAAAAGAGCTTCTTTTTTCAAGATATGGGGATATTACATCCAGTGAATGTAAATACATGTTTCATGACAATATCAGTCAAATGTCTCTGTTCACTCTTGATATTTGTAAAGTATTTATTAGGAATCTCAACCTGAATCTGTTTTTGATTAGCCATCAGCAAATGCAGTACCCTTCTAAAACATGTTTCTAATCTTCAAGTAATTGTTCAAAATATTAAAAGCAGTTGATAAATTATTGCACATAAACACAGGTAATATTGCACTCAATCAATCATTTTCATTAATTGCCCCTTCCCAGCATTAACTTCCTTTTCACTCACCAATCTCAAATAAAGATCTTCCAGAACAATGATCATCTTTATAACAAGGAAACAAATTCAGCATTGTAAGATGACAGAAAAATACATTTATTAACTTCCAAGTCAGCAGTGATATCAGATATAGAGCACATTAAAAGTGATTTTTTATTCTTTGCTCAGTATTATAATATCATTGATAAGTAAACCTTTGTGAAATCTATCTGTACCCATGAAATCCAGTGGTATGCTTTGAGTTGAGACAGGATAGTTCCCGTATAGTGGTTTCATTTTGCTTTTTACAGACGCCCAAAGACGTTTATGTCAAAAATTTATACAGCTGATAAAGTCTGATAATCTTGTTTATCGTAAAAGTAGTATTAATAGATTGAAAAATATTATTTATTGAAATTACCTTTGTATTTAAAATGTACAAAAAGCTTTTAGTTGACAGTTGTTTTTGTTTATTGTAAACGTCAAAAGGATCTTTTTTTTAAAAATTGCAACAAGGAGTAACTTTTACTATACTTAGCCATTCCTATAAAAAGGTCATAGTAGTATTTCTTTATTTGGTATCATGTACAATCTGCTGTGGGCATGTCATCACCTGCAAACATTTGGAAAATTTTATCTGATTGGACATGGTTGATGCAATGCAACCGTGATTGTGCTATACAGCAAATTGTTTGAGGAATCAATGAAAGTTCAAAACAAAAGAGATCAGATGTCTCATCAGTATCTCTGTTATATCAGACAAAAATGGTGTTGAGATTCTATATATCACCTATCCTTAAGGACTTTGCACCTCTCTATTATGTCATATGAATACAATGATGAGATTATATAGCATTAAAGACTTGAGCACCTCTCTGTCTTATTTGCTAAGTGTTATGTCACAGTGTTGTAAATTATTTTTATGATGTGACAGTGTTAATATAAGTGAATGCTATCTCATGTACTGTTTGATTAAATCATCCATAATGAGGATCAATATGAAGTATATATTAAACAAAAGAGTGAAATTTATTGAAAAAACTGTTCAATGAAATATCTAGATCAGCCCAAAACCGGTATGAGATTTAGAAAAATGTAATATATAATTTTGTGAAAAAATAAGTACCTCTTATTCTATCATAAACAAAGACATATATCAAATATAGGTAGCAGTATTAGAGTAAATACAGCAAAATTTCATTAGAGTAATACTAATTACATTCCAATCTGTAAAAATCAACCAGTTCACTTAGTATTCATCACCTAATGTACATGAAGGTGAACTTGTTTTAGTATCTCATCTTACATGCTATTTTATCCTTGACACACTTCATATGTCATACAGGTGACTGAGTCGCACCAATGCAAAAATACATCAAGCAGTTCTGAATCAAATATGTCAGTTTTTTTGAGAAATTCATTAACACAGCTAAGTTCTGCCAACTCTGCCACCTATTCATCAATTAGCACTCACACTAATGAGGAAAAAAATAAACTAATAAGCAAACATGAAGTCAATATTTTACAGAAAGATAAAATGTAAAGCATACAAATACTAAAAATTGCTGTCAAAGGCAAATCTAAATAGCTTTGATCAGTTACCATATTCCCAACTTTTCTGGGTGTTTACATTTTCTAAACCAGTTCAAAGGTCAACAGAGCTAGGCATATAATCAATATATGCCTGAATCAAGTTCACCGCACTTAGAAATTATAATTACTAAACTGCAAATAAGGACACTGTAGACATTGAGATAGTGAAAATAAATTTATGTTTGTGGTCTTTTGTCACTCCTCATTGAGCTCATCCTTGTACATTTTCTTTTATACGGAGTTTCCTTCTTGTAATTCTGGATTTCTTTATGCTGCTTCCTCTTGAAGAATCCATACTACTAATACAAATATATAGAGTCAACATGTTATTTATACAGAAATTACATATATTTTATCTAGTAGGTGCTTATTAGTGAGAAGGAGAATTTTGTTGAGGAATTATCAACAGTTCTTTAATGAACATTTATCATTGAAACACTTGGGTCCAAATTTCATTAGTTTAAGTGCAAAACAATCCAAAATATTTATATTCAACAATTTACAGACAATATAGAAGTTTTGATAGTTACTTGTGAAAAACTGCATGTTACAAGATAACTGAACTATTCTAAAGATGAAGAGACATCATATGGAATGATTGTCAGGGTAGAGAAGGCAAAAAAGACAAAACTCGTAGCTCAGTATCTTAAAATAATCATTTCACCCATGTGAGTAAGTCTTGTGTGGAATCTACACAACTAACCAATTTTCATCATCCAACATTTAAATGCTTAAATTGTTACATACCTTCCACAAGATGATGATGACAATTATCAACAACACAATGCCTCCTACTACAGAGCCTATTATGATCATAATGTTGATATCACTTGGTGGAATGGAGATCTGGCTTATCACCAGTCTTGTCCTTTTCTAAAACAACGAAAAAGCTTGTATGATGAGCCAGATAAACTAAATATTATTCTGTAATTCAAATAATTAAATAGAATTATTTGTCACATACATCTAAGTATTTTATGAATTACAGAACCAACCTAAGTATGCCAACTAAATGTACTCATTGATACGTCGACCACAACTACAATTCTAGGACTTCAAAAAGCCAATTTCTCTTTGACCCCACCGCATGTTTGTAAAATATATGGAATAGTAGGAATGAATCTAAACCATTGTCATTTTATCACTTTTACCTCACATGTACTCTTGGTTTAACTGACTCTGAGCCTAACTTTGGTTATGTTCACATACAAGGAATTTCTCTCAAAACATACTTTGTTGCATATGTAATTTTTATCATTTTAAATGTCTAGTCTCATGTATGGTATGTTGGCGTATTTTCTGTTTCTTATGCTGAATGCATGGTAAGTTTGCTAAATATTAGCATTATGGTTCATGGGAATTTAATTAGGTGTGTCCTAATATGATGTATGGCTGGCGCGCGCAAGCACACACACATACACATATAAATTGAATCAGAAATATTTTACCATAAAGTTATTTCTTAAGTATTTACTTAAAATAATGGCACTGAAATTGTTTCTTATTTAAAACATGGGCTTACCTCAGCAAAAATTTTTTCAGGCATCCTAAACTTCACATATGGATCGGATACCTCTGCTCTTGATTCGTATGTTATTTCTCGTAAACTCTGCATAAATATCAAATGTCAATCATAGTACTTTTCTTATCACTATACAGTTCTTTCATTCTATATATTTTACTACTGTCAATTTCTCTGATTCTAAGCTTTTATTATCACTGTACAGTTGGTTCAGTATTTTTATTATCATGGTGCATTTCATTGATTCAGTAAGCAGCAGAGGGGGCGAATTGTACAACCTTTTAGAGGCGTCGATTTGGCAAAGCAAGGTTTCTTCGAAATCGTAAAAAAGTGTCCATTTAGCAAACTAAGACTTCCTCGAATCGTAAAAAATGACGCCACAATTGTTGTCCTAGCCCCTCTCCTGTATGGAGTTAACAATCCTTTAAGATTTCACAAACAGACTAATTTGTAGGCAGCAGGGGTGAATCAGACAACCTTATAGAGGCGTCAATTTCGGCAACCAAGGCTTCTTCGAAAAAAAAAGCGTCAATTTGGCAAACTAAGACTTCCTTGTAAATATTTTATAGAGGCTCATTTAGCAAAAAAAAAAACCCGTCACAATTGTTGAACCTGTCGTAGAAACGCTAGCATTTCCGAATCAAACAATAGCAAGTGTTTTTCACAATATCCATGTTCTTTAAATAACTGTCTACTATCCGCACCTTGAGCGCTTGTTCTAAGACAAATTAATAAGGTTTTGATGTCCCGGTAACGTTAGCTACGGCATGCCTTTTATCGATTTGCACTCCCATAGCCGTTAATACTATGTCTGTCAGTCAGCTGGGGGATCAAAATAAATGCAATGTTACAGCAGTCAGATATTTTGGATATATCGTAGTCATTTTGTAGCTTCAGATCTCGTCTACATTATTTAATTATTGCTTGTAACAAACTCATGTTGCGTTTTGACCACGGTTAATGGATTATGACTGAAAATTTGTTAAAGCTACGTTAAAAATCCTAATCAAACAAACAAACATCTATCTATCTATCTATCTATCTATCTATCTATCTATCTATCTATCTATCTATCTCTCTCTCTCTCTCTCTCTCTCTCTCTCTCTCTCTATCTATCTATCTATCTATCTATCTATCTATCTATCTATCTATGTATGTATGTATGTATGTATGAATGTATGTATGTATGTATGTATGTATGTATGTATGTATGTATGTATGTATGTATCTATCAATCTATCTATCTATCTATCTATCTATCTATCTATCTATCTGTCTGTCTGTCTGTCTGTCTGTCTGTCTCCTTCCGTCAGACTGTCTCTCTATTCACTATAAGAAGACTCGTTGTTTAATTGTCCATTTAGAACAAATAGAGCTTAGGAAAGGAAGACAGTTTAACCATATTTTACTGTTTAAACTGTCATGATTCTCAATGGAGATATAATCTATAAGAAAACGAATCAACAGTTGTATATACAACAGTTGCAAACAGTTGTATTCTCTTTTTTTGATGTTTCTTTCAAGTAATCGGTTCGATACACATATATCGTATTCAAAAGCTTTTACTTGTAGATATCGAATTTAGCCCAGAGGACCATGGCTCGATTCTCGTAACAGGCAATTGTCGACGGTACCGATTTGGATGTTTTTTCTATATGATTGGGGGCGCCAGCCCAAATGTACTTTAATCTTAAGCTCCCGTCACGTCAAATACGTGACGGTGTGATTTTATACACCCCCGGAAAATTAATTCTTGGGGGGAGGTGTACAAATTACATAGACAGTCTTCAGAAGATTCTAACATTTCGTTTCGCTTAGAAAATTCACTGGAGATATGTCTATGGGCGCCCCCAAAATAAATAATAGCATGGATGCTAAAGCTCTACGTCACACACTAGGGTAACCATCACTGGATAATTCAGAATGAACCCTATCAAAAGACACAAAGGTTACCCAGTGTGAATGATAATCGCTCATCATCGCTATTATATATTTTTGATAAATATATCAACATCAATTTTTCAAACTAGAGATATATATTATTATATATAAATGAATTCTGAAAATATCAATGAGATCATAACTGAGATTTCAATTTTGAAAAATCAAGGAATTAAATTATCAGATCGATTAAATTGTGATCAGATTCCTTCTGATTTTCAAGATATTGGATACAGCGCTATGAATAATAAATACGTCTTACCAAAACGATATGCATTTATAAAGAAAATCCAGAATGCTATTCGCGACTCCCTTGTATTCTGTAACGACGTCAGTAAGTTTGTCCAGTTATTCACTGTTATCGAAAAAATCAGAAAAGAATTGGGGCAGCAATATGTAATCAAACGCACAATTAATTTGAGGTTTAAAACAATAAGAGATATTATCCGCCAAACCGAAAATTCCCCTTTGGTTACTCAAACAGAGTAAGTTCTAACCATAGTGACAAAGTCACCAGACATATACAATACTTCAATAATTATTATTTATTAAGGAAATCGGAAGTTTCTCTATCATTGATAGAGCTGTTTTAGATTTTTTTTTTTGGTCATTTTTGTTGCATTTTTTATTGATCTATGGTCATTTTTCACTACAATTAAAAACTCTAGCCTTCTATATCGTACATTTAACAAGACAATATGTCGCTCTATATAATGTTAAACGAAGCATTAACGACAAAATTAGCACGTGAAAGATTAACTGCAATTAAGAAATTTATACCAATCCGTGATTCTGTTAGAGAAAACACAAGCTAGACAGAGTCTTCAGACTGGTTTATAACAGGGACTGAAGAATTGTTTAAACCAATAACCACGGCAACAAAGGTTGTAAAATCAGCCACTGAGAAATTCCCAAGGAAGGAGAAAGGAACGAAGCTCCTCTTCTTCCTGTACTTGAAAAAATAGCAAAGAGATCCAAACAAACAATAAAATCTTTTAAAACACTTCCTGGTGATAAAGTAACCGCTGTAAGACAACAAGAACAACAACTTCAAGTAGAAATTAAACGATTTGGTGATATTGATGTTAGCGCACCGCCTGAACAACTGGAAGAAATTGAACAAGAACAACAAGGTGCTACTGCAAGAAAAGACTATTCACCCGAAAATATATTTACGACTGATGCATTAAATAGAATTAGAGAAATCAAAACAGACTTTGAATTAGCTAATTTTGCTAGAGAAAATTTTAAAAAGGGGATAAGGGAACAATATATATATATGATGATTTTGAAGATCTATAAAAGCCATGAACAGCTGGGCTTCAAAACTATATTTGGCGAAACATGGTGGAACTAAAACAACAAAAAAAAAGAACACCCTGGTTTTAATAATTATATGGCTATGGTAAAGGATGTCACACAACCACCACCAGTATACACAGCAGACCCAATCCCAGGTGAAATAGAAATAATGGCAGATGCTGATTCTGAAAAAGGTATCACTAAAATAACAAAAGGAAAGGGATTTTCCAGTGGAATTTCAGGTAGTGGTTTTATCAGTTGTCCTAATAATATTCTCAGCGATATAGCACGATTAGAGGTTCTCATAGGGGGAAAACGAGCTGGAAATAATTTACCGGAAATAATTAATGAAGCAGCTGATATCTGCATGCAGTTATTTCAAAAGCGGCATTATGGATATCAAAACATATCGAGAGTTTATTGATGAGCTAGCAGAAAATTCAAGGGATTTTTCCAATCATGGTTATGATGACTTTATCATTAGTGATTAATCAAGGAAATCAAAGATTTCCCAGAAATTGAAATTCTTTGAATTTCACTAGCTAGATAAATATTCATTTAGAAAACACTAGTGTTTTTATAATAAGATGATCATACATTACAACCATGATAAAGCAACCAGCGTCTATGTAGTAAATTCACGTTTGCCTGTTTACAAAGCGTACTATGGTGATGGTCTCGGCAATACCATTGCAGGGTTATTTGCAAGAATGGCTCCAAAAATAGCACCAATCGCAAACCAATTATCAATGAAAGCTATTGATGTTATTCGTGATAAGGGTATTAGCGCTGTTGGTGATGTTGCCGGGAGGGCATTTTCCGCTGCAAAGGATAAACTAATGTCGCTAGTTCGACGAAGAAAGAAACCGATGATTTCGTCATTGGCGTGACCATCTACACAAGTGATGCCTACAAATGTTAGCAAAACAATAAAGAGCGCAGTGGATCAGAAATTAGCATCGTTAACGACTACATCGTTTGCAGCCAGCAACCAAGATAATATTACCGCAAAAATGATAGCGTTATGAGGCTTAAAACCACGACGAAAACAACGATTTAGATCAAGGAATATATAATAAAATGTTCAAACAGACACTTGATCCAGCGTTTGATATGGAAGCCCCAGTGCGTAAAGATGATTCTCTACGCGATTATCAATTTTATTCTTATCATGCAGTACAACCTGATCTTCGATCAAGAATCGAACTTCAAGTTCATGATACCAGTAAATACTTTCTACCCGCTGAAGCACATATCGAATTGGAAGGAGAACTTGTAACAAATGTTGCAGATAATATAGCATACGCAGATGATGCAAATGTACGAGTTGGTTTTGTTAATAATGGTATGATGGCGCTATTTGAAAGTGTTAGATATATGATTGATGTTAGAGAAATTGAATCTATTGAACGTGAGGTTGATATTGCAACAAAATAATAGGATTAGCAAGATATTCCGACGATTATACAAGATCGGCTGGTCCATCTATGATGTTTTCTAAGGATGTTACCGATAAGGCTGAACACATTCAGTATATTAAATTACGGACACCAAGAGCTACGGTATCTGATTTACAACCCGATTCTACTGAATACGAGGCATGACCAGCTGATGTCTTTGATGTTATAAAAGTACTAATCTTAATTACAACCTAGGATTTGCAACACGTGTATCAATATTGAAAAGACCACATCGACAATTTTCAGGCGCGATTCCACTGCATCATATATTTGGAATCTGTAGAAATGATAGAAAAGTTATCTATGCAGCGAAGCATACAATAGTACTCGTGCGAAAGGGTAATGATAAAGATGCAAACTGGCGTGGCGCTAATGTTCCCGAGATTAAAGTCATTTTAACAAAACTATCATTGTGGATGCCAGTAATGACTCCATCAATCACAACAGAAGAGCGGCTACTATCATTTATGGATCATGGAGGAAAATCATTACTAAGTTGGCTATCAAGAACAACAGATACCATGAATTCTAATATTGATGGTACACTTACATGGCACCTAGCATCAAAACAAGGTGTTTCAGCTCCACGTCATATATTTATTGCGCTACAGAATACTGCGCGATTAAACAATCAACAACGCAGCCATATGATATTTTATCAAATTGGGTGTAATGAAGTCTCTCTGAGAATAAACGGACAGCAGGAACCATCCGAGGATATACTACTTGACTACAATACCAACCAAATAGCACGTGTATATCATCGTCTGTTGTTATATATGGGACGCGATCAAAATGTAGATACCGGTCTCCAAATATCACAAATGGATTTTAAGAGCTTCTATCCGATTTATTACTTTTTGCTGGAACATCTTGATTTAACAAGACAATTCGTCGTTGATATACATTTTAGAGCTCGTGTAACGCGTCCAACTAATCCAGTTGATTGTGATGTCCTTATCTCGAATTATAGAGCGGTTGCTGTCATTCTCAGCGATAAATCAATGCTACTCGAAGGTGTTGGTGGACGAATGAGAGTAATCAATGCACCAGTAGAAAATGTGTAATGTAACAATTAGATCAATCTGTTATTTAAACTACTAGTAGTTTTAATAATGTCATATAGTCATATTAGTGTTACGCTAACTCCCGGTCAGATTAAAAAATTGGAATCAGAATCAGCTAAAAAATGTGGAACCACGATAACGCTGAAACACAATCAGATGTCTGATGGTCAGAATAAATTGTCGCTTACGACTCGTCAAATAAAACATTTCAATGATGCTTTCAAAGATGAAAAGATGTTCAGATCACTCTCTCTGCAGCCGCGATCAAAAACATGATAAAATCAGGTGGTATATTTCCGTTATTAGCTGCGTTACCAGCGTTGATTGCAGCAGCGGCCCCAGCGGTAGCTAAAGCGGCAGTTTTAGGAGCCGTTGGTACCGCGGCAGGGATGGCATAAAGAAAGCTACAGGGAAAGGATACAAAAAAAGGGAAAGGGTCTAAGACTACCAGGAACATCGTATTCATGGTACAAAGGAAGCGGCCTGAGAATACCAGGAACAGTTTATTAACAAGAATAGTTCCCATGTCAACTTTTGATTTACTCGGTGCTGCTAAAAAAAACTAGCGATTAAAAACTTCAGAGGTGTCTTTATGAAAGATCAGTTACAGGCACAACCAGAAAACGTTGAAACCGGTATTATTAATCTCGATAACAGCAGCGGACCTGGAACCCACTGGGTTGCATACGCGATTGATCCGCGTGCAATCGTTTATTTTGATTCATATGGGTTAGCGCCGCCTAAAGAATTCATGCGTTATATACAACAATTAAATACTTTTCATAAAATGAAAACTTGGTACTCAACGCTACCAACACAACAAATGAATGACCCACCAATATGCGGCAACAGTTTATTGAATGTCCTTGACGCTATTTCATCATCGAGAAAACCACCTCATCAAGTCGTAAATGAATATAATAGTAGTCGCTGGCAACGACAAATTCGTCAATGAAGATTTTAGAGAAAGAAAATAATTAGAAAATCAAAGATTTTTACAATAACATTGGTTGATATTTGGGGGAGATCTTTATCAGCCCTGAAAAAACCCGGTGCCGATGGCACTGCGGAAATATGTGAAACCGGTGATATAAAAAAAACAATCGAAGATGAAATAGCTGAGATGTTGAACTTAACAAGTGTTGACCCCAATGAAATAGTTGTATTTGAAGATCGTCAGGGTAAATTGAAAACGAGTAATGTTTCCCTGGATGATATTTTAGTTAAACAACACAACGCAGTAGAGAATACTATCGCGTTGTTTTTTCCAATCAAGGTAAACTCAAACCAGGCTCACTTGTTTCAACAATCACAGATAAAATATTAATACTCGATAACAATTATATATCCTCGGCAAATTCATTGAAATCACTCAATGATAAGTATGACGATCATATAAATACATTTAATAAATTTACTGATTTACAAAAATCCATCATGGACAATATTGATAAACCCGTGTTAGAATTTTTTGGTACTCCTCCAGTGATCACACCGAAGCTCACAGAGATAAAAACTTCTATGTTAGAGTTTGCAACACTTCAATCCAGATTCGCAGATCACGTTGACAAATTTTCATCATTTCGTAAAAATATTGATAAATTTTGTACAACCCCGCTGGATAAAATTGACATAAAACTCCCTGATATTAAACAATTCATCGAAGATATGAAAAACTTCATCGAGGCAATAGAAAATGATGCAACGAGGATGATAGCAATCATTGAAAATATAAAAATCTCTCACGAACAAACAAATATCGTAAATAATGTGCACGCGATACAACACGGATCATTTACGTGGACACCTACAAACAATATATTAAATATCACTACAACCGTCAAGGGTATTTATCGATTAACACTAGTATCACCGAATCACCGACTCAATTTAATATTTCATGAACGAGTTCATCTGGGGTCAACAATACGATATCAACGATCATCGATAAGGATACAACTGAACGACTCACAATAGCATCCACTGATAATAATTTGGCTAGGGTTTCAGTAACATGGTATGTGGAATTCGTAGCGGATTTAAGTAAATAACTAAACCACTAACGGTTTCAATTGAAATCTATTGAATAAATAAGATGTCATCTGTCGTCACAACAATATCGCTATGACCAGGTCAAAGAATTTCAAACTAAACTCAAAACACTCAGTGAGGGGTTTCAAATAAAAAAAAATACCGACGAAGAATCACCGCAATTGATGTTACCCTGTACTCGGTGAGAGGTGTAATCACCTGAGCTGGTATAATACTCTCCTCGGTGACAATGATTGCTCCGATAGCTGATCCAATTTGTATATCAGCGGCAACAGCAATCGCGGGAATTATTTCAATAATAACAAAACATTATCCTTGTGTAGTCAGCGCAAACTACAAGATTACGTATTAAAATTTCAAGTTGTGTCAACAGCGTACTCACAATTATCCTCGATGATATCGTCGTCACTCGATGATACATTAATATCAGATAGTAAATTCAGCGCAATGGTGCGTGTTTATCATTCCGTGATGTCAAAATTAGAGCGACAACATGAGTATAATAATAATGACAACACCGCAAGAACTACTTTAACAAATAGCGGAGAACACAAACCCGGTGAAAACAAGCATGATCTCAATAACCTCAACGAATCCTGAATTCAGTGTGAATTTCCCTACTCCGATTCCAGTTACGGAGATAGCGCTGGCAAAACTACGAGTGTATCACAGTTGGCCTAATATTAGATCGGTAGCATTTGGTGGTCAACAACCGAATAATTCCTTGATGTTTGCGAATAAGAATCGTGAAGACGGAACTCCAGACTGGAACGTTGTTTCGATACCATCTGGGTCATACCAAATCGAACAAATCAATGCTGAATTTCAGCGAAGAATAAAATCCATTACTGGAACACCAGAATCAAAAATCGTTATAACAGTTCATGAGCCAACGTTATCATCTGCAATTAAGATAAACTCTTCCAGTTATGTCGTAGATATTTATCAGAGTTCGATAAGAACAATACTAGGCTGGCCTGAAATACCACCTGAGGCATCTTATCAAATACCCGAACCAAAAAAAATCTTATTATGTCACGGATATACAATCATACCATGAAATCAACAAATCATATCGAGAGTATTTACATGAAATAAAAAATACAAAATAAACCGATAGATTTACATTTATCGATAACAATAAAATCCAATGGTATTTTGTTTTAGAGAAAACTCCTGATTCAACCATTACAATTACATTTACGTTAACTAACATCATTGATTATTTGAAAGAGATTAATCAATTACATAGAACACAACTAGAACGACTACGACAAAGTTTCTAGGAGCATCTCTCTTATATAACAAGGCACGTGATGAGATCATAAAACACATGAGGATATTAAATCACCTTGTATCCGATATGAACTATATCAACAAACGAATAATTCAAGTAATAATTAATGATAAGAACGGAGGTAAACAAAAATTCCTAACTGGTTACAGTATAACAGAGGCCAATTTACCTGATTTAAAGTTTCTTGGGTATAACGCAAATGAGCTAAAAAATATGTTAATGATCTTATTCAAGAAAACTTTTCTCTGATACTCACCAAATTGAAAAACAAACAACAATCCTCAAGTATAATAATGACCCAGATGGCGGTGGTAGACATATCGCTCCGTTCAACGTAAATATATCCTCGGTGATAGCATTAAATTTAGTATGTGATGTTATCGAAGGCAGCTATCAAATAAATCTCGAGCGATCAAATCAAGCTCAGCAGGGATATATTTTATATTCATTTGCACCAACAGCTAATCCAGGGTTTCTAATCCTTGAGGATACCACTAATCAATGTCTATATGCGATGTGATAATAATTCGTTAACGAGAATTAATTTCAGACTCACTAATCAGTCTAATAATCTGATTGATTTACCAGGTGAGGTTTTACAAATTAGTCTGTTTGTGAAATCTTAAATGACTTTCATCGTAGCAACAATTATCGTAAAAAATGATTTTCATCCTAAATTATTAGTGTTAAACCCATAGCAGCAGGGGGGTACGAATTGAAACAAAGTTTGCCTGACATAAAACCAACCAATGGAATTTAATTAGAAAAACCCATTGAGGGTAACTCTTTCATAAGCCGTACACGTACCTGCACGAGTTATCTCCCTTTGATGTTATACACATAATACAAAACAGAATTCAGACATATGTAAATTGAATTCTATGTCCGGTTCTCTTAGAAATCGCTGATTGATATATTTGTTGTTACTTTTTGTACTGAGGATCTAGAAATATCAAAATATCTACCGGCTTCATTCATTTATTTAAATACTCTTTCTTCGTCAGTTGCTCTATTAAATGATTTTAGGGGTCTTGCATTTTTCGATTTTTTTCCAGTCCCTCCCCATTTCGGTGTTCTGACTTTGTGTGATAGATCGTAAATTATCCAATCTGTTATTCTGGGGACATCCATCAATATGATCAATAACAAGACTATCTTCGATCAATCCATGAAAACACTCATACACGAAACGATGATTAAGATACCTTTTCCCTACAGCACTAAACATCAAATACCCAAGATTATTCACAATCCCTAATGGAATTTTTCAGTCTAAGGTTTCTGACAATACCGTCACGAAACGCTTCATTATTGATGATCACGGGATGCAGTTGAAATGTTTGGTCCATTTACATATAACACTATTTGTCTAATTGATTGTTTGGTTTAATTATTACATTATTTGGAAATCTTTCAATATAGTCTTGAGGTGTTCTATGATTTTGTCATTGTCATAGTCAGAGTCATTGACGGAGTTTTTAACTCTATTATCATAATAACGCTTGAGTTCTTTGCATCGTTTACCACCGGAACTCAGACACAAATGCGATTTTCCTCTCATACCTACCCCACAGTGTATGCAAGGTGAGGGCCCATAACTCCCGTTACGAACGCTTTGTAAATGATATCCACAGAATGTTACTGATCCTATCATCAACCATTTGCAATGATTCATTATATAAAAAATTCTTTATTTAAATACTTGTTTTAATTATAATAAGAAGGAGTTCGAGAGATTATCGAAAATTACGCCTTGGAAAAATGTTAAATTCAATCTCGATAGAGTCTCCATAGATGTACCAAAGGGTCTAATAAGTGATAGAAGCATGATAGATAAAATCCGCGATTGTTTTAATGAATTCAAGCGCGATGGAGCATCTCACTGTTGGTCGACATTTCGAATTGATGGTAACGTTGTAGCTACCATGAACGACGAAAGAGCAGCCGCAATAATCTCACATCTTGACAATAAAAAGTATTTCTTTAGAGTGAAATTCATTATTCGTTCAGAAACTGGAAATTGGATTATTCGAGATAAATTTGAACCAATCTTGAAAGATGAAAGAACTGTCACTGTGAGTCAGGATTCCAAACCAGGCATTTTAACTGGAATTGACAAACCGTATTACGAGAGATCTTATCCTGTAACAGCAGTTGTTTATGGGATATATTCGTTAAATAATAAACCGAGTATTAAAAATTAAAACCGATGAAACTGTCAAGGATAAATTGTGTAGCAGAACGAATAATAGAACACTTCACAAATTCGTTGCATGGAAACAAATTGACGGATCTAAGACGTAAAACACTAAACGAATGGAAATTAATAGTTAGGAAGAACGGAGCAACGATTAAAGATATAACCAATTTAGAAACATCATTAAGACTCCCCATATCAGTAACGACGATAACAGGTGAAGTATTATATGAACCGAAATATACGTTGAGAGGAGCTTCAATCAAAATTATTGATCATAATGAATACTCGTGGACACCTGCAGTAACAATATTTCCACGGGATAGAACAATAAAATATATATCCGCGGAGATTTCGGGTGAAGAATTCTCTGAGGAGAAATTATTTGATTTTATTTATCAGTTAAGTAAAAACGATCTTGTGTCAGTGTGGTTACTTCACAGTTCTGAAGACGAAGAGGGCAAATTCGATCAATTTGTAAGACCAAACGGAGAATTATACCGTACTGAAGCGCTGCACAACGAGATGAAAAAACTAGCTACTGGTTTTTCAGCAGAAGACAACGAACAATTATTAATAAATTGTTTTACAATTCCGTCGGTTGCAGCTCATTTTGCGAGAAACAAGAATATGTGGAAACCAACAAGAGCTGAATTTCTATCAGATATCAAAATCAAGTTGTATCGAATATAACCACGGTGGATTATGGAGTACAAAATACACCTCTGAAAGTATTATTTCAGTTGATATGGTTGCGTGTTATCCCTGGAGTTTTCTCGGGTACGGAGAATGTTCTGAGTATTTCAAAAGATTTAGGCATCCCAAAGATGAAATAACCCGTGTTGCGATTAATGGACCACTATCTGATTTTGATTTAATTGGATTCGCTCGTGTGCTATCATTTGAATTGGCTACAGGACTTCATCCGTGCTGCTATGTTTGGATTGGTAGACACATCTCTGAAAATCACTGGATGCCAATAGTGTTATTACGGTATATGATTGATTCTAAATTGTTGATATCGCTGATTGTCAGTGAAGCAATTATATCATATCGAGCGCAGACTGAAGTTTGGTTACCACAACCTAATAGTCTTGATAGTATAATCAGCGATTACAAAAAACAATTCCCCGATCTCGACGAAAAATATATCTTGAAATGGTCCAAACAGATATTTGAAGTTAGAAATAGACAAGCAAAGGATCTTGGTAGAAGAATAATCGGTAAATTCACGCAAGGTGGAAAAAATACGACCATAACCGATATTCTTCACGGTTGATTATAGATAGTGTTGAATACGATTTTATAATCGCAGATGCAGCATCTAAAGATATATATGTAAATCGTAAAGACGCCTTCTTGTCCTATGGAACCAAATTGGGTACAATTGTTACTTACAACGATGGAAAAAATCTTCAGTATGCACATTTTAGGGCGTCTATGCTAGCTTATCCTTCTATTAATTTATTTTCAATGATAAATAGATTTCCTGACACCGCGGTTAGAGTCGCCACTGATTCGTTTTATATAGACGTGAAACAACGATGATATAATCAGAACAATCTATCTGGTTATAAACAACAGGATAAAAAAAATAATAGAGAATTTTATATTGATGCCGAATGAATAATTACACTGCAACAACAACATAATAATCACTGCGCGAGTTGCAATTGAATAATGAGTTGGCGTTGGTCGGATAAGGATTCTCGACAATTTACCGTGGATAGAAAGAATAGCAGTATTGGTCATACCAGAGATAATGTGATGCTGACGTGTCTTGAGTGCAACAGACGCAAAGGTGCTAGTTAAGACCACGCGGTGGTAACTGAGTATCCTCGGGTATCACTTGCAGTTGTTGACGTGTAAATCCACGTTGAGGAGCAGTTGAATCCAATCTATAGATTGCTGGTCTACCCGTGGATCGTGTTATGTTAGATATTTTATGTACAGTAACACTCCAAATAGGACCAGTAACCCTTTTTTAACATCTTCAAGCTCTCCTAGTTCATATAAATACCTAAAAGTGACATGAGCCGAGAATTGTTTTTTTCTAAAAATCATTTTGTGGTTTTACGGATATATACTTCTTTTTAATCGCGTTGTTAGGTTTCATATTGATTGTTTGAGTAATCTCATTTTTTAGTACGGTAATTACGCCTGGTAATCTCTTAACACATTCACGAGATCGTTTATCCTGAATAAATTCCTTCGCGTATTGATATCAAAATAACGGCTCAGCAAGTGTCCGATTAAATCGTTCAACAATTGCCTGATCGTGGTGTAATGCAGTATGTCCTCGTCTGAAAGTGACATTATGATGCTTCTTTGTTAATAACACTGCACCATGAAATTACTTGCCAGGATCAACTTTAAATAGATTTGGCCAACACAGAGGACCCCTTCGATAAATCCTTTCAAACGCAGAAGCAACTTCAGTTGATGATTTTGATTTTAATGGCTCTGATTGTTTGTATCGACTCGCAACATCAACTACGGTTAACGCGTACTTGTAAAAATCATCATGCGGCAGAAATAATATATCAGCTTGATGCACTTCATTAGGAGCGCTGACATCAAAATGCGAATAGTTAATTTGTTTAGGAGGTGGTAGATAAATTAGTCATATTGCCTGTTTGGATAACCAGTCCTCCGCGGTGGTATTTTTCACATTTGCGTCGCTTACGAATTTACTGATTGCTGCTTTGTCCCTCCATTATCCTCTTGGAGAATAATAAATAGATTCAATGTTATTAATTACCAGCACCCATCATTAATTTACCCTTCATTGCCAATTTTATCAAAAATGGAGGCAAGTTTTGTTTGAAGGATTTATCAGTGATAGAATTCAACGTATGAATTAATTTCACATCTGCGATATGTCTATGTTGCAGATTGCAGCTTTTATAAGCAACATCATGAGCATGACACGCCTTATCAATAGCGTTTATTGGGTTTTCACCGGGTCGGGGATGGTTTTGATCATCGAGTCTAATATCGAGTCTGGTCCCGGGTCCACAATAATTATACCCTGGAATGTGTTTTTCTCCGGGATATTTTGCCGATGGTGTTCCTGGTAATTTTACTAACTTGGCTGCAATATCAACTCCTCGTTTTTCTTTTAAATCATCAAAAATGCTAGCATTTCCTGCAGATTTCATAGAAACAAATCTAAATTTTGGTACCACATTGTACACACTTACCAGAAAGTGCTGATCTGTTATTTTTAGTTGTAATCGTCGTCAAGTCGTTTGTGCCAGTACGCTTCTTACATTTCACACAATATAGATCCATAATATATTTATAATAACATGAATGTAATTGATTATTCAGCTACCCGAAGACGGGAACCTATTAAACACCATGCGATGTTGCCGAATTCAATTAGAATGATTATAATCGGACCATCTGGAAGTGGCAAGACAGAACTGCTACTTAATTTGATAACGAGATGGATGAAATGGGATAAGCTGTTTTTAATACCCCCGAGTGTAGATGATCAGCGATGCTACGAAGTGTTAAAGGATTACAATGAAAAGGCAGCAAAAATCACCGGCTAGGGTATTATTGAATTTATAACCGATATTGACGAAGCGCCAGCAATAGAAGACTTAGATGGAATCATTAACAATTTGGTCATATATGATGATGTAATGTTAGACAACCAAAAGAATCCTGCAAGAATATTTTCCAGAGGTAGGCATAAAAACATTGATGTGATATAGGTCATTCAACCATACACTCAAATACCAAAAGTGATCAGAGATAACTGTAATATTCTTGCTGTATTCAATGGAGTTGATACACATGCGCTACGAAATATTTGGCAAACTTGGTGATGCGGTGAAATGGATTATAATCTCTTTAGAAACTTCTTTAGTCATGCTCAGTCAATCCCGCATGGATTTGTAACGATAAATTTGCATGATCCTAGATAAAGATATCGTATCGGACTTGATCAAAGATCGTAGCAACATTTATCGAGAAAATCGTTTAGGATTTCAAGGATTGTTAACCAAATAGGAGCAGGAGAGGGGAAACAACAATTGTGGCGTCTTTTTTACGATTTCGAGGAAGTCTTAGTTTTCCAAATTGACGCTTTTTACGATTTCGAAGAATCCGTGGTTTGCTAAATTGACGCCTCTAAAAAGTTGTATAGTTCGCCCCCTCTGCTGCTCAATACTTTTCTTAAAACAACATTTCTTTAATTCAATACTTTTCTTATCACTGTACATTTTAATTCTGTACTTGTGTTATCACTACATTTTAAAATCATTTACTTTTATTATCGCTGTATATTTCTTTGATTCAGTGATTTTCTTAATTATATTTTAATTCAGTACTTTTCTTACCACTGTACAATTCAATAAAATACCTTTTTCAATCACTGTACATTTCTTCTATGCATTACTTTTCTTCTCACCGTACATTTCAATTTAGATATTTCCTTCTTTTTGATAGTTTTATGCACAAATTTCTCACATTTTTATATTCATGACAAATCTGAGGTGTCGTTGTTGGCATTGATGTTCACTGTTTCTTTCAGTTTTGAAGGGTGTGTTGTTGTTTTTGTAATAATGTTACCAATATAACTGTTATGATTTTCCAGCATCCTGTTAAATCAAATGACTTCTGAAACGTTTTCCCTGTAGTAGTGATGGTGATGCCACCCCAATTACCACAGCTTTCCTATTTAGCAGGTGATTTTTTTGAACAATTATATAGAGAATGTTAAAGTTCAATTGACATAATATTCGTAAAAGTAATAATATTAAATACCAGAAGGAAGCAAGTGGCATATTTGTACCAATATTTTTCACAAATTGGCATATTTGTACCAATATGTTTCACAAATGTTTAAAACACATGATTTTATGATTCTGTTTGTCACAGAGTTAATGAGTTTGCATTACTTAATGATGATGCTATGTCACATTACTAAGCATTACATTGTAGTGTTGCAAATTATATTTTACTATATTAAAATGAACATTATGTGATAAACTACTTTAACACTAAAACAGGTTGAGTATAGTCATTACCAAAAGTTATGGTCATCTGACCTTTAAATTTCAGCTTTTCCCCCACTTTATCAACAAAAATCATGCATATGGTTTGATAAATATATAAATGTGTAAATATCTACAAGTCTAATGACTGATAAAATTTATCTGGATACATAATAATTAGTTAGTCCGACAGACTGACAATATGTCTGTCAGTCTTGCTTCAAAATAACATACTCAGGGTTAGGACAGACTGACAGATGGGAAGATAATGTCTGTCAGGTCTCGCTTCAAAATAAAATACTTTATATACAAACAAATATTAGCAGCAAATGATAATATTAAATGGATGTTTTTAAAATACTCTTATGAAGCATATAACTGTTTTAGCCTTTCAGATGTATACATCAACCGTTACTTTAAACAAAAATCAATACTGTATTTCAGACACATACATAATAACTGTTACTGCAAGTTAAAATCATTACTGCATTTCAGACACATATATAATAACTGTTATTGTAAACTAAAATCATTACTGTATTTCAGACACATACATAATAACTGTTATTGTAAACTAAAATCATTACTGCATTTCAGACACATATAATAACTGTTACTTCAAGTTAAAATCATTATTGCGTTTCAGACACATACATAATAAGTGTTATTGTAAACTAAAATTAATACTACATTTCAGACACATACATAATAACTGTTATTGTAAACTAAAATCATTACTGCATTTCAGACATACATAATAACTGTTTCTTCAAGTTAAAATCATTACTGTATATTAAACATATAAACATTGCTAAACAAAAATCATAATGCATTTCAGACATCTATAATAACTGTTACTGTTAATTTAAAATCATTAATGTATATCAGACATATATATAATAACTTACTAAAAAATCTTTATTGCATTTCAGATATACATAATAATTGTTACTGTTAATTTAAAATCATTACTGTATATCAGACGTATCAATAATAACTTACTAAACACAAATCATTACTGCATTTAAGACACACATAATAACTATTACTGTAAACAAAAATCATTTCTGCATTTTAGACATATATTATAACTGTTATTGTAAGCTAAATCATCACTGCATATAAGGAATATAAATAATAACTTAATAGCAAAAGTTTGCACAAATTGTGTTTGTAAAATAATATAGTGACAAATCTGCATTGAATAATGGTGTGAAATTAAACTAACTACCTTATCTGATGGAATTTTTTTCTCAACAATGTTGATATTCACATCCACTGTTTTCTTTCCTTCTCTTTTTACACCACCTACATTACATGTGACTAGACGACACTGATAGTTTGCACAAGTCTACAAAAAACGAGATTTTCACCTGATTTATTTTTGTATGTACATAAAACCTGTAAAAAGTTTATTATTTTATATCAAATTAAACTAGGAGTCTCAGACATTATAATTTGCAAACATAAAACACAATACCTCCATTCTTTGACATAAGGATTAGGGGAATTGAAACAAAAAGAACCAGAAAGATTCAGCTGAATAAAACTAATAAACTATTCAAATATGACAAAAAATTTAGCTTCCAAGTAAACATAAGGAAAGAGAAAATTGTTAATATGAATGGGTGATCTGTCAAAATGAAGTAATCATTATGTGCTGTCATGATAAAGGGGTCACAACATATAACAATGCTGGCTTTTCAAAAGAAATGTCCCTGTAGTTAGTTTAATTTTGTCAGTTTAATGCATTTCTATGCATGCTCTCTAAATATTTGAATCTAGGAATATACTGTATGCTACACTCAAATCTAACTGCAAAATGAAATAAAGATCAATCAGTCATCTAATTAACTGAATGCCTTAATATGGCAAGTAATACATATCCATACAAAATTTCTTCTTGCTGTGTTTTAGTCAAATTCACTGACCCAGGCCTTGTACTGACGTTGCTTTCAGCCTGGTATCCGATCTCACCTATTTTATAAAATATTGCAATGATTGCAGATGTGAACAGTTTATAGGCAGTTACAAATGTCAATAGTGGCTCTTTAGCTGCAGTCAGATGAAATGACCTTTAGGCAAAGTGAGTTACAGTCAGATGAAATTACCTTTAGGCAATGTGAGTTACAGTCAGATGAAGTGACCTTTAGGCAATGTGAGTTACAGTCAGATGAAGTGACCTTTAGGCAATGTGAGTTAGTCAGTTTAAATGGCTTTTACGCAATGTGAGTTACAGTCAGATGAAATGACATTTATTCAATATGAGTTACAGTCAGTTGAAATGGCCTTAGGCAATGTGAGTTACAGTCAGTTCAAATGATCTTTAGTCAGTGTGAGTTACAGTCAGTTGAAATGGCCTTTGACAATGTGCAAAGTATTTTTCCATATCATTTGACAACTTGTAAATCCCTGTGAATAACACACCAACCTCACAATGCCAATTTGAATCATAATGATATATCAATAAATAATCTATGGAAAAATCTATATCAAGGAGACAATCAGCTGTGACTATCAAAAGACAACATATTGAGCTCATCTATATACTCAAACATGCGGTATTTCTATCCACAATCCACATATTTAAGTCAATACAGATAATCTGTAAAGGCAACAGACTGGGTTCCATCAATCAACAAATATTTAAATCCATATTCTGTTAATACAATAGACTGGGTGCTATCACATATTTGAGTAGCAATGAAAACATAATGTAAAGCAAAATCTGCAAATCAGATCACCATGCATATATGAATAATCTTACAATATCCAGCTTTAATGGATCCTGAGCTGTCAATTCTAACATTTGAACGCTATGTGGATTGCCTCTTTTGCGTCTATGCTGATTAGGTACTGGTAGGCTGTTTATAAAGCGTGGTGTCCGTTTTGTGGGCTCCACAGTTGTAGATATCAGGATTTTGTCACTCTCTGTATATCTTATAACACAGTCTGCTGAGGCATTCTACAGAATCCAACAGAAAACAAAGACATCTTGTTACTTTCATGCATCTTGCACCAGCCAATTTCACAGCTGACTAGGGCAAATAACGAGTAGCCAGTGCATCTGGCCATGTGGAATGTTAGTCATATTGAGTAAATTTGCATTAAAATTTATTACTGTACACAAATATTAAAAATCCATGTGAAATTTTTGATGATCACTCATGAATCTGGGGGATACGAGACGATAAATAACTCGCATTTGATTCACAAGATGCTGGTAACTCCAAACAATGACTCTAATGTATCTATTAAATGTCTGCACATGGAGGTATTTAGAAACCTGGAAGTCACCTGAGGCTAAGAAAACTAAACCCATCCAAGAAGAAAATAACTATTCAAAAGTAATACGATACTATGGAATGAAAACAATAGTTGGGTTACAGAATTTGCATGGAATAGATAGAAACAGGATGCATGCTAACATCATGACAATGCTCATTGTTTCACTGATATTCAAGACTACAGCCAGATTTTTTTGCATAAGCCTCTCAAAAGCACCGAATTGATTTCACACTCAGATGATTTCCACATGATTAGTATCAACATAAAAAGCAACACCTCTCATTCAATACATTTTGAAAAACAGTGGTCTGTGTTGATGAAAACAGACATTTTACCTGGAGTTATAGAAGAATGCATTTTTGATACAGGCCTAAGCAGTTATGGGATTTGTCACATGCCACAGATAAAAAAACATGATCTACTGACAACTATCACAAAATTCTAGTAAGTAATATTGGCATTTAGTTTAAAGAAAATGATGATGCAGATAATGGGTTGAAATATGTAACTGCATCTATGTTTTAAGATGTTGATGTGAAAATTCACTGAGCTACAGTCATGGATATCATTCACGATGTTGAGCTGAATGAACAAGAACTGTTCATTTGCATTCTGCTTGATGTGGATGCATCTAATCCAGTTATGGTTCCAGTGATCCAATGCGGGAACTAGTCTTCTGCAGACCTAATTTTATGAGCTACTATACACTAAATACCACAGCTTAATCTTGAAAGGTCAGGTGCTCTAATGCTATTCATTAGAATCGAATACTGTCGATGATGAAATAATAATAAGAAGAATGAGGACTTTGCATAGTGCCTAATCTTTAGAAGCTCTAAGCATGTTACGACATATATAATGATATGACTACAAAAAACAAAACACCTTGAAATTAGAAAACACAACAAAATGCTGAAAGTATTTAAGGTAGGAAACATTAATAGGTCTTAACTTTGTTCTTGCAGTAGAAAAAGAATTTTAAGAGCACTCTTGACGGGAATCACTGTCTTTCTGTCTAATTTAAACAGACAATTCATTCCATGTTGCTGGGCCATCGTATGCAAAAGAACATCCAGATGACTTCGTTTTCATAGTGGGAATAATGAATATACAATTGTGAGAAGAGGAGTATATCTTGCTGGTGTATATACATTGGTGAGACGAAATAGGAATGTTTGATTGGAGTCCGTCAGTGAAACGTAGCACAGAGAACAAATTTTGTGTTTGATTGGCAATATCACTATCACCTGCTATGGTTTCCAAATGAAAAACTGGTGATTGCCAAAGACAGAAGTGATGATTAACTGATGATGAAGACACGGTTGGAATGTATCTCTTCCAGACTGCAAAAGTAACTGAAGGTGGATGCTTTGTCCCATCAAAAGATCCATAGATGCTGCAGATCTGGTTCAAGTTGTTGTAGAATGAGAAAGAGGACAAAATTCAGGGGGTCAAAAATAGAAATTCGTCTTGAATGAAAACGCTCAGAAGACTGCATATTTCCATGCAATTTTATAGTGTAGAATACGAATAGAAGACAGCACTGGAGAACAAGCAACGTTTTTTGGGATGTATGAGGTGAGGGCAAGGTCCCCTTCAATGCTTGAAACGTAATCCATAATATTGATGTTTTGGCTCTTTGTGATACCATGTATATGGCCTGGCAAGTCGCAGTGGAGACAGACCATCTGAATGGGGATGATATCATTATCATCAGCAGCTGGGATTTGCTGTCGAATGTTTGATCCATATAACCTGTCCATATGTCTGTTGAGTGAGAGGGGCACTTAGCTGCTTGTTATCTCTGTCCCTCACTGTTCTTCATTACAAATCAAGTCGGAACTTGCAGGGGCAAGGTCAGCGCTTCATGGCTGAAGGGTAAGTTTATGTATCTCCTTTGTCTGCCAGAAATTTTTACACTGAGGTAAGGTCAGCTTGGAGACCAGTGATGTATTCTTCTTGAGCTCTTTTTTTGCACTTTGCCCAATGTTCTAACCTGTATGACAAATACAGCAAAACAAAACTGTTGCCATGCACCTGTCTTTTAGAATGCAATGTCGGTGAGAGATAAATGTTAAAACGCTGAAATCAGACAAGCTAATAAAGCAATTTAGCATACAGGTAAAATATAATAACACCACCTGTAAGGAGTAGAAGTATAAATATGTGAGTCTGTACATGTGATATTTGAATACAGTGTGGGGACACAGATCTCTATCAAATCATGACTACCTGGGAAAATATGATAGCAGATAATCTCAATTACAATAGTAGCTTTAGGGAAGGTCAAATATGACATGTACAGGTAAAATCATTGAAGCATGATGTTCCAAGGCTAAGGATGCTGTGATAAAGGAAACTCACCTGTATATACATATATAAGGAGTTTGTTATAGGCATAAAGATCTACACACATAAATATTGTAGCCTGAACCTATCATTTGAAGTCGCATAAAATCCTCATGTGGGTGACTAAGTGCTCTTTATATATGATGGAATGCTTATACATATAAACATGCCTCAAGTGTCACCTATAGAAACATTCAAAATGAGTCAATTACCTGTAAGGAAAAATCTCAATGACCACTTGTAACAATCAAAACATTGAAGATGGCACCCAGATATTCCAACATGATAAATGTGGCATAAAAGACTTTATTTTTACTCCAGCATGGCAAACTTAGTATCAAAAACTATTTTTTCAAACTCCAATATCCCAAATTTGGTATCAAAAACTATTTTTTTTATTCCAACATGCGACATGTGTTATCAACATTTATTAATACTCCAACATGCCAAAGTTGGTACAAAAAGACAATTTTTTTTCACAGATATGCCAAATCTGGATTAAATACTTTTAATATTTACTCCAACATGATAAATGTAGTATCAAAATAATTTTCTTATTCAACATGCCAAATTTAGTATAAAAAACTCTTCTTGAAACTCCAAATCAAAAACAAAAATTGGTCTCAAAAACTTTTTCTATATTTCAGTTAACATGTACAGATGATATCTGCAATTGCAGTACATAACTGTATTGAAGTGGTATCACAAACTGAATTGGGTAAAAATTGATGGATACTTGTTTGTACTTTTGTGCTCACAATACAGCTACCCCCACCCCCAAATCTTAATCTGTGACCTTAAAGTAATGTCAGATGAATTTGTTCATTAGACTGCAAACTGTGAAGCCTACTGAAAGAAACTGAGTTATATGTACAAGTCAGTATTCAGAAACTTAGTCAAGTACAACAATGCATGCAGCTTGACCACAAGATCAATTAGGTCTGGTTTTTACTAGAGTGTTGGCAAGTTAGCAGTAAGATCCCAACCATTTTAATTTAGAACAATTCACTTACATGTACTGCAAGTTTTTTTTTAACGAAAGCTCTATGTAAATGATTCCAATCATGCAAGGAGTTGTAATAACAACATGGTGTCATGCTGGAAGCCATATGATAACAGTGTTCTTGTGAAATGTCATGTCCATACAACCATCCATTACCAATTATGTCTGTCAAAGGCAGCCATTTCTGAAGTGTATCTACATCGTTTGGAAACAAGCACAACCATATCTGGAGGGAAACAATAGTTTCAAAAAAGCCATTCATATTAGAGAAGCTGTCAAATTCTGGGAGGCCACACTGATATCGTTTTTATTCAGAACCAATAAAGAGTGAGAAGTATATCAAATAATGCAATTGTCAATTGGACCATCCTTTGTATTAGACTACTGATAACAATACTTCAAAATGGCTACCTTGTTGGAAGTCTAGACATCGTAAGTATTTTACTAAAAACTTCAAGGCAGTATTATCATTTCTTCAGGAGAAATATATAATACAAGATTTTCAAGATGACCACTTGGTGGTTATATTGGTGTTTTGACAGGCACCTATCTATTTCAAGATCAAATAGATAATATAAGACTACTCTACTGAAAGCCAAATGCCATTTTGTTTTCCATTCAGGACAAGAAACTATAATAAAATCTTGAAGACGGATTTGATATCTCCAACATTTTCATTAGGATCATCCATTCAGATGAAGTAGCCATATAAATATTTTCACCATGGTCACCATGGCAACCATATCTGATGTATACAGAAAAACACTTTCATTAGACCTAACTATAGATGATAAAAAACTTTCAATAAAAATTCTATATCAATATATCCATCCATTTTGGAAGAATTTTGTAGCAATTAAATTATTTTCAAGATGGCCACCATGGCAGCCACATTGGAAGTTAGGTCAGCATTAATATTTATCTGGAGCAACTAGAACTTCGGATGAATGTATTTGTAAAGTTTCATGGCATTCCTCCTAACAGTTAAGAGGATTCAAAATAATAAATTTATGCTAAGGAACAATGGAATAAAGTTCTTCTGGACCAGCAAAACTAAACAAATAATTATACATACATGTCCCAAACCTGAGCATATAACTCATTCAAAACTCTTTGTGTGCTTGATACTATTCTGGTACATCCGTATACATGATAATGGACTGGTACACCTTTTAATTCTGGATAATGGACTGGTACATCCTTTATTCGGAATACTGGACTAATAAATCTTTGTGCTGGATACTGGACTGGTACATTCTTGTGCTGTCGATAATGAGCTGGTTCATACTTTGCACAAAATGTTCTTTTTCATCTAAAATGCTAATATTATCTTGCTCCAGAAAGGAATTAGTGATCCGGACACTATAAAAAAGGCAAATATTTCTTGATGGTGCTGTAAAATAATGCGAACTATTATAATCAATGCTTACCACAATCACTGCCAATGTCTTGTCATTATTGCCAATGGGGACTGTGATATAAATTGTAGCATTTATCAGAGGACTTGGCCCATTATTTATGAGGTGATATCTATGTAGTATGTAAAGGGTTCTATCACTCTGTGGGTCATTCTTGTACTCCACCTGTTCCGACATAGATTTGCTGCAAAAATACAGATAATAGGCATGTAGTTGGAAGCAAAGGTGCAAACAACGGGATGATGAATGAATGAAAAGTGGAGTGTGGAAAACTAACTGCATGGGAGCCATATATATATATATATATATATATATATATATATATATATATATATATATATATATATATATATATATATATATGTATATGTATATATATATATATGTATATATATATATATATACACCTTTCTTCCTTTCAAGTTGCAGATTCTTAAACAATATCTGATATATCTGAAAAACGCCCAAATAAATTTGGCAATAAAAAATAATTTCTTACATTTGAGTTCAGATAATACATGACATGTCATGATTTTGG
This sequence comes from Unio delphinus, assembly GCA_029339505.1. Classification (NCBI taxonomy): domain Eukaryota; kingdom Metazoa; phylum Mollusca; class Bivalvia; order Unionida; family Unionidae; genus Unio; species Unio delphinus. The sequence continues at coordinate 6,693,253 of JAQISU010000041.1, read as the reverse complement.
AACTAGATACCATGAATAGAAAATCATTGAACTTCTCTATGACAAAATATAACCACACATAATAAGTTAACTTTAACCTATGAATATCTCCATGTCAAAATATAACCATATAATGAGTTAACTTTAATCTATAAGTATCTCAATGTCAAAATATACCCAAATTATCAGTTAACTTTAGTCAATAAGTATCTCAGACAATGTCAAAATATAACCATATAATAAGTTAACTTTAATCTGTAAGTATCTCAATGTCAAAATATAACCACATAATAAGTTAACTTTAGTCTATAAGAATCTCAGACAATGTCAAAATATAACCACATAATAAGTTAACTTTAATCTGTAAGTATGTCAAAGTCAAAATATTACCACATAATAAGTTAATTTTATTCTATAAGTATCTCAAACAATGTCAAAAAATAACCAATAATAAGTTAACTTTAATCTACAGGTATCACAGATAATGTCAAAATATAACCATATAAAAAGTTAACTTTACTCTATAAGTATCTCAGATAGGTCAAAATATAACCACATAATAAGTTAATTTTAATCTATAAGTATCTCAATGTCAAAATATAACCACATAATAAGTTAACTTTAATCTATAAGAATCTTAGACAATGTGAAAATATAACTACATAATAAGTTAACTTTAATCTATGGGTATCACAGATAATGTCAAAATATAACCACATAATAAGTTAACTTTAATATATAAGTATCTCAATATCAAAATATGTCCACATAATAAGTTAACTTTAATCTATAAGTATCTCAGACAATGTCAAACTATAACCACAAAAATGTCAAAATATAACCACATAAGTTAACTTTTATCTAAAAGTATCTCAGACAATGTCAAAATATGACCACATAATAAGTTAACTTTAATCTAAAAGTATTTCAGACAATGTCAAAATATAACCACATAATAAGTTAACTTTAATCTATAAGTATTTCAGACAATGTCAAAATATAACCATATAATGAGTTAACTTTAATCTACAAGTATTAAGTTTTTGAAAAAAAAGTTACTGATGAGGATAATATTCTTTGGAAATATCCATAAACTGGGTTAAAGATAACCTCTTCATACTTGAGGAGTTAAAAGATAACAACCCTTCACATTTGTTTGTGTTTTTATGTTAACAAGCATACACAAATAAAGACCACTGACCTAAAAATCAATATCAGAGTGCAGACTATCAGCATTGCATACTGGAATGTAACTATATCAAAAATATTGTCTCAATTTACTTTATTTTGTTGTTGCTGTGGGGTTTAATGATATTTTTCAACACATGATAGGCCCATACATGGCGCCTAGTATTAATGGTGGATGAAGAACCTGGGAAAACCCTCGGAAAGAAACACTGACACAAGAGAAGCTACTGGCAAGCTTTCTCACATACCCACATTGGCTGAATCTGAGACTGAAACACATACTGAGGTGAAATGACAGTGACCCATAATTGAGAGCACTTAAGACCCTTCGGCTAATCAGGTCATATGAAGCTCAAAAATGCAAGCAGTTACCTTTGACCTGACCACCCCTCCAAGGTCTGGGTTTAGTGACATCAGAAAGTCAATATCACTATCCATTTAGAATTAGTAGCCATAGTCTGGAGGTCATAATATCATTAACATACGACAGGAACAACTTTATTCGGCATGAAACCTGTCAGTTTTTAATTGTAGGCAGGGTCATTCATTTGGAGAAGTAGCTATTACAAGATTTGTCAAATTTTGGTAGGAATATTGTAACAAGATAACCTGGTGAGAATTTTAGATTCATAATGGAACACTTTTGACAACAATGTTTAACAAGGAATGACTTGAATGAGCAATTAAATTATGAATATGTGCATGTATATTTAATCCAAATATTGGCTTAATAAACATAACACACAAATGTAAGAAAAAAAAATACAAATTACGCTACAAAATACAAACACACGGATGAATGTTTCACATTGACTAAACAATTGAAAGATGGATCTAGTTTTCTCAGCTAGCAAATAGTTAAAATATACAAATGAAAAAGGAGAGATAGACAACTTATCTCTCCAGTCCCGATACATACAATGGTTTTTCAATGGCATAATTTCACTATGAATAAAATCCAATTTACTACACGAATAGATAGATGGATGAACAGACAAATCGATCAATAAATAAAAAAAATAACAAAATGCTTATCTACACCACTAGCCTAATAAGTAAGGTATATGTACACAACTAGCTTAATTAATAAGGCATATCTACACCACTAGCCTAATGGGCAAGGCATATCTACACCACAACCATCAAAAGTAAGGCATATCTTGTCAACTAGCCTAATGGGCAAAGCATATCTACACCACTACCATCATACGCAAGGCTTATCTACACCACTAGTATAATAAATAATGCATACCTACACCTCTAGCCTAATTAGTAAGGCATACCTACACCTCTAGTCTAATAAGTAAGGCATATCTACACCACTAACCTAGTTAGTAAGGCATATCTGGTCCACCTGCCTAAGGGGAAAGCATTCCTACACCTATAGCCTAATTAACAATGCATACCTACACCTCTAGCCTAATAAGAAAGGCATATCTACACCACTACCATAATATGTAAGGCATATATATACCACCAGCCTAATAGGCAAGGCATAATGCATATGTACACCACTACTGTAATAAGTAAAGCATTTGTACCATACTACCCTAATACATAAGGCATAAATACATCACTAGCCCAATAAGTAAGCCATATGTACACTACCAGCCTAATAAGGCTTAAGTACACTACCTGCATAATATGTAAGGCATAAGTAAATTACTACCCTAATATGTAAGGCATATGTACACTACCAGGCTAATAATTAAGGCATTTTTACACTACTTTCCTAATATGTAAGGCATACATACACTACCAGCCTAATAAGTAAGGCATAAGTACACTACCAGCCTAATAAGTAAGGCATTTGTACACTACTACCCTAATATGTAAACCAGTAAATAAGAGCACCAATTTTCATCAAAATGAAAATGTATCTGCGCAAATATACTGACAAATTACAGACATCATAATAGCTACATATCAACCACCCTAGATTAGATCCAAACAGGTTGCCAGATATATTCACTTATAACTTGAGTCCAACTGAATATAATCTTGATCTTGACATGCCATTTTATAATCCACCTGCCAATCAGTGTCTATTTTGATTCTTCTAATGATTACTCCTAACACACTTCATAGACCCAGATCTGCTGGTGCATTTTGCAAGGACACACTTGGGTCTGTGCACTTTGCAGACTTTCTTATAAGAACGTATAATATGGTAAAAATGGAAAAACAAAAAAACTAAATCAGTGTTTGTATGCCCTCAATACCCAAGACATTAAAAAATGTGAGAAAATGTTAAAAATTGTAACGGAACGGGAGCTCTGTTGCATGCCAGCCGATTTGCATCTTTCCAATGCTAGTGGGTTTTTTTTTGTTTCATAATGGTAGTAATTGAGTTTTTGTCAAAAAGATCAATGTTGAAATAAGTTGAAAACTGTTGAAAAAGTTTCAAAATAAAGTCAGTCACCAGTCTATAACTAGGTTTATATCTACTAAAAGTATTTACATATCCAATTTCAAAATAAGTCACAGTCACCAGACTGTAATCAGGTTTAGATCTGCTAAAAGTATATATTAAATATCCAATTACAAAGTAAGTCACAGTCACCAGGCTGTAATCAGGTTTAGATCTGCTAAAAGTATATAAATATCCAATTTCAAAATAAGTCGAATTCACCAGGCTGTTATCAGGTTTAGATCTGCAAAAAGTATAAATATCTTATTTCAAAATAAAGTCACAGTCACCAGATTTTAATCAGGTTTAGATCTGCTAAAAGTATACATTAAATATCCAATTTCAGAATAAGTCGCAGTCACCAGACTGTAATCAGGTTTAGATCTGCAAAAAGTATAAATATCCAATTTCAAAATAAGTCGCAGTCACCAGGCTGTAATCAGGTTTAGATCTGCTAAAAATATAAATATCTAATTTCAAAATAAAGACAGTCACCAGGCTGTAATTAGGTTTAGATCTGCTGAAAGTATATAAATATCTAATTTCAAAATAAAGTCACAGTCAGAATTCAAATATATTATTCATGGTCAGTGTGAGGGATGAAGAGATGTGTGTTTTTGTGCATGTGTGATTTCAAATTTTAAGATAGCTTTTAAAACAAAATCATTCAAATAGCTATGATGTCTGCAGTGTGGCAGTATATTGTGATGTCTAGCACTGGGGCATCATGCCAGACACGTTGCATGATGTCCCACCTAGTCACATCATATTACACCAGGCCAACCATTCATAACACTAACCTCTTAATGCTTAGCAACTAGCCAGGCACCTGTTTGTACCATTTTTATAAATTCTTTGCAATGACCTGGCCAGGTTTTGAACCAGTGATCTGAGGCAGATGCTCTAAACACTTAGACCACCAGCGCAGTTTGATAGATAGGAAGGCAGCTTGGCAGGTGGGAGGGTGGAAAAACATCACAAAACTATCATTTTCATTTCAAAAGAGGGGAAATGGGAGGAGGAATATATAACTCTTAAATGCAACATTGTCAGTCCAACAAAAATTGAGTCATTATTAAAACAACTGGCACTACACTAATGTATCATGACATCAAATTATTTTCAACATTTTGAGTTTATCGGATTCTGATATGTACAGATTGTATCTATTTGTAAAATTCCACCATCACTATAGATTGATAAAGACTTTCTAAAACATCCCACTAGTATTAACCAATATACCTCAAAGTATTAGGAAATGCTGTTCCGAGAATCCTGTCAATTATAATTTCAAATAAATAAAATTACACTTCACATTATATTACACGTACATGCCTAGTAACAAAACTCTGCTATCACTTTGGTCAGTCAAGATATGACATCAACATACCATGGAAAAGTCTTGCATGTTTTTTATTTGTTTCAGGTCAATTTATACATTAGCACAAGATTCATTTAGTGTTGCCTTATACTCCAAGTCCCCCACACTGATAGATACACATAGCAACAGCTATATCACACTCATAGATACACATAGCAACAGCTGTATCACACTGATTGATACACATAGCAACAGATATACCCCACTAATAGATACACATAGCAACAGTTTTACATACTGATAGACACACATAGAAACAGCTATATCACACTTATAGATACATATAACAACAGCTCTATCCCACTGATAGATGTGCCATACGAATAAGTAAAGTGGGTCAGTTAAAGTCAACAGTATACATGTGCCATAGGGAGGAACAGAGTGGGCAAGAATTATTATCATTAAACCTAAGACAATTATATATAAACCTTACGATACAACAAACATACCAGCAGGATGTTCTTTTTTCTAACTTACTTCTCAATAATTTCCACAGCTGCCTCTAGTTTGACAGGTATAGTAATGTTGAAGATGTTGTTGGTCTGATTGACATCTGCATTTGCCTGGTTGGCTTGTGCAAATATTGTAATCTCTTTTGGCATCTGAGCTATATCTTGTACACTTGGCAGCAGCCACTTTTCCGAAACATCATACTTCAAAACAATTTGAATGTACTGCTTCACATCCAACTTGCAATTGGCTGAGCACGTCACATTTGAATGTGTCAAACCTGGTGCTTGATTATCCTGACACAATGCTCCTATAACACCACGCCTTGAGCTGCAATAGTAAACAACATAATCAACGTTCATATAGTCCCCAGACTGATAGATAGCATCAACCTTCAGATAGTCCTCAACATACATTCAGATCATACTAGAGACTGATAAATCCAATCAAGATGCAGACAATACATAAAAAAGGATAGATACCATGAAGATTCAGACAATACTAAAGAATGATAAATCCGCTCAAGATTGAGACAATACTAAAGATTGACAAATCCAATCAACATTCAAACAAACCTAAAGACTGATAAATCCACTACACATAAAAACAATACTAAAGATTGATAAATCCAATCAATATTCAGCAAAACTAAAGACTGATAGATACCATCAGATTAAGACAATACTAAAAACTGATAGATTATTTCAAGATTCAGACAATCATAAAGACTGGTGGATTACATGAAGATTCGCACAATACTAAAGACTGATAAATCCAATCAACATTCAGACAAAATTAAAGACTGATAAATCCGCTCCACATGAAGTCAATACTAAAGATTGATAAATCCAATGAAGAACAGACAATACTAAAGACTGATAAATTTAATAAAGATTCAATTCAGAACAATACCAATGACTGACAGATTACATCAAGATTCAGACAATACTAAAGAATCGTATATCGAATCAAGATTCAGAACAAAATAGAGATTGATAGATTACATCAAGATTCAGACAATGCTAAAAATTGATACAGCCACTCAAAATTCAGACAATGCTAAAGACTGATAAATCCAATCAAGATTCAGACAATACTAATGACTGATAAATTGAATAAAAATTCAGACAATGCTAAAGATTGATAGATGACATCAAGATTCAGAGAATACTAAAAACTGATAGATCACATCAAGATTCAGACAATACTAAAGATTGATAGATCCAATCAATATTCAGAAAATACTAATGACTGAAAAATCCAATCAAGATTCAGACAATACTAAACACTGATCAATCCAATCAAGATACAAATAAATGTAGCAGCAGAGGGGTGAACAGACCAAATTTTAGAGGCATCGATTTGGCAAACTGAGGCTTCCTCGAAATCGTAAAAATGCGTCGATTTGGCTAACCAACGCTTCCTCTAGGACGCCATGGCTGTTGGCACTCACCCCCTCTGTTGCTATGGGTTAACCGAATATTTTATCAAGTCCAACACGATATCGCGTCCGAAGATCTGATAAATGTATCGTCACAAATACGTGTGGGATTGACTGAGCATGACTAAAGAAATTTCTAAATCGATTATGATCTATATCACCGGCGCACCAAGTTTGGCAAATCTTTCTAAGAATATGTGTGTCAACTCCATTGAATATACATAACAAATTGCAGTTATCTCTGATCACTTTTGGTATTTGAGTGTACCGTTGAGTGACATATATCACGTCGGAGATTTTATGCCTGCCTCTGGAAAATATCCTAGCAGGATTCTTTTGATTGTCTAACACCACATCATCATTTACGACTAAGTTGTCAATACTTCCATTGATATCAAAAATGCTCGGTGCTTCTTCGATATCGGTTATAAATTCAATAATACCTTCGCCGTTGATTTCTAATGCTCTCTGGTTCATATCTTTTAACATTTCGTAGCATCTCTGATCGTCAACAGTCGGGGCGACCAAATACAACTTCCTCCATTTCATCCATCTCGTTATCAAATTAAGTAGCAGTTGTGTCTTACCGCTTCCAGATGGTCCGATCATAATCGCGCGAATAGATTTCGGCAACATCGCATGGTGTTTAAAAGGTTCCCGTCGTCGGGTAGCTGAATAATCAATTACATTCATGTTATTATAAATATATTATGGATCTATATTGTGTGAAATGTAAGAAGCGTACTGGCACAGATGACTTGACGACGATTACAACTAGTAATAACATAGCAGCATTTTCTGGTAAGTGTGTACAATGTGGTACAAAAAATTTAGATTTGTTTCCCTTGATAAATCAAGGGATTAAAAAAAACGAGGAGGTGATATTGCAGCCAAGTTAGTAAAAAAACTACCAGGAACACCATGGGCGAAGTATCCGGGAGAGAAACACCATCCAGGATATAGTTATTGTGGACCCGGGACCAGACTCGATATACGACTCGATGATCCAAACCAACCTCGACCCGGTGAATATCCAATAAACGCTATTGATAAGGCGTGTCATGCTCATGATGTTCCTTATAAAAGTAGCAATCTGCAACATAGACATCTCGCAGATGAAAAATTAATTCATGCGTTGGATTCCATCATTGATAAATCCTTCAAAGAAAAATTGGCTTCATTGTTCGTAAAATCGGCTATGAAAGGTCAATTGATGTTAGGAGATGGTAATTAATAATAACATGGAATCTATTTATTATTCTCAAAAAGGATACTGGAGGGGTAAGGCAGCAATCAGTAAACTCGCTAGCGCAGCAAATGTGAAAAATACCACCGCGGCAGATTGGTTATCCAAACAGGCGATATGGCAAATTTATCTACCACCGCCTAAACCAATTAACTACTCGCATTTTGATGCGACCGTTCCTAATGAAGTTCATCAAGCTGATATATTATTTTTGCCACATGATGGTGGTTACAAAAACGCGTTAACCGTAGTTGATGTTGCGAGTCGATATAAACAAGCAGTGCCGTTAAGAACAAAATCATCAACTGAAGTGGCTTCTGCGTTTGAAAGGATTTATCTAAGGGGTCCTCTGCGCTGGCCAGATCTATTACAAGTTGATCCTGGCAAGGAATTTCAGGGTGCGGCTCTATCAATGATGAAAAATCATAATACCGCGTTATGACGAGGTTATTCTGCACTACATCGCGATCAGTCAATTGTTGAACGATTTAATCGGACACTTGCTGAGCGGTTATTTGGATATCAATACGCGAAGGAATTTATTCAGGATAAACGATCTCGTGATCAAGAGATTACCAGGTGTAATTACCGCGCTGAATAATGAGCTTACTAGAACAATCAACATGAAACCTAACAACGCCATTAAAAGAAAGTCTATACCTCAAAAACCGCAAAAAGATTTTTCAAAACAAACAATTCTCGGTAATGTCACTGTTAGATATTTATATGAACCAGGAGAGCTCGAAGGAGGCACAAAAAGAGCCACTGATCCTATTTGGAGTGTACTGTACATAAAATATCTAGTATAACACGATCCACGGGTAGACCAGCAATTTATAGATTGGATTCAACTGCTCCTCCGCGGGGTTTTACTCGTGAACAACTGCAAGTGATACCCGAGGATACTCAATTACCGCCGCGTGGTCTTAACTAGCGCCTCTTCGTCTGTTGCATTCAAGACAAGTCATCATCACATTATCTCTGTTATGACCTAAGCTACTATTCTTTCTGTCTACGGTAAATTGGCGAGGATCTTTATCCGACCAACGCCAACTCATTACACAATTGCAACTCGCGCAGTGATTATTCTGTTGTTGTTTCAACGTGGTTATTAATTCAGCATCAAGATCAAATTTTATGTTATTTTTTTATCCTGTTGTTTATAACCAGATAGATTTTTTCTGATTATATCATTGCTAACAATATCATTGATTGTAGTGTTATTATCATCTAAAACAACTCTTCGAAGCTGATTTATTCTTCGTACTCTGGATACTGCGATATAAACTAAATTCGACCAATCGATGTGATTATGATCCAAACAATTGTATCTGATATAGTCAATCCCTGTGAAGAATGTATTGTTGTAGCGTAACCTAGCGTCCATGGGGATTTATCAGCGCGCAATGCATCTTCAACGACATTGATATCAACTAACACAATATCATTTAACATGAGAATCTGCTTTTCACGCTGTCCTGGAATATCAACTTCGATATTCTGCTTTCGTGTATCCTTGGGTCTATAACACAACGGCACTGGAAGTGTTGCAAATTTTTCTTTATGTAATTCATATAATTTCATCAAAAGTGTATCTCTGACTATTTTTCTACTCGCTACTATCAAGTCGTTTGGTCTCCACGCTTCCCAGAAGTCATTTAATGGTGTTTCTGAAATTATTTCACGCGCTATTTCACATTGGATTCTATCCGGTTGTAATCTGATTAGTTTCTTGAACTCTCGTAATTGTTCATCAAGTGCTCTATGATCAGTATTAATTTCTTCATAGTAGTCTACTAAATTCTTCAGCCAATCATGTGGGGATAAACCGATAAATGGTGGTGGTTGGCCATGATCGACGCATATGACTACTTTTGTATTCGATAACAATAACCACTCGAGAAACTTTTGTAATACATCTAACAACACCGTGCATATCTCATCCCAAATTACGACTTCAGGAATAAATTTCTCGCCCATTCGATCAGGAGTCCATTCATCGCCTTTCCATCGAAAGAAACTGTGATAAGTGCTTGCATTAATCCCTCGTTGTTTCATCTCTCTTGCTAATCTGTGGGTCGGTGTTAACACGATCATGTTTGATTTCCCACGAAATAACTCAATTGCACGAGTCGTCTTTCCTGACCCACCACATCCGTTTAAGTAAACAATTTTGTATCTACATATTGGATCGGATATCTGCGTTAGATAGTTCCAATATCTGATTATTTTTCAAATACTTATCTTCAATCGTAACATCTGCTGATTTGGAATAAACACACGGTATTTCCCGCTTAATTCTCCATGATCCCCAACTCTCGTCAGAATTAGTGAATTTGGCCACTGCGTTGCTGAGTTTCATGTCTATGTAAAATGAATCAGTGGCGACTCTAACTGCGGTGTCAGGAAATTTATTTATCATTGAAAATGAATTAATAGAAGCATAAGCTAGCATATAGATGCCCTCAAATGTGTATACTGAAGACTATATATTGTTGTAAGTAACAATTGTACCCAATTTGGTTCCGTCGGACAAGAAAGCGTCTTTACGATTTACATATATACCCTTAGATGTTATATCTGCGATTATAAAATCGTTTTCGACATTATCTATAATCATCCGTGAAGAATATCTTGTATTGTCGTACTTTCAACCCTCTGTGAAGTTACCGATTATTCTTCTACCGAGATCTTTTGCGTCTTGTTTTCTAATTTCAAAAAATCTCCATTGTGTCTTACAAATTGATTGAATTTGTCTTCTTCGTGCTCAAAACTGTAAAGTAACCACACTAACACAGGATCGTTTTTACTCAACTGGTAAATAAAATCAAATAATTTTTCTCCCGATAACTCCGTGAGTATATATTTTATTGTTCTATTCCGCGGAAATATTGTTACTGCAGATGTCCATGCGTGTTCGTTATGATCAATAATTCTGACTGGAGCTCCTCTCGATTTATATTTCGGTTCGTATAATACTTCTCCTGTTATCGTCGTTACCGATATTGTGAATTTTAGTATTCGTTCTAACTCTGCCACATTTTGAATTGTCGCCCTGTGCTCTTTTACTGTTAATCCCCATTCGTTTATCTTTTTGCGTCTTAGATCGGTCAATGTATTTCCACGCAGCGCATTTGTGAAGTGTTCTATTATTCGTTCTGCTACACAATTCATTCTTGACGAAGTCAACAATGACAGTATTTTAATTTCTCAATATTCGGTTTATCATTTAACGGATATATCCCATAAATAACTGTTGTTACAGGATAAGATTTTTCGTAATACTGTTTGTCAATTCCAGTCAGAATTCCTTGTTTGGAATCTCAACTCACAGTTACAGTTCTTTTATCTTTCAAGATGGGGTCAGATTTATCTCTGATAATTCAATCTCCCGTGTCTAATCGGATAATGAATTTCACTCTAAAAAAATACCTTTTTCGCCAAAGATGTGAAATTATCACTGCTGCGTTTTCGTCGTTCATGGTAGCATCAACACTACCATCAATTCGAAATGTTGACCAGCAGTGAGATTCTCCATCACGCTTGAATTCATTGAAACAATTACGAATTTTACCCAACATGGTTCTATCACTTATTAGACCGTTTGGCGTATCAGAGACTCTATCGAGATTAAATTTAGCATTTTTCCAAGGCGTAATTTTCGATAATCTCTCGAACTCCTTCATGTTATAATTAAAACAAGTATGTAAATAGAGAATTTATATATAACGAATCATTGCAAATGGTTGATGATTGGATCAGTAACCCCGTGTAACAAATCATGTAGAAACTAATTCTGTGGGTATCATATGCAAAGTATTCGTAACGGGAGTTATGGGCCTTTACCCTGCTTACGATGTTGGGTAGGGGTTAGAGGAATATCACAATTGTGTCTCGGTTGTGGTGGTAAGAGATATAGAGAGTTGAAGCGTTACTATGATTAACGAATTAAGAATTACATCAATGAATCTACCTCTGACTGTGTCAACGACAAAATTATAAGAACTCTCCAAGACTATATTGAAAGTTCTTCAAGTAATGTAATAATTCAACCAAACAATAAATTAGACAAACAATAGTATAGTATATAAATGAACCAAGAATTCCGACCACATCCTGTGATCACAAACTATGAGGCATCCCGTAATGGTATTGTCAGAAACCGTAGATTCAAGAAATCAGGTGCTGTGACTCATCAGGGATATTTGATGTGTATTGTTGGAAAGAAATATTGTCATAATCATCGTTTCGCATATGAAGTGTATAATGGATTGATCAAGGATGGTTCTGTTATTCATCATATAAATGGTATTAAGACTGATAATTCTTTATCGAATCTGCTAGCTATTTAACAGAGTGTGAATATCAAACGAGAAAGTACTGGCACTTGTAAAACAGTTCGGAAGAGACCAGTAAAATCCTTTAATACAGCAACTACTGAAGAAAGAGTTACGGATTTCAATTGATTGTGTCATCTGACAAACGGCTGTATTCTGATTGGTTGGTTTTTAACTTCCACGATTCTCAACAGGATATTCTGTTTTATGAGGGACCGAATCAAATACGCAGTGTTTACAAACGGCTATTTGCGTGTTTTTTTTTCAAGTTATCGGTTGTCAATATATACACGAAAGGTATGTGGATTCATTCATTGTCATATCATTCTATAATCCATTGTTGTGCTATCCTATATAATTCGCATTCATTCGTTGTTTATATGAATACCATGCCGCTGACGTCACTCAGTGTACACACCTGTTCGCTATTGACTGTATTTATTATATTCAAGCGCTTATATCTGTAACAAGAACAGTTAGCACATTCGTAACGCGTTGGATTCTCGTCTGGGTTACTATGGTTCTAATCCCGTAATAGACATACTGTCTACGGTACCGATGGATGTTTTTTTCTATACAATTGAGGCCCAAGTACCGTCAGCCCAAAGGTACTTTGTGTACACCTCCCGTCAAGTTAAATACATGACGGTGTAATATTGCACCCCTGGGAAATTAATTTCTCAGGGGTTGTTGTAAAAAAACAAACAAAGACGCCCTCAAAATAAACAGTAGCCATGGATGAAATTAGCTCTCTGTCACATTGGGTAACCCCGTAGGATAATTCAGAATGAATTATCGGCTAAGAGAAACGGTCATAGGGTCAAAGAGATAGAAAATCTTAAAGAGATGGAAAAAAATATTTGATTACAGAGAAAAATACTCTCAATAAGAGGCCCTATGAAAGACACAAAAGACTAATAATGGACCCAATGAATGAATAACCGCTCATCATAGGTTGCTGTTTATTTTTGTATTAGAAATATATTTTATTATGTATAATATGAATTCTAAGGATATTAATGAAATCATAACTGAAATTTCAAAATTGAAAAGTCTAAGATTTCAATCATCAAATGGTTTAAACTGTGATCAAATTATTTCCAACTTCGAAGATATTGACTATAGCAAATAAAAAATAAATACGTGTTGCCGAAACGATATGCTATCATTAAAAGAATCCAAAATTCCATTCGTGAATCCCTTGTTTTCTGTAGCGACGTCAGTAAATTCGTCCCGTTATTCACTGCTGTAGAAAGGGTCAGAAAACAACTGGGGCAACAATATGAATTGAAACGCGGCATCAATTCAAAAATTAGAAGTATAAGAACGCTGATCAGTCAAATTGAAAACTCTCGTTCGTCCGAGTAAAAAATTCCCACTGAAAACACGTTATATATTCTCCTTTTTGCCCTGCATCCCGACTATATCTGAGCCTACTATCGTGTATACAATTAATACAAGCACTACATTGATATGTATAAATGCATGTCGAACAGATGTTACGATTATAACAATGGACAGGTAAGACCGTTTTAGTCAATAACGACTGTGAAATCCTATACTGAGGAGTTTTATGAATGAATGTGTGCTATCGACTTTTGCCTGCCTAAGTTGGGTCAAATGGTTGATTTCTCACTACATCGTATATTAATTGGAAATTGCTTTACTGTTTTAATAATGGTAAACGAAGCTTTAACAACTAAATTAGCGAGGGAAAGATTAGCGTCAATTAGAAAGTTTATATCCGTACGCAATTCCGTACGGGAAAAACTTCAAGCTAGACAAAATCTTCAGACCGATTTTTCTGTACTTGAAAAAATATTAACGGAAATTGAAAAAACATCAGCGTTGTTAACGAAAATCCCTCCTAGTTTAAAAAACTATTACTCCTTAAATGAGTAAATTTACCGTGGAGGCTATAACACGACTACAACAACAAGAGCTATACGAGTTAAGTAATTTTGTTATTGACAACTTTAATTCAAGAAAGGAGTTTTTAACAGACGAATATAAAGACAAGCCAATATCACTCCATGATTAGTCTGATGAGTTGTATGAAATAAACATGAGGGGGTTAGATAGGAGGAGGAGGGAGTATAAAACCTTTAAAGGACAAATTGATGATTATAAAAGAGAAGAAAGAAAACTCCAAATAACACCAACACGAAGACGAAAAAGACAAGAATACCCTCAATTGGATGATGATGATGATGATGATGATGATGATGATGATGATGAACAGGGTGCAACTGGTACAACTGAAAAATTCGCTAGTAGATTTTCCAGTGGAGTTAGAAATTCCGTTCCAAGCTCTGCTTGGGTAGTGGTCTAGTTAGTTTTCCTGGTAATATTCTTAGTGTTATAGCACGATTAGAGGTTCTCATATCAGGGAAACGAGCTGGAAATAACTCACCTGAAATAACTAATGAAGCGGCTGATATCTGCATGCGGTTATTTCAAGGTGGTATCATGGATATCAAAACATATCGAGATTTCATTGGCGAGTTAGTTCAGCATCATGGTTATCACAGCGACTGAAAATCCGTTGGATTTTTTTATCACCACATTAGATAAATATCATTTAAATAAGATGATCATACACTACAACCATGATAAACCAACCAGCGTCTATGTAGTAAACTCACGATTGCCTGATTATATAGAGTACTATGGTGATGGTCTCGGTGATACCATTGCAGGGCTATTTGCAAGAATGGCTCCAAACGTCGCGCCGCTAGCAAAACAATTATCAGTGAAAGCCATTGATGTTATTCGTGATAAGGGTATTAGCGCTGTTGGAGATCTTGCCGGGAAAGCTTTTTCAGCCGCGAAGGATAAACTAACATCGCTAGTTCGACGGCGAAGGAAACCACCAGCGTCATCAGTGACGAAGTCACCGGGACCACTACCATCTACAGCGGATATGCCTGCAAGTGTTAGTAAAATAATAAATAACGCAGTAGAACAGAAACTAGCGTCGCTGGCGACTTCGTTGACCGCAAGTGACCAATATAACATTACCGCAAATATGATAGCGGGAAGCGGCTTATAAACAACCACGACGACGACGATGATTTAGATCTACGAATATATAATAAAATGTTCAAACGGTCACCTGATACAGCATTTGATATGGACGCCCCAGTGCTCAAGGATGATTCTGTACGCGATTATCAATTTTATTCTTATCACGCATTACAACCAAATCTTCGAGGAACATTCGAACTTCAAGTTCATGATACCAGTAAATACTTTCTACTATACGAAGCGTTTATAGAAGTAGAAGGAGAACTCGTAACAAATGATGCTGCTCATAATGACTCACCATATGCAGATAACCCAAATATTCGAGTTTGTTTGCTCAATAATGGTATCATGGCGCTATTTGAAAGTGCAAGATATCTCATTGATGGAAGAAAAATTGAATCTATTGAGCGTGAAGTTGATGTTGCCACAACAATAATCGGGTTAGCGAGATATTCTGATGATTATACAAGATCAGCGGGTCCATCTATGATGTTTTCTAAGGATATCACTGATAACGCTGAACACGTTCAGTATACTAAATTACTGACACCAGTAGCTACTGGAGCTGCTGATCAACTGGATGATACTTTTGTACACGAAGCAAGACCAGGCGCTGCGTTTGATATTATAAAAAGCGTTAACGATAATTACAATCTAGGATTTGCAACACGCGTAGCAACATTGAAGAAGTCTCGTCGACAGTTTTCATGCGCGATTCCACTGCATCATATATTTGGATTCTGTAGAAATGTCCGAAAAGTTATCTATGGAGCGAAGCATACAGTAGTACTCTTGAGAAAGGGTGATGATAATAATGCAATCAGGCGCCGTGCTGATGTTCCTGCCGATAAAGTCACTGTGGATGGCAGTACTGACTCCATCAATCATAACAGAAGAGCGAATAATATCATTTATGGATCAAGGAGGAAAGTCGTTGCTGAGTTGGCTATCAACAACAACAGATGACATGGATTCTAGTATTGATGGTACATTAACATGGCACCTGGCATCAAAACAAGGTGTTTCAGCTCCGCGTCATATATTTGTTGCGCTACAGGATAGAAGGCGATTAAACAGTCAAGAACGTAGCAATATGATATTTGATAAATTAGGTGTCAATGAAGTCTCACTGAGAATAAACGGACAACAGGAACCATCCGAGGATATACAACTTAATTACGATGCCAACCAAATAGCGCGTGTGTATCATCGTCTGTTGTCATATATGGGACAATTGGATTTTAAAAATCTGTATCCGATCTATTACTTTTCACTGGAACATCTTGATTTAACAAGACAGTCCGTCGTTGATATACACTTTAGAGCTCGTGTAGCCCCTGCTGGTGTTACTTATAGAGCGGTTGCTGTTATTCTCAGCGATAAATCAATGCTACTCGAAGGCGTTGGTGGAAGAATGAGAGTGGTAGATGCACCAGTGGAAAATCTGTAACAATTAGATCAATCTGCTATTATATAATGAAATACGGTTATATTAGTGTTACATTGACTCCCGGTCAAATTCAAAAATTGCAATCAGAATCGGCTAAAATATGCGGAACTACGATCACGCTGAAACATAATCAGATGACTGGTGGTCAGAATAAATTGTCTACTGACAAATCGTCAGATGAAACCCTTCAGTGATGCTCTGGAAGATAAAAAATGTGTTCAAATCACACTCTCTGCGGCTGCGATCAGCGACATGAAAAAATCAGGTGGTATATTCCCGTTGTTAGCTGCTATTCCAGCGTTGATTGCGGCATCGGCCCCAGCGGTGGCTAAAGCGGCAGTGTTAGGAGCCGTTGGTACCGCGGCAGGAATGGCACTAAAGAAAGCTACCGGGAAGGGGCATAAAAAAAGAGAAAGGGTTTAACACTACCGGGAACTCTGCACACGTGGTACAAAGGAAGTGGCCAGAGAATACCAGAAACGATTTACTAGTTCCCATGTCAAATTTTGATTTACTCGATGCTGCTAAAAAACTAGCGATTAAAAACTTCAGAGGAGTCTTTATGAAAGATCAGTTACCGACACAATCAAACAACGCTGAAACAGGTATCATTATTTTCGATAACAGCACCTGACTAGGAACCCACTGCGTCGCATACGCGATTGATCCACGTGTAGTCATTTATTTCGATTCATATGGATTAGCGCCGCCAAAAAGAATGTATGCGTTATATAAACCGCTTAAAAACTCCTCGTTGGTACTCAACGCTACCAACACAAGAAATGAATGACCCACCAATATGCGGCAACGAAGTATTATATGTCCTTGATGCTATTTCAACATCTGGAAAACCACCTCATCGGGTCGTAAATGAATACACGAGTAATCGCTGGAAACAAAAAATTTCATCGAGGATTTAGAAAGGAATTATATAGAATTACATGATTGATATTTGGGGGAGAATCTTTATCAGCCCTGAAGAAACCCGAACCTCATAGCGTTGCAACCGGTGATATAAAAAAATAATCGGCGATGAAATAGCTGAGACGGTGAACTTAGCAGGTGTTGATCCGAATAAAATAATTGTATTTCAAGATCGTCAGGGTAAATTGAAAACTAGTAATGTTTCCATAGATGATATTCTAGTTTAACTACGAGACGCAGTAGAGGATACTATCGCGTTGTTTTCCAATGAGGGTAAACTCAAACCAGGTGCCCTTATGTCAACAATCACAGATAAAATATTAACACTCGATAACACGGCAAATTCATTGAAATCACTCAATGATAAGTATGATAATCATATAAATAAATTTACTGATTTACAAAAATCCATCATGGACAATATTGATAAACCCGTGTTAGAATTTTTTGGTAATCCTCCAGTGACCACACCAAAACTCACAGAGATAAAAACTTTTATGTTAGAGCTTACAACACTTCAATCTAGATATGAAGAATACGTAAAACAGTTTTCAATTTTTCGTAAAAATATCATAGATAAATTTCTTGGAACCAGATTCGATAAACTCGACATAAAACTCCCGGATATTAAAAAATTCATCGATGAGACGAAAAACTTCATCGAGGCAATCAAAATTGATTTTCCGAGGATGATAACAATCATTGAAAAATCAAAAATTCCTCATGAGAAAACCATCAACGTAGTATACACGATCTAACACGGATCATTTGCGTGGACTCGTACAAACAATATACTAAGTATCACCGCGACCGTCAGAGGTATTTATCGATTAACACTAGTGACACCGACTCAATTCATCATATCATCATCGAGTTCATCTGGGGTCAACAATACGATACAGTTCACGATAGCATCCACTGATAGTAATTTGGCTAGGGTTTCAGTATCATGGTATATGGAATTCGTAGCGGATTTAAGTAAACAACTAAATTAAAATCGTAAACGATTTGAAAATAAAATGGCATCAATAATGATTTCATCATCAACGATACCTTCAGTATCTCAATACCGCTATGATCAAGTCAGAGAATTTCAAACTAAACTCAAAACACTCACTGAGGAGTACCAAACAAAAATAAAGAAATACCGACGAAGAATCACCGCAGTTGATGTTACCATGTACTCGGTGAGTGGTGTAATCACCGGAGCCGGTAGTATACTCTCCTCGGTGACAATGATTGCCCCGATAGCTGTTCCAATTTGCATATCCGCGGCGACAACAATTGCGGGAATAATTTCGATAATAACAAAAAAAATATCATCATGCAGCCAGCGTAAACTACAAGATTACTCAATTAAATTTCATGTTGTATCAACTGCGTACTCGCAATTGTCCTCGTTGATATCGTCGATGATACATCTATATCAGATAGTGATTTCTCAGCGATGGTAAGTATTTATGATTCCGCGATGTCAAAATTAGAAATACAACATGAATATAATAATAATGACAACACCGCAAGAACTACTTCAACGAATAGTAAAAAATACCGAACTGATTCAACAAATAACGGAAAATACCACACCGGTGAAGACCAGCATGATCTCAATAATCTCAACGAATCCTGAATTCAGTGTGAATTTCCCTATTACGTTTTTCAGTGAAAGAAATAGCACTAGCAAAACTACGAGTGTATCACAGTTGGCCTAATATTAGGTCGGTAGCATTTAGTGGTCAACAACTGATTAATTCCTTAGTGTTTGCGAGTAAAAATAAGAAGACGGAACTCCAGACTGGAACGTTGTTTCATTACCATCAGGATCCTACCAAATCGAACAAATCAATGCTGAATTACAACGTAAAATAAAGTCCATTACCGAAAAGAATCGAAAATCGCTATAACGGTTCACGAGCCGACACTATCATCTGAAATCGAGATTAACTCGCCTAGTTATGTCGTAAATATCTATCAGAGTTCTATAAGGACAATACTGAGATGGCCTGAAATCCCATCTCGGATATCTTATCAAATACCAGAACCTAAAAAATCTGATTATACCACCGACAGGATAAAACCCGATAATCCAGTAAAAAGCTATAGCGGTTACACCAAGTTGAATTTTTTGACTGGAATGATAGACGACCGCAACCGAAGATATTTCACAACTCGTCAGGATAAAATCACTGAGAATTTCACAGCGATGAATAATGATTTTTCACTATTGTCAATATCTCATAAATCCGGTACTCTTACCCGAGATGAGCGTTGTACAAACTCTTACCCGTTTATCAGCGTTGTACAAACATGCAACAAAATCATCAATGACATGGAAACATTTCATTCGCAAATTATTCAAAAAGTATTAGATAATATTAATCCCGAAACAAGAACAGAGTTTGTAATAGTGTATAATATACGCGTAGAAGATATTCCTGCGTTCACACTACACGGATATAATATCTCAGAACTAGAAAATTTTCTCAATGATGCCGTTGACGTTGGTTTCAAAACACTCTACGACGCATGGAAAATAACAGCACAAACAACTATTCTCAAACATAATAATGACCCAGACGGAGGCGGGCGGCATATCGCGCCGCTCAACGCAAATATATCCTCGGTGATTGCATTGAATTTAGTATGTGATGTTATTGAAGGAAGTTATCAAATAAATCTCGAGCGATCATATCAAGCCCAACAAGGATATATTCTATATTTGTTTGCACCAACAGCTCCACCCGGATTTCTAATTATTGAGGATCCAACTAATCCAGTCTATATGCGATGTCATCATAATTCGTTAACGAGAATTAATTTCAGACTCACTGACCAGTCAAATAATCTAATTGATTTACGAGGTGAGGTTTTACAATTTAGTCTATTTGTGAAATCCTAAATGATTTTCATTGTTAACCCATAGCAGCAGAGGGGGTGAGAAAGCGTTGGTTAGTAAAATCGACGCTTTTTGTTACGATTTCGAAGAACCCTAAGTTTGCAAAATCGAGGCCTACAAAATTTGGTCTGTTCACCCCCTCTGCTGCTAATGTACTAAAACACTGCTATATATCCAACCAAAATTCAGACAATACTTTAGATATATAGATTACATCAAGGTTCAGACAATAATAAAGACTATATATCCAATCAACATTTAGACAAGACTAAAGACTGATAAATCCAATCACGATACAGACAATACTACAGATTGATAGTTAC
Organism: Unio delphinus; assembly: GCA_029339505.1. Classification (NCBI taxonomy): domain Eukaryota; kingdom Metazoa; phylum Mollusca; class Bivalvia; order Unionida; family Unionidae; genus Unio; species Unio delphinus. Next base: position 6,672,201 of record JAQISU010000041.1, on the reverse strand, counting down.
CATCAAGATTCAGACAATACTAAAGATTGGTAAATCAATCACGATTAATCAAGATTCAGCCAATGCAACAGATTGATAGATACCATCAGATTCAGAAAACAATAAAAACTGAGAGATTACATCAAGATTCAGACAATACTAAAGACTTATCGATAACATCAAGATTCAGATAATAGTAAAGAATGATCAATCCAATCAACATTCAGACAATACTAAAAACTCATAAATCCAATCAAGATTCAGACAATACAACAAAACTGATAGATGAAATCAAGATTCAGATAATACTAAAGACCAATATATTCCATCAAGATTCAGACAATACTAAAGACTGATAGATTACATCGAGATTCAGACAAACTAAAGATTCATAGATACCATCAAGATTCAGAAAATAGTAAAGACTGATAGACACCATTCAGATTCAGGTCAAGACTAAAGACTGATATATTACTTCAAGATTGAGACAAAACTAAATACTGATAGATTACATCAAGATTCACACAATAATAAAGACTGATAGATACCATCAATATTCAGAAAATACTAAAGACTGATAGATACCATTAAGATTCAGACAATACTAAAGTCTAATAGATTACATCAAGATTCAGACAAAACTAAAGACTGATAAATACCATCAAGAATCAGAAAATACAAAAGATTAATAGATTACATTAAGATTCAGACAAAACTAAAGACTAAAGATGATACAAACATACTACACATACAGTTTAATTTCTGTAATGGCAAATATATCAAACAACTGATAAGACATGTATACAATCCTTCATTCAAAGGTATGCCTCAATCCCACCATGAAGATATACATTGTCTGTGAACTGGAACAAATAAAAACTTAAACTGAAAATTTGGGACCTGTATAAAAATACATCAAGTTCTGTTGGTTTACTTTATCAATAATAGTTTGGGGAAATACTCACTCTGTGGACTTTAATGGTGCTTGTACTTGAATCACCAAATCAACCCTAAATGCAGAGTCAAGTCTGTTTGTAACATTTGCAGTTAACTCCAATTCCCGAGCATCCCCAACAACCAGAGTAGTGTTTTCTTCTACAAGAGAACAGTGGCTGGATTGCAAGCATCTGACATCCACTGCCAATTCCAGGTCAGACAGACATGATGACTTGTTCTCACATTTTATGTCAAAATTGGCCTGCAAACACACACACATATACATTGTATATATATATATATATATATATATATATATATATATATATATATATATATATATATACATATATATATATGTATATATATATATATATATATATATATATATATATATATATATATATATATATATATATATATTATAAAGCTGAACATCTAAGTATAGAACACATGATCAGCACACAGTCAATAAATATAAAATCTGTATCCAATGTCACTATGAATTTATGATGTGGTGTACACCAAATTTGAATATAATTGACAAATTCGTTCATTTTATTCACCTAGAAGTTTTAAAAAAATAGTACAGTAGTCCCCTTCTTGAACGGCAATCCTGACCAGTGGCCACCCGCTTCTTACGGCCAGATACCTTTAGCACCGACGAGAGTGTATTCAAAAGTACCCCTCAAGAGCATCTACCCCACTAACGCGACCAGCGGCCAGCATTTTTGTACAAAAACATGTAAAATGTCCCCCTCATGAATAGCCACTTTTGTTTCTTCAAATGTATTCAGAACCAATAATTAATTCAAATCTTGACGTAAGGTAAGCAATTTTGATTATCTTTATCATAGATACATGTCTCCGAGTGTCAAGTTTCCATTAAAATTATCAAGTAAAGATTTAAAGTATATCATTATCTATAAAAGTCGATGTTTACAGAAAATGGGCTGAATAATGTTATGATAGAGTTTGGGATTTAACACAAATGTCGAGTTTTTCTCTTTGATGATAATAACCAGACGTAATTGTTACAATCATAACAGGGTCAGCATAGGCTAAAAATGGATTTTGTACAATGGCACACACAAAGAACCTTGAAGAAAAAAAAACTGGGTACCAGACAAAGACCGGAAAAGTCATGTAACAACACATTATTATGGCTTCCTTTATGGAGACTATCTTTCGTATACTCGACACAAGTTTTGATTGCATAATTAAATCGCATACAGTCAGCAACAAACGAATAAATCATTACTAAACATTAAAATGTCATAACATTAACGGATACATTATTTTAGAAAAAGTCGGTTATTCTACTCGACGACATTGAAGAGGGAGGGGGGAGGGAACTTGCCGAACAATTTTGTATAGAAAAGACTAGAAAAAACAAGTTTATGTTGAAATAATTTGAATAAACAAAGTCATAACTGATAAGAAGGTTATTCAGCAGCAGTAAGAAAATGAAGCAAATGGAAATATGATTATGTATGTACCAAGATGTAAATGACGTTTTTGAATCCATTTGCAATGTGCATGCTAACAATACCCGCTCGCAAATCACACTTACGGCAAGAAAGAAAAAAATAGTAACGTATATTCAGTTGAAATAAATTTGTTATTATAACGAAAGCAACCTTGAAATGATTAATGTTACATTTAGACGAAGATATTTAATGTTTTGAAGTATGTAGCTTTCTTACTGCGTACATTACATATACTTCTCATAATATATTTAGCCCCTCTCAGGAAAGGCCACTGTCATAAAAGGCTACTTTCCCGGTGTAAAAGGAGTGGCCATATAAGAGGGGGACTACTATCATTAACATTCCAACAATGAAACATTTACAAATGTTGAAAGAAAAGTCTTCAGGAGAAAGTCATAATACATGACACCTTTTGGGTTGAAAACTCTTGCATTGAATTTCACATTCAATATATCCATAATGTTTTCAAATGCAAGAATTTGTTTGTTACAGTCTTCAAGGCCTTCCGTTAGATTTAACGTTGTAGGGTTGGATGCTAAAGTAAATAGAGGGACCTCCAACAATGTAATACAGACTTTCTTTTAAAAGTAGCCAGGTGTAAAGTAAATGTAGTGGGGTAAATCAGCTTGCTCCCAACTGATAAGCAAAGCCCTGCAGTCTTGTGTTGATTTTAATATTTTGTGAAATAAAAACATTAAACATTTGTTATCAGATGTTCAAAAATCGGAAATTTGCATGTGACAAATAAGTTAGGACAAAACTGAATTTAATTTGCTTATGTTTGAAGACATCTTTAAACAAAGTTTTCTCTTAAATTTCAAATGGCATAACCACTGATTATAATAATTCAATGTTTCTAACAAAGAAATTATCTGTTGTAACTTACTTCTACTATTTTTGTAGATTGTACTTCTGGTTTAAGAACTGGATCCAACACAGAAAAGTTACTGGCTGGTTGTAGTAATGTACAGTTTATAGCAAACCTTACCGGCGTCCAGAGATCATTTGGGACATATGCATCTCCATTTTTCTGCAGAAAAAATGATTACATTGAACAAAATTGTTTCATGAGAACATTCAACTGAGAAATTAATGGTATCAATTATAATCACCTATAAAGGGGACCATATAGCTGATGGTAGTGACCCTGGGCAGGTGAGAATTTGGTTGAATTATGAAATGGGAATTGAATTAGAATCACAAACTAGAACGGAAGATGCATTCCAGACTTCAGAATGAAGGAGAATTTGAAGTTTTCTCTCTCTATTCGAACAGTTATGGTAGTTAATTCTGCAAAGAATTGTGAAGATTTCTTTTGTAATGGTCATAAAGATGACAACAGGTATCCACATATTGAATATAAACCAGGCAATAAAATGGAAAACTGGGTACCCCTTAAAAAAAGGTTTCCAGGTTAACATCATGACTTCAAATGATTACATTTCAAGGTTCATTTTGTTTGCGCATTTATTCATTGCCACAGGGTTTTTATCATTGTTTACAATTCACTAGTCATACATGTACAATATAATAATACAAGGGAAGAAACTACTTTCCTTTCTCGCATGACCTATTTAAGAATCAATGCTGATATTTCAAGCTAGATTTCACGTAGTTCAATACATTTGTTCTCGATGCTTAGCTCAGGCATTCAGCTTAGTATGCATGTCCTAAGTTTGACTAACTATCATACCTTTAAGGAATGCCAGACCAATTTTTCTACACTACTGCTCAGCATTGCCGTGATTGTGAGAGCGTAATGTGCATGGATAATTCTGTGAATACAAATCTGCCTTCTCATTGGAAAATGGAAAATGATGCGCTAAACCTATTTACAACTTACTTTCGTATTATTATATAGTACATATATGACTGATCGTTAAATTGAAAACATCAATATGAGCCCCTGTATTCATAGTTAGACCTAATTAGTTCTTTTTGTGTCTCTACTATTTTACTAACTACGACACACCATCAAGCTGTACAGTGCAGACACTGTTACACTACATACAAAACCACTTCAAAAAGGTCGCTTTCATGTGATAATTGTAATGCATTCGTAGCATCCGTGAAGTATTCCATCCAGCTGCAGGAGAAGTAGCTCTAGACAGGTTTATTGATTCTCACATCAAAAGGTTGAAACTTGGACATGCAGCCTCCTGGTATTAGTGCTGGCACAACATTTCCACGCCGCAACTGTTTCTTTACATCATCAGTGATGTGAGTCCGGAACGAGTCCACTAATTGTGATCGTTCTCTTCATGTGAATCGCACAAACTTTCTTCAATCCATTGCAGCATTAGTGTTTCGTCCATCAATGCTTTCACTTGAACTGTAATACTCTTTTGGTACCTTCAGATCTAGATCTCTTTCCCTTGAAAATAATCATTGGGGGAAATACGTTGCCAGAACCCGTACTGGCTAAAATGATAGTAAAGTGTCTCTTCTCAACTCCTGTTGTATGAATCCAAATGTTTTTTGTTCTTCTTAAGTCCACCATTTTCCTGGGGACAAGATCAAAGTATATTGGTGTTTCGTCCGTGTTAATAATAAATTTATCATCAAACAACAGTGCCTCCTGGCTTGATGCATAATGTATAATAAACTTATAGATCAAAATTATTACATTAATAACAAGATAATGTTTTGCAATGATAGTGGTGGGTATTTTATTTAAACTTTTATTTTAATAGCTTCATTCACCTAACAAAAATATGATTGGTTGTCAGTGCAGACATTGTTACACACAAAAACACTTCAAACAGGTGTGAGCTATGGCTTTAATTAGAAACCATGACATCTGCTTAATATAAATAAACAATATATCAGAGAGTCTGTATGGATTAGTAAAATCAATTGACATTGTGTAACAAAACAAACCCTTATCCCTGATAAATTATATGCAAAGGTTAAAACATAGTTATTGTTCAACAGGTAAAATAAACCTCTTTGAAGACTATAAATATTGATTGTGGGTGTTCAATGATCCGTATATTGTGTGCTCTTTGAATGAAATCCAGATGGCTGCCTATTATTTCCGAACACACATGTCAAAGTAATCCCACAAGTTATACTACTAACAATTATTACCTAAAAACCTTGAAATCTTCAACATGCACCAAAACAATCTTTGAGCAGTTCATTGCTTCTAGTTAGCTAGCTCTGCTCATTTTACAGCTGGCTATGTAGGGGAAAACGAAGATAGAATCACAACAAATAAATTGCTTATTTGTAAAAAAAAAAAAAAAAAAAAAAAAATACTAACATATTAATTTTGTTAACTCAGATATTGCAACTTGCTTGTTTTTCGTTATTCACTTCCTATGCGTGCATACAACACTCACCCCATATGGAGCCTCTCACCCTTGGTCCTCTAAGTTTAACCATCACATATATTCCAGCATTTCTACTCTCGATACTAAAACATTTCTGTCATAACTCGATACTAAAACATTTCTGTCATAACTATCTTAAGAATAATAATTCCAAAATCATTTTATTTAGTTTGTATTATTATTTTAATCATACCAAAATAAAGCTTTTGAGCATTTTTAATATACATTTTAATGATCACCGACTAGAAGAGGGTTAAACTGGATTTCAAGATTACTAATATGGTGGTTCTTTTGGAATATACGCACACAATTGTTGCTCAAATATATGTATAGCAGTGTTTTCTGATGGATGGACATTTATCAAAGAGACAAAATAGGCAAGTAATGCCTGTTTTTCCGTCATTATCCTTATGGTGTAAGACAAAATATTTGTTTAACTTCAAGGAAACACGTCATGTGATCTAACGGTAATTCCGTTACGGTGGATGGTTGGGTGGAACATCAATTTATCTTCACCTGTATGTTTTCGGACATATATTCAAAACATTTAATATGTATTCGGACAACAAAAAAAGTAAATATTTGTTGCCATCCGATAACATATGGTAGTAGAAAATTTTGCATAGTACAAAATATTATGTAACATAGTGATTGTAACTTATACTGCATAGTACAAAATATTATGTAACATAGTGATTGTAACATATCCTGCATAGTACAAAATATTATGTAACATAGTGATTGTAACTTATTCTGAAAAAATCTGAGACATTTTAGAAAATTCACTGATGGCAAAAATATTGCTTTATTTAATGAAGGAGAAAAGAGACCATTAAAAGAGATTTTCACAAAATCATTCACTGTGCAAATTGTCAGACAAAATCTTCTTTTAATACTAGCTAGCACAAATGTGCTTTGGCAACTGACTCATCCCTTTATGTATACAACATAAAATCATGCATTCCTAACACCACTTTAAATAATGACAGTGAATTTGAAGATAAAGTAGGAACATCTCTTCAAAACAAAAATTCATTCTATGACAACTTAAGCAAAACTGTTTAGCGCTACCTAAAATGAATTTCTATGGATGACTGAAGAATATGGCAGATAGACATAAATAAACAGGACTAAACCAAGATGTCCCTCACTTAATACAGTGCCTGGGATTTGTAAAAGTGTTAAACTTACCTCGACTACAATTGTGGAATTTCTGCATTCTTTTCGTAGTAAATCAATAGATCTCATTAACGTAATATTCTTTCTTCCAGCATTACTGTCATTCTGAAACTTTACTCGCACTGGGTCATTCTTATCTTTTGCAAGCATGTCCAACTCAACATCATACTGCAAAGCTATTCAAAAAGTACAAATTTAATATATCACATTAAGAATTCCATGTATAGTGGTTCTTGTCTTTATCAATTCAGATTTTCTCATTATGCAGTACTTTCTTCTATCAACAAATACATGAACTATACACTATAATTTTGAGAAGTGATTTCCATGAACAATTAACATACTGGTTACAAACACAGTTAACGATTACAATGGCCATGTTATAATAAGATAAAAATTAACAAGCTTGTTACAAAAACAGTAAAAAACAATGAACTTATATATAATCAAAGATAACAAATAACATACACTTGTTACAACCATAGACACATTTTTACAGAAATTTGATATCAAATCATTAGACAGTAGTTCCTTTATGATATTAGAAAATTACTTTCATTGAACAAACAAATCACACACACACACACACACACACACACACACACACACACACGGTTCATTTTAATCTCCACCTTATATCATAACAAACTTCTTGCCATAGTTCCATAGGGTACATACAAAACCAAGAACAAATATATTTGGAAGCAGAATTTAAATGATCACATTTAAAATGTACAGAAGTGAAAATGACAATTTCAGAAAAACACACTATTGCCGTAGTAGCATATATGAAGGAAAATATGTTGAGTCATATCCAAAATAAATTCTAGAGGTTACTGTAGTATGAGAAATTCAAATCTAAGTAAGTAAGGCTTTCAACAGGGACACTTGGACCATGGATATTCATTGTTAAAACACTATATAATTTGATTCAGTTCTCATCAAGTCAGATTATAGCTAATTTCTTATTTTTTTAAAAATGTACAAAAAAAGTTTTGCTCAAACTTCAAAGAAAATTGGTTAACTCTGATGCACCAACTGTTCTGTATATATACTGAGCAAATGAAAACAATTCAATCTCAATTAATGTTCTACAATTATTTAGATGTTGCCAACACAACAAGCAGCATTTCTGTGGTCCTTTTGCAATGAGATGAATTAAACATACACCCTTTATAATAAAAAAATGACTACAATCTTCAATATGAACAAAGAACCTTTCATTAAAGAAAGTAAGCACCAAACTTAAATAAAACCAATGGAATCTGATGGATTGTTGCATTTTCCAAAATGATTGAAACACATTTATTATAGAATAAAAGTTCTAATTTTGCAGGAAAAACATATTTGCTTATAGTTGGTACAAACAGCAGCATAAAGTGAAAATTTCCAATCTTTTTTAATCATATATATTTGGCTCTCAAGTTAATTGAAAATGAGGTATTGAACAAAGATGTTTTGTAAACTTTTTAATAGCTTCACATTTTCTTTTCGCAATGAATAGCCAATTCCCTTGCATAACCTTGGCAATATGATAGCTGTCTCTAGCTGACCAAACTCTAAGCCATTTTAAGTACATGTAGCATGTAAACAACTATAGCTACAATGCTACTTGTGATAGTATTGTAGTGAATTGTTTAGTGTCAATCTAATATATAGATCATTATTTTTATGTGTGTTATTTGAGTCTTTGATTGAAATGTGACTAATACATTAATAATATAACATGTGATCAATACTCGAATTCATGGAATTTTCATAAACATTTACAGTACTTAACTGATTATGGATTGTACTACACAAATGTAAGTTGTCAATAGATTAGTTTTTCTTCATTTTAATCAAAACCACATATATTTGTGCCTGTTTTTATAGCACCACCCCAGCTTCACCATTTTTTGGTACATGCATCATTACTTTTGCTTCTTTGATTAGGATTTTTAACCTACCTTTAACGAAATTTTAATCATATCGCTACGATGTCTGCAGTGAGGCAATTTATAGTGTCGTCTAGCACTAAGGCATCATGCCGAAGACATATAGTATGATGACCCACCCAGTCACATTATCCTGACACCAGGCCGACCAGGTCTAACACCAACCTCTTAATGCTGAGTGCAAGTGAGGCAGCTGTTAGTACCATTCTTGTTTAGTCTTTGGAATGACTCAGCCAGGGATCGAACCCACAACCTCTCGCTTCCATCGCAGACACTCCAACCACTAGGCCACTGGAGTGGTTCACATGTATCATTATCTTCAGCTAACTGACTTGGTTGGTTATAACACAGTTCAGTCAATAACAGTCTGGTTGTATGGAACGCAATCACTGTATTAACATGGAGTCACACTGTATTAACATGGAGTCACACTGTATTAACATGGAGTCACACTGTATTAACATGGAGTCACACTGTATTAACATGGATTCACACTGTATTAACATGGGGTCACACTGTATTAAGCATTTTCTATAGGTCTTAGGAACTTGCACATTAACATAAATTAAAAGTACATCCCGATTTTATTTGTGAAGTCACACAGGCTACCTGTGCAAGTAACTAAGTACAATTAAATGTGTAAAGATGACAAAATGTGATAACATTTTGAAGGCAGGACTTTGTCGACATGCAAAGAAAGAAAAATTGGAAATATAGATGAAGTATACTTTTTTTGTAAAGTGAGAACTCCTTCAATTTGTATCAACATTGATTCAATTTTTGTGAAGTCTGTTGTGATGTGTGTGCTTCTTGGGATGAGCAAAATTAATTACTAGGATATTCATAGGTTTTGCTAATACTCTTTTTATAAAATAAGAACAACCTACCAATCCACCACCTAGGTGGGCAGATAACTTTTAGTAAGCTCTTTGTAGCTTAAAGTTTTATCTAGAGGGCTGGATTTGTGAGGTAGTGGTAGTTCTCCTAAGGTATTATAATTTTGTAATGTATTTAAAGAAGAAAAGTCTGGTTCTTAACTACACTGCCAAGAATAATCAACTTTAAAATATAACTACATACACACACAGACTTATTAAAAACAGATCAACACTGTCCTATATCAAGATCTTAAAGCGGAAAGCTAATGAATGACATTATTACCATAATCAATAGTTTTATCAGCCAATCAGATGAAGTTTTGGAGACTTAGTAATAAAGTAGAATAATATAAATATGTACTGAATAATTTGATTTACTTTCAGATTTCTGAAAGCTGCATTTCCATTAGCTAATTCAAAGGTCACCAGAACATGACCCCTAAGTGGTTGCTGTCAGATCTTCACTACGACAGAGGAGATCTGATTTTAATCTGATTTTAATCAGATATCATACATACATTGCCATGAACAATCAGCTCTAGGATATAGCTGCCAATATACACTTACAGAAACAATTAGCTATGCAATATAGGTACACACATAATCAATTGAACTCAACCAATAGAATCATAAAGAAAAGTCTTACTTAGTTTCTCTGCTACTCCAACAGGTGCAGGCTTCTCAACCATGTACCTAAAGCAAACCATAAGACGCAGGCATGGTGCATCTCCACAGGCTGATCCTGGCGTACCTTTCAAGGGAATTATGCTTGGAAACAGTCGGATGTCCATGGTTACGTTTACAATAGGACGTGTTCTCAAAACTATTGCAACATCATTTTTGTATGCTCCAATGGCCAAATCTAGATATGATGAGCAAAATAATTGAGAAAACACATGTGGCGATAAATTAGTTGCAACTTTCAAACATCCCAAAGACTTCTACAGTAATTTACATTGTTTGAAATGCTCATAATTCAATAGATGTAAACAAAACTGTACATTTTTCCCCTTACTACATGGAAATAATAAAGTGCATTAAAACTAGACAGAGAAGCAACTGAAAATAACAAAGTCCACTTCTACCAACGGTTTTATGGTTGAAAAGGTAATCACTATGTATGACTAAGGTAATTACCATATAATGAATTGAAAATGAGCTAATATATTATTTCATTATTGTAGCATCTTTATCTTGCAACATTTATAAATTTTGTATGAAATAAAGATGATAATAATTGATCAATACAATGAAATAAAAATGTTCCAACCTTTTCATAATTAACATCGTAAAACAATAAACAAGCAATGGCTATTGGTGCTAATACTTTTTGAAATTTTATTGAGTTCATGAGGACCATTACTTTATTAACTGTTTCATCAGGTCTATTGACTTTATAAGTACTTCATCTGGACTATTACTTTATTAAATACATTTTAAGGACTATTGCCCAAATAATTACTTCAACTGGACTATTACTTCATTAACTGTTTCATCAGGACTATTGACTTCATTACTTTATCTGGACTATTACTTTGTTAACTGCTTCATCAGGACAATTGACTTAATAATTACTTCATCTGGACTATTACTTTATTAAATACATTTTAAGGACTATTGCCTTAATAATTACTTCAACTGGACTATTACTTTATTAACTGCTTCATCAGGACTATTGGCTTAATAATTACTTTAGCTAGCCTACTGAATGTTTGAATATACTGAAGTTAGGGTGTGAGGTCATAATAAACTGTATAAAATTTCAACACTCCTTATATTTTGTATGTTATTTTACTAAAATGAGACACATGTTTGGATGTAATGATGTATGAGTGTGAGGCCATAATAAAATGTATAAAATTTCAACACTCTTAATATTTTGTATGTTATTTTACTAAAATGAGACACATGTTTGGATGTAATGATGTATGAGTGTGAGGCCATAATAAAATTTCAACACTCTTAATATTTTGTATGTTATTTTACTAAAATGAGACACATGTTTGGATGTACTAATGTATGAGTGTGAGGCCATAATAAAATGTATAAAATTTCAACACTCTTAATATTTTGTATGTTATTTTACTAAAATGAGACACATGTTTGGATGTAATGATGTATGAGTGTGAGGCCATAATAAACTGTATAAAATTTTAACACTCTTTATAATTTGTATGTTATTTTCCTAAAATGAGACACATGTTTGGATGTAATGATGTATGAGTGTGAGGCCATAATAAAATGTATAAAATTTCAACACTCTTAATATTTTGTATGTTATTTTCCTAAAATGAGACACATGTTTGGATGTAATGATGAATGAGTGTGAGGCCATAATAAAATGTATAAAATTTCAACACTCTTAATATTTTGCATGTTATTTTCCTAAAATGAGACACATGTTTGGATGTACTGATGTATGAGTGTGAGGCCATAATCAAATGTATAAAATTTCAACACTCTTAATATTTTGTATGTTATTTTACTAAAATGAGACACATGTTTGGATGTAATGATGTATGAGTGTGAGGCCATAATAAAATTTCAACACTCTTAATATTTTGTATGTTATTTTACTAAAATGAGACACATGTTTGGATGTACTAATGTATGAGTGTGAGGCCATAATAAAATGTATAAAATTTCAACACTCTTTATATTTTGTATGTTATTTTACTAAAATGAGACACATGTCTGGATGTAATGATGTATGAGTGTGAGGCCATAATAAACTGTATAAAATTTTAACACTCTTTATAATTTGTATGTTATTTTCCTAAAATGAGACACATGTTTGGATGTAATGATGTATGAGTGTGAGGCCATAATAAAATGTATAAAATTTCAACACTCTTAATATTTTGTATGTTATTTTCCTAAAATGAGACACATGTTTGGATGTAATGATGAATAAGTGTGAGGCCATAATAAAATGTATAAAATTTCAACACTCTTAATATTTTGTATGTTATTTTCCTAAAATGAGACACATGTTTGGATGTAGTAATGTATGAGTGTGAGGCCATAATCAAATGTATAAAATTTGAACACTCTTAATATTTTGTATGTTATTTTACTAAAATGAGACACATGTTTGGATGTACTGATGTATGACTGTGAGGCCATAATAAAATGTATAAAATTTCAACACTCTTAATATTTTGTATGTTATTTTCCTAAAATGAGACACATGTTTGGATGTAATGATGTATGAGTGTGAGGCCATAATAAAATGTATAAAATTTCAACACTCTTAATATTTTGTATGTTATTTTCCTAAAATGAGACACATGTTTGGATGTAATAATGTATGAGTGTGAGGTCATAATAAAATGTATAAAATTTCAACACTCTTAATATTTTGTATGTTATTTTCCTAAAATGAGACACATGTTTGGATGTACTAATGTATGAGTGTGAGGCCATAATAAAATGTATAAAATTTCAACACTCTTAATATTTTGTATGTTATTTTACTAAAATGAGACACATGTTTGGATGTAATGATGTATGAGTGTGAGGCCATAATAAAATTTCAAAACTCTTTATAATTTGTATGTTATTTTACTAAAATGAGACACATGTTTGGATGTACTGATGTATGAGTGTGAGACCATAATAAAATTTCAACACTCTTAATATTTTGTATGTTATTTTCCTAAAATGAGACACATGTTTGGATGTACTGATGTATGAGTGTGAGGCCATAATAAAAGGTATAAAATTTCAACACTCTTAATATTTTGTATGTTATTTTCCTAAAATGAGACACATGTTTGGATGTACTAACGTATGAGTGTGAGGCCATAATAAAATGTATACAATTTCAACACTCTTAATATTTTGTATGTTATTTTACTAAAATGAGACACATGTTTGGATGTAATGATGTATGAATGTGAGGCCATAATAAAATTTCAACACTTTTAATATTTTGTATGTTATTTTATACTACAATGGGATGAATGTATGGATGTACTGAAGTATGGGTGTGAGAATGTAAAGTTGGACAACAGCTTCCTCATTTATAATTCTGGCATTAAATGGCATATATTGAAATAGGTCTCAATTATTTGCAAGACAAGTACTTGATCAAGTACTGCTTCATCAGGAATATTGACTTAATAATTACTTAATCTGGACTATTACTTTATTAACTGCATCATCAAGACTATTGACTTGATAATTACTTTAACTAGACTACTGAATGTTTGGATGTACTAAAGTAACGGTGTGAGGCCATAATAAAATGTATAAAATTTGAATACTCTTAATATTTTGCATGTTATTTTACTAAAATGAGACACATGTTTGGATGTACTGATGTATATTTGATACTAAAATGGGATGAAAATATGTTGTCACAGAATTAGGCAAAAATTGAATTTTTTTTTTCTTGAATTACAAAACTAATATCACCATTTTTTTTTTGTTTCTTCGTACATGCGTTACCTGGGGTGAATAAGTGGTTTTCTCCAAGGTAAGTGGCGTGTAACGATTTGCATGTGCCTGACTTCGAATCACATGAAGTCCGTAACATTAGAATCACGGGGTGAGTGTTAAATTTATATTTCGTTTTATTGTGAATTTTATTCCGTTTTTTTTCATGTAATGGTGCCTTTATTACAATGCAGATTTAAAACGTGGAATAGTTGGAATTACTAGTCACTATTAGACTTAAATGCAATAGCGTAATCTAAGGTTTAGATTATTTTTAGAGACAACTATTATTAGTCTGGTTTCTTTATTGTAGCTGATTACGTCTCTGATATCGTAGCTGATATTGTAGCGGAGCATCTCTGATATTGTAGCGGAGCATCTCTGAAATTGTTGCTGATTGTAGCTGAACGTCTCTGAACGTATATGATTGTAGCTGAACGTATCTGAACGTGTCTGATTGTAGCTGAACGTCTCTGAATGTCTCTGAATTGTAGCTGAATGTGATTAATTGTGCTATTTGATTGTGAGATCAAATTGAGGTATCTGACTGTCTGTTTGTCGGATTGTATGTCCGTCTACATCTGTCGTGATGTGTAAATATCCGGAAATCTAGAAGTCTGAGTGTCGGAGCTGTCTAGAGGTGTAAACATCCGGGGTGGCATCTAGGTATTTGGGAACGTTGGTTCTAGTAGATGCTGTATGCTGTCTGTACGTATAACTGTGGTGGATCCGTGAAGGGCAAACGGCCGATAAAAGTATTGGTCAACCCTAGGTATTAGGGGAAACCGGGCGCCGATTCAATAGTTGGTGAATCGTACGGTTATACAGGGTCGAGACACATGTGTGTGTTGCAATTGTAGTACAATTGAATACATTGTTATATTTACATAGTTACTTCAAATCACATTAGTATTTCAAGGGATTACATGAATCTCAATAAAAGTTAGCAACTTGATTAAATACATGTATATGTTCGTGCTAGTTGTCGCAATCCATACGTGCGATAGTATAGTTTGATGTTTTGTATTTGTTATCGCAATTTATACTTGCGGTAATATAACTTTTGTAAAGGTTCCTTGGATCTGTGTATAGTCCAAGAGATTCCTTTGTATCTGTGTATTAATATTTAATTTATTCATGTATTGTGAATGGTTGTGAGTGTAATTGTGGGTTGAACGCATGAGTTATTGTGTTGATACATCATTATTTTTCATTAATAATTTATTTCATAAATTTATATTTTCTTTCACATATTGCGTTTGTGTTGTTCATTTAATCCACCATCCACTCGGTAACAATTCTGTTACAATGGTGTCAGAAGTGGGATCGCTGGATTAAGTGAACTGTCAATCATTTTTGTGAAAGTATACATTTAATGTTTATATTTGAGCGTGACCTTCTTGACAAGATAATACTCAAGTTGGGGTTTATGTTTTTTTAGTCTATCTAGGTCCGTGTGTCCAGTATAAACGTATTTAAAAGCATTGGTTTGGTTACCTTCATCAGGTAGATAAGGTCAGCCTGTTGTATATTCATATTACAATTGTCACGTCATCCCTAAAGAACTTGGTTGCCTTAGGGAAAGAATTTGGATATGAAGGTGAAAGCTTAAGGAAATTTATTCAAGAAGAACAAGCCTGGGAAAGGGAAGAAAGGGTAAGGGCAAGGGAATTAGAAAGGGAATCCGAAGAAAGGAAACGGGAATTAGAAAGGAAATCCGAAGATAGGAAATGGGCCTTCAAAAGGGAAAATATAGAATTAGAGAAAGGGAAGATAGAATAGAGAAGCAGGCCGAAAAGGACAGGATAGGATGGGAAAGGGAATCGGAGGAAAGGCGAATAGAGTTAGATAAACGAGCAAAAGTAGAAATGTTAGAATTAGAAGAAAGAGCGAAGCAGCGGGATCATGAGCGTAAGGTAGAATTAGCAACATCTGGAAGAGAACACGATTCTGCCACTAACAAATTAAGGGGCCCCAAACTACCTCCCTTTGATGATGAAAAAGATAACATGGATAGTTATCTTCATCGGTTTGAGCGGCATGCCGAAAACCAGTAGTTGAGTCAAAATGACTGGGCACTGCATCTTAGTGCTCTATTAAAAGGTAAAGCACTGGATGTATACTCATGACTTCCTAGAGACGATGTGTTTAAGTACGACGTCCTAAAGGAAGCACTTCTCAAAAGGTACTAGCTCACTGAACAGGGTTTTCGTAAAATGTTCAGGTATAGCAAGCCCGATAAGGGAGAAACCTTTGGTCAGTTCAACGTTAGAATTGCGAACTATTTTGAGCGGTGGATTGACTGCGGCAAAGCTGTGAAAACGTTTGAAGGGTTGACTGATTTCTTGCTCAGAGATCAATTATTTAATACAGTTGGGCGAGAATTAGATCAATTTCTGAAAGAGAAAGTCTTCACAAACGTAAAAGATATGGCTAAGCAAGCCGATTTCTTTGCCGAAGCTCATGGGGGAACCCATAACGTGGTTTCAAAAGATTTTAAGTCTGGAAACCAGTCTGCGAGACCGATGCCTAGGGAGCTTGTGAAGTCAGCTGAGGCAAATAGGTCAGTTAGGAATCCAGGTATTCAGCGTCTGCAATGTTACTTGTGTAATGCATGGGGTCATGTTCAAAAAGACTGTCCTAAAAGAAAGGGACTTGTACATAAGGTAGCAGTGGCTATACAAAGTAAAGGTATATCTGATAATATCGTACGGGTAGAACCATGTATTCATTCGCTTGGCACGTGTCATTTTCCCGAAGCGCGTTTACCAACCGCGAGAGGGTTTGTCAACGGTCGAGAAGTCGTAGTATTACGTGACACTGGTTGCACGGACGTAGTGATCAAACGTAGTCTCGTGCAAGATAACCAAATGCTCGGGTGGGAGTCCCCATGTATGTTACTTGATCAGACGATCGGTCGCATTCCCGTAGCAAGGATCACGGTAAAAACACCTTTCCTAACGGGAACTGTTGATGCCCTTTGTATGGTAAACCCTATTTACGATCTGACGATCGGTAATGTTGAAGGTTCCCGTCTTCCAACTATGGCCGATTTTAAAATACCTTTGGCCCAGGCAATCGAAACGCGAGCGCAAACACGGCGAGAGAAAACCGCGTTTAATAAATTAATAGTCCCTGAATCGATCTCAGGAATTTCGCGAGATGAGTTCAAACAAGAGCAAGAACGTAATGAATCCATCAAAACAATTGTCGAGAAAATCGCGTCCGGCGCGATTAAACACTGCAAGGGTGGGGGTAGCTCAAGATTCGTACGCAAGAACGGATTAATTCATAGGGAATTTAGCGCTCGGGAGAGTAAGAAGTATTGGCAAGTGGTCGTACCCCAGAGATATAGATCTCAAGTACTTAGGGTGGCTTATGAGTCAAGCATAGCAGGACACCTAGGTAAGGCTAAGACCACTAGCAGGGTAGTCGCTGAATTCTACTGGCCCGGTGTTAATGGCGATGTCACACGGTTCTGTAGGTCGTGCGACGTATGTCAGAAAACCGTATGTAAGGGAAGGGTCACAAGGGTGCCCTTAGGACAGATGCCATTAATAGATACACCGTTTAAAAGAGTGGAAGTAGATATTGTAGGACCAATATACCCAGTTACCGAAAGAAAGAATCGGTATATTCTTACTCTGGTTGACTACGCGACCAGATACCCCGAAGCCGTAGCGTTACCAACTATTGAAACGGAAAGGGTAGCTAAAGCATTAGTTGATATCTTCAGTAGGGTAAGTTTGCCAGAAGAAATCTTCACTGATTGTGGTGCCCAATTCACCTCTGACCTCATGGGTGAAATAAGTAGGCTGTTATCCATCAAACAGCTAAACACTACCCCATACCATCCGATGTGCAATGGACTGGTAGAGAAGTTTAATGGTACCTTGGAAAGCATGCTACGAAAGATGTGCGCGAAACGTCCGCAAGACTGGGACCGTTATTTAAACGCTGTTCTGTTCGCGTACCGTGAAGTACCGCAGGAAAGTTTAGGGTTTTCACCCTTCGAACTGTTGTACGGTAGAACAGTTCGAGGCCCGATGCGGATACTACGCGAACTATTTACTGGTGATGTCGCGAACGAGGAAATAAAAACAACTTACCAGTACGTGTTAGACCTACGAAATAAACTTGAGAGTACATGCCAGATGGCACGTGACGAATTAATTAAATCGGGACGCAGATATGCCAAGTATTATAACCGCAGAGCGCGAAATAGGAAATTTCTTGTAGAAGATCAGGTGCTATTGCTTCTTCCAACGAGATCAAATAAGTTATTAGTCCAGTGGAAAGGTCCCTATGAAGTTAAAGAGGTAAAAGGTGACATGGACTATAAAATTGACATGGACGGTAACTTAAAGACATTCCATGATAACATGTTCAAGTTGTACATCAAGAGACAGAGCGACAATGTCAATAAGGGGAAATGAAAATATAGGCGCAGACTACTTGACTAGGGCATGATGGGAAATTTGTATGAATTTGCCCAGTATTAAAATCCAGATTGTAGTAAAACCAGTGTAAATGTTGTAAGATATCATCAGTAGTTATTTTTCTTCTATTCTGTGTTAGTTTTAAAAATGTGTACATTTTTATTCTTAGGGGGAGATATTATCACAGAATTAGGCGAAAATTGATTTTTTTTTCTTGAATTACAAACTAATCTCACCATTTTTTTTTTGTTTCGTCGTACATGCGTTACCTGGGGTGAATAAGTGTTTTTCTCCATGGTAAGTGGCGTGTAACGATTTGCATGTGCACGACTTCGAATCACATGAAGTCCGTAACATTAGAATCACGGGGTGCACGGTAATTTTGCCGTGAATTCTGCTCACCTATTTGAGGGTATATAAGGCAGAATATTTCTGATAAATATTACGGGACCAAAAGTATCTTATCACAGGAAAGATAGCTCGTCATTCTATCTCCAGCCAAAGGGGTGAGTGTTAAATTTATATTTCGTTTTATTGTGAATTTTATTCCGTTTTTCTTTTCATGTAATGATGCCTTTATTACAATGCAGATTTAAAACGTGGAATATTTGGAATTACTAGTCACTATTAGACTTTAAATGCAATAGCGTAATCTAAGGTTTAGATTATTTTTAGAGACAACTATTATTAGTCTGGTTTCTTTTTTGTAGCTGATAACGTCTCTGATATCGTAGCTGATATTGTAGCGGAGCATCTCTGATATTGTAGCGGAGCATCTCTGAAACTGTTGCTGATTGTAGCTGAACGTCTCTGAACGTATCTGATTGTAGCTGAACGTCTCTGAACGTATCTGATTGTAGCTGAACGTCTCTGAATGTCTCTGAATTGTAACTGAATGTGATTAATTGTGCCATTTGATTGTAAGATCAAATTGAGGTATCTGACTGTCTGTTTGTCGGATTGTATGTCCGTCTACATCTGTCGTGATGTGTAAATATCCGTAAATCTAGAAGTCTGAGTGTCGGAGCTGTGTAGAGGAGTAAACATCCGGGGTGGCATCTAGGTATTTGGGAACGTTGGTTCTAGTAGATGCTGTATGCTGTCTGTACGTATAACTGTGGTGGATCCGTGAAGGGCAAACGGCCAATAAAAGTATTGGTCAACCCTAGGTATTAAGGGAAACTGGGCGGCGATTCAACAGTTGGTGAATCGTACGGTTATACAGGGTCGAGACACATGTGTGTGTTGCAATTGTAGTACAATTGAATACATTGTTATATTTACATAGTTACTTCAAATCACAATAGTATTTCAAGGGATTACATGAATCTCAATAAAAGTTAGCAACTTGATTAAATACATATATATGTTCGTGCTAGTTGTCGCAATCCATACGTGCGATAGTATAGTTTGATGTTTTGTATTTGTTATCGCAATTTATACTTGCGGTAATATAACTTTTGTAAAGGTTCCTTGGATCTGTGTATAGTCCAAGAGATTCCTTTGTATCTGTGTATTAATATTTAATTTATTCATGTATTGTGAATGGCTGTGAGTGTAATTGTGGGTTGAACGCATGTGTTATTGTGTTGATACATCATTATTTTTCATTAATAATTTATTTCATAAATTTATATTTTCTTTCACATATTGCGTTTGTGTTGTTCATTTAATCCACCATCCACTCGGTAACAATTCTGTTACATATGTATGTACTAACAAAACTATGTACATATATTTTTAAGAACAAAATGCATTTTTTCACGACAATGCCCTTACAGATTAACTTAATTCAACTACATTATAGTTTCAAATAAATGAGACACCTGACTGAAAGCTAAAATTCACCTGTAAATCCATTTTTATCCACATCATATTCACCATTAATGTGAAAACCAAACAACTGAATATTTGATCCAGGTATATTGGATCCAATGACACGTCCTGTAATTAAATAATGAAGCACTTCATTAATATTAGGATGGATATTTACAATGGTGATAGAAAGAAGTGTAGGCTTAGAAAGATAATGAGAAAAGTGAGGAAATAAAAGTGACTTTCATTACAAAGAGGGTGATAATGAGAAAAATGAGGAAATAAAAGTGACTTTCATTACAAAGAGGATGATAATGAGAAAAATGAGGAAACATATAGCTTATATTATGTTAGCTCATAAATAGATTCACACTAATGCCATCTTGATTACTCATAATATAAATGTATCACATCTTGATAATTCATACATGGATTCACATCAATATCATCTTGATAATTCATAATTCACATGAATTCACACAATGTCATCTTGATAATTCATGCATGGATTCACACCAATGTCATCTTGATAACTCATACATGATATCAAACCAATGTCATCTTGATAATTCATACATGGATTTACATCAATGACATCAAGACAACTCATAATATACATGGATTCACACCAATGACATCTTGATAATTCATACATGGATTCACATCAATATCATCTTGATAACTCATAATTCACATGGATTCACACTAATGTCATCTTGATAATTCATGCATGGATTCACACCAATGTCATCTTGATAACTCATACATGAATTCACACCAATGTCATCTTGATAATTCATACATGGATTTACATCAATGACATCAAGACAACTCATAATATACATGGATTCACACCAAC
This sequence comes from Unio delphinus, assembly GCA_029339505.1. Lineage (NCBI taxonomy): Eukaryota > Metazoa > Mollusca > Bivalvia > Unionida > Unionidae > Unio > Unio delphinus. The sequence goes on along the minus strand of JAQISU010000041.1, from coordinate 6,650,914 downwards.
GTCATCTTGATAACTCATACATGGATTCACACAATGTCATCTTGATAATTCATGCATGGATTCACATCAATGTCATCTTGATAACTCATAATATACATTGATTCACATCAATGTCATCTTGATAATTCATACATGGATTCACATCAATGTCATCTTAATAACTCATAATTCACATGGATTCACACCAATCTCATCTTGATAACTCATAATATACAAGGATTCACACTAATGACATCTTGATAACTTCATCCATCATATAGAATGATTCACACAAATGATGTCTTAACAACACATCATATATGTAGATTCACACAATTACATCTTGATAACTCATAATAAAGATGGATTCATGACAATTTTATTCTGATAATTCACTGACTACATGGATTAATACCAATCATTGCTATCTTCATAACGCACAAAGTGGATGCACAAAATGCTACCTCTTAGCGAACTGTTTGCACATTCTGTAAGCCTCAATTATTAAAAAATTTTTATTAGGTGCCATAATTAGCATTTTTCTTTACATATGCATCAATTTCTTGTATTAAAAGTTATTATGATTTTTGATTGAGTATAGTATAGCAATTGATGGGTATAAACTTGTACAAAAAGATTGTTCTGAAGTACATATTATTTTAGTAGGCTGTGAAGAACTACTAACTAAATAGATACATTATAAAAGCAGACACATAAGAGTATAATACAATATTTGGATAGTTTAACAGGTTTGGTGACATTTAAAAGCACTTTCAGGATGCAAATACCATCAATCATGACCTAATATCAGATGAATTGGATTACAATGATAAATAAGGCCATATTAAGGAGTTCAGTGACTAGGCATCAATTAAATGATAGCTCACTTTAATGTGGTGAATGATTAAAAATTTTAAAACTGTTAGACCACTTTAATGAGGTTAATAACTGAGCATGAAAAAATGTTTGGCCACATTAATGAGGTCAATGACGATAAAATAGGTCACATTAATGAGGTCAATGACTCAACATGAAATAAATTTTAGGCCAATTCAATGAAGTCAATGACGAAAAGAGAAATAAATGCTAGACTACAATTATATTTTCAAATGGTGATTATACTTTTGAAAATATGACTAATATAGATGAGGATAGATTGGTATAAATCTAAATGAAAATAAAATAGGGGATGGTGATTACAGAACGGTATAAATATAAATGAAAATAAGATAAGGGATAGTGATTACAGAGTGGTATAATTTAAATGAAAAAAACATATGGGATAGTGATTACAGAATGATATAAATCTAAATGAAAATAAGATATGGGATAGTGATTACAGAGTGGCATAAATCTAAATGAAAATAAAATACAGGATAGTGATTGCAGAATGATATAAATCTAAATGAAAATAAGATATGGGATAGTGATTACAAAGTGGTATAAATCTAAATGAAAATAAGATATGGGATAGTGATTACAGAATGACAAATCTAAATGAAAATAAAATATGGGATAGTGATTAGAGAATGGTATAAATCTAAATGAAAATAAGATATGGGATAATGAATACAGAATGACAAATCTAAATGAAAATAAAATATGGGATAGTGATTACAGAATGACAAATCTAAATGAAAATAAGACATGGGATAGTGATTTGAGAATGGTATCAATCAAAATAAAATAAGTTATAGTTATTGCATAATGATAAATCTAAATGAAAATAAGATATGGGATCGTGATTACAGAATGACAATCTAAATGTAAATAAAATATGGGATAGTGATTACAGAATGGTTTAAATCTAAATGAAAATAAGATATGGGATAGTGATTACAGAATGGTATAAATCTAAATGAAAATAAGATATTGGATAGTGATTACAGAATGGTATAAATCTAAATGAAAATAAGATATGGGATAGTGATTGCAGAGTGGTATAAATCTAAATGAAAATAAGATAAGAGATAGTGATTACAAAATGGTATAAATCTAAATGAAAATAAGATATCGGATAGTGATTACAGAATGGTATAAATCTAAATGAAAATAAGATTTGGGAAAGTGATTACCAGTTATTCTTTGTGAGAATACATTCTTTACACCATCTGTTCCTCCATTATAAATGTACACAGCACCTGTATACTCGTCTTCATATGGTGCACCAATAGCCACATCTTCATGAGAAAGGTGAGAAAAACTTTATTGCTGTGATTAACTGATTGATAACAATAAAAATATTAATTTATGTTATAAGAAATGTTTAGAGGGGGTGGTTATATCAATAAGATATAAACAAGAACAAGAATTAGAATTTGCCAAACATCTGTACCACAAATGATGTCACTAAATTACTGTAGGATGATTCTGTATCACCACATGTACCACCACTTTGTGAGCATTGTCAGTAAATTATTATAGGACGATTCAGTATCACTACATGTACAACCACTATGAGAGCATTGTCAATAAACTATTTTATGAGGATTCAGTATCACTACATGTACAACCACTATGTGAGCATTGTCAGTAAATTATTTTAGGACGATTCAGTATCACCACATGTACCAGCACTATGTGAGCATTGTCAGTACACTATTTTAGGATGATTCAATATCACCACATGTACCACCACTAAGAGAGCATTGTCAGTATATGTGAGCATTGTCAGTAAACTATTTTAGGATGATTCAGTATCATTCAGTATCACCACATGTACCACCACTATGTAAGCATTGTCAGTATATGTGAGCGTTGTCGGTACATTATTTTAGGATGATTCAGTATCACCACATGTACAACCACTATGTGAGCATTGTCAGTAAATTATTTTAGGATGATTCAGTATCACCACATGAACCACCACTATGTGTGCAATGTAAGTATATGTGAGCGTTGTCAGTAAATTATTTTAGGATGATTCAGTATCACCACATGTACCACCACTAATTGTGCATTGTCAGTATATGTGAGCGTTGTCAGTAAATTATTTTAGGACGATTCAGTATCACCATATGTACAACCACTACGTAAGCATTGTCAGTAAATTATTTTAGGATGATTCAGTATCACCACATGAACCACTACTATGTGAGCTTTGTCTGTAAATTAATTTAGGACAATTCAGTATCACCATATGTACCACCACTATGTGAGCATTGTCAGTATATGTGAGCATTGTCAGTAAATTATTTTAGGACGATTCAGTACCACAACTACTACAGCCTGGATTGCAAGTCACTTTTATAAGGTTTGTAGTTAATTGATTCTTACAAAGAATTCCCAAATAATCTTCAACAAAACAAGGACATATCTTTCAGGGCAATTTCATAACAAGGTTCAAAACTTTTAAAAGATTATTCCGACTGCCACGGGTCCTGTGACTAAGTCTGATGATAACTTTACACCATGGAAAGGAACATCAACATAGCTGCACTCTACTCCCTGAATAAGAACACTCTCATTAGAAGATTACTTCTCAGAAAAAGACAAAGCACCTGATAATAAAAGACTCAGAAGCTCCTGTGTCTCTTAAAATTTTAATATGGGTGGGAAAGGCCAATTCACCCAAGAGTGATATACAATCCTTCAATATGAATGGCTTATAATTCTAAATAATAAAATCGGATTGAGGTTATTAGACCTAACAAATGTATTGCTTTCCTTTCAACACATGACAGTGACCTTGACCTCTTAAAAATAAGAGCATTTGAAACAGGTCTTTCTTGATTCTAGTGCCTATATTTCAATATGTAGCCATCATAATTAACATGTCCTTTTTTCTTGCAATACGTGCACGTATGAAGTAATAATAATCTAGAATCAAACTTCTGAAGTTTGATTTTTAGAAGTTGTGTCAGTTTGAGTTTTAGAAGGGCTTAAATTAGGCTGAAATACTTTTCTGCCAAAAGACGGAACCAAAATATTTCTTATTTCTTGTTTCATTAAGGAAGCTTTTGCTTCAAAAAGATCGTATTTTCTAGCAAGATGAATAAATTCATCTTTATGGAAATTAGACTAATTGTTTCTGGGCAGTATTTAAAAGAAAGATTTCCACTTTTGATGACATTTTCAGAAAGAAGCTTGTAGATCTCAGTTATTTACATATTCCCACTAGCCTTGAATCAAGGCCGGGATCAAGGTCAACATAACTTGTTTACCAAAGAATAATTTAACAGATTTAAAAAAAACGTCTCTAGTAAATAATGGTAGATTACAATAGCATGTAATGAAAAACATAATTTAAAACTCACAAACAAACAATCAAAACATTAAATTATGCATTAATTTACTGTAATCAGGGTTCCTGCAGATTTAACAAAAACAAATTCCTTGACTTTTCCAAAACCTTTCCAGGGCCATTTCACACAACTCAAGGACCACACTATCTTGCATTGTGAAGTAAATTAATATAAGTAATAACATCAATGAAAAATAACAAATAAGTTAACGACAAATATTTTTAATATGTCCATTTGTTGTTCAAACTTTCATCGAACTGCAAAACATATCCATTACACTTGCATATGCTCTCTATTAAGGTTGATGCAAAGTATGGAGCTAGGCCATGAATAGCAAAATAACATGTTTTGTCCTCACCGCAAGTGAATTTGGGTGCAATTGCACTCTCCGGAAACATTTGTGAAAAGACTCGTGAAATTCCCTCATTGGAATGAAAGGAGCTGTGGGTATTCACTGTTCTTTGGGTCCAAAATATTTCTGCCTTTAATACATCATTTGCTGATGTATATGAGGTTAATGTTGTGGCAGGCTTTGGCATAACATTAGGTGATGGTGAGGCTGAATTTGAAATAAAACCAGGGATTGTGCTGTTCTGAGCAGATTTCCTTATTTTAAAATTCTGCACATGCTTCTTGCTGTAGGAATGACTTTGGAGAGCGGTTTCTCCCATATTTGCAATATCTATAATTTTGCTACAAGCTCTGCATTCTTCTCCACCCATGTTTCATAGTTTGGTTGGTCAGCCAACTGTTATTGAATGTGCACATTCCAGGCATGTAGAACTAAATCTAAAGCAATATAAAATGAAAGCTTTTAAGTCTTCACTATCATCATGAGATATTGTGTATTGTATTATGTGTTCAGAATTTTCCAACAGCCCAGTGTTCATTAGGTAATTCATTTTCATCACCTATTGGCTGACCTGCCCTTACAATCTAAGATTTATTCATTATCATTACAGAGTCTTAGAGATTTAACATTAAAATCAAATTTCAGACAATGACAATTCTTTTATTTAACTTTTTTAAAAAAAAATTCATTAAATACACTAATAATACACTAATAACAGGAGCACTAAAAAAGTTGTCAAAGTTCACCAGATACAGAAAAATGATTGATTAAAGTAAAACTATATTGGCAGTAAACATGTTTCATCTTAACCTAAAAACTCTCTTGAAAAATGGAAGTCAAAATTCCCACACTGTAATATTACAGGAATTTACTGAAGCCTTCTTGCAGATTTTTGAATTCTTGCTCTAATACACAATCTATTATAGTATTTATTATTTTTTTAGTGAGTATTTTGCAAAATCGGGAGACTCAAATTGGGAGACCTAGATGGGTCTAATATTAAAATGATTCTCTGAATTTTTTTCGGATGGGTTTTTAGGTTATCTAAAAACGGATTCTGAAAAAAACCTACAATTTTCAATATTCTGAAACTAGAAATAAAGTAACAGCCCAAAACAAGAATATCAAATCGACAATAATGATTATAATCATGTCGTATCCTCCGACGTAATAAATGACTGATTATTCTGCATGAGATGTTAGGACAGACCCGAAAAACAAGTGAGGAATATAAACGAAATCAAATTAGTACTTACCTTGTACGTTATATCGAAGAAATAACAGACTTTTTCGCAGAAATTAACTTCGATTTTTCAAATCGTCATATGGTAATTAATCAAAAGCGGCGCGGCTGACCATTTGAATTTTCCAAACGAACTACACCGGAAACCACGTGATATCTACTGTTAGGGGAACTTACTTTTGTTATATGAAATTAAACCATTTATCTATCGTATCTTTTTTTTATCGTGTTTTATTTAACTGGTGCTCTGTGCTCTTAGAAATTTGGAGTAATCAATTTCTTTAACTCCCTTGTCGGAAATTCCATGACTTTTCCAAAACTTTGCAAGGTTTTGACAAATTCCATTCCTTTCCAAGGCCCTTGAAATTTATTTTTTAAATTCCAAAACTTTTCCAGGATTCCATGAACCGCGGGAACCCTGTGTAATATTTAATCAAATGAGCCTAAAATATACATTCAAAGCAGAATCTTATTGGCAGTAAAAGTCATTCCAATAATAGTGTAATGTCATTATTGAAATGTTTCAACCTAGTGAGACTCATCCTTCAATAAATTATTTATATTTCTCACATAGGTATGCCAAACTATTAAATATTTTAATATCTATACAAATATTGATGAAATAAGGTTCCAATTCAAATTATATAAAACTTGGTCTTTACTTCTAAATAAGTGGAGGAAACTTTAAAAAAAAACAATATATTCCTCTGATGTCATTCAAACGTACATGTTTTAGGTTAGTATTTTTTGTCAATTAACTGTACATGTTTTTAAGTTAGCATTTATTGTCATTGAACTGTACAGTACATGTTTTTAAGTTAGTATTCATTGTCATTCCGTTTTTACATATTTCTAAGTCTGACATATGAACTTTACAAAAAAATTAACTATGCTCTTAATTAATTATGATGCTTTACATCTCAAAAGATTCTTTAGATACGACTTTCTTCGCATTGTTTTCAATGTCTATCCTAAAAACATCTTTTGCACCTTAATAATACCAATACATTCACATTTTTATAATACCTATATATGCACATAGTTCTAACACCTATACATGTACATTTTTCTAATACCTATACATGTACATTTTTTCCATCATAATCAAAATATTGTTATTTCATACCTATCAACCCCCCATCCCACCCCCCCGAGTACAATATTACTGACTGCTTGGGAGAAAAACACTGATTTTCAAGAACAAAAGCTGATTTTTAAAATATTAATGCATGTGTAACTACTTACAACATATACAATCATCAGTAAAGTAGGACAGTGCCTAACATAATTATTTAATGTCAAAGATGCAGTTATTGTACACTGGTACCTCTGGATGGGCACCATGTTCCATTCAGGTGCCCATTCCGAAGGTGCTAGAGTGCAATACACTCAAACACAGGCTGTTTATAGGAGCCTCTTCCACACCATTTTTTTTCTACAATCATTATCGATTCCAATGTACCAACATTTACTGATGATCTCAATTCTCTGATTTTTTTACTAGCATACTAGTGTTCCTTTGCGATTTTACTGTCTTGAAAACGTGTAAAATAAATTGCCAGCAATACAACTTAACGGGAACTTGGTTCATTTAAAATATTTGAGAATTGGTGAATTTGTGAATTTTCTGCATGTGCCTTGTATCCATAAATCCCTGAAAAGTCATAAAATTCACACCAAAATCATGAGGGTTTGGCAGCTACGAGTAACTGAAAGAGGAAGATTCATTCTAAAAGAAAGCAATTTTTTTTAGTAAATTATGTTTCTTCGAGAATACTTACCCGATCACATTACTTTAGGGATATAAGCCTGCTACCTCGCGAATCCAGCCAATTCAAAAGATGGAAATTCGTCTTTTATGTCTATGTCATATAGACAAAGGGCAATAACTCTAGCCCCTTACCTCCCCTTGCCACCCACTAGGTGTCGCCAGTTTTTAAGCTGAGCGGTATATAATATACGATGATGCTCGCATGGCGGGGTGGTTGGGAGAGTTTCTTAGTAATGTGATCGGGTAAGTATTCTCGGAGAAACATAATTTACTAAAAAATGTGCTTTCTCCTTTGAATACATTCCCTGATCAAATTACTTTAGGAGAATAGGTAATAGGAGGAGGGAATGCGGAGCATCCGACCTCCACCCCGGGTATCATCTAGGGAATGATGGCTGGAATCCCCATTTGAACGATAACCCGTTCTCCTAATTTTAATTAGCAACACAGCCCAGGATCACGTGATATGTGACCCCTTTATACGGTTAAGAAGATAGTTATTGAAATTTTCTTACCTACAAAAAATTTTCTGCCGAATCCAGCGAAGCTAATAGGCTATGCTGATTGTTGTAATTGGGTCTGGTGGGCATCTGGGCTGCCAACACCGGACCTACTAGATTCAAGGTTTGCCTCTGCGAGGACAAATCTTTGAGATAAAACTGGAGAAGGTTGACTCTGCATGCCAGCCAACAGCTTCTATTATATCTCTGATAGAAACATTGCGTTCGAATGAAAGGCTCGCTGAGATGGCTCTAAGCTCATGAGCGGTAATCTGCATGAGGTGATTCTGATATTGTGAATCCTCAGAGTACGCTGAGCGTATAACCCACTTCAGCCATGAAGCAAGGGCTTGAATGGTGATATCCCATTTCCCAGATGTCACCAGAAGAAAGAGGTGCTTGTATGTGACCTGACTCACCTCTGTTCGTTTAAATGGTGCTAGAGTGCACAAACAGGATCTTGCATGGCTGCTGCTCCTGACGTATCTATAAAAGAAAGCGAGCTAATGACGACTCTTTGATTGACAATGGATGGTTACCTATTTTTGGCTACGAAGCCTGGCTGCGTCAAGAGGACCACCGAACCATCTGATCTGAACTGAATATAGTTCGGGTCACTGGAAAGGACCTGTAAGTCACCCTGCATGCTGGATAGTAGCTTTAACGACTTGTGGGCTGAAGACTCATTACTGTCTGAATTGAGCGATGTTAAAACCAGGACAGATTCCATTTGGAAACAGGGTGAGAGATATTAGTCGATTGAACTCTAAAGTGGCTAAAAGATCTGACAGATCTTTGTCATGGCTGATATCACATTTACCATAATGGCGGAATGTGTCTGATATCATGGAGCGGTAGCATTTGATAATAATTGGGGCCAACTGTTTCTCCTCGAAAAGCCAGAGAAAAACGTCGGCCAGTTGAGGGATTGTGACACTCAAAGGAACGATGTTAATGATATGGTACCAGTCCCTGAAAACATGCCATTTTCCCTCGTAAGCCTTGAGAGTAGAGGGCCTTCTTGCTCTCGAGATTCTCTCCACAATCGAAGATTTAAATTGTTTGTCTTGCAAGGCTGTCTGGACAAGAGCCAAGCTTGAAGATAAAGACGGTCCGGACAGGGGTGGAACACCCGTGGCCGCGGTCGCTTGAGAAGATTTGGGCTGACTGTAACCTTCCTGGGTAGATCTATCGCCAGATCGAGTAGATCGGAGACCCAGGAGTTGTTCCATCTAGGAGGGGCAATCAGAATCATCTGACCATTATGACCCCTTAACCTATGGATTATATTCAGTACCAAGACCGTGGGAGTGTAGGAGAATGCCCACAACCCTTCCCAGCTGATCGACCGAGCATCTACGGCCCAAGCTTCTGGGTCTGGAACCTGTGACACGAAGGTGGACAACTTGCGATTCCACCTTGTTGCATAAGATCGATCATCAGACGTCCCCAAAGTGTGCAGATTGGAAGAAAGCCCGATTTATGGCGTGGCCATTCCGTGTGAATGACTGAATAGAGTGTCAGCCAAGATATTGAGTCTGCGAGGAATGTGTCTGATTTGTACATTGAGGTGGAGATTGTCACACCAATGTAGAAACTGCCAGATCAGATTGTACAGGTCTGGTGATTGGTGCCCCCTTGTTTTGAGGAGGCAAATCACCACCACAAAGTTGTCTGACACAAGGAGGACAGTTTTCAATAAGAGTTGATCCTGCCAGAAATGAAAGGTATTGATGACAGCCTTTATTTCTGAAAGGTTGATGTGGAGAGGGCTCACTCCTGGCACCCACGTGCCGCTGACGGTATCTAAGAACGGCAACAGTTGGGCACCCCAACCGATGGTACTGGCGGCGTAACATACCGTTATCTCTGCCTGGGGTATCTCCAGAGTAATCCCTGTGGACAGCCAACAGGGGTTTGCCACTGACTCAAGAAAGATCTTATCTCTGGCGTGATCATTATTGTGTGATCGCGGAGACTTAAAAAGGGCGCCATTGCGCTAGTAAACTCCTTTGTAAAGGGCGCATAAATAGACGCAAGAACTCTCGCTGAAATGCGCATCCTGTTGGAAACGGACTCTACATGTTCGACTATCCGGATGATCGCAAACTCGAGGAAGCCTTACCAGTTTCAGATCGGTAAGAAACTCCACACCCAAATGGACCAAAACTCTGGGCTGAACAGAGATCGGACTTTATCCAGTTCAAGAGAAAGCCTATATGATGTAAAATTGATATAAGATCGTTTCTGCTTTTGAGCAGAGTAGAACTTAACATATGTTTCCGGAGGATGTCGTCCAAGTATACTGCCGTCACTATAGATGAAGTCGAGCGGAACTGGGTGACGACGCAATCCATAACCTTGGTACAAGTCCATGGGTTGATGTTGAGGCTAAAAGGTATGACGTGGAACTGATAAACCGAGTCCCGACAAGCACAACGGAGAAATGTCCGTGACTCGGTGGATAGGGACGTGAAAATATGCGTCGGTCATATCTAGACTGACAGCATACCCGTCGGATGGATTGATCACGCCATCGCCACATTGAATATCAGGGATAAAATGTATTGGTTGAGGCGGCTCAGGTTGATGAACGGCATCTGGATGAGAATCAGCCATGAATAAAACCCAAGCTATTGCAGGTTTTTCTTTTTTTTTTTGTTTTTTTAAAAAAAATATATAAAGGCATCCTTCTCCCGATCTGACAGTACATCCGTGAAGAGGGGAGAGGAAGACAGGGGAGGGGATGGATAAATAAAGTCCAAAGTCCCTCCGAAATGACCTGAATCACCGAAATGCTATGAGGTATTAAAGTGATCCAGTGGTCCTGAAATTGCAGGAGGCGGCTGCCCACAGATAGGTAGTCCGTGGGCGGTGGACAGGGTATGTCATCGTCTAGAGTTAGGAGACTTGAAGGCGGAGAAACTTGGAATCCTGCCGCCTCTGTATGGTTGCCTCATAGCTTGATTAGACTGTTGGCTCCCAGCATTGGTTTGGGATCTATACTACACATTTGATTGTAAGGATCCCTTTTTCCCTGGTCCGCCTATTATCCCTCCGTTGTGTCAGGGGATGATTGTTTCGAAACGTTTGCGAAAGTTGGGCGACGAGTTTGAGGGGCAGTTCCTGAGCTGCCTGCCTCCGAACTTTTTCAATTTCCCCCAAAGAGTAAAGGTGACCAAACGTACACATCCGTAAAAGCCAAGTAGGATGGGGCTTGAGCGACGTGGACCACCTACATGCGTCACGTCGTATTAGGTCGACGTTGGCAGAAGCAGTCAAGGCATTGGCCATGGAATGATGAGCTGCCCTGTTAATAACTCTAGCAATCCAGGCCGTCACTTGCCAAGCATGGCCATTGCCGGATTTGCCTAGAGATTCGTAAAAATGACTAGTGAAGCCAAGTCTAACATTGGAGACGTAGCGACTACGTTTCGGACTAGCTTTGACGTGGCATTGGAGATCAGTACTGAAGGTGTCTGATTGAGTTTCGTACCAGCTACACTAGAACGTCGCTGGAAGTTAGCTTCCTGAATTTTTTTTTTACCGACTGGGGAAGAAGCAAGAAGGACATCGTATCTTCCTTCCATTCAAGATCTACAGATGCCTTAACTTTGTAGTCTTGAACAGCAGTAAGAGGTGGTGGGCATTCTGAAGTTCCCAACAACCTATAAATTTTTCCCCTGCGGCCTTGGAGCTGAGCTCAGTCCGTTCCATGACTGGATCTGTGTACGGCTGAAAGTGTTTCGTCACACTCACTGTGCTGAGTTGTGTTCTGGTCAACTCAGGCATTCACTCGAATTTTAAAAAAAAAAAACTTCTCCGTAATGCTTGTGAAGTGCAGCGTGCACTGCGCGCACATCTACCATTCGCTCAGAGGGAACGTTGGTTTTGGTACAGCTTGCATATCTGTATAGCATACCAGGTGACATAGATGACGCAATTTCGTCATAATTGACACTTTCACTAATTCTCCCTTGTAGAGAGGCCGTGAACATATGGGCGGCCGGCACTGCCGGCTGGTTTGTCTGGCGAATGGTCGGCTTGAATGTCGGCGACGGTCCGGCTATCACCGGTACCGGCCGCTCCAAAGGCCTGGCTGGACGGACAGATTTCTCACTAAAATCTCCATCATAGTATTGATATGTTGCCGGCGGTACAGCTTAACGGACGGATTTGTCACTAAAATCCCCTTAAATTATAGTTGGTCGGCCCGTTTTAGCAATAAGGTCCCCATACTGGGACGGTACTGCCGGCTGGTTTTTCTGGGGTGTGATCCGCCGAAAGGTCGGCGACGGTCCGGCTATCGCCGGTACCGGCCGCTCCAATGGCCTGCCTGGATGGACAGATTTCTCACTTAAATCTCCATATAGTATTGTTATGTAGCCGGCGGTACAGCTTGACGGACGGATTTGTCACTAAAATCCCAGTAAATGATAGCTGGTCGGCCCGCTTGAATAATAAGGTCCCCATTTTGGGAAGTCACTGCCGGCTGGTTTGTCTGGCGAGTGGTTCGCCGGAATGTCGGTGACGGTCCGGCTATCACCGGTACCAGCCGCTTCCATGGCATTAAAATCCCCGTCATACTATTGGCATCCCCGTAAATCACAATTGGTCGGACCGTGTTATCAATACGATGGGACGGCTGCGGTGACGGCGAGATTCTATAATAAAATGGATTCGATGGAACCGGTAAAAACCCCATGCGTCCTGACTTACAGGCCCGAAAGCCATGCTCGGACATGCGGGGGACTTACACCCACTGGGCAGCCTAAAATTGGGGGAACACTCCCCAAATGTACCCAACGACGCATCTGTTCAAAGTCGGACTGTTGTACCATGTCAACATAATGTTCCTAAATTGCCACATTGCCAACGCCGTTTTTGCCGTTCATGCATTTATTGTCGACATTTTCTACTGAAACGACAAAAGAAGAGAAAACAAAGCACAAATTAACCATTCAGCATGTTATTAAATCGATAATACCATGACCGTTACTAACGGAGTACGCAAAATTATTCAGTGCCGTGTTAACTCGTAAATGACAACACGAGTACCGCCATTAGCGTGTTGCTATGGGTCGTTGAAAGATGAAGTCTACTTAAACGACAAAAGAAGATAAACAAAGCACAAATTAGCAATTCAGCACGTTATTAATTCGCTATTACCAATGACAACACGAATTCCGCCATTAAAAAGTCGCAACTTGGTCGTTCAAAGACGAAGTCTACTGAAACGACAAGGAAGATAAAACAAAGCACAAATTAGCAATTCGGCAAGTTATTAATTCGCTAATATCATAATCGTTACAAGCGGAGTAAGCGAAATTATTCAGTGCCGCGTAAACATGTAGATGACAACACGAGTACCGCCATTAGCGTGCTCTGTCCACCTTGCAACCTGGTCCGAAGTCCATAAAGGGGACAAAGTCACTCAAAATTTTAAAATATTGTAAAATAATGTATACAACCTGTAGAGTAATGATTATTCAACACAATAATTCCAAATTTAACTTCAGATGGTCCGAATTTAAACTAAGATGGCTTGGATTCATTGGATGTCTAATTGTATGTGTTTGCACAGTACAGGGAAGCTTAAAAACTGGCGACACCTAGTGGGTGGCAAGGGGAGGTAAGGGCAAGGGTTATTGCCCTTTGTCTATATGACATAGACAGAAAAGACAAATTTTCGTTTCATGGTAGGGCTGGATTCGCGAGGTAGCAGGCTTATATCCCTAAAGTAATGTGATTGGGGAATGTATTCAAAGGAGAAATTTAATAAACCAAATTTCAATCAAATTACATTAAGGTTGTCTCTGGTATTTATATACATCGTAGGTTCAGGCTGAGTTGTGTGTGATGAAGCAGCAAGCTGATGTTTATTAGCTTTTTCATGCTTTTGTATTTCATGAACACCACTATGTCCAATAGCACAAGAATATCCCATTACACAATTTGCAAACATCAAATTTTCTCCATTACTAGATGGTTTCAGAAATCTACATAAGATGGTACAATTGTATTCTAGTTGTTTCTTCTCTTTTTCCTGGAGAACATTCTGAATTTTTTGCTTTCATATTCAGCACGATTAGATGTTGAATATTACAAAGACGAGATTATGTAACAGCGGTAATGGCAGATGTGATACATTTCTATCAAAATGGAACAGAGTACCCAATCTAAACTGAAAATTCCAAGGATTTGTTTTTTTTAAATTAAAAAATACTTTTTTACACCAAAGAAAAGCACACCCATAAGTATGGTTAAACGGGACAGTTGGAAGCTATGTTATTTTGTAAAGATCTTTTTGAAAGAATGTGTCTGTGATTTAGAATTTTACTGTAGCTTTAAGATATTTTTAAACATATAGCTATGATGTCTGCAGTGTGGCTGTTTATGGTGATGTTTAGCACTGTGGCATCACATTATCTAGACACCTGGCCACTCTGTCCTAAAACTAACCTCTTAATAATTCATTGGCATGACTCACATCAGGTTCGAACCCACGACCCTCTACATCCAAAGAGGATGCTTTAATGACTTAGACCACTGAAGCAGTTTTAAATAATGGAACAAAATTCTATTTTCTTCTTCTTTTTTATGTCCTTCCGCGCAGTGGGGCGCATAGGGCAACAAGCTTCCTCCATCCATCTCGATCGGCAGCCTTAACCTCCGCTGCGTCTAAGTTGATATTGACGACTCGCAGATCTTCTATAAATGTCCGTCGCCATGTCTTTCTCGGTCGTCCAATGCCTCGTTTCCTACGTGCTGGCGTCCACCACATCGCCGTCTTTGCGTGGCGCGTCTCGGCCATTCTCAGAACATGTCCCGCGAAACGTAATCTTCTTTCTGCGACCACTTCTCCCAGGCTTCGGGTGTTTGCTCGTCTGAGGATTTCCTCGTTAGTGATGTAGTCGTGGTAGGTGACACGAAGAATACGTCGCAGACATCGCTGTTGGAATACGTTCAGCCTGTTGACCAGCTTCTTCGTGCCTTTCCATGTCTCGCAGGCGTAAATGGCGGATGGGATGACGATTCTATTTTAAAAATCATTACAAATTTCTTTTTGAAAGCTAAATGAAATGTTTTCATTTTCATGCATTTACAGACCTTTGTACCCATCATGGTTCAGATCTCCTGCTGAGCTAATAGCTGTGCCAAATCGTGCATAGGCTACAAGCTTCCGTAATGAGGGATCTGATGCAGCACCTGTCAGCACAACAATGGGTCCACAAATCTGAACAAGAAAAATGTGTACATAAATAGTCTCTCTCATGGACAATATTGATCCACCCTCTTGCTGAGCTCACTGCCCATCACAATCACTGTAAAAATAGACTGGTTTGAATTTTAGTCCTTTCACTCAATGCTATTCTTACAATCTTCAAGATACGAACAAGCAAACAAATGGGAACAGTAAAAACATGGATCTACCATCACATAAAGCACATACAACTATTTAAATCAAGATAACGTATGTTATTGTAAATATGGGTAAGTGCGTCTGAAGGTTAGGTATATGCAATATAAAAGCAAAAGGAATTCAATGACCACTCCCATATTAATTTTTGTTCATACAAATATCAAAATGTTTTAGTAGCCAATTGAGGTAATTTAAAAAAAAAGTAGATATAATGACATGTCTACATTTCAACATGTTGTAGCTGAAAATGCAGAAATTCAAACAAGGTACCTTTTCTACGTTTGTACATACCATTTATGTGGACTCATAAAACGAGTCCATCTGTAATCTGCACAAAGTCCTGCTATCACATATTGCACATGCAGATCTGAGTCTATGCAGCTTACTAGTAGTTATCACATAGACCCTAATCTAGCTGGGCATTATGAGACAATAGATCAGGGGTCTATGCTGTTTGTTGATGGACTTGACTGGTATGAGAGTATTTATGATGCATATGATCTATGACCATGTGTTACATAGTCAAACATGTGATATATGAGTATGTGTTACATGGCCATACATGTGATCCATGACTATATGTGTTACATGGCCATACACATGATCCATGACCATGTGTTACATAGTCAAACAAGTGATGCACGACTATGTGTTACATGGCCATACATGTGATCCATTACAATGTATAAGATAGTCAAACATGTGATCCATGACTATATGTGTTACATGGCCATTCATTTGATCCATGACTATGTGTTGCATGGACATGCATGTCATCCGTGACTATGTGTTACATGGCCATACATATGATCCATGATAATGTGTTACGTGGCGATACATGTTATCCATGACTATGAATCACGTACTGAAACATGTGATCCATGACTGTTACATGGCCATACATTTGATCCATGACTATGTGTTACATGGCCATACATATGATCCATGACTGTTTTACATGGCTATTCATGTTATCCATGACTATGAATCACAGTCAAACATGTGATCCATGACGGTTCAATAGCCATACATGTTATCCATGACTATGAATCACAGTCAAACATGTGATACATGACTGTTACATGGTCATATATGTGATCCATGACTATATGTGTTACATGGTCATATATGTGATCCATGACTATATGTGTTACATGGCCATACATGTGATCCATGACCATGTGATACATGACCGTACTTGAGATCCATGACCATGTGTTACATGGCCATAAATGTGATTCACAACCATACATACGATCCATGACCATGTGTTACATGGCCATACATGTGATCAATGACAATGTGTTACATAGTCAAACATGTGATCCATGTGTTACATGACCACAACGTGATCCATGACCTTGTTATTTAACAATAAGTGTGATCTGTGACTATATGTGTTACATAACCATACAAGTGATTCAAGATGACATGTGATCCATGACTGTGTTAGATAACTATAAAGGGCTCTGGTTGGCTGAATCGTCTAAAAATGCTCACCTTCACCAATCAATAACATCTCACTTCTTTCTGTGTGGGTCAGAGTCCTGGACAAGGCCAGTGTGTATATTTGAGAAAGAGACTTCGCATAGATCAGTTGTTCTTACCATGGTTTCAAAGATTCATCCCCAACCAATAATACTGGCTGCCATCTAATATATCCAATGACAACAATAATATAACCAAACTTGTCATCCATGACCATAACTGTGATCAATTACCAAACACGTGTTAAATGATTATACATGTGATCCATGACCATACATGTTACATAACCATAATACCTGTGATCAACTGCCATACATGATCATACAAATCACTCAAGTGGCCTATTGGTTAAAGCGTTTGCCTTGGAAGCAAGAGGTTAATGGTTTGAAGCATGGCTGAGTCATACCAAAGACTTACAAAAATGGTACTACCATCTACCTAGCTAGGCACTCAGCATTAAGAGTTTAGTGTTTGGATTAGTTGACCTGGTGTCAGGATAATGTGACTAGATGGAACATCATGCAACATGTCTTCAGCATGTCTACTATGGGTGTTTGCATGCAAGTACATTTTTATATATACACATGGCCCAATAAGCCCTTGGCTTGTATAGGCAAAACTCACTTTGTTTTTTGATCCAGCAGAGAATTTACTACATGTACTTGTTCAATGCCAAGTATAGCTCTACAATTTCGAGTTAATGTTTGTTTTCCCATGTGACAATCCTCTGATCAAGCCCATGCCCAATCTTCACATACACACATATGACAATGAAGCCAAGGAAAAGGAGTTTGATATTTATAGAGCCGGGACCCCAAGTGGCCGAGTGGTCTAAAGCTCTCTCCATTATGGATAACTGCCATCACACCTATGTCTGCATGAGTTTGAGTCTCAGTTTTGACTAATGTAGATATGTGAGAAAGTTTGCCAGTAGCTTTTTGTGGTTCTTTATGGGGGTTTTCCAGGGTTCTTCCTCCACAACTAATACTGGCCGCCATGTAGGACCTATCATGGGCTTAAAAATGGCATTAAACCATGTAACAACAAAACACACAAAAAAGAAATTTAATGACAATAGAAAAGACACTCTGACAGACAAAAATGTTGAAACCTCAAGCTACTCATGTTGAAATACACCAAGTCCAAGGAAAAGAAGGAAGATATTTTCACAGCCTAAGTGGGGTACCTCCAGTATCAGACTAGGATAATGGTTTTCATTCTAGACCTCAAATGGCCTTTATAATTTGGCATGTGTGTATCACCCTTTAGGAATAATCTGTTTTTGTTAAACACACATACTTCAATCCAAAGAAAAATAATTAAAATATTTAGTAGAAAACATAAACATTACTTTAGTGATATGAAAATCTAAACAGGCTTTCTGCAAATACATAAGAAAATGTACATCTCCAGTGGCTTTTAATACAATGGACCAGGTTTTCAAAAAGTAGTTACTTCCAAAATGTTCAAAATTAATCATCACAAATATTAAAATTGCTTAGCTTGCATGAAAACTCTAAATAGGTTGCCAACAAATACATACAAAAAGATGCAGAACAAATTTCATTTGTCAGTAGTTTTTTTGCAATTGTGGTAATATGGCTTTGCACCAAATATTTCACGTTTAATCCTAAAATAATTTTATATTTTAAAAAATTGGAACAATTTTAGTAGCAAAACGAAATCTAATAAAGTAATCTAAATACATGTTAAATAGGCCCATCAAATTTGTCTACATCAGGTACTTATTGAAGTCATGATTATGAGCTCAAGACAGATAGTTGGATGCAACCAAATCATGACACCACTTGCAAGAAGTTTATAAACATCACGATATAGTTTCTCACCTTTTCTGTTGTGACATGATACACAAATACACGTCCTGTGTCAGGGGCAACAACTCTTTTCTTCACAAAGTCAGAGTAGAATGGAGCTCCCACAAACAGTTCATCCATCCCTTGGTTGTCAACATTGATCCCTTCAACAATGTATCCAAACTTAGAGCCACTCTGGGGTTGGTCATTGGGTATGACAATTACATCACCATCACACTGCATTTAGAAGAAAAAATCCAGTGTAATTTGTCTATTAAGGATATTCAAGAAACTGTGCAGTTTTGTATTTTATAACTTAGTGTCTAACTTGGGTTACAATTATTACTTTCAGTTCAGTACCCACAATAACATTACCAGTATACCTTAAAGCATTCTTTTTCTCTTTCATTTTATTGGTGATATAAGAATTGGATTAAAGTATTCTTTGTATTGATTATTGTTTTTGTAATTATTGTTTAGAATATGAGACTTTCAGTGTGGGTTGTCTGCATTTTGTAAACATTGCACAGTGAGTAATGAAGAACTGATGGCTGATCTGGAAACTAAATTTGTGACCCATTGTACAATGGTCTGTTTAAAATCAAGTCTCTCCGAAAATGACCAATAACCAATGACGAATTTCACTGTAAATTCATCTGACAAGAAGTTCACTGTAAATACATCTGACAAGAACTTCACTGTAAATACATCTGACAAGAATTTTACTGTAAATACAGCTGACAAGAACTTCACTGTAAATTCAGCTGACAAGAACATCACTGTAAACACATCTAAGTAGCCACTTTAGATTAACATTTAATTTGTTAGATACTGGAACATTCAGAACTGTAGTCACTATTTGGGAAACAAGTAATTAGAGTTCTGTCTCTTAGACATCTACATTAAACTGGTCAAAGAAATCAAATTTTAGTTATTTTGCCACCTACATTAAACTGGTCTAAAAAAATCATATTTTACAGTTATTTAGCCATCTATAGTAAACTGGTCTAACAAATCAAATTTTAGATTTTTTGCCATTTACAGTAAACTGGTCTAACAAATCAAATTTTACAGTTATTTAGACATCTACAGTAAACTGGTCTAACAAATCAAATTTTAGTTATTATGCCATCTACATTAAACTGGTCTAACAAATCGAATTCTATAGTTATTATGCCATCTACAGTAAACTTATTCAGTTCAAGAAAGACCAATGATCCAGTGCTTACAAAGATTATTTTCAAGAGCACATTGCTGAAATTGAAGTTGAATCTTGGACCGGGTTTCACAAGGCAGTTAAGAACAATGATATTTAAAGTATCATCTATCGAACTGGATCGAACGATAGTGGAGTTTACATTTAAAACATTTTGTAGGCCAATGTTTCTTGTACAAATTAGTTTTTTTTTAAATTAAAATATGTATCCATTAAATAGCTACTTAATAAAAAAGAAACTGAACTCAACAAATCAAACACGTTTCAAATCAACATCACAATGGTAGCTGTTGATACCAGAAACGAATAGAGGCTGTCCGTGGGGAAAAAGTAAAATTGGTTACATAGGTGATCTCTGTACACAGGTTTATAATTCAAATTGTGTTAACATTTACAATCTCTTGAATATTATTATAATTATTATAGATATTATTGTTATAATAATTAACAAGATTGTGCACTATTCAGCAAATCATAAAACATGCAGATGTTGTTTTCTCCTCAATTTATGAACCCACAGTATTACTGTATTCTGCTCACTTTAGTCCAACCTATAAATTAAATCATCATATATAAAAAAATAATCTCTGATCTTAACTTATTTTGTACACCATATCAAATCACTAATTTCACTCTTATTGACACCTTACATATGACAGTAAAACAGAGGAATGACTCGTTGACCTGCCACATTATATAAATTAGTCTTGAAAACTGCTGTTTACATTGAAAACTGTTGATCACAATATCTAAAATTAATAATAATGAGGACTTTGTATAGAGCCTAATCTTTAGAAGCGCTAAGCACTTTACATCTATTATGATATGACTACAGAAAAACAAAAAACCATGAAATTAGAAAAAAGAAGAAAACTGCTGAGAAATTTAAGGTAGGAAACATTATTAGGTTTTTAAGTTTGTTCTTGAAGTATAAAAAGGTGAATTTTAAGACCACGTTTGAAAAGGATCACTGTGTTTTTGTGTCCAATTTTAATGGGCAATTCATTCCACGTTACTGGACCCTCGTATGCAAAAGAAAGTTGTCCATATGGCTTCGTTGTTATAGTAGGAATAATGAGTATACGATTGTCAGAAGAGGAGGTAAGTATCTTGCTGGTGTGTATAAATGGGTGCGGCCTGATAGGTATTTTGGACTAGAGTCTGTCAGTGAAATGTAGCACAGAAAACAAATTTTGTGTTCGATTCTAGATCGAATGGACCGTCAGTGTTGGAGTACTGAGCAGCGGGGAGGCATGCTCTGAACGTGG
Organism: Unio delphinus; assembly: GCA_029339505.1. Classification (NCBI taxonomy): domain Eukaryota; kingdom Metazoa; phylum Mollusca; class Bivalvia; order Unionida; family Unionidae; genus Unio; species Unio delphinus. The sequence continues at coordinate 6,629,616 of JAQISU010000041.1, read as the reverse complement.
TACTCTAAAGATGATCTGAGGAGCTGTGTTTTGAACTTGTTTCTGAAGTAGACAAACCAGACACAACTGAGTTACAATAGTCCAGTCTTGAAACTACTAAGGAACACACAAGTGTTTCAGTGGCATCCACTGAAACATATTTCCAAATGGAGCTGATGCGTCTCAGCTCAAGATATGCAGCTACGCGATGTGAGAGTACTGTCTAGAGTAACACCTAGGTTAATATCTAGGTTAATCAGTTGCTCGGATCAAAAAACAGTTGGATTATGTTCAAAATGATGAGAAGGGAATCAAAAGAATTTACATCTGGCGATTCTTTGTGACCTTTGAATTAAAACTTTGCCTACCTTTTAGTTTTAAATATTAAATGACCCCTGCCAGAAATGGATGTAACTTGTATCTATTCTCAAAAATTAATTTTTTAATCAAGCAAGTTGATGCCAATATGAGACCATACGTGTTACACTGCCACAAAAGTCAACATCTTTTTCTGCTGTGTGAGTGTAACTACTTTTCCCCCATCATCCGTCAAATTAATTGGTTCTATCATTTACCCTAATAACAGAAACTGCCTCAATTTCAAATCTGACATATTGACACATTTGAGTTACATTGAAAATGTGAATTGAATATAGTGATTAAATGCAAGGAAGCAAATGTTTGATCATCGATTTATATGACATACCTTTATCTAAGCAATGCCTCCTATACAAAACAAAAATTCAGTTTGCATATGTTTGAGTGGTTACTGCAAATATTCTCCAGTGACTACTGAATATGGGCAAAAAGCTACTGTTTAGTTGGTAAAGACCTTGCAGCTGACAACAAAGTAGATCATAATTACACACGATATTTACATAGGAAATTTGATAGGGAGAGTATAAAAAATGGACTTCTTGACCAGGTGACCACTAAATAACAATAACCATTAGGATAGGTTTGACCAATATGAGTGAGGTCTTGCAAACAGTGGTAAATAGAGAAATAATAGTAAATAAGGACAGTTTTGCAAACAAAAATAATTCAGAAAATAATGAGTTAAAAGAAAGAAAAATGTACTGATGTTGTCTCTCCAAAGTTGAGTGCATTCTTCATTGCAAAATCAGCCATACTAAAAACTTCAACCTGAAAAAGAAAGGGAATTCATGTCTAAGAAATATAATATCAGTAACAAAAGAAACATTTTCCCTCCATACTTTGCCATTTGTAATTATATACATCTTTGTAATTGAATGAGACTCAGTAAGAAAAATAATGTCAGATTTCTTTTTCTTTCTCTAATGTTATGACTAACTTCAAATTGTGTGGTGGGGTGGGATGGAGAAATAAAGCACAAAATATTCCTATAAAACATTTTCCAATCTTAACTTTATTGTTCTGAATTGAGCTTTCCCAGATTAAGTGCAAAATGGATTTAATTATAAATCAGAAATAGGAAAGGAAACCATGCTTTTTTCTTAAACCTGAACCGTTATAGTGAGGCATGTCTTTGATAGTAGATACTAGTTCAGATAAGAGTTTGCTGTTGTATTTATAGTAAAACGTAGAGTATCTTACCAGAACAGTGTGCTGTTCTAATTAAGTAAAGTACAGAGTGTTACCATAACAGCCTGCTGTTGTAATTAATGTAAAGTGCAGTTTGTTACCATAAGATATTGCTGTTGTAATTTAAGTACATATAGACTGATACCATTAGACCTTTCTGTTGTATGTAAAGTATAGACTATGTTACCGTAATAGCTTGCTTTTGAAATTAACGTATGGAGTACAGGGTTCGAAACTAATGTACGTCCGTTAGTCCGCGACTAATAGTTTTCCTCATGAACTAATAAATATGTTCCAATACAAGTCTGCCTGACTAATGAAAAATGAATGCATGTAAATACCATGTTTTACAGCATTTGCAAAGAGCATTAAAAAACGGAGGAAGAAAAAATAAGCTCATTTGTAATTGGATGTTCCAATTTATGGACTAATGGATTTTGCTGCTTACTTTTAGTCCGCTTGACTATTTAACAAAAAAGTTAGTTTTGAACCCTGGAGTATGTTACCATAAGACCTTGCTGTTGTAATTAATGTATAGACTATGTTACCATAAGAGCTTGCTGTTTTACTTAACGTATCGCATATGTTACCATAACAGCCTGTTGTTGTAATTAATGTATCGCATATGTTACCATAACAACTTGCTCTTGTAAGTAAAGTAAAGTGTAGACTATGTTACCATAAGAGCCTGCTGTTGTAATTAATATATCGCATATGTTACCATAACAGCTTGCATTTGTAAGTAAAGTAAAGCATAGACTATGTTACCATAAGAGCCCGATGTTGTAATTAATATATCGAATAAGTTACCTAAAAAGCTTGCTACTGTAAGTAAAGTACAGACTATGTTACCATAAGAGCTTGCTGTTGTAATTAATGTATGGAGTATGTTACCATTGGAGATTGCTGCTGTAATTAAAATATATAGCATGTTACTATAATAGCTTGCTGTTGTAACTCAAGTACAGAGGATGTTGCCATAAGTGCTTGTTGTTGTAAGTAAAGTAAAGAGTATTACTCTTCCAGTAAATCCCCGTTGATCTGAGTGATAATTTGGAATTCCGGCTGTAAAACTTCCAAACTCCTTGAAATTTGCAGTTGTCAAGGAAAAGCCTGGAATAAAATGGATGGATTAAAGAATCTAAATTAAATTTTTTACAAATTATATTCTTGTCTATAGCACTGACAAATCACTTACTTCATATAGAACTGATATAAAATGACAAATGCAAACATTGAAAGAGCTCTTGACACATATCCAAACATAGGTAGCCATTCAAGAATAATAGCTGGAAAACATTTCAACAAAAAATATGTGTAGCTGGTTATTAATTTATTTTAAAGAAAGATTTTGGTGCTAAAACTAATTTTAATGAAGTAACGCTTATCTTTTTTTTTACACTTCTGTCCCTTTACCTGGCCCTAGTCTCTAACCCAAAGTGAACCAAAAAACAGTCCCAGTTCGAAACCTTAGTCATTTCCATATATTAAGGAAACTGACATTATCTGACTTGGATCATGTGATATCAGAGTTTGGAGGGATTAAGGAATCTGGAGAAAATGGAATGAGGACGCCAAAATGTTCCTTTCCTGAGATTAATAAATAAATAAGATCTACCAATAGTTCAAACTTCAATGCTTTTGATTCTCATGCATGAAGGATCTTTTTTCGGTGAGATACTGATAAGTTATGTTAATAGTCAGTCTAATCCATATATATATATATATATATATATATATATATATATATATATATATATATGGTGGCTGGTGATATATCAGATGTATCTTTGAGAAGGAGAAAGATAATTTCATTTAGCCAAACAGAAACAAAGTTTATAACTGATAGTAAAATCAATTATCCCTAGTCTAAATAACAATGAGTAGCTGATTCTTGGTCAGAAAACTAGATTGGCACAGACTAAATCATAGTTGCAATCAAAATGAAGGAAACTTGAACTGATAACGCATGAAATTTACCCCTTCTCTTAGCTCTTAACCCAATCAGGCATGAATTTCACCCCTTCTTCTAGCTCTTAAACCAATCAGGCATGAATTTCACCCCTTCTACTAGTTCTTAAACTAATGAGGCATGAATTTCATCCCTTCTCCTGTTTCTTAAAAAAATATGCCATGAATTTCATCTATCCTCCTCTTTCTTACCTCATTCAGCCCTTATCCCATCAATATGCATGCTCTGATTTCTGCATTAAGTGGCTTATCACGCCAATTGTTAAAGATTGTTGACTGCATTCAATGGCCGATCCCATCTTCTATCGCTTAGAATTTGTGCTAGATACGTCACTGATTGGTTACAAATGTTTTTTTTTTCTCTCCAAGAATCAGACCAATATTAACCAATCAGAAATGATTTTATTTGTTTCTGGTGAATATGAATTGTTCAGAAACGAAGGGTAACTAATGGAGGGAAGTTTCACTAGCTGTGTTCTGATCATTAAACGTTGTAACTGCTGGCGGGCACAAGACTTGATGACAGTGAAAGCGAAATGACTTTCTCTGGTATAATCTCGAAAATAGAGAGCAAGGAAAAGTAAATATGTTCAGCATTTTGATATTGTACGAGATTTAGATTCAGACAACGAAGTTTCTAAGACTGACTCGTCAGAAGATGAAGATTATTGAGTTCTTGCAGATCTAGCAGATTCTAAGATAGTGTTCATTTTGTAAAAAGGATATAAAAAAAGTTGTGAAAAACTTAGACAAATTGAAGGTAAAAAATACATCACTGCAGGGCTCAAAATTAGCGGTAGTCCGCTAGCCGAAGGCTAGTAGATTTCCTGTCGGACAAATAACTATCATAATGTTTTTAGTCCGATGGGCTAGTAAGTTTTGTTTATCAACATTCATCAGAGTTTATTTACTCAATACCCTAATAAAGACGTGACTTCCGAATATATTCTGTAGAATCAGCACAGTGACCGTTGTAAACTCAATCATAAAATATTAGCATGAGAAGATGAAGTCAATTTCTGCCTCAGAAATGTGTTTTTATTACAGCAAGCCATCTGATTTTGTGCATTTCGCTTAACAGCGCCAATCACGGTCCCGTCATTAACAAACAACGGATATTTGGTAATTTATATCCTAATTAATCTGAAAGCGAAAAGCGTTAACAGTCGCAAACGGGGAACTGTATAATTTACGTTTGCATCGAAACAATTATAAGAATTAGATCAATTTATTATGATCACATTACTGACATCATTTCCATACAGCTACTTTTCCATGACAATAAAAAAAGTTTTTTTTTAAACTATTTTTTCCCATACAAGACTGATTAAATAATTAAATACACATGGAGATAGCCAAAAGCAGAATGCCGTACGTTTGTTGAAAATTAAAATCTCTCAGCATGGGCATCTAAGACTTAAAAATTTTCCGCTTATTATTAATTTCAATAATACATTGAGGTCTAATTAATTAGGACCACATACTAAGCTTACGCTATTAATGATGAGACCGTAACTGGATCTGTTGAATGCAACGAACAGAGTCAGATGGCTTCGTTTGATGGGAACACACATTTTCCAAGGTGAAACTAACATTATCTTCTGATGTTAATATTTTATAACAGTGTTTACAATAGACACCGCTTTGATCCTGCATAAGTCAAGACTTTATTAGGGAGAGGCCATTTACTGGGGGGTAGGGAGGGGGCAAAGTAGCGTAGTTTTGAAATGCGTGTCTGGCTCAGACTTACTTCTATAAAAGACACTGCCCTTCCTTTTCTTACTTTAAAAAAATCGTGTTAGCTATACTGTAACATCTCGCATTTCAAAAAAGGGCACAATTCCCACCTTATAAGACAAGCAAAATGTGGCATTTTATAGGTGTTGAGCCTCCGGAAAAAGCAAAATTTGAATGAAAATGAAATAAAAGAGAGAAATAATTCTTATGATATGGAAAAGCGTAATCGGACGTTTCAGAAGACAAAGACAAAAGCTGAATTATGATGAGGACAAGAACGTTATGAAGTGTAACTGGTGTATAGAATTCGCTACAACAAACACAGAGAAAAGATCCCGTTTTGTTGCGATTTTTTTGAACTTTAAATTTCAATCGAAGATTAAAAAGGTGTAGAGTGACTGAGATCTTGTTTGAAACCTTGGGATCTGTCCGACCTACTCTTTATAATCTTCCATACAAATTACATTCCAACATAATATCCGTCACCAGCAATACGTTTGTGGAACGTTTCAGAGAGATAGCTAAGGAGACAAGAACAAAGTCCATATGGACCCAAAGGCAGGTGAAGGACGAAAAATGACACCTGAATTCATTTCTGGAATTGGATCCAGATAATGTTATGTTACGTTAATTGACTGATTGATGATCTGAAGTAGGATTTATACTTCTGTACCTCTACATTTCATATGATAATGCTATTAATGAAAGAAAATTGTTGTTAATCTCAATACAAGTGTGTGACATAGTTTTGTGGACAGGACTAGTAAATGTTTGGCAGGACTTGTAAATTTCTCAGTACACTAGTCCTTCTTGCTACCAAGAAATTTATGTTAAATTGAAGCCCTGCACTGTGTAGACAAATTCATTTGGAATAACTGGTAAAACCTTCATGGATTTTTATTGGATATAAGAAGAGAAATTAAGGTAAGATTGAAGGAATGTGCATGATAGTTACAAAATTGTAAAAACAGGTAAAACTATATAGGGCACGTGCAGCTAGACACAGGTTATTGCTAATGGGGATTAGAAGCAATACAGCATTTAACAGTTATGGGGCTGAATGAGTCAAACCAATCAGGAATTTATTTTACCCCTTCTCGTAGTTCTTAACCAATCAGGTATGAATTTCACAAATTCTCCTATCTCTTAACTCATTCAGGTATGAATTTTACCCCTTTTCATAGCTCTTAACCAATCAGGCATGAATTGCACCCATGCTCCTAGCTCTTAACACAATCAGGCGTGATCTTTTTCTCTCATTTTTCTAGCTCTTCAACCAATTAGGCATGAATTTCACTCTTACTAGCTGACACTAGTGCAAAAAGAAAAATGAGATTCTCAAAAGAAGTCTCACACAGAGATTCATGATAACCACCAAAGAAAACATGAAATGTTCCATTTAGGCATTAATGAGCAAGAGACTGGTCTAAATAATTTAAAATACCTGATAAGCACTTCACAACGTTCAGAATGAAAGAGAAAATGTCCCAAGCCAAAGAGAACAGATTAGGCCAATGCTCTGTTGACTGCTTCATTTACATAAGACCTTCCACCTGGCATTGTAAACCTCGAGTATGATTTCCTACTAACATGAGTGATACAGTATGCAATCCTGCTTAAAAACTGATCTTCACAGATAGATCGTTTGATATGAGTCAGTAATGATGGTGGAGCATTTGTCGATTGGAATGAAAAAAGATCATCTGTGCTGACAGCAGATCCCTCATCAGTGGTAACTCCCTGGTGGTGTCCACCAACATACTTAAGACTGCTGTACCACGACCATTGGTGCCACCTGATGAGCACGGAAGTTCTGACTCTCTGAATAACTCGGGAGGTTATTCTGAAAGGTGCCTCCTAACATGAGCGATGCAGTCATTCTGGCCATTATGTAGCTTATCATATGGTGTTCAAGCAAAACAACAACAACAACCATAACACAATTGTGTCTTTTAAAAGTGACACACCCCTGAAGTGCTAGAAAAAGCACACATTTCTAGGTTGTTTATATGAAGAACAGAGTCTTGCTAAGATGACAGTCCCTGAAGGACTACCCATTCATATAGATGAGTGTCCCAGCCTAAATCTGAGACATCAGTATACATGTTTAAATAACATTCTGAGGCATGTACAAGAACCACTGTCCAGATTGATCCACCATCCTAATTGATGACGAAACTTATGATCCCAAATGAAATCCAATCTGAAAGGAAGACTCAGTAGACTGTAGAGGCATCATATTATGTCTTCCTTGGATGATTAGACTCATTGCAATATTTTGGGTCTTTAGAAGCGAGAAGTACACGTGAGGTGATTAGATCCACTGCCATGTTTTGGATTTTCTGATGAGAGAAGTGCATGCACAGTGACACTCTTATTGTGAGAGAGAGAACATCCGCATGATCTTGTTCCACGAAACACATACCACCTCTGGACTTCAGATGAAATTCATCTACACATACAAAGAGTCTTGAAAATGACTCAGGCTTGACTGCTCTAGACTTTTCCAGAATGCAGACTGAGAAAATCCAGTGTCTTCAAAAGAATGACAGGTCTGTAAGTAAAATATATCTAAGGAAGTTGTGTATCAACCAGTCATCGAATACTGAATAATAGAACACTCTATCATCTTTATCAGTAGCTATGATTCTCAACACATTGGTAAGGATGAGAGAAAGTAGGCCAAAGAGAAGAGCCAAAACAGACAAAACCAGTTGTAAGCAACCTAAAGGTCCATGGACACTATCATTCAACAGTATGGTATTCCTGAGACAGGTCTCTCAATCTTTAAACACTCTTCTTCAATAAACTTTCATTTAAAATGGATAGATATATGATGAGATTGAAAATGTCCCCGTTTTTGAATCAGGAAGATCTAGGAATCAAATTCAAAGTATTGGGCATATTAAACTTAATTGCCCTCTTTTTAGAAAGGTGTTCACATCTTCTATTGAAATTTCCAAACTGGTATCATTAAAAGGAGGCTAAGGGTCCCAGAGGCAAAGCCAATAACCACCTCTCAATGTATCAATTATATCTGTCAAAGCCACTTAACAGGATCGCAGTGTTGCACCCACTGGTATGTCAGGACATAAAACGAATCATCAGTTGTGGAAGCAAATCCCTAAAAGCATTTAGCAACTATATATCCAAAATCACATTCATTTATAATTTGTTGCTCCCTTGATCAAGCCAAGTATATTATCGTGTTGTATCCCTGTGTTATGTATATTATCATATTGTATTACCATAGCAAGTATATTACCAAGTTGTATTTCCATAGCCAAGCATATCAACATGTTGCATTCCCGCGGCAAAATATACTTTTGATATCAATCCAGTGATAAGTACGTTACCATGTTGTATTTCCCATGGCAAACTGTATTGTATCTTTTGCATGTGTTGATATCTGACAACAAAACAAATTCTTACACATTCACAGGCACATGTTTTAATAGCTGATTGACTATTAAACCAGTGTGTGTGTGTGTTTCATAAAAATTGCTTTATTTTAAGTCATGTAATTTTTTGTATGTAAAAATTATTATTTCTCCACAAAGTAACAAAATATAAAGTGTAAAAATAATTATCATTTTGGGGAAGAGATCACTAATGAGATAATATAGAACCCACCATTGAGATTAATGATCATCAGTATTAAAGTCACATGCACTAAGCAACATAGACTAGTAATATACCTTGTTTAAATCCGATTACATGTACATGCGTTATAAATGACATGACAAATACTGTTATCCATCATCCCAAATGAAAAAATATTATTTATTCAAAAGTGCGATAAAATAAATTCACAATAATTAAGTTTACATGACCTTTCAACTTGAAACATTTGTAAATTGTCACTTTCCTGCTGAACTATGGACTATAAACAGACAAAATTGTTCAATGATTGATTATTGTTTGTATGGAGTGGAAAAACCTTGTGTTAGAATGAGTAGATGAGTGGATTTTTCAAACCAAAAATGTCTGGTATGATCAATTAAACGTATTCAACTTTTAAGAGAAATCCTTACCAAAATACTGCACCCACAATCCAAATTTTCTTTTGTCAAAGATGTGCTCTCTACTTGCTTGATGTAATTTCACGGCACCTTAAAGAAAAAGTAGATTATGGTAGCATTTCAGCGTTACAAAGTTGCATTCCTTCTGCTACGACAAAAATAAAATTTTTACCATCAACCTATGTTTTTTTCCATGATTAAATTTGTTATAAGGTGATGGTGAAAAAAAAACGTGTATAACAATGTAAAAAACAGCTGTAAACATACTTATATACAAGCCGTCAGGGATATGAAATTAATCATATACACACACACTACCTTGTAGGCAACAAAAATTACAGGATTAGTATTTGAAACAAAGTCTGCAAATGGTATTTACTGGACTGGGTTGTACAAATAACAAATACATCCTAAAGAGGTACAGAAACACAATTTTTATATGATGCCATTCTGTTTTCCCTGGACAACACAGTACGTGTACCAATCAAAACATCAGTAAGCAAATTTTACTATGTAAAACTTAATATAGTCTGATGGCTGAATCACATTTATTCTATAAAACAAACTATTTAACATCAAAATTCAATAGTATGTAATGAACAAATTTATAAGCAGGAAATTAAATGTATAGCATTGTACCCCGTCCTTCTCTCACTCCTGGGCCTCCAATGAAGCTGTACGTTCCATCCTGAAAGAGCACAAGTTAAAAATAAACCATTTTCCTTTCACAAAATCATTTTTTGCTCCATTCATTTTCTTTATCCATCCTCCTCACTTCAAAAGAGGCAGTTACAAAGAAAGTCATCTTGGCACCATCACTGTTACAATTTAAAAGACCTTATAATACTAACTAACCTTTTCTATCTCTGTATTTCTGAATGATAATAATAGAATTTAATATTTTAAAAATATCTCTGTTATCTTTCATATAATGAACATTGATATAATCTTCTTTAGAGGACATCAAAGGAGAATGGTCCTTCACTATGAATCACCCTCTATGAATATTTATTATTATTATTATTATTATTATTATTATTATTATTATTATTATGTAACTTTTTATTCTGAACATAAAGGAATATTGGTATGTACTGGTGCTTGAGAAGATCCTGACTTTCAGTTTTGTGATCTTAAATTTGATCCCCAGTCAGTGTCCTGTTGGGCCATGGATTATGTTGGTGTCCCTTAAATAAATTAGATTGAATAATGGATGGCCAACCACTGCAATTAATCCTTGAAATGGGAATCAAACCTGGTACCAATGAAGAACAAAGGTATTGGCTTAACTGCTGCATATTACCATTTTAAATGAGTGTTGGAAACCTGGGTGGTAAGAGTGGTACAGTATTGAAATTATGTCTTTACAGTTAGAATCCTGGGTGGAAATATTGGTGCAGTGCTTAAATTATTATGTCTTTATAGTTAGAATCTTGGGTGGTAAGAGTGGAGCAGTATTGAAATTATCTTTACAGTTATAATCCTGGGTGGTAATATTGGAGCAGTACTGAAATTATCATGTCTTTACAATTAGGTTCCTGGGTGGTAAGAGTGGTACAGTACTGAAAGTTTCTTTACAGTTATAATCCTGGGTGGTAATATTGGAGCAGTACTAAATTATCATGTCCTTACAGTTAGAATCCTGCGTGGCAAGAGTGGTACAGTACTGAAATAGTCTTACTGTTATAATCCTTTTGTGTTAATTGTGGAGCAGTACTGAAATTATCATGTCTTTATATTTAGAATCCTGGGTTACAGGTAAGAGTGGAGCAGTACTGAAATTATCATGTCTTCAAAATTAGGATCCTGGGTGGTAATATTGGAGTAGTACTAGAATTATCATGTCTTTATAATTAGAATCTAGGTGCAGTACTGAAATCATCTGCACAGTTATAGTCCTGAATGATATTGGCTGTATAATGTTGAAATTATCATACATTTACTGTGAGAATTCTTTGTGTTAACACTGGTGCATTGTCAACAGAAAACTTATAGACATTACTTATTTCCTGCGATAAGTATTGTTGTTGTAGGGTAAACATCATTTTTCAGCATACGATAGGCTATACATGGCTGACAGTATTACCGGTGGAGGAAGAACCCAGGAAACACATGGAAAGAACTACCAACCTATGAGAAGCTACTGGCAAGCTTTCTCACATAGCTACATTCGATGAATCTGAGACTCGAACCCATGCTGACAGAGGCTAGATGGCAGTGATCCGTAATGGAGAGCAGGAAAGCACTTTAGACCACTCGGTCACAAGCTACATGAGTGTCTCCCAGCATATGTGAGGGTCACCCATATAGACCTTTCTATTATGACTCTTATCAGTATCATTTAGTCATATCATGTGAAATTCCACTACAACAGTACTGATACCACCCAATTCTTGGTACTATAAAAATTATATTTGGGTAACCTCATGTTTACTTGATGCAATTTAGACGATGTCATTTACACTTTTTTCTGATAAGACAGTAATTCATTGGATATCTCACTTTTCCTTGGTTCTTTGTATGACAGTTATATCAAACTGTCAGCAAATGATTTTTTAAAATTAAAATCATAAATTAACCAATTAAACAATTATTATACATTACTGAATTTAAAAAAAATAATATTTTATTTCCAGTATAGTGATGAATATCAAATTGTTTAAAGAACTGAAGACCTAACTGCTATATATATAATATTTTGCCCATCATCAACTTTATATTCATAACAGATTTGTGATATCAAAGGAATTATTTTACTAAATGAGAAAATATATACCTTTAGATTACTGCATTTGAATAGGCAAATAAGAAGGTTGGTTTTTTTTATGGATACTGCACAACTTTGTGAAGTGCGGTATATCCATCCAAGAAAATAATGTCATATTTTCCAATACGAGTTGCAGTAATCTTTTTATTATATACTCATTCTCTTATTTTCCCTAAAGCTTAAGGATACAAAAAATACAATAGAAGAAACCGAGTAACTGAATTTATGCTGCATTTTAAACTAAATATACAAGCGCAAATTCATCATTACACAACAATATTAATGTGCACATAACTCTTGCCAGCAAAACTGGAAGTTAGTCAGGCACTCAACATCACCTTCAAAAAAGAATTGTTGTTTTTGGTCAAGTTAAAGTTAAAATTAAGAGTCATATTATAAATGAATGTGCATTACATCAGCTTTCTCCAGTTGGTCTAGAATGAATGGAATTTTCCTATTTTGTGTTCTTTCGAGTCTACTTAATTCCACTCGACCTGGATTTATTAGCTGTGTCATTTCCACACAAAATACATGTGCCTGTAATTTGACCAGGGAGGGATGTGTCTTGACTCAGTTGCATGTATATTTCTGTTATGTCAATGAATGCTTGGGAATCCTAATGTGTGAAATATATAAACGCTTGCAATTCTAATTATCAAAATGACTCTATGGAATATCACCTTCATTTCATTTTGAGCACAGTAATGAGAATATTATAGCACTTGGAACATAGTTCAAATTACAGTACATTTTTGAACTGTGTAAATAAGCTTTAGAACCCATGACATAACTGATGTAGTTAGAATTCTCAGAACTAAGAAAGTATATTTTAAAGAAATTCAATATACAAAAACGTAAGTATATTTTTGGCCATTCATATTACCAGCTAATGCTTATGCCTGGTTACTTGCATGCTCCCCAAGACAAGTTATGACCTGTATGGTGTCTACCCTTAGCCTAAATAAGAAATATTGTATCAAAAAGTTAACATAGAAAACTGCAAAGCGTCTAGTGTGTCACTATCCATTCAGCCAATGAAAATAGGAATTCATCATCTTGGCTTATTAGTACAAGGCACTTACTTATCAAACAAAACCTTCAGTTGCATTTTCTTCCTATGAATTTAGCACTATCAAAGCGATAGGACTGAAAAATTGTTAAAGCTATGTTAAAAATCCCTTTCCTTGCCTTCAATATGCTTTATTATATATATATATATATATATATATATATATACACGAGATCAGTGGTCATAATCGGAACCATTCCTTACCCTCAATATGCTTTTATATATATATATATATATATATATATATATATATATATATATATATATATATATATATATATATATATACCCGAGATCAGTGGTCATAATCTGACCCACAAATTGTCCTCGATATGCATTTATATAAAACAAATTTATATACCCCAGAGATCACTGTTCATAATCTGATCCATTCCTTGCACTCGATATGGTTAGAATGATATTTTCAATTCTGCATCTCTCAAGATTTTGTTGCAGACATTTCTAATATCATTATCATTCAAAAATTTAATTTGTGACTCAGTAAACTCATTCACATTGTTAACTTTATCATCTCTACTTTCAAATAAACGAACAGCTATTTTAGTTTACTCACAAACAAATCTAATAAACTTAAACCAAAATCCTACTGCTTGGGTGTATATAATTTGTTTACAAAGTAGTTCCTAATACATATATGAAATCGGGAAATATGTAAGACAGTGACAAAACGAATCTTCTATTTAGAAAAATTCAACAATTCTCAAATGCACAGTTATTGTTTTAAATCTTCAAAGAAGTGGAAATCTGGCAAAATTTTAGTTTTGGATTGAACACAGGCTTATTTAGGAAAAAAAAGTAATTGTTAATTTCAAACTGTTTCATTATATCATGTGTATGCATGCTGTAATTGATAGACTGTGGATGTGGCATAACCCTAACAAATACTCATACAATCACATTAATTTATCTCTAATTTGGGGCCAAAATCAGACCTTACCGAACCTTGTTCTTTCCAGTCATTATCAAATGGTGCTAGAATTATTTCCAAATAAAAGAATCTGAGACAGATGATGGCACAGAAAACATTTTACAACTTCCAAGGCTGGCTTAATGGTATGTAGCACTTACTTTTCAAACCAAAACCTTCAAGTGCATTTCTTCTTATGAATTTATCACTTTGAAAGTGATAGGACTGAAATGTTTGAAAAGCTATGTTAAAAATCCAAATAACACATAAAATAGTATGTATCTGATAGGACTTACCCTCGGTATGCTTTTTAATATGTTTTTCTATGCTATTTTTATATACCCCAGAAACCACTGGTCATAATGTTAACCATTCCTTGCCCTCAATATGTTTTTCAATATGCTTTCCTATGCTATTTTTATATACCCCAGAGATCAATGGCCATAATTTGAACCATTCCATTAACAAAATGTTATGAACATTTCTCCTAAATAACTATTTAAATTATCAGAATCAATATTTTCTTTACATTTTAGTTTTTCAGCTATGGTGCTAGTGTTATTTCCAAAAACATAGCATCTGAGACAGATGTTGGCACAGAAAACATTTTACAATTTCCAAGGTTGTTCTTTGAACTTACCTGAGAGTATTTCATAGTAAAGCCACCTTGAGCTGCAGCAAAATCATCGGTGCCATCTGGTAGAAAATATTCCTTAGGTTTCTTCCAAAATGGAACACAATATCTGTGCATAAAAATATACTTTTCTTATGTTCATTTATTTATTTAATTATTGTAGTTTTTACATTTAATTTTACAACAGAAAAGAGTTTAAATAATTGATTGTTTAGAGTTTATCAACAATATGTAATTTCATGTAAAACAGCTACAGTTATCACCAATATGTAATTTCATGAAAAAAGTTTGTTATCAACAATATGTAATTACATGTAAAACAGCTATAGTTATCAACAATATGTAATTTCATAAAAAAAACAGCTAGTTATCAACAATACGAAATTTCGAAAAACAGCAACAATTATCAACAATATGTAATTTCATGAAAAACAGCAACAATTATCAACAATATGTAATTACATGTAAAACAGCTATAGTTATCAACACTATGTAATTTCATAAAAACAGCTAGTTATCAACAATATATAATTTCATGACAAACAGCAACAATTATCAACAATATGTAATTACATGTAAAACAGCAACTGATATCAACAATATGAAATTTCATGCAAAATAGTAATAGCTACAGTTATCAATAATATATACTTAGATGTAAAACAGCTACAGTTATCAACAATATGTTATTTCATGTAAGCTAACAGAAGAATGTTATCAACAACCATGGCAACATAATTGTGACTTTCCTTTTCTCTATCAATGGTTCTGTCCTGTAAAATACCACCCACCAAAGTACTGTACTATAACATACCAACCTTGTGCTGTAATATAACATAACAACATTGTGCTGTACCATAATATACCTACAATGTATACTCTACCATGATATACCATAACTATTCTGTACTGTTGCATATCAACACTGTACTGTACCAGAACATACTGTGCTGTACCATAACATCCCAAACACTGTACTATACATAATATACTATGGTGACCCAGACAAAGTCATCTGGAATGGAAGGGTATGAAAAGGCATTAGCGAGGTGGATCAGACATGCGACATGTTGTATCAGGTGTAAATTGGCAGAAGATGTCAAAGTATTGGCCATGGTATGGTGAGAAGACCAGATGAATGACCATAGCAATCCCGGCTGTCGTCTCCCAAACATGGATATTGTTGGGTGTCTCCATTAATTATGAAATGTGCCAAATGGGCCAATTTCAACATTGAAGAAGTAGTGACGACATCTAATATAGCATGGAACATATTTTCTCCAGCTTATAAAACAGGTCATCGGATACATGAACAGCTGCTATATTCTGGTCAAGTACCAGAAGATCAGTACTAAATACATCTGTTGTTCTAAGTCTAACCAACTGGAGAAGGAACCAGAAGAAAGGCATCTCTTCCTCATCATCAAGATCGACTGGTTCTTTAGCATTATAAACACATTATACATCAAAATGTTCGTTTTTCTCTGATCTAGGTTTTAGGAGAAAATTATGATTTTTTGAGCATAAATCAATGTTTTACGGAAAACGCTCCGGAAATATTTGTACACATCCGGTGAAAAACTGGATTTCCAGAAGTGACGCGCATTTAGTTTAGCGTATGTGGTGATTATGGCTGATATGGACGATAATAGCGAATTTATGTCAAATTTGACATGCTCAGCTTCGTCATTTGAGGAAGGTGAACCCCTTGAAAATGGCCAACGCCTAGAATCTGAAAAAAATTCTGCTCGTTATGAAGTGAGGCTGTTGCAATTTCAGCTCGATAGACGAGAAGGCTCTGAAGCGAACATTCCATGATCAAGCTGAAGCTGAGCAGCGCTTGAGCACTACATTCTGGTAACTATTATCATTATTATTTCAATTATTACTAATATAGTATTCTTTCTTTAATGTTTTTTTCCATGTCGGTTTAGGTAAGTGGCAAAGAATGCAAAAATATTTGTGGGGAAACTAAAAATGAGATTAATAGAATACATTTATGACGAGATGTGCATTTCAATATTGTGGTACAAAAGTACCCAAAAATGTCTTACCATTTATCACAAACATAAATACACACAGAAACACACACACAAATATATATATATATATATATATATATATATATATATATATATATATATATTGCACAATATATGTCTATATATATATATACACATACATACATACATACATACATACATACATACATACATACATACATACATACATCAGTGTGACTTTTGATAGGACCAAGGAGCTCAATGTGGATTGCATCATCAATCATCCTAGATTTGTGACAGTTTGCTTGGATGAATATGTCCTGGAAGCAGCATACTATGCGTACACGCAACAGTATGGAAATCACGAGGAAATTATGTCAGAGTACGTAAACAATTTTCGGCAAAATGTTCACAAACTAGTTATGTCGCCAATATCAGGTCCCTTTTGGGAAAGGTGATTGCTGTATTAACCATAAATATAAAACAAAGTCATTCATAAATGCATGAAATCCCTCCTTCATCGAGAAAATTTGACATTTTTCTTACGTGGAGTTTTCACCCCAAACTTTCAAGAATAAACCTATCAAGCATCATTTGTCTGTTATTCTGGAAATTATCACGAAAAGCTAACTTCAGTCGAAAAACACTTCCATTTCTTGAACAGACTCTGCACTATGGCATTTAAAACATGTTGTTGTATGTTCCTATTCACTTAAGATTCATTTAGCTTCCTACCATTGATTGTATTAAAATCTAATTTTATGCTAAAGGTCTTGACTCAGACATCTTGAAATAAATAAGTTCAGACAAGAATAGGTTACACAATATAACTTTGTTGAAGCCTAAATTATGTTGCATATTATATTTTCAGTCGTAAGAGATACACCGCATACAAGCAGCTGGTAAGATGGCGCTGGGGATATCATGGCCGTGAAATTAGAGTTGCTTTGCCATCCTGTGCAGTAGATGCAATCAGGCAGAAGTTCTCAAGTGAAGGTGGTAACTACACAGGTTTCAAGCACTTGTAGTTATCATGCAATCAGCTATCGACTTATCCGGTTTCAGTGATTGGCTGCATAAAGATGGTGACATAACTGACTGGTTTCCTGACCATTTTCTCCAGTGATGCCATCAACCATTCAACATATTCTGAAATCTGTAAAAAATGTAGTAATAAAAGGTAAAATGGTATTCATTTTAACAAACATATCTAATATTTGACTGTATAATTATTTTGTCATATCATATGACTTTGAATATGTGCTAGAAAAATAAATCTGCACAGACGTTATTTTGATTACAATCCAGGACCTTGTTTTGATTAATATAAAATAAATCAAGCTGCTTTGCCATCTTTTTTAGTGTATGCGATCAGATGGAACTTCCCAAATGAAAGTGTTAGCTACACTCATTACAATGACTTGTACTTTGCGTGCAAATGGGATGTGTAAGACTGGAAACATACTTAATTCTAGAGGCCATGAATAGCAATATAAGAATTTGATTGCACCATCAAATAAGTAATAGGTTCATACATGCTGAAGTTATGCAATTTACATTACCTTTTCCAGAGGTATTTGAGTTGAAGCTTGAATCCATACGGTCACTCTCATCTGGTTATATATATATATATATATATATATATATATATATATATATATATATATATATATATATATATATATACACACACTGTGGATTTAGACTTTGCACCATTGCGCGCGCGCACACACACGTTGATAAAGCAGGTTTCATAATTTTGGGGGTAAGAATAGACCTACCTATTACAATTTGTAACCACACTCGCACTAAAAAAACTCTCGCATTGATCGCTCGCAAGCTAGGTATATTTGTAGCAAGAGTGTAGAGTTGACAACAAATAATATATCATGCTAAAATCAATAAACATTTATTTACCTTTACTCGCTCTCGCTTTTGAAAAGCTCCTCTCGGGCTACATATTGTTAGGCCTATCGTAACCCTTGATTTATGTTGATCTAGTGTGCATGCACTCTGTGTTATATGGTGAGAAAACACACGTATAACTGCATTTGGCATGAGTCGTCTAATAGTATTTAATCCAAAATGACTGTTTCACTTTTGAGGTGGGATCGAAATCGTCTGCTCTGAAGTGGTCACTACAGACAACTTGACTATCTCGCCTGTCACTAGTCGGTTCAGTACAATCTTTTTTTGTCGTTCGTATCTGCTTAATTCATTGTTTCCTTGAAACAGGATTAGTAGGAAATGAGTGCAAACTCACAGTTTCTTGTGCTGTATTACTACAACCTCCAACAATGCACCTTTTTACCATTTTTCACACTGGGATACACTCGTTGAAATCAACTCAATTGGAAAGCGGTGTTCCCAAACTACGTCACTTCCGCTTTACCTTACGGAAATTACCGAGCGCTAAATCAGCTAGGAACATTTTGTCAACAACGATAAAAAAAATCAGTGTTCTGTGGTCAATATTTTCGTTATTGATGAGGTTTATGACATATTATCTATAAAAATCACTTCCTGAAGTTCAAATTTATAATATAACGAAGGTTGTGTGAGTGCACTAGTAGACCTTTAAGGGGTTTCATTGCACTGTCTGTTAAGACAGAATCTGGATGTAATTTCAACTCTGGAGAAGACACATCAGATGGTATGAAGATTCAATTCCCTCCCTTGGAAAACATCACTAGCTTTTATTTGTGGACAAGCAGTGAAAATGAGGCTGTCTGGTACTGAAGGACTGCCAGTGAATGGTTGGCCTGGAAGCTGGCTGAATAGAAGATGGTCTGGCTATCACTAATACTGGCTGTTCCAAGGGTCTGGCTGGACAGATTTCTCATTTAAATCCCCATCTTAGAATGTCGCCAACAGATGGGCAGATCTGTCCTAAGATCACTGTAAATCATAGTTGGTTGGACTGATTCAACAAGTATAAGTTCCATGTGTGAAGATTTATATGCCCAAAGACGATTCTCGGATATGTGGGGGAACCTACATCCACTGGGCTAAATACTCACCCATATTTAACTGTAGGATGTCTTCCATGACTTATTCCATCATTCCTACCCTTCGTTGTAGTGTTGACTATTACTCTGTATGTTTATTTCTTGCATTTATTAAACAGTTTTCCAAAACCAACATAAGAATAGAAAACTAAGCAGAGATTATCAAATCAGTATGTGACTAACTGGTCAATTCTGTAGTCCGTACTTCCTCTGACCATACATTAATAAACTGTATGTTATAGATGATGTACTCACTGAATATATAGTTGATATTATGCTAAAACAAAACAATCAAAGTTGTGCTAACTCATGATGACTTTGTGGAGGTCAACGAAAGCATGGCTGATGTGGATGGGATCTTAAAAGGACAAAATCCCTAATGGAAACAAAATCACTAAAATTGTCAGAAAATGTAAACATGAATGTATACAACCTGCAGAAGAATGATTAATCAACACAATAAATCCAAAAGGAACATTGGATGATTCAATTAGAACACAAACAATGGCTTGGATAGTCGGAGGATAAACTACAATGTTATCCAGTACAGCAGCAAAGCTAAAACCTGGTGACACCTGGTACTGCCAAAAGAAGGTAGACTGGTGAAACCTAGTGTGATCCCTGAATAAAATTGTTATACATTATTTTTCGTACTTTGAAGAAGAAAAGAAAATGATTGTAAAACTTTCTATAACTTATTTTTCACACTTCGTACTAGAAAATAAATGTATATGAAATTTCACTAGCCACACCAGAATTGTCTTATATCTGAAATTGTGTTACAATAGGGTCACACTTTACTATTTTGGTGTCTGCCAGTGTTACACTGGGGTCACACTGTTCTATTTTAGCGTCTGACAATGTAACACTGGGGTCACACTACTATTTTGGTGTCTGAAAATGTTACACTTGGGTCACATCGTACTATTTTGGTTATTTGACAATGTGTCTAATGACGAAAGTGTGGCTTCTCTTGTGCTGTGACTTGTAAATGAAGACAACTCTACTTAAATTAAGGCAGAACAACAAAACATGAACGAACTGTAATACTTACTCATAATCACTTAAACACCCCTCTTGCTGCCATGTTTCTTTGAAATGATAGCACATTCCCACTGGCAGGGTCCTTTTCATCCCATATTTTTCAGTCACAGTGTATTTCCAACCAGGAGCACAAACCTAAAGTGAAGGTTCCAAAAGTCTGAATTTTGCATTGCCTTATCTAGTACATAGTAGATTCATCATATTTTTAATTTAACAGTCAAATTATTACTATATAATTAAGTGTTTTTCAACCTTTTATTGGAACAGAACCTTTCGGAGCGTTTAGATGCAAGGACACAAGAAAACACCGATTGATACAGGTGTATGTGTGTAACACTGTAATTGTAGCCCAAATCAAAAATAAACTTGTGTGGCCAGAATAGCCGATATTACTAGTTACTAAGTTACTTTATTGTTACCTGTTAGCATCAGTTTGTAGTAGCAAACATTTCTGTGCGAAACTTGTGCTTGGTGATTTCTACAAAGCAGTTGAATTCGTGGCCAAATGTTCGAGAGACCCGAAGGTCATCTTCAACTGATAAAAGTTGTTCTCATTTCTAGTGCTTGCTGGTGGTCATAGCAGAAAATCCAAACTCGCACATGTAAGAAGTTGAGAACTGCAACAGAAGTCGCAAAGCTTTCTCAGCGATAGCCGGGAACTCGTTTTCAACTAGTAACCAAAACGCATCCAAGTTCAACTCTGCATGTTTTAGCTTCAGCGTTCTGTCACTCGCAACGCTAACGAGCTCCTCATCTCCCTTCAAAGTAAACTTTCCTTGGCATTGTTCAAATGCCACAAACAGATTTCTAACCCAGTCGTACTGGTCAACATATATCGACGGAACATATTTGTTAAAACTTTTCAACAGAGCATCCAAATGGGGAACAATCAATAGAAGAATTTCTAGGTAATTTGTTTGAACAACACTGGGAAACATTTCTAAATTTCCATCAGATGCATGCATCTTCCAAATTACCAATTTCTTCAGAAATACATTTATTCCGTCTGTTGAATTCAAGACGTTTTCATATCTGTCTTTCATTCCACTGTTCAAAATGTTCAATTCATGAAATATATCGGCCAGATAAGCTAGTTTGGAACACCAAAACCCGCTGCTCAATACTTCTTCAAAATCCTTCAAGTTTTCACGAGAACAGAACATCAGCATCTCCTCCCACAGCTTGTAGAAACAAGATAAAACTTTTTTGTGAGACAGCCATCGTACGTTCATGTGTTGGATGAATGTGACATGGTCCTCTTTCGTGCTTTCACAAAGTTTGGTGAACTGGCGACAATTCAGAGGTCTCATCTTCATATAATTAAGATTTTCACCACCATGTCCAGCACAGACTTTAACTCGGCTCCAACTGTTTTTGCAACTAGTGCTTCTCTGTGGATGAAATAGTGTGTGACCATGATAACAGATGATGTCGCACCAGCGAGACAAAACCTTTGACATTTCCCATCATGGCAGGGGCACCATACATACAAATGCCAACGCAGCTTTTCCAGTTCAAGTCACATGACTGCAAATATGAATCGACAACGTCAAATATGTCTGTCTTGTCCTTTTGTTGATTCTTTTAACTCCTTATAGCAGAAAAAAATCTTCAACAATAGCTCTATTGTCAGTAAAATGTACACACCCCATAAGCTGACATCGGTGCTTTCATCCACCTGCAGTGCAAAGAATCCACGTGTCTTTATATTCGCTAAAACGTGACTTTCAATGTCACTGGACAAGTCTGAAATACGTCTGTTTACCGTATTGTCTGACTGTGGAATCTTATTGTTGTCAGATACGGCACTCTTACCAAACATAATTCTCACAATTTTTTCAGCATGCAGGTAAGATTACGGTTCGGCGAGGGTATCCTATTTCATTTTCTTTGCAACGATCTCCGCAACAGCATAACTTGCTTCTTGTGCTTTGTCACTTATCTTGAACTTCTAGTCAAATGTAGCGGTTTGTTTTCTTATTCAAGCTTAGTGCCCTCTCGAAGTACGCCTTATTCTTGTGCACTATATCCTGATATTTAGTTGTTAAGTGTCGCTTCAATTTAGCTGGTGCCAAGGCACTATGGGCATGCTTTTCCCCGCAAACAACACATTGCGGTTGGAGGCAGTCTGGGTCTCCTGCCCAAGTGAATCCCATAGCTAAGTAACTGTCACAGTACTGACGAACTTCAAGATTCCTATTGACAACGTCAATTTTTGGTACGTTCGGCTTACATGATGCTGTACTAGCTGTAGCTTCACTAGACTGCTCCTGAGTTTTAGTTTGGTCGTCAGCTGTGGCATCGTCTAATTTTCTCTTCTTAATAAATCGGTCCATGATCGCGCAAAAACAACAGTGTTATGAAAATTAATTCAAACGCTAAACACTCATTACGGCAACAACGGAAACAGTAATTAAGTTGATAAACAACGACCAATTACCGCACAGTTCCGGTACTGCCAAACTTGGTCCCTGGCGATTTCGGCCGTTATTTTTATATTTTTACTGGCCACCGGTGGAACTTCTGGCCGGCGTTCACGGAACCCCAGTTGAAAAACACTGATATAATTACTATGCAACAATTTTGTGATACAAGCAATCCAAACAAATGTACTGAGTGACCGGATTTTTTTCTTCTTCTCATAATGGGGCATTACAAGGCACTGTAATGTACATGTAGGACCAATACATCCGCTGGTACATACATAGATGACATTGTACATGATTTAACAATACACAAACATGTATCAAGTTACACCACATTTTTTTTTAATTCATTCAAAGAAAATATTTATGTTTCATTATAGCTGTACTCTTCATCATTTGAGAAAAGTAATTTCATTATAAAATTAAACAGTACATATTCAAAATAGTTTATTGTTGATATAGTTGGATATAATAACCCAGCAGCAACAAACTTGCCCATATCAATCTTAACTACAGCTACAGTACAAAAACTATAATCAATCAATACAGAGCATTTAAATTTCAAAATTTACAAATCCAACATAATATCAATCTTGGGAAGATTTTGTTAAACTTAAATGCAGATTCTCAAGGAAATTTTAAAATTGAATTGTCATCCTCCAGTTTAAAATAAGACCAAAGCCTGATGTATGAACAAAATCCATGGTGTTTAGGAAATATCAGCAAAATAAAAAAATGTATAAAACTATACTGCAGTCTTTCATATCAGTGACGACCTCAAGGCAAAAATAGTGACTGATCCCATCAAAGAATGAATTGTCTTAGCACTGTACAGATTCATGCTAGGTTTAATGAGAACTTATAATGAAGAAATTTAGTAAATACAAATAAATACAAGCTATCATCATTGTAAAATTACTGCCATGTTCCACTTCTCGTTATATTAAAGTAGAATTCATGACAGATTTAAGAAAATAAGAAAGGTGTGGCTTGTGAAGTGATGCAATTAGGATTTTTAACATAGCTTTATCAATTTGAGTCATATTGCTACAATGTCTGCAGTGTGACAATTTATAGTGATATTTAGCACTGGGTCATCGTGCATCTGTTAGTACCATTTTTAAGTATTTGGTATGACTCTACCGGGGTTCAAAGCAACTACCTCCTGCTTTGGAGGCAGACACTCTAACCACTAGGCCACCAGATTGGTCCAAATGCAAGGTTTGCAAAAGGTGTAAGATGTTTCTTCATTTGGTTTATTTGGGGTGATATGTTTAGAAGTCAGCATAAAATCCAGTGTCATTAAGGTGACCCAGGGTTTGATAAACAGAAATATTTTTCCTGTGTGTCAATAATATGGATATTCCAACATAGTACATTTATTTCTGATTCGTTTAAACAGTGGTGAAAACATATTTCATTCTTTCTCTTACTGAGAAAAATTTCAATGTTTGAACCAATGAAAGTTATTTTACAAATATGTATATCTGACAACTTAAAGATGAGAATCCAAACTTGATTACAAAACTATTTTATATGTGTGTTAAGATTTTTAATGTAGCATTAATTTTGTTTAGACATATTGCTATAATGTCTGCAATGTGGCAGTTTACAGTGATGGTCCAGCAGTGGGGAATGATGATACAGAGAGGTAACATCATGGTCCACCCAGTCACAGTATCTTGACACCAGGCAACCAATCCTAACACTAACATCTTTGATTTAACTTGGCCGAGTTTCAAACCAATGAATTTCTGCGTCTGAGGCAGATGCTCTAGCCACTTACAGACATGATTTTGACATTTAAAAAAAACCTTAAATTGTGAAAGGGGGGTTTGGGGTTACTACCCCAATGGGGTCTCATGAGGCAGAACCCCTGATCAGGGGGTTTCGGGGGTCGAAGACCCCCCCCCCCCCCCCCGACTAAAAATGCATTTTGCACACATGAAAATCTGCTCCTGGGGCAACTTGTGACCATAATATGTAACAAAATAATCATTTGAAAAAATAACAAACTTACCAAACATTTGAATAATTTTACAATATCTATTGTCCCAATACTAGTTTTCCAATACTATTGGTCTGTGTTCACATCGTAATTAAGTCAAAAATTAGGTATATTTTGCTGCCAACAGATTACACTTCAATTCTTTCATAAAAATATGTAAAATAAACACCCAAATACATCATCTATATACAAATAATCCCCTATATTCACTTGTCTTTCTGTCCACTGAACACAACTTGTTGATATGCCAGTTGAGCTCTTTTTGCGGCTTTAAGAAAAATTCTTTAGTCTTCCGTTTTGTCATCAATGATTTTGCTGGCTCAATGTGCAAACGTTTCTTTTCATTCTCAACTAGAGCCTTTTTCCTTCCAAGCTCCAGCATGTATTGGCGACATGCAGTGCACATATTCTGGAAGAGGGCTTCATTTTTTTCCATATGCAGCTTCATTTGTAGGTGCGGATCCAGACTCTTTCAATCACGACTTCTGTAATGTATATATTGCAGGGCACAAAGTGACAGTCCTCGAGTGTTCAGTTTTCTTATAAATTGACCAACTCAATTGCCGTTGACAATTAGTTCCAGCCATTCTCTTCCGTTTCGTG
Organism: Unio delphinus; assembly: GCA_029339505.1. NCBI lineage: Eukaryota > Metazoa > Mollusca > Bivalvia > Unionida > Unionidae > Unio > Unio delphinus. The sequence continues at coordinate 6,603,851 of JAQISU010000041.1, read as the reverse complement.
TCATCGTCTCTCTCAACAACTACAGCACACTTCTTTCCATTGCCTTCAGTTTCCTTTACATGAAGATTCATTGAATGAATTTAAACTTTTGACCAATCAGAATACTCTTTACGAGAGTCGTGGGCTAACTGATATATAGAGTGAATATGTTACAAGGGTTGTTGCGGAATGGGACTGAAAAGAACCGTTAAAAACCGGAAAAAAAAACAGATAGTACATTTTTTTAAAATAAAAACGGACTATGTCAAGAAAAATCGGATTCAAGTCGGGATAAAAGCGGAATTCCTTCTAATTAAGTTGTAATAAAAACAAAAGTTGGGTGGGTGGGAAAGAAAGCTCAGCTGGTATTATTTTAAGAAAAGTAAGGATATTGTTTAAAATTTTCAAATGGACTTTCCTCTATATCTGGCAGAATGCAAGATAGATTATTCTTGATGAAAGGTCAGACATGCTCGGGAGGTTCAAATTCTGATGTGTCTTATCTCTCATTAGGCCAGACATGCTTGGAATTTTCATGATTTGATATGTTTCATACTTCTCATTAGGCCAGACATACTTGGAATATTCATAATCTGATCTGTCTAATACCTCTCGTTAGGCCAGACATGTTTAGAATATTCAAGATCTGATCTGGGTCTTATCTCTAATTAGGCCAGACATAGTTGGAATATTCAAGACCTGATCTGTCCCATACCTTTCATTAGGCCAGACATGATTGGAATATTCAGAATCTGATCTGTCCCATACCTCTCATTAGGCCAAACATACTTGGAATATTCATGATCTGATCTGTCTCATGCCTCTCATTAGGTCAGACATGTTTGGAATGTGTGGGTTCTGATAAGTCATATCATTCATCCAGATATGTTTGGAATGTTTGGGTTCTGATCTGTATCATATCATTAGGCCAGATATGCTTGGAATGTTCATGATCTCATCTGTATCATACCTCTCATTAGGCCAGACATGTTTGGAATGTTCATGATCTCATGTTTCTCACATCATTAGGCCAAATATGTTTAGAATGTTTGTGTTCTGATCCATGACATACCATTAGGCCAGTTGTTTGGAATGTTTGTGTTCTGATCCGTGTCATACCATTAAGCCAGATATGTTTATAATTGTTGTGTTCTGATCTGTTTCATACTATTAGGCTGGACAAGTTTTGAATGTTTGTGTTCTGATCCATGTCATACCATTAGGCAGAACGATTTTAGAATATTTCTGTTCTGATCTACCAGATAATTTTGGAATGTCAGTGTTCTGATCCATGTCATACCATTAGGTCAGATATGTTTGGAAAGTCTGTGTTCTGAACCATGTCATACCATTAGGCCAGATATGTTTAGAATGTTTATGTTCTGATCCATGCCATACTATTAGGTCAGATATGTTTGTAATGTCTGTGTTCTGATCCATGCCATACAATTAGGTCAGATATGTTTGGAATGTCTGTGTTCTGAACCATGCCATACCATTAAGCCAGACATGTTTAGAATGTCTGTGTTCTGATCCATGTAATACTATTAGGTCAGATATGTTTGGAATGTCTGTGTTCTGATCCATGTCACACTATTAGGCCAGATATGTTTAGAATGTTTGTGTTCTGATCCATGCCATAACATTAGGTCACTTATGTTTGGAATGTTTGTGTTCTGATCCATGTCATACAATCAAGCCAGATATGTTTAGAATGTGTGTGTTTTGATCCATGTCATACCATTAGGCCAGAAAAGTTTGGAATAGTTATTATATTATGTCTGACATACCATTAGGCCAGACATATTTGGAGTGTTTGTGTTCTGATCCATGTCATATCATTAGACCAGACATATTTGGAATGTTTGTGTTTTGATCCATGTCATAACATTTGGCCAGAACAATTTGGAATATTGATTATATTATGTGTGTCATACCATTAAGCCAGACATATTTGGAGTGTTTGTGTTCTGATCCATGAAATACAATTAGGCTAGATATGATTTGAATGTTTGTGTTCTGATCCATGTCATACCATTAGGCCAGATGATTGGAATGTTTCTGTTCTGATCCATGCCATACCATTAGGCCGGACACATTTTGAATGTTTCTGTTCTGATCTATGTCATACCATTAGGCCAGATATGTTTGGAATGTCAGAGTTCTGATCCATGTCATACCATTAAGCAGGACAACTTTAGAATGTTTCTGTTCTGATTTATGTCACACTATTAGACCAGATATGTTTGGAATGTCTTTGTTTTTAACCATATCACACTATTAGGCCAGATATGTTTGGAATGTTTGTGTTCTGATCCATGCCATAACATTAGGCCGCATATGTTTGGAATGTTTGTGTTCTGATCCATGGCATACCATTAAGCCAGATATGTCTGGAATGTTTGTGTTCTGATCAGTGGCATACCACTAGGCCAAACATGTTTGGAATGTTTGTGTTCTGATCCATGTCATACCATTAGATCAGATATGTTTGAAATGTTTGTGTTCTGATCCATGCCATACGATTAGGCCAGAAACTTTTGTAATATTCATTATACTATGTGTGGCATACCATTAGGACAGATATGTTTGGAATGTTTGTGTTCTGATAAATGCCATACCATTAGGTTAGGTATGTTTGGAATGTTTGTGTTCTATTTTGTGTCATACCTTTAAGTCAGATATGTTTTGAATGTTAGTTATCTGATCAGTGTCATACTATAGGCCAGACATGTTTGGAATGTTTTTGTTCTGATCCATGTCATACCATTAGGCCAGATATGCTTGGAATGTTTGTGTTCTGATCCATGTCATACCATTAGGCCAGACATGTTTGAAATGTTTGTGTTCTGATCTGTTTCATATTTCATACCTCTCATTTTATACTTACTAACTTCTTGTGGATACTGACAGGATATAATAACATCATTTGACTATTGATAGCATGTACTGCAGTGACAGATTGAGACTTTCATAGGCCCTAAACACTGTAAATGTTATGTAAATATTGAAACTAAAAAACAAAACAGTATTAAACGGTGTGAAATAACCAGTATTGCAATCATTCTAAATCAAAATACTCATACATGCAGATCAAATGGTCAAATACAATCCATTTAATGTTATTATCAACCAATTAGTTTGAACGTTTATTGTGCACATAGCATGTGCTTAGTGCTCTTAACAGATAATCTAACACTTATACAGTACCATCTTGTGACTATTGACAGTATACACTAACATTGTGTGACTAATAATAGTTAACACTGACATCTTGTTACTATTGATGGTATGCAGTAACATCTTGTAATATTGATAGTATACAATAATTTTGTGTGAGTACTGATTGTATACTATAGTTATAAGGTTAAATAATAAAGTCCTCAATCAGACAAAACCAAGTCAACAATGAGATGAGTGATGGTGAAATAATACAGTTGTGATCAATAGAAATTTCTGTAACACAATATACAGTGTAATTAACATAATAATTACTGATAACTACAAGATATTATGATATAATGATACACACTGATACTCTGGGTACATCCTTTTTGTACTTCACTTTTTGATACTTAACACATTAATTACCAATAATTATAAGATGATATTATGATGATATAATGATACACACCGATACTCTGGGTACATCCATTTTGTTCTTCACATCTTGATACTTGTGGTTCACTGCAATAGTAGCCCCCAGCATCTGATAGTCCTCACATTTGTATAGAGTTTTAAATTGCTCTTAAAAAATAATAATATTTAGTATTTTATTTACTATTATTAATAGTATTTGTGTACTTTTCACATATATGTATCTTGCAACACTGTATACATATGATAAAGATAAAGGCTTCTCTGAAGAGAATGTATCTTGCAACACTGTATACTTATGATAAAGATAAAGGAATCTCTGAAGAGGATGTATCTTGCAACACTGTATACTTATGATAAAGATAAAGGCTTCTCTGAAGTGAACTATCCTTCCCTCCTTCCAATGGTTTCCTGAGACACAAGTGGTGGTCTTTCAAAACAAGTGATCTTTCAATGGAGGTCATCCAATAACCAAAATTACCTTTGCTTTACAATATGGTCTTTAAGTATATGAATCTCTCAACACATTGGTCTTCCAAGTCTTGTTGTATGAATATAATAATAATAATAATAATAATAATAATAATAATAATAATAATAATAATAATAATAATTATTATTATTATTATTATTATTATTATTATTATTATTATTGTTTTTCAAACACAAGCCATCACACAGGTTGAAACTATCACAAATGTCCACATATTTCAATTTTTGTCCCCCCCTCCTCCCCAGAACAGCCCATACCTGCATATGAAACCTCTTCATCTGGAGAATGCTATTTATATCCAGAATATTGTGGGGGTGTGGTGTAAAATAAAACGTGGATATTTGTGATGGCTTCAATTTTTGTGATGGCTTGTGCTTGTGTACTACCAATGAAAATGTGACCTTTCCACCCTCCCATAATCCTCCATACAAGGGTACTATGGACAGATGGACATAATGATGCACTAAGGGATGGACAGATGGGCATGAAAATGCATTGATGTAGGGACAGATGGACATGAAGATACATGGAGCTTCGGACAGAGGTACATAATCAAAATCAATAAATCTGCAAAATTACAGAAAATCATACATAATCAGAATGACCACTTTGAATTCATACATGATATATCAGTAACCACTTTGAATCCATGCATAATGCATCAGTAACCAGTTTGAATTCATAAATGATGTATCGGTGATCACTTTGAATTCATACATGATATATCAGTAACCACTTTGAATTAATGCATAACGTATCAGTAACCAGATTGAATTCGTACATGATATATCAGTGATCACTTTGAATTCATACATGATATATCAGTAACCACATTGAATTCATACACGATATATCAGTAACCATGTTGAATTCATACATAATATATCAGTAACCACTACAAATTCATACATGATGTATCCGAAACCACTTTGAATTCATACATGATGTATCAGTAACCACTTTGAATGCATACATGATGTATCACAGTAACCACTCTAAAATCATACATAATGTATTAGTGACGACTTTGAATTCATACATAATGTATCAGTGACCACTCATGATTCATACATAATGTATCAGAGTGACAAATTTGAATTCATCCATAATGTATCAGTGACCACCTTGAATTCATAATAAACTATAAGAATGATCACTTATAATTTATACATAATGTATCAGAGTGACCAGTTTGAATTCATACATAATGTATCTGTGACAACTTTGAATTCATACATAATGTATCTGTGACAACTTTGAATTTAAACATAATATATCAGAGTAACTGCTTTAAATTCATACATAATGTATTAGTGACTACTTTGAAATCATACATAATGTATCAGTGACCACATTGAATTCATACATAATGTATCAGTGACCACTTTGAAATTTAACATAATATATCAGAGTAACTGCTTTAAATTCATACATAATGTATTAGTGACTACTTTGAAATCATACATAATGTATCAGTGACCACTTTGAATTCATACATAAAGTATCAGTGACCACTTTGAATGTATACATAATGTATCAGTGACCACTTTTAATTCATACATAAACTATAAGAGTGACCACTTTGAATTCATACATAAAGTATACAAATACATTTTGTACGTAAGGAGCAAGGATATGAAATCAACCAATGCCTAGGATTCTAACAACAACAATCAGAACTTCACACATATATGTAGTCATTACTCCCCACCTCCTTTTCTTCACACATTTTTGCCACATATCTCACTATATACTAAAAGTTCTCTGAAACAATGAGTAACAGTTTTTACTAGAAAACAGACTTTTACATAATAGATAACCTAATGAATAACAGTTTTTACTAGAAAACATGGACTTTTACATAATAGATAACCTAATGAGTAACAGTCTTTACTAGAAAACATGGACTTACATAATAGATAACCTAATGAGCAACCGTTTTTACTGGAAAACATGGACTTTTACATAATAGATAGCCTAATGAGTAATAGTTTTACTAGAAAACATGGATTGTTTTACATAATAGATAACCTAAGGAATAACAGTTTTTCCTAGAAAACATGGACCTTTACATAATAAATAGCCTAATGAATAACAGTTTTTACTAGAAAACATGGACTTTTACATAATATATAGCCTAATAAATAACAGTTTTTACTAGACATCATGGACTTTTACATCATTCATAACCTAATGAGTAACAGTTTTTACTAGAAAACATGGACTATTACATAATAGATAACCTAAGGAGTAGAGCTGGAGATTCTGAACAATTAAGTATGTTGTGCAGTTGGGATAGTATAATTATTATAGTTGGAAAAGGAGATTAAGGGCAACAGAAATAATAAAATGAGTTTGAGGTAGGCAGTAACATTGTTCAATGGGGATATCATAACGAGTTCAAGAAACAGTGTAAAGTATATTGTGCAATGGGGATAATCTAAGTTCAAGAAACACAGTAAAGTCTGTTGTGCATTGGGGATAATCTAAGGAGTTCACGAAACATGGTAAAGTCTCTTGTGCAATGGGGATAATCTAAAGAGTTCAAGAAACAGTCAAATCTATTGTGCAATGGGAATAATCTAATAATTACAACTGAAAAAGCACAGTACATTATATATAATCAAACAAGTAGGACTGTAGAAGAACAATAAGGTAAATTCTGCAGTACAATGGATAATCTAAGTGGCAGAGTTGGAGAAGCAAGGTAAAGTCTGTTGTGAAGTTGACATACTCCAACTATTACAGATGGAAACGCACAGTACTTGCAAGAAGAATAATCTATCAGAATCAGAAAGGCAAAGTAAATGCAGTAGGAATAATTTATTAGAGTTAAAAAGCACAGTAAATGCAGTAGGAATAATCTATTACAATCAGAAAAGCCAATTATTGTGTAGTAGGAATAATCTAATGAGTTGGAAATAGACAATAAGGTCAATTATTGTCTAGTAGGGAAATAGACAATTAGGCCAATTATCAATTATTGTGTAGTAGTGATAATCTAAGGAGTTGGAAATAGACAATGAGACCAATTACTGTGTAGTAGGGATAATATAAAGAATTGGAAATAGACAATAAGGTCAATAATTGTGTATTAGGGATAATTTAATTAATGGGAAATAGACAATTAGGTTAATTATTGTGTAGTAGGGATAATCTAATGAGAAGAGTTGAAGTAGCATGGAATGTGAAATTTTCAAATATGGATTAATCTAATGAATACAAATGTAAAGGCACAATAAAGTCTTAGGCAATTATAAATGACAGTTGTATACTACTGCATGAACCACCAAGTGGACTGCTTTATTGGGAGATCACATTATACTGAGATATTTTATACATAATAATATTGTCAAATAATGAAATGGGTTCTATATCTATACCCAGCTTATAAAAGAGAATTGTTACAGAGAGGTGCCTTATACTGAGGTAAAGTTTTAAATGGTTCTTAGCAGCAAAGAACTACCAACCATATAACAACAGAAAATATTTTTAAAAATTAACAAAATAAATGTGATCCATGACCATATAAATGTGACTGCTTTGGTGGCTTTATGGTCGAAGCTATCATCTCAGATGTGGGAGGTCGCGGGTTCAAACCCTAACTGAATGATACCAAAGACTTATAAAAATGGTACTAACATTTGCCTTGCTTGGCGCTTACCATTAAGAGGTTAGTGTTATCCTGGTGTTAGGATAGTGTGACTGTGTGGGACATCATGCTACATGTGTGCGTCATGATACCCTAGTACTAGACATCACCATAAACTGCCACTCTGCAGACAACATAGCGATATGACAGAATTTGTTTTAAAGCCACATTAAAAATCCAAATTAGACACACATACATCCACACATAATAAGCAGGTCAACAATATACATGGCTGTCAGAGTAAACCGGGAAGTAAGCAAAGTGTGAGGGACCAATATGTATTACTCACGGCACATGTAGTCCACAGTTTCTTGTCTCTGGCAACTCCCTCGTTGGCTAAACAAATTAATCTCACACTCATAGAACCCGCCAAAACCCTTGATGCCATCTACACCAGTTCGATTTGGTGCTCCGACAAGAAGACTAAAAATGATAGTTGGAAGAAATTAAGTTGACACTTATTAACAGTAAATATTATTATAAAAAGAATGTGCTCATTTCATTACTATGAATACGTTGAAAACGTTACATACATATGTTTAATGCAAACAATTTATCAAGTCACCAACGATTTAACTGAGATCCACTCACTCCTTCTAATTGTAAATATAATTTAACAGGACATATACATGCAAATACAAAATAATTTAAGAGAACATATACATGAAAATACAAATTAATTTAACAGGATTAATTTAACAGGACATATACATGTAAATACAAATTAATTTATCTGCACAAGTCTACCTTTTGTGCATATTGCTTAATCGTGCTCACAAGTTTTTTTTATTAAAAAGTATGAAAATAAAATCACCTGTTAATCTACGACATAATACAAATAAACTGACAAAAAGTTAATTTCATCTATAAATGGTTTTTTTCTTAACTATTTTGCATTAGAAAAAGAGGTGGGATCCAAACACGTTTAAATGTACGGGGAAAAAAAGATTGTTAAAATGGCACGAGAATCTAAAGAAGGCCACTCACATTTAAATACAAAAATGCATAATAATTTGTATTTGTCTATGATATTCATTACTTCAATATGCTTATTAGAGTTTAATGATAATAATAATAATAATAATAATAATAATAATAATAATAATAATAATAATGACGACTTTGAATAGCGCCTAATCTTTAGAAGCTCTAAGCGCTTTACAACATCTATAATGATTTGACCACACTGCAGAAAAAACAAATAACAAAAACCAGGAAATTGGAAAACATAAAAACATGCTGAAAACATATAAGATACAAAACATGATTAGGTCTCTAAATTTGTTCCTGCGGTCAAAAAAGGTTAGTTTTAAGAGCAATCTTAATAATGGATCACTGTGTCTTTGTGTCTAATTTCAATGTGCAATTCGTTCCACATCGCCGGGTCAAGGTATGCAAATGATTGTTTTCCGTATGACTTCGTTTTCATAGTGGGAACAATGAGTATATGATTGTCAGAAAAGGAGCATATCTTCCTGGTGTATACACATGGGTGAGGCCAGGTAGGTAAGTTGGAGTGGAGTCCGTCAGTGAAACATAGCACAGAGAACAACATTTTGTGTTTCTGTATCGAATTGATATCCAGTTGAGGGTACAGAGCAGTGGTGAGGTTTGCTTTGATTGAGGTACATGTACTCTAAAGATGATCTGAGCAGCTGTGTTTTGAATTTTATGAAGTTTCTGAAGTAAATATTGAGACGAACCAGAAAGAATTGAATTAGAATAGTCCAGTCTTGAAAATACATCAGAAATACCTGTGTTCAACAAGTGTTTTAGTTGCATCAACTGAAAGATATTTGCGAATGGAACTGATGCATCTCAAGTCAAGATATTCAACCTTGCATATGTTCATGACATGTTGGTGCAATGTGAGAGTACTATCTAGAGTAACGCATAGTTTTTTACTGACTGTGAGAATTTAATGTTGGTGCTGGTGTTATTTATTGTCTGAGGTAAAGGATGTGAATGAGAAAGTCTTTGTGTTGTGATCAGAATTACCTCAGTTTTATCATCATTATCTGCAGCTTGTTACATGTCATCCAGGATTTCACATCAGAAATGCATGGATGGTAGCATCAACTTCAGTTGGGTGGCTAGACTTGGATATTTGCGTGTCATCAGTGTACAATTGGTGAGACACTGGGTGATGATCTATGACACTTGAGAGCGGCAAAGTGTATAGAATGAAGCGAACTGGTCCAAGAACAAGCCCCTGTGGAACACAACAACACAGATAAACTGGGCTGGAATGTATTCCATTTGCAGATACAATTTGTGTCCTGTTGACTAAATAGGACTTCAACCACTGTAAGGCTATATTCTGAATGCCAAATATATACTGGACACTTTCAGAAGAGTAGTTTCAGTACTGTGGAAGGGGCAATATGCAGACTGTATATTGCTAAAAAGACTGTTTGAATTCAAATGAGATACAAGTTGAGTTAGAACAACTTTTTCTAAGATTTCTTATTAGAATGGGAGATTAGAAACTGGGCGGTAGTTCTTTAATTCGTTATGGTCAAGTGTTGGTTTCTTCAGCAGAGGCTTTACGATGACAGTTTTGAAAAATGATGGGAATTTCCCTGAAGAGAGAGAGATAATAATAACATCAGTTAGTGAAGGCAATATTGGGTCTAATCACTCAAGCAGCAGTGATGTTGGAATTGGATCAAGTTCACAAGACTTTGGTGCACTCTTTATCACGATTGTCCATACTAAATCAATAGAGACAGCATAGGTCTCGCTAGGATTTTAAAACCAGGAGTACAGGACTCCCATTTTGGCAAAAACAGAGTCCACCAGCAAAAGTTGCAGTTCCATCCAAAAATGTTTAACTTTGCAGATTAGAACTGTTGGTTGCCATTGAGTTTAATTCCCCTATTCTTTATACATGTAACACTGACATGTAGAACTGAATCAGCCCATTCGGCGTGTCTGGTAATTCTGCACAACAATACGTCATTTCTGTAAGTATTCGATAATGTGCCTTTTTGGTAAAAATATTTAAGGGGGGGGGGGCTGAAATGCAGACAGAAAGATTGCAAAGTAATGTATTTCATTTCCATAGCCTGATGCATAAACATTACATCTTTTCAAAGCCATGCGTAGAATAGTCCACTACATCAGTTCTAGCAACTTGAGCACAGTTCTGAATCTCATTAAATTTTCTTCATGTTTTCATTTAACGCCAAAATACTTGTGTAAATTTGCAAATGTCATAATGTCTAAGTCTCGATGAGTCTTGGTTTTCAGTTCTAATGCAATATTTATACAGCTACAATCGGAAATGAAATCAATTACAGGATCATGGGGCTTCGCCAATGCAGCAAATTGCAATTCTATTTTCCATTTTGGTGACATAATATACCATCTGGCAATATTTGTGGTTACACCAATTTTGGCTGATAAAAACTGTACATACAGTCTTGCGTTTGGAGTAGAGAAAATCAAAGGCCCCATGACAGGAAGCAGCGAACATGGATATAACAACGCACTGTTATATCATAATCCACTTATGCTGATATTTGGCCTTATTACTGTATGATATATTATAATCAAAATAACCATGGAACTGACTATATAGTTAAAATCGAACACCTCTGAAGGCGGAAACGTGAAATGAGTACAGTCAACCAGATGACCCTAATTTAAAAAAAAAATACCAGATGGAAGAAAAAATAGTTTTGCTGACACTTCAAAGAGAACTGATTACCTTTGAAGCACTGATATATACTAAACAAATAAATAAATCCGTCTCAATGTTCTACAATTATCTGATGTTGCAGCATCAATAACAAACGGGTATTTGTTAGGTCCTTCAACTGAAGCCTTTAGCTGTGCCTTCAAAATACAAATGTACCATCATCAAAGCAAGCCGACGACCTTTGCTCAAAGAAAGTCAGCGACAACCTCAAATAAAAGCATTGCCTCATTTTGTATAGTGATAGAACATATTTATTGTGCCGCGAAACTTTCCTGTTTGAAAAAGAAAAAAACAACAAAAATGCTGCCCCTCCTCATGAGCATACGGATGACTCCTGCGTGGGTGATTTTCTGCATCCAAATACGCGTAATTAAGCATTTCCAAGATCTCTGGTTCAGACAAGTTCAATACTCCTAATGGTTATCACTGAAATTCTGTATCATAACTATATGGTGATGAGTCAATTGAAATTGTGTTGTCAAGCGAATCTCTAATGGTTTGTACTTTGTCATGGAAGAAATTTGCAAATAGGTCCAGAAGGTCTACTGAAGAGAATGTAGTTGGAAGTGGTGTACATTTGTTCCTTGACATTAGTTTGTTAATTATCTCAACAAGCTCTTTGCAGCTGGAAAAATCTACGTGATCTTAGTACTGTAGTGGGATAATTTTACTAAATGGACTATGTTAGGGACGTTCTTTTTAGCGGCTTCATAGATTTGTTTATGAATGGTGAGTCTGGTGGAAAGCCAAAGCCTCTGCTTTTCGGCGATGTCTTTTAGTAGTCCGAAGCTGGTCTCTAACACTGCTATACCATGGAAAATACTTTTTTTTATTGATTCTCTTCATTTGGTGGCTGGGGCCTGTTTTTTCAAGCAATGAACGCAAGCAGTTATTGAGTTGTTCTGCTGTATGATGTTGTTAGGTTTACTTAGATGTCATGCATTAATTTGGTTCTATTATCATACAGAGGTTTTTCTTAGTAGCAAATAAAGGTAGAGGGTTAGGGACTGATACGTCGAGAGGGCTTATAATGAAGAGGTGATCTGATACAAGTTCGTGGGATACAATGGTGGATTGCAGAATATTATCATCAAGTCTATGAAGAAACCAGTCTAAAATGTGACCAGGTTTATGGATGTGTTGTATAACGGACTCTTTAAGGTTGAAAACATGAATTGAATCTAGGAGTTTTGACGTGTATGGGTTTTAAGGAAAGACGAAGTGAAAGTTGAAATCTTCAAGAATAAATAGGTTGCCATCTATCGAATTTCCATCCTCCAGAAGATTCGGAAACTGCTCCAGAAAAAGAGTTTCAGTCAGCTTGTTTTTTCTACTAGGAGGGGGCGAGACAGAAAAAATGGACTGACCTTTGTTCCAGTGTGAGTGTTGTTTGGACTAGTTTAAACGATGTGTGGCAGAAATTGAAGGTTGTGTTGTACTTAATTTTTTCATGGAATTCTTTGTTATGACAGCAATTCCAGCCAAAACGATTTTTAAAAATGTCCATAAAGATAAATTGAAAATTCACCGTCACCAGAGCCTAACCAAAGTGTCTAGATCGACCCAATATTCCTATCAAATTCAGTGTTGTTGATGATTCAGATTTAAGTTATCTTGGGACGGATGGACGGACAACACAAAAGCAAAGTTTATCCCACAAACGGGTGCTGGAGACATAACTATTAGTAGATCAAGTAGGTTTAAATGTATTTTTTTTTTTGGCATTAGGAAGAAAATAAAAAAGTGACTTGTACCCTTCGAAGGTATTTATATGATGCTTTCAAATGCAGACTGACACACCATATCAGTTCTATCACGACTTATTATTAATTTTCTGGTAAATATTTGTATCTAACATTGTTGTAACGTTTGAAACTGAAGTCTTTGATTTTATTTCTAATGCATCTACAAACAATCATCCGATGAAAATATGACAATTGAGGCCCCCGGGCCTGCCGAGTGGTCTAAAGCGATCGCCTTGTACAGATCACTGCAATCTCCATGTGGGTATCTGAGAAAGTTTGCCAGTAGTTTCCCATGGGTCGGTGTTTCCTCTCAGGTTATTCCTCCACTACTAATACTGGTCACCATGTAAATTGTATCTTGAGCAGGGAATTGACATTAAAGCCAACACAAGCATCAATATAATGATTAGGTGTATATTCTTGTGTGAACTATCCACAGATGAATCGAAGAGTATGGTATTCAATTGATAATATCATGAAAGAGATCGACCATTTGAGGGTTGGGGGCGGACAGGGGCCTAAAACAAAAAAAAAATGATGCCATGTCTAAATATTTCCTAAAACATGCATCCAGACATGTGCAAAACACGTGCCCCCTTCTCTGTCTCTCTCGTACCGATAATTGCAATAACCGCTTCAATTCTACAATTTCACCGGCTAACCACCTGCAGTAATTCCTCGTCAAATATACATGCTGAAGGGCGCTAGTATGCAGTAGTGTAGATATATCTCATATAAAATAAAAATCGACTATAATGGTTCTGATGATAGAAATAATTAAATGTCGACTAATACAAATTAGATCGTTCATTCTTTTATTGATTATGCTATATGCAATATACTAATACAGCATGTGAAGTAATAAATACAGCATCAGATTTTTCCAATAGTTTTGTGATGTCTGCTAACTGACATTTATAAACTCCATTACTCCATGCCAAACAGGTGTACCAGTCTGGTTTAGGATACAGTTTACTTTTTACTTTATCATTAATGGAGAGGGTTGCGATTACATGTAATGACAAGTGGAGAGAGAGAGAGAGAGAGAGAGAGAGAGAGAGAGAGAGAGAGAGAGAGAGAGAGAGAGAGAGAGAGAGAGAGAGAGAGAGAGAGAGAGAGAAAGAGAGAGAGAGAGAGAGGGGGAGGGGGATATGTGTTCTTAAATTAATGTACCCTATATTTGAAAATTAACAAGCTCATCATGTTCCTCCCCACCTTTTGAAAAATTTAAATGACATCCTTGGAGAGAGAGAGAGAGAGATTACACACATCTGGATGGATGTTATAGAAAACATTTGGACGTAGCGTCAGTATTCTTTTTAACGGTAACTCAGGCTGGACATTCTGCAACACAAATTCAATATACCCAACAAGGTTACGTTTGGAAGTGAATCAACCGCCAAAAATATTATACATAGAAAAGTTCATGAACAGGGTAGGGGCCCTGAAAGGCCCAGTGGTCTAAAGCGCTTTCTGTTACGGATCACTGCCATCTCACCTCTGTCTGTGTGGGTTCGAGTCTAAGTTTCGGCTAATGCAATTATGTGAGAAAGCGTGCCAGTAGCTTCTCGTGGGTCGGTGGTTCTTTCCGTTTTTTTTTCTTCCCGGGTTCTTCCTCCACCAATACTGGCCGCCATATATACCCTATCGTGTGCTGAAAAATGGTGTTAAACCCTAAAATAACATCATGAACAGGTATGGGGTAAACCCTATGTATCTGTGCTAAATTTACCACCAACAGATGTGCCCACATACATGTAAATGTTTTGGATTTTCATAAAACAAACTCAAACAACCTACCTTGTAGTACCAGAGCTATTCGCTATGAAAGCTACAGTGTATCCAAACATTGCATTGTCTTCTTCATGAAAATATATCGGCTTTCTAACATCCACATTGAATGTCCTGACCTTATCCACAATAACCCAGACGAATATAATAAACAAAAGTAGATGATCGACCAAACCGAACTTTGTGTTCATTTTTGAATCTCTCATTCACATTGGAAAATGAAATATCAACAAAGATGACAAAAGGTGTACGCCTATAGCCTGAACGTGTGTCGGAAACGGGCGTTCATGCATCTCACATTTTCATGCATCCTTATAGTACCGTATACACTAATATATAGACACACTCATGGCTTGAATGGCAGCAATATTTCTAAAGGGTTTCTGCCATTCTGGCATTATAGATAACATGACATACAGATGTTACAACATGATGTGGAAGATACAGCAAACGGTTCGGCTGATTTAAAAATCACATTAAACAGAAATACGGCCGTTTCAGAGGAGACAGTGGAGAAAAGCACAACGTGTTGATGCTGATGTTAATAAGTGGTTAAAGGGAAGTGTGTTGGTTGATTTAATACTGAAGAACTGAGATAATGAAACCACTCATCTATGTATGTATGTTATGTGTGTGCATGTGTGTATGTATGTGTGTATATGTATGTATGTTGGAAATATGGGAACTACATACACACTAATATTGCTATTGACATATGTAGCTTTCCAGTGGAGAAAAGCACAGCATGTTGATGCTGATGTTGATAAGTGGTGTGCATGTGTGTATGTATGTGTGTGTATGTATGTTGGATATATGGGAACTACATACACAATAATATTGCTACTGACAAATGTTGACTTATAAATTGTGTGGGGAAAGACCGATTCCTTGTAGGCATATTTGTACTACAAATAACATTTACGAATATATACATCACAATGGCTTTCTATGATAATTCTTGACTAAGAATCACTGAAACTAGCATGGATACTGTATACTGCCACAAATCCAAATTGACGCTGATAAGGCGTTATTCATTGTCATTGATTTCAGCGTTCACTGCTATATTGATTGACAGGGGTGTAAATAAACAACGGAACGCACCGAAACGCCGGAACGCACATCAGTTATATGTTATATACCATAATGTATAGTTGTGGTGAATGTGTAATTCATGTTTGTAACATTTAATATTAGTTATATAATTAATTAATATGTACTTTCTTTTCTGCAAGTGATGCAACATCAATCTAAAATGAAGCTGCAAACTGCGCATTTTGGCGACAGTTCGTACAGTAACACAATTTAATATTAACAGCGTGTATTGCAATTTATACATTAGCTATTAATAATAAAACATATTATTATTGATTGTATATTGATTTCTTAAGTAGATTATTATGTTGTCGTTATTTATTATTACATTTTTCTTATTATCTTAAGTTTCGTGATGTGTGAATTTTTGCAATCCAACATGCGAAACGGATGTATAGTTTGAGTGTAACTATCATGAATTAAGCGTGATAATGGTCTAAATACAAAAAAAATTATGCGAGATTGGCGTCTCAAATCATTTCCGTCTTTCGTTGACCTTTTTATAAACCTCTTCTACTATTTGAAGTAGAGTATGGGATAGTGGCAGAAATTGATTTAATACACAAAACAAGTTTTGGTACATATTTCAAAATCTATTTCATAAAAGATACAAATGTTTCAAAATTAATATAGAAAAAAAACTTGCCCACTCAGAAATAAAATAAGATTAAATGTAGCAACAAGAGGAATATACACATCCCACGTTACATCAATCAAACCGAGAAGACTTCAGCCTCAATATACAGCCTCTTTGCCAAACAAGTTACGATCGTTGCGCATTTTTACTCGACAAAAATTAACCTCAGTACATCTCCTATGGTACCATTTACAACAATCTGAGCACTTAATGGTATCATGGTCACATTCCAAATTACACTTGCCACAGGGGTATGTAGCTATTTGTCTTGATTCACTGATGAACACAGCCAACTGACCTAAGATTTGCCGAGTTCAATCACTTTTATACGAATGAAAATGCCATTGTCATCAACTTGTATTCTGATAAAGCAAACTCATATGCCCCGATTGCAAAGTATATATGCCAATACACCCATATTATACAACACAATTCCATCTGGAGATGCCTTCATATCAGTACACTAGAAATAAGAATGGGATATTTGATTAAGGTAAAAAGAAAAGAAAAGTACAAAAAAAATAATAATGCAAATTACTGAATGTGAGAAAGTTAAATGAAGGCAAGAACTAATTGTGAAAGAAAACATTTGAAGTAAGGGATTGTTTATAAATGACGTCACGCACCTGGGGGCGGAGAGGGTCACATATTTGTACGCTGTATGACGAGGGCGAGGAAGGTGTCTAAAAATGTGACGTCACATCAAAATGCGCAACTTTAAATAAAAGTACCACTCAATTTTTTGATTGCTTACAATTTAAAAAAAATGGAAATACAGCTTTTTCTGGGGATGGGGAGCAGAGCTTTGTGATGTCATATTTGAGGGGTCTGACTTTTTGTGACGACATGTGACGAGGGGGGTTGGGTGGTGGTGAAAAAATCTGCCATTCAAACCTCCTGTTATCTGTGTTTAACATTAAACAGTATCTACATAAAATACATATTTGCAAATAAAATGTATCAGTTGTTGCCGGTTATAATAAACACAGTGCTTCAATAATATGCTTTCAAATGTGAAATGGAAAGATGAAAGAAGCGATTAAATTTATAAATAATATGTTCCCAAGCGTATATATGTCCTATTAACAACATTACATGTAAAACATAATTAATAACAGTACATTTCTTAAATTCAGTTAAACTCGGTGAAGTAGATGTTTTCAATATTAATTGCATTTTATCATTAGCATTATTATCGGATTCATTGTTGTATGTCACTGATTGCAAAATGATGATTTGTAGTCTTTAAATTAGCATTCTACATGAATATTTCTGTCATATAATTGAGCCTTTCATAAGAAAATTTGGCCAATTCGATGTTATTTGTTGCCGATTGCATACCGGTATTTTTTATCTTCAAAATGGTTAATGTAATGTAGTAAAATCAATTTGAAAGAAGAAAATGTACTGAATGTCATAATAACATTTTGGATGATAAATTCCATTACCTCGATAATACTTGCTCTCTCTCTCTCTCTCTCTCTCTCTCTCTCTCTCTCTCTCTCTCTCTCTCTCTCTCTCTCTCTCTCTCTCTCTCGTAATAGTATTCTTACATCTCAGCAACTTTATTGTCAGATGATATATGATACGCATATTAGGTATTTTAACTGTAGTAATGTATTTTATTTTATTTTGCTTTTTTATTTGTTTGCTAATCATCCATGTTGTAATGACTCAAGCCTTTTTTAAATGATGTCAGTAATATGTACCCAATAATTATTGTTGTATTGTTGTTTTAAATCAGGTCGTTAAATATATCATATATTATATTTCTCATAGAGTATTATATTAAAGTGTTCTCCTTGGTATAGAAGTGTTAACGACCAGCTTCGTACTGCTAAAAGACATCGCCAAAAAGCAGAAGGCTTTGCATTACACCAGACTCACTATTCAAAAAACAAATCTACGATGCCGCTAAGAAGAACGTCACAAACATAGTCCAGTTAACCATATCATCCCACTACAGTTCTAAGATCGCGGAGAGTTCCAGCTGCAATGAGCTCTTCGAGATAACTAACAAACTAATGTCAAGGAACAAATGTACACCATTTCCAACGACCTTCTCTTCACTAGACCTACCAGACCAATTTGCAAATTTCTTCAATGACAAAGTTCAAACGATTAGTGATTCGCTTGACAGCACAAATTTCAACTGATTCGTCACCATACAGGTATGATGCAGAATTTCAGCGACAACCGTTAGAAGCATTTGAACCTGTTTCTATATATTTAGTACGGACAATCGTGATTAAAAGTGAACCAAAGTCTTGTGAACTTGATCCAATTCCGACATCACTGCTGCTTGAGTGCTTAGAACCAATATTGCCTTCACTAACTGATGTTATTAATATATCTCTCTCATCAGGGGAATTCCCGTCATTTTTCGAAACTGCCATTGTAAAGCCACTGCTGAAGAAACCAACACTGGACCATAACGATTTAAAGAACTACCGCCCAGTTTATAATTTCCATTTGATATCAAAAATCTTAGAAAAGGTTGTTCTAACTCAACCTGTATCTCATCTGAATTCAGTCTTTTTAGCAATGTACAGTCTGCATATCGCCCTTGCCACAGTACGGAAACTACTCTTTTGAAAGTATTTAATGACATTCTCTCTGCTTTGGATAGTGGAAAGATTACAGTCCTCGCCCTCCTTGATTCCTTGATTTATCTGCAGCATTTGACACAATAGACCATGATATAATACTTCATCGTCTCCAGAATGTGTTTGGCATACATAATATAGCCTTAGAGTGGTTCAAGTACTACTTAGTCAACAGGACACAAATTATATCTGCAAATGTAATACACTCCAGCCCAGTTGACGTATGTTATGGTGTTCCACAGGGATCTGTTCTTGGCCCTGTTCTCTTCATTCTGTACACTCAGCCGCTCTCAAGTGTCATAGATCATCACCCAGTGTCGCAACAATTGTACACTGATGACACCCAAATATACAAGTCTAGCCACCCAACTGAAGTTGATGCTACCATCCATGGAGTAGAGAAGTGCATTTCAGATGTGAAATCATGGATGACATGTAGCAAGCTGCATATGAATGCTGATAAAACTGAGGCTATTCTGATCACAACACAAAAACTTTCTCATTCACATCCTTTACCTCAGACAATAAATATCAGCAACACCAACATTAAATTCTCACAGTCAGTACGGAATCTAGGTGTTACTCTAGACAGTACTCTCACAATGTACCAACATGATATGAACATCTGCAGGGCTGCATATCTTGACTTGAGAAGCATCAGTTCCATTCGTAAATATCTTTCTGTTGATGCCACGAATATTCTTGTGTGTTCATTAGTACTTTCAAGACTGGACTATTATAATTCAATTCTGTCTGGTTCATCACAATATTTACTCCAGAAACTTCAAAACATTCAAAACACAGCTGCACGGATCATCTTTCGAGTACCTCGATCAGAGCTCACCTCACCACTGCTCTCTACCCTACGCTGGCTATCAATTCGATATAGAATCAAACACAAAATTTGTTCTCTGTGCTTTATTTTAATGACAGACTCTAGTCCAACATACCTATCCAGCCTCACCCATGAGTATACACCAGCTAGATCCCTACGGTCTTCTTCTGATAATCGTATACTCATTGTTCCCAAGGTGAAAACAAAGTCATATGGACAACGTTCGTTTGCATGCCAGGGATCGGTGACGTGGAACGAATTGCCCATTGAAATTAGACACAAAGACATTGTGGTCCCTTTTAAGAGTGCTCTCAAGACTAACCTGTTT
Organism: Unio delphinus; assembly: GCA_029339505.1. Lineage (NCBI taxonomy): Eukaryota > Metazoa > Mollusca > Bivalvia > Unionida > Unionidae > Unio > Unio delphinus. Next base: position 6,583,390 of record JAQISU010000041.1, on the reverse strand, counting down.
CGACTTCAGGGACAAACTTAGCGACCTAATCATGTTTTGTATCTTATATATTTTCAGCATCTTTTTATGTTTTCCATAGTGTAGTCATATCATTATTGATGGTGTAAAGCGATTAGAGCTTTTAAAGATTAGGCGCTATACAGAGTCCTCATTATTATTATTATTATTATTATTATTATTATTATTATTATTATTATTATTATTATTATTATTATATTTAAACTCCTACAATTATTACAAGAAAGATTATCCATCCTCATTTATTCTTTCTGTATATCTATATTATGATTATTATTTTCAACATACTCGATTCTTTTTAAAGCCCACATCATTAATTACTTTTTTTAATGTTTATCTCAAATCTTAAACCATCTGATATATCTAAATTGGATACACCCACCACCTTGCTAGAACTTAAGTTATTAGTATTATCATTATTATTATTGTTATTATTATTATTATAGTATTATTATTATTATTATTATTAGTTTACATACCTATAACGTTAATAGTTTACCCATGTCAATTTGTGACTGCTAACAGTTTGTATCTATACATTTTGATTCAGGTATGTGATTCTTGGTTCCACTCTACGTGTGAAGTGATTACAAGCAAAGACTTTAAGACCTGGTCTTCCAATTCTGTCTGGTTTGTCACAATATTTACTCCAGAAACTTCAAAACGTTCACAACAGAGCTGCACGGATCATCTTTAGAGTACCTCGATCAGAGTACACCTCACCACTGCTTTGTACCCTACACTGGCTATCGATTCGATACAAAATCAAACACAAAATTTGTTCTCTGTACTATGTTTCAGTGACAGACTCCAGTCCAACAGACCTATCCAGCCTCACCCATGTGTATACACCAGCTAGATACTTACGCTCTTCTTCTGATAATCGTATACTCATTGTTCCCATGGTGAAAACAAAGCCATATGGACAACGTTCGTTTGCATACCATGGCACGGCGACGTGAAGTGAATTGCCTATTGAAATTAGACACAAAGACATTGTGGTCCCTTATTAAGAGTGCTCTTAAAACTCACCTGTTTCGACTGCAGGGACAAACTTAGAGACCTAATTGTATTTTGTATCATACCTGTTTTCAGCATGTTTTTATGTTTTCCAATTTCATTCTTTTTGTCATTTGTTTTTCTGTAGTGTAGTCATATCATTATTGATGGTGTAAAGCGCCTAGAGCTTCGAAAGATTAGGCGCTATACAGAGTCCTCATTATTATTATTATTATGAGGGACACATCTGTTGTCAGTGTCGTTCGATAGGAGGCAAATGTGATTACTTGATGGGTATCACATGTCTTCAAAAAATAATGAATTTTTTTAATGATTTATTTGTATATTTGTCAAGGCTATTTGATAATTTTCTCCCAAACATTTATATTACTCATATTATTAGACTTGTAATTATATAACCTCAATTTCTTGCAACTTTTCAGGAGACCAAATATATTTTTGATTGTAATGATCAGTAATTTTAGGAATCTGTAAAGTTACTGACACTTACTGAAATTTGATTTTTAGTCTATGTGTTACTTAGGCAAGTATAGTTATATGTGTACTTGTCTTGTTTTTATTACTGCGGAGTACATGTTGGATTGTCAAGAAACAGAAACTTAATGACAAGCAATATTTAGAAAGTTTCTTAAAGGCAAGGGTATAAAAAGGTTAACAGTCAGGTCGACAAATGGTAAAATCACTATACCAAAGACACCATCAGGAGGGAAAAAAACATCGCCAGAGAAAAAGGATGAGAGCTGAGCGGAGTCAGGTTAGAACAAAATAAAAAAGGAGGACAGTCTTAACAAAGAATATATATATATATATATATATATATATATATATATATATATATATATATATATATATATATACAGAAAGAGAGAGTTTTGGCATTTTTTTAATTAAAGCGTATTATGTGCACTAATAAAACAATATCATAACAACATTTGTTATTTATGATTTATGTATTAAGTCCCTACAATAAAAAATTATAATATTTAATGTACATTATCATAATTTCTTTAGCAGTATTCTATTTTTGTCCCCATTACTGTCCATTACAGCTCATTACTGTTCATTACTGTACATTACTGTGTTTAGGGAGAGCTAGTTTGAACGTAATGTTGCCTAAATTTGTTGCTTCAGAGAACAATTATAACTTTTCATGTTTTATCAAGTCAACAATAGCAGTAAATGATATTTGATTACACATTGCTGTTACTTTTTCTGACTTGTGGGAAGACTGCCTTAATTGGAAGCATTTTAGGGGTTGGCACATCTGAGGAAGTAACTATCTGCAGATAAATTGTATCTTCTTAGATATTAATAATCATTCGTGTTTTATTATTTATTGCATAAACCATTTATAATTAATATGCATGGGAAAATACATGTTTGAGGAAAATGAGATAAAATATTTTTCATTTGTATTTTGAACTTTATTAGACCATCCAACTCATATGATTTTGCTGCAAGTCTTAGGAAAATTACCCTTACAATACGAGCTTAGGGCATACTAGCAAAAAACTATGGAAAATTGATCGTTGCAGAAAATTTGGTTCATTCATGTTTTTATTTGAATCCAAGTTTTATCTTAGGATTAGTGGAACTGGTCAGGGAATGAGACTAATTGATTAGTGGAACTGGTCAGGGAATCAGACTAATTTTACAGCAGCACTCCAGACACTTATTTGTTCATGTAAAGCATCTGCATGATGAAACTGTTTATTATAGAATTTTTAAAAATGGCACCCAAAAAACGATGCATGTTTCAAAGAAAAGAAAAAAAGCTTCAACACAGAAGAATCAAAAGGAATATTCAGATTCTTGCAAATAAAAACTGGAAAGGACAGTTACATTTATTGGACTAAACATGCCAGTTTGAGTATGTCTTGTGACAGGTGTTACGTGCTTAGGCTCGAATAAACAGTAACATAGAAAGAGTGAAAATAACAAGATTGTAAAAACTTAATAAATAATTTATTCAGCACAAATGTTTTCCAGAAAATAAAAATATTCTTACGGTTTGAAGAGTCAATTCCAAAATTAATCCAAAAATAATTTAAAATATAATCCTCTGGAGAAATTGCAAAAGTCCTGGTAATAAAATGTCCAATTAATTCCCAGTTCGAAAATATTGAAGCATGCAAGATGGAAGACGATGTTACGTGATGAAGTTAGTTCTTGGAAATGAAATTCAATGAGCACTATAATTTTCCAGATAAATAACAAAATAAATCCTCTTGATCCAAACGAACTGAAATAATTTCCAATACAAGGTTATTTAAAATAACTCAAAACAATACAACTTAATATTCTAACAGCCCAACTTCTACTAAATAGTTCGCTCCAAAACATAATTTATATACCTGTTTGTACGTAAACAAGGAAGGGTTCACATGACATTCTAAAGTCTTTTAGATCAAATTTACGTTCTAAAAATCTCGTACCCACCGTACGACCCAACTAAAAATAGAAAGATGTTTATAAGAAAGCTCCATAATGTCTTTGGAATCAACCAATGATTTTAAAAGCTTGTTTACAACTCTAAAGCCTGGTCAGAAATGAGGTCAACACCTGGTGTTTATTCTTAGAGTACATGTCATCCCACTTTCTAAAAAAAAATATATCCCAATGAATGAATCTTAAACTTAAAATGTCAAATTTGAATCTGACAAACAAACAATTAAAATAAAAAATAAATGACCCAAATCAAATACACGTAACACAGGAGATATGACTGTTATCGTTGTGTGAAATGGGAAGAGAATTTCCGAGAATTAAGTCAAGTTGAGAGATAGCAACAAGCCATTTAGCTGCATAGGGTTCGGAACTAGAGTTTGTGCAATTGTACATGTGTGTTAAATAGCACCTACACGTACTTTACAAACTTGTCAGTTGAAGAAAATGTTTATCGTTGATGCGTGAAACGTTTAATTATGATTTCCAGTTTTACAATAACAGTTATTGATATTTTGTTACACCTTACTGACAACTGGTCAATTTTACAGAAAAAAAATTAACTGTCATATTGAGACCAACTCGTCAGGGTTGGCAGGTATGCTTTATTGTTCTAGTGTCAGAAAGTGTCGGGGTTCACAAAGAATCTTTTTGGAGTCTGGTCTCTATTTCAATTGCAGTCCCAACCCAAAATAAAATTAAAATTTGTCATACTTTGACCCCCAAAAATTCTTTTCTTATAGTGATACTATATTTCCAACATTTGTAGTACTCTTGTTTTCAAATATATGATAGATTTCAGCCCCACTAATTTTTCATTTCTTTGATGAAACTGGCCATGAATTTTATCATAACTAATTTTTGTCCATGAAAAGTTGAAATTATGTTTTGCTGTAATATTTTTTTTTTATTTATAATAATTCATGGATTTAAGAAATATCAAAATTGCATTATTGTGGTAGTACAATATACAGCATATAACATAGACATGCCTGGATAAATCATAATCTCTACAAACTTACAATTTGCAGGCTGATCTTGCCAAGCAGGCAGGGCGACTGAATGTTGCTCATACTGAATTGGCTAGTGCTCAGGAGCAATTGGATGATAAGCAGGTAGAGTTGGACAAATTGCAGGACATGTATGATGCTGCCATGAAGGAAAAACAAGTCCTCGTGAATGATGCTGAATCCTGCATGAGGAGTATGACATCAGCCTCTGCTCCCATTGGTGGTTCGGCTGGTAAAAAGGTCATATGGAGAGAACAGAGCAAAAAGTTTAAATCTCAAATAGACAGGTACATAGCCAACGTAATAAGTACCGCTGCTATTAAAAAATAATCATATTAGAAGTATCAGTAATACAGTTACATGTATTTAACCAACCAACTCCGGGGAGGATGTATTTCTATGATTCTTGTCTCCACCATCTAATGTTATATTACAAGCAGCAAATATAGACCTATTGAATAGTTCGCATGATTTTCAACCCAATAAAATGCAACTGCTAAAACATACAGTGCACAGTTCACATAATACAATTGATAAATGGATAGTATTTGTGTATCCATCTATTTTATTAGAGATCATTGTAATTTATAAGATAATACAAAGCATATCATGTGGATTGGAAGGCCCAGAGTATTTATTACAGAATTTATCAATATGAGGTAAATGTACCTGCCTTTTGAAAAACTCTTGGATATAGCTTGACTTTATTATTTACGTTTCTCTCAGTCAACCCATAGGTTAAAGTTTTTAGTTTCCACTCTGTACTTTGAAAACTGATTTTGACATTCAACCCTCATCCTATTTAAACTGCTGAATAATGGCACAGGAGAACAAACATAGGTGCAAATCCAGGAGAAAGACAAGTGTTATCAACAAATCAGCTATACTTCCAAATGTTTGTTTCAATTTGATACATGACCCTGTTTCATCACCACAGTACATCATTTGTGAACTTTGCCTGTGAAAATTAGAACTGGGCACCTCCCACAGCAGTCTTCAAAGGACTTTACCCTAGCTATTTTCAAGCTCAAGTAAAAATAAAATGGTGTTTAATGTAAAAAAATTGTTCAACCCATCTTTTTAATTTGACATGTTATTGCATATGACTAGATATACATCATGTAAAAGTTGCATACCAAATCCAGAGATGCTCAAGTCACATGACCAAAACAACTTTTTTGAATGAGAAAGTCACATCGGATTGGTTCCTCATTATTGATTTAACAGCGGAGTATGTCAATGTAGCCTGGAAAATCAAAATGGCAACAGGCAGTAGGGATGAGTTCCTCCACACAGTTTAATAGTTGTTTAAACAGATCACCTACAATCTCTTCCCAGTGACCATAAATTGAGAGCTTTCAGAAAGTTTTGGAGTCGACAGGTGAGTTGAGATGCAAAGCCACCCAATTTCTAGGTTAGGAGGCTAGTTTATAAGACATTGTTCAAGCATAAAAGCATAAAAGCATCACCACTGATAGATAATCAATTCCATGTATTTTTTTCATCACCAGTTTTCTATTATTTGCTTCTACTAGTTTGAATCCTGCATGTTGTTCATATATTACACTGTTGACAATCTGCGGTGTTTTGTGTTACATGGGAAAGTCCGTATAGACAATGCATTGAAAATATGATCATAGAATCTGCAGTCTAATGGCTTAACTAAATTAAACCCTGCTGCAAGAGCCTAAGGTATAATTCAGTTTATATCTCAAGCCCCCAAGGTCTTATCATCTCCTACAGCTTACTGTAAACAAAATATGCATATTTCCTTTGATATGTCTTCTCAATAACTTTTGATTTTTCCAACAGTTATTCTATTTGGTTCTTTTTGGATTCAGGATCTAACCTGTTTTAATACATATTTGTAATGCATCAATTACAATTAAACATTGTACAGAATAAAAAAAATCCCATTAATTACAGTTTTCAACGCCTCTACAAGAAAAAATAGCTATTGAAAGTTTGTTTGGACCATAACTGGATATGGTGTTCTATTGTTGTTGGGAGCAGGGTGTACTGTCTGTGTTATATTAACGATGTAATTTTGTAAATTATTTTATCATCTTCCTTCAGCAAAATATTGATATTGTGGTAAATCCTATTTAATATGCATAGTGCTTTAAATTTGCTTTAGATTGGTTGGAGATATTTTTTGAGTACTGGATTCCAGTCTTACTCGGGAACATTCATTGGGGAGTTCAGGAGCGAGCTTCAAAATAACTGGTAAAATCAGTAGACATATTCCATACACATGTGACCTAAATCTCATAGCAATGCTGGTGGTCAATGCAACGGTCAGCCTAATCTCGTTGTGGTGTATTTCTGTTAAAGCTGGTGATGGAGGTAAGTTAATGAGTTTTGGATATAAAACGTTTTTGACTGAAATAGATACTCTACACCGAAGTGGTTATAATTGTTAAGAATGCTTACCAGCTCTCATCTGGCAAGACCAGAAAGCAACTTCTATGACCCTAATGGCAAGTAACAACAAGTCTATCAGTTTGTTTTCACAAACGCTTTGTTTTATGTTGAGCTGTCCTCATGGTGACAAGAAAGTTTCATAAAAAAGCAACACAATTTCACTCAAAACTTTAGTAACTATAGAACCAAGTTTCATGGTCCATTTGAGTTACTGGTAAAGGACTTAATAACCATAAATAAAGCATTTCATGACAGCCATTGACCAGTTCACTAATCTGGTAATGGAAATGTCTTGTTGCCCTACTAATTCTCTTTCCTCCACATCTTTAAAAAAAAATAATATAATGCCCAATTAGATTGGTGATGTTTAGACTCTAACATTGTATGTTTTTTTGCAGCAGAGTTTTTATTTATGGTCTGCACCTGGATGGTGCTGGGTGTGACAAAAGGAACTGTCACCTGTGTGAACATACAGCTAAGGTCGTATTCACTCCTCTCACTGTGGTCCATGCGTATGCCATCAATTCCACAGCACCGAAGGATCCACGTCTGTATCAATGTCCTGTCTACAAGAAGCCTAATCGAACTGATCTCACATACATCTCATTCATTGTGCTCAAAACCACCCAGAGTCCTGATCATTGGATTTTGCGAGGTGTTGCTGCCCTCTGTGAATATTAAGCGATTCCAATCTTCCATATTTACATCTATGAGTTTTGAAACATTTTTATCTCAAAATAAGATAGCTTTTTAAAAAAATTCTGTTGACAAGTTTCATTGATGTTCCGAAGACTTCTCAAATATTTAATACTCAATGTATGAATACAGTCATAATGTGGTGCTGTATTACCGCTGTTTAAATTTGGAAAGCATGGAAACCATACAATGTATTCTACTCATATATTTTAATTTTCACACAAATGTATACAAAAGTGTTTCCTAAAGAACTTTCTAATTGTTATTTATATTTGAAATAAATCATTGTCTTAATGTTTTTATTAAGTTTCCACTTTTATGGAACAGTCACATAGTCCCTTTTCCAATGAATATTTCATTTGTAGCAGCATAAAATGGTTGCATCCTTCTTGCACGTCAGAATCATTCTCATGCTGAGAATTTTAATTGTTGAATAGCACCTTTCAATTATGATAAACTTAATGTGTACTCAGTTATGAGCAGTTATTTTAGAAGTATGCATTTTATCTGTAGTGTAAACATTTAAAAGACCAGACTTATCAGAAGAAGTAAAATACTAACTAGCTTCACTAAAAATAATCAATCTTTAAAACTCTATAATACTACCATCATTCCTGATGACCACTATATAATGTAGGCACCAATAACAAGTCATGTTGTTCATCTTTCCAACTATACTTTGGTTTTAACAGCACAAATCTGCATATTATTCACACAAATTATAAACAACAAACTTGTTCACTAGATTTTCTTGAAGAAAACTAGGACAAAGTTTAGTTTCCGAGTAAAAACAATAGTTTTCAGCTTCAATTTATTTGGTCTTGACAAAACAGTTGATCCTTGTCTGACCCTATTTTTTTAAACGAAGCAGGAGGATTATGATTTAACCCTAGTGTTATGGTCACTGCTGTCAACATCCTTGTGGCCAAGTTTTTGGAGGTTCCAGGTTTGAACCATCACTGCAGAGTAAGTCCAAAGACTTATAAGAACAGTACTGAAAGCAGCCTTGCTAGGCACTCTGCATTAACTCTTTCAACCCCGATCCCATTTGAATGTGTGATCCGGTATCTGCATTTTATGGTTGATCCAGCCTATATTTAAGGTTTGCTGACTGCTTTTGATCTCGAAAATATTGAGCATGCAGAGGAAAGATATGTTGGATATTTTGCAAAATTTTAGATTCGGACGTGGAACTTTCCGAGATTGAATTGTTATAAGATGATGATGCTGATAACGTTGATATGATATTTCTAAAAATGTTGCACATAATTTCTTAAATAGTCTATAAAGACTTTGACAGGAAAAAAATATATCACTGACTAGACAAATTCATTTGGAATATCTGGTGCAATATACATGGATTTCTATTGGATATAATACGAAAAGTAAAGTAAGAGAGAATGCATGTGAACGTTTACAAAATTTTCCAAACAGGTAAAAACTCTGGGAAACAACCAGCTAGACACAGTGTGATAAAGAAGTTTGCACAGTTGAAACTATAGTAAAATTTGATATCCAGAAACACTTCAAATGTCTTGTTACCCCAGAAAAGAAACATGATTAGACTTTAAAGATTATATGATAGTTTATTGTTCAACACTACGACTTTGCTTCTTATATGGGAATGTATGTTCCACTTGAAAGTTTGTAAAATGTAAATTTTTTGTCATGTCAATGATGAACGCAACTTTTATCTTTATTCTTGTATCAAAAATCTTCGTCATCGCATGTTCTGTTTGAATTAAAAGAAAGCTATATCACACGTTTTCACCAGTTATAAGATATTATTCTTAGACAAAAAGTAAAACTTTCCAAGAAAAAAAATGAATTAGAAATCGTACGTACCACTGGCGACCATTTAACTTTTACCAAATTAAAACCGATGACAGTTAATGGTTTTTCGAATAAAAATATGAATTATTTATTGTTATTTTCCTTTGAAATCTATCAGCTAACTGTGATAATATGGTAAAAATGTGAAACGTCTTTATTTTTTATATAGTTTAAAACTTGTTTACTTTGGGTCAACACGCCTTCATTAACATATTAATGTGCGGTGTTTACAAACAATAGCAGTAGTGATACTGCATGACGAATTGGATTGTCCTTTCATTTGGACCCATGAACTGCGAGGAGAGGGGCAAACACCTGCATGGGCAACAACTGATTCTCCATTACATGCCGTCCAGGCTTGCACCCTGTAGAGGACATAAGATAGGAAGCAGTTATAAGTCATCACTCGTCTGGCGTAGTCAGACGCCACGGGCTGCTTCTAATGGTGGGAGAGAATAACAGGTGTCACTGGGCAGCCCCCAAACAATAACGTGCTATCCCACAATTGTTCATATGTCTTACTGGATGTGTAGAGTTTAAGGTATGCAAGTATCTGATAAAGTGGACTGCACCTGTTGCACCGAGTAACAACAAACGAAACCAACAAGGAAACCTCCAACCCTGAAGCCAGGTAGCTGGAATGTCGATACCATGCTGAATACACTCTCAGATGAGATCCAGGCGATGTTTTGAAAAACTTAAGTCATCAATGACGAACTTGCAAAACTCCGCACTACAGGACACCGCTACCAGATTCCGAGTCCCGCAGAGAAGAGAACTACACAGTCTTCTGATAAGGAAAGAGCACTGATGAAGCTAGAGAGTTTGGTATTGGATATGCCATCAAGAACTCTCTGCTTGAGATGACAGAACCCTGCCAACAAGGAACGGAAAAATGTCATCCCTCTGCCTCCACACCACAGCCAGGTCTGTCAACCTGATCAGCGTTTATGCTCCCACACTAAACGCCACCGCAGATGTCAAGGATTCAACGACGAATTAAACTCGCTCATATACAAAGTTCCCAAAGAAGAGAACTCTATATTACTGGGTGACTTCAAAGGGAAGGTGCTGGCCATACCTTTTTGTCCTTCCAGTCGTGGCAAGTTTGGCATTGGGAAGATGCATGAGAACCGGCAGCGACTCCTAGATATGTGCTTTTACCATAACCTCGTCATCACCAATTCATTCTTTCAGAAAAGCCACAGCATAGTGTCCAAACACTGGTACCAACTGGACTTGATCATTACGAGACAATCTGTCATTAAGGCTTCTTACTCGTATCTTCTACAGCGTTGACTGTGACACTGACCACTCGCAGGTGTGCTGCAAAATGAAGGTTCAGCCAAAGAAGATACACCGCTCTAGGCAGGCGGGTAAACGATGCATTGACATGAGCAAAATGTCATATGCAGACAAGGCTAAGCAATTCTCTTATGCCATTTCCTATAAGTTTGATTTAGAACCTCCCAACTGCAGCGCTAAAGAGAGATGGGATCACATAAGAGAGATTGTACAGCACAGCCAAATGGATCTTTGGTAAGAAGCAAAGAACAATGACTCTGGTTTGAGGCTAACTCTGTCACACTCATGCCAGCAATAGAAGAGCGTCGTATTGCTCACCTGGAATACAAATGATCCCCGAGTGGTCAAGTAGTCTAAAGAACTGTCCGTCAAGGATCACTGCCATTTCACCTTTATCTGCGTGGATTCGAGTCTCGGATTCGGCCAATGTGGGTATGTGAAAAAGCTTGTCAGTAGCTTCGTGTGGGTCGGTGGTTCTTTCCAGGGTTTTCAGGGTTCTTAGTCCACCATTAATACTGGCCGTCATGTATAGCCTATCTTGTGCTGAAAATGGCGTTAAATCCTAAACAAAAGACTATGCAAGAGAACTATACAAGTCTACCAGAAGAAATTGATAGCAGCACTGATGTCTGTCGCAGGCGATGCTATCAACAACATGGGTAAGCAGATGGATCATTGAGTGGAGTACTACTCTGAACTGTAATCCAGAGAGAACCATTTGACCAATGAGGCCCTCAAAACCACAGAAAACTCATGGCCGAACTGGACAAGAAACCTACTGTAACAGAACTAAAGAAAGCTTTAGAGAAACTGTCTTTAGGTAAAATCCAGGGAAGGATTTTCTGGAAAACATTTGTGCTGAATAAATTGTTTATTAAGTTTTTACAAGCTTGTTATTTTCACTCTTTCTATGTTACTGTTTATTCGAGCGAAAGCACGTAACACCTGTCACAAGACATACTCAAATTGGCATGTTTAGTCCAATAAATGTAACAGCAGCAGAGGGGGCGAACAGACCAACTTTTATAGGCGTTGATTCGGCAAACTAAGGCTTCCTCGTAAATGCTTAACGTTTACGAATTATTATGACATTGCATATAGACTGGATTAGTTGGATCCTCAATGATTAGATGCCCTGGAGGAGCTGTTGGTGCAAATAAATACAAATATATCCCTTCTGGGCTTGATTTGATCCCTGGAGATTTATTTGATAGCTTCCTTCGATAACATCACATACTAAATTCAATGCAATCAACGTGGATATATTGACGTTGAACGTAGCGATGTTTCTACCACCGCCGTCTGGGTCATTATTATGTTTGATGATTGTTGTTTGTTGTTTCCATTTGTTGAGTATCAAAGAAAAGTTTTCTTGAATAAGATCATTAACAGATTGTTTTAGTTCATTTGCGTTATACCCAGGAAACTTGAAATCGGGTAAATCAGCTTCTGTTATATTATGACCAGTTATGAATTTTTCTTTATCCCCGTTGCTGTCATTAATTATCGCCTGAATTACTCGTTTGTTGATATATTCCATATCGGATACAAGTTGATTTAATATCTCAACATATTTTATAATCTCATCACGTAGCTTTGATATATCATAGAGATGCTCCTGAAAACTTCGTCGTAGTTGTTCTAGTTGCGTTTTATGTAATTGATTAATCTCACCGAAGAAATCAATGACGTATTTTATCGTAAATGCAATGGTAACGAATGAATCAAGTGTTTTTTCACAAAAAAAATCCCATTGCATGGTATTATTATCGGTAAATATAAATCTATCGGTTAAGTTTGCATTTTTTATATCGGATAAATCATTTGGATATGACGGGTTGATTTCATGATATGATTGTACATCCGTGACATAATCAGATTTTTGTGGTTCGGAATTCAGCATTGATTTGTTCGATTTGGTACGATCCTGATGTCAGCGAGACAACGTTCAAGTCTGGAGTTCCATCGGGTTTATTCTTATTCGCAAACACCAAGGAATTATTCGGTTGTTGACCGCCAAATGCTACCGACCTGATATTAGGCCAACTGTGATACACTTGCAGTTTTGCTTGCGCTATCTCCTTCACGGGAATTGGAATAGGGAAATTCACACTGAATTCAGGATTTGTTGGTGTTATTGAGATCATGCTTGTTTGTACTGGGTTTGTGTTCTCCATGTTAAGAAACTGAACCACTTCCACATGAGCTCCCTGAGAAAACTATTGAAAATTAGATGGCAGAACAGGGTGCCGGACACAGAGGTACTCAAGCAGACTGGCATGACAAGCATCCACACCATGTTGTGCAAGGCACAACTCCGATGGGCTGGCCATGTCGTCCGCATGCCGACAGAACGCCTACCCAAGAAAATATTCTATGGAGAACTGCAGCAGGGCAAGAGATCTCATGGCGGTCAGAAAAAGAGGTACAAGGACACCCTCAAGGCCTCGCTAAAGAACCTATGCATTGATCCTAACAGCTGGGAGAGTGTCGCTGCTGATCGATCTGCTTGGCGCAGTCAAGTTAATGCCGGTGCGGCAGCCTTTGAGCACAAAAGACTGGTGGACGCAGCTGAGAAACGTGATCTGCGCAAATCCAGGAACAGCAGTTCTGCAATTCACAGTCAACAACCTGCATATCCATGTCCCCACTGCAACAGACTATTCCGGGCCCGGATCGGACTGATCAGCCATCTCCGGACCCACCCTCAATGAATCGATGACATTGAATGGTCTTCATCGACCTCGATGGACAAACACACACACTGGGTTTGTGTTCTCCACTATTCGTTGAAGCAGTTCCTGCGGTGTTGTCATTGTTATTATATTCATGTTGTTTTTTTAATTTTGACATCGCGGAATCATAAATATTTACCATCGCTGAGAACTCACTATCGGATATAAATGTATCATCGAGTGACGACGATATCATCGAGGACAATTGCGAGTACGCGGTTGATACAACATGAAATTTAATTATGTATTCTTGCAGTTTGCGTTGGTTGCACGATGATATTTTTTTTTTGTTATTATCGAAATTATTCCCGCGATTGTTGTCGCCGCGAATATACAAATTGGAACAGCTATCGGAGCAATCATTGTCACCGAGGAGAGTATAATTCCAGCTCCGGCGATTTCACCAATCACAGAGTACACTGTAACATCAACTGCGGTGATTCTTCGTTGGTATTGTTTTATTTTTGTTTGATACTCCCCAGTGAGAGGTTTGAGTTTAGTCTGAAACTCTCTGGCCTGATCATAGCGATATTGAGATACCGAAGGTACCGTTGATGACGACATTTTATTTCCAAATCAGTTTAAATTTCAATTTAGTTGTTTACTCAATTCCGTCACGAATTCCACATACCATGGTACTGAAACAATAGCTAAATTTTTATTAGTGGATGCTATCGTGAATTATTCAGTTGTATCCTTGTCGCTGTTCGTTGATATTGTATTATTGACCCCAGATGAACTCGACGATGATATATTAAATTGAATCGGTGTTACTAATGTTAATCGATGAATACATTTGACGGTTGCAGTGATATATAGTATATTGTCTGAAGGAGTCCACGCACATGATCCGTATTGAATCGTGTATACTACGTTGTTGGTTTTCGCATGAGGGATTTTTGTTTTTTCAATGATTGTTATCATCCTCGGAAAATCATCTTTGATTGCTTCAATAAATCTTTCCGTCTCATCGATGGATTTTTTAATATCAGGAAGTTTTATGTCGAGTTTATCCAGTGTGGTTGTAAAAAAAATTCTCGATGAGATTTTTACGAAATGATGAAAACTTTTCAACGTGGTCTTCATATTTAGCTTGGAGTGTTGCTAGTTCCAACATAGAATTTTTTTTAATTTCGGTGAGCTTCGGTGATTTTACCGCTTGTTCGCTGAAGAAAGCCATAATTGATTTTAATTCGTCATTGACAGTCTTCATATTCTCCATAGAAATTTGTATTAATGATAAATTCGGTGATGTTTCGCTGGATCACCAAAAAAACTTTGTATGAATTTTAACTCATCGTTGAGAGTTTTTAATTTATCTGTAATCGTCGAAACGAGTACACTCGGTTTGAGTTTACCCCGATCGTAAAATAACGCAACGGTGTTCGTTGTTTAACTAAAATATCATCCAGGGAAATAATATTAGTTTTCAATTTACCCTGACGATCTTGAAATACAACTATTTCATTAGGATCAACACTAGCTAAGTTCAACGTCCCAGCTATTTCATCTTCGATTATTTTTTTATATCACCGTTTGCAGATATTTCTGTGGTTAGTTTCTTCAGCGCTGATAAAGATCTCCCCCAAATATCAATCATGTTATTTATATAATCTCTCTCTAAAAAGTGATTACTAGTATATTCATTTACGACAATATGTGGTGGTTTTCCAGATGTTGAAATAGCGTCAAGGACATTTAATACTTCGTTGCCGCATATTGGTGGATCATTCATTTGTTGTGTTGGTAGCGTAGAATACCAACGAGGAGTTTTTAAGCGGTTTATATAACGCATAAATTCATTCGGCGGTGCTAATCCATATGAATCGAAATAAACAATTGCACGTGGATCAATCGCGTATGCAATTCAGTGAATTCTAGGTCCTGTGCTGTTATCGAGATTAATGATACCGGTTTCGGCGCTGTTTGGTTGTGCCGGCAACTGATCTTTCATAAAGACACCTCTGAAGTTTTTAATCGCGAGTTTTTTTAGCAGCATCGAGTAAATCAAAATTGGACATGGGAACCATAGGTTCCTCAGTCAAAGATTCCTCAACTAGTAAACTGTTCCTGGGATTCTCAGACCCTTTCCGCTGTACCATGAATACGGGGTTCCTGGTAGTCTTAGACCCTTTCCTTTTTTTATATCCTCGCCCAGCTGCTTTCTTGAGTGCCATTCCTGCCGCGGTACCAACGGCTCCTAACGCCGCCGCTTTAGCCACCGCTGGGATTGCTGCTGCAATCAAAGCCGGATTATCAGCTAACAATGGAAATATACCACCTGATTTTATCATGTATTTAATCGCGGCTGCAGAGAGAGAGAGTGATCTGAACGCCTTTTTTATGTTTGAATGCATCATTGAAGTGTTTTACTTGAGTTGTCAGCGACAATTTGTTCGCTCCGCCAGTCATCTGATTGGGTTTCAGTGTTATTTTGGTTCCGCATTTTTTAGCTGATTCCGATTGCAATTTCTTGAGTTGACCGGGAGTTAACGCAACACTAATATAATTGTATTTCATTATACAATAACAGATTGATCTAATTGTTACATGTTTTCCACTGGCGCATCTATCACTCTCATTCTTCCACCAACACCTTCGAGTAGCATTGATTTATCGCTGAGAATGACAGCAACCGCTCTGTAATTAGCAATACCACCAGGACGGGTTACACGAGCTCTAAAGTGTATATCAATGACGGATTGTCTTGTTAAATCAAAATGTTCCAACGAAAAGTAATAAATCGGATATAGATTTTTAAAATCCAACTGTGATATTTGCAAACCATTATCAACATTTTGATCGCGTGCCATATATGACAACATATTATGATATACACGTGCAATATGGTTAGTGGTGTAACCAAGTTGTATATCTTCGGATGGTTCCTGTATTCCGTTTATTCTCAGCGAGACTTCATTAACGCCTATCTGATCAAATATCATATGACTTCGAGCAGCAGAGAGGGTGAACAGACTTTTTGTCGAAAAGGATCGACATCAGAAAAAAGGATCGACAAAGCGTCGACACCAGACCAACTTGCTAGCAATTCATAAAAAAAAGATGCCATTTAGTTGACGTTCACCTCCTCGGCTGCTAATGCGCTAACTAAATATTTGATCAAGTCCTTAAGATTTCACAAACAAACTAATTTGTAAAACCTCACCTCGTAAATCAATCAGATTATTAGATTGGTCAGTGAGTTTGAAATTAATTCTCGTTAACAAATTATTATGACATCGCATATAGACTAGATTAGTTGGGTCTTCAATAATTAGAAATCCTGGAGGAGCCGTTGGTGCAAATGAGTATAAAATATATCCTTGCTGAGCTTGATTTGATTGTTCGAGATTTATTTGATAATTTCCTTCGATAACGTCACATACTAAATTGAGCGCAATCACCGTTGAAATATTCACATTGTTCGGAGCAATATGTCTACCGCCGCCTTCTGGATCATTATTAAATTTCAGAATATTTGCTGTAGGATTCTTCGATTTTTTCCAATTATTGTGGATTCTTTTGAACCCAATATCAATAGCATCGTCAAGTTGTTTCTTTAGTTTATCCGGATTATATCCAGGGATTTTAAAATCTTTAATCTCCGTTTTATTAATCTTATATAGATCCGCAAACTTATCATGTAAGATTTCTTCATTTAATACTTCTTGAATAATTTTCGAGTGAAATATTTTCATATCGTCGATGATTTTATTACCCGTTTCTACGACGTTGATAAATTCATCCTTGGTGAGAGAGCCGGATTTAATAGATATTAGCAGTAGTGAAAAATCATTATTCATTGCTGTGAAATTTCCGTTAATGAGAGGAACATAAATTGATTCAAAAATTTCTTTATTAAAGAATTTATTAGGAGCATAATCCTGATAACTCTTGACTTCATTGACGGGTTTTATTTTGTTGGTGATATAATCGGATTTCTTAGGTTCGGGTGGAAAATCCTTCGAATTTTCTCGCGAGTTATCCGGTGGTAATTCAGGCCATCCTAACACTGATCTTATAGAACTCTGATAAATATCTACAACATACCCAGGGGAATTAATCTCGATAGCAGATGATAACGTCGGCTCGTGAACCGTTATAGCGATTTTTGATTCTTTTCCAGTGAGAGATTTTATTCTACGTTGAAATTCAGCGTTGATCTGTTCGATTTGATATGACCCAGTTGGTAACGAGACAACGTTCCAGTCTGGGGTTCCGTCTTCACGATTTTTCCACGCGAACACCAAGGAATTATTTGGTTGTTGACCACCAAATGCTACCGATCTAATATTAGGCCAGCTATGATACACTCGTAGTTTTGCTAGCGCGATCTCGCTCACGGGAACGGGGATTGGAAAATTCACACTAAATTCGGGACGTGTTGAGGTTACTGATATCGTGCTTGTTTTCACCGGTGTTGTATTTGTTACTATTTGTTGAAGTAGTTCTTGCGACGACATTATTATTATTATTATTCTGCTCTAATTTCAGCATTGTTGATTTATACAATTGAGCCATAGTTGAGAATTCGCTATCTGATATTGTTGTGTCATCCAACGACGATGATATCAACGAGGACAATTGCGAGTAACCGGCAGATGCAATATGAAATTTTATTACATAATTGTGTAGTTTACTCTGGCTACACGATGATAGTTTTTTTGTGATCCCGGTTAATATCCCGGCGATTGTAGCTATCGAAGAAATAACAATTGGTACTACAACCGGAGCAATCATAGTAACCGAAGATAGTATTATTCCAGCAGCAGTGATTACTCCCGACACTGAGTATACGGTGATATCAACTGCGGTTATTCTTCGTTGGTATTTTTTTATTTTTATTTGATACTCCTCACAGAGAGAATTGAGTTTAGTTTGAAATTCTCTGACTTGATCATAGCGATACTGATTCGATGATGGAGTCATTTTATTTTAAAGGTGCTAGCATTTTCAATTCAAAATTCTGAAAGAATTTTTAAATCAATTTAATTGTTTACTTAAATCCACTACGAATTCTACGTACCACGTTACTGAAACCCTGACTAGATTTTTATCTGTAGTCGTTATCGTGAATTGTTCAGTTGTATCCTTGTCGATTATCGTTGATATCGTATTATTGACTCCAGATGAACTACTTGATGATATATCAAACTGATTCGGTGATACTATTGTTAATCGATAAATACCCTTGACTGCTGCGGTTATGTTTAAAATGTTGTTTGTGGGAGTCCACATAAATGATCCGTGTTGAATCGTGTGTACTACGTTGTTGACGATAGATTTATCATGAGGAATTTTTACTTTTTCAACAACGTTTATCATTCTCATTGCATCATCCCTTATTGCGTTGTTGAATGTTTTAAGTTCATCGATGGATTTTTTAATATCGGGAAGTGTTATTTCAATTTTATCAAATGGGCTCCCAATAAACTTGTCCATGAGGTTTTTACGAAACGTCATAAATAGTTTCGTGTGTTTTTCATATTCAGATTGAAGAGTTGCTAGTTCTAACATAGAATCTTTTATTACGGTGAGTTTTGGTGTGGTTACTGGTGGATTTCCAAAAAATTCTAGTATGGGTTTGTCAATTTGGTCAATTGTATTTCTTTGTGTTGCACTAAACTGATCAAATACAATTATATGATCGTCATATTTATCGCTTAGTGATTTTAATGAATTCACTGTGTTATCGTATGTTGCTAATTTATCCGTAATCGTTGAAACAAGTACACCTGGTTTGAGTTTACCCCCATCAGAAAATAAATAGTATCCTCTGCTGCGTCTCGTTGTTTAACCAAAATATCATTAAGAGAGATATTACTACTTTTCAATTTACCCTGACGATCTTGAAATACAACTATTTCACCAGGATCAACATTTGCTAGGTTTAATATTTCAGCTATTTCATCTTCGATTAGTTTTTTAATATCCTTGTTATCAACGGTTTCAACTCCACTATCAGGTTTCTTCAGCGATGATAAAGGTCGTCCCCAAATATCAATCATTATTATAGAAATCTTTTTATCATTTAAATCCTATGGATTTCTAATCCGAGAAACGCTAGCGTTTCTACCGCTAGTATACTCATTTACCACTACATGAGGTGGTTTTAAAGATTCTTTCGAAATAGCATTAAGGACATTTAATACTTCTCGACCGCATATTGGTGGGTCATTCAACGTTTGTGTTGGTAGTGTAGAATAAAAAATTGGAAATCTTTTAAATTTCTTAATATAACGCATAAATTCTTTTGGGGGCGCTAATCCATATGAATCGAAATAAACAATCCCACGAGGATCAATCGCGTAACAAACCCAGTGAGTTCCAGGTCCATCGCTGTTATCTAGATTTATAATACCTGTTTCAACATCATTAGGTTGTATTGGTAACTGATCTTTCATAAAAACACCTCTGAATTTTTTTATCGCTAGTTTTTTAGCGGCATCAATTAAATCGAAATTGGACATAGGAACCATCGGTTCCTTAACCATAGATTTGGAAATCGAAGATTTCGGAACTATATCGTTCCTGGAATTCGAAGACCCTTTCCGTTGTACCATGAATACGGGGTTCCTGGTAGTCTTAGACCCTTTCCTTTTTTTTTACCAGATCCACGAGTGGATCTACGGACGGATCCGCCTGTTGCTTTCTTTAGTGCCATTCCTGCCGCGGTACCAACGGCTCCTAACGCTGCTGCCTTCGCTACCGCTGGGGCTGCTGCGGCAATCAACCCTGGAATCAACCCTAACAACGGGAATATACCACCAGTCTTTTCCATGTTTTTAATCGCGCTCGCAGAAAGAGTAATCTGAACTCCTTTTTTTTCTTTCAGCGCTTTATTAAAATGATTAGTCTGAGTTTTTGTCAGCGATAGTTTATTCCCTCCGCCATTCATTTGATTAGGTTTCAGCGTTATTGTGGTTCCACATTGCTTAGCTGATTTGGATTGTAGTTTTTTTATTTGACCAGGTGTCAACGTAACATTGATATTACTATACGACATTATACAAAACAGATTGATTCTAAATTGCAAGTAATTCAATGGCGAAATTACACAGCAATTTCCAATCCAAAGGATTTTCAATCAAATATTTTCCACTGGTGCATCTACCAGTCTCATTCGTCCACCAACACCTTCGAGTATCATTGACTTATCACTGAGAATAACAGCAACCGCTCTATAATTAGCAATACCACCAGGAAGGGTTACACGAGCTCGGAAGTGTATATCAACGACGGACTGTCTCATCAAGTCAAGATGTTCCAACGAAAAGTAATAAATCGGATACAGACTTCTAAAATCCAACTGTGATATTTGTAGACCAGTATCAACATTTTGATCGCGTCCCATATATGACAGCAACCGATGATAAACTCGTGCAATGTGGTTGTTTTCATAGTTAAGTTGTATATCCTCTGATGGTTCTTGCTGTCCGTTTATTTTTAACGAGACTTCATTAACACCTATCTGATCAAATATCATGTGGGAACGTTCTTGATCGTTTAATCGCGCAGTATTCTGTAGCGCAATAAATATGTGACGTGGAGCTGAAATACCCTGTTTTGATGCTAGATGCCATGTAAGTGTACCATCAATATTAGAATCCATGGTATCTGTGGACGTTGACAACCAACTTAATAATCTCTTCCCCCCCTGATCCATAAATGATAGTAACCGCGGTTCTGTTAACAACGATGGAGTGAACACTGGCATCCACAGTGTTAGTTTTGATAAAATGACTTTACCAGCGGCAACGCCAGCAGCGCGCCAGATTGCATAATTATCAGTACCTCTTCGTACTAGTGCTATCGTATGCTTTACTCCATAAATAACTTTTCTGACGTTTCTACAAAATCCAAATATGTGATGGAGCGGAATAGCACATGAAAACCGTCGACGCTCTCCTTGCAACGTTGCTACTCTTGTTGCAAACCCTAGGTTGTAATTGGGAATAGTATTTATGACATCAAAGGCAGCACCTGGTCTTACATATCCGGCTGGTGCTGGATCAACTGCTGTAACTTGTGTTGCCTTTACTCTAGAATACTGGACGTGCTCAGCGTTATCAGTAATATCCTTAGAGAACATCATAGATGGACCAGCCGATCTAGTATAATCATCAGAATATCTCGCTAACCCGATTATTCCCGTAGCAACATCAACTTCACGTTCAATAGATTCGATTTCTCTTCCATCAATGAGATATCTAGCACTTTCAAATAACGCCATGATGCCATTGTTAACAAAACCAACTCGGATAGTTGGGTTATTTGCATATGGTGTATCATCATGCTGTAAAAGTTCACCTTCGACTTCAATAAAGGCTTCAGCGGGTAAAAAGTATTTACTGGTATCATGAACTTGAAGTTCAATTCTTCCACGAAGATCAGGTTGTACTGCGTGATAGGCAAAAAATTGATAATCACGTACAGAATCATCTTTAAGTACTGGGGCTTCCATGTCAAATGCAACATCAGGGTTCTGTTTGAACATTTTTTATTATATACCCGTTGGTCTAAATTAGAAATCGGAAACGCTAGCATTTCTGAGAGGTGAAATCACTCAAAATCGATGCAAAATACAGAATTGAAAATAAAAAAAAATAATATTATGTTAAATTAATTATTTAGTTGGGTATATATCAATAATGTTGCTGATGAAAACAAATCTAGATAACGAAGATCAAATCGAAAATACAAATATTTCAATAACTATAACAACTGAGAATCCTATTCAAATAACCAGAAATATTAGTGTTTCTAACACTAGTGTTTCTAACACTAGTATAGGAAATTCAAGTGGAAACATTAGTGTTTCTAACACTAGCATTTCTACTGAAACCATCGAAAATTCAGAAAATACAAGTATTTCAATAACTATAACAATTGGAAATCCTGTCCAAATAAATATAACCAGAAACGTAAGTGTTTCTAATACAAGTATAAGAAATGCTAGTAATTCTAGTGATGATTTTTGAGAAAATATTATTCACCGACGTCGGAAATTCTTTGAATTAGAAAATGCTTTAGTACTTTTAAAGCCACTTCCCGGAAGCCCACTTCCGGCTATCATATTTGCTGTTATGTTATCCTGGGCGTTAGTCATTAATGATTGTAGTTTTTTATCCACGGCGTTATTTATTATTTTACTAACCTGTGTAGGCATTACTGCAGTAGATGGTAGTGAAGTCATTTTAGAAATGCTAGCATTTCCAGGTTTTGACAAATTTCTACGAAAATCACTTCGTGATTTCACTAACGCTGTTAGTTTATCCCGAGCGGCTGAAAATGCCTTACTAGCAAGATCACCAATAGTGTTAATACCCTTATCTCGGATAACATCAATTGCTTTCATTGATAATTGTTTTGCGATTGGAGCCACTTTTGGAGCCATTCTTGAAAATAATCCCATTATAGTATTACCGAGACCATTTCCATAGTATGCTCGGTATTTTGGCAATCGTGAATTTACCACGTAGACGCTAGTTGGTTTATCATGGTTGTAGTGTATGATCATTCTCTATATAGAAATGCTAAAGCATTTCCAAATGCTAGTGTTTCCAAATACTAAAGCATTTCCAAATTGATATTTATCTAATCGCTATGATAACCGTAGAAATTCGAAGAATTTCCATCCAAAGAATTTTCTACTAACTCTTCAATGAAATCTCGATATGTTGCAATATCCATGATACCACCTTGAAATAACCGCCTACAGATATCAGCTGCTTCATTGATTATTTCTGGTGAGTTATTCCCGGCTCGTTTTCCTCCAACAAGAACTTCTAATCGGGATATATCACCGAGAATATTACCAGGGCAGAAACTCGAAGAGTTTCCAACACTAGAGTTTCCAACTAAGCCACTGCCTGTTTTTGAAAATTCTTTAGATTTTTTAGTGATACCAGTTGCACCCTTCAGAGTTTTCAACTCTGGAGTTTTACTCTGGGAATCAGCCTCTGCCATTATTTGTATTTCATCAGGGATTGGGTCTGCTGTGTATACTGGCGGTGGTACTGTGATCCCCTTTACCATAGCTAGAAATTGGTCATAATCAGATTTTATTTTTTTGTTGATTTTGTTTTCCCCGCGGTTTGCTAAAAACACCTTATTTGCCCAAAGGTCTTTACTGTTTATAAAATTTTTAGACGTGTCGTCTATTAAATACTTATCTCTCTTTGCTTTTTTAATGTTGTCGTTTGTAAATTTAGCTAAACCATTGAGTGTTGGGATACTTCTGATTTTTTTTAACGCATCAACTGTAAATATATTTTCAGGAGAATAATCCCCCTTTGAAACAGCTCCCTCTTCTTCTTCTTGTGGTTGTTCTTCAGGTTCTTCTTGTTGTTGTTCTTGAAATTCTTCAGGTGGTGGTGAGGAAATATCAACATCACCTAATCGTTCAATTTCTTCCTGAAGTACTCGTTGTTGTTCTTCTTGTCGTCTTGCAGTAGTTATTATATCACCAGGAAGTGTTTTTAATGATTTTTTTGATTGCTTAGTTCGTTTTGCTATTTTCTCTAACACAGGGAGAAAGGACTCTTTTTGCGTGCTTTCTTGTTTAGAGATTGCTGTTTTCACACCCTCAGTTGCACTAACAATAGGTTTGAAGAGTTGTTCTGTATCCTCTGTGAAGTCAGTCTGAAATAATTGCCGTTGTTGAAGTTTTTCACGTATGCGATCACGAAGGGGTAATATTTTCTTAAGAGCTTCAAGTCTTTCTTTAGTGTTCCGTGTAGTTAATGATTGTCCTATCATTATTAAAAGAGTATCACTAATTGTCAAATTAGAAATGCAAAGCATTTCATTGCAATTTTTAATTAAAAAATCCTTTGGATTTTAGAAATGCAAATCATTTCGAAAGAAATCACTAACCTAAAAATGCAAAGTATTTTAATACTTCCCTGTTGTTACACACACATAATTTTACTTCCTCATAGTGTGATTTATACCGTACTGGTTATACAAACAAAGGAGGCTCTCTACGCGTGGGGTTCATCACCTTCAGAGTTTTCCATTAACATTTTTAATTGTCTCACTTTACAATTAATAAGTCTCTTTTGTTCATATTCTAATCCTAATTGCTTTCGTACACGTTCAACGATGCTACATAATGGTACGAAGACATTAACATCTTCAGTATTTACTAAGCTCTCACGTATAAGCTTTTGGATATTCTTAATTAAAAAATATTTTTTAGATAGGACATATTTTCCGGTCTGTTCTGCAAATTGTATATCCTCGAAATTGGTCATAATTTGATCACAATCCAAACCTGAACATAATTTTATATTTTGATCCTTAAGTTTGTTGATTTCAATAATAATCAATTTGAGATTTTCAAGATTCATATATATATATAAATATATTTGTTCAAATACAAAATATGAAAATTCTTTAGAATTAAAAATACAAAGTATTTCAAATACAAAGTATTTCAAATACAAAGTATTTTCAAAATGAATTCTGGATACACTAAGGTGTTGATCATCTTAGTATACCCAGAAGCTTAATGCGATTATAGGTGATTATGATTACACTTATGATTACACTACAACCCCGTGATCTAGTGTGGTAGGCGGTTGTATATACACATAGGACGGTACAATGCCATATATCTCCGCGCTCGAGTGTTGCGGCAAATTTTAGGCATAACATGTACTTAATTAAGGATGGATTATAATTCAATGGAACGATGATGGTAATGATGTGGGCGTGGTAAACCAAACCAACATGGCAACCCATGAATTCGATTTCATGGTTGCATGAGTTGGAAAAAACACCAACCCACGCTACCGAGAATGCGATAGCATGAGTTACAATGTTGGTTTGGCTGAGGGGGATCCGCCCCTCCCCCCAATTAATATAAAAACATCTTCCGTTTCGCCATCAAATAATGTATCTGCTATGGGGACCGAACACGTAGTTGATATAGATCTATGTTTACAAGACAAACACTATACCATTACACCACGGATTAGTCATACAAAATAGAGATTTTTTAATATATATATATATATATATATATATATATATATATATATATATATATATATATCTGATATACTTAACAATAAGAGATTTTTAAAATAGACAATTTTATGCTGCAACAATGAGAAATATTTTAAACAAAATAATACAGTTGTTTAATAAAACAGCGTTTTTATACTCTGTTGTAATTCTCTAGATAAAATACATTCACATACAAGGAATTTTAACCACGCCCACCTACTTCAATGAATAGGAAACACTCGCGTTCCGGCTGAGCGAACATAGGTAAATGTGCTAGCGTTTCAATGTTTAAGATCCGTAACTCTGTCATTGGTGGAAATCCTATGGATTTCACACGCGTTATACCTAACGGAGTTATCTCCCATGTGAAATTGCAAAATTGAAGATTTTCAATGGAAATTCTTTCACAATTTCACGAAGCAATTTCCAATGCAAATTATACATAAACAAACTGAATTTTGTTTTTAAAACGCTTTGAAAAAGCGGTCTTATAAATTCCCTCTGCTACTTTTTGTACCGAGGAGGTGGTAATATCGAAATACTTACCAGCTTCTGACATTGATTGAAATACCATCTCCCCCTTGTCAGTATTAAACGATCTTACTGGTCTCTTCCCAATTGATTTACAAGTACCAGTATTTCCAAATGCAGTATTCTCACTTTGTGTAATAGCTCGTAAATTATTCAAAGAATTATTTGTCCTAATACCATCAATATGATCAATAACAAGGCCATCCTTGATTGATCCATTATACACTTCATAAACGAAACGGTGATTAAGATACCTTTTCCCTCCAGCACTAAACGTCAAATACCCTATACCATTATCACACCCAACAGATTTCTTATTTTTATTGTGTCTAACAACACCATCACGAGAAGCTTCGTAATTTTTAATAACAGGATGTCTTTGAAATTCTTGGCTCATTTGTATATATAATATATCTATTTGTCTAATTCGTTAATTGGCTGAATTATAACATTGGAAAATCTTTTTATATAATCAGCCGTAGTTTTTATGATTTTGACGTCATTGACGTCGTTAGGATTTTTGATTCTTCGCTTGTCATAATAACGTTTTAACTCTCTATAACGCTTACCCCCGCAATTTACGCATAACTGCGACTTGCCTCTTACACCTACCCCACAATGCAAACATGGTAGAGGTCCCTCCGAACCGTTTCTTACACTCTGCATATGATACCCACAGAATTCATTTCTACATGATTTGTTACACGGAGTCTTTGATCCAATCATAAGCCATTTGCAATGATTCATTATATAAAAATTTTCTTATTTAAATACTTGTTTTAATTATAATATGAAGGAGTTCAAGAGATTATCGAAAATTAAGCCTTGGAAAAATGTTAGATTTAATCTCGATAGAATCTCTGATATACCTAAAAGTCTAGTAGATGATAAACCACTATTGAGTAAAATCAGTGACTGTTTTAATGAGTTTAAGCGTGATGGAGCATCTCATACGTGGTCGACATTTCGAATTATTGATGAAGATGTCAATATACCCATAATTGATGCTACTATGAATGATATAAGAGCAGCTGTGATACTTTCACACCTTGGCAAGAAATCTCTACGGAGGTATTTTTTTAGAATAAAATTTATTATCGAAGAGGAAGGTGAATGGATTATCAGAGATAAATTTGACCCAATCCTTAAGGATAAAAAAACTGTTATTGTGAGTAGAGATTCCAAACCAGGAATTTTAACTGGAATTGACAAACCATACTATGAGAAATCTTACCCTGTAACAGCAGTTGTTTACGGAATATATCAGCTAAATGATAAGCCAAGTATTGCAAAACTAGCACCTGTGAAAGAGTCGTCGTCGATCAATTGTGTAGCAACACGGGTAATAGAACACTTTACAAATTCCCTCCGAGGAAACAAATTAACTGATCTACGAAGAAAAAATATAACCGAATGGGAACTAACAGTGAATCAACATGGAGCAAGGATTTCCGATATAGCTAAATTAGAAGCATTATTAAAATTTCCAATATCGGTAGCGACAATAACCGGAGAAGTATTATACGAACCGAAATATCAATCGCGAGGAGCTCCAATTGAAATTATTGATCATAACAAACACGCGTGGACATCCGCGGTAAATATATTTCCACGAGAAAGAACTGTTCGATATATCCCCCGGAAATTTTCCGGGGAATTTTCAGATGATTTCTATGAAGAGAAATTATTTGATGCTATTCACGCGTTAACCAAAGACGACCCTGTGTCAGTATGGTTACTCAGGAGTAATGAGGATCCTGAAATAGGATTTGATCAGTTTGTAAAACCAAATGGTGAATTATATCGAACTGAAGAATTAGATACTAGAATGAGAAAAATCGCTAATGAGTATTTAGAAGGAAACACTAGTGTTTCTACTGTAGAAAAACTACTTACGGATAGCTTCACAATTCCATCAGTGGTAGCTCACTTCGCACGAGAAAAGAATTCATGGCGTCCAACACGAAGTGATTTTCTCAATGACGTGAAGTTGAGTTGCGTCGAATTAAGTCATGGAGGATTGTGGAATACGAAATACTCACGTGATGGTATGATTTCAATTGATATATCCGCGTGTTATCCTGGAAGTTTTCTCGGGTATGGAGAATGCTCTGAGTACTTCAAACGATTTGGACACCCCACACATGAAATGACTCGTGTTGCGATTAATGGTCCATTGCCTGATTTTGATTTAACCGGGTTCGCTCGTGTGATATCATTCGAATTAGCTACAGGGTTACATCCGTGTAGTTATCTTTGGCTTGGTAGACATATGTATGAAAAAGCGTGGATGCCAATTGTGCTATTGCGGTATATGATCGATTGTGGTATGCTAATATCGTTAATTGTCAGTGAAGCGATTATTTGTTATAACGCTCAGAAAGATGTTTGGTTACCAAAACCCGATCTAGAAAAAATAATTAACGAACAACGAAAACAATTTCTAGATGGAAATTCGAAGAATTTCAGCGAGGAACAAATCATAGATTGGTCTAAGAAATTATTCGAAGGTAGTAATAGAGAGGCTAAAGATCTCGGACGAAAAATAATCGGTAAATTCACTCAAGGTGGAAGATTTGATAATGCAAAATACTCTTCGAGATTAATCATAGACGATGAAGAATACAATTTCATAATATCTGATTTAATAAAAAAAAGGGAAATTTGTAACCCGTAAGAACGCTTTTCTATCAGGGGAATTAGATGAGGAAGCTTACAAATCTGCGAGCGGAACTAATAATGTTTGGGTAGATGATGTCCTTCGAAATGGTAAGAAACTAGGTACGGTTGTTACCTACTGTGATGGAAAAAGTTGTCAATACACACATTTGAGAAGTTCTATGCTAGCCTATTCTTGTATTAATCTATTCTCGATGATAAACAGATTTCCCGATACCGCGGTTAGAGTAGCTACTGATTCGATGTATATCCATGAAAAATACAAATCAGATGTAGCTAAATTCACAGATCCTAAGGAAGCGTGGGGAAATTGGAGGTTTAAAAAAGAAACATTACATGAGTATTGTAAATCCGCAGACGTTGCTATGGATGATAAATACTTGAAAAGTAACCATAATATCTCAGAGATTCAATCAGAATTTTCTACTGCACCGCCCGTATCCGATCCGATTTGTAGATACAAGACAGTTTATTTAAACGGCTGTGGTGGATCAGGAAAGACAACTCGTGCAATCGAATTATTTCGTCGTGGAAACGCTAGCGTTTCTAACATGATTGTGTTAACACCAACTCACAGACTCGCCAGAGAGATGATAGCGCGTGGAGTAAAAGCTTGTACTTATCATAGCTTCTTTCGATGGAAAGGTGATACATGGACTCCTGATCGAATGGGTGATAAATTTATTCCTGAAATAATAATCTGGGATGAAATATGCACGGTATCGTTGACAGTATTACAGATATTTCTTGAATGGTTGTTATTGAAAAATACAAAAGTCGTCATGTGCGGGGATCACGGCCAACCGCAGCCATTTGCTGGTGGATCTCCACATGAATGGCTAAAAGGATTTGTAGATTATTATGAAGAGATTAATACCGACCATAGATCACTTGATGAACAATTACGCGAGTTCAAAGCGCTAATTAGATTACAACCGGATAAAATCCAATGTGAAATAGCGCGTGAAATAATCTCTGAAACTCCCATGAATGATTTTTGGGAAATGTGGAAGCCAAATGATTTAATAATCGCGAGTAGAAAAATAGTCAGAGACGCACTTCAGATGAAGTTGTTTGCGCTACATAAAGAAAAATTTGCAACGCTTCCAGTACCACTCTGTTATAGACCTAAGGATACACGAAAGCAGAATATCGACGTTGACATTCCTGGACAACAACAAAAGCAGAATTTAGTATTAAATGATATTGTGTTGGTTGATATCAGCGTCGTTAAAGATGCATTAGGTGCTGATAAATCCCCATGGACGTTAGGTTATGCGGCAACAATACACTCTTCACAGGGATTGACTATATCCGATACAACTCTTTGGATAGTAGATAATCATATTGAGTGGTCAAATTTAGTTTATCTCGCAGTATCCAGAGTACGGCGAATAAACCAACTTCGAAGAATTGTGGTTAATGATAATGACAATACAATAAGTAATATACACACCGATGATAATATAATCAGAAAAAAACTCTCTGGTTATAAACAACAGGATAAAAAAAATAAAAGAGAATTTGACATTGATGCTGAATTAATTAAGACACTAAAGCAACAACAGAACAATCACTGCGCGAGTTGTAATTGTATAATGAGTTGGAATTGGTCGGATAAAGATCCTCGCCAATTCACCGTAGATAGAAAAGATAACAATCTCGGTCATGTCAGAAACAATGTGAGGTTGACTTGTCTTGAGTGCAACAGACGCAGAGGTGCCAGCACCTTAGGTGCTAGTTAAGACCACGCGGTGGTAATTGAGTATCCTCGGGGATCACTTGTAATTGTTCGCGTGTAAATCCTCGCTGAGGAGCAGTTGAATCCAGTTTATAGACTGGAGGTCTACCAGTTGATCGTGTTATGCCGGATATTTTATGCGTAGTGACGCTCCAAATAGGATCAGTAGCTCTTTTTTTACCACCCTCAAGCTCTCCTGGTTCATATAAGTACCTTACAATGACATTACTACCAAGAATTGGTTCTTTGAAATATTTTTGTGAAATTCCTTGGATTTCCATTTTGATAGACGCCTTCTTAATAGCGTTGACAGGTTTCATATTAATTGTTCTAGTAATCTCATTATTGATTGCGGTAATCACAGCTGGTAATCTCTTGACCCATTCACGGGATCGTTTATCCTGTATGAATTCTTTTGCGTATTGATATCCGAATAACCGCTCAGCAAGGGTTTTATTAAACCGTTCAACAATTGCCTGATCGCGATGTAGCGCAGTGTGTCCTCGTCTGATGGCGACATTATGATGTTTCATCGTAGATGTAACAACACCTTGAAATTCCTTGCCAGGATCAACTTGTAACAGATTTGGCCAGCGCAGAGGACCTCGTCGATAAATCCTCTCAAATGCAGAAGCTACTTCAGTAGATGATTTTGTCCTTAACGGTTCTGCTTCTTTGTATCGACTTGCAATATCAACTAACGTTAACGCGTATTTGTAACCGTTGTCATGCGGCAGAAATAGTATATCAGCTTGATGAACTTCATTAGGTGTTGTAACATCAAAATGCGAATAGTTAATTTGTTTAGGCGCTGGTAGATAAATTTGCCATATTGCCTGTTTAGATAACCAGTTTGCCGCTGTAGTTTTTTTCACCTTTGATGCACTAGCTAGTTTATTGATTGCTGCGTAACCTCTCCAGTATCCTCTCGGAGAATAATAAATAGATTCCATATTAAAATGCTAGCATTTTCAATTACCAGCACCTAACATCAATTTACCCTTCATAGCAGATTTTACCAACCAAGAAGCCAACTTTTCTTTGAAGGATTTATCAGGAATAGCATTTAACGCATGAATTAATTTTACATCTGCGAGATGTCTGTGTTGAAGATTGCTGCTTTTATAAGCGACATCATGAGCATGACACGCCTTATCAATAGCGTTTATTGGATACTCGCCGGGTCGGGGTAAATTTTGATCATCAAGTCTGATATCTAATCGTGTTCCCGGTCCACAGTAGCTATATCCTGGAAGGTGCTTTTCTCCTGGATACTTTGCCCACGGTGTTCCTGGGAGTTTTGTCAATTTGGCTGCAATATCACCTCCTCGTTTTTTTTTAAAGGTTTCGTGGAAGTAAATCTAAATTTTTTCGTACTACATTGTACGCATTTACCAGAAAGCGCTGATCGATTATTTTTCGTTGTAATCGTCGTCAAGTCATTTGTGCCAGTACGCGTCCTACACTTCACACAATATAGATCCATAATTTATATATAACAGTTATGAATGTAATTGATTATTCAGCTACTCGACGACGGGAACCTATTAGACACCATGCAATGTTACCAAATTCTATTCGCGCGATTATCATCGGACCATCTGGAAGTGGTAAAACACAATTGCTACTTAATTTGATAACGAGATGGATGAAGTGGGATAAATTGTACATGATTGCTCCGAGTGTAGACGATCAACGATGTTATGAAGTATTAAAGGATTTTAATGATGCCGCGCAAGAAATTAACGGCGATGGTGTTATTGAGTTTATAACCGATATCGAAGAGGCACCTAGTATTGATGATATTGATGGAAGTATTAACAATTTAGTCGTATATGATGATATCATGTTAGATAATCAAAAGAATCCTGCTAGAATATTTTCCAGAGGCAGACATAAAAACACCGATGTGATATATATCACTCAACGTTACACTCAAATACCAAAAGTGATCAGAGATAACTGCAATATGCTGTGTGTATTTAACGGAGTTGATACTCATACTCTTAGAAATATTTGGCAAACTTGGTGCGGTGGTGATATGGATCATAATCGATTTAGAAATTTCTTTAGCCACGCTCAGACAATCCCCCACGGATTTGTGACGATAAATTTATCAGACCCTCGGACAAGATATCGTGTCGGACTTGATCAAATATTTAGTTAGCGCATTAGCAGCCGAGGAGGTGAACGTCAACTAAATGGCATCTTTTTTTTATGAATTGCTAGCAAGTTGGTCTGGTGTCGACGCTTTGTCGATCCTTTTTTCTGATGTCGATCCTTTTCGACAAAATGTCTGTTCACCCTCTCTGCTGCTCTTCGTTCTTGATTACCAACTCGCGCATTATTTTGTAACGCAATAAATATATGACGTGGAGCTGAAATACCTTGTTTTGATGCCAGGTGCCATGTCAATGTACCATCAATATTATCCTGTTTAATATAAGTAGTCACTGATAACCAACTCAGCAGCGACTTTCCTCCTTGGTCCATAAATGATAGTAATCTCTCCTCTGTGGTGATTGATGGAGTTAACACTGGCATACATAATGATAGTTTTGATAAAAAAAACTTTACCCTCGGGGACACCAGCACCGCGCCAGATTGCATCAGCATCAGTACCCTTTTGCACGAGTGTTACTGTATGCTTCGCTCCATAGATAACTTTTCGGACGTTTCTACAAAATCCAAATATATGATGCATTGGAATCGCGCATGAAAATTGTCGACGCTGTCCTTGTAACGTTGCAACACGTGTTGCAAATCCTAGGTTGTAATTAGTAGTAGTATTTATGACATCAAAATTACCAGCTGGTCTTACATATCCTTCTCCTGGGTCGGCAGCTGAAGCAGCATGTGCTGCCTTTACTTTGGAATACTGGACGTGTTCAGGGTGATCTGTGAGATCTTTTGCGAACATCATAGATGGACCTGCTGATCTTGTATAATCATCAGA
This sequence comes from Unio delphinus, assembly GCA_029339505.1. Classification (NCBI taxonomy): domain Eukaryota; kingdom Metazoa; phylum Mollusca; class Bivalvia; order Unionida; family Unionidae; genus Unio; species Unio delphinus. Next base: position 6,549,982 of record JAQISU010000041.1, on the reverse strand, counting down.
ATATCTTACTAACCCTATTATTGTTGTGGCAACATCAACATCACGCTCTATAGATTCAATTTCTTTTCCATCAGTGAGATATCTAGCGCTTTCGAATAACGCCATGATCCCATTATTGACAAAACCAACTTGGATAGTTGGGATATTGTCATATGGTGGATCATTATGAACAGCATCATTTGTTACGAGTTCTCCTTCTACTTCGATAAATGCTTCGCAATGCAAAAAATATTTACTGGTATCATGAACTTGAAGTTCAATTCTTGATCGCAGATCTGGTTGTGTTGCGTGATAAGAATAAAATTGATAATCACGTACGGAATCATTCTTGAGCACTGGAGCGTCCATATCAAACGCTGTATCAGGTGACCGTTTGAACATTTTATTATATACTCGTCGGTCTAAATCATCGTCGTCGACGTCGTCGTGGTTTTTTTCAGCCGCTTCCCGCTATCATATTTGCGGCTATATTATCCTGGTCACTTGTGGCCAATGAAGTTGCCAATGACGGAGTCATCAGTGACGCTAGTTTTTGATCCACTGCGTAATTTATTATTTTACTAACACTCGCGGGCATCACTGTTGTAGACGGTAGTGGTCCCGGTTTCCTTCGCCGCCGAACTAGTGATGTTAGTTTATCTTCCGCGGCTGAAAACGTTTATCCGGCAGCATCTCCAAAAGTGCTAATACCTTTATCACGAATAATATCAATGGCTTTCATTGATAATTGTTTTGCTAGCGGCGCTACTTTTGGAGCCATTCTTGCAAATAACCCTGCAATTGTATCACCGAGACCATCACCATAGTACGCTTTATAAACTGGAAACCGCGAGTTGTTGTTCAAGTTGTTCAGGTGGTGCGATAAGTGGTGGTATACTAGCAAGTTCTTCTTCAAGTTCTTCAAGAAGTTCTCGTTCTCGTTGTTCTCGTTCTTGTTGTTCTCGTTCTTGTTCTCGTTCTTGTTGTTTTTGTTGTCTTGTAGTAGTTATTATATCACCAGGAAGTGTACTTAAAGATTTTTTTGTTTGTTTGGATCTTCTTGCTATTTTTTCAAGTTCACCAATAAGAGGTTTTTCTTTTCTTTTTTTCCCCCGTCTCGGGGATATCCCTCTATATAGCTCGCTCAGTAGCTGATATTACACCGTTCGTTGCTGTGGTTATTGGTTTAAACAACTCTTCAGATCCCTCAGAAAAATCGGTCTGAAGACTCTGTCTGGCTTGTAATTAACTTCTGACAGAGTCTCGAATTGGTAAGAATTTATTATTCTTCAATCTCTCTCTCGCTAGTCTTGTAGTTAATGCTTCGTTGACCATTATTGAAACAGTAAAGCAATTTCCAATTAATGTACAATGTAGTGATTTATGATTTGCACGTTTTAACCCGACTCAGATAGACAAGCAACAAAAAAACACTAACTAAAATGTTTTTCAGTTAATTTAATCTTTCATTGTATTTGCAACAGTGCGAGAATTTTACTAACGCGCTATACTGTCAAATAGTTAGTTGTATCCAGCGGTTTTTTTTCATTTTCTTGAATTAAAGCCCGTATATTTATAATCTTCGAATTAACCTCCTTTTTCAATTCATAATCACGGCCCAATTCCTTTCGTATTCCTTCCACAATAGTAAATAACGAGACAAACACACTTACGTCACTACAAAATGCAAGAGAGTCACGAATAGAATTCTGGATTTTTTTTATCAGCGCATACTACTTTGGCAGCATATATTTGTTAGTAATAATACCGTATTCTATATCTTGAAAGTCAGACATAATTTGGTCAGGATTTAAATTGTTAGATAATTTAATTTCTTGTTTTTTCAATTTTGAAATTACAGCTATAATCCTATTAATATTTTCAGAATTCATATATGATAATACCTATTTCTAGTACAAAAAAACAAAACATTGTGGTCAATTTTGACCCTTTTTTTAGACAGCACAAACACGGTAAGGTCAACACAATGCCATTACTACGGTTTTGGGTAGTTTCTAGGCATACATGTTAAGGACAGCACAATGCCATTACCACGGTTTTGGGTAGTTTCTAGGCATACATAAGGGATGGATATATACAATGAATGATGGCAATGAATGATTATACAATTTTGTTCTAGTGTTTTGGCAATTGTATAGGGACAGCACATTTATCACGAAACATATTCACTTAAGAGTGAATCTAACTTGTCAAATAACGGATTAGAATCACAAGAGGGTATGTTTAGTGAATGGACAGCACAATGCCATTACTACGGTTTTGGGTAGTTTCTAGGCATACATAATGGATGGATATATACAATGAATGAATGACAAGGGACAGCACAGGGGACAATACGACATATAACAATGAATGAATGGATGGATATATACAATGATAATGAATGATGACACTCCTACATTCAAATTGCAAACCATATATACCCCCACAAAATCACCCTGGGTTGAATGAAAAAACATTCACACCACGGCGTGGTGTGGTTGGTATATACGGTTGCAATTTGAATTTCGAAGGTACCCCACCCCCCAAATAAAACCGTCTGTCGACCACCGCTAGCAATAATGCCTGTTAGGGGTTTTTAACCATGACCGTCAGTATGGCACCGCGACACGTTACCGATTGAGCTAATGGTTCTTATTACAGGTATATGTTTTTGAATATATAGGTAAGCTAATAAAATCAATAACGAGCAGGTGTGATGACGTCAATGGATCGACTTGAATAAAAAAATTATAAAAAAACCCATAAAAATATTATTAAAAAAATTAAATTATTTGTAAAACAATACATATTGTATTCGTTTTCTTACAAAATATATTATATTTTCACCGAGAAATAATCGGAAAACCCCATTGAGATCTGTAACTCTTTCATAGGCGGTAAATATACATAAACGAGTTATCTCCCTTGGTGTTATATAAAACATGATTAGACATAAACGAACTGTATTTTTTATCCAGTCCTTTTTGAAATCGCCGTCTTGGTTATATTCTCTGCAACATATCGTACCGAGGCTCTACAAATAGAAAAATACCTACTAGCCTCACCCATTGGTTTGAATACAATTTCTTCGTTAGTTGCTGTATTAAAAGATTTTACGGGTCTTTTCCCAATTGATTTTTAAGTACCAGTTTTCCTAAACACATTATTTTCACTCGGTGTAACAGCTCGTAGATTTGATAAAGAATTATCAGTTTTAATACCATTTATGTGATCGATAACAAAACCATCTTCGATCAATCCATGAAAACACTCGTATGTGATTCTGTGATTAACACATATTTTCCCTTCAGCAGTAAACATCAAAAAATCCCATATTATTCAAAATACCAAGTGATATCTTCAATGTCTGACAGTACCATCACGGGACGCTTCATATTTTGGAATCACAGGGTGTGGTCGGAATTCTTGGTTCAATTATATACCATACTATTGTTTGTCTGATTAATTATTTGGTCTAATACTGACATCACTTGAGAATCTTTCAATGTAGTCTTGAGGAGTTCTTATGATTTTGACACTGTCAGAGTCAGTAATTGACGGATTTTTAAATTCGTTTATAATAGTAGCGCTTCAACTCTCTGTATCTCTTACCACTACAACCGAGACACAATTGTGATATTCCTCTCACTCCCCACATCGTATGCAGGGTAAAGGCCCATAACTCCCGTTACGAATGCTTTGCATATGATACCCACAAAACTTCTTTCTGCATGATTTGTGACGCGGGGTTACTGATCCAATTATAAGCCATTTGCAATGATTCATTATAATATATTCTCTATTTAAATACTTGTTTTAATTATAATATGAAGGAGTTCGAGAGATTATGGAAAATTACACCTTCGAAAAATACTAAATTCAATCTCGATAGAGTCTCTGATAAGCCAAAGAATCTAATAGGTGATATAATCATGATAAGTAAAATTAGTGATTTTTTTAATGAATTCAAGCGTGATGGAGCATCTCACTGTTGGTCAACATTTCGAATTGATAGTAGCGTTGATGCTACCATGAACGATAAAAACGCAGCAATGATAATTTCACATCTTACGCGGAAAAGGTATTTTTTAGAATAAAATTCATTATCCGTTCAGATACGGGAGATTGGATTATTCGGGATAAATTTGAACCCATCTTGAAGGATAAAAAACCGTCGTTGTGAGTCAAGATTCAAAACCAGGAATTCTGACTGGAATTGACAAACCGTATTACGATAGATCTTATCCTGTAACAGCAGTTGTTTATGGGATATATCCGTTAAATGATAAACCGAGTATTGAAAAGCTAAAACCCATGAAACTATCAAAAATAAATTGTGTGGCAGAAAGAATAATATAACACTTCTCAAATGCGCTGCCTGGAAACAAATTGACTGATCCAAGAAGTAAAAAAATAAACGAGTGGGAGTTAACAGTGAAACAGCTAGAGGCAACGATTCAGGATATAGCCAAATTCGAAACATCATTAAGATTCCCAATAACCGTAGCGACGATAACCGGCGAGATATTATACAAACCGAAATATAAATCACAAGGAGCTCCAATCAAAATTATTGATCATAATGAACACGCATGGACATCTGCAGTAACACTATTTCCGCGGGATAGAACCATAAAATATATACCCGCGGAATTTTCCGGAGAAAAGAAACTATTCGATTTTATTCATCAGTTGAGTTAAAACTATCCCGTGTCAGTGTGGTTACTTAACTCCGAGGGAAGATTCGATCAATTTGTAAGACCCAATGGCGAATTATACCGCACTGAAGCCCTCAATGAGGCGATGAAAAAACTAGCTAGTAGTTTCTCTAATAGTTTCGACGACGAACAATTACTAACAAACTGTTTTACACTTCCGTCGGTTGCAGCTCATTTTGCGAGAAAGAAAAACACGTGGAAATCAACGCGAAATGAGTTTCTCACAGACATCAAATCAAGTTGTATAGAATTTAACCACACTGGATTATGGAATACAAAATACGACCGTGAAAGTATTATTTCAATTGATATCGTCGCGTGTTATCCGGCGAGTTTTCTCTGGTACGGAGAATGCGCTGAATACTTCAAACGATTTGGACATCCCACACACGAGATGGCCCGTGTTGCAATTAATGGACCACTACCCGATTTTGATTTAACCGGATTCGCTCGTGTGGTATCATTTGAATTGGCTACAGGACTTCATCCGTGCTGTTATGTTTGGATTGGCAGACATATATCTGAAAAAACACTAGATGCCAATAGTGCTGTTACGGTATATGATTGATTGTAGAATGCTGACATCGCTGATTGTCAGTGAAGCGATTATATCATATCGAGCTCAGACTGAAGTCTGGTTACCACAGCCCAATCTAGATAGCATAATCAGCAAACAACGAAAACAACTTCCCAATCTTGACGAAGAAAACATCATGAATTGGTCCAAACTGTTATTTGAAATCAGAAACAAAGACGCAAAGGATCTTGGTAGAAGAATAATTGGTAAATTTACTCAAGGTGGAAAATACGACAATAAACGATATTCTTCGCGGTTGATTATAGATAGTGTTGAGTACGATTTTATAATCGCGGATATAACATCTAAGGGTATATATATGTCGATCGTAAAGACGCTTTCTTGTCTGATGGAATAAAATTTGGTACAATTGTTACTTACGCAGAAGGAGAAAATCTTCAGTATACACAATTGAGGGCGTCTATGCTAGCTTATGCTTCTATCAATTTATTTTCGATGATAAATAGATTTCCTGACACCGCAGCTAGAGTAGCCACATATTCATTTTATACAGACGCGAAACACAGGGAAGCAGTGGCTGAATTCACTAATTTTGATGAGAGTTGTGGATCATGGAGAATTAAACGGGAAATACCTTCTGACTATTCCAAATCAGCAGATGTAACGATTCAAGATAAATATTTGAAGAATAATCAGATGTCAGAACTATCTAATGCACCACAGATATCTGATCTAATATGTAGATATAAAACCAGCTACCTAAACGGCTGTGGCGGGTCAGGAAAGAAGACTCGTGCGATTGATTTATTTCATGGGAAATCAAATATGACTGTACTAACACCAACACACAGACTCTTCAGAGAGAGGAAACAACGAGGAGTAAATGCCTGTACTTATCACAGTTTCTCTCGATGGAAAGGCGATGAATTGACTCCTGAACGAATGGGTGAGAAATTTATTCCTCAAGTTATTATTTGGGATGAGATATGCACAGTGTCATTAGATGTATTACAAAAGTTTCTAGAGTGGTTATTGCTAGCGAATACAAAAGTCGTCATGTGGGCGATCATAGCCAACCACCACCGTTTGTCAGTTTATCCCCACATGATTGGCTAAAGAATTTTGTAGACTGTTATGAAGAAATTAGTACTGATCATAGAGCACTTGATGAACAATTACGCGACTTTAAGAAACTAATTAGATTAAAACTTGATAGAATCCAATGTGAGATAGCGCGTAAAATAATTTCGGAAACACCATTACAAGATTTTTGGGAAGCGTGGAGACCAAACGATTTGATAGTGGCGAGTAGAAAAATAGTCAGAGACACACTTCAGATGAAGTTATTTGAATTGCATAAAGAAAAATTTACAACACATCCAGTACCGTTGTGTTATGGGCTTTCGGATACACGAAAACAGAATATTAAAGTTCATATCCCAGGCTTAACAGAAAAGCAGAATTCAGTGTTAAATTATATTGTGTTAGTTGATATCAGCGTCGTCGAAGATGCATTGCGCGCTGATAAATCCCCATGGAAGCTAGGTTACGCAGCGACGATACATTCTTCACAGGGATTGACTATATCAGATACGATTGTTTGGATGATGGATAATCACATCGAGTGGTCAAATTTAGTTTATCTCGCAGTATCCAGAGTACGAAGAATATATCAACTTCGAAGAGTTGTTTTAGATGATAACGACACTACAATAAGTGATATTGTAAGCGATAATAAAATCAGAAAAAACTTTCTGGTTATAAACAACAAGAGAAAAAAAAACAACAGAGAATTTGATATTGCTGCTGAATTAATAATTACGCCAAAGCAGCAACAGAATAATCACTGCGCGAGTTGCAATTGTATAATGCTTTGGTGTTGGTCGGAAAAAGATCCTTGACAATTTACCGTAGACAGAAAAGATAGCAGTGATTACCGAGTATCGGTTGTTTTGAAAACTCTTTTTGCGGTTTTACTAGTATATACTTCTTTATAATCGCGTTGTTAATGTTCATGTTGATTGTTCGAGTAATCTCATTATTCATCGCGGTAATCACAGCTGGTAATCTCTTAACCAATTCACGAGATCGTTTATCTTGAATAAATTCCTTAGCATATTGATATCCGAATAACCGCTCAGCAAGTGTACGATTAAATCGTTCAACAATTGCCTGATCGCTATGTAGTGCAGTATGCCATCGTCTGATAGTGACATTATGATGCTTCATTGTTGATAACACTGCACCCTAAAATTCCTTGCCAGGATCAACTTGTAATAGATTTGGCCAGCGCAGAGGACCCCTTCGATAAATCCTTTCAAACGCAGAAGCTACTTCAGTTGATGATTTTGTTTTTAATGGCTCTGCTTGTTTGTATCGACTCGCAACATCAACTATAGTTAACGCATATTTGTAACCACCATCATGTGGCAGAAATAATATATCAGCTTGATGAACTTCATTAGGAACGGTCACATCAAAATGCGAGTAGTTAATTTGTTTAGGCGGTGGTAGATAAATTTGCCATATCGCCTGTTTAGATAACCAATCCGCTGCAATGGTATATTTTACCTTCGTGGCGCTAGCGAGTTTACCAATTGCAGCTTTACCCCTCCAGTATCCTTGTGGAGAATAACAAACAGATACCATGTTGTTATTAATTACCAGCACCTAACATCAATTTACCTTTCATTGCCTATTTTACTAACCATGAAACCAACTTTTCTTTGAAGGATTTATCAGTGATAGAATTCAACGCCTGAATCAATTTCACATCTGCGATATGTTTGTGTTGCAGATTGCTGCTTTTATAAGCGACATCATGAGCATAACACACGCTTTATCAATGGCTTTTATTGGTTCTTCACCACGTCGGGTTGGTTTTGATCATCGAGTCTGATATCGAATCTGGTTCCGGGTCCACAATAGTTATACCCTGGAAGATGTTTTTCCCCTGGATACCTCGCCCATGGTGTTCCCGGGAGTTTAATTAGCTTGGCTGCAATATCACCTCCTCGTTTTTTTTTTTAAATTATCCGCAGATTCCATGAAACAAATCTAAATTTCTTTGTACTGCATTGTACGCATTTACCAGAAAGTGGAGATCGGTTATTACTAGTTGTAATCGTCGTCAAGTCATCTGTACCAGTACACTTCTTACATTTCACACAATATAGATCCATAATTTATTTATAATAACATGAATGTAATTGATTATTCAGCTACCCGACGACGGGAACCTATTAAACATAATGCGATATTAATTAATTCAATTAGAATGATTATAATCGGACCATCTGGAAGCGGCAAGACACAATTGTTACTTAATTCATTAACGAGATAGATGAAATGGGACAAGTTGTATTTGATAGCTCCAAGTCTAGATGATCAACGATGTTACAATGTGTTAAATGATTTTAACGACAAAGCAGTAGAAGAATCCGGCGAGGGTATTATTGAGTTTATAACCGATATCGATGAAGCACCGAGCATTGATGATATTGATGCAGGTATTAACAATTTAGTCGTATACGATGATATCATGTTAGACAATCAAAAGAATCCCGTTAGGATATTTTCCAGAGGTAGGCATAAAAAAATGACGTGATATATGTCACTCAACGATGCACACAAATACCAAAAGTGATCAGAGATAACTAATATTCTTGCAGTATTCAACGGAGTTGATACACATACTCTTAGAAATATTTGGCAAACTTGGTGCAGTGGTGATATGGATCATCATCTCTTTAGAAATTTCTTTAGTCGCGCTCAGTCAGTCCCACATGGATTTGTGACGATAAATTTATCAGATCCTCGTACGCGATATCGTGTCGGACTTGATAAAATATTCGGTTAAAATCGTTTACTGAGTCTCGTAAAAAAATGTTAACCCACTAGCAGCAGAGGGGTGGGGGACAACGACTATGGTGTCTTTTTTTGCCACATAGACCCTTGCGATGAACCAAATAGACCTTTCTATTATATATTTACTAGGAAGCCTTGGTTTGTCAAAAAGACCTTTCTATTAAATATTAACGAGAAGGAAGCCTAGTCGACGCATAAAAAGTTTGTATGGTCCCCCCCCCTGCTGACTTATAATTCAAGATCACCGTTTTACTTCCTGCTTAAGACAGCCTGAGCATGTCCATGGAAAATGTACTTAGTTCCCATTCCCTGAATCATAATTGAATGCAGCATGGAAAACCCCAGTAATTGTGTGGCTTCCAAAGCAGACATGGAAAACCTATTTCCAACTTGTTCAGAAAAATTCTAGTGAATTTTGATCAAATTTGGTATGATGGTTTCCTGTGATATACTGCTCAAGTTCTGTTATTTCCAGACACCAAGTGGACAGCCTTTAAATTACACTCCTCGCATATGATAAATGGCTAACTCTTAACATGTTTGAAAGCAAGGTTATATATTCATCTTGTTTCCAAAACTGTTTTCCTTAATTAGACCTGATGTGATATGGTCAAGTAGCGAAAACACAATTCACAGTCATACAAAAAGATGCCAAGGCACCAGTCTTTTTACTGCTATTCAGACCACTGTATGGCAAGTGAACAATATCAAATCCATTAGGCCTCTGGTTTATGCAACCAGTTTACACGGTTTTTATACCCTATATTAAAATTGTACTTCCAATGCAATTTTTCCCATGCACCTGTTTAGGTTTTTTGATACATTTCATATTGGTTTACAGCTGTGTAGTATCTTTCTGAATTTGCAGGTTTCTTGACTGCCATGAGACAAAAGTTTCCAGAGCACACAAAGGCTGGGCACTTGATTCTGTGACCCTCCATAATGAAGTGATCAAACAGTTTAAGGAGGACATTACTTCTACTCCTCCAGTAAGTATAATAAATTAACTTGAGTGGAATTTCATATTCTTAAAATCAGTTTAATTAAAGGAGGTTTTTATTTTGCCTGTGCTGATGATTCATTTATTTTTTGGTCACCTCTTTTTGATGCTGTGACATCCATCTATCTCACCAGTTTTGTCATGCACATACTGGGATCATAACATGTGATCCAAGATACAGACGAAAACATTCAGTGTTGGTTGTTACATGTATTTTACTTTGTAGAATACTATCACATCAACAACAACAAAAACGACCTATTAATTGTGATCAAAGATCAAGACCACTACAATAAAAAGAGGGAAAGTTTCTGCAAGAGAACTTTAATTGTTCACAACATAATGACACACAACTTTAACGAAGGCAGATAATTGGTAGAAAATGCTGTCACTGTTGGTTTGAAGCCTAAAATCGGGTTACATTTTCTTTCTTCAACTGGGTTAATTTGCTGCCAAGGAAGGATGAATTGAACATGCTTATAAGATCAATGTGATGAACACATTGGATAGTACTATTGACCATGCTCATCTAGTGCCAATGATACTGGAAAATATTGGGAAATCCTGGACAGATTAGTGAGCATACAATATATCCTTCTTGTCTTGAAAAAAATATTTTGCCACTCTTCATTTACATTTCAAAATTAAATTATTCTTGGTGGCATTTTGTTTTTTATGTAAGAAATATTCCATAAACCATAGGAACACAATTTGACAACATTGTCATTTAAATTAGCTGAACATGTATAGTTGCTTCTGAAAGAAAACCTTTGCTAGTCATAGAACCGAGTTTCATGGTCCATTTGAGTTACTGGTAAAGGACTTAAAAACCGTAGATAAAGAATTTCATGACAGCCATTGACCAGTTCACTAATCTGGTAATGGAAATGTCTTGATGCCCTACTAATTCTCTTTCCTCCACATATTTAAAAAAATTATTATGATGCCCAATCAATTAGTGATGTTTAGACACTAACATTCAATGTTTTTTTGCAGGCGAGTGTTTATTTATGGCTTGCACCTGGATGGTGCAGGGTGTGACAAAAGAAATGGTCACCTGTGTGAACCTACAGCTAAGGTCTTATTCACTCCTCTCACTGTGGTCCATATGTATGCCATCACCGAAGGATCCACGTCTGTATCAATGTCCTGTCTACAAGAAGCCTAATCGTACTGATCTCACATATATCTCATTCGTTGTGCTCAAAACCACCCAGAGTCCTGATCATTGGACTTTGCAAGGTATTGCTGCCCTCTGTGAATATTAAGTGATTCCAATCTTCCATATTTACAGCTATGAGTTTTGAAACATTTTTAACTAAAACTAAAATATCATTTTTAACAAAATTCTGTTGACAAGTTTCATTGATGTTCCGAAGACTTCTCAAATGCTTAATACTCAATGTATGAATACAGCCATAATGTGGTGCTGTAATTCCGCTGTTTAAATTTGGAAAGCATGGAGACCATACAATGTATTCTGTTCATATATTTTATGCAATGTATTCTGTTCATATATTTTAATCTCCACAAAAATGTATACAAGAGTGTTTCATGAAGGAATTTTGGACTCAAAATGTTTAAGGATTTTTGCAACTTTCTAATTGTTATTTATATTTGAAATAAATCATTGTTGAATTCTTAATGTTTTTGTTAATTTTCCACTTTTATAGAACAGTCACATCGTCCATTTTCCAATGAAAATTTCATTTGTAGCAGCATAAAATAGTTGCATCCTTCTTGCACGTCAGAATCATTCTCATGCTAACAATTGCAATTGTTGAATAGCACCTTTCAATTATGATAAACTTAATGTGTACTCAGTTATGAAGTTTTTTTTCTAGAAGTATGCATTTTATCTGTAGTGAAAACATTTATAAGAGAAGACTTATCAGATGAGGTAAATTACTGAGTAGCTTCACTAAAAATAATCAATTTTTAAAACTCTATAATACTACCATCATTCCTGATAACCACTATATAATGTAGGCACAAATAAGTCATTTTGTTCATCTTTCCAACTATACTTTGGTTTTAATATCACAAATCTGCATATTATTCACACAAATTATAAACAACAAACTTGTTCACTAGATTTTCTTGAAGAAAACTAGGACAAAGTTTAGTTTCCGAGTAAAAACTGGTTTACAGCTTCAATTTATTTGGTCTTGACAAAACAGCTGATCCTTGTCTGTTTGTCTCTAATTATTTTTAAAAAGCAGGAGGATTATGATTTAACCCTAGTGTAATGATCACTGCTGTCAACATCCTTGTGGCCAAGTTTTTGGAGGTCTCAGGTTTGAATCATCACTGCAGAGTAAAACCAAAGACTTATAAGAACAGTACTAAAAGCAGCCTTGCTAGGCACTCTGCATTAACTCTTTCAACCCCGATCCCATTTGAATGTGTGATCCGGTTTCTGCATTTGATGGCTGATCCTGCCTGTATGAAAGGTTTGCTGACTGTTTTTGATCTCGAAAATATTGAGCATGCAGAGCATGGAAAGATATGTTCAGCAGTTGGATATTTTGCAAGACTTTAGATTTGGACGTAGACTTTTCCGAGATTGAATTGTTATAAGATGAACATGATGATAGCATTTGTATGATATTTCTAAAAATGTTGCACATAATTTTTTAAATAGTCTAGAAAGACTTTGACAGGAAAAGAAATACATCACTGAATAGAGAAATTCATATGGAATATCTGGTACAATATAAATGGATTTTTATTGGATATAAGAAGAAAATTAAAGTAAGAGTGAATGCATGTGAACGTTTACAAAAGTTTCTAAACAGGTAAAAACTCTGGGAAACAACCAGCTAGACATAATGTAATAAAGAAGTTTGCACAGTTGAAAGTATAGTAAAAATTGATATCTAGAAACACTTCAAATCTCTTGTTACCCCAGGAAAGAAACAACATTAGACTTTAAAGATTATATGATAGTTGATTGTTGCACAAGACTTCGCTTCTTATATGGAAATGTATGTTCCACTTGAAAGTTTGTAAAATGTAAATTTTAGTCATGTCAATGATGAACGCAACCTTTGTCTTAATTTTTGTATCAAAAATCTACGTCATCGCATGTTCTGTTTGAATTAAAAGAAAGCTGTATCACACGTTTTAACCAGTTATAAGTTACTGTTCTTAGTAAAACTTTCCAGAAAATAATGAATTAGAAATCTCAGTCATTAAAAATTCATTAGAGCTGTGTACTCAGCAGTACTGTATCGTATGTACCACTGGCTACCATTAACTTTTTTTCAAATTAAAACTGATAACAGTTAATGGTTTTTCGAATAAAAATATGAGTTATTTATTGTTATTTTTCCTTTGAAATCCATCAGCTAACTGTGATAATATGGTAAAAATGTGAAACGTTTTTATTGTTTTAAATATGTTTTAGAACTTGTTTACTTCGGGTCAACACGCCTTCTTTAACATATTAATGTGCGGTGTTTACAAACAATATCAGCAGTGATACTGCATGACGTATTGGCTTGTCCTTTCATTTGGACCCATCAACTGCGAGGAGAGGGGCAATCACCTGCATGGACAACAACTTATTCTCCATTACATGACGCCCAGGTTTGCACCCTGGACAGGACACTCCAGCTTCGCTTTTCACAGTGTCAACACAAGACAGGAAGCAGTTATAAGTCGTCACTAGCTTGGCTTAGTCAGACGCCAGGGGTTGCTTCTGATGGTGGCAGAGACCAACAGGTGTCACTGGGCAGCCCCCAAACAATAACATGCTATTCCACAATTGTTCATATGTCTTACTGGATATGTAGAGTTTAAGGTATGCAAGTGTCTGATAAAGTGGACTGCAAATGTTGCACCGAGTAACAAGAAACGAAAACAACAAGGAAACCTCCAACCCTCAAGCCAAGTAGCTGGAATGTCGAGACCATGCTGAATACACTCTCAGATGAGATCCAGGTGATGTTTTGAAAAACTTAAGACATCAATGACGAACTTACAAGACTCCGAACTACAGGAGACACCGCTGGCAGATTCCGAGTCCCGCAGAGAAGAGAACTAAACATTCTTCTGGTAAGGAAAGAGCGCTGATGAAGCTAGAGAGTTTGGTGTTGGATTTGCCATCAAGAACTCTCTGCTTGAGATGACAGAACCCTGCCAACAAGGAACGGAAAACTGTTATCCCTCTGCCTCCACACCACAGCCAGGCCTGTCAAACTGATCAGCGTTTATGCTCCCACACTAAACGCCACCGCAGATGCCATTGATTAAACGACGAATTAAACTCGCTCATATACAAAATTCCCATTGAATAGAACTCTATATTACTGGGTGACTTCAAAGGAAAGGTGCTAGCCATAACTTTTTGGCCTTCCAGTCGTGGAAAGTTTGGCATTGGGAAGATGCATGAGAACCGGCAGCGACTCTTGGATATGTGCTTTTACCATAACCTCGTCATCACCAATTCATTCTTTCAGAAAAGCCACAGCATAGTGTCCAAACACTTGCACCAACTGGACTTGATCATTACGAGACAGTCTGCCATTAAGGCTGTGCGTCTTACTCGTACCTTCTAGAGCGTTGACTGTGACACTGGCCACTCGCAGGTGTGCTGAAAAATAAAGCTTCAGCCAAAGAAGATACACAGTTCTAGGCAGGCGGGTAAACCATGCATAGACATGAGCAAGATGTCATATGCAGACAAGGCTAAACAATTCACTTATGCCATCCCCTGTAAGATTAATTTAGGAACTCCCAATTGCAGCGCTAAAGAGAGATGGGATCACATAAGAGAGATTGTACAGCAGAGCTAAATGGATTTTTGGTAAGAAGCAAAGAACAATGACTCTGGTTTGAGGTTAACTCTGCCACACTCATGCCAGCCATAGAAGAGCGTCGTAGAGCTCACCTGGAACACAAATGATCCCCGAGTGGCCAAGTAGTCTAAAGCGCTCTCCATTAAGGATCACTGCCATATCACCTCTGTCTGCGTGAATTCGAGTCTCGGATTCGGCCAATGTTTGTATGTAAAAAAGATTGCAGTAGCTTCTTGTGGGTCGATGGTTCTTTCCGTGGTTTTCAGGTTCTTAATCCACCATTAATACTGGCCGTCATGTATAGCCTATCTTGTGCTGAAAAATGGCGTTTAATCCTAAAATCAAGACTATGCAAGAAAACTATACCAGTCTACCAGAAGAGAGTGATAGCAACACTGAAATCTGTCGACAACATGGGTAATCAGATGGATCATTGAGTGGAGTACTACTCTGAACTGTACTCCAGAGAAAAACATGTGACCAATGAGGTCCTCATCACCATAGAAGACTCATGGCCGAACTGGACAAGAAAAAAACAGTGACAGAACTAAAAGAAGCTTTAGAGAAACTGTTCTTAGGTAAAATCCATGGAAGGATGGCATCCTAGCAGAATTCATTAAGTGCGGCTGCAGCTAGATACCCACACAACTGCTTAACTTTCTCTGCCAGTGTTGGGATGAGGGAGCAGTGCCTCAAGACATGACAGATGGAAACATCATAAACCTGTTCAAAAACAAAGGTGACAGAAGTGACTGCAAGAACTCAGAATTCTGGGCAAGGTCAACGCACACGTCATCCTGAACAGCCTGCAGACACTTGCTGACAGAGAGTGTCCATAGTCGCGGTGCGGGGTTTATATGCAGAGGTCCACAAACGACAGGATCTTCTCCATTAGACAACTGCAAAAGAAATGCAGAGAACAACACAAACCCGTCTTACAGGCCTTTATAGACCTCACCAAGGCGTTCGATCTGGTTAGCAGATGGACTCTAAACAATTCTAGCAAAGATTGTATGCACTCCTAACCTGCTAAGCACAATCCAGTCCATCTACGACTACGTGAAAGGCACTGTGCAGTATGTTGGCTTAACATCCGACCCCTTCAACATATTCAGCAGAGGGAAACAGAGTTGCGTCCAAACACCAACACTCTTCTGCATCTTGTTCGCTGTCCTGCTCAATCATGCCTTTGGGGTGTCCACAGAAGGGATCTACCTACACACATGATCAGACGGCAAACTGTTAAACCTGTCACAAATAAAGACAAAGGGCAAAGAGCGTGATTCAGCCATCAGAGACATGTTTTTCGTGTATCATTCCTGCACGCTAAGCACTCTCCTGTATGACAGTGAAACCTGGACCCTGAGTTCGTATTTCACATGCGATGTCTCTTTATCAAACTTGCCTCTGGCAAAAGGTCGATCAGACGGCCACATCGCTTCACGGATGTCTGCAAGCGCAACATGAAAGTCCTTGACACTGATGTCAACACCTGGGAAAACTTGCACTAGACATGCCCAGCTGGTCGCATGCTCTGATCACTGGATTGAAATCCGGCAAAGACAAGCTACATTTGCTAGCTGATAAGAAGCAGTTCCAACACAAACCAGACTCAACTTTCAAGTGCAACTCCCGTGTTAGGCTACATAGCCACTACAGATGCTGCACAAACACCAACCTGGACGTTCCTCATGTGCGCACTTGCGTAGTCTCTCGAGACTAATGGATGACAACACAATTAAATTGTGTTGTACAGCTGGTTTATTTATTGAAAAAACATGATATATGTACCATAAATGAATTATTCCCATTTAAAGCAAAAGCTTTACACTGATATGTACACCCTTAGGATCATTACACATATTGCAAAGTATAAATTGCTGGCACTAATAAGACAAATGGTTCTTTATGTAGAATATTTTAATACGTTTTATTGATAATGTTAAATACAAGTAGTTAATGTAATGTTTTATGTTTTTCCTTAAGAATTCTTTATTTTAGACTGCATGGTTCAAAGATCTGAATAAAAATATAAAAGAAATTACAGATCATAGATGTCTCATGTACATACACAGATACAAAGGATATGAGAAAGTTTTATGGAATGTGTCCAATTGTGTATAGCAAAATTATACAAGACCACTAAAGAGTAATTAATTCCATCTATTAATAATGTGAGATTTAAAATGTACCATCTAGTATTAACCTGAGAACTAAATCGAATATCATAGTTACGCAAAGATTGCAAGATTCATTTTTTACTATTAGAATTTAGATAAATGTATTTAGTGAAGTGAAGATTCCTTTGTTTAGTGCATTAAAGATATTATTATATATTATTATTATATTATCACTCTTATTAGAAACATTTATATGACATGCAGATTCCTGACCTAAGTAATACCATATCATCTGTGCAATTATATTACCAAGGTAACAGAATTATTGGTTGCAAAATATTTACTTCCAGTTTTATTCATCAAGTATAGTTTACATTGTTGCTTCAAGGAGTTTTCAAAAAATTAGGCCAATTTCCTCATCCCTTTTCTACAAGTGGTCCAATTCTAAATTCATATTGATATCAAAATATAAATATATCTTCATTTTTACACCACTTTTTCATAACTCTTTAATTAAAGACAAACCAAATAAATCCCATATCCAAATGCAAAACTGAACTTGAGGCATTACTTTTTGTACATTGGTTCATTCAGTTTGGCCAGCTTATAATGAAATACATGATTACTACAAACCCACATCCACGAAATAACAATGGGTTTTACATTTTTTTAAACCATAATTTTAAGTATTAGGTACAAGCTGGTAAATGACAGATCACGTATTTGTATTATTTGTATAATGTTACCATACTGCAGAACAGTGATGGCCCCCTAACCAATGTTATTTTTCTAACCTGTATGTAAGGGATTATATAACAGCAGCCATACTAAAAGGTTTTCCAGAGCATCTTCAAAACAGCCTAAATTTATAACTTTATTAGGTGAAATTTTCAATGTACATGTATACCCATTTATACCATTGTGCTTTCAATAACAGTTATTGCCAATGAAAGACTATTTTATTTAATATAATTCTATGCTATATGTATATATGCATAACTATTTATATTCATGTATCCATCAGTTGTCATACCATCACTAAAGTCTCTGGTATACCATATTCTGCATCATATCTACAATGTGCACTATATAAAATATGTATCTGGATAAATTCTGTCAGTCTAAAAGACCATTACAATACCTGCACTTATAGATTTGGCTATCTGTGGTTACATTGTAAACTGTCTACTTTGGGGATAATTTTGTTTTCCAATATGGTTGTCTTGAAATAAAAAGGACAAGTTACTTTTTTAGATTAATTTAACCAATTAACAAGACATGAGATGTGCACATGCTGATTTCACCCATTACGTTGTAAAAAGTACATGTAATGTACCCAAACTGATTTAATTAATAAGTGATAAGAGATTTACATAGACTGATTTAACTAATTAAGCCATAATGAGACAGATACATACACTGATATAACTCATTTACTTAAGTGGTAATAAGCAAATTACAGATTAATTTAACTAATAAAGTTTAAGAAGTAATGTACACAGATTGGTTTAAACAAAAAAAGTGATAAGAGATATACACAGACTGATTTAACCAATAAAGAGACAAAAAGTGTACAGACTGAACCAATTAAGTGATGAGACATTAAATGTATCCATTTTGATGTTACCTACAAAGTGATAACACACTGATAATGTACACAGATCACTACTGACAAAACATTAGAATTACATGTACACAAATCAACCTATAAACAAGATGAGATGTTAATTGTACAGATCAACCCATTGACAAGATGTTTGACATTAAATGTACACTGACTGTTCTAACCCATTAAATTGGAAACAAGAAATGTACAGAGACTGATTTAAATAAATGACTGAATAAGTGATAACAATACATCAGATGTACACTGAAGTAAATACCAAGAATATTATGTTACCATGGTCACCCCATGAGGAATGCTTTGATCATAAATCTTCATAAATGACAACAATTTATTTGTAAATTTTGACAAAAATGATCGTCTTTTTTCAAGACATGGGATATTACATCCAGTGAATGTAAATACATGTTTCATGACAATATTATTCAAATGCCTCTGTTCACTTTTGATATTTGGAAAGTATTCATTAGCAATTTCAACCTGAATCTGTTTTTGATTAGCCATCAGCAAATGCAGTACCCTTCTAAAACATGTTTCTAATCTTCAAGTAATTGTTCAAAATATTAAAAGCAGTTGATAAATTATTGCACATGAACACATGAAATATTGCACTGTGTATCACTCATTTTCATCAATTGCCCATTCCCATCATTAACTTCCTTTTCACTCACCAATCTCAAATAAAGATCTTCCAGAACAATGATCATCTTTATAACAAGGAAACAACCTCAGCATTGTAAGATGACAGAAAAATACATTTATTAACTTCCAAGTCAGAAGTAATATCAGATATAGAGTACCCTAAAAGTGATTTTACTCTTTGCTCAGTATTATAATATCATTGATAAGTAAACCTTTGTGAAATCTATCTGTACCCAGGAAATCCTGTGGTATGCTTTGAACTGAGACAGGACAGTTCCCGTATAGTGGTTTCATTTTGATTTTTACAGACGCCCAAAGACTTTTATGTCAAAAATTAATACAGCTGATAAGTCTGCTGATTTTGATCAGTAAAAGTAGTATTAATAGATTGAAAACTATTATTTATTGAAATTACCTTAGTATTTAAAATAAGCTTTAAGTTGACAGTTGTTTTTGTTTATTGTAAACGTCAAAAGGATCTCTCTATTTTTTTAAAGTTGTAATAAGCAGTAACTTTTACTATACTTAGCCATTCCTATAAAAAGGTCATAGTAGTATTTCTATATTTTGTATCATGTACAATCTGTCGTAGGCATGTTATCACTTGCAAACATGTGGAAAATTTTATTTGATTGGACATGGTTTATACAAGGCAACCGTTGTTGTGCTATATATCAATTTTTTGAGGAATCAATGAAAGTTCAAAACAAAAGAGATCAGATGTCTCATTGGTATCTCTGTCATATCAGACAATAATGGTGTTGAGATTCTTTATATCACCTATCCTTAAAGACTTTGCAAATTTTTATTACGTCATATGTATACAATGATGAGATTATATAGCATTAAAGACTTGAGCACCTCTGTCTTATTTGCTTAGCGTTATGTCACAGTGCTGTAAATTGTTTCTATGATGTGACATTGTTAATAAAAGTGAATGCTATGTCATGCACTGTTTGATTAAATCATCCATAATGAGGATCAATATGAAGTATATGTTTAACAAAAGAGTGAAATCTATTGAAAAAACTGTTTAATGAAATATCTAGATCAGCTCAAAATTGGTATGAGATATAGAAAAATTTAATACATAATTTTGTGAAAAAATAAAAACCTCCCAATCTATCATAAACAAAGACATTTATCAAATATAGGTAGCAGTATTACAGTAAATACAGTAAAATTTCATTAGAGTAATACTAATTACATTCCAATCTGTAAAAATCAACCAGTTCACTTAGTATTCACCACCTAATGTACATGAAGGTGAACTTGTTTCAGTATCTTATCTTACATGCTATTTTATCCTTGACACACTTCATGTGTCATACAGGTAACAGAGCGGAACCAATGCAAAGTACATCAGGCAGTTCTGAATCAAAGTCGGCAGTTTTTGTGAGAAAATCATTAACACAGCTAAATTCTATCACCTATTCATCAATTAACACTCACAGTAATGGGGAAAACAAAGAAACTAATAAGCAAACATGAAGTCAATATTTTACAGAATGATAAAGTGTAAAGCATACAAATATTAAAATTGCTGTCAAAGGCAAATCTAAATAGCTTTACACAGTTACCATCTTCACAGCGTTTTGGGGGATTTACATGTTCTAAACCAGTTCTAAGGTCAGCAGAGCTAGGCACAGAATCAATATATGCCTGAATCAAGTTCACTGCACTAGAAATTATAATTACTAAACATCAAATAAGAGCATTGAGATAGTGAAAATAGATTTATGTTTGTGGTCTGTTGTCACTCCCCATTGAGCTCATCCTTGTACTATTTCTTTTATACAGACTTTCTTTCTTGTAGTTCTGGATTTCTTTATGCTGCTTCCTCTTGAAGAATCCACACTAATAATACAAATATAGAGAGTCAACATGTAATAAATATAGAAATTACATATTGTATCTAGTAATTGTTTATTAGTGAGAAGGAGAATTTCATGGATGAATTATCAACAGTTCTTTAATGAACATTTATCATTGAAACACTTGGGTCCAAATTTTATTACTTTAAGTGCAAAACAATCCAAAATATTTATATTAAACAATTTACAGACAATATAGAAGTTTTGAGAGTTTCTTGTGAAAAACTGCATGTAACAAGATAACTGAACTATTCTAAAGGTGAAGAGACAACAGATGGGATGATTGTCAGGGTAGAGAAGGCAAAAAAGACAATAACTCGTAGCTCAATATCTTAAAATAATCTTTTCACCAATGTGAGTAAGTCTTGCATGGAATCTGATTTACTCAAAATAGTAGGGGGACTGCACAACTAACCAATTCTCATCAGCCAACATTTAAATGCTAAAGTTGTTACATACCTTCCACAAGATGATGATGACAATTATCAACAACACAATGCCTCCAGCTACAGAGCCTATTATGATCCAAATGTTGATATCACTTGGTGGAATGGAAATCTGGCTTATAACCAGTTTTGTCCTCTTCTAAAACAATGAAAAAGCTTGTATGATGAGCCAGATAAACTAAATACATGTATTATTATGTAATTCAAATAATTAAATAGATTAATTGGTCACATACAACTAAGTATTTTATGAATTACAGAACCAACCTATGTATGCCAACTAAATGTTCTCATTGATACATCGAACACAACTACAATTTGGGACTTCAAAAAGCCAATTTATCTTCGACCCTACCACATGTTTGTAAAATATATGGAATAGTAGGCATGAATCTAAACCATTTTCATTTTATCATTTTTACCTCACATGTACTCTTGTTTCAAAATGGAACTGACTCTGGGCCTATCTTTGGTCATGGTCACAAACAAGGATTTTTTCTCAAAACAAACTTTGTTGCATATGGAATGTTTATCCTTTTAAATGTCTAGTCTCATGTATGGGATGTCGACATATTTTGATTCTTATGCTGAATGCATGATAATTTTGCTAAATATTAGCATTATGGTTCATGGGAATTTAATTAGGTGTGTCCTAATATGATGTATGGCTGGCTGGCGCGCGCGCACGCACACACACATACACATAAATTGAATCAGAAATGTTTTACAATAAAGTCATTTCTTAAGTATTTACTTAAAATATTGGCACTGAGATTGTTTCTTATTTAAAACATGGGCTTACCTCAGCAAATAATTTATCAGGCATCCTAAACTTCACATACGGATCTGATACCTCTGCCCTTGATACGTATGTTATTTCTCGTAGACTCTGTTTAAAATATATAAAATGTCAATCATAGTACTTTTCTTATCACTATAGAGTTCTTTCATTAACTTTTCTTATTGCTGTATATTTCTTTGATTCAGTGATATTCTTAACTATATTTCAATTCAGTACTTTTCTTACCTCTGTAGAATTCAACAAAATACCTTTTTTAATCACTGTACATTTTTTGTATTCATTACTTTTCTTATCACCGTACATTTCAATTTAGATATTTCCTATTTTTGATAGTTTTATGCACAAATTTCTCAGATTTTTATTTTCATGACACATCTTAGGTGTCTTTGTTGGCATTGATGTTTGCTGTTTCCTTCAGTTTGGAAGGGTGTGTTGTTGATTTTGTAATAATGTTACCTATCTATAACGGTTATGATTTTCCAACATCCTGTTAAACAAAATGACTTCTGAACGTTTTCCCAGTAGTAGTGATGGTAATGCCACCCCAATTACCACAACTTTCCTCTTGAGCAGGTGCTTTTTTGAATAATTATGTTGAGAAAATTAAAGTTCAATTGACATAATATTCGCGAAAGTAATAATATTAATAACCACAAGAAGCTCGAAGCATGTGGCATATTTGTACCAATATGTTTCACAAATTGGCATATTTGTACCAATATGTTTCACAAATGTTTAAGAAACATGATTTTATGATTCTGTTTATCACAGAGTTAATGAGTTTGCATTACTTAATGATGATGCTATGTCACATTACTAAGCATTACATTGTAGTGTGGCAAATTATATTTTACTATATTAAAAATGAACATTATGTGATACATTACTTTAACACTTAAACAGGTTGAGTATAGTCAATAAGAAACGTTATTGTCAACCGACCTTTAAATTTCAGCTTTTCCCCCAGTTTATCAACAAAAATCATGCATACGGTTTGATAAATATATAAATGTGTAAATATCTACAAGTCTAATGACTGATATGATACATCTGGATACATAATAATTAGTTAGTCCGACAGACTGACAATATATCTCTCAGTCTTGCTTCAAAATAACATACTCAGGGTTAGGACAGACTGACAGATAGGAAGATAATGTCTGTCAGGTCTCGATTCAAAATAACATACTCAGGGTTAGGACAGAATCACAGATGAGAAGATAATGTCTGTCGGGTCTTGCTTCAAAATAAAATACTTCATATGCAAACAAATAATTAGCAGCTAATCATAATATTAAATGGATGTTTATAAAATACTCTTCTAAAGCATATAACTGTTTTAGCATTTCAGATGTATACATCAACCGTTACTTTAAACAAAAATCAATACTGCATTTCCGACACATACATAATAACTGTTCTTGTAAACTAAAATCATTACTGCATTTCAGACACACATAATAACTGTTACTGTAAACTGAAATAATTACTGCATTTCCGACACATATATAATAACTGTTATTGTAAACTAAAATCAATACTGCATTTCAGACACACATAATAACTGTTTTTGTAAATTAAAATCAATACTGCATTTCAGACATACATAATAACTGTTACTGTAAACTAAAATCATTACTGCATTTCCGACACATACATGATAACTGTTATTGTAAACTAAAATCAATACTGCATTTAAGACACACATAATAACTGTTATTGTAAACTAAAATCATTACTGCATTTCAGACACACATAATAACTGTTACTGTAAACTAAAATCATTACTGCATTTCCGACACATATATAATAACTGTTATTGTAAACTAAAATCAATACTGCATTTCAGACACACATAATAACTGTTACTGTAAACTAAAATCATATTGCATTTCAGACACACATAATAACTGTTATTGTAAACTAAAATCAATACTGCATTTCAGACATACATAATAACTGTTATTGTAAACTAAAATCATTACTGCATTTCAGACACATACATAATAACTGTTACTGTAAACTAAAATCATTACTGCATTTCAGACACACATAATAACTGTTACTGTAAACTAAAATCATTACTGCATTTCCGACACATATATAATAACTGTTATTGTAAACTAAAATCGATACTGCATTTCAGACACACATAATAACTGTTACTGTAAACTAAAATCATTATCGCATTTCAGACACACATAATAACTGTTATTGTAAACTAAAATCAATACTGCATTTCAGACATACATAATAACTGCTATTATAAACTAAAATCAATACTGAATTTCAGACATACATAATAACTGTTACTTTAAACAAAAATCAATACTGCATTTCAGACATCCATAATAACTGTTATTGTAAATTAAAATCAATACTGAATTTCAGACATACATAATAATTGTTACTTTAAACAAAAATCAATACTGCATTTCAGACATACATAATAACTGTTATTGTAAATTAAAATCAATACTGAATTTCAGACATACATAATAATTGTTACTTTAAACAAAAATCAATACTGCATTTCAGACATACATAATAATTGTTACTTTAAACAAAAATCAATACTGCATTTCAGACATACATAATAATTGTTACTTTAAACAAAAATCAATACCGCATTTCAGACACATACATAATAACTGTTATTGTAAACTAAAATCATTACTGCATTTCAGACATACATAATAACTGTTACTACAAGTTAAAATCATAACTGTATATCATACATGTAAATAAAAACTTGCTAAACAAAACTCATACTGCATTTCAGACATGCATAATAAATGTTATTGTTAATTTAAAATCATTATTGTATATCAGACATATAAATAATAACTTACTAAAAAAATCAATACTGCATTTCAGACACATTTATAATAATTTACAGTTAAGTTAAACTCATTACTTCATTTCAGACACATAATAACTGTTACTGTATGTTAAAATCATTACTGTATATTATTACTGGATTTCAGACATACATAATAACTGTTACTGTAAACAAAAATCATTACTGGATTTCAGGCACATACATAATAACTGTCAATGTAAACTAAAATCATTACTGGATTTCAGACACATACATAATAACTGTCAATGTAAACTAAAATCATTATTGCATTTCAGACACATACATAATAACTGTTATTGTAAACTAAAATCATTACTGCATTTCAGACACATACATAATTTCTGTTATTGTAAACTAAAAGCATTACTGCATTTCAGACACATACATAATAACTGTTATTGTAAACTAAAATCATTATTGCATTTCAGACACATACATAATAACTGTTATTGTAAACTAAAATCATTACTGCATTTCAGACACATACATAATAACTGTCAATGTAAACTAAAATCATTATTGCATTTCAGACACATACATAATAACTGTTATTGTAAACTAAAATCATTATTGCATTTCAGACACATACATAAAAACTGTTATTGTAAACTAAAATCATTACTGCATTTCAGACACATACATAATAACTGTCAATGTAAACTAAAATCATTATTGCATTTCAGACACATACATGATAACTGTTATTGTAAACTAAAATCATTATTGCATTTCAGACACATACATAATAACTGTTATTGTAAACTAAAATCATTATTGCATTTCAGACACATACATAATAACTGTTACTGTAAACAAAAATCATTACTGGATTTCAGACACATATAAAATAACTGTCAATGTAAACAAAAATCATTACTGGATTTCAGACACATACATAATAACTGTCAATGTAAACTAAAATCATTACTGGATTTCAGACACATACATAATAACTGTCACTGTAAACAAAAATCATTACTGGATTTCAGACACATACATAATAACTGTTATTGTAAACTAAATCATTACTGCATATCAGGCATAAAAACAATAACTTAATCCTAAACATTTGCAAAATTGTGTTTGCAAAATAATATAGTGACAAATATGCATTGAATAATGGTGTGAAATTAAAATACCTACCTTATCTGATGGAATATTTTTCTCAACAATGTTGATATTCACATCCACTGTTTTCTTGTCTTGTCCTTTTACAGCACCTACATTACATGTGACTAGACGACACTGATAGTTTGCACAAGTCTACAAAAAAATGAGATTTTCATTGGATTTATTTTTGTGTGTACATAAAACCTGTAAAACGTTTATTATTTTATATCAAACTAGGAGTCTCAAACATTATAATTTGCAAAGATAAAACACAATATCTCCATTCTTTGACATAAGGATTGAGGGTATTGAAACAACAAAAAATAAAAGATTCAGCTGAATAAAACTAATAAACTATTCAAAGATGACAAAAAATTTAGCTTCCAAGTAAACATAAGGAAAGTGAAAATTGTTAATATGAATGGGTGATCTGTCAAAATGAAGTAATCATTATGTGATGTCATGATATAGGCATCATAAGATATAACTACGCTGGCTTTTCAATAGAAATGTCCCTATAGTTAGTTTTGATTTTGTCAGTTTAATGCATTGATATGCATGCTCTCTAAATATTTGAATCTAGGAATATACTATATGTTAAACTCAATTATAACTGCAAAATGAAATAAAGATCAATCAGTTTACTAATTAACTGACTGCATTTATATGGCAAGTAATACATATCCATACAAAATTTCATCTTGCTGTGTTTTAGTTGGGTAGATAATACAATTTTCAGTTCATCAAATTAATTGACCCAGGTCTTGTACTGACAATGCTTCCAGTCTGGGATCCGATCTCACCTATTTATAAACTATTGCAATGATTGCAGATTTAAATAGTTTATAGGCAGTTACCAATATCAATTGTGGCTCTTGAGTTGCTGTCAGATGAAATGACCTTTAGGCAGTATGAGTTACAGTCAGATGAAAAGACCTTTAGACAATGTGAGTTACAGTCAGATGAAATGACCTTTAGACAATGTGAGTTACAATCAGATGAAATGACCTTTAGGCAATGTGAGTTACAGTCAGATGAAGTGACTTTTAGACAATGTGAGTTACAGTCAGATGAAATGACCTTTAGACAATGTGAGTTACAGTCAGATGAAATTACCTTCAGGCAATGTGAGTTACAGTCAGATGAAATGACCTTTAGGCAATGTGAGTTACAATCAGATGAAATGACCTTTAGGCAATGTGAGTTACAGTCAGATGAAGTGACCTTTAGACAATGTGAGTTAGTTGAAATGGCTTTTAGGCAATGTGAGTTAGTCAGATGAAGTGACATTTAGGCAATGTGAGTTACAGTCAGTTGAAATGGCCTTAGGCAATGTGAGTTACAGTCAGTTCAAATGATCTTTAGGCAGTGTGAGTTACAGTCAGTTGAAATGGCGTTTGGCTATGTGCAAAGTATCTTTCCATATAAATTCTGAAGTTTGACAACTTGTAAATCCCTGTGGAATAACACATACCTACCTCACGATGCCAATTTGAATCATAATGCTGTATCAATAAATAATCTATGGAAAAATTGATATCAAGGAGACAATCAGCTGTGACTATCAAAAGACAACATATTGAGCTCATCTATATACTCAAACATGTTGTGTTCTATCCACAATACACATATGTAAGTCCATACAGATAATCTATAAAGGCAACAGACTGGGTTCCATCAATCAACAAATTTAAATCGAAATCTGTTAATACAATAGACTGGGTGCTATCGCATATTTAAGTAGCAATTAAAACATAATGTAAAGCAAAAAATCTGTAAATCAGATCACTATGCATATATGAATAATCTTACAATATCCAGCTTTGATGGATCTTGAACTGTCGATTCTAACATTTGAATGCCATGTGGATTGTCTCTTTTGCGTCTTTGCTGATTAGGTATTGGTAGGCTGTTTATAAACCGTGTTGTACGTTCTGTGGGCTCCACAGTTGTAGATGACATCAGGATTTTGTCACTCTCTGTATATCTTATAAGACAGCCTGCTGAGGCTTTCTACAGAATCCAACAGAAACAAAGACATCTTGTTACTTTCATGCAGTTTGCGCCAGCCAATTTCACAGCTGACTGGGGCAAATAACGAGTAACCAGTGCATCTGGCCATGTTGAATTTTAGTAATATCGAATAAATTTACATTATAATTTTTTTACTGTACACAACTATTAAAATTCATGTGAAAAATAATAGTGAGATTTTTCTGATGATCACTCATGAATCTGGGGGATTTGAGACAATAAATAACTCACATCTGATCTGCATTCAGAAGATGCTGGTAACTCCAAATAAAGACTTGTATGCGTCTATCCAATGTCTGCACATGGAGGTATTTAGAAACCTTGAAGTCACCTGAGGCTAAGAAAACTAAACGCAGCCAAGAAGAAAATAACTATTCAAAAGTAATACGATACTATTGAATGAAAACAATAATTGGGTTACAGAATTCGCATGGAATAGATTGAAATAGGATGCATGATAAAATCATGACAAAAATGCTCATTAATTCACTGATATTCAAGACTACAGCCAGATTTTTTTTTTGCATAAGCCTCTCTAAAGTTACCGAATTCATTTCACACACAGATGATTTCCACATCATTAGTATCAACATAAAAAGCAACACTGCTCATTCAATACATTTTGAAAAACAGTGGTCTATGTTGATGAAATCAGACATTTTCCCTGGAGTTATAGAAGAATTCATTTTTGATACAGGCCTAAGCAGTTATGTGATCTGTCACATGCCACAGATAAACAAACATGATCTACTGACAACTATCACAAACTTCTAGTAAGTAATATTGGCATTTAGTTTAAAGAAAATGATGATGCAGATAATGGGTTGAAATATGCAACTGCATCTATGTTTTAAGATGCTGATGTGAAAATTCACTGAGATACAGTCATGGATATCATTGACGATATTGAGCTGAATGAACAAGAACTGTCCATTTGCATTCTGCTTGATGTGGATGCATCTGATCCAGTTATGGTTCCAGTGATCCAATGCTGGAACTAGACTTCTGAAGACCTAATTTTATGAGCAACTATACACTGGATACCACAGCTTAATCTTGTAATGCTAGGTGTTCTAATACTGTTCATTAGAATCTAATACTGTCAATGATGAAATAATAATAAGAAAAATGAGGACTTTGTATAGTGCCTAATCTTTAGAAGCTCTAAGCAATTTACGACACATATAATATGAATACAAAAAACAAAATACATTGAAATTAGAAAACACAACAAAATGCGGAAAATATTTAAGGTAGGAAACATTAACAGGTCTTAAGTTTGTTCTTGCAGTAGAAAAAGAGTTTTAAGAGGACTCTTGACAGGAATCACTGTCTTTTTGTCTAATTTCAATAGACAATTCATTCCACGTTGCTGAGCCATCGTATGCAAAAGAACATCCAAATGACTTCGTTTTCATAGTGGGAATAATGAATATACAATTGTCAGAAGAGGAGTGTAAGTATCTTGCTGGTGTATATACATTGGTGAGAAGAAATTGTCAGAAGAGGAGTGTAAGTATCTTCCTGGTGTATATACATTGGTGAGACGAAATAGGAATGTTTTGATTGGAATCCGTCAGTGAAACGTAGCACAGAGAAAAGATTTTGTGTTTGATTCTGGATAGAATGGATAGCCAGTGTAGGGTACAGAGCAGATGGGAGGTGTGCTCTGATTGTGGTACTCTAAGTATGATCTCAACAGCTGTGTTTTGAACTTTTTAAGTTTCTGGAGTAGATATTGAGATGAACCAGACAGAACTGAGTTACAATAGTCCAATTGCAGTGAATGCTGGTTAAGCTGATCCACGTGCTGCTTGCTGACAGCTGACCAAAAAAATCAGCTGTGGTCTGTTCATAACAGAATCGTTCCACATAAGTTGAAATGACACTGTCTAGTTCATTAAGTTAGAACAAGGTATGGAAGATTGATCTAAAAGGTGAGACAGTAACTGACATGGTTTGATTCAATCTCTGTCTCACTCAATGGAAGGCGAAAAGGTGATTGGGTTTTAAATCTATGCAGTAAACAGCCCACTGGTTCTGCCAGGAAAGGTTTATCATGATGCAACAGTGATCAAAGGATATGAGCTGTCACTGATCATGACATCTTGGATCACTTTGTAGTTGATGAATGTTGCAGTTTGCAATATCTTTGGAGATGCCAGCAATTCCATGATGTGATGTCGGTGTGCAAACTGATATCTTAATCCCTCAAGATGCACCTCTGCACATTCCCCTTAATAACCCACAGTACTAAACACCATTGACTTTCTGTCCATAATATGCACGTCTGACATGTATTCATCGATTGGCAATCAGAGCAAGCTAAACATGTCCTGTGTTTCAGTGTGGGCAGATAACTTGTAGCATTTTGGCTCAATTACCTGTGATGACTGGATTGGTGAGGTATTAACTGTTCTCTTACAGTATTATAATTGAGTAACATATTTGAAGACGGAATGCTGTCATTGATACACAACTAAAATTAAAAAGTGACTTTTGACTGGACACTATTACCTGTGTTTCAATTACGCATGATTTGTAATTTTTAAACCTAATACATTCATAAATGAAGATTCTATTTATAAATTGGTTATCCATTTCAGAAGGTACTTATTAACTAATTAAGCTTCAAAGTAACTAATTCTGGCTTATAATGGAAATAAATAAATCTATAGTATGATGAAAATAGCAATGAACCTGATTTATCATTTATGGAGACAAAAAAAATCCAGAAAATACTTAACTTAGATAGGACAAGGAAAGCACTGCCATAGACATATAATTGATAACAACAGCTAGACAGAAATGGCAAAAGGACTGACATCATGGTTGTTTGTGCAGATGAGGGGAAATCTAAAGTCTCCAAGGAGTTCCTGATTTGAGCTTGATGTGGTCATTAATCCACAAAATCCATGTGGTGCAATGAGGCTTAGGCAAGTCTGATTCTCTTGTTTACGTGAACTAGGTCCATGAAGTCTGCTGACACATTAAGTATGCCTAGTAGGCAACACATTCCCATGCTGATAAAATTCCTTGAAAATAGAGGTGCTAACATGGTTCTGATATCAATGCCTGAATTTGAGGGTTATGAAGAATGTTGCCTGTATATTGAACTCCATACCTAGATCAACAAATTGTTGAGATAGTACTAGGTAGGATCTTTCCTTGTTGATGAGAAGTCCAGATTGGTAAGAAGGGATATCGTGTCTTGTTAGATCTAACTCACTGATGTTTCTGCAGAATGTCATCCAGGTAACCTGATGTTGCCACCATTGAATTGGTCTGGACATTGCCATTACTTGATTCATCAGACAGGTGATGTCCCTGGAGCCAATGCTGAACTCCAATGGGAGTACCCTAAATTGGTATACGATGTTGTAGGCAAATCACAGGAATGTCCTGGAGTCTCCCTGATGGATCATGGATGGCTTTCAATATGCGCTGTAGTGTTTCCAGTGAGAACAAAGGGGCATGGATGAATTGGTTGAGGACACATGTATCAATGTTCAGTGCCATTTGCCTTTAGAATAAAGAAAATTCGGAACTAACAATAGTACCCTCTTCATTGGGCAGAGTGTCAATAGAATGGTGTTCAGAAGCTTGTGTCGATTAGACAAAGCTGTGGTTGTGGGAAGGATAAAAATATGTCTACCTGAATTCACTGCAACAATACTGCATATTAACTGCCAAGTGTCATCAGATCCCATCTGATCCACACGTATGGAATGTATCTTTGTCATCCCCAAAGTGGCAATATCACTATCATCTGCTTTGGTTTCCAAATGAAAAACTGGTGATTGCCAAGGACAGAACTGATGATGAGCTAATGATGAAGACACAGGTAGAATTAATCTCTTCCAGACTGCAAAAGCAGCTGAATGTGGATTCTTTTGTTCCATTGTAAGATCCACAGATGCTGGAGCTCTGGTCCAGGTTGTTGTTGAAGTGGAAAGAGGACAAAACTCAGAGAGGTCAAAAATGGAAATTATTCCTCAATGAAACAGCTCAGAAGAGTGCATATTTCCATGCCATTTTATAGTGTAGAATAGAGGACAGTACTAGAAAACAAGCAACATTTTATTGGATGTATAAGGCAAGGGCAAGGTCCCCTTCAATGCTTGAAACTTAATCCATAATATTGATGTTTTGACCCTTTGTGATGCCATGTATATGGCGTGGTCAGTCACAGTGGAAATAGGCCATCTGAATGGGGATGATATCATCATCATCATCATCAGCTGGGATGGGTTGTCGAATGTTTGATCCATATAACCTGTCCATGTCTGTTGAGTGATAGCAGATAATGTCAGTTACAATAGTAGCTGTAGGGAAGGTCAAAGATGACATGTACAGGTAGAATCATTGAAGCATGATGTTCCAAGGCTAAGGATGCTGTGATAAAAGAAACTCACCTGTATATACATAATATAAGGAGTTTGTTATGGGCATAAAGATCTACACACATAAATACTGTAGCCTGAACTTATCATTCGAAGTCGCATAAACTACAAATGCGGGTGACTAAGTGCTCTTGAAATATTATGGAATGCTTATGCATATACACATGACTCAAGTTTCACCTATAAAAACATCCAAAATGAGTCAATTGCCTGTAAGGAAAAATCTCAATGACCACCTGTACAAATAAAAACATTGAAGTTGGCACCCAGATATTCCAACATGCCAAATTTGGCATAAAAGACCTTCTTTTTACTTCAACATGCCAAACTTAGTATCAAAAACTATTTTTTAAAACTCCAATATGCCAAATTTGGTATAAAAAATATTTTATTTATTCCAACATGCGACATTTGTTATCGAAATTTATTTATACTCCAACATGCCAAAGTTAGTATAAAAAACTATTATTTTTCTCTGATATGCCAAATTTGGTATCAAATGCTTTTTATTTTTACTCCAACATGCCAAATTTGATATCAAACTCTTTTTTTTATTTAACATACCAAATTTAGTATAAAAAACCCACTTTTTTAAAGACCAAATTGAAAACGAAATTGGTATCAAAACTAATTATTTTATTTCAACATAACAAAATTTGGTATGAAAAACAATTTTGCTATATTTCTGTTAATATGTACAGATGATATCTGATATCTGTAAGTGCAGTACATAACGGTATTGAAGTGGTATCATTCAAAGTATTCATAAAAAACTGCCACAAACTGAATTGGGTAAAAATTTATGCATACTGGTTTGTATTATTGTGCTCACAATACAGCTATCCCAACCCCCAAATCATAATCTTTGACCTTAAAGTAATGTCAGATGAATATGTTCATTATAATGCAAACTATGAAACCTTGTTAAACTTGAATTATAGGTACAAGTCAGTATTCAGAAACTCAGTGAAGTACAACAATGCAAGCAGCTTGTCAACAAGATCTTGCTTCAGAAAGAATTAGTGATCCGAACACTATAAAAAAACGCCAAATATTTCTTGATGGTGCTGTAAAATAATGAGAACTATTATAATCAATGCTTACCACAATCACTGCCAATGTCTTGTCATTATTGCCAATGGGGACTGTGATATCAATGGTAGCGTTTATCAGAGGACTTGGCCCATTATTTATGAGGTGATATCTGTGTAGTATGTAAAGTGTTCTATCACTATGTGGGTCATTCTTGTACTCAACCTGTTCCGACATAGATTTGCTGCAAAAATACAGATAATAGGCATGTAGCTGGAGGCAAAGTTGCAAACAACAGCATAACGAATGAATGGAAAGTGGAGTGTGGGAAACTAACTGCATGAGAGCTATATATAAAGGGCTGGTCCCTATTTTACTCTGTGATAACTTTGAAACTAAATAAAGACAACAAGAGTCCCTCAAAGCAGCAACTACCAATGCCCTACTGGCCAAACAAAAATCTCTGCAAGTCACCTTTCTTCTTTTTAAGTTGCAGATTCTGAAACAATATCTGATATATCTGAAAAATGCCCAAATTTGGCAATAAAAATATTTTCTTACATTTGCGTTCAAATGATACCTGTACGAGCTGTATAAAATGACTTGTCATGATTTTGGAACTCGATACCATGAAAAAAATCAATGAACTTGTCTCAGACAAAATATAACCATACATAATAAGTTAACTTTAACATATGAATATCTCCATGTCAAAATATAACCATATAAGTTAACTTTAATCGAGAAGTATCTCAGATAATGTCACAATATAACCACATAATGAGTTAACTTTAATCTATAAGTATTAAGTTCTTGAAAAAGAAGTTACTGATGAGGATTATATTCTTTTGATATATCCACAAATTGGGTTAAAATATAACCTCTTCATACTTGAAGGGTTAAAAGTTAACAACCCCTTCATACTTGTTTGTGTTTTTATGTTGACAAGCATGCACAAGTAAAGATCACTGACCTAAAAATCAATATCAGAGTGCAGACTATCAGCATTGCATACTGGAATGTAACTAAATCAGAAGTCTTGTCTCAATTCAATTTATTTTGTTGTTGTTGTGTGGTTTAATGCCATTTTTCAACACATTATTAATGATGGATGAAGAACCTGGGGAAACCCTCGGAAAGAAACTTTGGCCCACAAGAAGCTACTGGCAAGCTTTCTCACATACCCACATCGGCCGAATCTGAGACTCAAACACATGCTGAGGTGAGATGGCAGTGATCCGTAATGGAGAGCACTTTCGACCCTTCAGTCACTCAGGTCATTGAAGCTCAAAAATGCAAGCAGTTATCTTTGATCTGACCACCCCTCCAAGGTCTGGTTAAGTCTGGTTTTGAAAACTTCAGATATGTTAATAGTTTAATCTCTACCATATTCATTCTTAACCAAATGAATATTGCAAGAAGTGTTTCAGTTTAATCCGCTTGACATCATTCATGACACAAAGCATGTTGGAGGTCAGATGAGCACCATTCTACCAATTGCTCTAGTTTAGTAGCCACAGTCTTGAGGTCATAATATCATTAACGTAAGACAGGAACAACTTTATTCGGCATGAAACCTGTCAGTTTTTAAATTTAAGGCAGGTCCTTTATTTGTAGAAGTAGCTATTACAGAATTTGTCAACTTTGGTAGGAATATTGTAACAAGAAAACCGGGTGAGATATCCAGATTCACAACGGAACACTTTTGATGATGATATAAATACAATGTTTCATAATGAATGACTTGAATGATCAATTAAATTATGTATGTGTGTGTATATTTAGTCCATATATTGGATTAATTAACATAACGCACAAATGTAATAAAGTAAAATACAAACTATAACTTTTCTCACGTAGTAAAATGAATTCACCCATAGTGAAATTATGCAAATGAAATAGGACAGATATACAACTTATCTTTTCAGTCCTGATACATGCAATGGCTTTTCATTTGCATAATTTCACTATGAGTGAATTCATTTTACTACACGAATAGATCGATGGATGAACAGACAAATCGATGAATACATAAAAACATTAACAAAATGCATATCTAAACCACTAGCCTAATAAGT
This sequence comes from Unio delphinus, assembly GCA_029339505.1. Lineage (NCBI taxonomy): Eukaryota > Metazoa > Mollusca > Bivalvia > Unionida > Unionidae > Unio > Unio delphinus. Next base: position 6,514,047 of record JAQISU010000041.1, on the reverse strand, counting down.
AAGGCATATTGTACACCACTAGTCTAAATGGCAAGGATATCTACACCACTAGCCTAATTAGTAAGGCATATCTATACCACTACCATAATAAATAAGGCATATCTTGTCAAGTAGCCTAATGGGCAAAGCATATCTACACCTATAGCTTAATGGGCCACTACCATAATAGGATAGGCTATATGTACACTACTAGCCTAATTAGTAAGGCATTTCTACACCACTACCATAATAAGGAGGCATATCTACACCACTAGTCTAAAAAGACATATCTATATCACTAGTCCTGATAAGCAAGGCATATCTACACCACAAGCCTAATTAGTAGGGCAGATCTATACCACTACCATCATAACTAAGGCATATCTGGTCCACTTGCCTAATGGGCAAGGCATATCTACACCTAAATCCTAATAAGTAAGGCATATCTACACCACTAACTTAATTAGTAAGGCATATCTACATTACTAGCCTAATAGGCAAGGTATATCTACACCACTTGCCTAATGAGTAAGACATATCTACACCACCTGCCTAATAAGTAAGGCATACGTACACTACCAACATAATAAGTAAGGCATAAGTATACTACTAACGTAATAAGTAAGGCATATATACACTAACAGCCTAATAAGTAAGGTATAAGTACACTACTGACCTAATAAATAAGCTATAAGTATACTACCAGCCTAATAAGTAAGGCATTAAGTACACTACCATCCTAATATGTAAGGCATAAGTACACTACCAGCCTAATAAGTAAGGCATTAATTACACTAATAGAATAAGACGTAAGGCATACGTACACTACCAGCCTCATAAGTAAGGCATAAGTACACTACCAGCCTAATAAGTAAGGCATTAATTACACTAATAACCTAAGACGTAAGGCATATGTACACTACCAGCCTAATAAGTAAGACATAAGTACACTAATAGTCTAAGACGTAAGGCATATGTACACTACCAGCCTAATATTTAAGGCATAAGTACACTGCCAGGCTAATAAGTAAGACATAAGTACAGTACCAGCCTAATAAGTAAGACATAAGTTACATCACTAACCTAATAAGTAAGGTATAAGTACACTACCAGCCTAATAAGTAAGGCATTAATTACACTAATAGCCTAAGACGTAAGGCATATGTACACTAACAGCCTAATAAGTAGGGCATAAGTACACTGCCAGGCTAATAAATAAGGCATATGTACACTACCAGCCTAATAAGTAAGGCATAAGTACACTACCTGCCTAATAAGTAAGGCATTAATTCCACTAATAGCCTAAGACGTAAGGCATACACTACCAACCTAATAATTCAGGCATATGTACACTATCTTTATAATAAGAAAGGCATATGTACACTACCAGCTTAATAAGTAAGGCATAAGTACACTACCAGACTAATAAGCAGGGCATATGTACACTACCAGCCTAATAAGTAAAACATATGTACACTACCAGCTTAATAATTAAGGCATAAGAACACTATTAACCTAATAAGTAAGATATAAGTACACTACTAACCTAATAAGTAAGGCATAATTACACTACCAACCTAATAAGTAAGGCATATCTTGTCAGGTAGCCTAATGGGCAAGGCATATCTACACCTATAGCTTAATGGGCCACTACCACAATAGGATAGGCTATATGTACACTGCTAGCATAATTACCGGTAGTAAGGCATTTCTACACCACTACCATAATAAGGAGGCATATCTACACCACTAGTCTAAAAAGACATCTATATCACTAGTCTTGATAGGCAAGGCATATCTACACCACAAGCCTAATTAGTAGGGCATATCTATACCATTACCATCATAAGTAAGGCATATCTGGTCCACTTGCCTAATGGGCAAGGCATATCTACACCTAAATCCTAATAAGTAAGGCATATCTACACCACTAACCTAATTAGAAAGGCATATCTACATCACTAGGCTAATAGGCAAGGTATATCTACACCACTTGCCTAATAAGTAAGACATATCTACACCACTAGCCTAGTTAGAAATGCATATGTACACCATTAAACTAATAAGTAAGGCATATCTACACCACTACTGTAATAAGTAAAGCATTGGTACAATACTACCCTAATACATAAGGCATAAATACACTACCAGTCCAATAAGTAAGCATATTTACACTACCAGCCTAAAATGGCTTACATACACTAACAGCCTAAGACATAAGGCATACATACATTACCAGCCTGAGACGAAAGGTATAACTACACTACCAGCCTAATAAGTAAGGCAAATGTACACTACCAGAATAATAAGTAAGACATAAGTACACTACCTGCCTAATAAGTAAGGCATCCGTACACTACCAACATAATAAGTAAGGCATAAGTATACTACTAACGTAATAAGTAAGGCATATATACACTAACAGCCTAATAAGTAAGGTATAAGTACACTATTGACCTAATAAATAAGGTATAAGTATACTACCAGCCTAATAAGTAAGGCATTAAGTACACTACCATCCTAATATGTAAGGTATAAGTACACTACCAGCCTAATAAGTAAGGCATTAATTACACTAATAGCCTAAGACGTAAGGCATATGTACACTACCAGCCTAATAAGTAAGACATAAGTACACTAATAGTCTAAGACGTAAGGCATATGTACACTACCAGCCTAATATTTAAGGCATAAGTACACTGCCAGGCTAATAAGTAAGACATAAGTACAGTACCAGCCTAATAAGTAAGACATAAGTTACATCACTAACCTAATAAGTAAGGTATAAGTACACTACCAGCCTAGTAAGTAAGGCATTAATTACACTAATAGCCTGAGACGTAAGGCATATGTACACTAACAGTCTAATAAGTAAGGCATAAGTACACTGCCAGGCTAATAAATAAGGCATATGTACACTACCAGCCTAATAAGTAAGGCATAAGTACACTACCTGCCTAATAAGTAAGGCATTAATTCCACTAATAGCCTAAGACGTAAGGCATACACTACCAACCTAATAATTCAGGCATATGTACACTATCTTTATAATAAGAAAGGCATATGTACACTACCAGCCTAATAAGTAAGGCATAAGTACACTACCAGGCTAATAAGCAAGGCTTATGTACACTACCAACATAATAAGTAAAACATATGTACACTACCAGCTTAATAATTAAGGCATAATAACACTATTAACCTAATAAGTAAGATATAAGTACACTACTAACCTAATAAGTAAGGCATAATTACACTACCAACCTAATAAGTAAGGCATATCTTGTCAAGTATCTACACCTATAGCTTAATGGGCCACTACCATAATAGGATAGGCTATATGTACACTGCTAGCATAATTAGTAAGGCATTTCTACACCACTACCATAATAAGGAGGCATATCTACACCACTATTCTAAAAAGACATATCTATATCACTAGTCCTGATAGGCAAGGCATATCTACACCACAAGAATAATTAGTAGGGCATATCTATACCACTACCATCATAAGTAAGGCATATCTACACCCAAAGCCTAATAAGTAATGCATATCTACACCACTAACCTAATTAGTAAGGCATATCTACATCACTAGCCTAATAGGCAAGGTATATCTACACCACTTGCCATAATAAGTAAGACATATCTACACCACTAGCCTAGTTAGAAAGGCATATGTACACCATTAGCCTAATAAGTAAGGCATATCTACACCACTACTGTAATAAGTAAAGCATTGGTACAATACTACCCTAATACATAAGGCATAAATACACTACCAGTCCAATAAGTAAGCATATTTACACTACCAGCCTAAAATGGCTTACATACACTACCAGCCTAATAAGTAAGGCATAAGTACACTACCAGGCAAATAAGCAGGGCATATGTATACTACCAGCCTAATAAGTAAAACATATGTACACTACCAGCTTAATGATTAAGGCATAAGAACACTATTAACCTAATAAGTAAGATATAAGAACACTACTAACCTAATAAGTAAGGCATAATTACACTACCAACCTAATAAGTAAGGCTTATCTACACTACAAACCTATTAAGTAAGGTATAGGGAGCCTAATAAGAGCACCAAGTTTCATCAAAATATTTTGAACGATTTTTGGAGTTATGTTCCATGAATGAAAATGTATATGTGCAAACATAGTGACAGATTAGAGATATGGTAATAGCTACATATCAACCACCCTACATCAGATACAAATTGGTTGCCATATATATTCACTTATAAGTTGAGTCCAACTGCAAATAACATTGATCTTGACATTCCATGTCATAATCCACCTGCCAATCAATGTCTATTTTGATTCTTCTAATGATTACTCCTAACAAACTTCACAGACCCAGATCTGCTGGTGCATTTTGCAAGGGCAGATCTGGGTCTGTGCAATTTGCAATTGGACTGTTTTATAAGAAAGTATATAATGGTATACCAAAGACTAAAATTAAAAAGTAATGGAAATTTTTTAACAGTCTTAAACTCTAATGCATGCTAAACAAAACCTCATCTTTTCACCACTAGTGTTTTTTGTTTCATTATGGCAGAAATTGAGTTTTTGTCAAACAGGTCAATGTTGAAATAAGTTGAAAACTGTTCAAAAAGTTTCAAAATAAAGTCAGTCACCAGACTGTAATCAGGTTTAGATCTGCTAAAAGTATAAATATCCAATTTTAAAAAAGTCAGTCACCAGTCTGTAATTAAGCTTAGATCTGCTAAAAGTATATAAATATCCAATTTCAAAATAAGTTGCAGTCACCAGAATGTAATCAGGTTTAAATCTGCTAAAAGTATATAAATATCCAATTTCAACATAAGTTGCAGTCACCAGACTGTAATCAGGTTTAAATCTGCTAAAAGTATATAAATATCCAATTTCAAAATAAAGTCGCAGTCACCAGACTGTAATCAGGTTTATCTCTGTTAAAAGTATATAAATATCCAATTTCAAAATGAAGTCACAGTCACCAGACTGTAATCAGGTTTAGATCTGCTAAAAGTATGTAATATCCAATTTCAAAATAAAGTCAGTCAGAATTTAAATATAATAATTCATGGTAAGTGTGATGGATGGAGAGATGTGTGCTTGTTTGCGTGTGTGTATGTGTGTGTAATTTCAATTTTTAAGGTAAAAAGAAATGTCATTCATATAGCTATGATGTCTGCAGTGTGGCAGTGTATTGTGATGTCTAGCATTTGGGGCATCATGCCAGACATGTTGCATGATGTCCCACCTAGTCAAATCCTATTACACCAGGCCAACCATTCCTAACACTAACTTCTTAATGCTTAGCACCTAGCGAGGCAGCTGCTTTTATCATTTTTATAAATTCTTTGCAATGACTTGGCCAGGTTTTGAACCAGTGATCTGAGGCAGATGCTCTAAACACTTAGGCCACCAGTGCAGTTGGATAGATTGAAAGGCAGCTTGGTAGGTGGGAGGGTTGGAAAACATCACAAAACTAACATCTAATGTGGGAAAGAGGGGAAATGGGGAGAAGGAATATATAACTCGTAAAAAAAACATTCTCAGTCCAACAATACTTGTGTAATTACAATCTACTGGCACTACACTACTGTGTCATGACATCAAATTATTTTCAACATTTTGACTGCTTACCAGATTCTGATATCTGACCAATCAGATTTAAAGATCAATCCAAATGTATAGTTTGTATCTGTTGCAAAATTCCTCTATCACTTTAAATTGATAAAGACTTCCTAAAATACCCCACTAGTATTAACCAATATACCTCAAAGTATTAGGAAATGCTGTAATGAGAATCTTGTCATTTATAAATTCAAATAAATAAAATTACACTTCACATTATATTACATGTACATGCCTAGTAACGAAACTCTGCCATCACTTTGGTCAGTCAAGATATGGCATCAACATACCATGGAAAAGTCTTGCATGTTTTTTATTTGGTTCAGGTCAATTTGAACATTAGCACAAGATTCATTTAGTGATGAATTATACTCCAAGTCCCCCACACTGATAGATACACATAGCAACAGCTATATAACACTGATTGATATACATAGCAACAGCTACATCACACTGATAGATACACATAGCAACAGCTACATCACACTGATAGATACACATAGCAACAACAACTACATCACACTGATAGATACACATAGCAACAGCTATATCACACTTATAGATACATATACCAACATATATACTCCACTGATAGATACACATAGCAACAGCAATATCCCATTCTATTTCATATTGGAGATACACATTGCACCTGATAGATACACATAGCAACAGCTATAACCCACTATATTACATATTGAAAGGACACAAATTTTAAAAACAATGAATCCAAAAGTTGATAATGCACATATGTCATCTGGAGGAGTAGTGTGGGTGAGTTCAAGTCAACAGTACACATGTGTCACCTGAATAAGTGAAGCGGGTGAGTTCAAGTCAACAGTACTCATCCGCCATCTGAATAAGTAAAGCAGGCGAGTTCAAGTCAACAGTATACATGTGCCATCTGATTAATAAATGGGAGAGTTCAAGTCAATAGTACACATATGTCATGTGAAGGAGTTGTAGGTGAGTTCAAGCCAACAGTACACATGTGCCATCTGAATAAGTAAAGTGGGTGAGTTCAAGTAAATAGTACATTTATGTCATCTGGAGGAGTTGTGGGTGAGTTCAAGTCAACAGTACACATATGCCATCTGGAAGTCTGGAGTAGTTTCAGTGAGGTAAAGTCAACAGTACACATGTGCCATCTGGAGGAACAGAGTGGGCAAGAATTATTATCATTAAACCTAAGACAATTATATATAAACCTTATGATACAACAACCATACCAGCAGGCTGTTTTTTCTTCTAACTTACTTCTCAATAATTTCCACAACTGCCTCTAGTTTGACAGGTATAGCAATGTTGAAGATGTTGTTGGTCTGATTGACATCTGCATTTGCCTGGTTGGCTTGTGCAAATATTGTAATCTCTTTTGGCATCTGAGCTATATCTTGTACACTTGGCAGCAGCCACTTTTCCAAAACATCAAACTTGAAAACAACTTGAATGTACTGCTTCACATCCAACATGCCATTGGCTGTGCACGTCACATTTGAATGTGTCAAACCTGGTGCTTGATTATCTTGACACAATGCCCCTATAACACCACGCCTTGAGCTGCAATAGGAAACAACACATCTTTATTTCAATTTTGTTTTAAAAATTTACTTTGATAATTTTGTTTTCAACTTTATATATTGTATACAGTATTCTCCTATGATAAGTTCAAGGTGCTCATCCAGAAAAATTATTGAAAATAAGGATTGAACAACTTGCTGTAGATCTTAATGATAATTCATCAAAAAGTTGTAAGAGTGGTGGATATACTTATCTTCAAGCAGTGGCTTATCTGAGAAATACAGTACTCCAACTGATAGACACCATCAACATTCAGATAGTCCTCAGACTGATAGATACCATCAACATTCAGATAGTCATCCACATTCAGACCATACTACAGACTAAATCCAATAAAAATTCAGACAATACTAATGACTGATAGATTACATTAAGATTCAGACAATTCTATAAAACTGATAAATCCAATCAAAATTCAGACAATACTAAAGACTGGTATATCCAATCAAGATTCAGAAAACACAAAAGACTGATAAATCCAATCATGATTCAGACAATCTTAAAGACTGATAAATACCATCAAGATTCAAACAATACTAACGACTGATAGATACCATCAAGATCCAGACAATACTAAAGATTGATAGATTCATTCAAGATTCAGATAATACTAAAGACTGGTATATCCAATCAAGATTCAGACAATACTAAAGATGGATAAATCCAATCATGATTCAGACAAAACTGAAGACTGATAAATACCATCAAGAATCAGAAAATACAAAAGATTGAAAGATTACATTAAGATTCAGACATCCTTGTGATAAAAATGACACAAACGGACTGCACATACAGATTAATTTCTGTAATTGTGAATATATCAAACTACAGATAACACATGTATACAATCCTTCATTCAAAGGTATGCCTCAGTCCTGCCATGAAGATATACCTTGTCTGTGAACTGGAACAACCAAAATCTTAAACTGAAAATTTGGGACCTGTATAAAAAAACACATCAAGTTCTGTTGGTTTACTTTATTAATAATAGTTTGGGGAAATACTCACTCTGTGGACTTTAATGGTGCCTGTACTTGAACCACCAAATCAACCCTAAATGCAGAGTCAAGCCTGTTTGTAACCTTTGCAGTTAACTCCAATTCCCGAGCATCCCCAACAACCACAGTAGTGTTTTCATCTACAAGAGTCCAGTCGCTGGATTGCAAGCATCTGACATCCACTGCCAATTCCAGGTCAGACAGACATGATGACTTGTTCTCACATTTTATGTCAAAATTGGACTGCAAATACACACACACACATATGCATTAAATATATATATATATATATATATATATATATATATATATATATATATATATATATAGAGAGAGAGAGAGAGAGAGAGAGAGAGAATATAAATGTTATATATAAGTATAGAAAACATGATGAGCACACAGTAAATAAATATAAAATCTGTAACCAATGTCACTATGAATTTGTGATGTGATTTGAATGTAATTGACAAATTCGTTCATTTTATTCACCTAGAAATTTAAAAAAAATAATAGTACAGTAGTCACCCTCTTGAACGGCCTCCCTGACCAGCGGCCACCCGCTTCTTACGGCCAGAATCCCTTGCCACTCTCGAGGGTGTATTCAAAAGTACCCCTCAAGAACAGCTACCCCTCTAACGCGACCAGCGGCCAGCATTTTAGTACAAAAAAATGTAAAATGTCCCTCTCATGAATCTCATGAATGGCCACTTTTGTTTCTTAAAATGTATCCAGAACCAATAATTAATTCAAATCTTGACGTAAGGTAAGCAATTTTTATTATCTCTATCATAGATACATGTCTCCGAGTGTCAAGTTTCCATTAAAATTATCGACTAAAGATTTATAGTATATCATTATCTATGAAAGTCGATGTTTACAGAAAATGGGCTCAATAATGTTATGATAGAGTTTGGGGTTTAACACCTATGTCGAGTTCTTCTCTTTGATGATTATAACCAGACGTAATTGTTACAATCATAACAGGGTCAGCATAGGCTAAAAATAGATTTTGTACAATGGCACACACAAAGAACCTTCAAGAAAAAGTACGGGGTACCAGACAAAGACCGGAAAAATCATGTGACAACACATTATTATGGCTTCCTTTATGGAGACTATATTTCGTATACTCGACATAAGTTTTGTCTGCATAATTAAATCATATACAGTCAGCAACATCCGAATTAATCATTACCAAACATTAAAATGTCATCATATTAACGGATACATTATTTTAGAAAAAAAAGTGGGTTATTCTACTCGACGACATCGAAGGGGGGGGGGGGGGACTTGCCGAACAATTTTATGTAGAAAAGACTCGAAAAAACAAGTTTATGTTGAAATAATTTGAATAAACAAAGTCATAACCGATAAGAAAGTTATTCAGTTGCAGTTTGAACATTTAGCAAATGGAAAAATAATTATGTATATACCAAGATGTAAATGACGTTTTTGAATCCATTTGCAATGTGCATGCCAACAATACCCGCTCGCAAATCACACTTACGGCAAGAAAGAAAAAAATAGTAACGTATATTCATTTGAAATAAATTTGTTGTTATAACAAAAACAACCTTTTAATGATTAATGTTACATTTAGACAAAGATATTTAATGTTTTGAAGTATGTAGCTTTCTTACTACGTGCATTACATATACTTCTCATAATAAATTTAGCCCCTCCCCTCAGGAAAGGCCACTGTCGTAAAAGGCCACTTTCCCGGTGTAAAAGGGGTGGCCATATAAGAGGGGGACTACTATATAATCATAAACATTCCAACAATAAAACATTTACTAATGTTGAAAGAAAAGTCCTCAGGAGAAAGTCATAATACATGACAATTTTTGGGTTGAAAACTCTTGCATTGAATTTCACATTCAATATATTCATAATTTTCTCAAATGCAAGACATTTTGTATTGCAGTCTTCAAGGCCTTGCATTAGATTTAAAGTTGGAGGGTTGGATGCTAAAGTAAGTAGGCTTTCTTTAAAAGTAGCCAGGAGTAAAACAAATGTAGTGAGGGTAAATCAGCTAGCTCCCTACTGATATGGAACGCCCCGCAGTCTTGTGTTAAATTTAATACTTTGTGAAATAGCAACTTTAAACATTTATCAGCTGTTCAAAAATCTGAAATTTGCATATGAATAATAAGTTTTGACAATGCTGAAATTAATTCGCTTATGCTTTAAGACATCTTCAAACAAAGTTTTTTCTTAAATTTCAAATGGAATAACCACTGATTATAATAATTAACTGTTTCCATCAAAGACATAATCTGTAGCAGCAGAGAGGGTGAATCCTACAACGTTTTTAGACAAAATTTGATTGAAATCCTAAAACGAGCCGTCTTATAATCTTATTTTAACCAAAAAAAGGCGAACCCTACAACGTTTTCAGACAAAAAATTGATTGAAATCTCCCTACGAAATCATTTTAACTAAAAAAATGAAAACGATTTTTTAATTAATTTTGGTCGCAACTTGTTGTCATCCACCCTCTCTGCTGCTAAAGTTTTCAGTTCTGGGTTAACAAAAATAATAAATAATTTGATCGAGTCTTTAGGATGAAAATCATTTGAAATTGCAAAGCAATTTAGGATTTCACAAACAGACTAATCGCTAACACCTCTTCTTGTAAATCAATCAGATTATTTGACTGGTCGGTGAGTTTGAAATTAATTCTCGTTAATGAATTATTATGGCATCGCATATAGACAGGATTAATTGGGTTTTCAATTATTAAAAAACCTGGAGGAGCTGTTGGTGCAAATGAATAAAGAATATATCCTTGCTGAGCTTGATTTGATCGTTCGAGATTAATTTGATAGCTTCCTTCGATAACATCACACACTAAATTAAGTGCAATCACCGATGAAATATTCACGTTAAATGGAGCGATATGCCTACCACCGCCATCTGGATCATTATTGTGTTTAAGGATTTTTATTTCCGGTGATGTTGTTTTTTTCCATGTATCATGAATTATTTTAAAACCAATATCAATAGCATCGTTGAGAAGTTTTTTTAATTCTGGTACGTTATATCCTGATAGTTTAAATCCACGAATATCTTCTTCGCGGATTTTATATTGTTTTGCAAATCTTATTCTCGTTTTAGGATTACTCTCATTTAATATCTCTTTAATAATTTGTAAATTAAATGTTTCCATATCGTCGATGATTTTGTTGCATAATTCTACGACGCTGATAAATTCATCTTGGGTGAGAGAGCCGGATTTAAGAGATATTAACAACAGAGAAAAATCATTGTTCATCGTTGTAAAATTTTCAGTGATTTTAAGTTCGTCAATAAAACGATCTTTCTCTACGATATTCCCTCCTCCTATATTTGAGTAAATTGCGGAAATAAAAAAACCTGAATCGGGTTGGTAATCTTTATAACACTTTATTGGATTATTAGGTTTTATTCTGTCGGTGATATAATCATTTTTTTGTGGTTCTGGTAAATCAATGGTTTTTCCCCCTGGTGGTTTTTCAGGCCATCCTAGTACGGTTCTTATTGAGCTTTGATAGATATCTACTACGTATCCTTCTGTGCTTATCTCAATTGCGGATGATAGCGTCGGCTCATGAACTGTTATAGCGATTTTCGATTCTGTTCCAGTAATCGATTTTATTCTACGCGCGAATTCATTATTGATTTGTTCTATTTGGTATGACCCTGTTGGTATCGAAACAACATTCCAGTCTGGGGTACCATCGTCTTTATTCTTATACGAGAACACCAGTGAATTATTGGGTTGTTGACCACCAAATGATTTTGATCTGATATTAGGCCAACTGTGATACATTCGTAGTTTTGCTAGCGCTATCTCCTTCACGGGGACTGGGCTAGGGAAATTCACACTAAACTCGGGTTTCGTAGATGTTATTGATATCATACTCGTTTGTACTGGGTTCGTGTTCTCCACTACTCGTTGAAGTAATTCCTGCTGTGTCGTCATTATACTCATGATTTATTTCTAATTTTGGTATCGAGGAATCATAAATACTGACCATCACTGACAATTCACAATCTGGTAATGTTGATATTATTGAGATCATTTTGTTTTTTGGGTTCGTGTTTTCTGATTCCATCGGTGTTGTCATCGTTTCTATATTCATGTTGTCGCTCTAATTTCGATATCGCGGAATCAAAAATACTGACCATCGCTGAGAATTCACTATCTGATATAATCGTATTGTCGAGTGACGACGATATCATCAATGATAATTGCGAATATGCGGTTGATGCAATATGAAATTGAAGTAAGTAATTCTGCAGTTTACTCTGGCTGCATGATGATATCTTTTTTGCTATCCCGGTTGATATACCCCCGATTGTAGCCACCGCAGAAATGCAAATTGGAACTACGACCGGGGCAATCATTGTAACAGATGCTAGTATTATTCCGGCACCAGTAAGAACGCTTGACACCGAGTATATAATAACATCAATTGTGGTGATTCTTCGTCGGTATTTTTTTATTTTTATTTGATACTCCTCAGTGAGGGTTTTGAGTCTATTTTGAAATTCTCTGACCTGATCATAGCGACATTGCGTCGATGACAAAGTCATTGTTGTTTATTTTAAAAACACTAGCGTTTTCAATTGTGAAATCCTTTCAATTTAGTTATTTACTTAAATCCGCTACGAATTCCAGATACCATGTTACTGATGCCTTAGCCAAACTTTTATCATCGGCTTTTATCGTTAACCGTTCAGTTTTATCCTTGTCGATGATCGTTGAAATCGTATTGTTGACCCCGGATGAACTCGACGATGATATATTAAATTGAATTGGTGCTACTAGTGTTAATCGATAAATACCTTTAACGGTTGCAGTGATATCTAATTTGTTGTTTGTAGGTGTCCACTCAAATGATCCGTGTTGGATTGTATATACTACGTTATTGGTTTTCTCATGAGGAATTTTTGTTTTTTCAATGATTGTTATCATCCTCGAAAAATCACCTTTGACGGCTTCGATGAAAGTTTTCGTCTCATCGATGGATTTTTTAATATCAGGGAGTTTTATTTCAATTTTATCCAACTGGGTTCCAATAAATTTATCAATGATATTTCTACGAAATGATATAAACTGTTTTCCGTTATCTTCAATTTTAGATTCAAGTATTTTTAGTACAGCCAGAGAATTGTTTAACTCATCGTTGAGAGTTTTTAATCGATCTGTAATCGTCGAAACGAGTACACCCGGTTTGAGTTTACCCTGATCGGAAAATAACGCGATAGTATCCTCGATTGCGTTTTGTTGTTTAACCAAAATATCATCCAGAGAAATATTACTGGTTTTCAATTTACCCTGATCGGAAAATAACGCAACGGTGTTCTCGATTGCGTTTCGTTGTTTAACTAAAATATCATCCAATGACACATCACTGGATTTCAATTTACCCTGTTTGTCTTGAAATACAACTATTTCATTAGGATCAACATTTGTTAAGTTCAACGTCTCAGCGATTTCATCTTTAATTTTTTTTGTTATATCCTTGATAGAATCAGACGTTGCAGTGCCATCGGGTTTGGGTTTCAAAGATCTCCCCCAAATATCAATCATGTTATTGTAAAACTCTTTCTCTCTCTAAAATCGTTTTTGACGACTTCGTCGTTGCCAGCGATTACTAGTGTATTCATTCACGACAACATGTGGTGGTTTTCCGCTTGGGTTACCCAAGGAGTTAGAAATAGCGTCAAGGACATTTAATACTTCGCTGCCACATATTGGTGGGTCAATCATCGTTTGTGTTGGTAGCGTAGAATACCAAGTCTTCATTGGAAGGGTTTTTATATACCGCATAAACTCTTTTGGTGGGGCTAATCCATATGAATCGAAATAAACAATCCCACGTGGATCAATAGCGTATGCAACCCAGTGAGTTCCGGGTCCGGTGCTGTTATCGAGATTAATAATACCTGTTTCAGTTTTGTTTGGTTGATGTGGTAATTGATCTTTCATAAAAACACCTCTGAAATTTTTAATCACTAGTTTTTTAGCCGCATCCATTAAATCAAAATTGGACATGGGAATCTTCGATATGGGAATCATAGGTTCGGAAATCGAAGATTTCTGAATTAATAAATCGTTCCTGGTAGTCTTAGACCCTTTCCGCTGTACCACGAATACGGGGTTCCTGGTAGTCTTAGACCCAATCCGTGAACGGATCGTCCCTTTTTTTTATATCCTTTCCCAGTTGCTTTCTTTAGTGCCATTCCTGCAGCAGTTCCAACGGCTCCTAACGCTGCCGCTTTAGCCACCGCTGGGGCTGCTGCTGCAATTAGCGCTGGAATCGCAGCTAACAACGGAAATATACCGCCTGTTTTAATCATATTTTTGATAGCAGCCGCAGAAAGAGTAATCTGAACACCTTTTTTGGCTGCAAGTGCATCATTGAAATGTTTCACCTGACGAGTTGTCAGCGATAGTTTATTTGCACCACCAGTCATTTGGTTGGGTTTCAACGTGATTGTGGTTCCACATCGCTTAACCGATTCTGATTGCAATTTTTTTAATTGACCGGGAGTTAACGTAACACTAATAACACTATATGACATTATACATAATAGATTGATTCTAATTCAATGAAAAATCAATCAAAGATTTTCTACTGGTGCATCTACCACTCTCATTCTTCCTCCAACACCTTCGAGTAGCATTGAATTGTCGCTGAGAATGACAGCAATCGCTCTATAATTCTCAATAGCATCAGGCTTATCTACATTAGCTCTAAAGTGTATATCAACGACGGATTGTCTTGTTAAATCGAGATGTTCCAGCGAAAAGTAATAGATTGGATACAGATTTTTAAAATCAAATTGTGATATTTGCAAACCAGTATCCACATTTTGATCGCGTGCCATAAATGACAACAGACGATGATACACGCGTGCAATATGATTTTCTGTGTAATTAAGTTGTATATCCTCGGATGGTTCCTGTTGGCCATTTATTCTCAGTGAGACGTCTTTCACACCTAATTGATCAAATATCATATGACTGGAAAGTTGATCTCCAACTCTTTTATTATCTTGTAACGCTACGAATATATGACGTGGCGCAGTAACACCTTGTTTTGATGCTAGATTCCACGTGAATAACCCCTTCAGACTTGATTGTTTAACATCTGTACTCACTGATAACCAACTCAACAACGACTTTCCTCCTTGGTCCATAAATGATAGTAATCGTTCTTCTGCGGTGATTGCTGGAGTCAACACTGGCATCCACAATGATATTTTTGTTAAATTGACTTTACCGGCATCATCATTTACATGATCTGCAGCTGTGTTTGCTGGAATCCTCCAAATTGCGTCATTATCATCACCCTTTCGTACAAGCGATACTGTATGCTTCGCCCCATAAATAACTTTTCGGACGTTTCTACAGAATCCAAATATATGATGTAGTGGAATCGCGCATGAAAATGATTTACGCCCTGCTCCCAACATTGAGTTTCGTGTTGCAGCTCCTAGATTGAAATTGGGGTCGTTGTTTATAATCATATCCTCGACATCAACATCAGCATCACCAGCATGTTTTTTTGGTCGTCTTACAACAAATGGATTTCCATTAGCGCTATTCCTACCATCTTTTGCAAACATCATAGAAGGTCCTGCTGATCTTGTATAATCATCAGAATATCTCGCTAACCCGATTATTGTTGTAGCCACATCAACATCGCGATCTATCGACTCGATTTCCTTTCCATCAATGAGGTATCTTGCACTCTCAAATAATGCCATAATACCATTATTGACAAAACCGACTTGAGTACCAATTGGATATGATGCTCCAGCAGCTGTTACAAGTACTCCTTCTACTTCAATAAACGCTTCACAGGGCAAAAAGTATTTACTGGTATCATGGACTTGAAGTTCAATTCGCGATCGACTATTTGCGTCTATTGCATGATAAGCGTAATATTGATAATCGCGTACAGAATCATCCTTGCCAACTGGGGCGTCTATATCAAACGCCGGATCATGTGATTTTTTGAACATTTTATTCTATTTATCAGAGTCTAAATCGTGAAATCATAAACGATTTTCATCGACGTAGTTTTTTAAAGCCGCTTCCTGCTATCATATTTGCAATATTGCTTTGGTCCCCTTGATTTATCAAGGGGGTTAAAGCCATCGACGCTAATTTTTCGTCTACTGCGTTATTTATAATTCTACTAACACTTGCAGGCATTTCCGCTGTAGACGGTAACGGTTTCTTTTTTCGTGATTTCACTAATGATGTTAATTTATTCTTCGCAGTTGAAAACGCTTTTCCAGCAAGATCTCCAACAGCACCAATACCCTTATCACGAATAACTTCAATTGCTTTCATTCCTAGTTGTTTAGCCAACGGCATCACTTTTGGAGCCATTCTCGCAAATAACCCTGCAATGGTATTGCCTAAACCATCTCCGTAGTATGCTCTATAAACTGGAAACCGTGAATTAACTACGTAGACGGGGGTTGGTTTATCATGATTGTAGTGTATGATCATTATTTGAAATCAGAAACCATTTTTCAATTGGAAACGCTAGCGTTTTTATTCAGTCTCGGTGATTAATCACTGTGATACCCACTTTCCACTAACTCGTCAATGAAATCTCGATATGTTTTGATATCCATGATACCGCCGGCAAATAACCGTCTACAGATATCAGCTGCTTCATTAATTATTTCCGGTGAGTTATTTCCGGCTCGGAACCCTCCTACAAGAACTTCTAATCGTGATATATCATTGATAACACTACCAGGACATGAAACGCTAGCGTTGCCAACTAGACCACTCCCCAGAAATTTCTTCTCATCGTATGGCTGTCTTATTTGGAGTTGAAATTTTCTTTTGAAGTCTCTGTAGTCCTTCATCCTTCTATCTAAACCCCCAGTATTTATTTCATACACTATATCAGCCCATTCATTATGTGACATTCTATAATCCGAATAATTGTCCGTGAAAAACTTCTCTTGTGAATCATAGCTGTTAGCAGCGAATTCACCTAAATTGTTTATATCCTCGTTGAGAATTTGTTGTTTAGCGCTCTCGGTAAATATAATTGATTTAGGTAATCCACTAACTAGTTCTTCCTGAAATCTTTTAAATTTTCGTTCTGAAGCGGTTGATATATCCTGAGGAAGTGATTGCAAGGATTTTTTTGTTTGTTTAGTTCTTTTTGCTATTTTTTCTAACACAGGAATAAGACCCTCTTCCTTTCCTTTACCGTCAGGATCATCTCCCAGTATAGCACGCTCTATCCCCTTCGTTGCTGTGGTTACTGGTTTAAACAATTCTTCAGACCCCAGAACAAAATCAGTTTGTAAACTCTGTCGTTGTTGCAGTTTATTCCGTACAGAGTCACGAATTGGTACAAATCTCCTGATTGCATCCAGTCGTTCACGAGCCAATCGGGTTGTTAATGCTTCATTGACCATTATTTAAAATCAGAAACAATTTTTCAATTGCAAAACAATTTTTTAATCCGACCTAACACCATCGGATGGTCATGGAAGTGTTATTTCACTGTGAGACAGCTTCGTTCAATGATGGGGAAAGTCACATAATTGCTATAAATAATAATAATACTGTGACTTTCCCCACTTTTCCATTTGATCAATCCGAACCAGCCATCAATTTTTTATTCACTGATTTCAACAGCTTTAATCAAAAAATGCTAAAAAAAAATTAAAATCTCTATGAGGGACAGTCACAATCAATAATGATAAATGGTAGGTCAATCAAAATTGTTCATTTTCTTGAATTAACGCCCGTAGGTTTCTAACTTTAGAATTAACCTCCTTTTTCAATTCGTATTCGTACCCCAATTCTTTTCGTATTCGTTCTACGATGGTATATAACGGAGCGAACACACCTATGTCACTGGAAAATGCGAGAGAGTCCTTAATAGAATTCTGAATTCTTTTGATGAGCGCATACTTCTTTGGTAGCATATACTTGTTAGTGCTAACTCCGTATTCTATGTCCTGAAAATCAGACATGATTTGATCAGGATTTAACCCATCTGATAGTTCAATATCCCAACCTTTCAATTTTGAAATCTCGGATATGATGCTATTCATGTTTTCAGAATTCATTATTCTATAACAATGACATATTTCTAAATGAAAAATATGACGTATTAGACATAACTAAATTGAATTTTCTGTCCGCTCTTTTTTGAAATAGCCGTTTTGGTTATTCCCTCTGCAACGAATCGTACTGAGGATATACAAATATCGAAGTGCCTACTGGCTTCATTCATTGATTGAAATATGTTTTCGTCGTTAGTTATCGTATTCAAAGATTTCACAGGTCTCTTCCCAACCGTTTTGCATTTTCCAGTCTTCCCTCGTTTGGTATTCTCACTTTGAGTAACAGCCTGCAGATTTGATAAAGAATTGTTCATTGGATTAGAATCGATATGATCAATAACAAAATCATCCTCGATCAATCCATAAAAACACTCGTACACGAAACGATGATTGCGATAAAATTTCTTTCCAGCGCGAAACTTCAAATACCCCATACCATTATCAGAACCAACTGGTTTCTTCAGTCTACGGTTTCTTACAACACCATCAATGGATGCTTCATAATTTGTGATCACAGGGTGTTGTCTGAATTCTTGGTTCATTCGTATACATAATACTATTGTTTGTCTAATTCATTGTTTGGTTTAATGATAAATCTTTCGATGTAATCTTGAGGAGTTCTTATGATTTTATCCCTGACTTTGTCAAGGATACTGACTTTATCAGTGTCAGCGTCAAGGATACTGACTTTGTCAGCGTCAAGAATACTGACTTTGTCAGCGTCAGGGTCATAATTTCTGATTGATTGTCCATTTTTTATTCTTTTATCATAATAACGCTTCAACTCCCTGTATCGCTTACCACCGCAATTCAAACACAACCGTGATTTCCCCCTAACCCCAACCCCACATGGAATACAGGGTAACGGACCAAGGCTTCCACGTCGAAAGCTTTGCATATGATACCCACAAAACTCATTTCTGCATGATTTGTTACACGGGGTTACTGATCCAATCATAAGCCACTTGCAGTGATTCATTATATAAAAATCTTTCATTTAAATGCTTGTTTTAATTATAACATGATGGAGTTCAAGAGATTGACTTCGAGAAATGCTAAATTTAATGCTGATAGAGAGTTTAAGAGATTATTGAAAATCAGTCCTAGATTTAATCTCGATAGACCCAAAAAACGTAACAAACGTCCAAGAGACGGAAACATGAAAGAGTTTAAGAGATTATTGAAAATCAGTCCTAGATTTAATCTCGATAGACCCAAAAAACGTAACAAACGTCCAAGAGACGGAAACATGAAAGAGTTTAAGAGATTATTGAAAATCAGTCCTAGATTTAATCTCGATAGACCCAAAAAACGTAACAAACGTCCAAGAGACGGAAACATGAAAGAGTTTAAGAGATTATTGAAAATCAGTCCTAGATTTAATCTCGATAGACCCAAAAAACGTAACAAAATCAATCCTAGATTTAATCGCGATAAACCAAAAAAAACGTCCAAGAGAGATTACCCCTGGAAAGATGCTCAATTCAATCTCGATATAGTTTCTAATACACCAAAGAATACAATTCTTGATAAAGCCATGATTAGTAAAATCAGAGACTGTTTTAATGAATTTAAGCGTGATGGAGCATCTTATTGTTGGTCAACATTTCGAATTGATGGTGTTGTTGATGCTACCATGACTGATGAAAAAGCAGCAGTGATAATTTCACGTGTTGGGGAAAAACGGCATTTTTTCCGAATCAAATTCATTATCGAAGTCGATGGCAAATGGATTATTAAGGATAAATTTGAACCAATCCTCAAGAATAAAAAAGCTGTCATTGTGAGTAGAGATTCCAAACCAGGGATTCTAACCGGCATTGACAAACCATACTACGAAAGATCTTATCCCGTAACAGCAATGGTTTATGGGATATATCCGTTAAATGATAAACCCGATATCGCAAAACTAGCTCCTATGAAATATTCGTCAGGGCTTAATTGTGTAGCAACACGGGTAATGGAGCACTTCACAAATGCATCCCGAGGAAATAAACTAACTGATCTGCGACGTAGGAAAATAACCGAGTGGGAACTGACAGTGAAACAGCATGGTGCAAAGATTTCTGATATAGCTAAATTAGAAACATCATTACGATTCCCAATAACCGTTATGACGATAACCGGAGAGGTTTTATACGAACCGAAATATAACAAAAATGGAGCACCAATACAGATTATTGATCATAACAAACACGCGTGGACACCTGCGGTAACAATATTTCCACGAGAACGAACCGTGAAATATATCCCTAAGGAGTTCGTCGGGGATGTTTTCTATGAAGAGAGATTATTTGATGCTATTCATGCGTTGTGTAAGGATGATCCTGTGTCAGTGTGGTTACTTAGAAGTGATGAAGAATTCGATCAATTTGTAAAACCAAATGGTGAATTATATCGCATTGAAGAATTAGATAACAGAATGAGAAAAATCGCTAGTGATTTTTCACCGCAGAATTCCCATGAAAAACTACTCACGGATAGTTTTACTATTCCATCAGTGGTAGCTCACTTCGCAAGAGAAAAAAACTCATGGCGTCCAACACGAAATGATTTTCTCGAGGATGTTAAATTGAGTTGCGTCGAATTTGGTCATGGAGGACTGTGGAATACGAAATACTCACGTGATGGTATGATTTCAATTGATATATCAGCGTGTTATCCCGGAAGTTTTCTCGGATATGGGGAATGCGCTGAGTACTTCAAACGATTCGGACACCCCACGCATGAAATGACTCGTGTTGCGATTAATGGACCATTGCCTGATTTTGATTTAACCGGATTCGCTCGTGTGATATCATTTGAATTAGCTACAGGGTTACATCCGTGTAGTTATGTTTGGCTCGGTAGACACCTATCTGAAAAACACTGGATGCCAATAGTGCTATTGAGATATATGATTGATTGTGGTATGCTAATATCGTTGATTGTTTCCGAGGCTATTATATGCTATCGAGCTCAGAAAGAAGTTTGGCTACCACAACCCAATCTAGATAGAATAATCAACGAACTACGAAAACAGTTTCCAGATTTCAGTGAAGAAGAAATCATAAATTGGTCTAAGAAGTTATTTGAAATTAAAAAAGAACAAGCAAAAGATCTCGGAAGAAGAATAATCGGTAAATTTACCCAGGGTGGACGATACGATAACGCAAAATACTCTTCGCGGTTGATCATAGATGTCGCTGAATACGATTTTATTGTAGCGGATTTAATGAAACAGGGAAAACTTGTATCCCGTAAGGATGCTTTTCTATCCAATGGTGAGAAATTAGGTACGGTTGTTACCTACTGTGATGGATATAATTCCCAGTACACACATTTGAGAAGTTCAATGCTAGCCTATGCTTCTATTAATCTATTTTCGATGATAAATAGATTTCCTAATACCGCGGTTAGAGTAGCCACTGATTCGATGTATATACACAATAAGTACAAATCAGATGTAGCTAAATTCACAGATCCCGAAGAAAATTGGGGGCGTTGGCGATTTAAAAAGGAGATGCTACATGAGTATTGTGAATCCGCAGACGTTGCCATGGATGATAAATATCTTTGTTGTAACCGTATTGAAATTCAATCAGAATTTTCTAATGCACCACCGGTATCTGATCCAGTATGTAGATACAAGACAGTTTATTTAAACGGTTGTGGTGGGTCAGGAAAGACAACTCGTGCAATTGAATTATTTCGTGGTGGTGGAAATACTTGTATTTCTACTAACATGATTGTGCTAACACCGACTCACAGACTCGCCAGAGAGATGATACAACGAGGGGTAAATGCTTGCACTTATCACAGCTTCTTTCGATGGAAGGGTGACAAATGGACTCCTGATCGAATGGGTGATAAATTCATTCCTGAAATCATAATCTGGGATGAAATATGCACAGTGTCATTAGATGTATTAAAAACATTTCTTGAGTGGTTGTTAACCAAAAACACAAAAGTCGTCATGTGCGGGGATCAAGGCCAACCACCACCATTTGTCGGTGCATCTCCACATGAATGGCTAAAGGGTTTTGTAGACTACTATGAAGAAATCACCACTGATTATAGATCACTTGATGAACGATTACGCGAGTTCAAAGCGCTAATTAGATTACAACCGGATAGAATCCAATGCGAAATAGCGCGTGAAGTGATTTCAGAAACCCCAATGAATGATTTCTGGGAAGCGTGGAGACCAAACGATTTGATCATTGCAAGTAGAAAAATAGTCAGGGATACACTTCAGATGAAGTTATTTGAATTGCATAAAGAAAAATTTGCAACGCTTCCAGTACCCCTTTGTTATAGGCCATCGGATACACGAAAACAGAATATTGAAGTTGATATTCCAGGACAGAATGAAAAACAAATTCTGGTATTAAATGATATTGTGCTGGTTGATATCAATGTCGTTGAAGATGCATTGCGTGCTAATAAATCCCCGTGGACGCTAGGATACGCAGCAACAATACACTCTTCACAGGGATTGACTATATCGGATACAATTGTTTGGATGGTAGATAATCGCATCGAATGGTCAAATTTAGTCTATCTCGCAGTATCCAGAGTACGAAACATAAATCAACTTCGAAGAGTTGTCCTCGATGATGAAATCATTGGTGATGATAATGACACAACAATAAGTGATATTGATGTTAGCATCATTAATAAAAAACTCTCCGGTTACAAACAACAGGACAAAAAAAAACAACGAGAATTTGATATTGATGCTAAATTAATAATCACTTTGAAGAAACAACAGAATAATCACTGCGCGAGTTGCAATTGTATAATGCGTTGGCAGTATTCGGATAAGGATCCTCGCCAATTCACCGTAGACAGAAAAAATAACAATCTCGGTCATGTCAGAAATAATGTGATGTTGACTTGTCTTGAGTGCAATAGACGCAACGGTGCTAGTTAAGACCATGCGGTGGCAATTGAGTATCCTCGGGAATCACTTGTAGTTGTTGTCGAGTAAAACCCCGCTGAGGGGCAGTTGAATCCAGTTTATAGACTGGAGGTCTACCAGTTGATCGTGTTATACTAGATATCTTATGCCTAGTGACGCTCCAAATAGGATCAGTAGCCCTTTTTCTACCCCCTTCAAGCTCTCCCGGTTCGTATAAGTACCTCACAATGACATTACTACCAAGAATTGGTTGGGAAACGCTAGCGTTTCTAGGGAAATCTTTTTGTGGTTGTACGGGTATTGACTTCTTTTTAATCGCGTTGATAGGTTTCATGTTGATTGTTCTAGTAATCTCGTTATTCAGTGCAGTAATCACAGATGGTAATCTTTTAACCCATTCACTGGATCGCTTTTCTTGAATGAATTCTTTTGCGTATTGATATCCAAATAACCGCTCAGCAATCGTCCGATTAAATCGTTCTACAATGGCCTGATCGCGATGTAGCGCAGTATGCCCTCGTCGTATGGTGACATTATGATGTTTCATTGTAGATAACACTGCACCCTGAAATTCCTTGCCAGGATCAACCTGCAATAGATTTGGCCAGTGCAGAGGACCTCGTCGATAAATCCTTTCAAATGCAGAAGCGACTTCAGTGGCTGATTTTGTTTTCAGCGGTTCTGCTTCTTTGTATCGACTCGCAACATCAACTACGGTTAACGCATATTTGTAACCACGATCATGTGGCAGAAATAATATATCAGCCTGATGAACTTCATTAGGAGCGGTCACATCAAAATGCGAGAATTGAATTTGTTTAGGCGGTGGTAGATAAATTTGCCATAGTGCCTGTTTGGATAACCAATTAGCCGCAGTGGTTTTTTTCACTTTTGCAGCACTAGCGAGTTTATTGATTGCAGCGTTACCCCTCCAGTATCCCCTCGGAGAATAATAAATTGATTCCATATTATTAATTACCAGCACCTAACATCAATTTACTTTTCATAGCCGATTTTATTAAAAATGAAGCCAATTTTTCTTTGAAGGATTTATCAGGAATAGCATTTAACGCATGAATTAATTTCACATCTGCTAGATGCCTGTGTTGCAGATTGCTGCTTTTATAAGCAACATCATGAAGGTGACAGGCCTTATCAATGGCGTTTATTGGTTCTTCACCGGGGTTGGGTTGATTTTGATTATTGAGTCTGATATCAAGTCTGGTTCCCGGTCCACAGTAGCTATATCCTATGAGGTGCTTTTCTCCGGGGTACTTTGCCCATGGGGTTCCAGGGAGTTTTGCTAATTTGGCTGCGATATCACCTCCTCGTTTTTTTTTAAATCAGATTTCATAGACACAAATCTAAATTTCTTTGTACCACATTGCACGCATTTACCAGAAAGCGCTGATCGGTTATTTTTAGTTGTAACCGTCGTCACATCATCTGTGCCAGTACGCGTTTTACACTTCACACAATATAGATCCATAATTTATGTATAGAAATATGGATATAATTGATTTTTCAGCGACTAAAACAAGAGAACCAATTAAGCATCATGCAGCGCTACCAAACTCTATCCGGATGATTATAATCGGGCCATCTGGATCCGGTAAAACGCAATTGTTGCTCAATTTAATAATGAGATGGATGAAGTGGGATAAGTTGTATTTAATTGCCCCTAGCGTAGATGATCAACGATGTTATGAAGTGTTAAAGGATTTTAACGAGAATGCATCAGAAATTAAGGGTGAGAACGCCATTGATTTTATAACCGATATCGATGAAGCACCGAGTATTGATGATATTGATGGAGATATTAACAATTTAGTCGTATACGACGATATAATGTTGGATAAACAAAAGAATCCTGCTAGAATATTTTCCCGTGGGCGTCACAAAAACACTGACGTGATATATGTCACTCAACGCTACACTCAGGTTCCAAAAGTGATCAGAGATAACTGCAATATTCTTTCTGTATTCAACGGAGTTGATACTCATACGCTACGAAATATTTGGCAGACATGGTGTTCTGATATGGACTTCAATCAATTTCGAGATTTCTTTAGTCATGCTCAGTCGACTCCGCACGGATTCGCAACAATAAATTTACATGATCCTCGGACACGATATCGTATCGGACTGGATCAAATATTCGGTTAAAATCATTTTATTATTTTTGTTAACCCAGAACTGAAAACTTTAGCAGCAGAGAGGGTGGATGACAACAAGTTGCGACCAAAATTAATTAAAAAATCGTTTTCATTTTTTTAGTTAAAATGATTTCGTAGGGAGATTTCAATCAATTTTTTGTCTGAAAACGTTGTAGGGTTCGCCTTTTTTTGGTTAAAATAAGATTATAAGACGGCTCGTTTTAGGATTTCAATCAAATTTTGTCTAAAAACGTTGTAGGATTCACCCTCTCTGCTGCTTCTGTTGTAACTTACTTCTACTATTTTTGTAGATTGTACTTCTGGTTTAAGAACTGGATCCAACACAGAAAAGTTACTGGCTGGTTGTAGTAATGTAAAGTTTATAGCAAACCTTACCGGTGTCCAGAGATCATTTGGGACGTATGCATCTCCATTTTTCTGCAGAAAAAAATGATTACATTTAACAAAATTGTTTCATGAGAACATTCAACTGATAAAATTAATGGTATCAATTATAATCACTTGTAAAGGGAACCATATAGCTGAGGGCAGTGACCCTGGGCAGGTGAGAATTTGGTTGAATTATGAAATGGGAATTGAATTAGAATCACAAACTAGAACGGAAGATGCATTCCAGCCTTCAGAATGAAGGAGAATTTGAAGTTTTTTCTCTCTCTATTCGAACAGTTACGGTAGTTAATTTTGCAAAGAATTGTGAAGATTTCTTTTGTAATGGTCATAAAGATGCCAACGGGTACCCACATATTGAATATAAACCAGGCAATAACATGGACAACTGGGTGCCGCTTAAAAAAAAAGTTTCCAGGTTAACATCATGACTTCAAACGACTACTTTTATCATTGGTTACAATTCACTAATCATACATGTACAGTATAATAATACAAGGGAAGAAACTACATTCCTTTCTCGCATGACCTATTTAAGAATCAATGCTGATATTTCAAGCTAGATTTCACGTAGTGCAATAAATTTATTATTGATGCTTAGGTCAGGCATTCAACTTAGTGTGCCTGTCCTAAGTTTCGCTAACTATCATACCTTTAAGGAATGCCAGACCAATTTTTCAAAAACTACTGCTCAGCATTGCCGTGATTGTGACAGCTTAATGTGCAAGTGTAACTCTGTGAATGCAATACTTCCCTCTCATTGGAAAATGATGTACTAAACCTATTTACAACTTATTTTTGTATTATTATATGGTAAATATATGACTGATCGTTAAATTGGAAACAACAATATGAGCCCCTGTATTCATCGTTAGACCTAATTAGTTCTTTTGTCACTATACTATTTTACTAACTACGACACTGATTAAGCTGATTTGTGATAAAATATTTGCCAGCAGATCCAGATAAGTAGAAAGTATATCATATTTACCGTATGTTTTCGGACACGTTATGTTTTCAGTCATCATTTTCTTCGGAGGAAATATAATATTTAAATGCCTTGTAAGTTTTCAAACATCGCTCAACTATAATTGTGTTGCAATTTATATTTTCAGACACATCCAACGAGATCGGCTACGTCGTTTTAATGTAAAATTCACAGCGTGTTTGTCGTTAGTTTAACTGATACAAAGTTTGCTTCATTTAGTCGCTTTCATCTGATAATTGTTATGCATTGGTAGCATCCCTGATGTATTTCATCCAGCTGCAGCAGAGGTAGCTCTAGACAGGTTTATTGATGCTCACATCAAAAGGATGAAACTTGGACATGCAGCCTCCTGGTATTGTTGCTGGCACAACATTTCCACGTCGCAACTGTTTCTTTACATCATCAGTGATGTGAGTCCGGAACGAGTCCATAGCTAATAGTTATCGTTCTCTTCATGTGAATCGTAAAAACTTTCTTCAATCCATTGCATCATTAATGTTTCGTCCATCCATGCTTTCACTTGAACTGTGATACTCTTTTGGTACCTTCAAATCTAGATCTCTTTCCCTTGAAAATAATCATTGGGGGAAATACGTTGCCAGAACCCGTAACGGCTAAAACGATAGTAAAGTGTCTCTTCTCAAGTCCTGTTGTATGAATCCAAATGTCTTTTATTCTTCTTAAGTCCACCATTTTTCCTGGGCACAAGATCAAAGTATATTGGTGTTTTGCCCATGTTAATAATAAATTTATCATCAAACAACAATGCCTCCTGGCTTGTTGCAAAATGTATAATAAACTTATAGCTCAAAATTATTACATTACTAACAATATAATGTTTCACAATGATAGTGGTGGGTATTTTATTTAAACTTTTTATTTTAATAGCTTCATTCACCTAACAAAAATATGACTGGTTGTCAGTGCAGACATTGTTACACACAAAACCACTTCAAACAGGTGTGAGTTATGGCTTTAATTAGAAACCATGACCCTTGCTTAAGATAAATAAACAATACATCAGAGAGTCTGTATGGATTAGTAAAATTCATTGACATTGTGCAACAAAACAAACTCCTTATCGCTGAGGCATTATATATATACTAAGGTTAAAACAGTTATTGTTCAACAGATAATAAACCTCTTTGTAGACTATAAATATTGTTTGTGGGTGGTAAATGATCCGTACATTGTGTTCTCTTTGAATGAAATCCAGATGGCTGCCTATTATTTCCGAATACACATGTCAAAGTAATCCCACAAGTTATACTACTACCAATTATCACCTAAAACCCTTGAAATCTTCAACATGCATCAAAACAATCTTTGAGCAGTTCATTGTTTCTAGTCAGCTAGCTCTGCTCATTTTACAGCTGGCTATGTGGAGAGATAAAATAGATCGCTTATTTGTAAAAAATAAAAAACTTCCAACATATTAATTTCCTCAACTCATATATTGAAAGTTGCTAGTTTTTGTTATTCACTTCCTATGCGTGCATACAACACTCACCCCATATGGAGCCTCTCACCCCTGGTCCTCTAAGATTAGCCATCACATATATACCGGCATTTCTACTCTCGATACTAAAACATTTTTGTCATAACTCGATACTAAAACATTTCTGTCATGACTATCTTAAGAATAATAATTCCAAAATTATTTTATTTAGTTTGTATTATTATCTTGATCATACCGAAATAAAGCTTCCGTGCATTTGTAATATAGATTTTAATGATCACCGACTAGCAGAGGGTTAAACTTGATTGCAAGATTACTAATATGGTGGTTCTTTTGGAATATACGCACACAATTGTTGCTCAAATACATGTATAGCAGTGTTTTCTGATAAATAGACATTTATCAAAGAGACAAAATAGGCAAGTAATGCTTGGTTTTCCTTCATTATCCTTTCCCTGGTGATAGACAAAATATTTGTTTAACTTCAGGGAAACACGTCATGTGAGCTAACGGTAATTCCATTACGGTGGATGGATGGGTTGAACATCAATTTATCTTCACTTGTATGTTTTCGGACATATATTTAAAAAATTTAATATGTATTCGGACAACAAAAAAAGTAAATATTTGTTGCGATCCGATAACATATGGTAGTAGAAAATTTTGCATAATACAAAATATTATGTAACATATTGATTGTAACTTATTCTGAACAAAATCTGAGACATTTTAGACATTCACTGATGACAAAAATATTGCTTTATTTAATAGTACAAAATATTATGTAAGAGTGATTGTAACTTATTCTGCATAGTACAAATATTATGTAACATAGTAATTGTAACTTATTCTGCATAATACAAAATATTATGTAACATAGTTATTCTGCATAATACAAAATATTCTGTAACATAGTGATTGTAACTTATTCTGCATAGTACAAAATATCATGTAACAGTGATTGTAACATATCCTGCATAGTACAAAATATTATGTAATATAGTGATTGTAAATTGTTCTGAACAAAATCTGAGACATTTTAGATATTCACTGATGACAAAATATTGCTTTATTTAATAGTACAAAATATTATGTAAGAGTGATTGTAACTTATTCTGCATAGTACAAAATATTATGTAACATAGTAATTGTAACTTATTCTGCATAATACAAAATATTATGTAACATAGTTATTCTGCATAATACAAAATATTCTGTAACATAGTGATTGTAACTTATTCTGCATAGTACAAAATATCATGTAACAGTGATTGTAACATATCCTGCATAGTACAAAATATTATGTAATATAGTGATTGTAAATTGTTCTGAACAAAATCTGAGACATTTTAGATATTCACTGATGACAAAATATTGCTTTATTTAATAGTACAAAATATTATGTAAGAGTGATTGTAACTTATTCTGCATAGTACAAAATATTATGTAACATAGTAATTGTAACTTATTCTGCATAATACAAAATATTATGTAACATAGTTATTCTGCATAATACAAAATATTCTGTAACATAGTGATTGTAACTTATTCTGCATAGTACAAAATATCATGTAACAGTGATTGTAACATATCCTGCATAGTACAAAATATTATGTAATATAGTGATTGTAAATTGTTCTGAACAAAATCTGAGACATTTTAGATATTCACTGATGACAAAAATATTGCTTTATTTAATGAAGGAGAAAGGCGACCATAAATAGACGAGATTTTCCCAAAATCATTCACTGTGCAAATTGTCAGACAAAAACTTATTTTAATACTAGCTAGCACAAATGTGCTTTGGCAACTGACTCATCCCTTATGTATACAACATAACATCATGCATTCCTAACACCACTTTAAATAATGACAGTGAATTATGAAGATAAAGTAGGAACATCTCTTCAATAATAAAATTCATTCATTGACAACTCAAGCAAAACTGTTCAGTGCAACCTAAACTGAATTTATATGTATGACTGAAGAACGTGGCTGGCAAACATAAATAAACACGGACTAAACGAAGATGTCCCTCACTTAATACAGTGCCTGGGATTGGTAAAAGTGTTAAACTTACCTCGACTACAATTGTGGAATTTCTGCATTCTCCTCGTAGTAAATCAATAGATCTCATTAACGTAATATTCTTTCTTCCAGCATTACTGTCATTCTGAAACTTTACTCGCACTGGATCATTCTTATCTTTTGCAAGCATGTCCAACTCAACATCATACTGCAAAGCTATTCAAAAAGTAAAAATGTACTAGATCACATTGAGAATTCCTTGTATAGTGGATCTTGTCTTTATCAATCCAGATTTTCTCATTATGCAGTAATCTCTCCTATCAACAAATAAATGAACTATACACTATAATTTTGAGAAGTGATTTCGAAGAACAATTAACAAACTTGTTGCAAACACAGTGAACGATTACAATGGCCTTGTTATAATCAGATACAAATTAACAAGCTTGTTACAAAAACAGTAAATGATTACTATGAAATTGTTATAATCAAAGATAACAAATAACATACACTTGTTACAACCATAGACAAATTATGTGATATGAACTTTAATATGAAATCATTAGACAGTAGTTCCTTTATGATATTAGAAAATTATTTTCATTGAAGAAACAAATCCCTCTCACACACACGCACGATTCATTCTAATCTCCACCCTATAGCATAACACACTTCTTGCCATAGTTCCATAGGGTACATACAAAACCAAAAACAATTATATTTGGAAGCAGAATTTAAATGATCACATTTAAAATGTACAGAAGTGAAAATGACAATTTTAGAAAAACACACTATTGTCAAAGTAGCACATATGAAGGAAAATATTTAGAGTCGTATCCAAAATGAATTCTAGAGGTTAGTGTATTATGTGAAATTCCAATCTCAGTAAGTGAGGCTTTCAACAGGGACACTTGGACCATCTATATTCATTGTTAAAACTACTATATAATTTGATTCAATTGTCATTAGGTCAGCTTATAGCTAATTTCTTATTGTTTTAAAAATGTACACAGAAGAAAGTTTTGCTCAAACGTCAAAGAAAATTGGTTACCTTTGATGCACCAACTGTTCTGTATATATATATATATATATATATATATATATATATATATATATATATATATATATATATATATATATATATACTGAGCAAATGAAAACAATTCAATCTCAGTTAATGTTCTACAATTATTTAGATGTTGCCAAAACAATAAGTAAG
The DNA here is from genome assembly GCA_029339505.1 of Unio delphinus. Taxonomy (NCBI): domain Eukaryota; kingdom Metazoa; phylum Mollusca; class Bivalvia; order Unionida; family Unionidae; genus Unio; species Unio delphinus. The sequence continues at coordinate 6,482,591 of JAQISU010000041.1, read as the reverse complement.
CAGCATTTCTTTGGTCCTTTAACAGTGAGCTGAATAAAACATACACCCTTTATAATAAAAAAATGACTACAATCTTCAATATGAACAAAAAACCTTTCATTAAAGGAAGTAAGCACCAAACTTAAATAAAACCAATGGAATCTGATGGATTGTTGCATTTTCCAAAATGATTGAAACACATTTATTATAGGATAAAAGTTCTAATTTTGCAGGAAAAACATTGATGCTTATAATTGTTAAAAACATCAGCATAAAATGCAAATTTCCAATCTTTTTTAATCATATATATTTGGCTTTCAAGTTAATTGAAAATGACGTATTGAACAAAGATGTTTTGTAAACTTTTTAATATCTTCACATTTTCATTTTGCAATGAATAGCCAATTCCCTTGCATAACCTTGGCAAGATGATAGCTGTGTCTAGCTAACCAAATTCTAGGCCAATTTAAGTACATGTACATGTAGCATGTAAACAACTACAGCCACATGCTACTGGTGACAGTATTGTAGTGAATTGTTTAGTGTCAATCTAATATATAGATCATTATTTTTATGTGTGTTATTTGTGTCTTCGCTTGAAATGTGACTAGTATATTAATAATATAACATGTGATCTATACTCGAATTCATTTATTATTCATATACATGTTCAATACTTAACTGGGTATGGATTGTACTACGCAAATGTAAGTTGTCAATAGATTAGTTTTTCTTAATTTTAATCAAAAGCACATATTTCTGTGCCTGTTTTTATAGCACCACCCCAGCTTCACCATTTTTTGGTACATGCATCATTACGTTTGCCTGTTTGATTAGGATTTTAACCTACCTTTAAATTATTTTAGTCAAATCGCTATGATGTCTGCAGTGAAGCAATTTATAGTGTCGTCTAGCACTAAGGCATCATGCCGCAGACATGTAGTATGATGACCCACCCAGTCACATAATCCTGACACCAGTGCGACCAGGTCTAACACCAACCTCTTAATGCTGAGTGCGAAGCGAGGAAGCTGTTAGTATCATTTTTGTTTAGTTTTTGGAATTACTCAGCCAGGGATCGAACCCACAACCGCTCGCTTCCATCTCAGACACTCCAACCACTAGGCCACCGGGGTGGTTCACATGCATCATTATCTTCAGCTAACTGACTTGGTTGGTTATAACACAGTTCAGTCAATAATACTCTGGTTCTATGGAACGCAATCACTGTATTAACATGGAGTCACACTGTGTTAAGCATTTTCTATAGGTCTCAGGAACTTGCACATTAACATAAATTAAAAGTACAGCCTGATTTTATTTGTGAAGTCACACAGGCTACCTGTGCAAGTAACTAAGTACAATTAAATGTGTAAAGATGACAAAATGTGATAAAATTGTGAAGGCAGAACTTTGTCGACATACAAGGAAAGAAAATCTATATAGATGAAGTATACTTTTTTTGTAAAGTGAGAACTCCTCCAATTTGTATCAACATTGATTCTAATTTTTGTGAAGTCTCTTGTGATGTGTGTGCTTCTTAACTTTTAATAAACTCTTTGTAGATTTAAGATATATCTATAGGGCTGGATTTGTGAGGTAGTGGTAGTTCTCCTAAGATATTATAATTTTGTAATGTATTTAAAGAAGAAATGTCTGGTTGTGAACTACACTGCCATGAATAATCAACTTTAATATATAGCTACATACACATAGACTTATTAAAAACAGATCAACCCTGTCCTATGTCAAGATCTTAAAGCGGAAAGCTTATGAGTGACATTAGTACCATAATCAATAATTTTATCAGCCAATCAGATGAAATCTTATATCTTGATGTTTTGGATACTTAGTAATATCTTAGAATAATATCAATATGTACTGAAAAATTTGATTTACTTTCAGATTTCTGAAAGCTGCATTTCCATTAGCTAATTTAAAGGTCACCAGAACATGAATTCTAAGTGGTTGCTGTCAGATCTTCACTACGACAGAGGAGATCTGATCTTAATCAGATATCATACATACATTGCCAGGAACAATCAGCTCTAGGATATAGCTGCAAACATACACTGACAGAAACAATTAGCCTGCAATATAGCTACACACATAATCAATTCACCTCAACCAATATAATCAAAAAGAAAAATCTTACCTAGTTTCTCTGCTACTCCAACAGGTGCAGGCTTCTCAACCATGTAGCTAAAGCAAACCATAAGATGCAGGCATGGTGCATCTCCACAGGCTGATCCTGGCGTACCATTTAAGGGAATTATGTTTGGAAACAGTCGGATGTCCATGGTTACGTTTACAATAGGACGTGTTCTCAAAACTATTGCAACATCATTTTTGTATGCTCCAATGGCCAAATCTAGATATGATGAGCAAAATAATTGAGAAAACACACGTGGCTATAAATTAGTTGCAACTTTCAAACATCCCACAGACTTCTACAGTAATTCGTATTGTTTGAAATGCTGATAATTCAATAGATGCAAAGAAAATTGTACATTTTTTTCTACTACATGCAAATGTTAAAGTGCATTGAAACTAGACAGAAAAGCAACTGAAAATAACAAAGTCCACTTCTACCAATGGTTTTATGGTTGAAAAGGTGATCACTATGTATGACCAAGATAATTACTATATAATGAATTACAAATGAGCTAATACATTATTTCATTATTGTAGCATCTTTATCTTGCAACATTTATACATTTTGTATGAAATAAAGATGATAATTGATCAATACAATGAAATAAAAATGTTCCAACCTTTTCATAATTAACATGGTAAATCAATAAACAAGCAAATGCTATTGGTGATAATACTTTTTGAAATTTTATTTTATTGAGTTCTTGAGGGTTAGTACATTATTAACTGCTTCATCAGGACTATTGACGTAATAATTACTTCATCTGGACTTTTACTTTATTAAATACATTTTAAGGACTATTGCCTTAATAATTCCTTCAACTGGACCATTAATTTATTAACTGCTTCATCAGGAATAAGGACTTAATAATTACTTTAACTAGACTACTGAATGTTTGGATGTACTGAAGTAACGGTGTGAGGCCATAATAAATTGTATACAATTTGAACACTTCGAATATTTTCTATGTTATTTTCTACTAAAATGGGATGAATGTATGGATGTACTGAAGTATGGGTGTGAGGATGTATAGTTGGAAAACAGCTTCCACATTTACAATTCTGGCAATAAATGGCATATATTGAAATAGGTCTCAATTATTTGCAAGACAAGTACATGATATGCCTGTTTTCATGTAAAATGTGACATAACAAAACTATGTACATATATTTTTAAGAACAAAATGCATTTTTTTATGACAATGTCCTTACAGATTAACTTAATTCAACAACAGTATAGTTTCAAAAAAAAGACTGAAAGCTAAAATTCACCTGTAAATCCATTTGTATCCACATCATATTCACCATTAATGTGCCAACCAAACGTCTGTATATTTGATCCAGGTATATTGGATCCAATGACCCGACCTGTAATCAAATAATCAAGCACTTCATTAATATTAGGATGGATATTTACAATGGTGATAGAAAGAAGTGTAGGCGTAGAAAGATAATGAGAAACGTGAGAAAATAGAAGTGACTTTCATTACAAAGAGGATGATAATGAGAAAAATGAGGAAACAAAGCTCATACATAGATTCACACTAATGCCATATACATGGATTCACACCAATGACATCATGATAATTCATACATGGATTCACATCAATATTATCTTGATAACTCTTAATTCACATGGATTCACACCAATGTAATCTTGATAATTCATGCATGGATTCACACCAATGCCATTTTGATAACTCATACATGAATTCACACGAATATCATCTTGATAATTCATACATGGATTTACATCAATCGCATCATGACAACTCATAATATACATGGATTCACACCAAAGTCATCTTGATAACTCGTAATATACATTGATTCACATAAATATCATCTTGATAACTTATACAACGATTCACATCAATGTCATCTTGATTACTCATAATATACATGGATTCAGACCAATGCCATTTGATAATTCATATATGGATTCACATCAATATCATCTTGTTAACTCATAATATACATGGATTCACACCAATGTCATCTTGATAACTCATACATGGATTCACATCAATGTCATCTTCATAACTCATAACATACATGGATTCACACCAATGTCATCTTGGAAATTCATACATGGATTCACATCAATGTTATCTTAACAACTCATAATTCACATGGATACACATCAATGCCATCTTGATAACTTATACAAGGATTCACATCAATGTCATCTTGATAACTCATAATTCACAAGGATTCACATCAATGCCATCTTGATAACTCATAAATGGATTTACATAAATGTCATCTTGATAAATCATAAATTACATGGATTCACACCACTGACAATCTTGATAACTCATAATATAGATGGATTCACATCAATGTCATCTTGATAACTCAAAATATACATGGATTTACACCAATACCATCTTGATAATTCATACATGGATTCACATCAATGTTATCTTGACAACTCATAATTCACATGGATACACATCAATGCCATCTTGATAATTCATACATGGATTCATATCAAGGTTATCTTGACAACTCATAATTCACATGGATACACATCAATGCCATCTTAATAATTCATACATGGATTCACATCAATGTATCTTGATAACTCATAATATACATTGATTCACATGAATGTCATCTTGATAATTCATACATTGATTCACATCAATGTCATCTTGACAACTCATACTTCACATGGATTCACATTAATGCCATCTTGATAACTCATAATATACATGGATTCACATCAATGTCATCTTGACAACTCATAATTCACATGGATTCACATCAATGCCATGTTGATAACTCATAATATACATGGATTCACATCAATGACATCTTGAGAACTCATAATATACATGGATTCACATCATTGTCATCTTGACAACTCATACATGGATTCACATCAATACATTTTGATAACTTATAATATACATGGATTCACATCAATGACATCTTGAGAACTCATAATATACATGGATTCACATCATTGTCATCTTGACAACTCATACATGGATTCACATCAATACATTTTGATAACTTATAACATACATGGATTCACATCAATGTCATCTTGATAACTCATAATATACATGGATTCACATCAATGTCATCTTGATAACTCATACATGGATTCATATCAATGTCATCTTGATAACTCATAATATACATGGATTCACATCAATGTAACTTGATAACTCATAATTTACATGGATTCACATCAGTGCCATCTTGATAACTCATAATATACATGGATTCACATCAATGTATCTTGATAACTCATAATATACATTGATTCACATCAATGTCATCTTGATAATTCATACATGGATTCACAACAATGTAACTTGATAACTCATAATATACATTGATTCACATCAATGTCATCTTGATAATTCATACATGGATTCACATCAATGTCATCTTGACAACTCATACTTCACATGGATTCACATCAGTGCCATCTTGATAACTCATGATATACATGGATTCACATCAATGTCATCTTGACAACTCATAATTCACATGGATTCACATCAATGTCATCTTGATAACTCATAATGTACATAGATTCACATAAATGTATCTTGATAATTCAAAATGTACATTGATTCACATCAATGTCATCTTGACAACTCATAATTGATATGGATTCACATCAGTGCCATCTTGATAACTCATAATATACATGGATTCACATCAATGTCATCTTGACAACTCATAATTGATATGGATTCACATCAGTGCCATCTTGATAACTCATAATATACATGGATTCACATCAATGTCATCTTGACAACTCATAATTCGTATGGATTCACATCAGTGCCATCTTGATAACTCATAATATACATGGATTCACATCAATGTCATCTTGACAACTCATAATTGATATGGATTCACATCAGTGCCATCTTGATAACTCATAATATACATGGATTCACATCAATGTCATCTTGACAACTCATTATTCGTATGGATTCACATCAATGCCATCTTGATAACCCATAATATACATGGATTCACATCAATGTCATCTTGATAACTCAAAATATACATGGATTTACACCAATACCATCTTGATAATTCATACGTGGATTCACATCAATGTCATTTTGACAACACAGAATATACATGGATTCTCGCCCATGTCGCATTTTTAATTGATAATATACAAGGATTCACACTAATGACATCTTGATAACTCATAATAAACATGGATTCATGACAATTTTATTCTGATAATTCACTGACTACATGGATTAATACCAATGATTGCTATCTTCATAACGCACAAAGTGGATGCACAAAATGCTTTCTTTTATCAAACTGTTTGCACATTCTGTGGTGAGTGATTAAAAAAATTTTAAAATGTTAGACCACTTTAATGAGGTTAATAACTGAGCATGAAAATAATATTTGACCACATTAATAAGGTCAATGACTCAACATGAAATAAATGTTAGGCCAATTCAATGAAGTTAATGACTAAAAAAGAAATAAATGCTAGACCACTTTAATGAGGTCAATGACTTAACATGAAAAAAATGTTAGGCCACATTAATCAGGTCAGTGATTGAACATTAAATAAATCTTAGGTCACATTAATGAGGTCAATGGCTGAGCATGAAATAAATGTTAGCCACTTCAATGAAGTCAATGACTAAAAAAGAAATGTTAGGCCACATTAATGAGGTCATGACTAAATATGCAATCAATGTAAAGACACTTGAATGAGGTCAATAACTGAATATTAAATAAATGAGCATTATACTGATAGGTTTCATAAAGAGGTCCCAATGTATAACATTCTTTTGTTTGGATTCTAACTTGACCTTTCAAACACGAAATAAAGGAACTAAAAGATAAGACCAGTAAAAGAGAAATGTTTACTTACAATTTTATTTTCAAATGGAGATTATAATTTTGAAAATGAAACTAATATAGATGAGGATAGAATGGTATAAATCTAAATGAAAAAAAAAACATGGGATATTGATTACAGAATGATAGAAATCTAAATGAAAATATGATATGGGATAGTGATTACAGAGTGGTATAAATCTAAATGAAAATAAAATATGGGATGGTTATTGCCGAGTGGTAAAAATCTAAATGAAAATAAAATATGGGATAGTGATTACAGAATGACAAATCTAAATGAAAATAAGATATGGGATAGTGATTAGAGAATGGTATAAATCTAAATGAAAATAAGATATGAGATAGTGATTACAGATTGACAAATCTAAATGAAAATAAAATATGGGATAGTAATTACAGAATGACAAATCTAAATGAAAATAAGACATGGGATAGTGATTACAGAATGGTATAAATCTAAATGAAAATAAGATATGGGATAGTCTTTACCAGTTATTCTTTGTGAGAATACATCCTTTACACCATCTGTTCCACCATGATAAATGTACACAGCACCTGTATACTCATCTTCGTATGGTGCACCAATAGCCACATCTACATGAGAAAAGTAAGAAAAACTTTACTGATTTGATTAACTGATTAATTACAATAAAAATATTTATTTAAGTTATAAGAAATGGTTAGAAGGGATGGTTATATCAATAAGATATAAATAAGAACAAGAATTAGAATTTGCCAAACATCTGTACCACACATGATGTCACTAAATTATTGTAGGATGATTTATTGCACTACAGCCTGGATTGCAAGTCAATATAATATGGTCTGTAGTTAATTGATTCTTACAAAAATATTCCATAATAATCTTCAACAAAATTAGGACATATCTTTCAAGACAACTTCATAACATGGTTCAAAACTTTTGAAAGATTTAGTTCTTAGAACAGAGACTATTCCGACTGTCACAGGTCCTGTGACTAAGTCTAATGATACATTTACACCATGGAGAGGAACATTAACAAAGCCACACTATACTCCCTGAATAAAAACACTCTCTTCTCAGAAAAAGGCAAAGCACCTGATAATAAAAGACTCAGAAGCTCCTGTGTCCCTTAAAATTTTAATAGGGGTGGGATTGGCTAATTCACCCAAGAGTGATATAGAACCCTTCGATATGAATAGCTTATAATTCTCAATAATAAAGTCAGACTGGGTTTATTAGACCCAACAGATGTATTTCGTTCCTTTCAACACATGACAGTGACCTTGACCTCTTAAAAAAGAGTATTTGGAACAGGTCTTTCTCGATTCTAGTGCCTATTTTTCAATATCTAGCAGTCATAAATAACATGTCCTTTTTCTTGCAATAAGTACACGTATGAAGTAACAAGAATCTAGAATCAAACTTCTCTGAAGTTGTATTTTTAAAAATTATGGCAGTTTGAGTTTTAGAAGGGCTTGATTTAGTCTGAAATACGTTTCTGCCAAAAGACGGAACCAAAATATTTATTATTTCTTGTTTCATTAAGGAATCTTTCACTTCAGAAAGATCGTAATTTCTGGCAAACTGAATTAATTCATCTTTATGGAAAAAAGTCTATTGTTTCTGAGCAGTATTTGAAAGAAAGATTTCCACTTTTGATGACATTTTTATAAAAAAAAAGGTTTTAGATCTCACTTATTTACATATTCCCACTAGCCTTGAATCAAGGCCAGGATCAAGATCATCATTCCTTGTTTACGAAAGAATAATTCAACCGATTTAAAAAATATCACCTCTAGTAAATAATGTTACATTACAATAGCATGTAATGAAAATATAATTTAAAACTCACAAACAAACAATCAAAACATTAAATTATGCACTAATTTACTGTAATATTTAATGAAATGAGCCTAAAATGTACATAAAAAGCAGAATCTTATTGGCAGTAAAAGTCATTCCAATAATAGTGTAATGTCATTATTGAAATGTTTCAACCTAGTGAAACTCAGTCTTAGTTCAATTATTTATATTTCTCACATAGGTTTTCCAAACTATTAAATATTTAAAAGTCTATAAAAAATATTGATGAAATAAGGTTCCAATTCAAATTATATAAAAAATTGGTCTTTACTTCTAAATAAGTGGAAGAAACTTTAAAAATAAACAATATATTCCTCTGATGTCTTTCAAATGTACATGTTTTAGGTTAGTATTTTTTGTCAATTAACTGTACATATTTTTAAGTTAGCATTTATTGTCATTGAACTGTGCAGTACATGTTTTTAAGTTAGTATTCATTGTCATTCCATTTATACATATTTCTAAGTCTGACATATGAACTTTACCAAAAAATAAACTATGCTCTTAATAAATTACGATGCTCCACAACTTTAGATACGACTTTCTTCACATTGTTTTCAATGTCCATCTTAAAAACAGCTTTTGCACCTTTATAATATCTATACATGCACATTTTTCTAATACTTATACATGTACATAGTTCTAACACCTATACATGTACATTTTTCTAACACCTGCACATGTACATTTTTTCATAATAATCAAAATATTGTTATTTCATACCTGTCAACCCCCCCCCCCAGTACAATAATACTGGCTGTTTGGGAGAAAAACGCCGATTTTCAAGAACAAAAACTGATTTTTAAAATGTTAATGCATATGTTACTACCTACAACATATACAACCATCAGTAAAGTAGAACAGTGTCGTACATAATTATTTAATGTTAAACATGCAGGTGCTGCACACTGGTACCTTCTTTATGGGCACCATGTTCCAATCAGGTGCCCATTCCGAAGGTGCTAGAGTGCACACACAAACACAGAATGTTTATAGGAGCCATTTCCACACCATGTTTTTTTCTACAATCATTATCGATTCCAATGTACCAACATTTACTGAAGATCTCAGTTCTCTGATTTTCTTAGTCAACTGTTTTTTTTCAAGCATACTAGTGTTCCTTTGCGATTTTATTGTCTTGAAAATGTGTAAAATAAATCGCCAGCAACACAACTTAACGGGAACTTGGTTCATTTAAAATATTTGAGACTTGGGGAATTTGTGAATTTTTGGCATGTGTCGTGTATCCATAAATCCCAGAAAAATCATGAAATTCACACCAAAATTATGAGGGTTTTGCAGCTACGATTAACTGAAAGAGGAAGATTCATTCTAAAAGAAATTTAATAAACCAAATTTCAATCAAATTACATTAAGGTTGTCTCTGGTACTTATATACATCGTAGGTTCAGGCTGAGTTGTATGTGATGAAGCAGCAAACTGATGTTTATTAGCTTTTTCATGTTCTTGCATTTCATGTGCACCTCTATGCCCAATAGCACAAAAACATCCCATTAAACAATTTGAAAACATTAAGTTTTCTCCCTTACTAGATGGTTTCACAAATGTATAACAGGTGGGTACAATTGTATTCTAGTTGTTTCTTCTCTTTTTCCTGGAGAACATTCTGAATATTTTGCTTTCAGATTCAACACGATTAGATGTTGAATATTACACAGACGAGATACTGTAACAGTGGTAACTGTTTGCGAAATCCAATATGGCAGATGTGATACATTTCTATCAAAATGGAACAGAGTACTCAATCTAAACTGAAAATTCCAAGGATTTGTTTTCTTAAATTAAAAAATATTTTTTGTACCAAAGAAATGCACACCATAAATACGGAAAAACGGGACAGTTGGCAGCTATATTTTTTATAAAGATCTTTTTTAAAGAATGTGTCTGTGATTTAGATTTTTACTGTAGCTTTAACATATTTGAAAACATATAGCTACGATGTCTGCAGTGTGGCTGTTTATGGTGATGTTTTATGCACTGGGGTATCACATTATCTAGACACCTGGCTACCCTGTCCTAAAACTAACCTCTTAATAAATCTTTGGCATGACTCACATCAGGTTCGATCCCACGACCTCCATATCCAAGGAGGATGTTTTAATCACTTATACCACTGAAGCAGTTTTAAATAATGGAACAAAATTCTATTTTAAACATCAGTACAAATTTCTTTTTGAAAGCTAAATGAAAAAAGTTTCATTTTCATGCATTTACAGACCTTTGTACCCATCATGGTTCAGATCTCCTGCTGAGCTAATAGCTGTGCCAAATCGTGCATAGGCTGCAAGCTTCCGTAACGAGGGATCTGATGCAGCACCTGTCAGCACAACAATGGGTCCACAAATCTGAACAAGAAACATTTGTACATAAATAGTCTCCCTCATGCCCAATATTGATCCACCCTCTTGTTGAGCTCACTGCCCATCATAATCACTGTACAAATAGACTGGTTTCAAGTTTAGTCTTTTCACTCAATGCTAGGTTTACAATCTTCAAGATACGAACAAGCAAACACATGTGAACAGTAAAAAGATGGATCTACCATCACATAAAGGACACACAGGTCAGGGTCTGTTCTGTTCTGTGTACGGTTTTAATAAAAATATTTAGACCAAGGTAACGTATGTGATTGTATATATGGTTAAGTGTGTCCGAAGAATAGGTACATGCTATACAAAAGCAAACAGAATTCCATGACCACTCCCATATATTATTTTGTTCATACGAATATCAATTTTTTTAGTAGCCAGTGGAGGTAATTAAAAAATGTGGATACATTTTAGCCAGCTCTAGTAGCTGAAAAGGGAGAAATTCAAACAAGGTACCTTTTCTTCATTTGTACATACCATCTATGTGCACTTATAAAATGAGTCTCTCTGTAAACTGCACAAAGACTTGCTATCACATATTGCACATGCAGATCTGAGTCTATGCAGCTTACTAGTAGTTATCACATAGACCCTAATCTAGCTGGGCATTATGAGACAATAGATCAGGGGTCTATGCTGTTTGTTGATGGACTTGACTGGTATGAGAGTATTTATGATATACAGTGCTCTCTATTTATTAAAATGTTTATGAAAGCCATTAAAGTGACCCATGTTCTAAGTGATGTTCCAACAAGGCTGTGTCCTGATAACACATTTAAACACACTCAATAAAATAGCTGATGTCTGAAATTTTATTACAACTCATTCCCATAAAAAAATACTAAAGTAAAACAAATGTATAGAAAAAAAATGATAGAATAAATTTGAACAATTCATTGTGATCCATTACCAGACATCTCTTGTATGACCATATCAATGATCCATGACAATGTTACACAACCATGCATATGATCTATGACCATGTGTTACATAGTCAAACATGTGATATATGAGTATGTGTTAAATGGCCATACATGTGATCCATGACTATATGTGTTACATGGCCATACACATGATCCATGACCATGTGTTACATAGTCAAACGAGTGATGCACTACTATGTGTTACATGGCCATACATATGATCCATTACAATGTATAACATAGTCAAACATGTGATCCATGACTATATCTGTTACATGGCCATTCATTTGATCCATTACTATGTGTTGCATGACCATACATGTCATCCATGACTATGTGTTACATGGCCATACATATGATTATGACAATGTGTTACGTGGCGATACATGTTATCCATGACTATGAATCACGTACTGAAACATGTGATCCATGACTGTTACATGGCCATACATTTGATCCATGACTATGTGTTACATGGCCATACATATGATCCATGACAATGTGTTACATGGCGATACATGTTATCCATGACTATGAATCATGTACTGAAACATGTGATCCATGACTGTTACATGGCCATACATTTGATCCATGACTATGTGTTACATGGCCAGACATATGATCCATGACAATGTGTTACATGGCGATACATGTTATCCATGACTATGAATCACGTACTGAAACATGTGATCCATGACTGTTACATGGCCATACATTTGATACATTACCATGTATTACATGGCCATACATGTGATCCATGACAATGTGTTACATGGTCAAATATGTGATTCATGACTATATATGTTACATAGATATAAACGTCATCCATGACTGTGTAGCATAGCCATACATGTGATCCATGACCATGTTATACATGGCCATACATGTAATTCATGACCATGTGTTACAGTGCCAAACATGTGATTCATGGCCATACGTATGATCCGTGACTATGTTACATGGCCATACCTATGATCCATGACTATGTTACATGGCTATACATGTGATCCATGACATAGTCAAGCATGTGATCCATGTGTTACATGACCATAATGTGATCCATGACTATGTTACTTAAAAATAAATGTGATATGCGACTATATGTGTTACATAACTATACAAGTGATCCAAGATTACATGTGATCCATGACTGCGTTAGATAGATATAAAGGGCTCTGGTTGGCTGAATCCTCTAAAATGCTCACCTTCACCACCAATCAATAACATCTCACTTCTTTCTGTGTGGGTGAGAGTCCTGGACAAGGCCAGTGTGTGTATCTGAGAAAGTAGCTTCTCATATATCAATTGTTCTTACCAGGGTTTCTCAGATTCTTCCTCAACCAATAATACTGGCTGCCATCTAATATATCCAATAGCAAAAATAATATAACCAAATTTGTCATCCATGACCATATATGTTACATGACCATACCTGTGATCAATTACCATACACATATTAAATGATTATACATGTGATCCATGAACATATATGTTACATGACCATAATACCTGTGATCAACTGCCATACATGATCATACAATCACTCTGGTGGCTTACTGGTTAAAGTGCTTGCTTCGGAAGCAAGAGGTTAATGGTTTGAACCATGGCCGAGTCATACCAAAGACTTCCAAAAATGGTACTACCATCTACCTCGCTAGGCACTCAGCATTTAGAGTTTAGTTGGCCTAGCATTTTTGATGCAATAACAATTTAAGGTTTTATTTTCATCTTCCAACTGTTAGATTTAATTCCCAGTATCGCCCATATTTTCTGCATGTACACATGGCCTAATAAGCCCTTGGCTTGTATATGCAAAGCTCACTTTGTTTTTATGCCCAATCTTCACATACACACATATGACAGTGAAGCCAAGGAAATGGAGTTTGATATTTATAGAGCCGGACCCCAAGTAGCCGAGTGGTCTAAAGCTCTCTTCATTACGGATCACTGCCATCACACCTATGTCTGCATGGGTTTGAGTCTCAGATTTGACTAATGTGGATATGTGAGAAAATATGCCACTATCTTATTGTGGTTCTTTATGGGGGTTTTACCGGGTTCTTCGATGTAGGGCCTATCATGTGCTCAAAAATGGCATTAAACCCTACAACAACAACAAAACACACACGAAAATTATGCCAAGGAAATAGAGTTAAATGATATTAACGATTACTAGACAATGACAATTTACAATGGCAAGATGGTGAAGGAGCAACGATAAGCTGGACTTTGGCTGTGCCCAAGAGAACCTCTCTAAACTGAAGACTATTATCAAGTCCCAAACTTTGTTCGTCCACAAACAACAAATAGTTCAACCATTGTGCATGCACATGCCGCGGATGCACAAGAGGTCGTGTGAATGTCTGACACTAACTTTTGATGCTAACATTTGCCTATACTTTGAGATGCTAACATTTGCCTATACTTTGAGGCACTATTAACTCCTGGAAAAAAAATATAAGCAATTAAGAAAAGATTAGAAGAAACTTACCTGGACACAGGTTAGTATTAGAAAAAATGAAACATAAGAAAAACCACTTTGCTAGCAATTTATTAAAAACCATTCAAGAAACATGAAACAAACTGATCACAGATACAAAGATGAAAGCCCATGTACTGAGAAGAAAAAACAAATACAACACAAAATATGATAGACAAAAGTGTTAAACACTGAAGCTACTCACGTTGAAATACACCAAGTCTAAGGAAAATAATTAAGGTATTTTGCCAGGCTAAGTGGGGTACGTCCAGTATCAGACTGGGATAATGGCTTTCATTCTAGACCTCAAATTAGTAATAACCAGAGAAATAATGTCCTTGGACTGAGAACAAAAAATGCAATTACAGTACACATTTAAATCATGGCTATTATAACTTATTTTGTTGTCTTCCTTACATTTACTGACACTATTAAACATTTATAATTATCAACATGAAATTTTTATTTGTCCAAGTAAAATATATTAATTTTGTCCACTACTTGTTCCCTATTTAGCACTTTTATGCTTATTTAGGTTGCACTATCTTGCGGACAATTAAAGTCATGCAATTATTTCAGTTATGATACTTCAGGTATTAACGTATATTAATTCACAAAAATTTAACAATTTACAGAAATATTTGATTTCAGTACAATATCTATAGTAATGGGTTAATTTTATCTGAATGTACAGCAGCAGGTAAGATTCTAAAGTTGTTACATCCACCATTTATATTATTCACAGTTCTAAAGCAATTTAAATTCTGATGTAATGCAAATAGAATGGCTTTTATAATTTGGCATGTGTGTATCATCCTTTATAAATTATATTTTTTTGTTTAACAAGCATACTTCAACCAAGAAATAATAATTTAAAATATTTAGTTTGAATTATAAAAATTACTTTAGTCATATGAAAATAAAAACAGGGTTTTTGCAAATACATAAGAATATCTCCATCTCCAGTGGCTTTTAAATAAAATGGACCAGGTTTTCACAAAGTAGTTACTTCCAAAATGTTCAAAAGTAATCATCACAAATATAGCTTAATTGGCATGAAAACTCTAATTAGGTTACCAACTTATACATACAATGGCATGAAATTAGTTTACCAACATATACATACAACGGCATTAAAATTCTAATTAGGTTATACATACAATGGCATGAAAACTCTAATTAGGTTACCAACATATACATACAATGGCATGAAAACTCTAATTAGTTTACCAACATAGGCCCATGAAATTTGTCTATATCAGGTACTTCTTGAAGTCATGATACACGTTAAATAGGCCCATCAAATTTATCTACATCAGTTACTTCTTGACGTCATGATACACGTTAAATAGGCCCATCAAATTTATCTACATCAGGTACTTCTTGTAATCATAAATATGTCTACATATCAGGTACTTAATGCTGTCATGATACACGTTAAATAGGCCCATCAAATTTGTCTATATCAGGTACTTCTTGACGTCATGATACACGTTAAATAGGCCCATCAAATTTGTCTACATCAGATACTTCTTGCATTCATGATACACGTTAAATAGGCCCATCAAATTTATCTACATCAGGTACTTCTTGCATTCATGATACACGTTAAATAGGCCCATCACATTTATCTACATCAGGTACTTCTTGCAGTCATGATGCATGTTAAATAGGCCCATGAAATTTGTCTACATCAGGTACATCTTGCAGTCATGCTTATGAGCACAGTACATATAGCTGGATGCAACCAAATCATGACACCACTTGCAAGAAGTCTATAAACATCGTGATATAATTTCTCACCTTTTCTGTTGTGACACGATACACAAATACACGTCCTGTCTCAGGGGCAACAATTCTTTTCTTCACAAAGTCAGAGTATAATGGAGCTCCCACAAACAGTTCATCCATCCCTTTGTTGTCCACATTGATCCCTTCAACAATGTATCCAAATTTTGAGCCACTCTGGGGTTGGTCATTGGGTATGACAGTAATATCACCATCACACTGTATTTAGAAGAAAAAATCCAGTGTAACTTGTCTATTATGGATATTCAAGAAACTGTGCAGGTTTATCTTTTATAACCCAGTGTCTAACTTGGGTTACAATTATTACTTTCAGTTCAGTACCCACAATAACGGTACCAGTATATTTTGAGCATTGTTTTCTCGTTTATTTTGTTGGTGATATAAGAGTTGGAATTAAGTATTCGTGGTATTGATTTAAGGGTAATTATTGTTTACAATATGAACTTTTCAGTGTGGGTTATCTGTATTTTATAAACATTGCAGAGTGAGTAATGAAGCATTGATGCTGATCTGGAAACTAAATTTTTTGACCCATTGTACAATGGTTTAAAATCCAGTCTCTCCGAAAATGACCAATAACCAATGACAAGAACTTCACTGTAAATACATCTGACAAGAAGTTAACTGTAAATACATCTGACAAGAATTTAACTGTAAATTCATCTTACAAGAACTTCACTGTAAATTAATCTGACAAGAAATTCACTGTAAATTCAGCTGAGAAGAACTTCACTGAAAATTTCATCTTACAAGAACTTTACTGTAAATTCATCTGATAAGAACGTCACTGTAAATTCAGCTGACAAGAACTTCAATGAAAATTCAGCTGACAAGAACTTCACTGTAAATTCAGGTGACAAGAACTTCACTGTATATTCATCTAAGAAGCTACTTTAGATTAACATTTAATTTATCAAACACCGTAGAAAATTTAGAACTGTAGTCACAATTTGGGAAAAAAATTATCAGAGTCCTGTCCTTTAGCCATCTACATTAAACTGGTCTAACAAATCAAATTCAACAGTTATTATGCCATCTACATTAAACTGGTCTAACAAATCAAATTTTATAGTTATTATACCATGTACGTTAAACTGGTCTAACAAATCAAATTTTACAGTTATTATGCCATCTACAGTAAACTGGTCTAACAAATCAAATTTTACAGTTATTATGCCATCTACAGTAAACTGGTCTAACAAATCAAATTTTAGTTATTATGCCATCTACATTAAAAAGGTTTAACAAATCAAATTTTACAGTTATTATGCCATCTACATTAAATTGGACTAACATCAAATTCTAGTTAGTATGCCGTCTACATTAAAGTGGTCTAACAAATCAAAATTTTAGTTATTTTGCCATCTACATTAAACTGGTCTAACAAATCAAATTTTAGTTATGATGCCATCTACAGTAAACTTATTCAGTTCAAGAAATGGATATTGCAGACCAATGACCCAGTGATTACAAATATTATACTCATGAGCACATTGTTCAAATTTCGGAAATGCCAACAAAATAAAAATTGAATCTATGACAGGGTTTCACAATGCAGTTAAGAAGAATTACATTTAAGGTATTATCTATCGAAGTGGACCGAATGATAGTGGACTTTATATTTAAACTTTCAAGTAGGGCAATGTTTATTGCACAAATTAAACAACGTATCCATTAAATAGCTACTTAAAAAAAGAAAAACTGAACACAACAAATCAAATACATTTCAAAGCAACGTCACAATGGCAGCTGTTGATACCGGAAACGAAGAGAGGCTGTCCATTGGGAAAGGTAAAATTGGCTACATAGGTGGTCTATGTACACAGGTTCATCATTCAAAATTTTGTTAACATTTACAATGCCTTGAATAGTATTATTATTATAATGTATAATGATATAACTGAAGAAAAACAAAAACCATGAAATGAGAAGAAAGAAAGAAAAAATGCTGAAAAATTTAAGGTAGGAAACATTATTATGTCTTTAAGTTTGTTCTTGCAATTGAAAAAGGTCAATTTTACGGGCATTCTTTAAACGGATCACTGTGTTTGTTGTCTTATTTCAATGGGAAATTCATTCCATGTTGCTGAACCACGTATGCAAAAGAACGTCCATATGGTTCTGTTTTCATAGTGGGAATAAAGAGCATACGATTGTCAGAAGAGGAGCGTAAGTATACTGCTGGTGTGTACACATGAATGAGGCAAGATAGGTATTTTGGACTGGAGTCCGTCAGTGAAATGTAGCACAGACAAGAAATTTTGTTTTTGATTCTGGATTGAATGGACTGCCAGTATTAGGGTACTGAGCAGCGGTGAGGTGTGCTATGAACGTGATACTCTAAAGATGATATGAGCAGCTGTGTTTTGAACTTGTTTCTTGAGTAGATATTGAGACAAACCAGACACAATTGAGTTACAATAGTCCAGTCTTGAAGGAACTAATGAACACAAACGTGTTTCAGTGGCATCATCTGAAAGACATTTGCTAATGGAGCTGATGCGTCTCAGCTGAAGATATGCAGCTTTGCAATGTGAGAATATTGTCTAGATTAACACCTAGGTTAATATCTAGGTTAATGAGTTGCTCAGTTCAAACGTCAGTTTGCTTATGTTCAAAATGATTAGAAGGGAATCAAAAGAAGTTATGTCTTGCAATTCGTTGTGACCTTTGAATGAAAACTTTGCCTATCTATTAGTTTTAAATATTAAATGACAGTTGACGAAAATGGACGTAACTTTTATCTATTCTCAAAAAATAAATTTTCATCAATTTTCAAGTTGATGCAAATATGAGATGATACGTGTTACACTGGCTCAAGTCAACATCCATTTCTGCTGTGTGAGTGTAACAAATTTATTGGTTTGACCATATACCCTAATAACAGAAACTGCCAAAATTTCAAATCTGACATATTAAAACATTTTAGTTACATTAAAAATGTGAATTGAATATAGTGATTATATGCAAGAAAACAAGTGTTTGCTCATCGATTTATATAACGAACCTTTACCTAAACATTGCCTCCAGTACATAACAAAAGATCAGTTTTCATATGTTGAGCGGTTACTGTAAATATTCTCCAGTGACTACTGAATATGGGGAAAAACCACTGTTTAGACAGTAAAAACCTGGCAGCTGACGACATGAAGCAGATGATAATTACACACGATATTTACATAGGAAATTTCATAGGGAGAGTATAAAAAATAGCCTTCATAACCAGGTGACCACTATGTAACAATGACCATTAGCCTAGGAAAGGCTTGACTAATATGAGTGAGGTCTTGTGAACAGTGGTAAATAGAGAAATGATGGTAAATAAGGAGAGTTTTACAAACAAACATAAATCAGAAAATAATGAGTTAAAAAAGAAAAATGTACTGATATTGTCTCTCCAAAGTTGAGGGAATTCTTCATTGTAAAATCAGCCATACTAAAGACTTCAACCTGAAAAAAAAAGGGAATTCATCTCTAGAAAATATAATATCAGTAAAAAAAGAAACATTTCCCTCCATACTTTGATCTTTGTAATTGTATGATACTCAGTGAGAAAAATAATGTCAGATTTCTTTTTCTTGCTCTAAAGTTATGACTAACTTCAAATTGTGTGGTGGGGTGGGGTGGAGAAATAAAAGCAATAAAAAAACACGTATGACATTGTTATGTCACCATAACATGTTAATTCTATATAAGATCTTACTAAAATTGTGTATTTTACAATATTATGGCACAAAATATTCCTATCAAACATTTTCCAATCTTGACTTTATTGTTTTGAATTGAGCTTTCTCTCCTTAAGTGCTAAATGGAGTAAATTATAAGAAATCAGAAACAGGAAAGGAAACAACGGCTTTTTTTAAAACTTAAACCGTTATAGTGAGGCATGTCATTGATACTAGATACTAGTTAAAATAAGAGTTTGCTGTATTTAGAGTAAAACGTAGAGTATCTTACCATAACAGTGTGCTGTTCTAATTAAGTAAAGTACAGAGTGTGTTACCATAACAGTGTGCTGTGGTAATTAAGTAAAGTACAGAGTGTGTTACCATAACAGCCTGCTGTTGTAATTAAAGTAAAGTGCAGTTTGTTACCATAACAGTGTGCTGTTCTAATTAAGTAAAGTACAGAGTGTTACCATAACAGTGTGCTGTTCTAATTAAGTAAAGTACAGAGTGTGTTACAATAACAGCCTGCTGTTGTAATTAAAGTAAACTGCAGTTTGTTACCATAACAGTGTGCTGTTCTAATTAAGTAAAGTACAGAGTGTTACCATAACAGTGTGCTGTTCTAATTAAGTAAAGTACAGAGTGTGTTACAATAACAGCCTGCTGTTGTAATTAAAGTAAAGTGCAGTTTGTTACCATAACAGTGTGCTGTTCTAATTAAGTAAAGTACAGAGTGTGTTACAATAACAGCCTGCTGTTGTAATTAAAGTAAAGTGCAGTTTGTTACCATAACAGTGTGCTTTTCTAATTAAGTAAAGTACAGAGTGTTACCATAACAGTGTGCTGTTCTAATTAAGTAAAGTACAGAGTGTGTTACAATAACAGCCTGCTGTTGTAATTAAAGTAAAGTGCAGTTTGTTACCATAACAGTGTGCTGTTCTAATTAAGTAAAGTACAGAGTGTGTTACAATAACAGCCTGCTGTTGTAATTAAAGTAAAGTGCAGTTTGTTACCATAACAGTGTGCTGTTCTAATTAAGTAAAGTACAGAGTGTTACCATAACAGTGTGCTGTTCTAATTAAGTAAAGTACAGAGTGTGTTACAATAACAGCCTGCTGTTGTAATTAAAGTAAAGTGCAGTTTGTTACCATAACAGTGTGCTGTTCTAATTAAGTAAAGTACAGAGTGTTACCATAACAGTGTGCTGTTCTAATTAAGTAAAGTACAGAGTGTGTTACAATAACAGCCTGCTGTTGTAATTAAAGTAAAGTGCAGTTTGTTACCATAACAGTGTGCTGTTCTAATTAAGTAAAGTACAGAGTGTGTTACAATAACAGCCTGCTGTTGTAATTAAAGTAAAGTGCAGTTTGTTACCATAACAGTGTGCTGTTCTAATTAAGCAAAGTACAGAGTGTTACCATAACAGTGTGCTGTTCTAATTAAGTAAAGTACAGAGTGTGTTACAATAACAGCCTGCTGTTGTAATTAAAGTAAAGTGCAGTTTGTTACCATAACAGTGTGCTGTTCTAATTAAGTAAAGTACAGAGTGTTACCATAACAGTGTGCTGTTCTAATTAAGTAAAGTACAGAGTGTGTTGCAATAACAGCCTGCTGTTGTAATTAAAGTAAAGTGCAGTTTGTTACCATAACAGTGTGCTGTTCTAATTAAGTAAAGTACAGAGTGTTACCATAACAGTGTGCTGTTCTAATTAAGTAAAGTACAGAGTGTTACCATAACAGTGTGCTGTTCTAATTAAGTAAAGTACAGAGTGTGTTACAATAACAGCCTGCTGTTGTAATTAAAGTAAAGTGCAGTTTGTTACCATAACAGTGTGCTGTTCTAATTAAGTAAAGTACAGAGTGTGTTACAATAACAGCCTGCTGTTGTAATTAAAGTAAAGTGCAGTTTGTTACCATAACAGTGTGCTGTTCTAATTAAGTAAAGTACAGAGTGTTACCATAACAGTGTGCTGTTCTAATTAAGTAAAGTACAGAGTGTGTTACAATAACAGCCTGCTGTTGTAATTAAAGTAAAGTGCAGTTTGTTACCATAACAGTGTGCTGTTCTAATTAAGTAAAGTACAGAGTGTGTTACAATAACAGCCTGCTGTTGTAATTAAAGTAAAGTGCAGTTTGTTACCATAACAGTGTGCTGTTCTAATTAAGCAAAGTACAGAGTGTTACCATAACAGTGTGCTGTTCTAATTAAGTAAAGTACAGAGTGTGTTACAATAACAGCCTGCTGTTGTAATTAAAGTAAAGTGCAGTTTGTTACCATAACAGTGTGCTGTTCTAATTAAGTAAAGTACAGAGTGTTACCATAACAGTGTGCTGTTCTAATTAAGTAAAGTACAGAGTGTTACCATAACAGTGTGCTGTTCTAATTAAGTAAAGTACAGAGTGTTACCATAACAGCCTGCTGTTGTAATTAAAGTATGGACTGTTACCATTAGAGCTTGCTGTTGTAATTAAAGTATAGACTGTTACCATTAGAGCTTGCTGTTGTATTTAAAGTATGGACTGTTACCATAAGAGCTTGCTGTTTTAATTAAAGTATGGACTTTTACCATTAGAGCTTGCTGTTGTAATTAAAGTATAGACTGTTACCATTAGAGCTTGCTGTTGTAATTAAAGTATAGACTTTTACCATTAGAGCTTGCTGTTGTATTTAAAGTATAGACTTTTACCATTAGAGCTTGCTGTTGTATTTAAAGTATAGACTTTTACCATTAGAGCTTGCTGTTGTATTTAAAGTATAGACTTTTACCATTAGAGCTTGCTGTTGTATTTAAAGTATAGACTTTTACCATTAGAGCTTGCTGTTGTAATTAAAGTATAGACTGTTACCATTAGAGCTTGCTGTTGTATTTAAAGTATGGACTGTTACCATTAGAGCTTGCTGTTGTAATTAAAGTATGGACTGTTACCATTAGAGCTTGCTGTTGTAATTAAAGTATAGACTGTTACCATTAGAGCTTGCTGTTGTATTTAAAGTATAGACTGTTACCATTAGAGCTTGCTGTTGTAATTAAAGTATAGACTGTTACCATTAGAGCTTGCTGTTGTAATTAAAGTATAGACTGTTACCATTAGAGCTTGCTGTTGTAATTAAAGTATGGACTTTTACCATTAGAGCTTGCTGTTGTAATTAAAGTATAGACTTTTACCATTAGAGCTTGCTGTTGTAATTAAAGTATAGACTGTTACCATTAGAGCTTGCTGTTGTAATTAAAGTATGGACTGTTACCATTAGAGCTTGTTGTTGTATTTAAAGTTTGGACTGTTACCATTAGAGCTTGCTGTTGTATTTAAAGTATGGACTGTTACCATTAGAGCTTACTGTTGTAATTAAAGTATAGACTGTTACCATTAGAGCTTGCTGTTGTAATTAAAGTATAGACTGTTACCATTAGAGCTTGCTGTTGTATTTAAAGTATGGACTGTTACCATTAGAGCTTGCTGTTGTAATTAAAGTATAGACTGTTACCATTAGAGCTTGCTGTTGTAATTAAAGTATGGACTGTTACCATTAGAGCTTGCTGTTGTAATTAAAGTATAGACTTTTACCATTAGAGCTTGCTGTTGTATTTAAAGTATGGACTGTTACCATTAGAGCTTGCTGTTGTATTTAAAGTATAGACTGTTACCATTAGAGCTTTCCGTTGTAATTAAAGTATAGACTGTTACCATAAGAGCTTGTTGTTTTAATTAAAGTATAGCCTTTTGCCATTAGAGCTTTCCGTTGTAATTAAAGTATAGACTGTTACCATTAGAGCTTGCTGTTGTAATTAAAGTATGGACTGTTACAATAAGAGCCTGCTGTTGTAATTAAAGTGTAGACTATATTACCGTAATAGCTTGCTGATGTAATTAATGTATGGAGTATGTTACGATAAGAGCTTGCTGTTCTAATTAATGTATAAAATGTTACCATAACAGCTTGCTCTTGTAAGTAAAGTATAGATTATGTCACGATAATAGCTTTCTGTTGTAATTAATGTATGGAGTATGTTACCATAAGAGATTGCTGCTGTAATTAAAATATATAGCATGATACTATAATATCTTGCTGTTGTAATTATAGTACAGAGGATGTTGCCATAAAAACATGCTGCTGTAAGTAAAGTAAAGAGTATTACTCTTCCAGTAAATCCCCGTTGATCTGAGTGATAATTTGGAATTCCGGCTGTAAAACTTCCAAACTCTTTGAAGTCTGCAGTTGTCAAGGAAAAGCCTGGAATAAAATGGATGAATTAAAGAATCTAAATTAAATTTTTTACAAATTATATTCTTGTCTATAACACTGAAAAATCACTTACTTCATATAGAACTGATATAAAATGACAGATGCAAGCATTGAAAGAGCTCTTGACACATATCCAAACATAGGTAGCCATTGAAGAATAATAGCTGGAATAAATTTCAATATAAATATGTGCAGCTGGTTATTAATTTATTTTAAAGAAAGTTTTTGGTGCTAAACTAATTTTAATGAAGTAACACTTATCTTTTTTTTACACTTCTGTCCCTTTACCTGGCCCTAGTGTCTAACCCAAAGTGAAAAAAAACAGTCCCAGTTAGAAACCTTAGTCATTTCCATACATTAAGGAAACTGACATTGTCTGACTTTGACCATATGATATCAGAGCATGGAGAGATTAAGGAATCTGAAGAAAATGGAATGAGGACGCCAAAATGTTCCTTTCCTGAGATTAATAAGTAAATAAGATCTACCAATTGTTCAAACTTCAATGCTTTAGATTCTCATGCATGAAGGATCTTTCTCGGCGAGATATTGATAAGTTCTGTTAATAGTCAGACCAATCCATATATATATATATATATATATATATATATATATATATATATATATATATATCAGGGCTCGAAATTAGCGGTAATCCGCTAGCCTGAGGCTAGTAGTTTTCCCGTCGGGCTAGTAACTTTTACAATGTTAATAGTCCGACTTGCTAGTAAGTTTCTGGTTATCAAAAGTCAACGTTTGTTTTCTCAATACCCTAATAAAGACGTGACTTCGGCCGATGTTCTTTAGAATCAACGCAGTGACCGTTGTAAACAGTCATAAAATATTAGCTTGTGAAGATGAAGTCAATTTCTGCCTCGGAAATGTGTTTCTATTACAAGAAGCCATCTGATTGTGTGTGTTTCACTTAACAGCGCCAATTTAGGTCCCGTCATTAACAACGGAAGTTTGGAAATTGATCCGTATTAATCTGATAGCGAATTAAATGGTATCACGTTTATTCAATCGACCACAGTAACAAATTACGAAACGTTACACCACACAAAAGAACATAGCATCAACTATTCAAAGAAATTAGTTTACATGTTTGTTTCTTGAAGGTATTTTTTTTGCTTGCTCCGAGTCACAAACGGGTAACTCATATTTTACGTTTGCATCGAAATAATTAGAAGAATTAAATAAAGACACATCATTTTCCAAGCAACTACCTTTTTCTTTTAGATTCGGACATCGAAGTTTCTAAGACTGAGTCATCAGCAGAAGAGGATGCTGATGGCGATGATGATTATGTTCTTGCAGATCTAGCAGATTGTAAGATAGTGTTCATTTTGTATATAGTATATAAACAAAGTTGTGAAAAACTTGGACAAATAGAAGGAGAAAAAAATACATCACTGTTTAGGCAAATTAATTTGGAATAACTGGTAAAATCTTCATCAATTTGTATTGGATATTAGAAGATAAACTAAGGTAATAGTGAAGGCATGTGCATGATAGTTACAGAATTGTCTAAACAGGTAAAACTATATAGGGCACATGCAGCTAGAAACAGCTTAGTGCTACTGGGGCAGAGAAGCAATACAGCTTTAATCAGTGATGGATCTGAATGAGTTAAACCAATCAGGAATTAATTTTACCACTTCTCGTAGCTCTTAACCAATCATGTATGAATTTCACCCATGCTCCTCTCTCTTAACAAATTCAGGCATGAATTTTACTCCTTCTTCTAGCTCTTAACCAATCAGACATGAATTTCACCTATTCTCCTAGCTCTTAACCCAATCAGGCATGACCTTTTTCTCTCATTCTCCTAGTTCATAAACCAATTAGGCATGAATTTCAATCCAACTAGCTGACACTAATGAAAAAATAACGAGATTCTCTAATCAAGTCTTACACAAAGGTTCATGATAACCACCAAAGAACACATGAAATCAACCGCTCCGGTGGCCTAGTGGTAAGAGCATCCGCCGTGGAAGCAGGATGTCATGGGTTCGATCCCCGTCCAAGTCATACCAAAGATTTAAAACAAATGGTACTCACAGCTGCCTTGATTGGCGCTCAGCATTAGGAGGTTAGTGTGAGGGCTGGTCAGCCTGGTGTCAGGATAATGTGACTGGGTGGGCGTCATGACGCCCTAGTGCTAGACATCATTATAAAATGCCTTACTGCAGACATCGCAGTGATATGACTGGAAAATTGTTAAAGCTACGTTAAAAATCCTAATCACACACACATGACATGAAATGTTCCAATTATGCATTGTTGAGCAAGACACTGGTCTCCAGTATTTCAAATACCTGATAAGCACTTCACAGCATTCAGAATGAAAAAGAAAAATGTCCCAAACCAAAGAGAACAGAGTAGGCTAATGCTCTGTTGATTGTTTCATTTTCATAAGACCTTCCACTTGGCATTGTAAACCTAGATTTACATACTAACATGAGTGATGCCTACTGACATGAGTGATGCAGTAGGCAATCCTGTTTAAAAACTGATCTTGACAGATAGATCGTTTGATATGAGCCAGTAATGAAGGTGGAGCATTTGTGGATTGTTGTAAATAAAGATCATCTGTACTGACAGCAGATCCCTCATCAGTGGTAACTCCCTTGCGATGTTCACCAACATACCTATGACTGCTGTACCATGACCATAGGTGCCACCTGATGAACACTGAAGTCTTGACTCTGATGAACATGGGGAATAATTCTGAAAGATGCCTCCTAAAATGAGTGATCCAGTCATTCTGGCCATTATGTAGCTTATCATATGGTATTCAATCAAACCAACAACAACAATAACACAATTGTGGCTTTGAAGAGTGACACACCCATGAAGTGCTAGAAAAAGTACCCATTTCTAGGTTGTTTATTTGAAGAACAGAGTCTTGCTTAGATGACAGTTCCTGAAGGACTAGCCATCCTTCTACATGAGTGCCCCAGCCTAAATCTGAGACATCAATATACAGGTTTAAATAACATTCTAAGGCATGTACAAGAACCACTGTCCAAAATGATCCACCATCTTAAGTGGTGGCGAACGTTATGATCCCAAATGAAATCCGAGCTGAAAGAAAGACTCATTAGATTGTAGAGGCATAATATCAAGTCTTCCTTGGGTGATTAGACTCATGGCCATGTTTTGGGTCCTCAGACGAAAGAAGTATATGTCAGGTGATTAGATCCACTGCCATGTTTCGATGTTTCAAGTCCTCAGAAGCAAAGTACACGCAAGGTGACACTCTTATTGTGAGAAAGAACATCTGCATGCTCGTGTTGAATGGAACAAATACCACCTCTGGACTTCTGATGAAATTCATCCCCGCATAGAAAGAGTCTTGAAAATGACTCAGACTTAGACTGCTCTAGACTTCTCCAGATTGCAGACTGAGAAAATCCAGTATCTTCAAACGAATGACAGGCCTGCAAGTAAAATATCTCTGAGGAAGTTTTGTATCAACCAGTCATCGAATACTGAATGAAAGAAAACTTTAACATCTTTATCAGTAGCTATGATTCTCAACACACTGGTAAAGATGAAATAAAGTATGACAAAGAAAAGAGCCACAATTAAAAGACCTCCTTGTCCAGTCAAAATCAGTGGTAAGCAACCTCAAGGTCCATGGACACTGACATTAAACTGTATCGTGTTCCTGAGACAGATGTCTCAATCTTTAAACACTCTTCTTCAATAAACTTTCATTTAAAGGGGAAAGATAGATGATGAGATGGAAATTGTCCCCTTTTTTACATCAGAAAGATCCAGAAATCACATTTCAAGCTTTGGGCATATTAAACTTAATTGCCGTCCTGTTAGAAATGTGTGCACATCTTCTTTTGAAAGTCCAAAACTGGTCTCATAAAAGGAGATTAAGGGTCCCAGAAGCAAAGCCAATAATCCCCTCTCAATGTATCATCAATTAGATATGTCAAAGCCTCTTAAAAGCACCCCAGTATTGCACCCACTGGTATGTCAGGATTAAAGGAATCTGCAGTTGAGGAAGCAAATCCCTAAAAGCACTTAGCAACTATGTCTCCAAAATAACATTCATTTATAACTTTTTGCTCCCTTGATCAAGCCAAGTATAGTATCATGTTGTATTCTTGTGTCATGTATATTACCATGTTATATTACCATAGCAAGTATATTACCAAGTTGTATTCCCATTGCCAAGCATATTAACGTGTTGCATTCCCATGGCAAAATATACTGTTGATATCAATCCAGTGACAAGTATATTACCATGTTGTATTTCCCATGGCAAACTGTACTGCATCTTTTGCAGGAGTTGATATCTATCTGGCAACAAAACAAATTCTTACACATTCACAGGCACATGTTTTAATAGTTGATTGACTATTTAACGTGTGTGTGTGTGTCTGTGTTTCATAAAAATTGCTTTATTTTAAGTCATGTAATTTTTTGTATGTAAAAAATATTATTTCCCCCCAAAGTAACAAAATATAGTGTGTAAAAAAAATTATCATTTTTGGGGAATAGATAACTCATGAAATAATATAGAACCTACCAATGAGATAAATGATCATCAGTATTAAAGTCACATGCACTAAAGCAACATAGACTAGTAATATACTTTGCATAAATCTGATTACACGTAAATGCATTAGAAATGACATGACAATGTATTTGTATCCCATAATGTTATTGTTGTGGAATAATTAGATCGGAGAGAGAGAGAGAGAGAGAGAGAGAGAGAGAGAGAGAGAGAGAGAGAGAGAGAGAGAGAGAGAAGAGAGAGAGAGATTTCAGGATGATTGTTATCTGCATTGTTTAGCTACCTGAAAATTGTAATCTTACTCATGTACAAGTGCATTACTATATTCCAGTTTCAATACCATATCAATTAATACCACTGAGTAAACAATTTCATCTGGTTTTGATTATAATTTCCATTCTCCCAATTGACAAAAATGCTGTTAAAAAAATGAGGTGAAATAAATTCACAATAATTAAGTTTACATGACCTTTGAACTTGAAACATTTGTAAATAGTCACTTTACAGCTGGACAATGGAATATAATCAAACAAAAATGTTCAATGATTGATTGTTGTTTGTATGGAGGGGATAAAACTTGTGTAAGAATGAGTAGATGAGTGTATTTTTCAAACGAAAAATTTCTGGTCTGATCAATTAAAAGGATTCAACATTGAAGAGGAATCCTCACCAAAATACTGCACCCACATCCCATCTTTTCTGCTGTCAAAGATGTATTCTTTACTTATTTGAGGTGATTTCACAGCACCTTAAAGAAAAAGTAGATAATGGTTACATTTCAGTGACACAAAGTTGCATTCCTTCTGCTATGATAAAAATAATTTTTTTACCATCAACCTATGTTTCCTTCCACGATTAAATTTGTTCTAAGGTGACGGTGAAAAAAAAACTTGTATAACAATGGAAAAACCTGCTGTAATCGTACCTACACATAAGCCATCAGAGATATGAAATTAATTATAAACAGACAAACTACCTTGAAGGCCACTATAATAACAGGATTAGTATTTGAGACAAAGTCAGCAAAAGGTATTTACTGGACTGGATTGTACAAATAACAAATACATCAAGAAGAGGTACAGAAACACAATTTGTACATGATGCCATTCTGTTGTCTCTAGACAACACAGTACATGTACCAATCAAAACATCATTAAGCAAATTTTACTATGTAACTTAATATAGTCTGATGGCTGAATTACATTTATTCTAGAAAACAAACTATTTAACATCAAAATTCAATAGTTTGTAATGAACAAAATTCAAAGCTAGAAATTAAATATATAACATTGTACCCCGTCCTTCTCTCACTCCTGGACCTCCAATGAAGCTGTACCTTCCATCCTGAAACAGGACAAATTAAAAATAAAACATCTTATTTGACAAAATCATCTTTTGTTACATTGATTTTCTTTATCACATCAAAAGAGGCAGTTACAAAGAAAGACACTTGGACACCATCACTGTTACAATTTAAAAGACCTTATAATACCAACTAACCTTCTCTATCTGTGTATTTCTGAAAGATAACAATGGAATTTAAGATTTTAAAATAAACAGTAATCACTGTTATCTTTCATATAATGACGATAAGAGGACATCAAGAAAGAATGGTTTTTCACTATGAGTCACCCTCTATGAATATTTATTATTATCATTATAATTATTATGTGATTTTTCATTTTGTACATAACTGTACTGGTACTTTGAAGATCCTGGCATTCAGTTATGTGATCTTAAATTTGATCCACAGTCAGTGTCCTATTGGGTCATGGATTATGTTGGGTCCCCTTAAATAAATTAGATTGAATAATGGATGGCCAACCACTGCAATTAATCCTTGAACTGGGAATCAAAACCTGGTACCAATGAAGAACAATGGTATTGGCTAAACCACTGTATATTAACACTTTAAATGATTGTTAGAACCCTGGGTGGTAAGAGTGGTACAGTATTGAAATTATGTCTTTACAGTGAGAATCCTGGGTGGAAATATTGGTGCAGTGCTGAAATTATCATGACTTTATACAGGTATACCTCGCTAATATGGCGGGTTCGGTTCTAGACCACCGCCGCAATGCGAATATAGCCGTAAAGCGAGTCACATTCGTTTTCACTTGGTAGTATATAAAAAGCTTTAAAATCTGTTCCTACATCATATATTGATTGCACAATAGCACTAGGCTGAAGGAAAATATGGTATAAAAGTAATCGTCGACTTATGACTACGTTCGGTTCCCACTGACTAGTCGTTAAGCACAGGACTTATGACGGACATGGTGATAAGAATAGGTAAATCAGACACTGTACACACCACAATTGGTTTAATATTTACAAAAATATAAAAATACTAACTATTCAAAAAATAGAGAATACTGTACAATAAAAAAAGAAATATTTTATTGAGAACTACTAAACAAAAAATTAGTAGAAAATAGCTTAGTAACATATCGCTGACCTTAAAATATTTTTGTCTTCTTAGCCTTAATGAATCATACTCTTTTGCTTGGTGTTGTTGAAGTTTGTGGTGGATGTGGCACTTTCTTAAAACAAGTCAACAATGAAGTTTGCTTCATTGACTGTCGGTTCCTTTCACGAAGTATTTCCCTGTAGCATGCTATACCGTTTGTTAGTATTTTACCCACTCTAGAACTTCTCTCAAAATTGTTGTCAATCCTTTCAAAGTCTTCCACTATTGTATCAAGCAAGCCAACATAGTGTTCCAAATCCTTTGCTGTCATTTCAAAATTGATGTCTGCATCTTTGTCACCATCAGCAGATTCCATCTCAAGAAGTAACTTTCTTTGCTCATCTATCAAAAGCAAATCCTCATTTGATAAAGGCTCATCATGAGATGTCAGCAATTCGGCCACATCTTCAGGCTTAACTTCAAGCTAAATTCGTTTGCCATTTCCACCCCATTTGCTGTCACTTCCTCAAATGGATTCTCGAATCCTTCAACGTCATCCATAAGTGTAGGAATCAGTTTCTTCCAAACTCCAGTTAGTGTTGATAGTTTGACCTCATCCCACGAATCACGAATGTTCTTAATGGCATTGAGAATATTAAATCTTTTCCAGAAGGCTTTCAATATATTTTGCATATCAGACGTACACCTAGCATCACTATCTAATGCAGAAATAGCCTTTGCAAATGTCCGCCTTAATTAATAAGACTTAAAAGTAGAAATTACTCCTTGATCCATCGGTGTAGGATCGATGTCGTTTTAGGAGGCAGAAAAATAATTGTATTCTCCTTGTGCATGACCATTAGAACTCTTGGGTGACTAGGTGCATTGTCACTAAGCATCAGAATATTGAAAGGAATTTTTTTTATCTAAACAGTAGGCTTCAACGTTGGGTTTAAAATATTCAGTATACCATTTGGTAAAAAGTTCTGCAGTCATCCAAACTTACTTCTTTGATTTGTAATAAACAGGCAAGCTAACCTTGGCATAATTCTTCAAAGCCCTAGGGTTTTCCCAGTGGTAAATGAACATTGGCTTTAATTTGCAGTCACCAGCTGCGTTAGCTCCTAACAAAAGAATCATCCTATCCTTGGAAGCTTTGAAGCCAGGCATTGTTTTCTCCTCCCTGGCTATGAAAGTCTTCGACGGCATTTTCTTCCAAAATAAGGCGGTTTCATCAACATTAATAAGCTGCTGTTTAGTGTAGCCTCATTCATTAATTAACTTAGCTAGCTCTGTTGGAAACCTTTTTCCAGCTTCAATATCAGAACCAGCTGCCTCACCTTGCATCTTTATATTATGGAGATGGCTTCTTTCCTTAAAACGCATAAACTAACCTCTACTAGCTTCAAACTTCTCTTCTTTGGCCTCCTCGCGTTTGTTGGCCTTTATAGAATCGAAGAGAGTTAAGGCCTTATTCTGAATTAGGCCTTGACTTAAATTTACGTTACGGTTACCTTATTTTCTCGCATATAACGCGCCTACGTGTATAATACGCACACGCAGACAACGCGCGAAAATTCCGTCTTTGTGTAAAAAATATCTTGGATTGCGTGCTCATGGATATACCACGCGGTAACCAACACAGGCCTGCTGGAACACAGGACTGTCAGAGGTGCCTTATCTGATACGTGTTACGAGGCTGTGATCGTCTCTCGCTCACCATCCAGCGATTTAACGCCGGCGCCTTTATCCCTTACTTAACAAATATCAGTATTAACAGTACAGTCGTAAATGCCACGTCGTAATATTTTCCGCGTAAACAAAGGCAAAATAGCAACTGATATAAAACTGTGTATTTACTGCTTTCCGCTAATTTCCGGCTGGATGCACGCATTCTTATATAGGGATGTTAATATCGGTATTTTTCCAAAACCAATTATCGTTTCTAGAAATCCGATTTTAAACCGATTATCTGTTTTTGTCCTACATAGTAATTACAAGAAATATATTCTTATATTGCAAGTTAGTGTATGCCTCGGACGAATAAAAGATATTCATTACATACCATAACGTACAGACGCGCAAGCGGCGCAACACGGTGTCAACTTCGAATCGCTTATTTTCTACTTAAAGATTTGAATCAACCTCATTTATGCTGTATGTGTATGAAAGAAATCTTTTCTTAACTGTCACCGGTTTATTAGGGTGGTTGCTTGAAATTCATCATTGGCTGTAAAAAAAACTGGGATAACGCGCTTACACATATACTGTGCCGGGGGGTTGCGCTGATTGCAAAAACATGTATAACGTGCGCGTTATATGCGCAAAATTACGGCAGTTTGGTCTTCAATCCATAAGACAAACACTTTCTCCATATCGGCAATAAGGCTAGCTCGCTTCATTATCACTGTTTTGTGCACTGGAATGGAAATTTTAATTTCTTTTAAAACCTTCTCTTTTGCATTCACTACTGTGCTAAGTGTTTGTCGCGTCAAACTTAGCTTAAAGCCTATCTCGGCGTTCGACATGCCCTTCTCACTAAGCTGTGTCATTTCTAGCTTTTGATTTAAAGTAAGAGGATTACGACTCCTTCTTCCACTCTAGATTTAGAGGCCATGACTACACTATATTAATTTCAATATTAATATGCGTATAATAACACAAATGAAATAATAAAAATTGTCAGAGTACGACACACATGTAACAATGCCCATACACAGACTGAGCTCGTAATAAAAATTCGGGTATTTACATGTACCTCTCGGCTCGTTGCATGCAATATAAAACGCAGTCTTTGTTATGAATACACAGCGTTCAATACAACTCACTCATCAACTTGGTAGACAAAGGGGCTCGAATTAGCCCCTCAGTCAGTAGCGTGACATCAAATTTTTAGTGCCACGCGAATATTTTGTTTTAGTCTCCAAAGCGACAAATAATAAAAACGATGCCGTATGAGCGGAACGCCATAATGCGAGTGTTCTTAAAATGAAGTATACCTGTAGTTAGAATCCAGGGTGGTAATATTATAGAAGCACTGAAATTATCATGTCTCTACAGTTAGAAACCTGGGTAGTAAGAGTGGTACAGTACTGAAATCATCTGTACAGTTATAATCCTGTGTGATAATATTGGAGCAGTACTGAAATTATCATGTCTTTACAATTAGGATCCTGGGTGGTAATATTGGAGCAGTACTGAAATTATCATGTCTTTACTGTTAGAGTCATGGGTGATAATGGTGGTGCAGCACAGATATCGTCTTTACCGTTATACTCCTGGATGATAATATGGAGCAGTACTGAAATTATCATGTCTTTACAATTAGAATCCTGCTGCAGTACTGAAATCGTCTGTACAGTTATAATCCTGGATGAAAATGGAGGTGCAATGTTGAAATTATCATACATTTACTGTGAGAATTCTTAGTGTTAACACTGGTGCAGTGTCAGAAGAAAAAATTATACACATTACTGATTTCCTGCAACAAGTATTGCTGTTGTAGGGTTTTAACGTCATTTCTCAACACACGATAGGCTATACATGGCGGCCAGTATTACCGGTGAAGGGAGAACCCGGGGAAACACCCGGAAAGAACCACCAACCACTGAGAAGATACTAGCAGGCTTTCTCACATAGCCATATTGGACGAATCTGAGACTCGAACCCATGCTTACAGAGGTGAGATGGCAGTGATCCCAGACGGAGAGCACTTTAGACCACTCGGGGCCCCATATAAGTATTCTTATCCAGTAATTGATTTCAAGACTAAGACCCAAACTACTAATTAGCATACAATTTTTGATCAAGTATATTTAATAGATGAGATTAAAGCAGGCAAGGTGTAACTCACATGGACAAATTTAACATTTTATGGTGATCTTACTTAATAAAAACACTGATCACAAGCTCCATAAATATATCCCAGCATATGTGAGGTCACCCATATAGAACTTTCTATTATGACTTTTACCAGGCTCATCCAGTCATATCATGTGAAATTCCACTACAACAGTACTGATATCACCCAGTGCTTGGTACTGTGAAAATTATATTTGGGTAATCTGATGTTTACTTGATGTAATTTAGACTTTTTTCTGATAAGACAGTAATTCATGCGATATCTCTCTTTTCCTTGGTTCTTTGTATGACAATTATATAAAATTGAAAACATAAATTAACTAATTAAACAATTCTTATACATTACTGAAATAAAAAAAATAATATTTTATTTCCAGTATAGTGATGAATATCAAATTGTTTATAGAACTGAAGACCTAACAGCTACATACAGAATATTTTGCCCATCAACTTTATATTCATAATAGTTTTGAGATATCAAATGAATTATTCTACTGAATGAGAAAATAAATACCTTTAGAATCCTGCATTTGAATTGGCAAATATGAAGGTTTTATTTCCGATACTGCATAACTTTGTGGAGTGCAGTGTATCCATCGAAGAAAATAATGTCATATTTCTAACCATTTTATTATATACTCATTCTCTTATTTTACCTAAAGATTAAGTATATAAAAATACACTACAAGAAACTGAGTAAATGAATTTATGCTGCATTTTAAGCTAAATATACAAGCACAAATTCATCATTACACAACAATATTAATGTGCACATAACTCCAGCCACCAAACTTTGAAATTAATCGTGCACTCAACGTCACCTTCAAGAAACAATTGTTGCTTTTGGTCAAGTTAAATTTGTAATTTAGAGTCATATTATGAATGAATGTGCATTGCAACATCTTTCTCCAGTTGGTCTAGAATAAATGGATTTTTCATCTTTTTTTTTCTTTCGAGTCTACAGAATTCCACTGAACCTGGATTTATTGGCTGTGTCAGTTTCACACAAAATACATGTGCCTGTGAGTTGACCTGTGAGGGATGTGTTCTGTTCAGTTGCATATGTGTTTCTGTTCTGTCAATGAACGCTTTGAAACCCATGACATAACTGACGTAATTAGGATTCTCAGAACTAAGAAAGTATATTTTGAGGAAATTGAATATACAAATGCGTAAATGTATTTTTGGCCATTCTTATTACCAGCTAATGCTTGGTTACTTGCATGCTCCCCCAGACAAGTAATGACTTGTATGGTGTCTATCCCTAGCCTAAATAAGAAATATTGTATCAATAAAGTTAACACAGAAAACTGCAAAGCATCTAGTGTGTCACAATCAATTCAGCCAATGAAAATAGGAATTCATCATCTTGGATTATTAGTATGAGGCACTTACTTTTCAACCAAACATTTCAGTTGCTTTTTCTTGCCATGAATTTAGCACTTTCAAAGCAATAAGACTGAAAACTTGTTAAAGCTATGTTAAAAATCCCTTTCCTTGCCCTCAATATGCTTTCATATGCTATTTTATTTACCCAGAGATTAATGGCCATAATCTCAATCATTCCATTAACAAAAATTTATGAACATTTCTCCTAAATAGCATTTTAAATGATCAGAATGATATTTTCAATTCTGCATCTCTCAAGTGTTTGTTTCAGACATAGCAGCAGAGAGGGTGAGCCGAACAACATTTTTAAACAAGTTTTCAATGAAATCAGGCTTAAAACAATGAAATCAGGCAAAAATCAATGAAATCAGGCAAAAAAAATCAATGAAATCAGGCAAAAAAATCAATGAAAAATCAATGAAATCAGGCAAAAAAATCAATGAAAAATCAATGAAATCAATGAAATCAAAAAAATGACTAAGCCTCCATTCGATTTTCAACCGAATATTTGATCCAGTCCGATACGATATCGTGTCCGAGGGTCATGTAAATTTATTGTTATAAATCCGTGTGGGGCATACTGAGCATGACTAAAGAAATTTCGAAATTGATTGAAGTCCATATCAGAACACCATGTCTGCCAAATATTTCGTAGCGTATGTGTATCAACGCCGTTGAATACAGCAAGAATATTACAGTTATCTCTGATCACTTTTGGAATCTGAGTGTAGCGTTGAGTGACATAGATCACGTCCGTGTTTTTGTGCCTGCCTTGGGAAAATATTTTAGCTGGATT
The DNA here is from genome assembly GCA_029339505.1 of Unio delphinus. Taxonomy (NCBI): domain Eukaryota; kingdom Metazoa; phylum Mollusca; class Bivalvia; order Unionida; family Unionidae; genus Unio; species Unio delphinus. The sequence continues at coordinate 6,445,238 of JAQISU010000041.1, read as the reverse complement.
TTTTTGTTTATCTAACATTACATCGTCGTATACAACTAAATTGTTGATACTTCCATCGAGGTCTTCTACTGATGGTGCCTCGTCAATAACGGTTATAAATTCAATAACATCCTCGCCGGCAATCTCTGAAACGTTTTCATTAAAATCTTTTAGCACTTCATAGCATCGTTGATCATCTACGCTAGGGGCAATTAAATACAACTTATCCCACTTCATCCATCTCATTATTAAATTGAGCAACAATTGCGTCTTGCCGGATCCAGATGGCCCGATTATAATTGCGCGGATAGAGTTTGGTAGCGCTGCATGATGCTTAACTGGTTCTCTTGTTTTAGTCGCTGAAAATCAATTATATTCATATCTCTATACATAAATTATGGATCTATATTGTGTGAAGTGTAAGGCGCGTACTGGCACAGATGACTTGACGACGATTACAACAAAAAATAACCGATCAGCGCTTTCTGGTCAATGCGTACAGTGTAGTACAAAGAAATTTAGATTTGTTTCTAAACCCAAGGAACCTTTAAAAAAAAACGAGGAGGTGATATCGCTGCCAAATTAGCAAAATTCCCTGGAACCCCATGGGCAAAATACCCTGGAGAAAAACACCTTCCAGGATATAGCTACTGTGGCCCCGGAACACGATTAGATATCAGACTCAATAATCATAACCATCCCAACCCCGGTGAAGAACCAATAAACGCTATTGATAAGGCCTGTCACCTTCATGATGTTGCTTATAAAAGCAGCAATTTGCAACACAGGCATCTAGCAGATGTGAAATTAATTCACGCGTTGAATGCTATTCCTGATAAATCCTTCAAAGAAAAATTGGCTTCATTTTTGATAAAATCGGCTATGAAAAGCAAATTGATGTTAGGTGCTGGTAATTAATAACAACATGGAATCTATTTATTATTCCCCAAGAGGATACTGGAGGGGTAAATCAGCAATCCATAAACTCGCTAGCGCTGCAAAAGTGAAAAAAACCACTGCGGCTCATTGGTTATCCAAACAGGCACTATGGCAAATTTACCTACCACCGCCTAAACAAATTAATGTCTCGCATTTTGATGTAACCGGACCCAATGAAGTTCATCAGGCTGATCTATTATTTCTGCCACATGACCACGGTTACAAATACGCATTAACCGTAGTTGATATTGCAAGTCGATACAAAGAAGCAGAACCGTTAAAAACAAAATCGGCCACTGAAGTAGCTTCTGCATTTGAAAAGATTTATCGACGAGGTCCTCTGCACTGGCCAAATCTATTACAAATTGATCCTGGCAAGGAATTTCAGGGTGCTGTTTTAACAACGATGAAATATCACAATGTCACTATCAGACGGGGGCATACTGCACTGCATCGTGATCAGGCAATTGTAGAACGGTTTAATAAAACCCTTGCTGAGCGGTTATTTGGATATCAATACGCAAAAGAATTCATCCAAGAAAAAAGATCCCGTGAATGGATTAAAAGGTTACCAGCTGTGATTACTGCACTGAATAACGAGATTACTAGAACAATCAACATGAAACCTATCAATGCGATTAAAAAGAAGTCAATACCTGAAAAACCACAAAAAGATTTCAAAGAACCAATTCTTGGTAGTAATGTCATTGTGAGGTATTTATATGAACCAGGAGAGCTTGAGGGTGGCAGAAAAAGAGTTACTGATCCTATTTGGAGTGTTACTGCACACAAGATATCTAGTGTAACACGATCTACGGGTAGACCTCCAGTCTATAAACTGGATTCAACTGCCCCTCAGCGGGTTTTACTAGACAACAATTACAAGTGATTCCTGACGATACTCAGTTGCCAGCGCATGGTCTTAACTAGCACCGTTGCGTCTATTGCACTCAAGACAAGTCAACATCACATTATTTCTGACATGACCGAGATTGTTATTTTTTCTGTCAACGGTGAATTGGCGAGGATCCTTATCCGAATACTGCCAACGCATTATACAATTGCAACTTGCGCAGTGATTATTCTGTTGTTTCTTCAACGTGATTATTAATTCAGCATCAATATCAAATTCTCGTTGTTTTTTTTTTGTCTTGTTGTTTGTAACCGGAGAGTTTTTTATCAATAATTTTAACATCAATATCATCTATTGTGGTGTCATTATCATCGAAAACAATTCTTCGAAGTTGATTTATTTTTCGTACTCTGGATACTGAAAGATAGACTAAATTTGACCATTCGATGCGATTATCCACCATCCAAACAATTGTATCCGATATAGTCAATCCCTGTGAAGAATGTATTGTTGCTGCATAACCTAACGTCCATGGGGATTTATTAGCACGCAATGCATCTTCAACGACATTGATATCAACCAGCACAATATCATTTAATACGAGAATTTGTTTTTCACTTTGTCCTGGAATATCAACTTCAATGTTCTGTTTTCGTGTATCCGATGGCCTATAACAAAGAGGCACTGGAAGTGTTGCAAATTTTTGTTTATGCAATTCAAATAATTTCATCTGAAGTGTCCCTGACTATTTTTCTACTTGCAATGATCAAATCATTTGGTCTCCATGCTTCCCAAAACTCATTCATTGGAGTTTCCGAAATTATTTCACGGGCTATTTCACACTGGATTCTATCCGGTTGTAATCTAATTAGTTTCTTAAATTCTTTTAATTCATTATCAAGTGATCTATGATCGGTATCAATTTCTTCATAATAGTCTACAAAACCCTTTAGCCATTCATGTGGGGATGCACCGACAAATGGTGGTGGTTGGCCGTGATCACCGCACATGACGACTTTTGTATTTTTTAATAACAACTACTCAAGAAATATTTTTAATACATCTTCTGACACTGTGTCTATTTCATCCCAAATGATAATTTCAGGAATAAATTTCTCTCCCATACGCTCAGGAGTCCATTTATCTCCCTTCCATCGGAAAAAGCTGTGATAGGTACAGGCATTTACCCCTCTATGTATCATTTCTCTTGCAAGTCTGTGAGTCGGTGTTAGTACAATCATGTTTGGATTGGAAACACGAAATAACTCAATTGTCCGGGTTGTTTTTCCTGACCCACCACAGCCGTTTAAATAAACTGTTTTATACAGGCATATTGGATCAGAAATCGGTGTCGCATTAGAAAATTCTGATTGAATCTCTTTGAGATTCCGATAATTATTTTCAATGGTAACATCTGCTGATGGAATATAATCATGAAGCATTTCCTTCTTAATTCTCCATGACCCCCAATTCTCGTTGCCAGTAGCCTTAAAATCAGCCATTTTGCTATTTATGTAAAATGAGTCAGTAGCAACTCTAACTGCGGTGTCAGGAAATTTATTAATCATTGAAAACAGATTAATAGAAGCATAACCAAGCATAGAAGCTCTCAAATGTGTGTACTGCGCATTGTATCCATCATTGTAAGTAACAATTGTACCCAATTTGGTTCCATCGGACATAAATGCGTCCTTACGATTGACATATAGGCCTTTATTCGTTAAATCCGCGATTACAAAATCGTATTCAGCATGGTCTATAATCAATCGTGAAGAATATCTCGTATTGTCATATTTGCCACCCTGAGTGAATTTACCGATTATTCTTCTACTGAGATTTTTTGCTTCATTGTTTCTGATTTCAAATAACTGTTTGGACCAATCCATGATTTGTTGTTCATTAAAATCAGGAAACAGTTTTCGCTCTTCGCTAATTATTTTTTCTAGATCAGGTTGTGGTAACCAGACTGATTTATGTGCTCGATAGGATATAATTGCTTCACTGACAATTAATGATTTTAACATCTTACAATCAAGCATATACCGTAATAACACTATTGGCATCCAGTGTTTTTCAGACATGTGTTTACCAATCCAAAGATAACTACACGGATGAAGTCCTTCAGCCATTTCAAATGATACCACACAAGCGAATCCGGTTAAATCGAAATCAGGCAGTGGTCCATTAATAGCAACACGGGTCATTTCGTGTGTAGGGTGTCCAAATCGTTTGAAGTATTTAGCGCATTCTCCATACCCGAGAAAACTTCCTGGATAACACGCAATCATATCAACGGAAATAACGGTATCAGGGTCGTATTTTGTATTCCATAATCCTCCATGGCTGTATTCAAGACAGGACAATTTGACATCTGATAAAAGCTCACTTCGGGTTGGTTTCCACGCGTTTTTCTTTCTAGCAAAATGTGCTGCAATTGATGGTACTGTAAAACAGTTTGCTAATAATTGATCGTTGTCTTCCCCGTCCCCAGAAAACTCACTAGCTAGTTGTTTCATTTGATTATGCAGCTCTTCAGTACGGTACAATTCTCCGTTGGGCCTTACAAACTGATCAAATCTACATTCTTCGTCTGAAGTACTATGAAATATCCACATTGACACAGGATCGTTTTTACTCAAATGGTAAATAGCATCAAATAATTTCTGCTCTGAAAAAAACTCTTCAGTTTGGGATAGATATTTTACGGTTCTATCCCGTGGGAATATTGTTACTGCAGATGACCACGCGTGTTCGTTATGATCAATAATTTCAATTGGGTTTCCTTTTTTTGATTGATATTTCGGTTCTTTTAATACTTCACCGGTGATTGTCCTTACCGATATTGGAAATCTCAATGATGTTTCTAATTTAATTATATCCTGAATTGTTGCCCCATGCTCTTTTACCGTTAATTCCCACTTCGTTATTTTTTTTCGTCTTAGATCAGTTAGTTTATTTCCCCGGGAAGCATTTGTGAAGTGTTCTATTATTCCTTCTGCTACACAATTGAGCTCTGTCGAATATTTCAAGGGTGCTAGTTTTGCAATATCAGGTTTTTCATTCAGCGGATAGATCCCGTAAACAACTGCTGTGACAGGATAAGATCTTTCGTAGTAGGGTTTATCAATTCCGGTCAAAATTCCTGGTTTTGAATCCTGATTCACGGTGATAGTTTTTTTGCCCTTGAGAATAGGCTCGTATTTGTCACTAAAGATCCATTTTCCATCCTCACGGATAATGAATTTGATTCGGAAAAAATGACTTTTTTCCCCAACACGTGAAATGATCACTGCTGCTTTTTCATCATTCATGGTAGCGTCAACAACACCATCAATTCGAAATGTTGACCAACAATAAGATGCTCCATCACGCTTAAATTCATTAAAACAGTCTCTGATGGGTTTATCAAGAATTTTATTCTTGGGTGTATTAGAAACTATATCAAGATTGAATTGAGCATCTTTCCAGGGTAATCTCTTGTTACGTTTTTTGGGTTTATCGAGATTATATTTAGGATTAATTTTCAATAATCTCTTAAACTCCTTCATGTTTCCGTCTATTGGACGTTTTTTGGGTTTATCGATATTAAATTTAGGATTAATTTTCAATAATCTCTTAAACTCTTTAATGTTTCCGTCTCTTGGACGTTTGTTACGTTTTTTGGGTCTATCGATATTAAATTTAGGATTAATTTTCAATAATCTCTTAAACTCTTTCATGTTTCCGTCTCTTGGACGTTTGTTTCCGTCTCTTGGACGTTTGGGTCTATCGATATTAATTTTCAATAATCTCTTAAACTCCTTCATGTTTCCGTCTATTGGACGTTTTTTGGGTTTATCGATATTAAATTTAGGATCAATTTTCAATAATCTCTTAAACTCCTTATCAGCATTGAATTTAGCATTTTTCGAAGTCAATCTCTTGAACTCCCTCATGCTATAATTAAAACAAGCATTTAAATGAAAGATTTATGTATAATGAATCACTGCAAATGGCTTATGATTGGATCAGTAATCCCGTGTAACAAATCATGCAGAAATGAGTTCTGTGGGTATCATATGCAAAGCTTTCGTCGTGGAAGCCTTGGTCCGTTACCCTGTATTCGATGTGGGGTTGGGGTCAAGGGGAAATCGCAGTTATGTCTAAATTGTTGTTGTTACACAGAGTGAGAATTTGAAACGAGGAAAGACTGGGAAATACTCGAAAAAAGCGAAACCAGTGAAATCTTTGAATACAATAACTAATGAAGAAAAAATATTTTCATCTATGAATGAAGCCGGTAAATTTTTCGATATTTGTTCATCTTCTGTTCATTTCGTTGCAGAGGGGATAACCAAGACGGCTATTTAAAAAAAGAGCGGACAGAAAGTTCAATTTAGTTATGTCTAATGCGTAATATTTTTCAATTAGAGATATGTCATTGTTATAGAATAATGAATTCTGAAAACATGAATAGCATCTTAGTTGAAATAGCAAAATTGAAAAATCAGGATATCAAACTATCAGATGGGTTAAATCCTGATCAAATTGTGTCTGATTTTCAGGATATAGAACACGGAGTAAACAACAATAAATATATGCTACCAAAGAAGTAAGTACTCATCAAAAGAATTCAGAATTCTATTAGAGACTCTTTTTCATTTTCCAGTGACATCAGTGTGTTTGTCCCGTTGTATACTATCGTAGATGGGATACGAAAAGAATTAGGTAACGAATACGAATTGAAAAAAGAAGTCAACTCTAAAATTGGAAACCTACGAGCATTAATTCAAGAAAATTGATTGCCCGACCCTTATCTTTTTTTGATTGTGACCGTAAAATCTCAATGGGATTTTCATATTTTGATTGAAATTATCAAAAACTATTTCACACTGAATAAAATTCTAACAGCTTTTCTTTACGGAAAATCCCATGCAAAATCGACTACTTAACCCTACGAGGTTTTTTATCAAAAATCGATGAAAAATGACCAAAAGTCGCTGAAAACAGGCAAAAATTGATGAAAAATGATGAAAATCAATCCTAACAGCTTTTCTCTACGGAAAATCCCATGCAAAATCGACTACTTGACCGTAAAATCTCTTTGACATTTTCAACTGAAAACCACTAAAACTGTCAAAAAATCAGTGAAAAACCACCAAAATGGCACCAAAACTGTCAAAAAATCAGTGAAATCAGTGAATAAAAAATAAAAATATTTCACAGCAATAGAAAATAATATTTCATACTGAATAAAAAATTGGTGGACGATCAATGGAAAAGTGTGGAAAGTCACAGTATTATTTATTTTATATACAATTCTGTGACTTTCCACAACCTTGATAGGATGAAATAACACTTCCATGACCGTATCAAAAATCATCTGAAATGTCAAAAAATCGAATGTTGAAACTATCAGTATTATTTATTTTATATACAATTATGATACTTTCCACAACCTTGATAGAAGGTGTCTCACGATGAAATAACGCTTCCATGATCGTGTTAAAAATCATCCGACATGTCAAAAAAGTGTGAAAAAGTGTTTTACAATTGAAAAATGGTTTGCGATTTCAAATAATGGTCAATGAAGCATTAACAACCCGATTGGTTCGTAAACGATTAGATGCAATTAAGAGATTTGTACCAATTCGTGACTCTGTCAGGGATGAACTGCAACAACGACAGAGTTTACAAACTGATTTTGCTGCGGGATCTGAAGAGTTGTTTAAACCAGTAACCACAGCAACGAAGGGGGTAGAGCGTGCTATACTGGGAGATGATCCTGACGGTAAAAGAAAAGAAGAGGGTCTTATTTCTGTACTTGAAAAACTAGCAGCGAAAACTGAACAAACTGAAAAAACTGAACCACCTACTAATCAGAAAAAAACGACTGTTTCTCTGTTGAATAAATTTACTTATAATGCTAAAACATTAATAAAACAATTTAATTTATTCAAACCAAAGGATTATCAAGCATTTGGTGATTTTGCTGCTCAAAGCTATAATTCAAAAAAAGATTTTTTAAAGGATGAGTATAAGGATGATAGAATATCAAGTAATGATTGGTCCGATAATTTGTATAAACTAAATAAAGGGATTGGTCGTTTGAATAAGGATGAGATGGGGTACAAGGAATTTCAAAGGGGAATTAGTAATTATAAAAGATAACAAATAGAAGAGCGACAACGAGAATTAGAAGAACGACGTCAAACACCAACACGTAGACAAACAAGAAGACAAAAAAAAACAAGAAGAACCTGATGATGATTATTTACAACAAACGGATTTAGAAAAACTAGATGAAGCAACTGGTTATAGCGGAAGTGGATTAGGGACATGTCCTGATAGTGTTATCAATGATATATCACGATTAGAAATTCTAATCGGAGGGTTCCGAGCTGGAAATAATTCACCGGAAATAATTAATGAAGCAGCTGATATCTGTAGACGGTTATTTCAAGGTGGTATCATGGATATCAAAACATATCGAGATTTCATTGACGAGTTAGCAAATGGGTATCACAGCGATTGACAAATTGTTTTACAATTGAAAAATTGTTTCTGATTTCAAATAATGATCATACATTACAATCATGATAAACCAATCCCCGTCTATGTAGTTAATTCACGGTTTCCAGTTTATAAAGCATACTATGGAGATGGTTTAGGCAATACCATTTTAGGATTCTTTTCAAGAATGGCCCCAAAAGTGATGCCGTTAGTTAAACAGTTATCAATGAAAGCCATTGATGTTATTCGTGATAAGGGTATTGGTGATGTTGGAGATCTTGCCGGAAAGGCATTTTCAACTGCGAAGAATAAAATAACATCATTAGTGAGGCGAAAAAAGAAACCGTTACCGTCTACAGCGGAAATGCCTGCAAGTGTTAGTAAAATAATAAATAACGCAGTAGATGAAAAATTAGCGTCGATGGCTTTAACCCCCGACCCAAATATGATAGCGGGAAGTGGCCTTAAAAAACTAAGTAGAAAACGCTAGCGTTTTTCACGATGAAAATGGAAAATCGCGATTTAGACTCTGATAAATAGAATAAAATGGTCAAAAAGTCACGTGATCCAGCATTTGATATAGACGCCCCAGTTGGCAAGGATGATTCTGTACGCGATTATCAATATTACGCCTATCATGCCATAGACTCAAATAGTCGAGCAAGAATTGATCTTCAAGTCCATGATACCAGTAAATACTTTTGCCCTGTGAAGCGTTTATTGAAATCGAAGGAGAAATTGTAACAGCTGCTGAGACTCTTACTGTACCAGCACCGTATCCAGCTGGTACTCAAGTCGGGTTTGTCAATAATGGTATTATGGCGTTATTTGAGAGTGCAAAATATCTCATTGATGGAAAAGAAATTGAGTCCATAGATCGCGATGTTGATGTGGCTACAACAATCATAGGACTAGCGAGATATTCCGATGATTATACAAGATCAGCAGGACCTTCTATGATGTTTGCAAAAGATGTTACAAATACCGCTGGTGGAAATCAATTTATTATAAGACGACCAAAAAACGTGATAATAGTGATGCTGATGTCGAGAATATGATTATAAACAAAGATGATAATTTCAATCTAGGAGCTGCAACACGTATTTTAATGTTGGAAGGGCGGCGTAAATCATTTTCATGCGCGATTCCACTGCATCACATATTTGGATTCTGTAGAAACGTCAGAAAAGTTATCTACGGGGCGAAGCATACAGTATCGCTTGTACGAAAGAGTGATGATAATGACGCAATTTGGAGGATTCCAGCAGACAATGCAGCCCCCAATGCTGATGCCGGTAAAGTCAATTTAACAAAAATATCATTGTGGATGCCAGTGTTGACTCCAGCAATCACCGCAGAAGAACGATTACTATCATTTATGGACCAAGGAGGAAAGTCGTTGTTGAGTTGGTTATCAGTGAGTACAGATGTGAAGCAATCAAATATCAACGGGTTATTCACGTGGAATCTAGCATCAAAACAAGGTGTTTCTGCGCCACGTCATATATTTATTGCGTTACAGGATAACACACGAGTTGGCAATCAACTCTCCAGCCATATGATATTTGATCAGTTAGGTGTGAAAGACGTCTCACTGAGAATAAACGGCCAGCAGGAACCATCTGAAGATATACAACTTAATTACACAGAAAATCATATTGCACGAATTTATCATCGTCTGTTGTCATTTATGGCACGTGATCAAAATGTTGATACCGGTCTACAAATATCACAATATGATTTTAAAAATCTGTATCCAATCTATTACTTTTCATTGGAACATCTTGATTTAACAAGACAATCTGTTGTTGATATACATTTTAGAGCTAATGTGACTCGTGGTGCTATTGATAATTATAGAGCGGTTGCTGTCATTCTCAGTGATAAATCAATGCTACTTGAAGGTGTTGGAGGAAACATGAGAGTGGTAGATGCCCCAGTAGAAAATCTTTGAACGATTTTCTCGATTTTTCATTGAAATTGTAAACGATTTAGAATCAATCTATTATGTATAACATGTCATATAGTGTTATTAGTGTTGCGTTAACTCCTGGTCAAATAAAAAAATTGCAATCAGAATCGGCTAAAAAATGTGGAACCACAATCACGTTGAAACCCAATCAAATGACTGGTGGTGCAAATAAATTATCGCTGACAACTCGTCAAGTAAAACATTTCAATGATGCACTTGTAGCAAAAAAAGGGGTTCAGATTACTCTTTCTGCGGCTGCTATCAAAAATATGATTAAAACAGGCGGTATATTTCCATTGTTAGCTGCAATACCAGCATTGATTGCAGCAGCAGCCCCAGCGGTGGCTAAAGCAGCGGCGTTAGGAGCCGTTGGTACTGCAGCAGGAATGGCACTAAAGAAGGCAACTTGACAAGGATATAAAAAAAGGGAAAGGGTCTAAGACTACCAGGAACCCCGTATTCATGGTACAGCGGAAAAGGTCTGAGACTACCAGGAACCCCGTATTCATGGTACAGCGGAAGAGGCCTGAGAATCCCAGGAACGGTTTATTAATTGAGGAATCTTTGATGGTTCCAATGTCCAATTTTGATTTAATGGATGCTGCTAAAAAACTAGCGATTAAAAATTTCAGAGGTGTTTTTATGAAAGATCAATTACCACATCAACCAAACAAAACTGAAACAGGTATTATTAATCTCGATAACAGCACCGGACCTGGAACTCACTGGGTTGCATACGCTATTGATCCACGTGGGATTGTCTATTTTGATTCATATGGATTAGCCCCGCCAAAAGAGTTTATGCGTTATATAAAAAAATTTCCAATGAAGACTTGGCATTCTACGCTACCAACACAACAAATCAATGACCCACCAATATGCGGCAGTGAAGTATTAAATGTCCTTGATGCTATTTCAGCATCTAGAAAACCACCACACATTGTCGTAAATGAGTACACTAGTAATCGCTTTTTAGAGAGAGGTGTTTAAAATATCATGATTGATATTTGGGGAAGACCTCTGAAACCCAAACCCGATGACACTGCAACCGGTGATATAAAAAAAAATTAAAGGTGAAATCGCTGAGACGTTAAATTTAACAAGTGTTGACCCGAATGAAATAGTTGTATTTCAGGACAAACAGGGTAAATTGAAAACCAGTGATGTGTCGTTGGATGATATTTTAGTTAAACAACGAAACGCAATCGAGAACACCGTTGCGTTATTTTCGGATCAGGGTAAACTCAAACCGGGTGTACTTTTTTCGACGATTACAGATCGATTTAAAACTCTCAACGATGAATTAAAAAGTTCTGTGTTGGAACTAGCAACACTTCAATGTAAAACCGAAGAACAAATAAAACAGTTTACCGCATTTCGTAGAAATATCATTGATAAATTTATTGGAACTACATTCGATAAAATTGAACTAAAACTCCCTGATATTAAAAAATCCATCGATGAGACGAAAATCTTCACCGAGGCCATCAAAAATGATTTTTCGAGGATGATAACAGTTATTGAAAAAACAAAAAATTCCTCATGAGAAAACCAACAATGTAGTATACACAATCCAACACGGATCATTTGAGTGGACACCTACAAACAACAAATTAGATATCACTGCAACCGTTAAGGGTATTTATCGATTAACAATAGTGAGAACGACTCAATTTAATATTTCATCGTCGAGTTCATCCGGGGTCAATAATACGATTTCAACTATCATCGACAAGGATACAACTGAACAGTTCACGTTAATAGCTACTGATAAAAATTTGGTTAGGGTTTCAACAACATGGTTTGTGGAATTCGTAGCAGATTTAAGTTGAAAATTGAAAGGAAAATCCTTCGGATTTCACAATTGAAAACGCTAGCGTTTTTAAAATAAAAATGATTTCATCATCGCAATATCGTTATGATCAGGTCAGAGAATTTCAAACTAGACTCAAAACCCTGTCTGAGGAGTATGCAATGAAAATTAAAAAATATCGCAGGAGAATTACCGCAATTGATGTTACCGTGTATTCAGTGAGTGGTGTAATCACCGGAGCTGGTATTATACTGTCTTCAGTAACAATGATGGCCCCGATAGCTGTTCCAATTTGCATTTCTGCGGCAACAACAATCGCTGGAATTATTTCAATAATCACAAAAAAAATATCATCATGCAGCCAACGGAAACTACAAGACTACATAATTCAATTTCATGCTGTGTCCACTGCATGCTCGCAATTATCCTCATTGATATCGTCATCTCTCGATGATACAATTATATCAAAGAGTGAGTTTTCAACGATGGTAGATATATATGATTCTGCAATGTCAAAATTAGAAATACAAAAACATGAGTATAATAACAATGACAACACCGATGGAATTGGAGAACACAAACCCGAAAACCAGAATGATCTCAATACCCTCAACGATATCAGATAGTGAGTTCTCAGTGATGGTACGTGTCTATGATTCCGCAATATCAAAATTAGAAATACATCATGAGTATAATAACAATGACAACACCGATGGAATTACTTCAACAAATAGTGGAGAACACGAACCCAGTACAAACCAGCATGATCTCAATAACCTCAACGAATCCAGAATTCAGTGTGAATTTCCCCTCTCCGGTCCCAGTGAAGGAGATAGCGCTAGCAAAATTACGAGTGTATCACAGTTGGCCTAATATCAGATCAAAATCATTTGGTGGTCAACAACCCAATAATTCCCTGGTATTTGCAAATAAAAATAAAGACGACGGTACCCCAGACTGGAACGTTGTTTCCATACCAACCGGATCATACCAAATTGAACAAATCAATAATGAATTCGCGCGTAGAATAAAATCGATTACTGGAAAAGAGTCAAAAATAGCTATAACAGTTCATGAGCCAAAACTATCATCTGCCATTGAAATAAGCACAGAAGGATATCTTTCAAAGCTCAATAAGGACCGTACTAGGATGGCCTGAAAACCCACCAGGGGGAAAAACCGTTGATTTACCAGAACCACAAAAAACCGATTATATCACCGACGTGATAGCACCTTATAATCCAGTAAAAAGTTATAAAGAGTACAGTATACCCTTAGATTTTTTTGGTCTCGGATACTACCCAACTGGGGGAGAGAAGGAAGGGGATGAAATAAAGGGACATTATTTTGTTGACAAACCTAAAATCGTTAAAAATATCACAGCAATGAATAATGATTTTTCACTGTTGTTAATACCTCTTAAAACGGCTCTCTTACCCGAGATGAATTTATCAGCGTCGTAGAAACATGCAATAAAATTATCGACGATATGGAAAAATTAAATTCACAAATTATTCGAGTTATATTAGATGACGATAATCCCCTATCGAGAACAATATTTGCATCAGATTATAAAATCCGCGTTGAAGATATTCTAACATTCAAACTACCAGGATCTAACGTACCAGAACTAAAAAAATCTCTCAGTGATGCCATCGATGTTGGTTTTAAAATAATTCATGATGCATGGAAAAAAGCAACATCACCGGAAATAAAAATCCTCAAACATAATAATGACCCAGATGGTGGCGGCAGGCATATCGCTCCGTTCAACGTGAATATTTCATCGGTGATTGCGCTCAATTTAGTATGCGATGTTATCGAAGGAAGCTATCAAATAAATCTCGAACGATCAAATCAAGCTCAGCAAGGATATATTTTGTATTCATTTGCACCAACAGCTCCTCCAGGATTTTTAATAATTGAGTCCCCGGTGAATTCAGTCTACATGCGATGTCATAATAATTCATTAACCAGAATTAATTTCAAACTCACTGACCAGTCCAATAATCTGATTGATCTACAAGATGAGGTTTTACAACTAAGTCTGTTTGTAAAGTCCTAAGGATTTTCATCCTATGACCCTAGGACCGGACTGGATCAAATATTCGGTTGAAGACGAATGGAGGCTTAGTCATTTTTTTGATTTCATTGATTTTTCATTATTATTTTTTGCCTGATTTCATTATTATTTTTTGCCTGATTTCATTGATTTTTGCCTGATTTCATTGTTTTAAGCCTGATTTCATTGAAAACTTGTTTAAAAATGTTGTCCGGCTCACCCTCTCTGCTGCTGACATTGCTAATAACATTATCATTTATTTGCTTGTTCAAAAGTTTCATTTTTGACTCAGTAAACTCATCCACATTGTTAACTTTATCATCTCTACTTTCCAATAAATGAAACAGCTGTTTTAGTTCATTCACAAACAAATCTAATAAACTTAACAAAAAACCTACAACTAGGGTGTATATAATTTGTTTACAAATAGTTCCTAATACATATATGAAATCGGGAAATATGTAAGACAGTGACAAAACTAATTTTAAAAAATTTAACAATTCTCAAATGTGCTATCATTATTTTAAACTTTCAAAGAAGTAGAAATCTGGCAAAATTTTAGTTTTGGATTGAACACATGCTTATTTAGGAACAGAAATAGATGTTAATTTCAAACTGTTTCATTATATCATGTGTATGCATGCTGCAATTGATATACTGTAGATGTGGCATAACCCTAACAAAAACTCATACAATCACTTTAATTTATCTCCAATTTGGGTCCAAAACCAGACCTTACTTAACCATATTTTTTCCAGTCATTATCAAATAGTGCTAGTGTTATTTACAAATCATAGCATCTGAGACAGATATTGGCACAGAAAACATTTTACAACTTCCAAGGTTGTTCTTTGAACTTACCTGAGTGTACTTCATAGTAAAGCCACCCTGAGCTAGAGCAAAATCATCGGTGCCATCTAGAAAATATTCTTCAAGTTTCTTCAAAAATGGAATACAATATCTGCATAATAAATATACTTTTCTTATGTTCATTTATTTAATTATTGTAGTTTTTACATTTAATTTTAAAACAGAAAAGAGTTTAAATAATTGATTGTTTAGAGTTTATCAACAATATGTAATTTTATGTAAAACAGCAACAGTTATCAACAATATGTATTTACATGTAAAACAGCTACAATTATCAACAATATGTAATTTCATCTAAAACAGCTACAATTATCTACAATATGTAATTTCATGTAAACAACTACAGTTATCAACAATGTGTAATTGCATGAAAAACAGCTAGTTATCAACAATAACCAAGGAAACAAAATTGTTACTTTCATTTTCTCTATCAATGCTTATGTCCACCCAGCACGGTACTGTAGTATAACATACCAACCTTGTGCTATATTATAACATAACAACATCGTGCTATACCATAATATACCTACAATGTATACTTTACCACGATATACCATAATTATGCTGTACTATTGCATACCAACACTGTACTGTTCCATAGCATACTGTGCTGTACCATAACATACTAAACACTGTACTGTACATAACATACAATGGTGACCCAGACAAGGTCATCTGGAAAGGAAGGGTATGAAAAGGCATAAGCGAGGTGGATCATGTTGTATCAGGTGTAAATTGGCAGAAGCCGTCAAAGTATTGGCCATGGTATGTTGAGCAGCCCTGGTCAATGAACATAGCAATCCCAGCTATCTATCGTCTCCCAAACATAGCTATAGTGGGGATTTTTCCTTAAACGTGCAAAAAGGGCCTAATCCAACATTGAAGACGTAGCGACAATATCTAATATAGTATAGAGCATATTTTCTCCAGCTTATAAAACAGATGATCGGATATATGAACAGCTGCTATATTCTTGTCAGGTACCAGAAGATTAGTACTGAAGCAATCTGTTGCTGTAACCAGAAGAAAGACATCTTTTCCTCATCATCAAGATTTACTTGTTTTTAGCATTATAGCTCTGAGTAAGCGGTATAAACATCCTCGACGGCAGCTAGAAAGTTCAGCTTCAGTCCATTTCAAGGTCAGATCTAAGTATGATGAAGGATAGTTGATCTTAACGAGTTTCACTGCACTCACTGTTTGTCAAGGCCCAATCTTGATCTTAAGGGGTATCACTGCACTGTCTGTCAAGGTCTAGTCTGGATATAATTTGAACCTTGGAGAAGACACATCAGATGGTATGAATATTCAATTCCTTATCTTGGAAAACATCTCTAGCTTTTATTTGTGGATAAGCAGTGAAAATGAGGCTGTCTGGCACTGAAGGACTGCCAGTAAATAGTTGGCCTGGAAGCTGGCAGAATAGAAGATGTTCCGGCTATCACCAATACTGGCTGTTCCAAGGGTCTGGCTGGACAGATTTTTCATTTAAATCCCCATCTTAGTATTGGTATGTCGCTACCAGATAAACAGATCTGTCCTAAGATCTCTGTAAATCATAGTTGGTTGGACTGATTCAAATAGTATAGTTCCATGTGTGACGAATTATATGCCCAAAGACGATGCTCGCATATGTTGGGGAACTTACACCCACTTGGCTAAATAAACTGAGGAACACAACCCCAATGATGTTGGTATCACCCAAATTCAACTGTAGGTTGTCTTCCATGACTTATACCATCATTCCTTCCTTTCATTGTAGTGTGGATAATTACTCTCTTTGCATGTGTTTATTAAACAGTTCTCCAAAAACAACACAAGAATAGAAAACAAAGCATAGATTATCAAATCAGCATGTGACTACCTAGTTAATTTTGTAGTCAGTACTTTTTCTGACCATACCTTAATACACTGTATGTTATAGATGATGTACACACCGAATATACAAAGGTAAGAGTCATGGTATACTCTGAAGTTGCTAAAACAAAACCAATTGAGAGTTCAAAGAACAAACTATGTACTCCATCATGTCAGTACGTTGATGAGAGAAAAAAGAAAAAAGTCAATGTTGTGCTAACTCATGATGATTTTGTGGAGGACAACGAAAGCATGGGTGATGTGGATGATGTCTTTAAAGGAAAAAGTCCCTAATGGTAACAAAATCAATAAATTTGGCATAGACTGTAAACATGAATGTATACAACCTGCAGAAGAATGATTAATCAACACAATAAATTCAAAGGGAACGTTGGATGATTCAATTAGATCACAAATATGGCTTGGATAGTCGGAGGAGAAACTACAATGTTATCCAGTACAGCAGCAAAGCTAAAACTGGTGACACCTGGTACTGACAAAAGAAGGTAGTGGGAAATAGTTATTGCCCTTGCTCTATTGAATTAGACAAAATAGACGATTTTCATCTTTTAGTAGGACTGTAGTTCTTGCGGCAGCATACTAATATTCCTAACATCATATGATTACGGAATGTATTTGATGGAGAAAGGTACCCTACTTTTATTGAAGATGGTAGTTGGCTTGCTTTGATGAAGGGTGCGTATGTTACTGAAATTACCGATAAAGGCCAACACTGAAGGACAGAAAAGACAAGACTGAATTGTGGACGCATCAACAAATAATTGTAGAACAATGATTGAGAATTTTTTTCATCTGCTTAGTATTTTTACACAGCAGTTGGTGTTTCAAAGGTAAAAAGTTTTCTTTGACTTTTCAGCAAAACTGTCTGGCTACATTTAAAAAAATAAAGAATTTACTGTCATTTGGTTGATTGTAGATTTTCCAGTTGCTGCCTTACGTGATTGGTTAATTTTACCTTGTTTGGTTGCATGACTAGTTGAGTATATCACAGAATACTAGTACTTAGGTCAAATGTCAGAATATGTGGATTATGATGTAACATTGCACTGTTTAGATGGGTTTGTCAATGCGAACAAAGGAAAGGAGTTATATAACAATAGATTCCAGTGCATGTTATACCAATATTTTTCATTTTTCTTTCATGGTGCAAACTAAATTTCTCCTCAACAAGCCCAAGATTTCATACACAAGGGTTACGCATATTTGATTTAAATAATTTATTTATAATTGTCAAATTCAAATTTGTCATTTTTGGGTTTATAATTCATTAAATTGGGAAGTGTTTTCTGGAAAATTAGATTGACCTATACTTTATCTGCATACAATTTACACCCTATTTGTCATAATTTCAAGCAAAAGGTTTTTGTTCTGCACGACAAAAAGATACATGTAAATGAAATTTTAGGAGCCAAGCCACGATCATATTATGTTTGAATTCAGATGAGATATCTTCCCAAAATGGTCATAAAACGTTTTTCAACTTATTTTTCACACTTCGTTTTGAAAAGTACATTTATATGCAATTTCACTAGCCACACCATAATTTCTTATATATGAAATGGTGTTACACTAGCGTCACACTGTACTATTTTGGTGTCTGACAGTGTAACACTGGGGTCACACCTTACTATTTTGGTGTCTGACAATGTAACACTGGGATCACGCTAATATTTTGGTGTCTGAAAATGTTACATTTGGATCACGCTGTACTATTTTGGTTTTTTGACAATGTGGCCAATGATGAAAGTGGTGTGGCTTCTCTTGTGCTATGACTTGTAAATGATGACAACTCTACTTAAATTAGGACAAGACAACAAAACATGAATGATCTGTTAATACTTACTCACGCTTACTTTCACACCCCTCTTGCTGCCATGTTTCTTTGAAATGATAGCACTTTCCCACTGGAAAGGAATAGTTCAACCGATTTTTGCCAGTCCAAGTGTACTTCCAGCCAGGAGCACAAACCTAAAGTGAAGGTCCCAAAATTCTGAATTTTGCATGGCCTTCTTTAGTACATAGTAGATACATAATATTTTCAATTTAACAATCAAATTGTTACTATATAATTACTATGCAACACTTTTGTGATACATGCATCCCACACAAATGTACTGTGTGACAGGAATTTTTATTTTCTTCATGATGGGGCATTTCAAGATGCTGTTACGTACATATAGGACCCAATACATGCGCTGGTACATACATTGATAACATAGTACATTATTTAACAATACACAAACATGTATCAAGTTACACCACATGTTTTTGTACAATTCATTCAAAGAAAATATTTGTTTCATTATAGCTGTAACCTTCATCATTTGAGAAAAGTAATTTCATTATAAAAATTTAACAGTACATATTCAAACAGTTTTATTTTGATATAGTTGCCCATATCAATCTCAACTACAGCAACAGTAAAAAGAAACTATTATCAATCAATACAGAACATTCAAATTTCAAAATTTACAAATCCAACATAATTTGAATATTAGGCAAATTTTGTGAAGACTTAAATGCAGATTCTCAAGGAAAGTTTAAAAATAAATTGTCATCTTCCAGTTCAAAATGAGAGCAAAGCCTGCTATGTATAAACAAAATCCATCAAGGTGTTTAAGAAATATCAGCAAATTAAAAAAATAAAAATAACACCATATCACAGGCTTTTGTATCAGTGACCCTGACCTCAAGACAAAAGGAGTGACTGAACCCATCATAGAATGAATTATCAGAGCCATGTACGGATTCATGCTAAGTATAATGACAATTTATCATGAAGAGGTTTAGGAAATACATACAAGCAAAGATCATTGTAAAAATTGCTTTCATGTTTCACTTCTCATGATATTAAAGTAGGATTCATGACAGATTTAACACAGTAAGAAAGGTATGACTGGTGATGTGATGCAATTATGATTTTTAAAATAGCTTTATCAATTTGAGTCACATTGCTACAATGTCTGCAGTGTGACAGTTTATAGTGATGTTTAGCGATGGGTGATCGTCCTGCAGATATGTAGCATGATGTCCCATCAAGTCACCACGTTGACTAGTCCAAACACTAACCTCTAAATGCTGAGCTACAAGCAAGGCATCTTTTAGTACCATTTTTAAGTATTTGGTATGACTCGGCCGGGGTTCGAAGCAACGATCTCCTGCTTCTGAGACAGACACTCTAACCACTAGGCCACCAGTGTAGTCCAAAGACATGGCTTGCAAAAGGTGTAAGATGTCTTTTCATTTTGTTTATTTGGGGTGATATTTTTAGAAGTCAGCATAAAATCCAGTGTCATTAAATTGACCCAGGGTTTGATAAACAGAAATATCCTTCCTCTATGTCAATAATATATGGACAATAAGCAAATTTCCAAAAGTTGTTGTACATATAATTTGGACATATTATATGGTAGCCACATAAATAAATATAGTTTGCTCTCTCCTCACTAAGCCATACAGATGCTATAAATAGAATTCGATATTCCAACATAGTATAAATGCAGAGTCATTAAGGTTTGATATACAGAAATATTCTTCCTGTGTGCCAATACTATGGATATTCCAACATAGCAAATTTATTTCTGATTCATTTATACAGTGGTGAAAAGATATTTCATTCTTTCTCTTACTGAGAAAAGATTTCAATGCTTGAACCAATGAAAGTTATTTTACAAATATGTATATCTGGCAACTTAAAGATAAGAATCCAGCCTTGATTACAAAACTATTTTATGTGTGTGTGTGTGTGTTAGATTTTTAATGTAGCATTCAATTTGTTTAGTCATATTGCTATAATGTCTGTAATGTGGCAGTTTATAGTGATGGTCCAGCAGTGGAGCATCATGATACAGACAGGTAACATCATGTTCCACCCAGTCATATCATCTTGATACCAGGCCGACCAGTCCTAACACAAACCCTTTAAATAATTTTTTTCAATAACCATTATGAGCCAATTGTGGTCTAGGAGACAAACACAATTAAGTCATCTGCAACAATGATGGGAAAGACTCAGACATTTAATTAATTGTGTCATTTCCACATAAGTTGTAGTGAACAAAAACTGAGTGGGTGGGAAAGAATGCTCAATTGGTATTTTTTTTAAGATAAGTAAGGATATTGTTTAAAATTCTCAAATGGACTTTCCTCTATATCTTGCAAAACGCAAGATAGATTATTCTTGATGAAAGGTCAGACATGCTCAGGTGGTTCATATTCTGATCTGTGTCTTATCTCTCATTAAGCCAGATATGTTTGAAATGTTCATGATCCCATCTATCATACCTCTCATTAGGCAAGACATGCTTGAAATACTGATGATCTAATCTGTCTCATACCTTTAATTTGGCCTGACATGCTTGAATGTTCATGATATAATCTGTCTCATACCTCTCCCTAGGCCCAACATCCATGGAATAATCATAATCTGACCTGTATCATACCTCTTTTAAGGCCAGACATGCTTGGAATATTCAATATCTGATCTGTCTCATCTCTCATTAGGCCAGACATGTTTGACATATTCATGATCTGATCTGTCTCATGCCTTTAATAGAACCCGACATGCTTGTATGTTCATAATATCATCTGTCTCATACCTCTCATTAGGTTGACATGTTTGGAATTTTTGGGTTCTGATCTGTGTCCTACCATTAGGCCAGATATCTTTGGAATGTTCATGATCTCATCTGTGTCATATCATTAGGCCAGATATGTTTGGAATGTTTGTGTACTGATCCATGTCATACCATTAGGCCAGATATGTTTTGAATCTCTGTGTTCTGATTCTTTTCATATCATTAGGCCATATATGTTTGGAATGTTTCTGTTCTGATCCGTGTCATAATATTAGGCTAGATATGTTTGGAATGTTTGTGTTCTGATCCATGTCGCACCTTTAAGCCAGATATGTTTGGAATGTCTGTGTTCTGATCCATGTCATACCATTAAGCTATATATCTTTGGAATTTTTGTGAACGAACATGTTAAAATAAACTAACATCGTATGACTATTAATTGTATGCACTAACATCTTATGACTATTGATAGTATACACTAACATCTTGAGACTATTGGTAGTATTCACTGGCCACTTGCGACTATTGATGGTAAGTACTAACATCTTATGACTATATATACACTAACACCTTAGATGTTAGTGCTTACCATCAATAGTCGCAATATGTTAATGTATAGTCTTATACTATCGATACATTAACATCTTTTGACTATTGCTAGTATTCACTTATGACTCTAGATATCAATCAGATAAAACCAAGTGAACAATTAGAGTGATGGTGAAACAATACATTTGTAATCAACATATATTTCTGTATTATAATATAAGGCGCAATATACAGTGTAATTAGCATAATAATTATTGATAATTACAAGATGATATTATGATATAATGATACACACCGATACTCTGGGTACATTAGTTTTGTGCTTCACATTTTGATAATTAATACATTAATTACTGATAATTACAAGATAATATTATGATATAATGATACACACCTATACTCTGGGTACATTCGTTTTGTACTTCACATTTTGATTATTACCACATTTACTACTGATAATGACAAGATGATATTATAATATAATGATACACACCGATACTCTGAGTACATTCGTTTTGTGCTTCAAATTTTGATAATTAACACATTAATTACTGATAATGACACGATGATATTATGATATAATGATACACACCGATACTCTGAGTACATTCGTTTTGTACTTCACATTTTGATAATTAACACATTAATTACTGATAATGACAAGATATTATGATATAATGATACACACCGATACTCTGGGTACATTCGTTTTGTACTTCACTTTTTGATAATTAATACATTAATTACTGATACTGACAAGATGATATTATGATATAATGATACACACCGATACTCTGGGTACATTCGTTTCGTTCTTCACATCTTGATACTTGTGGTTCACTGCAATAGTGGCCCCCAGCATCTGATAGTATTCACATCTGTTTTCCTTGTTAAATTCCTCTAAAATAATAAAATGACAATAATATCTTGTATTTTATTTACTATTTTTTCAGTATTTGTGTACCTTCTACATATATGTATCTTGCAACACTATATACATATGATTCAGATATGGACTTCATTGAAGAGAACTATCCCTCCCCTTCCCAATGGTTTCTTGAGACATGGCCTCTCAACACAACTGGTGGTCTTTCAAGATCTTTCAATGGAGATCATCCTATAACCAAAATGACCTCTGCTTTACAAATATGGTCTTCAAGTATATGAATCTCTCAACACATTCGTCTTCCAAGTATTGTTGTATGAATATAATAATAATAATAATAATAATAATAATAATAATAATAATAATAATAACAATAATAATAATATTATTATTATTATTATTACATTTTTTGCTTTACAAACACTAGCCATAACACAGGTTGACACTATTACAAATGTCCACATATTTCTATTTTAGTAACCCCCCACCTCCTCAGAACAGCCCATACCTGCATATGATAACTCACCATCTGCAACATCACATTAAATATGATCACCCTCCCTCAGGTGGTACAAATGGTGGGGTTCAAATTACAAAGGAGAGACCATACTACCAATGAAAATATGACCTTTCCACCCTCCAATAATCATCACTACAAGGGTACTATGGACAGATGGACATAATGATATACTAAGGAATGGACAGATGGGCATGAATATGCATTGATGTAGGGACAGATGGACATGAAGATACATGGATCCTCATACCGAGGGACAGAATCAAAATCAATAAATCTGCAAAATTACCGATAATCATGCATAATCATATTGACCACTTTGAATTCATACATAATGTATCAGTGACCACTTTCATTTTATACATAATGTATCTGTGATCTCTTTTAATTCATACATAATGGATCAGAGTGAAAACTTTTACTTCATTCATAAGCTATAAGAGTCACCACTTCGAATTAATACATAATGTATCAGTGAACACTTTGAATTGATACATAATGTATAAGTGACCACTTTGAATTCATACATAAGCTATAAGAGTGACCACTTTGAATTTATACAACGTATACAAATACATTTTGTACGTAAGGAGCAAGGAGATGAAACCAATCAATGCCTGGGATTCCAACAAGAATCAGAACTTAACAAATATATGTAGTCATTACTCCCCACCTTTTCTTCACACATTTTTGCCACATTTCTCAGTATATACTAACAGTTTTTACTGGAAAACATGGACTTTTACGTAATAGATAACCTAATGAGTAACAGTTTCTACTACAAAACATGGACCTTTACATAATGGATAACCAAATGAGTAACAATTTTTACTAGAAAAGATGGACTTTTACATAACAGATAACCTAATGAGTAACATTTTACTAGAAAACATGGACTTTTACGTAATATATAACCTAATGAGTAACAGTATCTACTACAAAACATGGACCTTTACATAATGGATAACCTAATGAGTAACAGTATTTACTAGAAAAGATGGACTTTTATATAACATATAACCTAATGAGCAACAGTTTTTACTAGAAAACATGGACTTTTCCATAATAAATAAACTAATGAGTAACAGTTTTTACTAGAAAACATGGACTTTTACATAACAGATAACCTAATGAGTTACAGTTTCTACTACAAAGCATGGACCTTTACATAATGGATAACCTAATGAGTAACAGTTTTTACTATAAAAGATGGACTTTTACATAACAGATAACCTGATGAGTAACAGTTTTTACTAGAAAACATGGAATTTTACGTAATAGATAACCTAATGAGTGACAGTTTCTACTACCAAACATGGACCTTTGCATAATGGATAACCTAATGAGTAACAGTTTTTACTAGAAAAGATGGACTTTTACATAACATCTAACCTAATGAGTAACAGTTTTTACTAAAAAATATGGACTTTTTCATAATAGATAACCTAATGAGTAATAGTTTTTACTAGAAAACATGGACTTTTACATAATAGATGACCTAATGAGTAACAGTTTTTGCTAGAAAACATGGACTTTTACATAATAGATAGCCTAATGAGTAACAGTTTTACTAGAAAACATGGACTGTTTTACATAATAGATAACATAATGAATAACAGTTTTTTCATAGAAAACATGGACATTTACATAATAGATAATCTAATGAGTAGAGTTGGAGATTTTAAACAATCAAGTATGTTGTACAGTAGAGATAGTCTAATTATTAGAGTTCGAAAAGGAGATTAAGGGCAATAGAAATAATCAAATGAGTTTGAGGAAGGCAGTAACATTGTGCAATGGGGATAATATAATGAGTTCAAGAAACAGTGTCAAGTCTGTTGTGCAATGGGGATAATCTAAGTTCAAGAAACACAGTAAAGTCTTGTGCAACTGAGCTGCAAGAAGGGTGAACAGACCGAAACTAATTCAGACAAAATCAATAAATAAACCAAAATTCAGACAAAACTAAAATGAAGGTGAACAGACCGAGTTTTCAAACAAAATTAAGGCCTCTACGGAGGGAGAGTGAACAGGCCAAAATAATTCTCAAATAAAATCAGAAAATAAACTGAAACTATAAAGTACAGTTTCAGTTTTAACCGAAGTTTATATTTGTCAGCCAACACTGTTGCGAAATAAAAAAAAAACAGAAATTGCCTCTGTTGTCGTGTTTTGTTAGCTGCTACAATTAAATCATGTGATATAACAGTAATGGTAGGAGAATCGTTAACAACTATACTAGATCGAGAGCAATTAGAGGCAACAAAGTGATTTATTCCCGTGAGAGATTCTGTCAGACAAAAACTTCAACAAGGACAGGAAGCTCAAGCCGATTTAGCAACAGGTGCTGAACAATTATTCAAACCGGTAACTACAGGCACTGAGAAAGCTGAATTGGCTACTGAGAAAGCTATATTGGGAGATATTGTTGACAATAAAGATATAGAAAAAATATTATTCCGCTGTTAAAACAGATCGCTGGAGCTCAACCACAATCTCAAGTTGTTGAAGAACAGGAAAACGCTATTGGTAAAACTCATAAAGGTATTTATATTATGGATAAATTTACCGATGAAGCAAAAAAATTAATTAAACAATTTCAAATATTAAAACCAAAAGATTATCACACTTTTGGTGATTTTGCTGCTAAAAGCTATCATTCAAGAAGTTAATGTTTAAAAGAAGTATATGTAGAAAAAAGAATTAAGCGTGATGAATGGGTTGATTGGTTATATAAATGGAACAAGGGGATTGGGCGTATAAATACAAAAGAATTGGGTTATATAAATTATCGAGATGGAATTGCTGATTATGATATACAACAAAGAGAAGAACGTCAAAGACAAGTGAAAGAATGTCAAACACCAACACGGAGACAAAAAAACCAAGACTATCCTCAACTATCGTATTATATACCTTTTGATCGAGAAGAAGATGCGCAAGGTGCAACTGGTGAAAATTTCGCAGCTGTATCTTCTCATTCTGGAACCCATGGTAGTGGTCAAGCTCCCTGTCCTAATAATATTCACTCCAACATCGCACGAGTAGAAACTATCATGGGGGGGGTAAACAAGCCGAAAAAAAAACTCACGGAAACTAATTAATGAAGCCGCTGTAATCTGCCCACGACTATTTGAAGGTGGTATCATGTATATCGGTGTATATCGAGAATATATCGATGAACTCGTTGATGATTACCACAGTGACTAATGTCACCGGTGATTGATTGCCCGTGACAATTAGTCATGCGATTAGATAAATAATAATTAGATAAGATGATCATACACTACAACCACAACAAACCAACCACGATCTACGTAGTAAATTCACGATTGCCCTATTATAAGATGTATTATGGAGATGGTATCGGTGATATTGTTCAAAGCTTATTTGCAGGGATGGCTCCAAAAATAGCACCAATCGCACAAAATTATTGATGAATGCTATTGATGTTATTCGTAATAAGGGTATTAGCACTGTTGGTGATGTTTCCGTAAATCATTTCCCGCGGCCAAGGAAAAACTAATCACGCTGATTCGACGACGAAAAAAACTACGACCGGGAAAACTACCATCAACGGAGATTATGCCTGCGAGTATTAGCAGAATAATAAACAGTGGATAAACAAATAGCAGAGCAAATAAATGAAGGATTTGATGCTCAGGGAAATATCACTGCAAATATGATACCGGGAAGTGGTTTGAAACCGCTACTCAATCGAGAAATATATAATAAAATGTTCAAATCTTCACCCGACCCAGCATTGGATAAGGATGCCCCGGTGCCCAAAGATGATTCTCTAAATAATTATCAGTTTTATCCCTATAGCGCAATACATTCAAATGAACGAGGGAGAATCGAATTTTAGGTTCATGATACGAGTATGGATGGACCATCTCTTATGTTCTCTAAGGATGTCAATGATCACGCTAAACATATTCAATATACTACGGTAAAGGCAACACGGGATACTGCGGTTGCTGCTGCACCAGCCGGATATGTGAGACTTGGTGCTCAATTTGATGTCACAGATATTAATCCTAATTACAACCTAAGATTTGCAACACGTACATTAATGTTGAAGGGACCGCGTAGATTATTTTCATGCGCGATTCCTCTGTATCATATATTTGGATTTTGTAGAAATGTTAGAAAGTTATCTTTTGAGCTCAACAGGCAGTTGTCCTTTTGCGAAAAGGTGATGATAATGATGCAATCTGGCGACATTCTCATGTTCCTGCTGGTAAAGTAAATATAGCAAAACTTACACTATGGATGCCAACACTGATTCCATTATTCGTCGCAAATCAAATATTACTATCATTTATGAGTGTAGGTGGTAAATCATTGTTGTCATGGCTAACGGCATCAAGAGCTACTCTGCAGAGTCGCATTAATGGAGATTTTTCATGGCAGGGGAATTTCTGCGCCTCGACACATATTTATTGCATTCCAGGATTTTGCGGGATTAAATTCTCAGGAGCACAGCCTTATGGTACTTGATCAATTTGGTTTTAACCAAATTTCGTTAAGAATAAACGGTCAACAGGAACCATCTGTGAATATTTTACTTAATTACGAACAAAATCAAATTGCGCGCGCATATCATCATTTGCTGACATTTATGGCACGTGATCAACATGTAGATACCGGTCTGTAAATATCGCAATTAGATTTTAGAAACCTATATCCGATTTCTTACTTTTTACTTGAACATCTTGACTTAACTAGACAATCCGTCGTTGGCGTATACTTCGACGCTCATGTAACCAATCCTCCTACTGGTGATTACAGAGTAATTGCCGCTATTCTCAGTGACAAATCAATGTATTGGTGGACGAATGAGTGTAGTTGATACGGTAATAGAAAACATGTAGTGGTCCAAAAACATGTAAACAATTAAATAAAATGTCATATAGTCATGTTAGTGCAATCGAATTCAGCTAAAAAATGTGGAACTACGATATCGTTAAAAGACAATACAATGTCTGTTGATCAGAATAAACTATCACTGACAACTCGTCAGATTAAGCATTTAAATGATGCTAACAAAGATAAAAAAATTGTGTTCATGTCACTCTCTCTGCGGCCGCGATGAAAGACATGATAAAATCAGGTGGTATATTTAAACTTCTCGCTGCGTTACCAACGTTAATTGCCGATGCCGCCGCTCTTGGAGCGGTTGGTGCAACCGCTGGGATGGCACTAAAGAAGGCGACTGGAAGCGGATACAAACAAAAGAAACGATCGGTAAACGGAAAAGGTCTAAGACTATCAGCAACACCGTATTCATGATACAGCGGAAACGGCCTGAGACTACCAGGTAAGGTTTAGTAGCACCGTTATCAAATTTGATTTATTCGATGCTGTTAAAACAATTAAGAATAAAAAAAATTCAGAGGTGTTTTTATGCGAGATCAATTACCACAACAACCAAACAGCGCTGAAACCGGTATCATTAATCTCGATAACAGCACCGGACTTAGAACTCACTGGGTTGCATACGCGATTGATCCACGTGGAAATGTTTATTTTGATTCATATAGGTTAGCGCCACCTAAAGAATTTATGTGCTATATACAGCAATTACAAATTCCGATCTGGTACTCCACGCTACCAACGCAAAAAATTACCGACCCACCAATATGAGGTTAGCAAGTATTAAATGTACTTAGTTTAGCGCTATATTATCATCAACTAAACCACCCCATAAAACCGTTCACGAATATTTGAGTAATCGCTTTTTAGAGAGATCTTAAAATATAAAGGATGATCGCGAACTGATTGATATTTGGGGAAGATCTCTCTCAAGCCTGAAAGACACCCACCGGGCAAATATCTGAAACCAAAGATGGAAAAACAAAATAATCGAGGATGAAATATCCGAGATATTAAAACTCGCAAGTGTGGATCCAAACGAAATAGTCGTATTTCAAGACAAACAAGGGAAATTGAAAACTAGCAATATTTCCTTGAATGATATCCTAGTTAAAATTAATGGAGTAACCGAAAATTCCCTAGCGGTGTTTGATTCCACCGGTAAGATTAATCTAGGAGTTATTTTACCAACTGTGATAGATAGTATTAACAATCGAGTAAAAATATCCGGTGACACAATGACTGGAGTTTTCGACATGAACTCAAACGAAATAACCGCACTTTGCGATCCAACATTGGACACTGATGATGTGACAAAAAAATATGTAGATGTGCTAGACAATAAACTAACGACACTATATGGTGAGCATAAAACCACAGATGATAAACTAACAACACTGGGAGATGAGTATGATATTCATGTAGGCGCGTTTGCAAACCTCCATAAGAAGTTTAGAAAAGCGGATGAAACCATGAATATTTTCTTTCGTACTCCGATGACTGTCCCAATGAAACTTTCTGATCTTATAACAAATATCGATACGATTAAACGAACACAGGACAATATCGTTAGTTATTTTCCTGCTATCGCGACCCGGCTTGATAAAATCAAGATATCACATGAACAAAATATCAATACAGTGTACTCGACACATCATGGATCTTTCACCTGGACACCTCAAACAAATGTTATTAATATTACCGCTGAAGTCAAAGGTATCTATAGATTGGCCCTTCTTTCACCAGTACAGTTTAATCTGTCGTCGGGTACATCTACGGGAATTAATACTGCAAGTGCAATAATAGATAAGGGTGCCATGGAAACATTTAAAATAACCTCTGTCAGTGGTAATTTAGTTCGGGCATCAATGACATACTACGTATAATTTGTAATTGATTTAAGTAAATGGTATAATGAATGTCCTACAATATCGATATGATCAAGTCCGTGAGTTTCAAACTAAACTAAAAAAATCTTATTGACGAGTATAGCGCGAAGATAAAAAAAATACCGCAGGCGAATTACCAGTGTTGACATTGACATTGTGTATTCGGTTTCAAGTGTAATTGCTTGAACGGATATATTGTTATCAGCGATATCAGCACTGTCACCTGTAGTTGTCACAATTTGTGTGTCATCGGCGACAACAATTACAAGGATTCTTAGCATCATCGCAAAAAATATCCACATACAGTCACAATAAACTACACGAGTATATAATTAAGTTACATATTGCATCAGCCGCTTATTCCCAATTGTCGTCGCTGATATCATCTAGTCTCGATGCCACAACAATATCTGATAACCAATTCTCCGCGATGATGAGCATGTACCACACAGCTACATCAAAATTAGAAAAACAGCACAATCATAACAATGGCGATGAAATCAACATCAACAATGGAATTACTTCAGTAAATAATATATTACAGTCGGAAAAGCACAATAAATGCAGAGGGAATAATCGATTACAATTGGTTGGAAAGCACAGGAAATGGACAATTAGGCCAATGATTGTGTAGTATGGAAAATCTAAGGAGTTGGAAATAGACAATAAGGCCAAATATTCTGTAGTTAGGATAATCTATTGAGTTGGAAATAGACATTAAGGCCAATTACTGTGTAGTAGGATAACCTAATGACAGGAGTTGCAGTAGCATTGAATATGAAATTTTCTATTACGAATAATATAATGAATACAGATGTCAATGCACAAAAAAGTATAATTCAATAGGACTCCTTTATTGGGAGATCACATTATATTGAGATATTTTATACATAGTAATATTGTCAAATAATGAAATGGGTTATATAGCTATACCCAGCTTATAAGAGAATGTGTTACATAGAAGTGCATTATACTGAGGTAAAGTTGTAAATGGTACTTAACAGCTAAGAACTACCAACTATATAACAACAATAAAATATTTTAATAAATTAACAAAATCATGTGATTAATGACCATATAAATATGACCGCTTTGGTGGCTTTGTGATCAGAATTACCATCTCAGATGTGGGAGGTCGCTGGTTCAAACCCTCATCGAAACATACCAAAGACATAAAAATGGTACTAAAATTTGCCTTGCTTGGCGCTTACCATTAAGAGCGTAGTGTTGGCCTAGTGTTAGGATAGTGTGACTGGGTGGGACATGCTACATGTCTGCGGCATGATACCCCAGTACTAGACATCTCCATAAACTGCCACGCTGCAGACATCATAGCGATATGACAGAACACTTTTTAAAGTCACATTAAAAATCCAAATCACACACACACACACACACACACACACACACACACACACACTCATACATAATAAGCAGGACAATACTATACATGGCTGTCAGAGTAAACCGGGAAGTAAGTAAAGTGAGAGGGACCAATATGTATTACTCACGGCACGTGTCCTCCACAGTTTCTTGTCTCTGGCAGCTCCCTCGTTGGCTAAACGAATTAATCTCACACTCATAAAACCCGCCGTAACCCTTGATGCCATCTACACCAGTTCGATTTGGTGTTCCAACAAGAAGACTAAAAACGATAGTTGAAAAGAAATAAGTTGACACTTGATAATAGTAAATATTCTTATAAAAAGAATGTGCTTATTTCATGACTATGAATACGTTGAAAACAACATTCATATGTCTAATGCAAACAATTTGTCAAGTCACCAACTATTTAAATGAGATTCATTCACGCGTTCTATTTGAAAATTAATTTAACAGGACATATACATGTAAATACAAATTAATTTAACTGCACAAGTCTACCTTATGTGCATATTGCCTAATCGTGCTCATAAGTTTTTTTTTTATAAAAAAGTATGAAAATTAAATCACCTGAGTAGTATGAGACGCGAATCGGAAAATCTCTAATTGAGTTAGAGCAAACAATATTCTGAGTCTATATGTTACTGTTTGTTTGTACCACCCTGACGATTTCAGTAACGAAAAGCATATACAAGATAAAACATCAATGAGTCTTACTCAGTTCATTCATTGATTTATAATTTCTAACCCGATTGCGACCAGGGTGTCCATAACACCTTTATTGTCTGCTTGAATGAACTGTGTCAGATCTATCGACTTTTTATCTTGTTTATGCTTTTCGTTACTGAAATCGATAAGGGGGAGGGGTTTACAAACAAACGGGAATATAGACTCAGACTATAGATGTCTGTTTGTCAAATTAAGGCTTTCTCACAACCGAGAAAAAATGTCAAAACCAACCAAGGCTTGTTAAGAAACCGAAACAAAGACGCTTATTCGTTGTCGTGGTTTTGTTAGTTGTTATGAATTAACCGAATATTTTATCAAGTCCAATACGATATTTTGATCTAGGGTCATGCAAATTTATCGTTACAAATCCATGTGGGATTCACTGAGCGTGACTAAAGATATTTCTAAAATGAATTATGTCCATATCTCCACTGCACCAGGTCTGGTGAATATTTCGTAGCGTATGAGTGTCAACTCCATTAAACACAGTAAGAATATTTCAGTTATCTCTGATCACTGTTGGTATTTGTGTATACCGCTGGGTAAAATAAATCACATCAGTATTTTTATGTCTACCTCTTTAAAATATCCTGTCAGGACTTGCTTGTTTATCTAACATCACAACATCATAAATTATTAATACTTCCATCAATAAAATCAACACTCGGCGATTTTTAAATATCAGTGATAAATTCAGTAACAACTTCGTCGGATATCGATTTTGCTCTCTTGTTAAAATCTTTGAGTACATCGTAACATCGCCGATCATCTACAGATGGCAAAACATAATAAATGACGCAGTGGATCAAAAACTAGCGTCGCTGGCGACTTCGTCCTTGACAGCAAGTAACCAGGATAATATCACAGCAAATATGATAGCGGGAAGCGGCTTAAAAAAACCACGACGTGGTCGACGACGATGATTTAGACGATGATGAATCAACGAATATATAATAAAATGTTCAAACGGTCACCTGATAAAGCGTTTGATATGGACGCCCCAATGCTCAAGAATGATTCCGTACGCGATTATCAATTGTATTCCTATTATGCAGTACAACCTGATCTTCGATCAAGAATTGAACTTCAAGTCCATGATACCAGTAAATACTTTATACCGTGTGAAGCATTTATCGAAGTAGAAGGAGAACTTGTAACAAATATTGCAGCTAATACAGCATACGCAGATAACCCAAATGTTCGAGTTGGTTTTGTCAATAATGGTATCATGGCGCTATTTGAAAGTGCAAGATATATGATTGATGGAAGAGAAATTGAATCTACTCAGCATGAGGTTGATGTCGCCACAACAATAATCAGGTTAGCAAGATATTCGGATGACTATACAAGATCGGTAGGTCCATCTATTGATAACGCTGAACATATCCATTATGTTAAATTACGGACACCAAGAAATACTGCATCTGATCCACATTCCGATGATCCTGAACACAGAGCAAGACCAGCTACCGCCTTTGATATTCTCGGAAGAGTTAATGACAATTACAATTTAGGATTTGCAACACGCGAGGCCTCGTTGACAGTTTTCATGCGCGATTCCACTGCATCATATATTTGGATTCTGTAGAAATGTCCGAAAAGTTATCTATGGAGCGAAGCATACAGTAGTACCCGTGAGAAAGGGCGATGATAATAATGCAATTTGGCGCGATGCAGTTGTTGATCCTGGTAAAGTCATTATAACAAAAGTGTCGTTGTGGATGCCAGTACTGACTCCATCAATCACAACAAAAGAACGATTACTATCATTTATGGACCAAGGAGGAAAATCATTGCTAAGTTGGCTAACAAAAACAACGGATACCATGGATTCTAATATTGATGGTACACTAACATGGCACCTGGCATCAAAACAAGGTGTTTCAGTTCCGCGTCATATATTTGTTGCGCTACAGGATAGAGTCCGATTAAACAGTCAAGAACATAGCCATATGATATTTCATCGATTAGGTGTCAATGAAGTCTCGTTGAGAATAAACGGACAGCCAAGAAACATCCGAGGATATACAACTTGATTACAATACCAACCATATTGCACGTGTGTATCATAGTCTGTTGTCGTATATGGGACGTGATCAAAATGTCGATACTGGTCTGCAGATATCACAGTTGGATTTTAAAAATCTTTATCCGATTTATTACTTTTCGTTGGAACATCTTGATTTAACAAGACAATCTGTCGTTGATATACACTTTAGAGCTCGTGTAGCCCCTGCTGGTGTTAATTATAGAGCGGTTGCTGTCATTCTCAGTGATAAATCAATGCTACTCGAAGGCGTTGGTAGACGAATGAGAGTGATAGATGCACCAGTGGAAAACATGTGCAAATTAGATCAATCTGTTATTAAATAAGATGTCATACAGTCATTCTAGTGTTACATTGAACCCGGGTCAACTCGAAAAATTGCAATCAGAATCAGCTAAAAAAAAATGTGGAACCACAATAACGCTAAAACACAGTCAGACGTCTCGCAAGGCGAATAAATTGTCGTTGACAACTCGTCAAATGAAACACTTCAATGATGCTTTCAAGGATTAAAAAGGCGTCCAGGTTCCACTCTCTGCAGCCGCGATCGAAAACATGATAAAATCGGGTGGTATATTCCCGTTGTTAGCTTCATTACCAGCGTTGATTGCGGCAGCGGCCCCAGCGGTGGCTAAAGCGGCGGCGTTAGGGACCGTTGGTACCGCGGTCGGAATGGCACTAAAAAAGCAACTGGACAGGGATACAAAAAAAGAAACGATCAGGAAATGGTCTAAGACTACCACGAACCCCGTATTTGTGGTACAGCGGAAAAGGCCTGAGAATACCAGGAACAATTTAATAGTTTCAATGTCAAATTTTGATTTACTCGATGCTGCTAAAAAAAACTAGCGATTAAAATCTTCAGAGGTGTCTTTATGAAAGATCAGCGGACCTGGAACTCACTGGGTTGCATACGCGATTGATCCGCGTGTAATCGTTTATTTCGATTCATATGGGTTAGCGCCGCCGAGGGAATTCATGCCTTATATAAACCGCTAAACATCCCTCGTTGGTACTCAACGCTACCAACACAACAAATGAATGACCCACCAATATGCGGAAACGAAGTATTGAATGTCCTTGACGCTATTTCATCATCGGGAAAACCATCTCATCGAGTCGTAAATGAATATACTAGCAGTCGTTTTCTAGAGAGAGAAAGTAAAATAAAATAACATGATTGATATCTGGGGACGATCTTTATCATCGCTGAAAAAACCCGATGCCGATGGCACTGCAAACGGTGATGTGAAAAAATAAAAATAGAAGATGAAATAGCTAAGATGTTGAACTTAGCAAGTGTTGATCCCAATGAAATAGTTGTATTTCAAGATCGTCAGTTTAAATTGAAAACGAGTAATATTTCCCTGGATGATATTTTAGTTAAACAACGCAACGCAGTAGAGGATACTATCACGTTGTTTTCCGATCAGGTAAACACAAACCGGGCGTCCTCATTTCAACTATCATGGACAGAATTAACACTTTAGAACCATTAAAAAAAACTACGAGATGAATATGACGACCATATAACTAAATTCGATAAGTTTTCTGAATTACAAAGAAGTATAATTGACAATATTGACAAGCCGTTATTAGATTTCCTTGGTAATCCACCAGTGACCACACCGAAGCTAACTGAGAAAAAAACCTCCATGGATAATTTGATAAAATTGCGATCGAAGTATGACGCTCATGTACTTCAATTTGGTAATCTACGTAAAAATTTTAAAAAGACTGATGACACTGTGGATGATTTTTTTGGTAAAAACGTGAAACCCGATGATATTAAAATAGATCTCAATGATATTATCACTAAACTCGATGAAAAAACAGCGATTAATCGGCGAATAGAAGTTGTTCGAGATGACATCAAAGCGACAAACGACGTCATCAGGGATGATCTACCGAGAATGATAGAAAAATTTGAAAAAAATAAAAATCCCTCACGAACAAAAAATATCATAAATAACATGTACGTGATTCAATGGGGATCATTTGCGTGGACACCTACAAACAACAAATTAGATATCTCCGCGACTGTCAAGGGTATTTGTCGATTAACACTAGTATCACCAACTCAGTTTAATATATCATCGTCGAGTTCATCCGTGATCAACAATATGATATCAACGATCATCGACAAAGAAACAACTGAACAGTTCACGATAGAATCCACTGATAGTAATCTAGCTAGGGCTTCAGTAACATGGTATGTAGAATTCGTAGCGGATTTGAGTAAACAATTAAACCGCTAGCGGTTTCAATTGAAATCGTAAATGATTTGAAAAAAAAATGACAACGCCACAACAATACCGCTATGATCAGGTCAGAGAATTTGAAACTAAACTCAAAACCCTCATTGAGGAGTACCAGATGAAAATAAAAAAAAATACCGACGAAGAATCACCGTAGTTGGTGTTACTGTATACTCGGTGTTAGGCGTGTTCGCTGGCGCCGAAATAATACTCGCATCAGTTACAATGATTAATCCGTTCGTAGTTCCAATTTGCATTTCTGCGGTGGCTACAATCGCGAGTATATCAACCGGGATAACGAACAAAATATCGTCATGCAGCCAGCGTAAACTGCAAGATTACATAATCAAGTTCCATATTGTGTCAACCTCGTATTCGCAGTTATCTTTAATGATATCATCGTCACTCGATGACACATTAATATCAGATAATGAGTTTTCAGAGAAAGTACTTGTTTATGATTCCGCGATGTCGAAATTATAGCAGGATAATAATAATAATAACAATGACAGCACCGCAAGAACTACTTCAACGAATAGCGGAAAACACGACCCCGGTGAAAACAAGCATGATCTCTATAACATCAAGAATCCTGAATTCAGTGTGAATTTCCCTACTCCGATTCCTGTTACGGAGATAGCGTTAGCAAAACTACGAGTATACCATAGTTGGCCAAATATTAGGTCGGTAGCATTTCGCGGTCAACAGCAGAATAATTACTTTTTTGTTTGCGAATAAGAACACCAGACTGGAACGTTGTTTCGTTGCCATATGGGTCCTACCAAATTGAACAAATCAATGCTGAATTACAACTCAGAATTAAATCTATTATTGGAACAAAATCGAAAATCGTCATACCAGTTCATGAGCCGACGCTATCATCTGCCATTGAGATAGACTCGCCTAGTTATGTCGTAGATATCTATCAGAGCTCAATTAGAACCGTGTGAGGATGGCCTGAAAGTCCACCTCGACAAGAAACCGTTAATATACCACCTGAACCTCAAAAGTCTGATTATATTACCGACAAGATAAAACATGATAATCCAGTAAAAAGTTATATCGAATACGCCAAATTGAATTTTTTCACTGGAATAATAGAAAATCGCGTTAATAGATACTTCACAACTCGACAAAATAAAATCACTGAAAATTTCACAGCGATGAATAATGATTTTTAACTGTTGTTAATATATCTTAAATCCGGTACTCTCACCCGAGATGAATTTATCAGCATCGTAGAAACATGTAATAAAATCATCGTTGACATGGAAACATATAATTTGCAAATTATTCAAGAGGTATTAGGTGACAATAATCCTAAAACGAGAAAGGAGTTTGGGACAGTATATAATATACGCGTAGAAAATATTTCCAGTCAAACTACATGGATATAAAATCCCAGAACTAAAAAAAATCTCTCAATGATGCCATCGATGATGGTTTCAAAACAATCCATGATGCATGGCAAAAAAATACCACAACCAAAGATACCTATCCTCAGACATAATAATGACCCAGATGGTGGTGGTGTGCATATCGCTCCACACAACGTCAATATATCCTCGGTGATTGTATTGAATTCAGTATGTGATGTTATCGAAGGCAGCTTTCAAATAAATCTTGAGCGATCAAATCAAGCTCAGCAAGGATATGTTTTATATTCTTTTGCGCCAACATTTCCTCCAGGATTTCTAATAATTGAGGATCCAACTAATCCAGTCTATATGCGATGTCATAATAATTCTTTATCGAGAATTAATTTTAAACTCACTGATCAGTCTAATAATCTGATTGATTTACGAGGTGATTTTTTACAAATTAGTCTGTTTGTCAGATCATCAAAAAACTGTTAACCCATAGCAGCAGAGAGGGCGCGACAACGACTTTGGCGTCCTTTTTGTGCCCGTGGACGCTTTTTTACGCTTCTCGAGGAAGCCTTTGGTTTGCCGAATCGACGCCTGTAAAATTTGTAGGGTTCGCCCCCTCTGCTGCTGGAGGATTAATATCTCGGATATTTCATATTCGTTTATTTTTTTACATCTCTTGTTGCAGATTTTTCCCCCCGTTGCTTTTCTTCAGGCTTGAGAGAGCTCTCCCGTAAATATAAATCATTATTTGTTAAGACCTCTCTAAAAAGCGATTACTCGAATATTTGTGTACGGTTTTATGGGGTGGTTTAGATTATGATGATATAGCGCTAAGTACATGTATTACTTCTTGGCCGGATAATAGTGGGTCGGTCATTTTCTGTGTTGGTAGCGTGCAGTACCAGAGCCACACTTTATGAGGGAATTTTAATTGATGTATATAACGCATACATTCTTTAGGTGGCGCTAACCCGTAAAAATCAAACTAAAATATTCTACGTGGATCAATCGAGTATGCAACCCAGTGAGTTCCAGGTCCATTGCTGTTATCGAGATTAATGATACCGGTTTCAGTGCTGTTTGGTTGTTGTGGTAATTGATCTCGCATAGAAACACCTCTGAAGTTTCTTATCGCGTATTTTTAGCAGTATCGAATAAATCAAAATTTGACAATGGTGCTAATAAACTGTACTCGGTTGTCTCATGCCGTTTCCGCTGTACCATGAATACTGAGTTCCTTGTAGTCTTTCGTTTTACTAATCGTCCAATTTTTTGTATCTGTGCCCAGTCGCCTTCTTTGTTGCCATCCCAGCCGCGGTACCAACAGCTCCGACAGCGGCAGCCTATGTGACCGTGGTGGCGGACGTGGAAATTAGCGCTGATTACGCAGCGAGAATGGGAAATATACCACCTATCATGTCTTTGATTGCGACCGCAGAGAGAGAGAGAGAGAGAGAGAGAGAGAGAGAGAGAGAGAGAGAGAGAGAGAGAGAGAGAGAGAGAATAACCTGAACACCTTTTTCATCTTTGCTAGCATCACTGAAATGCCTAATTTGACAAGCTGTCAGTGATAGTTTATTTTGACCACCAGACCTCTGATTGTGTTTTATCGATATCGTAGTTCCACATTTTTTTAGCTGAATCCGATAGCAACTTTTAATCTGACCAGAAGTCAGAGTAACACTATCATGACTATATGACATTTCATTTAATACGAGATTGATCTAATTGTCTACATGTCTACATGATTTCTATTGTCGCATCAACAATACTCATTCGCCCACCAACACCTTCGAGTAGCATTGATTTGTAATCACCACCAGCAGAAGGAGTGGTAAAACGAGCGTCGAAATATACGTCAACGACGGATTGTCTAGTTAAGTCAAAATGTTCCAGTGAAAAGTAAGAAATCAGATCTCCGGTTATAAAATCTAATTGTGATATTTGTAGACTGGTATCTACATTTTGATCACGTGCCATAAATGTCATATGGCAGCGCGTTTGCGAATTTAATCTCGCAACATCCTGGAATGCAATAAATATGTGTCGAGCAGCAAACGTTCCCCTGTTTGATGTAACATGCCATGAAAAATCTCCATTAATGGCACTCTGCAGACTAGATGTTGATGACGTTTGCCATGACAACAATGATTTACTACCTGCAATCATAAATGAATTTTTTTTTTTATTTGAGACGATTGATGGAGTCATTCTTGGTATCCATAATGTAAGTTTTTTTTATATTTACTTTAGCAGCAGCGAGTGGATGTGCAGCAGAGCCTGCTTCTCGCCAGACTGCATCATTATCATCACCTTTTCGCAATAGGACAACTGTGGGTTAATATATTTTATAATATCAAAGACATCACCTGGTCTATCTTTATATCCAGCTGGTTTTAGATCAAGTGTAGTAGCTCTCTGTGTCCTTACTTTAACATACTGATCATGTTCAGCGTGATCATTAACATTCTTAGCGAACATCATACATGGTCCAGCCGATCTTGTATAATCATCTAAATATCTCGCTAACCCCACTATTGTTGTAGCGATCTCAACATTATTCTAAATAAATTCAATCTCTCTATTATCAATCATGTATGTAGCGCTACTAAATAATGCCATAATACCATTATTGATGAAAGCAACTCGGAGATTTGCGTCATATGGCGTATTAGCATCAACATTTTGTAAAACTTATCCTTCTACTTAAATAAATGCCTCAGTGGGTAGGTAATATTTACTCGTATCATGAACCTAAAGTTCGATTCGCCCTCGTTCATATGATTGTATTGTGTTATAGGGATAAAACTGATAATTATTTAGAGAGTCATCTTTGCGCACTGGGGCATCCATATACATAGCTGGGTCCGGTGAAGATTTGAACATTTATTATATATTTCTCGATCTAACTCGCAATCTCGCTCGGGATTTCAAACCACTTCCCGCTATCATTTTGCAGTGATATTTCCCTAAGCATCAATTCCTTCATTTATTCCATCTGCTATTATTTGATCCACCGCATTGCTTATTTTTTTACTAACACTTGCAGGCATAATCACCGTAGATGGCAGTTTTCCCGGTGGTGATCTTTTTCGTAGTCGAAACAGCGTGATTAGTTTTTCCATGGCCTCGGAAATGATTTACCGGCAACATCACCAACAGCTCTAATACCCTTATCACGCATACATCAATAGCTTTCATCGATAATTGTTTTGCGATTGATGTTAATCTTGGAGCCATCCTTGCAAATAACCCTTGAACAATATCGCTAAGACCATTTCCATAATACATCTTATAAACAGGCAATCGTGAATTTACTACGTAGGTCATGGTTGGTTTGTTGTGGCTGTAGTGTATGATTATCTTATCTAATAATTATTTATCTAATCTGGTGACAATCACCGGTGACATTAATCACTATGGTAATCATCAGCAAGTTCATCAATAAATTCTCGATATACAACGATATTCATGATACCACCATCCAATAGTTGTCGGCAGATATCAGCGGCTTCATTAATTAGTTCCGGTGAGTTATTTATAGCTTGTTTACCCTCGATGAGAATTTCTAATCGTGCCATGTCGGATAGAATATTATTAGGACAGGGAACAAGACCACTACCATGAATTCCAGAATGAGAAAATTCCTCCTAACTACTATAACCAGTTGCGCCTTGCGTATCGCGAGATATATCATCAAGTGATCTGTTAAGTTCGTCAAGATTATCATCATCTGGTATTTCTTTTTGTGGAGATGAGAAAGACTCTTGCTTTGAAGATTTTTGTCTTTTTCGTTGCGATTTTTGCTGTTTTAATTCTTCTTCTCGTTGTTTTAAATTCCTCTCTTCGTTGTTTTTATCCTTCCATTTTTTTCGTCGTATTTCTTCCTTTTGCTGTTATAGTATTTCTATTTTTTGTTCTTTTAGGTCTTCGTATTTATTATATGCTTTATTTAACTCATCGAGATATTCTATATACGGTCCACTTGTTGAATCAATTTGGCTTGTGAATGTTTAAACATTGTAAAGTTCATCAGCCCAGTGTTGAGAACCGTTAATGAATGGTTTATGCTTCGGTTTCAACATTCTGTTTTTTTTTTGTATTTTCCTAACGCGTAGCAACAAGTTCGATAAATCCTTTCGGACCACTTTTATCGATATCTGCTAAAGCTTCCTCGGTAAATATACTTCGTAATTCTTCGTCTATTTCTTCATCGGTTTTTCTCGGACCGGATTGCAATCTTGCTTGACCAGGACGTTTTTGTAAAAGTTCTGATGTTTGTTTGGTTTCTTTTGCGATTCTTTAAAGTTCAGGAGGAACACCTTTCTTTGTTTCTTCCTCATCTCCTTCTTTTCCATATATAACTCTTTAGTGGATGTAGTAACAGGTTTGAATGATTGTTCAGCACCGATTACAAAATTGACTTGAGCTTCCTGACGCTGTTGAAGTTTTTGTCTGACAGAATCTCTCACAGGGATGAATGTCTGTACTGCCTCTAATTGCTCTCGAGCTAGTCTAGTTGTTAACGATTATCCTACCATTATTGTTATATCATACGATTTAATTCATAACAACTAACAAAACCACGACAACAAATATGCGTCTGTGTTTCGGTTTCGTAACAATGTTGGTTTTGACATTTTTTTCGCGGTTTTTGAGAAAGCCTTAATTTGACAAACAGACATCTAACATTGTTTGCTTGAAAACTAACTCAATTAGAGATTGTCCGATTCGCGTCTCATACTACTACCTGTTTATCTACGATAGAATATAAATAAACTGACAAAAAGTTAATTTTATCAATAAAAGTTTTTTCTTAACCATTTTGCATTAAATAAAGAGAAGGTCGGATCCAAATACATATAAATGTATGGCGGAAAAAAGATCCCTAAAATGGTACGAGAATCTAACGAAGGTCACTCACATTTTAATACAAAAATGCATACTAATTTGAATTTTCTATCTATTGTATTCTTTACTTCAATATGCTTATTATAGTTTAATCATGATGATAATTAGGACTTTGTATAGCGCCTAATCTTTAGAATCTCTAAGCGCTTTACAAAATATATAATGATATGAATACACAACAGAAAAACAAATAACAAAAACCATGAAATTGGAAAACATAAAACATGCTGAAAACATATAAGATACAAAACATTATTAGGTCTCTACGTTTGTTCCTGTAGTCACAAAAGGTTCGTTTTAAGAGCACTGTTAAAATGGACCACTGCGTCTTTGTGTTTAATTTCAACGGGCAATTCGTTCCACATATCAGGGCCCTGTTTTGCAAAAGAACGTTGTCCACATGACTTCGTTTTCATAGTGGGAACAATGAGTATACGATTGTCAGAAGAGGAGCGTAATTATCTTGCTGGTGTATACACATGGGATAGGCCAGATAGGTATGTTGTACCGAGCAGTGGTGAGGTGTGCTCTCATCGAGGTACTCTAAAGATGATCCGATCAGCTCTATTTTCAACATTTTGAAGTTTCATGAGTAAATATTGAGATGAACCAGACAGAATTGAGTTACAAAATCTCAGTCTTGAAAATAATAATGACCACACAAGTGTTTTAGTGGCATCAACTTGAAGATATTTGCGAATGGAACTGATGCATCTCAGTTCAAGATATGCAACCCCGTAGATGTTTATGTCACGTTGGTGCAATGTGAGAGTACTGTCTAGATTAACACGTAGTTTTGTACTGACTGTGAGAATTTAATATCAGTGCTGGTGTTATTTATTGTCTGAGGTAAAGGATGTGAATGAGAAAGTCTTTGTGTTGTGATCAAAATGGCCTCAGTTTTATCATCATTCATCTGCAGCTTGTTACATCTCATCCATGATTTCACATCAGAAATGCACCTCTCTATGCCATGGATGGTAGCATCAACTTTAGTTGGTTGGCTAGACTTGTATATTTGGGTGTCATCAGCATAGACTTGGTGAGGCACTGGGTGATGATATATGACACTTGAGAGCGGCTGAGTGTAA
This sequence comes from Unio delphinus, assembly GCA_029339505.1. Taxonomy (NCBI): domain Eukaryota; kingdom Metazoa; phylum Mollusca; class Bivalvia; order Unionida; family Unionidae; genus Unio; species Unio delphinus. The sequence continues at coordinate 6,401,295 of JAQISU010000041.1, read as the reverse complement.
AAAATGAATGGAACAGGTCCAATAACAGATCCCTGTGGAACACAACAACACAGATAAACTGGGCTGGAATGTATTAAATTTGTGTCATGTTGACTAAGTAGCACTGTAAGGCTGTATTCTGAATGCCAAATACATGCTGGAGATGGTGAAGTAATATATCATGGTCTATTGTGTCAAATGCTGCAGACAATTCAAAGAGGGTGAGGATTGTAATCTTTCCACTATCCAAAGCAAAGATAATGTCATTCAATACTTTCCGAAGAGTATTTTCAATACTGTGGCAAGAGCAACAGACTGTACATTGATGAAAAAAACTGTTTGAATTCAAATGAGAAACAAGTTGAGTTAGAACAACCTTTTCTAAGATTTTTTATATGAAAGGGAGATTAGAAACTGGGCGGTAGTTCTTTAAATCATTATGGTCAAGTGTTGGTTTCTTCAGCAGAGGCTTTACGATGGCAGTTTTGAAAAATGATGGGAATTCCCCCGAAGTGAGAGTGTATTAATAACATCAGTTAGTGAAGACAAAATTGTGTCTAAGCACTCAAGCAGCCGCGATGTTGGAATTGGATCAAGTTCACCAGACTTTGATGCACTAATCATCATGATTGTCCACACTAAATCATTATAGACATGTTCAAATACTCCTAATGGTTGGCACTGAAATTCTATATCATAACTGTATGGTGACGAGACAATTCAATTTGTGTTATGATGTGAATCTCTAATGGTATATACTTTGTCACGGAAGAAATTTGCAAATAGGTCCGGAAGGTCTACTGGAGAGAAGGTAGTTGGATGTGGTGTACATTTGTTCCTTGACATTAGTTTGTTAGTTATCTAAAACAGCTCTATGCAGCTGGAACTCTACGTGATCTTAGTACTGTAGTGTTATAATTTTGCTAAATGGACTATGTTTGTGACGTTCTTTTTAGCTGTTTCATATATTAGTTTATGAATGGTGAGTCTGGTGGAAAGACAAAGCCTCTCTGCTTTTCGGTGACATTTTAGCAGTACGAAGCTGGTCCCTTACACTGTTATACGATGGAGAACACTTTTGATTGATACTCTGCATTTGGTGGCTGTGGCATGTTTTACAATTAACGCAGGCAGTTATCGAGTTGTTCTGCTGTTGGATGTAACTAAGTTGTTAGGTATTCTTGAATATCATGCATTAATTTGGTTCTATTTACCATACAGAAGTTTCTCTTAGTAGCAACTAAAGGTGAGGGTAAGGGACTGATACGTCGAGATGGCATACAATGCAGAGGTGATCTGATGCAAGTTCATGCAATACAAGAGTGGATTGCAGAATATTATCATCAAGTCTATGAAGAAACCAGTGACCAAGTTAATGGGTTGGTTCGTTAACTCACTATTTAAGGTTGAAAACATGAATTGAATCTAGGAGTTTTGACGTGTATAGGTTTCCAGGACAGTCAAAGTGAAAATTTAAATCTCCAAGAATAATTAGGTTGCCATCTATTGAATTACCATACTCCAGAAGTTTCGTAAACTGCTCCAAAAAGAGATTCAGTAAGCTTTTTTTTCTACTAGGAGGAGGGCGAGACATAAAAAATGGACTCACCATTGTTCAAGTGTGAGTGTTGTTTGGACTAGTTTAAACGATGTGTGGCAGAAATTGAAAGTTGTGTTATACTTAAGGCATTTTATCATGGAATCTTTTGTGATGACAGCAATTGCAGCCAAAAAGATTTTTAAAAATGTCCATAAAAATAAATTGAAAATTTAACATCACCGAAGCCTAACCAAAGTGTCTAGATCGACACAATATTCCTATCAAATTCAGTCTTGTTGATGATTCAGATTTAGGTTATCTTGGGACAGATGGTGCACACAACACAAAATCAAAGTGTATCCCACACAAAGGTGCTAGAATCATAATTATTTGGAGTAGATTAAGTAGGTGTAAATGTATTTTATTATTTTTTGGCATTAAAAAGAAGATTTTTAAAAAAGTGTATTGTACCCTTCGAATATATGTATATGGTGCTTTTAAATGCAGACTGATACTCCATATTAGTTCTATCACGATTTATTATTAACTTTCTGGAAAATATTTGTATCTAACATTATTGCAACATTTGAACCTGAAGTCGTTGATTTTATTTCTAATGCATCTGCAAAACAATCGTCCGATAAAATAATGACAAGAAATAATGACAACCTGGACTGCCGAGTGGTCAAAAGCGATCGCCTTGTACAGATCACTGCAATCTCCATGTGTGTATCTGAGAAAGTTTGCCAGTAATTTCCCGTGTGTCGGTGTTTTCTCTCGGGCTTTTTCTCCACTACTAATACTGGTCACATTATAAATTGTATCTCGAGCTGGGAATTGGAATTATACCCAACATAAACATCAACATAATGATTAGCTGTATATTCTTGTGTGAACTATCCACAGATGAATGGAAGAGTATGGTATTCAATTGATATCATGAAAGAGATCGACCATTTGAGGGTTGGGGGCGGACAGAGGCCTGCAACAATAAAATCATGATGCCGTGTCGAAATGTTTCCTAACACAAGCATCCAGGAATGTGCGAACTCGTGAAACCCACCCCCACCCCACTCTCTCTCTCTCTCTCTCTCTCTCTCTCTCTCTCTCTCTCTCTCTCTCTCTCTCTCTCTCTCTCTCTCTCTCCTAAATGTCTGCTGTAACTGCACAGCTACCACCTAAACATTAGTCAGTTCCCAGTGATACATGCCTCGCTAGACAGTTTAATTGTGTTACTTTTAACATCTGGTCATCGTTCATTCATTTATTGATTACACTATATACTTATACAGCATGTGGAGTAATAAATACAACAACAAATGTTCCAATAGTTTTGTGATGTTTGGTAATAAACTCCATTACTCCATGCCAACCAGACTGGTTTGGGATACAGTTTACTTATTACTCATCAATGGAGGGGTTTGCGATTAGTCACAAGTGGAGAGAGAGAGAGAGAGAGAGAGAGAGAGAGAGAGAGAGAGAGAGAGAGAGAGAGAGAGGGGAGAAGGAAAGATATGTGTTTGAAAATTAATGTAGCCTAAATATGAAAATTAACAAGCCCATCATGTTTGCCCCTCTCCCCCTTTTTCGAAAAATTTAAATGACAGTCATGGAGAGAGAGAGAGAGAGAGAGAGAGAGAGAGAGACAGAGACAGAGAGAGAGAGAGACAGAGAGAGAGAGATATTGCACACATCTGGATGGATGTGATAGAAAACATTTGGACTTAGCGTCAGTATTCAATTTAACAGTAACTCAGGTTGGACATTTTTTTAACACAAATTCAATAATTCCAACAAGGTTGCTTCTGGAAGTGAATCAACCGCGAAACATATTATATATAGAAAAGTTCATGAAGAGAGATGGCGTAATCTTATGTGTATGTGCTAAATTTACCACCAACAGATGTGCCGAAATACACGTGCATTTGATGAATTTTCATAAAACAAACTGAAACATCCTACCTTGTTGTACCAAAGCTATTCGCTATGAAAGCTACAGTGTATCCAAACATTGCATTTTCTTCTTCCTGAAAATATATCGGCTTTCTAACATCCACATTGAATGTCCTGACCTCATCCACAATAACCCAGACGAATATATTGAATACAATTCGATGATTGACCAAACCGAACCTTGTGTTCATTTTTTTATCTCTCATTCACATTAACAAACGAAATATCAACAAAGATGATAAAATGTGTACGCCTCTTGCTGAAATGAGTGTCGGAAAAGGACATCCATGCATCTCATATTTTCGTATATTCTTGTAATACCGTATACACTAATATATAGGCACACTCATGGATTGAATGGTAGCAATATTCCTAAAGGGTGTCTGCCATTCTGACATTATAGATAACATGACATACAGATGTTACAACATGATGTGGAAGATAACACAAACGATTCTGTAGATTTAAAACTTGCATTAGAGAAATACATGCGTTTCAGAGGAGACAGTAGCTTTCTAGTGGAAAAAAACAGCGTGTTGATGCTGATGTTGATAAGTGGTTATAGGGAAGTGTGTAGGCTAATTTAATAGTCATGAACTGGGATTTTGAAACCACTCATGTATGTTTGAGTATTAGAAAGGTTAAACCTTACAACTTGTAGAGGCTTCTAATTGGCCAACCACGTCCTCCTACGAAAGCGAAAACCAATAGTGTCAAAAAAACAGAAATAGAGAGAGGGTGAAACCTACAACATTAAGAGGTTTCTATTTGTCAAATCAAGGCCTACTGCGAAACAGAAACAAAAAGTGTCTAAAAACAGAATTAGGGAGAGAGCATGAACTCTACAAACATATTTTTTAACCATGTTTGAAAAAAGGAGTGGGTGAAACCAGGCGTCTATGCGCCTATTTGATAAACGAAGGCCTGTTACGAAACCGAAAAAAAGTGTCAGAAAATGAAATTGCCTCTGACGTATTTGTTGTTGGGATTTTGTTATCTGCTATAGTTTAAACTGAATATATGATTAAGTCCGATACGATGTCTTGATCTAGGGTCTTGCAAATTTATCGTTACAAATCCATATGGGATTCACTGAGCGTGACTAAAACAATTCCTACATTTATTATAATCCATGTTACCATCGCACCAGATTTCATGAATATTTCTAAGTGTATGTTTGTGAACTCCAATAAACATCACCAGGATATTACAAATGTCCCTGATCACTTTTGGTATTTGTCTATATCGCTGGATAACATAAATCACATCAGTATTTTTATGCCTACCCCATGAAAATATCCTGGCATGACTTTTTTTGGTTGTCTGGCATCACATCATTATATACTGGATTGTTTATACTTCCATCAATAGAATGAATACTCGTAGTTTCTTGATATCGGTTATAAATTAAATCATATCCTCACCGGTTATTGATTTTGCTCTCTCGTTAAAATCCTTGAGTACATGGTAACATCGCTGATTGTCTACGCTCGTGGTTACCAAATATAGTTTATCCCATTTCATCCGTCTCGTTATCAGACTAAGAAACAATTGCGTTTTTTTTCCGCTTGCAGATGAGCCATTTTAATCATTCTGATTGAATTCGGCAACATCGCATGATATTTAACAGGTTCCGTCGTCGGGAAACTGAATAATCAATTACATTCATGTTATTATAAATAAATTATGGATCTATATTGTGTTAAATGTAAGACGCGAAATAGCACAAACGACTTGACAACAATTACAACTAACAATTACAGATCAGCACTTACCGGTAAGTGTGTACAATGTGGTACAAGAAAATTTAGATTTAATTTTGTGAAATCAGGTAATGATTTTCTAAAAAAAAAAACGAGGAGGTGATATTGCAGCAAAATTGACAAAACTTCCCGGGACTCTAGGGGTCAAATACCCAGGAGAAAAACATCTTTCAGGATACAATTACTGTGGCCCTGGAACCAGACTCGATATCCGACTTGATAGCCAAGACCAACCAAGATCGGTATATGAATATGGAATCTATTTATTATTCCCCAAGAGGATACTGGAGAGGTAAATCAGCAATTGACAAACTCGCCAGTGCGGTAAAAGTAAAAAAAATTACTGCAGCAGATTGGTTATCGAGACAAGCGATATGACAGATTTATTTACCACCGCCTAAACAAATTCAATTCGCACATTTTGATGTCATAGTTCCAAATGAAGTTCATCAGGCTAATATATTATTTCTGACGCATTATACTGTCAATACAGGAACATACAAGTATATCTTAACTGTAGTTGATGTTGCGAGTAGATACAAAGAAGATGAACCTTTGTTGACCAAGGCGGAATCCGAGGTATCCGATGCATTTGAATGAATTTATCGACGAGGACCTTTACAGTGGCCATATATATTACAGGTTGATCCTGGCAAGGAATTTAAGGGTGTAGTGTTATCAACGATGAAGCATCATAATGTCACCATCAGACGGGGACATACTGCAATACACCGCGATCAGGCAATTGTTGAACAATTTAATTGAACACTCGCTGCGCGGTTATTTGGATATCAATATGCGAAGGAATTTATCGGGGGTAAACGATCATGTGAATGGGTCAAGAGATTACCGAGTGTGATAACTGCTCTAAATAATGAAATTACTCGAACAATTAATATGAAACCTATTACACGAAAAACAACGAATACTCGGTAATGTCACTGTGAGATATTAATATGAACTAGGTGAACTTGAAGGTGGTAAAAAAAAGAGGTACTGATCCTAATTAGAGTGTCATCGCATAAAATATCTAACATAACAAGATCCACGGGTAGACCTGCATAGATTATATTCAACTGCTCCACAGCGTGGATTTACACGTGAACAGTTACAAGTGATACCCGAGGATACACAATTACCGCCACGATCACTGAACTGGAACTTCAGCGTCTATTACACTCTAGACAGGAAAGCATAACATTTTCTCTTGTATGACCAAGACCGCTATTTTTTCTGTTTGCGGTAAATTAGCGAAGATCTTTATCCGACCACGACCATACCATTATACAATTACAGCTAGCGCAGTGATTCTTTTGTTATTGTTTCAGTATCATTATAAACTCTACATCAATATTAAATTCTCTATTATTTTTATTATCTTGTTGTTTATAACCAGTGAGTTTTTTCTGACTATACCATCGTTGACAATATCGCTGATTGTGGTGTCATTAGAATCTATAACAACTCTACGAAGTTGATTTAATTTCGTACTCGTGACACTGCGAGATAAACTAAATTCAACCACTCGATGCGATCATCTACGATCCAAACAATTGTATCAGTGATGGTAAAACCCTTGAGATGAGTGTATTATTATTGCGTATCCTAGTGTCCAGGGAGATTTGTCATTTAACACGAGTGTTTGTTTTTCAGTCTGTCCAGGAATATCAACTTCAATATTCTGTCTTCGTGAATCAGTTGGTTTATAATGGCACTGGAAGTGTTACGAATTTTTCTTTGTATAATTTAAACAAACGCGTTTGAAGTGTCTCTGACTATCTTTGTACTTGCCACTATCAAATCGTTTGGTCTCCACGCTTCCCAAATATCATTTAACTGGGTTTCTGAAATTGTTTCACGCGCTATTTCACACTGGATTTTATCCGATTGCAATCTGATTAATCTCTTGAACTCACTTAATTCTGGATCAAGAGATCTATGATCAGTATTAATTTATTCATAATAATCAACAAAATTCTTCAGCCACTTATGTGGAGACAAACCGAAAAAATGGTGGTGGTGGACCATGATCTCCACACATATCAGCTGTATTTTTCAGAAACAACCACTTAAGAAACTTTTTTAATATATCTAACGACACTGTGCATATTTCGTCAATAATAATGATTTTTGGAATATATTTCTCACCCATTCGATCACGAGTCAAGGCGTCGCCTTTATGCTGAAAGAACCTGTGATAAGTTGTTTCATCTCTCTTGCAAATTTGTGTGTGGGTGTTAGCACAGTCATATCTGACTTTGTTCGAAATAATTCGATAACACGAGTCGTCTTCCCTGACCCGTCACATCTGTTTAAGTAAACGGTTTTATATCTACATGGATAAAGAAGGTGAATTCAATGGTTGTTATATTTGATTATTTTTCATGCAATTATTTTCAACCGAAACATCTGCTGATTTAAAATAATCGTGCGACATTTCTTGTTTTATTCTCCATGATTCCCAACACTCATCAGAATTTGTAAAACGAGCCACTGCTTTTTTATGTTTGATATCTATATGAAATGAATAAGTGGCTACTCTTACTGCGGTATCAGGAAATCTATTTAGCATCGATAGCAAATTGATAGGAACATAAGCCGGCATTGACGGTCTTAGATATATGTATTGTGGAGAGTCGCCATCAATGTAGCTAACAATTGTACCAATTTGTTTTCCATCAGACAAGTAGGCATTTACATGATTGACATATATATCCTAGGCTATTACATCCACGATTATAAAATTGTATTCAGCATCATCTAGAATTAATCGTATCAGTCTTTTACAATCGATCAAATACCGTAATAACACTATTGGTACCCAATGTTTTTCAGATATATGTCTACCTATCCAAACATAACAAATTGGATGAAGTCCTTTAGCGAATTCAAAATGATTCAACACGTGCGAATCCGGTTAGATCAAAATCTGGTAGTGATCCATTAATTGCAACTCGTTTCATCTCGTGGGTGGAATGCCTAAATCGTTTAAAATACCCAGCATACTCTCCATTACCGAGGAAACTCCCTAAATAACACGCAACCATATCAACCGAAATAACGTTTCTAGGATCATATTTGGTATTCCATAATCCACCGTGTCCGTATTAAATACAACTAGCTTGAACATCTAAAAGAAATGCATATTGTCTAGGCTTCCACATATTTTTCTCTCTCGCGAAATGAGCTGCAACTGACGGGACTGTAAAACAGTTTGTTAGTAATTGCTCGTTATTATCCGTTGAAAATTTCTCAGCGAGTTTTCTCATCTCACCGTGAAAAGATTCCATTCTGTATATTTCACCATTAGGTCTTACAAATTGATCAAATTTACCATCTTGTTTTTCAAAACACTGAAATAACCACACTGACACATGATCGTTTTTACTTAGCGCGTGAATAAAATCAAACAAATTCCCCCTCCCATAGTTCTGTTAGGAGAACTCTACCGGAAGGTTTTTTACGGTTCTATCGCGCGGAAATATTATTACTGCGTTATCCCACGCGTGTGCATTATGATCAATGATCTTGATTGGAGCCCCGTTTTTTTATATATATTTCGATTTGTATAATACGTCTCCTGTTATCGTCGGTTACTGTTATTGGGAATCTTAATATTTTTTCTACCTTAGCCACATTTTGAATTTTGGCTACAGAATCCTTGATTGTTAGCGCCCATTTGTTTTTTGTTACGTCTTAGATCTGTTAACTTTTTTCCACGCAACGCATTTGTAAAATGCTCTATTACTCGTTCGGCTACACAATGTATCCTTGAGTCTGTCAACGGCGACAGTTTCATAAGTTTTAATTTCTCAACACTTGGTTTTTCATTTACCGGAATAATCGCATAAACAGCTGCGGTCACAGGATAAGTTCGCTCGTAATACGGTTTGTCAATTCCAGTCAATATTACCGGATTTGGAATCTTGACTCACGATGACAATGTTTTTTCATTTATTAGCATAGGATCGAATTTATCACGAATAATCCACTTTGTTGTTTCTGATAGTATACTGAATTTCACTCTGGAAAAAATACTTTCGGTTTCAAGAGACGTTATTATTCTCGCCGCCCGTTTGTCGTTCATGTTAGCATCAACACTACCAGCGATTCGAAATGTTGACCAACAGTGAGATGCTCCATCGCGCTTAAATTCGTGAAATGCATCATTTATTTTACCGATTATGCTTCTATCATTTAGTAGACCCTTATTTCGTGCATCTATATAGACTCTATAGAGATTGAATTTAACATTTTTCCAGGGCTTGATTTTGGATAATCTCTCTAACTCCTTCATATTATAATTAAAACAAGTATTTAAAAAAGAATTTATATATAATGAATCACTGTAAATGGCTTGTGATAGGATCAATAACCGTTTGTAACAAATCGTTCAGAAACGAATTATGTGGATGTCATTCACAGAGTGTGCGACAAGGAAGCTTAGGTCCGAAACCCTGTATACGATGCCAAGTATATTGTATGACCCTTATGCCAAGTCATTCAAATTGATTTTCAGAAACTCTTGTTTGATGTTGAGCAGACCTCAAGGTGACAATAAAGTTTCATCAAAAACCACCAAAATTTCACTCAAAGCTCCACAAAATCTAGTTTAAATCTCCTAAACTTGGTTGAATGAATTCTTAAATTTGTTACACAAGTAATGACCACAGGTACTCCACGCAAGCTTGATGTGAAATAACAAAATAATAATAATCTAAAGGAAAAAAATCAAGCAGAGTGATAAAAACACCTTAGATTACCCCTATGACCCATTTTGACATAGGACCCTATCTATCATACTATATAAAAAGAGAAGATTCGTAACTTCCAAATACTTGGTTCCACTCATGACACTAGATTTCATTCTGCTATTTCCGTATATAAAAGCATATGACTATTCTGTATGGCTCGTTTTACTCCTGAGATATTTTTCTATTCATCAAGCCATTGTTGACTTTTCTGCGTTGTGCCAAACGGAAGTTACGGCTTCAGAAACGTGCATTGTTCATAAATTTTTCATCTTATGACAAGTGCGAGCTCATGTGACAACCATTGAAAAGAGCTACATGTATTATGAATAACCTTTTGAGCCAATCCTATTTCGGAGTTGACGTGTGTGCCTAATAGTTTAACTGTTTTGAACTGATTGTTTACGATATGTGCATTGAAGTAGAAAATGTCGAATTCTTCATTTGATCAGGATTCCAACAGTTGAATCGAGTTAATATTAAGTAAAAACTTACTTTTGCATTTACCACTGTTTTGTAATTTAAAAATTCGTGTATCGTAGAGTCGAAAACAAGGTAAACGTAGCTACTTGACTGATTTGACAACACTGGGTAGAGTTCACATGCCAAACAATTTATGTTGGGAAGACTCAAATAAACAAGAGCGTAAAAAATAAGAACATTCTGTGGCTGTGGGAAAATGGAGTAAATCGAAAGATAATTATTTTAAATCCGAAACCGCTTAGGTACCAAAACTGAAATGTTTTTGAATGGTTTTGTAATGTGGATGCCAACAATACCCCACTTACATTTCACGCCTTAGAATATGGACTATTAACTTATGTTATCTTGAAATAAATCTGTGTTTAATAATTATTGCAACTTTTAAATGAAGATGTACACTGCTTTAAGTTATAGTTAGCTTTCCTACTATATACACATCTAACAAATCTAACAAATATTGTCCCCCTCATAGCTTTGGACAGACCATTGGTAGCTATCTTCAAAATCTTGTTATCACTGTCCCTCCAAAATGATGTTTTCAATAAAAAGTGTACCTTGGACATCCAATGTGGGAGGCCTTCTTGAAAATCTTCTTGCCACTCCTGTGTATCATATTAACATTGAGTTTCCAACTAAAAGACTTTTAAGGATAGTCCTAAATGACGATGGTGCACAATTAAATATGGCTATCATGTATCCATCTAACATGATCCATCTGCTCTAACATTTTCCATCGTATAACATCCACAAGTCATACTGTGAGTAATCTAGCTTAGAATCTGGCGCCATTTTCTATAAGACTGGGATGATAATTTTATTATGAATTATAATGAATATGTGAGGCCAAGTTCAAATTGATGACCCACCCCCACCCCGGTCTGTTTTCTTGGAAATAAAATGGTTCATATGCATAGAAAGCAAGGACACGTTTTACACAGCAGTGATGTTTTTAAAGCAAATTTTAAACTTATATGAGCGGACTTAAAGATGTGATACTAAAAATGATAAAACTGTTACAGATATTTATTTATTTTATTTACCAAAACAGTGTAATAAATATAATGGAGAACATAAAATGTATTTTTTTTTGTTTTTATATTATTGAACACAAGGTATCAGGATTTTACATATTACCCTACATCACCACCTGACCTGGCGAATGGGGCATGATCTTGAATTCTTTTGTGTCCTGATCTCTACATGTGTTCCCTATACAACACGCACACACATGCACACACAGACACTTACTTACAATCACAATTATTGTACACAAAGTCATGCTCGCATACAAACCCCAAGATGTTTGAAATTGCATTTTAAAAAAAGTAATAATAAATATATAAATTTTAAAAGTAATAATAATAATAATAATAATAATAATAATAATAATAATTCATGTACCAAAAGTTGATAATAAGGTCCACTTTCTTTTAAACTCGTCACTTCTGTTATTCACTTTGGCGACATATTTTTCCAGCGTTTTATATGATAAAACACAATTTTTATAATAGGCAAGAGTTGGGTTTTTTGATGCACAACGTGATCTGTATATAACATATTTTGCAAGCAAAATTACGAAGTTAATAAGATCGTCAAAGTTGTTATTTTCTATAAAGACATCTTTTCGTGTAATTCAAAAATTTGGGTCAGAAGTTTGGATCCATTCTACCAAGTTTTCAAAAGTTTTCAGTAACTAAACAGTCATAAAATAAGTACTCAATTTCTTCTATTCCCTCATTACAAAAGGTACATTTATCATTATCACTTAAATTAATCTTTTTTAGAAACTGGTTTGTGGCAATATTTCTGTGGAGAAATCTATAGTTAAAGCTAAAAGTTTTGTGTCTTTTGTACAAGATCTAGCCGAAACAAAAGAGTTGGTCCATTCATTTGTACCAATCGCACACTCCAGCTGTCTGGACCAAGTTTCCTGTTTACCATTTGGCTTTATTATTTTGGTTCTTATCAGGTCTTTATAGATAAATCTATTCTTTGCTCTTACCCTAAGGAGGGATGTTTTGTCCAAAGCTACAAGAAAACTATTTTCACTTTCAAAGAAAGTTTTAATTTTCTTTTTCCACATCACTGAGATCTTTGAAATAAGAGCAAAGTACTGTATGAAATTATTTGTTTTTGTTTTTTGTTTTATTTAATCAAAACTTAATAGCGACCCTTGTGCATCAAAAAGATGTTGAATAATTACAATACCAATTGTTCTCCACCTTGTGTATGATTTAAAATTATCTGCAGTCACTAAATTAAGAATATCTTGAGACAAGTATTCATTGACAGTAGATGGTTCATTTTTCCATTGAGATAACGCATAAATAACATCACGCCAAAAATATTTTTAATTAATTTATAAATTACTTTTAATTTAGTTTTTCCTAATGAAAGTACCAGCATACCTTTAAATTTTCCAAATATTTGTTCAGAAACCAGTTGTTGCCATAAGCCATCTTCGTTTATTAAGAGGCGCTTAATCCAGGAAAGTTTTGTATAACACACAAATGAATGCAAGTGAATCATATTTAATCCCCCTTCCTCAAAAGAAGCTATAAGTGTGTCTCTTTTAACTCTCTCAGTTTTACTGCCCCAAATAAACTGGAAAAATAATGTATTCAGTTCCTTTTCTATATGGGGTGGAGGATTTAGCAAAGCTGCAAAAGATGAATGAATTTAGGAAAATGCAAGGACTTTATCAAAGTAATTTTTCCAATAATGGATAAATTTCTTCTACTCCACCAGCCAAGCAGTTTCTTAACTTCCTTAAACTTCATCGAATAATTAAGCTCTACCATATCCTCCAAGTTCAAAGAGAAATATACTCCCAGCAATCTAAAATTGGACATTGACCAGTTAATATCAATTTCTGGACATATTTTTTCATTAGAATATTTTTTGTTTCCAATCCAAATTGCTTTCGATTTCAAAACATTGCAGTACAGACCTGACACCAAAGCAAAATCTTTTAAAATCTGCATGGTTGTCCTCAAGGACAAATGAGAACCATCTAATAATAGAAAAGCATCATCAGCGTACTGCCCTAATTTGAACTCCATTTCATTATAAAACATGCCTGTAACATCTGTTTTTTATTCTTTAGTTCTATTGCAAGAAGTTCGATCCCTATTATAAAACGTAGGGTGATAAAGGGTTTCCCTGGCGACAACCTCTCTCCAAATTGAAAAATCGGGATAAATGTCCATTATTAATAACACAACTTTTTAAATTATTGCAAAATAGCCTGAAACAGTGACAAATTGATTCTCCAAAGTTAAAAGACTTCAGAGCAGTTTCCAGAAAGTCCCATTCAACTGAGTCATAAGCTTTGTCAAAGTCTATCTATCTAGGAGAAGACCAAATTCATTTTTTTCCTCAAGGTATTGCATCAGGTCATACAACAGTCTTGTATTTTCACCAATGAATCTCCCTTTCATAGAACCTTTTTGAGTGTCACTGATAAGAGACGGGAGTACTTTTTTTTAACCCTATTAGCAATTGACACTGAAGCAATATTGTAATTCACATTAAGTAGAGAGATTGGTCTCCAATTTTTTAAAAATTTCCTGTCTTTATCTTCTTTTGGAATACACGTTACGATACCCTGAGACTGAAATTCTGAAAAATGATTCATATCGTATACAGTATTTAGAGACCTAAAGAGAAAACCGCCTAGGTCTTTCCAAAAGAATTTGTAAAATTCTACCGTAAATCCATCAGAACCAGGGCTAGTTTCATTTTTCATATTTTTTAGTGCTAAACCACATTCCTCAAACGTTAACTTACCTTCACATGAACTTATTTCAAAATCTGAGAGTTTGTTTATCATAGTTAGAAAAGTGGTTACGCGTTTGAAAGATACATTTGTTTTTACTTTGGTATAATTTTTCATAAACGTTTTTCTGTTGATTTAATATTTGTTTTGAATCTGTTATCCTTGTTCCATCTTCCTTAGTTAACTCTTTTATTGTTTTGTTTGTGTAATTTCTCATTTCGAGATTAAGAAAATATTTAGACTTTTTTCCCCAGATTCATACCATCTTGCCTTAGATCTTAACATTAAACCTTCCACCTCTTTTTTCCTCATTTCTTCTAACTCCGCTTGCTTTTTGTTCAATTCTTTCATCGTAGAAGGGTTATTATTTTGATTCACTAAAGCATGTAAGGTATTTATTTCAGCTTCCATTTCCCTGAAATTTTGTTTTTTCCTGTTTTGCTTTAGCTTGTGAATACATAATAGATTCTGATCTTATTATCATTTTAAGAATTTCAAAAAACAATTGATTATTACATGTTAGTTTCACCTGAAGTGGGTTTTTCTTATCACCTTCACAATAATATTCTTCTACTGTGTTGGTTATACATTTTTTAACCAATTGAATATAATCATTTTGCTTTAATAGCTTTGAATTGAATTTCCAGTATCCAGGACCTCTCGGTGATGCAGATATAGATAATTTTAGTGTTATTGCTGAATGATCTGTTTTATAGCCAGGAATAATAGAGGCGTCCATACAATTTGAAAACATGTCCTCAGAGATTAAAAAATAGTCTAGTCTACTCTGTTTCACAGGGCTTGCCTGATGCCAAGTAAATACTCTACTGTCAGGATTGACTTTCTCCAAGGATCCAGTAAATCTAGTTGATTATTGATGTCCTGGACTGCTGCTCTGGCCATGGAGTGTTTATCATGCAAAATATTATATGAGTCAAGCTCCATGTCCTGAACTACATTCCAGTCACCACAAATAATAACAAAGGAATTTTCAAAATTTATAATATCCTCTTTCGAATTTTTAAAAAACTCAGTATTATCATCATTATGACCATATAAATTCACTAGTGTGAATCTCTGTCCATTAACTAATAAATCTAAGAGACTGTATCTGCCCTGACAATCACATCTGTTTCTAAGAATAAGAAATTCAAAATTATTTCTAAACAGGATAGCAACACCAGCACTACTGCTAGATTTATGGCTAACAACACACTTATATCCCCATTCAGCCTACCAATACTTCTCAGTCTCAACTGTACTATGTGTCTCTTGTAAGCATATAATAGATGCTTTCTTTTGTTTGAGCCAGCAGAAAATATCTCTTCTTTTGAGATCAGAACTATGCAGACCCCTAACGTTCATTGACAAAATTTTAATTTGATTATCCATTGTTAAATCTTGTTTTAGGTAAAACTTTCACAGAGCTTATATAGACATGCATCACAGAAGCATTATTATTAAAAATGTTCACATACACCTTGGGACACACTCTCACACACATAACCACATAATGCTTAAAAAATCGATAAGTGTAGTACAGTATCATGCACCATTGGTTATATATATAATGTTGCCCAATATAGTAATACATGAACTATGTTCTACGCTGGAGTGTTGGTATAATTAGTAAATATAAACATCAATACAGTGCGACTGAGAAATAATACTTTTTGTCCATTGATTCAAGATTGAAATACAATATGCATATTTCAAAATTTTAGATACAAAATTATAAGAACATTCTTACCATTTACAGGCTTTGACCTTTTCCGAAAATCACTTTTCTAATTTAAATATATATAATTAAAATTAAAACTATGCATATCCATTTTGGAACAAAGTTCTGTACCTCCAAATGTATCCAGAATCAATATGGAAAAAAAAACATTTTGCTTATAAATTGCGATTTAGTGTTTCACTAATGTCGTCAAAAAGGTCAAATTTGTACCTTTTTCCCGCTTTTGTTTTTGCATACACACTGCAATTGAAGTACCAGGCAGATTCAATTATTGGATGGGAAGTTAATCTATTTATGAGACCCATGTTTTGTCTAGTAACATCTTCCACTATTCTTACATTACATTTGTTCTTGAAATCCCTTTTCCTCTTGGCGATGTTAACTTTGAATTCTGCGTTCCAAAATTTCACAATTAATGGTTTAGGGACACCATTCTTCCCAGGGATCCGATGTATTGCGAGAATATCTCTCATCTACGTCATGACCTGTTACATTCTTCACCATCTCTACAAACTTTGATCTGATATTTTCATTTTGTGATTCAGGCAAGTTGAAAATTTTTATGTTATTTTTCCTTTAGTATTGCTAATTGTGGTGTGCAATCTTCATGGCTTCTTTGGAACAATCTGTATTTTTTTTCATTTCTTCTTTTAGTTTTTCACTTTATTTCTTAGAATCAACTAGTTCTTCTCTTAACTGGCTATTTTCGAAATTCATTGATTCTATTTTTCCTCTAACTCTTTTGTTTTTTTTAAATTTGTTCGTCCACTTCCTTCATCAGTTCGATTTTCAGTTTCTCAAACAGCTTGGATACTATGTCGGACACTAATCCACCTAATTCCTCTCTGGTCACTAATAAATTAATACTAGTTTTTATTTCGAGTAGATCCCTCTGGATTAATTCAACACAACTCACCTCTTCATTAGTAACAGTCGAATCCTGAGAGCATGTAGTTGACCTTGTTAGTGGTTTGCTGGTTTCCTTCCTAACACTCTGAAAACTACTATTCAATGTAGACTGAACAGTTTTCTTTGAATTGCTCATTTTGTCAGTTAAGAGAGTTCAGCTCACTTATTGTATTCTATACTGTCTCAATGAAAATGTATAGAAAGTATTGTAAATTGTGCAGATTAATGAGTATGAGGGTCTCCTCAAAAAGGTGTAAATTAACACCAGGTTACACAAACCATAAAAATGAGACTCATTTTTAAAAAAAAAACTTTCACAAAACTACAAATTCTGCACGAGACACATAATCCACAGATGAAATGGATCTTTAGATTGAAAATAAAAAGCTTCACATAGATGCTGGACCGAAGATGAAACTCTACATCACATTGCAAACTTTAAATATCACCAACATTTTGGGAGAGATTTTCTTAGCTACTTTCACTGGCGGCCATCTTGCCGGTTTCTAAAATGTAATTTTAAAAAAAAATGGAATAATGATTGTGACAAAAGCATAATGGCTGCCATGTATGGGTTTAACCCCCAAAATATTTATTCAAATGTGCAGATTGCATTTTGTCCAAGTGTAGCGGCAGAAGGGCTCAGCACACCATTTATTCCAGGTCTTGTTTTGCTAAAATAACGGTTATTTTTTATTTCATCAACGAAGATAAAAACTTAGGTTTTCACGATTAATTAACCGTATATTTAATATATAAATGGCAAATTTCGGACAAGCACAAGTCACTAGATTAACTAGAGAACAATTGGCTGCGATTAAGAAATTTCTCCCGGTTAGAGATTCTTTTCGAGATAATCTACAAGCGAAACAACAACGAAGATTTGATTTTAAAGCTGATACTGAACAATTATTTAAACCGGTAACTATAGCTACTGAAAAGGTTGTTACAGCTACTGAGAAACTTGGTACAGCTACTGAAAAAGATGGAATACCAGTACATGTACTTGAAAAAAAGCAAAACGAGATCAAAACAAACAAACAAATATCTAAAATCTCTTCCGGGTGATATAATCGCCGCACAAACTCCCCAAATTCAACCTGAACCTCAATCAGAATGAGCTGTTGCTGATATATTGAAATATATCGACCGGAAGAAACATTTACTTAAAATGCAATGGATGCAATTTGGGATAATTCTACGTTTGATGAGTTAGATGATTTTGCATGCAAAACATTTTCTACGAGGTCGATATATTTGAATCCTGGATATGAAAAACCGGTAAAAGATTACGAGGCATGGCATGAAAAGGTATATTTAGCATAATACGGTGGAATAACAACTTCAAAGGATGATCCTAATTTTATCGCGTATATGAAAAAATAGATGATATAAAAAAAAGTCTACCATCGTATTAGGCATCTCAACTACCTGATGAAATATAATCTTTTAGAATGGTGGCTCCTTCGACACAGGGTGCAACAGGTGTAACCGGTAAAGGATTTTCTCAAAATATTACTCCTTCTAAAATCTATGGTAGTGGTCTCGTTTCTTGTTCAAGAAGTATCATTGATGATATATTAAAAGTTCTCATCGGGGGGAAATGAGTTGGAATTAATTCCCTGCAGATAATTAATGAAGCAGCTGATATCTGCCACCGACTATTTCAGGGTGGTATAATGGATATTGGTTTATATAACAAATTCATTGATGAACTCGTTGATGATTATTATAGTGATTAATCTGATGATTTTGTAACCGATGATTAATCACTGATTAGATAAATAACATTTAAATAAAATGAACATATATCGTAATCATAACAGACCTACTACTGTTCAAGTCGTGCACTCACGGTTACCTGTATATAAAATATACTACGGAGATGGATTTGGTGATGTTATCAGAGGACTATTTACTAGAATTGCTCCAAAAATCATACCTGACCAAAGAATTATCGATGAAAGCTATTGGTGTTATTCGTTATAAAGGCATCGGTGCAGTTGGTGATTTCGCTATTAGCGCATTTAATGCCTTCCAAAGAGACGCTTATGTCGTTAGTTCGAAAAAACAAAACCCAGCATCGGTAAAACTACCGTCTACTGAATTGATGCCACCTCGGGTAAATAATGTAATCAACGATATAGTAAATCAAAAATTAGCTCCGCTACACAATTATCGATGATTAATCGTGATGATGAATCTCAAAGAAATATTGTTGCAAATTTCATCGCTGGTTCCGATTTTAGAAGATCATGATTTAGATCGACGACTATATAATAAAATGTTCAAATCGATTTCAGATGAAGCCTTTGATATGGATGCTCCTGTACAAAAAATGATTCTGTACGCAATTATCAATTTTTCTCATACAGCACCATAAAACCTAATTCCAGATCACGAATTGAACTTCGGTTTGATGATACATCTAAATACTTCTTACCATGTGAAGCTTTCATCGAGGTGGAAGGTCAACTATTACAAAATGATAATACTCAGTATCCCAATCTTCCAACTACCGCAGTTGGGTTTGTCAACAATGGTATAACGGCGTTGTTTAGTATCGCACAATATATATTTATTTCTAATAAGATCGAATCTATCGACAACGACGTTGATGTTGTAACTACAATATTAGGGCTGGCGAGATAGTCCGATGATTTTATACGATCTGCCAGTCATTCATTGATGTTCGCGAAGGATATTAGTGATAACCAAAAAAAGTTACAGATGCTGATGCTGATGTTGAAGATATTGTTGTGAATACTAATCCTAATTTCAATATTGGGTTTGCAACGCGAAAAACAATGTTAGACCGCAATGAAAGATTTTCATTTGTGATTCTGTTGTCTCATATATTTGGATTTTGTAGAGATTTTAGGCGAGTTATCTTTGGAGCTAGTCATACAAGTAGTTCTTATGAGAAAATCGAATGACAATGATGCACTCTGGCATGGTGATGGTAGAGTAAATTTATCCAAGCTTGCATTATGGATGCCAATTATGACTCCATCACTCGCTGAAAAACAACGGTTGTTATCTTTTATGGATGAAGGAGGAAAATCATTGTTGTCATGGTTGGATCTTACAACAGCTACTACAACAAATACCACAGTTGGTACGTTAACTTGGCAGGTCGCGTTAACAAAATATATCTTCCCGCCCAGATACATTTTTATCGCGTTGCAAAATAAATAACGAGTAGATTGAGCTGATAAACAAACACGTAGTCATATGATATTTGATAATTTGAAGGTCAGTGAGGTATCATTGCGAGTAAGTAATCAACAGGAAC
The DNA here is from genome assembly GCA_029339505.1 of Unio delphinus. Lineage (NCBI taxonomy): Eukaryota > Metazoa > Mollusca > Bivalvia > Unionida > Unionidae > Unio > Unio delphinus. The sequence continues at coordinate 6,381,103 of JAQISU010000041.1, read as the reverse complement.
CCGCCGAAAATATTCTCATCGATTATCCTAATAATCAAGTAGCTCGTGTATATCATCGTCAGTGGTCCTATATGGGGTGTGATCAAAATATTGATACTGAACTACAAATATCACAGTTGGATTTCCAAAATTTGTATTCTATCTATTACTTTTCATTGCAACATCTTGATTTGTCTAGACATTCCGTCGTCGATGTAAAATTTCAAGCTCGCATAGGAGAGCTTCCTCCTGGTGGTGTATATAGAGCAATTCCTGTTATTCTTAGTGACAAATCGATGACACTCGAAGGTGGTGGTGGAAGGATGAGAGTAGTTGATGCAGCAATAGAAAACATGTAATTGTTTTCCAAAAACATGTAACAATTAGATGATCTGTTATTTATATAAAAATGTCGTATAGTCATGTTAAAGTCACCTTGATTCCTGGTCAGTCAAAGAAACTTCAATCGAAAAAATCTGCTACGTGAGGAGCAAAAATAACTTTAAAGCGTGAACAGATAGCTAACAGAGGACCAAATAAATTGTCGCTGACAAAAACTCAACTAAAACATTTTAACAGCGCGTTAAAGGCGAACACGGGAGTTCAGTTAAAATGTTCACCTTCTGGAATTTCTAACATGCACCTATGATCGCTAAAGCGGTTGGATTGTGTGCTGCTGCTGCACTTGGTGCTGCTGGTGTAAATAAAATTATCGGAAAAGGATACAAAAAAAGGGAAAAGGTCTCAGACTACCAGGCAGTCGATTTACCCGGTACAGAGCAGGATTGAGACTCCCGGGACTTAATCGACGCGGTAAAAAAAAACTTCCCGTTAAAACATTTTAGAAGTGTTTTCATGAAAGATCAATTACCAAATCAACCATCGATCCCAGAAACTGGTATAATTAATCTTGATGATAACACAGGACCTGGAACTCATTGGGTCGCGTATGAAATACATCCTGAATAAATTATTATTTTGATTCGTATGAACTAGCGACACCAAAAGAATTTCTTAAATATATCTCCGAGGTAAAACCTCCTGTTTGGTATTCAACGTTACCAAAGCAGACATTAACCGATCCTCCTATATGTGGCCGAGAAACCATTAACGTGTTAACCGCTATCTCAAAATCGTCCAAACTCCCCCATAAAACCGTACACGAATACACCAGTAATAACTTTTTAAAGAGATCATAAACGTATAATGGTAGACATTTGGGGAAGATCTCTCTCACGTACAGGGAAAACCAAAGGAGTTTCCCCCGAAGAGGTGAAGAAGTTTATATCACAGGCGCTATCAGAAATATTAAACCTTGTAGGTGTGGCACAGTATGAAATCGTTGTATTTCAAGATCGCCAAGGAAAATTGAAAACTAGTGATATTTCTTTTCGTGAAATTTTAGTTAAACCAACCCCGGTAACAAATGATGCTATCGCGGTGTTTGAAACTCGATGTAAACTCAAATGAGATGATAAAATTTCATCCATCAACGATAAAAAAGCGGCGCTAAATAATGATTCTCATACACATGTGAGACAGTTTAACATTCATGTAAACAATTATGATGGCCATGTAAATCAATTTGCTGGATTACAAAAAAGTATTACCGATGTTCAACTTCCTATTGCTAATTTCTTTGGGGTTCCACCGGTGACCACACCAAATATCACAGAAATAAAAATCACTATTGAAAAATTCACAACGCTGCGATGTTGTATGATGCTTATGTTCGTCAATTTGCTGGTCTTCGTAGAAATTTCAGAAAGATTAATGACACCATCGATGATTTTTTTGGTAAACCGCCAGTTGTTCCCGCGAATGTCTCAGGTATTTTTAGCGGACTCGGTAAAATAGACGCGATTAATCAACGATTAGGTGTCATTTGCGAAGAGAGATCATTTTCAGATTCAATCGCGGATATAAAAAAATCTATCACAGATATTAAAACTTTTTTTGATGGTATCAATGAAGATTTTCCTAAAATTACTGAACGATTAAATAAAGTCAAAATTCCTTATGAGTAAAATATCAACGCGGTATACACGATCCAACACGGATCATTTGCGTAGACCCCACAAAATAATAAACTAGATATCACCGCGACGTTTTAAGGTATTTATAGACTAATATTGGTGTCTCTGACCCAGTTTAATATTTCATCGACGAGTTCAACCGGAGTCAACAATACCATATCGACTATCAGCGACAAGGGAATAACTGAACGATTCACAATAACTGCCACCGATGATAATTTGGCTAGAGTATCAATAACATGGTACGTGGAATTTGTAGCGGATTTGAGTAAACAGCTTAATTGAAATCTTCTATTGTAAATAAAACTATGTCATCGACATCACAACAATATCGTTATGACCAAGTAAGCGAATTTCAAACTAAACTCAAATCGTTCACTGAAGAGTATCAGATGAAAATAAAAATGTATCAGCGAAGAATTACTACCGTTGATGCTATCGTATACTCGGTTTTAGGTGTAATCACCGGAGCGGGTATAATACTTTCCTCGGTGACAATGGTCGCCCCGATAGTTGTTCCAATTTGTATATCTGCGGCGACAACCAGGAGTAATTTCTATAATAACAAAAAATTATCGTGCAGTCAGCGTAAACTACACGCTACATAATTAAATTCCATGCTGTATCAACCGCGCATTCGCAATTATCAGCGATAATATCGTCGTCTCTCAATGACACGTTCATATCCGACGATGAGTTCTCCATGATCGTACATGTTTATGATTCCGCGATGTCAAAATTAGAAAAACACAACAAATATTATATTCGATTATAATATTATATTCGGCAACACCGCAAGAACTACTTCAACGTAAAGCGGAAAATACCGCCCCGGTGAAAATAACGAAGAAACCCAAATTCAGCATTGAATTTCCAACTCCGATTCCAGCAGAAAAGATCGCGCTAACTCAACTTCGAGTATACTACAGTTGGCCCAATATCAGATCGGAATCATCTGCACGAAAACCACATATCACAGTTTTGTATTCGCGTACAAGAATAAACCCGGTGCCTGTGTCACTGCGGATACACCTGATTGGCAAACAATATATCTTCCAAAGGGATCTTATGACATCGAAGATATCAACGATGAGATTCAACATGGAATAAAATCAATCACAGGAGTAGAATCTCAGATCGAGATAACCGTTCATGAACCATCGCTATCAACTGCGTTCGAGATAAAATATCCCGAGTATGCCGTATACATATATGATACCTCAATCAGAACCATATTAGGATGGCCTGAAAAATCACCATACGGAAAAACCACTGTTGACAAACCACGTTTACCCGAGCCTAAAAATCTGATTTTACCTCTGATAACCAATCATATCATGATACAATAATACTTTACTATAAAGATGTTATAAATACTGCACTGTTTGCTAATCGAGAAGAAATTACAGTTACCGGGGATCCTACATTTAAGGAAGTTATATGGAGTTTTATTTACGATGGAACTCCTGATCGGTATTATCGGGTTGATCTTTCAGATCTTGATAAAAATTTTAATCAAATAAATAATAATTTTAACTACTACTGGTTGATACTAAAACAACACATTTTCCAGATGATCTTTCCGGGGTAACAAAATCGCGTGATGAAATTATAAAATATGTAGAAAAACTAAATCAAGATTATATCCGATGAAGAACATCTTTATAAACGATTATTATAAGCGGTGATCAAAAGTAAAGGAGAACATCAAAAACAACTTTTAAATATGTTTTCGTTGACATAAGATAATTTATCTCAGTTTAAAAATCCTATTCACATCAATTTGAGAAAATATTTTAATGAGCTCATAGACGAATATTTTTATAAAATTCACGCTACGTGGTTAAAAACAATACCCCTGGTAACTATTCTCCGATACAATAATGCTCCCGACGGAACAGGTAGACATGTATCTCTGGGTAACGTCGACATAACATCAATCATCGCGATACATCTTATTTGTGATGTTGTACTGGGTAGTTATAGCGCTGATACATCATCATCAAATCGAGCTGATCAAGGTGACATCTTATATACGTTTTCCCCGATGGTTTCCCCGGGAAGTTTGATTATACAAACACCGGTTAATCCAACACACTTGGCAACCAGTAACCCCTGGATAACGAGAATAAATTTCAAACTCGTCGATCAAGGTTTTAATTTGATAGATTTATCAAATGAACTACTACAAATTACCCTGGATGTGAAATCATAAATGAAGATCTTTCAAGGAATCACTTGTTGATAACTTTGAACTAGTCGTAGATAAATTTGGAAATGAAAAGTTTCTATTGACGGATCATCAACTGAAGCAGCTTCAGTGTGATCCTATAATGATAATTAGCTGTAACCGCGATCAGATCGTGAATTATGCTCATTCGTGTATATCTTTGGGCTTTGGAACGTCTCAAGGAAATATTATCTGTGAATGTTTCGGATTCGGTCCCAGAGTCATCCGCAGATGAAAACAAAATTGAAAAAAAAATTTAAATTTCAAATCTATCCTCTATGATATGTCCACGAGTTTGTATATTAAAACAAAATATTGTAAAAACCCAGCACATTTTGCAAGTGATTGTAATTGTTCACTAACATTTTTGAGTATAATATTTTTATTCCCACGATCTTCGAGTGTTATTTTTGAATTTAATTCCCGAGTATAATTTTTTATATGAAAATCTTCGATGATATATATGAAGGCACCAACTTATCTCAACAGCGAAGACGAAAAAAAATATTATCGTTGAGAGGTGTCAAACGTCCCGTCGAAGTATCCCGGGAATACAAGATAGGATTATCGCGGTTATGCAAAATATGGTCAAGGGAGCCTATGGCAGCTACAACGAAAGGTTCCGCCGAAGAATATTGCATTGCAAAACAACAACAACGTATGAAACAGCGAGGACTTTGCGATGAAATTTCCGAGGTAAAAACTAAAACTACTACGTTAGAAGCAAACTGTGATCAACTCCGAACTACTTTGGATGCGATGACAACTAAGTACAACGATGAAATGGCAGCGACGAATTCATGTAACGACCAGTATGAAAAACAGATTAAAAAAATTAAATCGTGTAATGAGAATGGTATAGCAGCTATCAACCAACATTAAAACATATCCTCGGCGAAGAAATTTTGACCTCGACGCAAAGTTAAAAACACAACGATGGCAATCAAAAATCATAAAAAGTATCAAAATAGCAAAGTATGAATTTCTCAGAGATGGAGCTGATCATGTCTTTTCGACGTATCGAACATTATCTAAGGACGATAACACCATGACGGAAAAATGAGCTAAGGAAATATTATCAAAGATAAAATTTGAAAATGTCAGATACATAATTATGGTCAAATATATAAAAAGTAATAGAAGATATCAACGGGAACCAGCATGGGAAATATTTGATCATCGTGAACGTGTAATGAGTTCAACAAGAGGTAAAAAGAAATTGATAATTTTGAACGATAAAACCGAAACTGGTGCATTAATTGAAATCGATAGCAGATATTACAATCAATCGTATCCGTTTAGCGCAGTAATATTTGTAATCTTTTCAATAAATATCCCAGATATAAAAAAAAACTTTCCCCGATGAAAATTTAACGGTGTTGAATTGCGCTGCTGAACGAGTCATATAACATTTTAAAAACACCAAACAAGCTAATGGATTAACCGAGTTAAGAAATCCAAAATAATAGCTTGGGCTGAGTCGATATAACAAACAGGATCATCAATAAACTATAATGCTGAGTTGGAGAAGAAAAAAAAAGTTCCAATAACTGTAAAAACAATCACATTAGAGGTTTTACATGAATCTGGTTATTATAAAATTGGAGGGATTCCAATCGAAATCATCGATCAAAATTCTCATGCACGGAGTAGTTCCGTGCGAGTATTTCCAGTATCACAAACAGTAAAATATTATCACAGAGATATATTTAATTGTATCTACGAGATAAGTAAAACATATCCTGTTTCTGTGTGGTTGTTTAAGAGTGAACAAGGAGGAAAATGCAATCAATTTGTTAAGACAAATGGACACAACACACACCGAAGAAATTACCCGAAATTGTTTCACGGTGCCATCAGTAGCAGCTCATTTTGCCAGAGAAAAAACTATTGGAAACCAACTAGATCTGACCTTCTCGAAGACGTTCAAGCTACCTGTGTAGAACACGGTCATGGTAGGCAATGAAATACAAAATATAACATCGATGATATGATAAATGTTGACATAGCAGTGTATTACCCTGCAAATTTTCTGGGTACGGAGAATGTGGTGAATACTTTGCACAATTTGGTCATCCAACACACGAGATGACAAAGAGTGGCGACTAATGAAACATTTTATTTAGCCGGATTCGCCAACGTTACATCATTCAATTTCGCAGATAATCTTCATCCGATATTTTATCTCTGAATAAGAAAACATCTTTCTGTGGAAAAAAATGGGCTCCGATAGCGTTATTGAGGTTTCTGTTAGAAAAAAGGATGTTGACCTCGTTGACTGTTTCCTCAGCGATAATCTCATATCGGAAACAAACCGATGTATTGTTACCAACACCAGAAAAATTCGATGATTGGGAAATTATATTTTTACATAAGCACATTGAAGAACAAGCAAAAGATCTAAGAAGAATAATAATTGGAAAGTTTACTCAAGGTGGAGCAGACGATCATAAACGGAAATGTACCCGATTAGTGCTCGACGAAGAAGAATTGGATTTTATTATAGCGAATACAACAGCAAGAGGGATGTTTATCTGAAAAACAACAGCTTATTTATCAAATAATGAGCGACTCGGCACCATCGTTGAAGACTATGAAGGAGATTCACCACAATATACTCATTTGATATCATCGCTGTTATGTCTGTGATGCTCCATATCGGATCAGTTTATCTTCTTCTATCACCTTCAAGCTCACCTTACTGTGACATTACTAGGTAGTATCTGCGTGAATTTATTATATATCTGCGAGATGACGTTGTTCAAGATCATTACTTTGATATGCGATATCATGAACGCGACAGGCATCGTCGATAGCATTTATCGGATATTCACCACGACGAGGTTGATTTTGGTCATCAAGTCTGATATCTAATCGAGTTCAAATCCAGTTCGGATATTTTCCCCGAAGGCGACATAAAAACACCGATGTGATATATGTCACTCATCGATATACTCAAATTCCAAAGGTGATTATAGAGAACTACAATGTTTTAGCTGTGTTCAACGAGACTAATACGCATACACTTAGAAATATTTTCCAAAGTTGGTGCTGCGGCGACATGGACTATAACAAATTTAAAAATTTCTTTAGCCGTGCTCAGGCAAACCTACACGGATTTATAATGATAAATTTAACAGATCCTCGAACAAGATACCGAATCGGATTGGATATCATATATGTTTAATTAATTCTCAGCCAATCGTTCTCCAGTTAATCTAGTGATTTGTGCTTCTCCGGTGTTTGCCATTTATATATAAAATATACAGTTAATTAATCCTGAAAACCTAGGTTTTATCGTCGTTGATGAAATAAAAAAAATAACCGTTATTTTAGCAAAACGATTGCTGGAAAAAATGGTGGGCTGAGCTCTTCTGCTGCTAGACTCAGCATGAATTGATCTTCCGATTTAATTTGAATCCTTAGTGTCTCATCCTTTCGAGATCACACGCACTATACATATTCGGTTACACTCCAAAATGAACACAATTAATGAAGATGACCTCGACAGACATAGAAAATCCTTCAGACATCTGTTTTGAGAAACCTCGGCCATTTATGTAAGCTGGAAATTTACTTGGTCAGCAGCATTTTTTGCATTGTACGGGACTCTTAGACGGGGGGTTTTAATGTAATTTTAAATTTTAGTGTATCAGACACATTTGTGCGTTATTCCTAGCCCTGGTTCCTCCTCCTGAAGGTGAAGTCCTGTCAGCATGTTTTCTAAGGAAGATTTTTTTTATAATGGATTATTTTTTTTGTGCCAATCTGATAACCAATATGGTCGCAATCTTGTCACTGTTCCTCCTAGAAGGAGTCTTATTAACATTAAGTTTTCAACAGTAGATTTTTTGTGACATCTAGTTGGTCTTGTATCCATTAATCTTATGATGGAAGCCATCTTGAAGATATCATTATTGTTTTTCCTCCTAAATGAAAAATCAAATGGACATAGAGTTTTATCCAGAGGGCAAGTGTAATATCTAGTGGATCTGACCTACCGGTAAGTAAAGCTGCTACTGCGGACTCCATGTCATTAATCCGGTAAATGGATGGGTATACATTCCAAGTCTTCTAATGGTGTCTAGTTTGTCCTAAATGAAAATTGTGCAGTTCTTACATCCAGTATGTTAATCACTGTGGCTAATTTCAAGAGCCATGGTTTATCACTTTACAGTTAAAAGAAAATATCCCTCAGTTTCTGAAATTCCTTTCTGACTGCAGCAAAGCATGTCAGTTTCTTCAAGGGTCTCTTATTTACTGATTTTAGAATGGCTGGACCAATCTCAATCAGTCTTAGTAGTAAGGGCTCATAGTACATGTCTTATCAGAATTGAGTCTTGGGTGGGTCCAACAGTAACTATATGGAAAATAGTTTAAACTTGTTTTTCACAATAGCTTGAGCCAGTGTTGATCAAACTTAGCAGGATTGCTTCTTTGGCTATGTTCTATAAAAAAAATGTGATCAGATTAACTTCCTTAACAACAATGACAAATATTTGGCAACTATGACAAAAACCTGGTTTCTTCCTTGATAAAATTTCTTAAGAATATTAGGACATTTTTGTAAATTTTCCGGATTAGCTTCCATAGCAACCTCATAGAAAATCTATTTTCAGCATTTCTTCCAGATAGGAGCTGTGGTAGCTCAGTTGGTTTAGCGTCAGACTTATAATTCAAGATTACCGTTTTACGTCCTGCTTAAGACGGCCTGAGCATGTCCATGGAAAATGTACTTAGTTCCCATTCCCTGAATCATAATTGAATCCAGCATGGAAAACCCCAGTAATTGTGTGGCTTCCAAAGCAGACATGGAAAACCTATTTCCAACTTCTTCAGAAAAAGTCTAGTGAATTTTGATCAAATTTGGTAAGATGGTTTCCTGTGATATACTGCTCAAGTTCTGTTTATTTCCAGACACCAAGTGGACAGCCTTTAAATTACACTCCTCGCCTATGATAAATGGCTAACTCTTAATATATTTGAAAGCAAGGTCATAGATTCATCTTGTTTCCAAAACTGCTTTTCCTTAATTAGACCAGATGTGATAGAGTCAAGTAGCAAAAACACAATTCACTCATACAAAAAGATGAGAAGGCACCAGTCTTTTTACTGCTATTCAGACCAGTGTATGGCAGGTGAACAATATCAAATCCATTGGGCCTCTGGTTTATGCAACCAGTTTACACGGTTTTTACACTGTATATTAAAATTGTACTTCCTATGCATTTTCTTCCCATGCACCTGTTTAGGTTTTTGATGCACTTCATATTGGTTTACAGCTGTGTAGTTTCTTTCTGAATTTGCAGGTTTCTTGACTGACATGAGACAAGAAGTTACCAGAGCACACAAAGGCTGGGCACTTGATTCTTTGACCCTCCATAATGAAGTGATCAAGCAGTTTAAAGAGGACATTACTTCTCCTCCTCCAGTAAGTATGATAAATTAACTGGAGTAGAATTTCATAATCTTAAAATCAGTTTAATTAAAGGAGGTTGTTATTTTGCCTGTGCTTGTGATTCATTATTTTTTGGTCACCTCTTTTTGGACATCCATTTCTCCAATTTTGTCTTGCATCCAAGATAAGAAGAAAACATTCAATGTTGGTGTCACATGTATTTTACTGTGTGGAAGGCTATTACATCAACAACAAAAAAAATTGATTTTAATAAAAGATCAAGACCACTATAATAAAAGGAGGGAGAGTTCCTGCAAGATAACAACATAATGACACACAACTTTAAAGATTGCAGATAATTGATAGAAAATGCTACAACTGTTGGTTTGAAGCTTAATGTCAGGGTCACATTTTCATTCTTCAAAATTGACAACTGGGTTAATTTGTTGCCAAGGTAGGATGGAATTGAAAATGCTTATAAGATCAATGTGATGAACACAATGGATAGCACTCTTGACCATGCTCATCTAGTGCCAATGATACTGTAAAATATTGGGAAATCCTGGTCAGATTAGTGAGCATACAATATATCCTTCTTGTTTTAAAAAAAAAATGTTTTACCACTCTTCATTTACATTTCAAAATTACATTATTCTTGGTGGCATTTTGTTTTTCATGTAAGAAATATTCCATAAACCATAGGAATACAATTTGAAAACATTGTCATTTAAATTAGCTGAACATGTAAAGTTGCTTCTGAAAGAAAAACTTTGCTTGTCATAGAACCGAGTTGCATGGTTCATTCGAGTTAGTGGTAAAGGACTTAATAACCATAAATAAAGCATTTAATGACAGCCATTGACCAGTTCACTAATCTGGTAATGGCATTGTCTAGATGCCCTACTGTCTTTCCTCCACAGCTTTAAAAAAAAAATTATTATAATGCCCAATCAGATTGGTGATGTTTAGACTCTAACATTCAATGTTTTTTTTTTTGCAGGAGGGTGTCTTTATTTATGGCTTGTACCTGGATGGTGCTGGGTGGGACAAAAGAAATTGTCGCCTGTGTGAACCTACAGCTCTCCTCTCTTCGGACATCAATCTCTATCTCCAATTTTGTCTTGCACATACTGGGACCATAACATGTGAATGGCCTACATCCAAGATAAGAAGAAAATATTGTGTTGGTGTCACGTTTATTTTACTGTGTGGAAGGCAATCACATCAACACACAAAATAAAGACCTATTGATTTTGGTAAAAGATCAAGACCACTGTAATAAAATGAGGGAAAGTTCCTGTAAGATAACAATATAATGACAAACAACTTTAAAGATTGCAGATAATTGGTAGAAAATGATGTAACTGTTGGTTTGAAGCATAATGTCGGGGTCACATTTTCATTCGTCTAAATTGACATTTGGGTTAATTTGTTGCCATGGAAGGATGAAATTGAAAATGCCTATAAGATCAATGTGATGAACAATCTTACATTTCAAAATTATATTATTCTTGTATTATTTTAATACTCGTATGAATAGTTGTAATGTGGTGCTGTAATACCGCTAGTTAAATTTGGAATGCATGGAGACCATACAATGTATTCTGTTCATATATTTTAATTTTCAGAAAAATTTATACAAAAGTGTTTCATAAAGAAATCTTGGACTCTAAATGTTTAAGAATTGTTCCAACTTTCTAATTTTTATTTAAATTTGAAATAAATCATTGTTGAAATCTTAATGTTTTTGTTAATTTTCCCCTTTTATACAATTGTCACATCGTCTATTTTCCAATTAATATTTCATTTGTAGCAGCATAAAATAGTTTAATCCTTCTTGCACGTTAGAATCATTCTCATGCTGACAATTGTAATTGTTGAATATCACCTTTCAATTTGTGATAAACTTAATGTGTACTCAGTTATGAAGTTTTTTTTTTTAGAAGTATGCATTTTATCTGTAGTGAAAACATTTATTAGACAAGACTTATCAGACGTAAATTACTTACTAGCTTCACTAAAAATAATCAATCTTCAAAACTATAATACCACATTGTCAACCATCATTCCAGATGACCACCACATAATGTAGGCACCAATATCTAAATCATGTTGTTCATCTTTCCAACTACACTTTGGTTTTAACAGCACAAATCTGCATATTATTCACACAAATTATAAACAACAAACTTGTTCACTAGATTTTCTTGAAGAAAACTAGGACAAAGTTTAGTTTCTGAGTAAAAACAATAGTTTACAGCTTCAATTTATTTGGTCTTGACAAAACAGCTGATCCTTGTCTGTCCCTATTTTTTTTAAAAAGCAGGAGGATTATGATTTAATCCTAGTGTTATGGTCACTGCTGTCAACATCAGTGTGGCCAAGTTTTTGGAGGTCCCAGGTTTGAACCATTACTGCTGAGTAAAACCAAAGACTTATAAGAACAGTACTAAAAGCAGCCTTGCTAGGCACTCTGCATTAACTCTTTCAATCCCGATCCCATTTGTATGTGTGACACGGTTTCTGCATTTGATGGCTGATCCTGGCTGTATTCAAGGTTTGCTGACTGCTTTTGATCTCGAACATATTGAGCATGCAGAGGAAAAATATGTTCAGCTGTTGGACATTTTGCAAGATTTTAGATTCGGACGTGGTACTTTCCGAGATTGAATTGTTATAAGATGAACATGCTGATAGCATTTATATGATATTTCTAACAATGTTGCATATAATTTCGTATATAATCTAGACAGACTTTGACAAGAAAAAATACATCACTGACTAGACAAATTCGTTTGTAATATCTGGTGAAACTTACATGGATTTCTATTGGATATAAGAAGAAAATTAACGTAAGAGAGAATGCATGTAAATGTTTACAAAATTTTCCAAACAGGTAAAAACTCTGGGACACAACCAGCTAGATAAGTTTGCACAGTTGAAACTATAGTAAAAAAAGATATCTAGAAACACTTCAAATGTCTTGTTACCCCAATAAAGAAACAACATTAGACATTGAAGATTATATGATAGTTAATTGTTGCACACCACGACTTTGCTTCTTAAATGTCATCGGAATGTATGTTCCGCTTGAAAGTGTGTAAATTTTTGTCATGTCAATGATGAACGCAAACTTTGTCTTAATTCTTGTATCAGAAATCTACGTCATCACGTGTTGTTTTAATTAAAAGAAAGCTATATCACACGTTTTCACCAGCTATAAATATTTATTCTTTGACAGAAAATAAAACTTTTCAAGAAAATAATGAATTAAAAATCTCCTCTTCATTAAAAATTCATTGGAGCTGTGTACTCAGCAGTACTGTATCGTACATACCACTGACTACCATTTAACTTTTTCCAAAATAAAACTGATGAACATTAATGTTTTTTTTAATAAAAATATGAATTATTTATTGTTATTTTCCTACGAAATCCATTAACTAAATGTGATAGTATGGTAAAAATGTGAAACGTTTTTATTTTTATATAGTTTAGAACTTGTTTACTCCGGGTCAACACGCCTTCAATAATGTATTAATGTGCGGTGTTTACAAACAATGGCAGCAGTGATACTGATAACAGTGCTGGGGCTGAATGAGTTGAGATGTTAGTGTTAGGGCTGGTTGGCATCATGTCAGGGTAATGTGGCTGGGTGGGATATCATGCTATGTCTGCGGCATGAAGCCCCAGTGCTAGACATCACAACGATATGACTGAAAATATTGTTAAAGCAAGGCAAAAAAATCCAAAAACACGCATCATCCTTGCCCTCAATGCTTAAATGTTACTGTTCTTATTATCTGATCCTTGTCTGTACCTTCAAAGGTTGAATATAACGTCCATCTTGAGAACTATATATATATATATATATATATATATATATATATATATATATATATATATATATATATATATATATATATATATACTGTATATATATATATACTGTATATATATATATATATATATATATATATATATATATATATATATATATATATATATATATATATATATATATATATATATAAAGCAATGAACTTTGGTCTCTGTAAACTGCATTTACCACCCACCCTCATTCATACATAAAAGCAACATTTTCATTTGCTTCTATGGCGAGTGAAGTGGGGATCCAAGGGTTATCCTTGGGGTGGATGTGGGAGATAAGCACCCACTTCCCTTAAAAATCCCCAGTGGCTTGCATCTGATAGAGCCTCTGACAATCAAATCCAGATCCAGGCTTTAACGAGTGGCTTAACTAAGCCAATCTATTTCAATGGACTGGTGAAGGGATGACAGGCAAGTTTCTGGTGCCTCAAAACCAGACACTTTGGGCAGATGGGGCTTGTCAACCTTGGGTGGTCGCCCATTTAGGAGAAAGTAAACTCTGACTTCAAACCTTCGTATGAATTTAGTCCTAGAAAGCTATATTCAAAATGACAAAGAATGATGTAAACAATGATATGGGATTGTTTCACAAATTTCCAATTTTTTAGTATTTATTAAGCATGTCAATATTCTGTTGAAATAATTTATACAAACATAAAAACAGTTGTCACGAATATCCAACAGTTGGGTTAGATTTCATGAAAATAAATATGGGTTCGGGAAAAGGGTACAGACATTCCTCAGCAGGCTGACGACACACGTGATTTGGTATAGCTTTCATTATTTGTCCTAATTAAAACTGAAGATATAAACATGTTTTCTGGTACAATCCTGAGTTGTAGACTGTTAATTTTCATGAAATTAAGTTGGACCATGTTTTTCTAAAAATTGACAAAATTGCATTTTGAGAATTGTCCACACACACACACACTCCTTTCATGTCACAAAAGTACACCACGCTGCATCACAGAGACAGTTGAGACTGAATTTTTATCATTCTTGGATGCATCTCCATTGAAAAATAGCTTGATTTACTTGCAAAAACTGGTATTTCAATTTTCATGTCCTATACCTACCAACTGGTCTTGATCATTACGAGACAGTCTGCCATTAAGGCTGTGCTGATTACTCGTACCTTCTACAGCGTTGACTGTGACACTGGCCATTCGCAGGTGTGCTGCAAAATGAAGCTTCAGCCAAAGAAGATACACCGCTCAAGGCACGCGGGTAAATCATGCACTGACATGAGCAAGATGTCATATGCAGACAAGAATAAGCAATTCAATTATGACATTTCCAATAAGTTTGATTTAGAACCTCCCAAATGCAGTGCTAAAGAGAGATGGGATCACATCAGAGAGATTGTACAGCACAGCCAAATGGATCTTTGGTAAGAAGCAAAGAACAACAACTCTGGTTTGAGGCTAACTCTGCCACACTCATGCCAGCCATAGAAGAGCGTCGCAGTGCTCACCTGGAATACAAAAAAAACCCGAGTGGTCAAGTGGTCTAATGCACTGTCCATTATGGATCACTGCCATCTCATCTCTGTCTGCATATGTGCGAGTCTCGGATTCGGCCAATGTGGGTATGCGAAAACGCTTGCCAGTAGCTTCTTGTGGGTCGGTGGTTCTTTCCGGGATTTTCAGGGTTCTTCCTCCACCATTAATACTGGCCGTCGTGTATAGCCTATCTTGTGCTGAAAAATGGCATTAAATCCTAAATCCAAGACTATGCAAGAGAACTATACAAGTGTACTAGTAGAAAGTGATAGCAACACTTAAGTCTGTCGCTGGCAATGCTATCAACAACATGGGTAAGCAGATGGATCATTGGGTGGAGTACTACTCTGAACTGTACTCCAGAGAGAACCATATGACCAATGATGTGCTCAACACCATAGAAAACTCATGGCCGAACTGGACAAGAAACCTACTGTGACAGAACTAAAGAAAGCTTTAGAGAAACTGTCCTTAGGTAAAATACAGGGAAGGATGGCATCCCAGCAGAATTCATTAAGTACAGCTGCAGCATGCTGCTCACACACCTGAACAACTTTCTCTGCCAGTGCTGGGATGAGGGTGCAGTGTTTCAAGACATGACAGATGCAAACATCATAAATATGTACCAAAACAAAGGTGACAGAAGTGACTGCAACAACTCAGCATTCTGGGTAAAGTCTTCGCACACATCATCCTGAACAGACTGCAGACACTTGCTGACAGAGAGTGTCCATACTTGCAGTGCGGGGTTTATATGCAGAAGTCCACAGTCAACAGGATCTTCTCCATCAGACAAATGCAGAAGAAATGCAGAGAACAACACAGACCCGACTTACAAGCCTTTATAGACCTCACCAAGGCGTTCGATCTGGTCAGCAGATAGACTCTAAACAATTCTGGCAAAGACTGTATGCCTTCCAAATCTGCTAAGCACGATCCAGTCCATCTACGACTATATGAAAGGCACTGTTCAGTATGATGGCTTAACATTTGACCCCTTCAACATATTCAGCAGTGGGAAACAGGGATGCATCCAAGACCAAACTCTTCTGCATCTTGTTCACTGTCCTGCTCAATCATGCCTTTGGGGTGTCCACAGAAGGGATCTACCCGCACACGTGATCAGACGGCAAACTGTTAAACTTGGCACAAATAAAGGCAAAGAGCAAAGAGCATGAACACCCTCAGGATCATTACACATATTGCAAAGTATAAATTGCTGACACTAATAAGATAAATGGTTCATTATGCAGAATATTTTAATACGTTTTATTGATAATGTTAAAACAAGTAGTTAATGCAATATTTGTATGTTGTTCCTTATAAGAAATCTTTATTTCAGACTGCATGGATCCAACATCTGAATAAAAATATAAAAGAAATTACAGATCATAGATGTCTCATGTACATACACAGATACAAAGGATATGTGAAACGTTTATGGAATGTGTCCAATTGTAAATAGCAAAATTATACAAGACCATTAAAGAGTAATTAATTCCATCAATTAATAATGTGAGATTTAAAAGGTAACATCTAGTATTAACCTGAGAACTAAATCAAATATCATAGTTATGCAAAGATTGCAAGAAGCATTTCTTACTCTTAGAATTTGGATAAATGTATTTTCTCACCAGTTCTTCAAAATAATATACATTATTATTTACATCCAATTGTAGCACTCTTCAATCTTAAAAGATTTAATATAACCAATAACTAATTTTATTTCATACCTTCACTAAAGTTTGTAAAAAGGTGTGTAATACATTTGCAATATAGATTAAAATAATCTAATCTTGATATTCAATGAACAATTTCAAAACTGTTATGATATTTGTTCAAGTCAACAGTTAAATTTAAAATCATGTCTTGAATCTAATTGATGAAAAGTTCGATGTTTTGTAGACCTTGATGGAAATTCTACCAGTGAGACAAATTGGGAATGCAAACATATCAAAGAATGCTTCCAAGCAAAATGTCTCATTGCAGTTTTACGAAAATGAGAACCACAAATATCAAATTTAGAATGAAGAAGAAGGAATGAATCAAAATCTTCACTAACAAGTTTTATCTCAAAATCAAAATCTTCACTAACAAGTTTTATCTTAAAATCAAAATCTTCACTAACAAGTTTTATCTCAAAATCAAAATCTTCACTAACAAGTTTTATCTCCCGCTAAAATTTCTTATTGCCAAGGAAGATGTAATAACTGCTATAAATATCATGATATCATCAATGATGACTGTCTGTATAATATTTATTTGAATGAAATGAAGAAAAAGACTATGCCAACTTGTACTTCAAAACCATATATTTGTTGCTGTTATATTTTAATTTATCATCTATTCGTTGCAGTCATGCATTTGCTATTTGGTTAACGTGCATTTTTTGTAGTTGTTTTCCTTTCACTCTCCTAAAAACAAACTCCAGCTAAGGAAAGAGCATTTCCATTTACTTCCAAAGAAATTAAAACTAACAATATTGATGAATGGAAGTGCATACCATTAATATCAGCATGCATTTCTTAGATGTAAAAGAACATGACAAGACACTAGCTAAAATGCAATGAAAACAGAATGCAAACAAAATCAGTTTCAAAACATTTTGAAATGTAAATTGACTGCATCAGGTTGTAGATTTGGTAAAATTTCCCATTTCAGGCGCTATAATTTTATTAAGGTAAAGTTATTCTATGTTTAATAATCCAACTTCAATTTGCTTAACTACTGCCAGTACCAAAAACTATGATGTGATTGCAACCTGAATCAACTGTCAAGTTAAATTTGATGTTTTCATAGGGAACAGTTAGACTGGCAACCGAAGCCTGTTTTACTGATTTGGGAGAAAATATTAAATAAATCTTTTTAATCATAAGTTCGAGGGACTTTATTGAAAGCTAAAATTAGGATTTAGTGAAGTGAAGATTCATTTGTTTTGTGCATTAAGGATAACTTTGTTTCACCCTTATTACAAAACATTTATATGACATGCAGAATCCTGACCTAAGTAATACAAATTCATATGTGCAAGTATTTTACCCAGGTCACAGAATTATTGGTTGCAAAATATTTATTTCCAGTTTTATTCATCAAGTATAGTTTACATTGTTGCTTCAAGGAGTTTTCAAAATTAGACCAATTTCCTCATCCCTTTTCTACAAGTGGTCCAATTCTAAATTCATATTGAGATGAAAATATAAATATATCTTTATTTTTGCACCACTTTTTCATAACTCTTTTTCAAGACAAACCAAATAAATCCCAATCCAAATGCAAAATTGAACTAGAGTCAATCAAACTGCAGGACTTTTTATAAATTGGTTTATTTAGTTTGGCTAAATTATAATGAAATGCATGATTACCACAAACCCACATCCAAGAAGCAACAATGAGTTTTACTTTTCGTTTTTCCATAATTTGAAGTATTAGGTACAAGCTGGTAAATGACAGATCACTTATTTGTATTATTTGTATAATGTTACCATACTGCACAACAGTGATGGCCCCCTAACCAATGTTATTTTTCTAACCTGTATGTAAGGGATTATATAACAGCAGCCATACTAAAAAGTTTTCCAGAGCATCTTCAAAGCTCAGCCTAAATTTATAACTTCATTAGGTGAAATTTTCAATTTACATGTATACCCATGTATACCATTGTGCTTTCAATAACAGTTATTGCCAATGAAAGACTATTTTATTTAATATAATTCTATGCTATATGTATATATGCATAACTATTTATATTCATGTATCCATCAGTTGTCATACCATCACTAAAGTCTCTGGTATACCATATTCTGCATCATATCTACAATGTGCACTATATAAAATATGTATCTGGATAAATTCTGTCAGTCTAAAAGACCATTATAATACCTGCACTTATAGATTTGGCTCTCTGTGGTTACATTGTAAACTGTCTACTTTAGGATAAATTTTGTTTTCCAATATGGTTGTCTTGAAATAAAAAGGACAAGTTACTTTTTTAGATTAATTTAACCAATTAACAAGACATGAGATGTACACATGCTGATTTCACCCATTACGTGGTAAAAAGTACATGTAATGTACCCAAACTGATTTAATTAATAAGTGATAAGAGATTTACATAGACTGATTTAACTAATTAAGCCATAATGAGACAGATACATACACTGATATAACTCATTTACTTAAGTGGTAACAAGCAAATTACAGATTAATTTAACCAATAAAGTTTAAGACGTAATGTACACAGATTGGTTTAAACAATAAAGTGATAAGAGATATACACAGACTGATTTAACCAATAAAGATATAAAAGCTGTACAGACTGAACCAATTAAGTGATGAGGCATTAAATGTATCCATATTGATTTAACCTACAAAGTGATAACACACTGATAATGTACATAGATCACCACTGACAAGACATTAGAATTACATGTACACAAATCAACCTATTAACAAGATGAGATTTTAAATGTACAGATCAACCCATTGACAAGATGTTTGACATTAAATGTACACTGACTGTTCTAACCCATTAAATGGAAACAAGAAATGTACACAGACTGATTTAAATAAAAGACTGAATAAGTGATAACTATACATTAGATATACACTGAAGTAAATACCAAGAAAATTATGATATTCTAGGAGAGTTGTATCAACCTTGCTCACACTAATGGGGAAAACAAAGAAACTAATAAGCAAACATGAAGTCAATATTTTACAGAAAGATAAAGTGTAAAGCATACAAATACTAAAAATTGCTGCCTAAGGCAAATCTAAATAGCTTTAATCAGTTACCATATTCCCAACTTTTCTGGGTGTTTACATTTTTAAAACCAGTTCAAAGGTCAACAGAGCTAGGCATAGAATCAATATATGCCTGAATCAAGTTTACCGCACTTAGAAATTATAATTACTAAACTGCAAATAAGGACACTGTGGACATTGAGATAGTGAAAATAGATTTATATTTGTGGTCTTTTGTCACTCCCCATTGAGCTCATCCTTGTACTTTTTCTTTTATACAGACTTTCCCTCTTGTAGTTCTGGATTTCTTTATGCTGCTTCCTCTTGAAGAATCCGCACTAATAATACAAATATAGAGAGTCAACATGTTATTTATACAGAAATTACATATATTTTATCTAGGAAGTGTTTATTAGTGAGAAGGAGAATTTTGTTGAGGAATTATCAACAGTTCTTTAACGAACATTTATCATTGAAACACTTGGGTCCAAATTTCATTACTTTAAGTGCAAAACAATCCAAAATATTTATAATCAACAATTTACAGACAGTATAGAAGTTCTGATAGTTACTTGTGAAAAACTGCATGTAATGAGATAACTGAACTATTCTAAAGGTGAAGAGACAACAGATGGGATGATTGTCAGGGTAGAGAAGGCAAAAAAGACAAAAACTTGTAGCTCAATATCTTAAAATAATCCTTTCACCCATGTGAGTAAGTCTTGCATGGAATCGTGATTTACTCAAAATAGTAGGGGGGACTACACAACTAACAAATTTTCATCAGCCAACATTTAATTGCTTAAATTGTTACATACCTTCCACAAGATGATGATGACAATTATCAACAACACAATGCCTCCTGCTACAGAGCCTATTATGATCCAAATGTTGATATCACTTGGAGGAATGGAGATCTGGCTTATCACCAGTCTTGTCCTTTTCTAAAACAACGAAACAGCTTGTATGATGGGCCAGATAAACTAAATATTATTCTGTAATTCAAATAATTAAATAGATTAATTGGTCACATACAACCAAGTATTTTATGAATTACAGGACCAACCTAAGTATGCCAAGTAAATGTACTCACTGATACGTCGACCACAACTACAATTTTAGGACTTCAGAAAGCCAATTTCTTTTTGACCCTACCACATGTTTTGTAAAATATATGGAATAGTAGGCATGAATCTAAACCATTTTCATTTTATCACTTTTACCTCACATGTACTCTTGGATCAAAATGGACCTGACTCTGGGCCTAACTTTGGTCATGGTCACATACAAGGATTTTCTCTCAAAACAAACTTTGTTGCATATGTAATTTTCATCCTTTTAAATATCTAGTCTCATGTATAGTATGTTGGCATATTTTATGTTTCTTATGCTGAATGCATGGTAATATTGCTAAATATAGCATTATGGTTCATGGGAATTTAAGTAGGTGTGTCCTAATATGGTGTATTGCTAGCGCGCGCACGCACACACACATAAACATATAAATTGAATCAGAAATATTTTACAATAAAGTTATTTCTTAAGTCTTTACTTAAAATATTGGCACTGAAACTGTTTCTTATTTAAAACATGGGCTTACCTCAGCAAGCAATTTATCAGGCATCCTAAACTTCAAATATGGATCTGATACCACTGCCCTTGATACGTATGTTATTTCTCGTAGACTCTATATAAAATATATAAAATGTCAATCATAGTACTTTTCTTATCACTGTAGAGTTCTTTCAATCTATATTTTTTATGACTGTAAATTTCTCTAATTCTAAGTTTTTCTTATCACTGTACATTTGGTTCAATACTTTTATTATCATGGTGCATTTCTTTGATTCAGTACTTTTCTTAAACTACATTTCTTTAATTCAGTACTTTTCTTATCACTGTAGATTTCTTTAATTCTATGCATTTCTCATCACTGTACATTTTAATTCGGTACTTGTGTTATCACTATATTTTAAATTCATTTACATTTATTATCGCTGTATATTTCTTTGATTCAGTGATTTTCTTAACTATATTTCAATTCAGTACTTTTCTTACCACTGTACAATTCAATAAAATACCTTTTTTAATCTCTGTACATTTCTTCTATTCATTACTTTTCTTCTCACCGTACATTTCAATTTAGATATTTCCTTCTATTGATAGTTTTATGCACAAATTTCTCAGATTTTTATATTCATGACACATCTGAGGTGTCGTTATTGGCTATGATATTCACTGTTTCCTTCAGTTTTGAAGGGTGTGTTGTTGTTTTTTACAATAATGTTACCTCTCTTTAACTGTTATGATTTTCCAACATCCTGTTAAATCAAATGACTTCTGAAAAGTTTCCCCTGTAGTAGTGATGGTGATGCCACCACAATTACCACAACTTTCCTATTTAGCAGGTGATTTTTTTGAACAATTATATAGAGAATCTTAAAGTTCAATTGACATGTGGCATATTTGTACCAATATGTTTCACAAATGCTTAAGAAACATGATTTTATGATTCTGTTTATCACTGAGTTGATGAGTTTGCATTACTTAATGATGATACTATGTAACATTACTAAGCATTACATTGTAGTGTGGCGAATTATATTTTACTATATTAAAAATGAACATCTGGGATAAATTACTTTAACACTAAAACAGGTTGAGTATAGTCATTACCAAAAGTTATGGTCATCTGACCTTTAAATTTCAGCTTTTCCCCCACTTTATCAACAAAAATCATGCATATGGTTTGATAAATATATAAATGTGTATATATCTACAAGTCTAACGACTGATAAAATTTATCTGGATACATAATAATTAGTCCGACAGACTGACAATATGTCTGTCAGTCTTGCTTCAAAATAACATACTCAGGATTAGGACAGACTGACAGATGGGAAGATAATGTCTGTCAAGTCTTACTTCAAAATAAAATATTTCATATACAAACAAATAATTAGCAGCTAATGATAATATTAAATGGATGTTTATAAAATACTCTTATGAAGCAAATAACTGTTTTAGCATTTCAGATGTATACATCAACTGTTATTGTAAACTAAAATCATTACTGCATTTCAGACACACACATAATAACCGTTATTGTAAACTAAAATTATTACTGCATTTCCGACACATACATAATAACTGTTATTGTAAACTAAAATCATTACTGCATTTCAGACACATACATAATAACTGTTATTGTAAACTAAAATCAATACTGCATTTCAGACACATACATAATAACCGTGATTGTAAACTAAAACCATTACTGCCTTTCAGACACATATAAAATAACTGTTACTGTAAAATAAAATTATTACTGCATTTCCGACACATTCATAATAACTGTTATTGTAAACTAAAATTATTACTGCATTTCCGACACATGCATAATAACTATTATCGTAAACTAAAATCATTACTGCATTTCCGACACATACATAATAACTGTTATTGTAAACTAAAATCATTACTGCATTTCAGACACATACATAATAACTGTTACTGCAAGTTAAAATCATTACTGCATTTCAGACACATATATAATAACTGTTACTGCAAGTTAAAATCATAACTGTATATCATACATATAAACAAAAACTTGCTAAACAAAAATCATACTGCATTTCAGACATGCATAATAACTGTTACTGTTAATTTAAAACCATTAATGTATATCAGACATATAAATAATAATTGTTAATGTTAAGTTAAAATCATTATTGTATATCAGATATAAATAATAACTTACTAAAAAATCATTACTGCATTTCAGACATACATAATAATTGTTAATGTTAAGTTAAAATCATTACTGTATATTAGATATAAATAATAACTTACTAAACAAAAATCATTACAGGATTTCAGACACACATAATAACTATTACTGTAAACAAATATCATTAATGGATTTCAGACACACATAATAACTATTACTGAAAACAAAAATCATTACTGTATATCAGATATAAAAAATAACTTACTAAACAAAAATCATTACTGGATTTAAGACACACATAATAACTATTACTGCAAACAAAAATCATTACTGGATTTCAGACACACATAATAACTATTACTGTAAACAAAAATCATTACTGGATTTCAGACATATATTATAACTGTTATTGTAAGCTAAATCATTACTGCATCTAAGGAATATAAATAATAACCTAATCCTAAAAGTTTGAACAAATTGTGTTTGTAAAATAATATAGTGACAAATCTGCATTGAATAATGGTGTGAAATTAAAATACCTACCTTATCTGATGGAATATTTTTCTCAACAATGTTGATATTCACATCCACTGTTTTCTTTTCTTGTCCTTTTACAGCACCTACATTACATGTGACTAGACGACACTGATAGTTTGTACAAGTCTACAAAAAACCGAGATTTTCACCTGATTTATTTTTGTATGTACATAAAACCTGTAAAAAGTTTATTATTTTATATCAAATTAAACTAGGAGTCTCAGACATTATAATTTGCAAAAATAAAACACAATATCTCCATTCCTTGACATAAGGATTGGGGGTATTAAAACCCAGAAAGATTCAGCTAAAGAAAACTAATCATCTATTCAAGTATGACAAATAATTTAGCTTCCAAGTAAACATAAGGAAAGTGACTAATGTTAATATGAATGGGTGATCTGTCAAGATGAAGTAATCATTATGTGCTATCATGATAAAGGGGTCACAACATATAACTATGCTGGCTTTTCAATAGAAATGTCCCTGTAGTTAGTTTAATTTTGTCAGTTTAATGTATTTCTATGCATGCTCTCTAAATATTTGAATCTAGGAATATACTGTATGCTAAACTCAATTCTAACTGCAAAATGAAATAAAGATCACTCAGTCTACTAATTAACTGACTGCATTAAAATGGCAAGTAATACATATCCATACAAAATTTCATCTTGCTGTGTTTTAGTTGGGTAGATAATACAATTTTCAGTCAGTCAAATTAGTTGACCCAGGTCTTGTACTGACAATGCTTCCAGCATGGTATCCAATCTCACCTATTTTATAAAATATTGCAATGATTGCAGATGTGAACTGTTTTTAGGCAGTTACAAATATCAATAGTGGCTCTTGAGTTGCAGTCAGGTGAAATGACCTTTAGGCAATGTGAGTTACAGTAAGATAAAATGACCTTTAGGCAATGTATGTTACAGTCAGATGAAATTACCTTCAGGCAATGTGAGTTACAGTCAGATGAAATGACCTTTAGGCAATGTGAGTTAGTCAGTTGAAATGGCTTTTACGTAATGTGAGTTACAGTCTGATAAAGTGACATTTAGGCAACATGAGTTACAGTCAGTTGAAATGGCCTTAGGCAATGTGAGTTACAGTCAGTTCAAATGATCCTTAGGCAGTGTGAGTTACAATCAGTTGAAATGGCCTTTGACAATGTGCAAAGTAATTTTCCATATCATTTGACAACTTGTAAATCCCTGTGGAATAACACACCTACCTCACAATGCCAATTTTAATCATAATGCTATATCAATAAATAATCTATGGAAAAATCTATATCAAGGAGACAGTCAGCTGTGACTATCAAAAGACAACATATTGAGCTCATCTATATACTCAAACATGTTGAGATCTATCCACAATCCACATATTTAAGTCCATACAGATAATCTATAAAGCCAACAGACTGGGTTCCATCAATCAACAAATTTAAATCCATATCTGTTAATACAATAGACTGGGTGCTATCACATATTTGAGTAGCAATGAAAACATAATGTACAGCAAAATCTGTAAATCAGATCACCATGCATATATGAATAATCTTACAATATCCAGCTTTGATGGATCTTGAACTGTCAATTCTAACATTTGAACGCCATGTGGATTGTTTCTTTTTCGTCTTTGCTGTTTAGGTATTGGTAGGTTTATAAAGCCTGTTGTCTTTTCTGTGGGCTCCATAGTTGTAGATGTCATCAGGATTGTCTCACTCTCTGTATATCTTATAACACAGCCTGCTGAGGCATTCTACAGAATCCAACAGAAAACAAAGACATCTTGTTACTTTCATGCAGTTTGCGCCAGCCAATTTCACGGCTGACTGGGGCAAATAACGAGTAGCCAGTGCATCTGGCTATGTGGAATGTTAGTCATATTGAGTAAATTTGCATTAAAATTTTATTACTGTACACAAATATTAAAAATCCATGTGAATTTTTCTGATGATCACTAATGAATCTGGGGGATACGAGACAATAAATAACTCCCATTTGATTCACAAGATGCTGGTAACTCCAAACAAAGACTCTTATGCATATATCCAATGTCTGCACATGGAGGTTCATGTATTTAGAAACCTGGAAGTCACCTGAGGCTAAGAAAACTAAACACAGCCAAGAAGAAAATAACTATTTAAAAGTAATACGATGCAATGGAATGAAAACAATAATTGGGTTACAGAATTTGCATGGAATAGATAGAAATAGGATGCATGTTAACATCATGACAATGCTCATTGTTTCACTGATATTCAAGACTTCAGCCAGATTTTTTTGCATAAGCCTCTCTAAAGTTACCGAATTCATTTCACACACAGATGATTTCCACATCATTAGTTTCAACATAAAAAGCAACACTGCTCATTCAATACATTTTGAAAAACAGTGGTCTGTGTTGATGAAATCAGACATTTACCCTTGTGTTATAGAAGAATAAATTTTTGATACAGGCCTAAGCAGTCATGGGATCTGTCACATGCCACAGATAAACAAACATGATCTACTGACAACTCTCACAAACTTCTAGTAAGTAATATTGGCATTTAGTTTAAAGAAAATGATGATGCAGATTAGGGATGTTAATATCGTTTTTTTTCCAAAACCGATTATCGTTTGTAGAAATCCGATTTTAAACCGATTATCGTTTTTTGTCCTACATTGAAATTACAAGAAATATATTCTTATAATGCAAGTTAGTGAATGCATCTTGCGAATAAAAGATATTCATTACATACCATAACTTATAGACGCGCATCGTCTGACGGCATGGAGGACGATATTGTGGCTCCACCAAAGCCATTAAATCACGGAAGGAATCGGATTCAACAATTGAAATTGGTAGCATGTTTTCAGCGACAAACTTAGCTACAGCAGCAGTAACTTTTTCTTGATGACTATCAGGTCAGTTTCTTTGTGTTCCAATAAATGTTGTTAATCGCGGCTGAACATTTGAAGTAGCCGCAATTCTGGGATGTTTGCTACGCAAATCTGCATGCAATCCAGTAGTAGTACCACCGCTCCGACTTATTTGTTGTAAACATAGTTTACAGCGAACCATGCTTGATGAAATTTTTTCAAAGTTTTCCCATACATCAGATTTATTTATACGACCAGCCATATTTGTAAACTTGAAAAGACACAACCAGCAGAGACCAGTCCTCAACAACAGAGACTGTAGGTATTAACAGTCTATTGTTGTCAATTTCGGACATCAAAGAACTTAGCGACCGGTCGGTCGACTTACTATTGACATCCTTCCTTCAACATTAAATGTATTCGTTTACAAATACGCTGCATGGAGCGCTCACAAATTTTAAACAAACACACCTTCTTATCTGCTGGTCATATTGTATTAAAATGTAAACACTAAACAAATGCATGAATGAATTTTTTTCTGGCATTTTTTTAAAATTTTCACAACAAAAATTGTAAAAAAATATTGAATTCGATTATCGTTTTGTAAAAACAAAAACCGATAATCGTTTTCAAAACCGATAATCGGATTTCCGATTTTCGTTTAACAACCCTAATGCAGATAATGGGTTAAAATATGTAACTGCATCTATGTTTTAAGATGCTGATGTGAAAATTCACTGAGCTACAGTCATGATGTTGAGCTGAATGAACAAGAACTGTTCATTTGCATTCTGCTTGATGTGGATGCATCTGATCCAGTTATGGTTCCAGTGATCCAATGCTGGAACTAGTTTTCTGCAGACGTAATGTTATGAGCAACTATACACTGGATACCACAGCTTAATCTTGTAAGGCTAGGTGCTCTAATACTGTTCATTAGAATCTAATACTGTCGATGATGAAATAATAATAAGAAGAATGTGGACTTTGTATAGTGCCTAATCTTTAAAAGCTCTAAGCACTTTACGACATATATAATGATATGACTACAAAAAACAAAACACCATGAAATTAGAAAACACAACAAAATGCTGAAAATATTCAAGGTAGGAAACATTAATAGGTCTTAAGTTTGTTCTTGAAGTAGAAAAGAGTTTTAAGAGTACTCTTGACAGGAATCACTGTCTTTTTGTCTAATTTCAATAGAAAATTCATTTCACGTTGCTGGGTCATCGTATGCAAAAGAACATCCAGATGATTTCGTTTTCATAGTGGGAATAATGAATATACAATTGTCATAAGAGGAGTGTATCTTCCTGGTGTATATACATTGGTGAGACGAAATAGGAATGTTTGATTGGAGTCCGTCAGTGAAACGTAGCACAGAGAACAAATTTTGTGTTTGATTCTGGATCGAATGAATAGCCAGTGTAGGGTACAGAGCAGTGGGGAGGTGAGTTCTGCTCTGATCGTGGTACTCTAAGGATGATCCAAACAGCTGTGTTTTGAACTTTTTTAAGTTTCTGGAGTATATATTGAGTTGAACCAGACAGAACTGAGTTACAATAGTCCATTTGCAGTGAATGCTGGTTAAGCTGATCCACGTGCTGCTTGCTGACAGCTGACCAAACTAAATCACCTGTGGTCTGTTCATAACAGAATCGTTCCACATAAGCTGAAATGACACTGTCTAGTTCATTCAGTTAGGACACGGTATGGGAGATTGATCTAAAAGGTGAGACAGTAACTGACATGGTTTGATTCAATCTCAGTCTCACTCAATGGCAGGCAAAAAGTGATTGTGTTTCAAATCCATGCAGTAAACAGCCTACTGGTTCTACCAGGAATGTTTATAGTGATGCAACAGTGAGCAAAGGATATGAGCTGTCACTGATCATGACAGCTTGGATCACTTTGTGGTTGATGAATGTTGCAGTTTGCAATATCTGTGGAGATGCCAGCAATTCCATGCTGTGATGTCAGTGTGCAAACTGATATCTTAATCCCTCAAGATGCACCTCTGCACATTCCCCTTAATAACCCACAGTACTAAAGCCCATTGACTTTCTGTCCATAATATGCATGTCTGACATGTATTCAATTACGCATGGTTTGTCATTTTCAATCCTAATACATTCATAAATAAAGATTTTTTATAAATTGGTTATCCCTTTTAGGAGGTACTTATTAACTAATTAAGCTTCAAAGTAATTGATTCTGGCTTATAATGGAAATAAATCTATAGCAAAATGTAGTTTGATGAAAATAGCAATGAACTTGATCTATCATTTATAAAGACAAAAAGAATCCAGAAAAATACTTGACGATTTAGGACAAAAAAAGACACAGCCATAGACATATAATTGATAACAGCTAGACAGAAATGGCAAAAGGACTGACATCATGGTTGTAGTTGTAGATGAGGGGAAATCCAAAGTCTCCAAGGAGTTCCTGCTCTGAGATTTATGTGGTTATTAATCCACAAAATCCATGTGGTGCAATGAGGCTTAGGCAACTCTGATTCTCTTGTTTACTGTATCACAGTTTGTAATCAGGGTAGGTATATGCATCCAGGCCATTTTCAAACTATTGATAGAGTATCAACTGCCCAGGTTCATGGTCTGGAGATACAAAGGTTGGGAGTTGGTATTCCACTTTAACAAATAGTTCCACCATTGGTCGGTCCCTATGGGGTACATATCTGAATGAATAACCAAGGGATGAAATGACCCTTCTGTCTGTATTAGTTGATTGTTCCGGGACAAAGCATCAGCGAGTACTTTAGGAGTCCTTGGTTATGGTAAATTTGCACATGGATTTGTTGTTAATAACACTACTTTAGAAAGTCTAACACCAGGTGGCAGAAGTCATGGGACTAGGTTGCTCCTTGTCGTTTGAGATAAGTCACCACTGAAGATTTGTCGGAGAGAATGAAACCTCACTTGCCATACAGAGATACCTGCCACCAGTGACAGGCTTTCACAATGTCTATCATCTCCAAAATGTATTGATATAATGATGTTACTCCAAGGGAGAGAATGCACTGCTGGCTTCCCGATGGTAGTAGGTGGGTTCCCCAGGCTTCCATACTTACATTGGTATAGACTGTAATCTAAGGTGGTTGTACTAGATAAAGGTATACCCACAGTTAGCCAAGTTATGTTGCCCCAATTCTTCATATGGTGCCTCAATTGTGTGAAGATGGTGACAGGATGGTCAAGTGGGCAAACTTTTGGCCTCCATTTGGACAGAAGGATCATTTACAATGGGTGCAAAGTAAGGTGAACTAGGTATATGAAGTCTGCAGTCACATTAAGCAAGCCTAGTAGGCAACACATTCCCATGCTGATAAAATTCCTTGAAAGTAAAGGTGCTAACATGGTTCTGATATCAATGCCTGAATTTGAGGGTTATGAAAAATGTTACCAGTATATTGAACTCCATACCTAGATTAACAAATTGTTGAGATAATAATAGGTAGGATCTTTCCTTGTTGAAGAGAAGTCCAGATTGGTAAGAAGAGATATCGTGTCTTGTTAGATCTAACTCAAGTTAGATCTAACTCACTGATGTTTCTGCAGAACGTCATCTAGGTAACATGATGTTGCCACCATGGAACTGGTCTGGAAGTTGTCATTACTTGATTCATCGGACAGGTGATGCCCCAGGAGCCAATGCTGCAATGGGAGTACCCTGAATTGGTATACGATGTTGTAGGCAAATCGTAGAAATGTCCTGGTGTCCTAGGTGTCATCAGAGGCCATCTGATCCACACATTGAATGTGACTTTGTCATCCCCAAGGTGGCAATATCACTATCACATGCTATGGTTTCCAAATGAAAAACTGGTAATTGCCAAAGACAGAACTGATGATGAACTGATGATAAGACACAGTTGGAATGTATCTCTTCCATACTGCAAAAGTAACTGAAGGTGGATTCTTTGTCCCATCAAAAGATCCATAGATGCTGCAGCTCTGGTCCAGGTTATTGTTGAAGTGGAAAGAGGACAAAACTCAGGGGGTCAAAAATGGAAATTCTTCCTCAATGAAAAAGCTCAGAAGACTGCATATTTCCATGCAATTTTATAGTGTAGAATAGAAGACAGCACTACAGAACAAGCAACGTTTTCTTGGATGTATGAGGTGTGGGCAAGGTCCCCTTCAATGCTTGAAACTTAATCCATAATATTGATGTTTTGGCCCCTTGTGATACCAAGTATATGGCCTGGCCAGTCACAGTGGAAATAGGCCATCAGAATGGGGATGATATCATTATCATCAGCAGCTGGGATGGGCTGTCGAATGTTTCATCCATATAACCTGTCCATATGTCTGTTTAGTGAGAGGGGCACTTAACTGCTTGTTATCTCTGTCCCTCACTGTTCTGCATTACAAATCAACTCGGACCTTGAAGGGGCAAGGTCAGCGCTTCATGGCTGAAGGGTAAGTTTATGTATCTCCCTTGTCTGCCAGAAATTTTTACACTGAGGTAAGGTCAGCATGGAGACCAGTGATGTATTCTTCTTGAGCTCTTTTTTTGCACTTTGCCCATTGTTCTAACCTGTATGACAAATACAGCAAAACATAAAACTGTTGCCATGCACCTGTCTTTTAGAATGCAATGTCGGTGGAGAGGTAAATGTTAAAACACTGAAAACAGACAAGCTAATAAAGCAATTAAGCATACAGGTAAAATATAATAACACCACCTGTAAGGAGTAGAAGTATAAACATGTGAGTCTGTACATGTGATATTTGAATACAGTGTCGGGGCATAGGTCTCTATCAAATCATGATTACCTGGGAAAACATGACAGCAGATAATCTCAATTACAATAGTAGCTGTAGGGAAGGTCAAAGATGACATGTACAGGTAGAATCATTGAAGCATGATGTTCCAAGGCTAAGGATGCTGTGATAAAGAAAACTCACCTGTATATACATATATAAGGAGTTTGTTATGGGCATAAAGATCTACACACATAAATATTGTAGCCTGAACCTATTATTTGAAGTCACATAAATTCCCCATGCGGGTGACTAAGTGCTCTTTAAATATGATGGAATGCTTATGCATATACACATGACTCAATTGTCACCTATAGAAACATTCAAAATGAGTCAATTACCTGTAAGGAAAAATCTTAATGACCACCTGTAACAATCAAAACTTTGAAGTTGGCACCCAGATATTCCAATATGATAAATTTGGCATAAAAGACTATTTTTACTCCAACATGCCAAACTTAGTATCAAAAACTACTTTTCAAACTCCAATCTGCCAAATTTGGTATTAAAAACTATTATTTTATTCCAACATGCGACATTTGTTATCAACATTTATTTATACTCCAACATGCCAAAGTTAGTACAAAAAAACTATTATTTTTCATAGATATGCCAAATTTGGTATTAAATACTTTTTATTTTTAATCCAACATGATAAATTTGGTATCAAAATATTTTTCTTATTCAACATGCCAAATTTAGTATAAAAAACACTTTTTGAAACTCCAAATCAAAAACAAAAATGGTCTCAAAACTTTTCCTATATTTCAGTTAAAATGTACAGATGATATCTCAAGTGCAGTACATAACATTATTGAAGTGGTATCATTTAAAAGTATTCATCAAAAACTTCCACAAACTGAATTGGGTAAAAATTTATGCATATTGGTTTGTATTATTGCGCTCACAATACAGCTACCCCAACCCCCAAATCATAATCTTTGACCTTAAAGTAATGTCAGATGAATTTGTTCATTAGACTGCAAACTATGAAGCCTACTTAAAATTGAGTTATATGTACAAGTCACTATTCCGAAACTCAGTCAAGTACAACAATGCAAGCAGCTTGACCACAAGATCAATTAGGTCTGGTTTTTACAAGAATGTTGACAAGTTAGCAGTAAGATCCCAACAATTTTAATTTAGAACAATTGACTTATATGTACTGCAAGTGTTTTAATGAAAACTCCATGTAAATGATTCCAATCATGCAAGGAGTTGTAATAACAAACATGGTGTCATGCTGGAAGCCATATGATAACAGTGTTCTTGTGAAATGTCGTGTCCATACAACCATCCATTACCAATTATGTCTGTCAAAGGCAGAAATTTCTGAAGTGTATTTGCATCATTTGAAAACAAGCACAACCATATCTGGAGGGAAACAATAGTTTCAAAAAAGCCATTCATATTAGAGAAGCTGTCAAATTCTGGGAGGCCATACTGATATCATTTTCATACAGAACGAATAAAGAGTGAGAAGTATATCAAATAATGAAATTGTCAATTGGACCATCCTTTGTAGTAGACTACCTTGTTGGAAGTCTAGACATCATAAGTATTTTACTAAAAACTTTGAGGCAGTATTATTATTTCTTAAGGAGAAATATATAATACAAGATTTTCAAGATGACCACTTGGTGGTTATATTGGTGTTTTGACAGGCACCTGTCATATCTCCAACTTTTTTCATTAGGACCATCCATTCAGATGAAGTAGCCATATAAATATTTTCCCCATGGTCACCATGGCAACCAGATCTGATGTATACAGAAAAACACTTTCAGCAGCAGAGAGGGTGAATCCTACAACGTTTTTAGACAAAATTTGATTGAAATCCTAAACCGAGCCGTCTTATAATCTTATTTTAACCAAAAAAAGGCGAACCCTACAACGTTTTCAGACAAAAAATTGATTGAAATCTCCCTACGAAATCATTTTAACTAAAAAAATGAAAACGATTTTTTAATCAATTTTGGTCGCAACTTGTTGTCATCCACCCTCTCTGCTGCTAAAGTTTTCAGTTCTGGGTTAACAAAAAATAATAAATGATTTGATCAAGTCTTTAGGATCTCACAAACAGACTAATCGCTAACACCTCTTCTTGTAAATCAATCAGATTATTTGACTGGTCGGTGAGTTTGAAATTAATTCTGGTTAATGAATTATTATGGCATCGCATGTAGACAGGATTAATTGGGTTTTCAATAATTAGGAATCCTGGAGGAGCTGTTGGTGCAAACGAATAAAGAATATATCCTTGCTGAGCTTGATTTGATCGTTCGAGATTAATTTGATAGCTTCCTTCGATAACATCACATAATAAATTGAGCGCAATCACTGAGGATATATTCACGTTGAACGGAGCGATATGCCTGCCGCCACCATCTGGATCATTATTGTGTTTGAGGATTTTTATTTCCGGTGATGTTGTTTTTTTCCATGCATCATGAATTATTTTAAAACCAACATCGATGGTGTCACTGAGAGATTTTTGTAGTTCTGGTACGTTATATCCTGGTAGTTTGAATGTCGGAATATCATTCACGGATATTTTATAGTCTGATGCAAATTTTGTTCTCGATTGGGGATTATTGTCATCTAATATAACTCGAATAATTTGTGAATTAAATGTTTCCATGTCATTGATGATTTTGTTACATATTTCTACAACACTGATAAATTCATCTCGGGTGAGAGAGCCGGATCTAAGGGGTATTAACAACAGTGAAAAATCATTATTCATTGCTGTAAAATTTTTAACGACTTTAGGTTTGTTAACAAAAAGATCTCTCTCTATGATATCCTCCTCTCCTCCAGTTGAGTAATATGCGAAATCAAAAAAATCTGCATTGGATTGGTATTCTTTATAACACTTTATTGGATTATCAGGTTTTATTCTGTCGGTGATATAATCAGTTTTTTGTGGTTCTGGTAAATCAACGGTTTCTCCCCGGGGTGGTAATTCAGGCCATCCTAGTACGGTTCTAATAGAACTTTGATAGATATCTACGACGTATCCTTCTGTGTTTATCTCAATTGCGGATGATAGTGTTGGTTCATGAACTGTTATAGCGATTTTTGACTCTACTCCAGTAATCGATTTTATTCTACGCGCGAATTCATTATTGATTTGTTCGATTTGGTATGACCCTGTTGGTATCGAAACGACGTTCCAGTCTGGAGTTCCGTCGGGTTTATTCTTATTTGCAAACACTAAAGAATTATTCGGTTGTTGACCACCAAATGATTTTGATCTGATATTAGGCCAACTGTGATACATTCGTAGTTTTGCTAGCGCTATCTCCTTCACTTGGGACCGGAGAGGGGAAATTCACACTGAATTCTGGATTCGTTGATGTTATTGATATCATGCTTGTTTTTACTGGGTTCGTGTTCTCCACTATTTGTTGAAGTAATTCCTGCGGTGTTGTCATTGTTATTATACTCATGATTTATTTCTAATTTTGGTATCGAGGAATCATAAATACTGACCATCACTGAGAACTCACAATCTGGTAATGTTGATATTATTGAGATCATTTTGTTTTTTGGGTTCGTGTTTTCTAATTCCATCGGTGTTGTCATTGTTATTATATTCATGTTGTCGCTCTAATTTCGATATCGCTGAATCAAAAATACTGACCATCGCTGAGAATTCACTATCTGATATAATTGTATTATCGAGTGACGACGATATCATCAGGGATAACTGCGAATATGCGGTTGATGCAATATGAAATTGAAGTAAGTAATTCTGCAGTTTACTCTGGCTGCATGATGATATCTTTTTTGCTATCCCGGTTGATATACCCCCGATTGTAGCCACCGCAGAAATGCAAATTGGAACTACGACCGGGGCAATCATTGTAACAGATGCTAGTATTATTCCGGCACCAGTGAGAACGCTTGACACCGAGTACACAATAACATCAATTGCGGTGATTCTTCGTCGGTATTTTTTTATTTTTATTTGATACTCCTCAGTGAGGGTTTTGAGTCTATTCTGAAATTCTCTGACCTGATCATAGCGACATTGAGTTGATGAAATCATTTTTATTTTAAAAACACTAGCGTTTTCAATTGTGAAATCCTTTCAATTTAGTTATTTACTTAAATCCGCTACGAATTCCACATACCATGATACCGGAGTTCTATTCAAATGTTTATCAGTAGATGTTATAGTGAACTTTTCAGTTGTATCCTTGTCGATGATCGTTGAAATCGTATTGTTGACCCCGGATGAACTCGACGATGATATATTAAATTGAGTCGTTGCTACTAGTGTTAATCGATAAATACCCTTAACGGTTGCAGTGATATCTAATTTGTTGTCTGTAGGTGTCCACAAAAATGATCCGTGTTGGATTGTATATACTACGTTATTGGTTTTCTCATGAGGAATTTTTGTTTTTTCAATGATTGTTATCATCCTCGAAAAATCACCTTTGACGGCTTCGATGAAAGTTTTCGTCTCATCGATGGATTTTTTAATATCAGGGAGTTTTATTTCAATTTTATCCAACTGGGTTCCAATAAATTTATCAATGATATTTCTACGAAAAACTGAAAACTGTTTTCCGTTTTCTTCAATTCTAGATTCAAGTGTTGTTAGTACAAACACAGAATTGTTTAACTCATCGTTGAGAGTTTTTAATCGATCTGTAATCGTCGAAACGAGTACACCCGGTTTTAGTTTACCCTGATCGGAAAATAATGCGATAGTATTTTCGATTGCGTTTTGTTGTTTAACCAAAATATCATCCAGAGAAATATTACTGGTTTTCAATTTACCCTGATCCGAAAATAACGCGATAGTATTCTCGATTGCGTTTCGTTGTTTAACTAAAATATCATCCAATGACACATCACTGGATTTCAATTTACCCTGTTTGTCTTGAAATACAACTATTTCATTAGGATCAACATTTGTTAAGTTCAACGTCTCAGCTATTTCATCTTTGATTAGTTTTTTTACATCCTTGACAGAATCAGGTGGTGCAGTGTCATCGGGTTTGGGTTTCAAAGATCTCCCCCAAATATCAATCATGTTATTGTAAAACTCTTCCTCTCTCTAAAATCGTTTCGATTTCCAGCGATTACTAGTGTATTCATTAACGACAACATGTGGTGGTTTTCCGCTTGGGTTACTCAAGGAGTTAGAAATAGCGTCAAGGACATTTAATACTTCGCTGCCACATATTGGTGGGTCATTCATTTGTTGTGTTGGTAGCGTAGAATACCAAGCCTTCATTGGAAGGGTTTTTATATAACGCATAAACTCTTTTGGTGGGGCTAATCCATATGAATCGAAATAAACAATCCCACGTGGATCAATAGCGTATGCAACCCAGTGAGTTCCAGGTCCGGTGCTGTTATCTAAATTAATGATTCCGGTTTCAACGCTGTTTGGTTGATATGGTAATTGATCTTTCATAAAGACACCTCTGAAGTTTTTAATCGCTAGTTTTTTAGCAGCATCCATTAAATCAAAATTGGACATGGGAATCTTCGATTCCTCAATTAATAAATCGTTCCTGGTAGTCTTAGACCCTTTCCGCTGTACCACGAATACGGGGTTCCTGGTAGTCTTAGACCCTTTCCGCTGTACCACGAATACGGGGTTCCTGGTAGTCTTAGACCCTTTCCCTTTTTTTATATCTTTTCCCAGTTGCTTTCTTTAGTGCCGTTCCTGCTGCAGTACCAACGGCTCCTAACGCTGCCGCTTTAGCCACCGCTGGGGCTGCTGCTGCAATCAATGCTGGAATCGCAGCTAACAACGGAAATATACCGCCTGTTTTAATCATATTTTTGATAGCAGCTGCAGAGAGAGTAATCTGAACACCTTTTTTGGCTGCAAGTGCATCATTGAAATGTTTTATTTGACGAGTTGTCAGCGATAGTTTATTTGCACCACCAGTCATTTGGTTGGGTTTCAACGTGATTGTGGTTCCACATTTTTTAGCTGATTCCGATTGCAATTTTTTTAATTGACCGGGAGTTAACGCAACACTAATAACACTATATGACATTATATATAATTGATTGATTCTAATTCAATGAAAAATCGAGAAAATCAATCAAAGATTTTCTACTGGTGCATCTACCACTCTCATTCTTCCTCCAACACCTTCAAGTAGCATTGATTTATCACTGAGAATGACAGCAACCGCTCTATAATTAGCAATAGCACCACGAGTCACATTAGCTCTAAAGTGTATATCAACGACGGATTGTCTTGTTAAATCAAGATGTTCCAGCGAAAAGTAATAGATCGGATACAGATTTTTAAAATCATATTGTGATATTTGCAAACCAGTATCCACATTTTGATCGCGTGCCATAAATGACAACAGACGATGATAAACTCGTGCAATATGATTTTCTGTGTAATTCAGTTGTATATCCTCGGATGGTTCCTGCTGGCCGTTTCTCAGTGAGACGTCTTTCACACCTAACTGATCAAATATCATATGGCTGGAGAGTTGATTGCCAACTCGTGTGTTATCCTGTAACGCAATAAATATATGACGTGGCGCAGCAACACCTTGTTTTGATGCTAGATTCCACGTGAATAACCCGTTGATATTTGATTGTTTAACATCTGTACTCACGGTTAGCCAACTCAACAACGACTTTCCTCCTTGGTCCATAAATGATAGTAATCGTTCTTCTGCGGTGATTGCTGGAGTCAACACTGGCATCCACAATGATATTTTTGTTAAATTGACTTTACCGGCATCAGCATTTGGATTTGCATTGTCTGCTGGAATCCTCCAAATTGCGTCGTTATCATCACTCTTTCGTACAAGCGATACTGTATGCTTCGCTCCATAAATAACTTTTCTGACGTTTCTACAGAATCCAAATATGTGATGCAGTGGAATCGCGCATGAAAATGATTTACGCGCTCCTTGCAACATTGAGTTTCGTGTTGCAGCTCCTAGATTGAAATTAACGTCGTTGTTTATAATCATATTCTCGACATCAGCATCACTATTATCACGTTTTTTTGGTCGTCTTACAACAAATGGATTTCCTCCAGCGGTATTCTTACCATCTTTTGCAAACATCATAGAGGGTCCTGCTGATCTTGTATAATCATCAGAATATCTCGCTAACCCGATTATTGTTGTAGCCATATCAACATCGCGATCTATGGACTCAATTTCTTTTCCATCAATGAGATATCTAGCACTCTCAAATAACGCCATAATACCATTATTGACAAAACCGACTTGAGTACCATCTGGATACGGTGCTGGTACAGCAGGAGTATCATCAGCTGTTACAAATTCTCCTTCTACTTCAATAAACGCTTCACAGGGCAAAAAGTATTTACTGGTATCATGGACTTGAAGTTCAATTCGCGATCGACTATTTGAGTCTATTGCATGATAGGCGTAATATTGATAATCGCGTACAGAATCATCCTTGCCAACTGGGGCGTCTATATCAAACGCCGGATCATGTGACTTTTTGAACATTTTATTCTATTTATCAGAGTCTAAATCGCGATTTTTCATTTCATCGTCGTAGTTTTTTAAAGCCACTTCCTGCTATCATATTTGCAATATTGCTTTGGTCGGGGGTTAAAGCCATCGACGCTAATTTTTCGTCTACTGCGTTATTTATAATTCTACTAACACTTGCAGGCATTTCCGCTGTAACAGCAATGGTTTATGGGATATATCCGTTAAATGATAAACCCGATATCGCAAAACTAGCTCCTATGAAATATTCGTCAGGGCTTAATTGTGTAGCAGAACGAATAATAGAACACTTCACAAATGCATCCCGAGGAAATAAACTAACTGATCTGCGACGTAGGAAAATAACCGAGTGGGAACTGACAGTGAAACAGCATGGTGCAAAGATTTCTGATATAGCTAAATTAGAAACATCATTACGATTCCCAATAACCGTTATGACGATAACCGGAGAGGTTTTATACGAACCGAAATATAACAAAAATAGAGCGCCAATACAGATTATTGATCATAACAAACACGCGTGGACACCTGCGGTAACAATATTTCCACGAGAACAAACCGTGAAATATATCCCTAAGGAGTTCGTCGGGGATGTTTTCTATGAAGAGAAATTATTCGATGCTATTCATGCGTTGTGTAAGGATGATCCTGTGTCAGTGTGGTTACTTAGAAGTGATGAAGAATTCGATCAATTTGTAAAACCAAATGGTGAATTATATCGCATTGAAGAATTAGATAACAGAATGAGAAAAATCGCTAGTGATTTTTCACCGGAGAATTTCCATGAAAAACTACTCACGGATAGTTTTACTATTCCATCAGTGGTAGCTCACTTCGCAAGAGAAAAAAACTCATGGCGTCCAACACGAAGTGATTTTCTCGAGGATGTTAAATTGAGTTGCGTCGAATTTGGTCATGGAGGACTGTGGAATACGAAATACTCACGTGATGGTATGATTTCAATTGATATATCCGCGTGTTATCCCGGAAGTTTTCTCGGGTATGGGGAATGCGCTGAGTACTTCAAACGATTTGGACACCCCACGCATGAAATGACTCGTGTTGCGATTAATGGACCATTGCCTGATTTTGATTTAACCGGACTCGCTCGTGTGATATCATTTGAATTAGCGTCAGGATTACATCCGTGTAGTTATGTTTGGCTCGGTAGACACCTATCTGAAAAGGCCTGGATGCCAATAGTGCTATTGAGATATATGATTGATTGTGGTATGCTAATATCGTTGATTGTTTCCGAGGCTATTATATGCTATCGAGCTCAGAAAGAAGTTTGGCTACCACAACCCGATCTAGATAGAATAATCAACGAACTACGAAAACAGTTTCCAGATTTCAGTGAAGAAGAAATCATAAATTGGTCTAAGAAGTTATTTGAAATTAAAAAAGAACAAGCAAAAGATCTCGGAAGAAGAATAATCGGTAAATTTACCCAGGGTGGACGATACGACAACGCAAAATACTCTTCGCGGTTGATCATAGATGTCGCTGAATACGATTTTATTGTAACGGATTTAATGAAACAGGGAAAACTTGTATCCCGTAAGGATGCTTTTCTATCCAATGGTGAGAAATTAGGTACGGTTGTTACCTACTGTGATGGATATAATTCCCAGTACACACATTTGAGAAGTTCAATGTTAGCCTATGCTTCTATTAATCTATTTTCGATGATAAATAGATTTCCTAATACCGCGGTTAGAGTGGCCACTGATTCGATGTATATACACAATAAGTACAAATCAGCTGTAGCGGCATTCACAGATCCCGAAGAAAATTGGGGGCGTTGGCGATTTAAAAAAGAGATGCTACATGAGTATTGTGAATCCGCAGACGTTGCCATGGATGATAAATATCTTTGTTGTAACCGTATTGAAATTCAATCAGAATTTTCTAATGCACCACCGGTATCTGATCCAGTATGTAGATACAAGACAGTTTATTTAAACGGTTGTGGTGGGTCAGGAAAGACAACTCGTGCAATTGAATTATTTCGTTGTGGAAACGCTAGCGTTTCTAACATGATTGTGCTAACACCGACTCACAGACTCGCCAGAGAGATGATACAACGAGGGGTAAATGCTTGCACTTATCACAGCTTCTTTCGATGGAAAGGTGACAAATGGACTCCTGAGCGTATGGGTGATAAATTCATTCCTGAAATCATAATTTGGGATGAAATATGCACAGTGTCATTAGATGTATTAAAAACATTTCTTGAGTGGTTGTTAAACAAAAACACAAAAGTCGTCATGTGCGGGGATCACGGCCAACCACCACCATTTGTCGGTGCATCTCCACATGAATGGCTAAAGGGTTTTGTAGACTACTATGAAGAAATCACCACTGATTATAGATCACTTGATGAACGATTACGCGAGTTCAAAGCGCTAATTAGATTACAACCGGATAGAATCCAATGCGAAATAGCGCGTGAAGTGATTTCAGAAACCCCAATGAATGATTTCTGGGAAGCGTGGAGACCAAACGATTTGATCATTGCAAGTAGAAAAATAGTCAGGGATACACTTCAGATGAAGTTATTTGAATTGCATAAAGAAAAATTTGCAACGCTTCCAGTACCCCTTTGTTATAGGCCATCGGATACACGAAAACAGAATATTGAAGTTGATATTCCAGGACAGAGTGAAAAACAAATTCTGGTATTAAATGATATTGTGCTGGTTGATATCAATGTCGTTGAAGATGCATTGCGTGCTAATAAATCCCCGTGGACGCTAGGATACGCAGCAACAATACACTCTTCACAGGGATTGACTATATCGAATACAATTGTTTGGATGGTGGATAATCACATCGAATGGTCGAATTTAATCTATCTCGCAGTATCCAGAGTACGAAACATAAATCAACTTCGAAGAGTTGTTTTCGATGATAATGACACAACAATAAGTGATATTGATGTTAGCATCATTAATAAAAAACTCTCCGGTTACAAACAACAGGACAAAACAAAACAACGAGAATTTGATATTGATGCTGAACTAATAATCACTTTGAAGAAACAACAGAATAATCACTGCGCGAGTTGCAATTGTATAATGCGTTGGCAGTATTCGGATAAGGATCCTCGCCAATTTACCGTAGACAGAAAAAATAACAATCTCGGTCATGTCAGAAATAATGTGATGTTGACTTGTCTTGAGTGCAATAGACGCAACGGCGCTAGTAAAGACCATGCGGTGGCAATTGAGTATCCTCGGGAATCACTTGTAGTTGTTGTCGAGTAAAACCCCGCTGAGGGGCAGTTGAATCCAGTTTATAGACTGGAGGTCTACCAGTTGATCGTGTTATACTAGATATCTTATG
The DNA here is from genome assembly GCA_029339505.1 of Unio delphinus. Taxonomy (NCBI): domain Eukaryota; kingdom Metazoa; phylum Mollusca; class Bivalvia; order Unionida; family Unionidae; genus Unio; species Unio delphinus. Next base: position 6,338,562 of record JAQISU010000041.1, on the reverse strand, counting down.
CGTAGTGACGCTCCAAATAGGATCAGTAGCCCTTTTTCTACCCCCTTCAAGCTCTCCTGGTTCGTATAAGTACCTCACAATGACACTACTACCAAGAATTGGTTGGGAAACGCTAGCGTTTCTAGGGAAATCTTTTTGTGGTTGTACGGGTATTGACTTCTTTTTAATCGCGTTGATAGGTTTCATGTTGATTGTTCTAGTAATCTCGTTATTCAGTGCAGTAATCACAGATGGTAATCTTTTAACCCATTCACTGGATCGCTTTTCTTGAATAAATTCTTTTGCGTATTGATATCCAAATAACCGCTCAGCAATCGTCCGATTAAATCGTTCTACAATGGCCTGATCGCGATGTAGCGCAGTATGCCCTCGTCGTATGGTGACATTATGATGTTTCATTGTAGATAACACTGCACCCTGAAATTCCTTGCCAGGATCAATCTGCAATAGATTTGGCCAGTGCAGAGGACCTCGTCGATAAATCCTTTCAAATGCAGAAGCGACTTCAGTGGCTGATTTTGTTTTTAACGGTTCTGCTTCTTTGTATCGACTTGCAATATCAGCTACGGTTAACGCATATTTGTAACCACGATCATGTGGCAGAAATAATATATCAGCCTGATGAACTTCATTAGGAGCGGTCACATCAAAATGCGAGAATTGAATTTGTTTAGGTGGTGGTAGATAAATTTGCCATAGTGCCTGTTTGGATAACCAATGAGCCGCAGTGGTTTTTTTCACTTTTGCAGCTCTAGCGAGTTTATTGATTGCAGCGTTACCCCTCCAGTATCCCCTCGGAGAATAATAAATTGATTCCATATTATTAATTACCAGCACCTAACATCAATTTACTTTTCATAGCCGATTTTATCAAAAATGAAGACAATTTTTCTTTGAAGGATTTATCAGGAATAGCATTTAACGCATGAATTAATTTCACATCTGCTAGATGCCTGTGTTGCAGATTGCTGCTTTTATAAGCAACATCATGAAGGTGACAGGCCTTATCAATGGCGTTTATTGGTTCTTCACCGGGGTTGGGTTGATTTTGATTATTGAGTCTGATATCAAGTCTGGTTCCCGGTCCACAGTAGCTATATCCTGGAAGGTGCTTTTCTCCGGGGTACTTTGCCCATGGGGTTCCAGGGAGCTTTGCCAATTTGGCTGCGATATCACCTCCTCGTTTTTTTTTAAATCAGATCTCATAGATACAAATCTAAATTTCTTTGTACCACATTGCACGCACTTACCAGAAAGCGCTGATCGGTTATTTTTAGTTGTAATCGTCGTCAAGTCATCTGTGTCAGTACGCGTTTTACACTTCACACAATATAGATCCATAATTTATGTATAGAAATATGGATATAATTGATTTTTCAGCGACTAAAACAAGAGAACCAATTAAGCATCATGCAGCGCTACCAAACTCTATCCGGATGATTATAATCGGGCCATCTGGATCCGGTAAAACGCAATTGTTACTCAATTTAATAATGAGATGGATGAAGTGGGATAAGTTGTATTTAATTGCCCCTAGCGTAGATGATCAACGATGTTATGAAGTGTTAAAAGATTTTAACGAGAATGCATCAGAAATTAAGGGTGAGAACGCCATTGATTTTATAACCGATATCGATGAAGCACCGAGTATTGATGATATTGATGGAGATATTAACAATTTAGTCGTATACGACGATATAATGTTGGATAAACAAAAGAATCCTGCTAGAATATTTTCCCGTGGGCGTCACAAAAACACTGACGTGATATATGTCACTCAACGCTACACTCAGGTTCCAAAAGTGATCAGAGATAACTGCAATTTATTGTCTGTATTCAACGGAGTTGATACTCATACGCTACGAAATATTTGGCAGACATGGTGTTCTGATATGGACTTCAATCAATTTAGAGATTTCTTTAGTCATGCTCAGTCGACTCCGCACGGATTCGCAACAATAAATTTACATGATCCTCGGACACGATATCGTATCGGACTTGATCAAATATTCGGTTAAAATCATTTTATTATTTTTATTAACCCAGTGATGAAATCACTAAGCAGCAGACAGGGTGGATGACAACAAGTTGCGACCAAAATTGATTAAAAAATCGTTTTCATTTTTTAGTTAAAATGATTTCGTAGGGAGATTTCAATCAATTTTTTGTCTGAAAACGTTGTAGGGTTCGCCTTTTTTTGGTTAAAATAAGATTATAAGACGGCTCGGTTTAGGATTTCAATCAAATTTTGTCTAAAAACGTTGTATGATTCACCCTCTCTGCTGCTCTTTCATTAGACCTAAATAGAGATCATAAAAAAAACTTTCAATAAAAATTCTATATCAATATGTCCATCCAGTTTGGAGGAGTTTTGTAGCAATTAAATTCTTTTCAAGACGGCCACCATGGCAGCCACATTGGAAGTTAGGTCAGCATTAATATTTATCTGGAGCAACTAGAACTTCGGATGAATGTATTTGTAAAGTTTCATGTCATTCTGCCTAGCAGTTAAGAGGATTCAAAATAATAAACTTATGCTAAGGAACAATGGAAAAAAAAATCTTCTGGACCAGCAACACTAAAAAACTAAATACACATATATGTCTCAAACCTGAGCATATAACACAATCAAAACTCTTTGTGTGCTTGATACTATTCTGGTACATCCATATGCATGATAATAGACTGGTAAACCTTTTAATTCTGGATAATGGACTGGTACATCCTTTATTCTGAATACTGGACTGATACATCTTTGTGCTGGATACTGGACTGGTACATTATTGTGCTGTCGATAATGAGCTGTTTCATCCTGTGCACAAAATGTTCTTTTTCATCCAAAATGCTAATATTATCTTGCTCCAGAAAGGAATTAGTGATCCAAACACTATAAGAAAAGGCCAAATATTTCTTGATGGTGCTGTAAAATAATGAGAACTATTATAATCAATGCTTACCTCAATCACTGCCAATGTCATGTCATTATTGCCAATGGGGACTGTGATATAAATGGTAGCGTTTATCAGAGGACTTGGCCCATTATTTATGAGGTGATATCTATGTAGCATGTAAAGGGTTCTATCACTCTTTGGGTCATTTTTGTACTCCACCTGTTCCGACATAGATTTGCTGCAAAAATACAGATAAAAGGCATGTAGTTGGAGGCAAAGGTGCAAACAACAGGATGATGAATGAATGAAAAGTCGAGTGTGGAAAACTAACTGCATGGGAGCCATATATATATATATATATATATATATATATATATATATATATATATATATATATATATATATATAAAGGGCTGGTCCCTATTTTATTCTGTGATAACTTTGAAACTAAATAAAGACAACAAGAGTCCCTCAAAGCAGCAACTACTAATGCCCTACTGGCCAAACAAAAATCTCTGCAAGTCACCTTTCTTCTTTTTAAGTTGCGGATTCTGAAACAATATCTGATATATCTGAAAAACGTCCAAATTTGGCAATAAAACATATTTTCTTACATTTGAGTTCAGATAATACCTGTATGAGCTGTAAAACATGACTTGTCATGATTTTGGAACTAGATACCATGAATATAAAATCACTGAACTTCTCTCTGACAAAATATAACCACACATAACAAGTTAACTTTAACCTATGAATATCTCCATGTCAAAATATAACCACATAAGTTAACTTTACTCTAAAAGTATGTCAATGTCAAAATATAACCACATAATAAGTTAACTTTAATCTACAGGTATCACAGATAATGCAAAATATAACAACATAATAAGTTAACTTTAATCTATAGGTATCTCAGACAGTGTCAAAATATAACCACAAAATAAGTTAATTTTATTCTATAAATATCTCAGACAATGTCAAAATATAACCACATAAGTTAACTTTAGTCTATAATAAATCTCAATGTCAAAATATAACTGCATAATAAGTTAACTTTACTCTAAAAGTACCTCAATGTCAAAATATAACCACATAATAAGTTAACTTTAATCTATAAGTATCTCAGACAATGTCAAAATATAATCACATAATCAGTTAACTTTAATCTATAAGTATTTCAATATCAAAATATAACCACACAAGTTAACTTTAATCCAAAAGTATCTCAATGTCAAAATATAACCACGTAATAAGTTCACTTCAATCTATAAGTATCTCAGACAATGTCAAAATATAACCACATAATCAGTTAACTTTTTTTAATCTATAAGTATCTCACACAATGTCAAAATATAACCACATAATAAGTTAACTTTAATCTACAAGTATTTCAGACAATGTCAAAATATAACCATATAATGAGTTAACTTCAATCTATAAGTATTAAGTTCTTGAAAAAAAGTTACTGATGAGAATAATATTCTTTGGATATATCCACAAATTGGGTTAAAAGATAATATCTTCATACTTGAAGGGTTAAAAGATAACAACCCCTTCATACTTGTTTGTGTTTTTGTTAACAAGATGCACAAATAAAGATCACTGACCTAAAAATCAATATCAGAGTGCAGACTATCAGCATTGCATACTGGAATGTAACTAAATCAAAAGTCTTCTCTCAATTTACTTTCTTTTCTTGTTGCTGTGGGGTTTAATGATATTTTTCAATACATGATAGACCCATACATGGCGGCTAGTATTAATGGTGGATGAAGAACCTGGGAAAACCCTTGGAAAGAAACACTGACCCACGAGAAGCTACTGGCAAGCTTTCTCACATACCCACATTCGCTGAATCTGAGACTCAAACACATGCTGAGGTGAGATGGCAGTGATCCATAATGGAGAGCACTTTAGACCCTTTGGCCACTCGGGTCACTGAAGCTCAAAAATGCAAGCAGTTACCTTTGACCTGACCACCCCTCCAAGGTCTGGTTAAGTCTGGTTTTGAAAACTTCAGATATGTTAATAGTTGAATCTCTATCATATTCATTCTTAACCAAATGAATATTGCAAGAAGAGTTTCAGTTAAATCCACTTGACATCATTCATGCAACAAGGGTTAGTTATATTTCCACATTGGATACTATAGTGCCATGCTGGAGGTCAGATGAGTACCATTCTACAAATTACTCTAGTGTTTTAGTGACATCATAATGTCAATATCACTATCCGTTCAGAATTAGTAGCCACATAGTCTGGAGATCATAATAGCATTAACTTAAGACAGGAACAACTTTATTCGGCATGAGACCTGTCAGTTTTTAAATTGTTGGCAGGGTCATTCATTTGGAGAAGTAGCTATTACAAGATTTGTCAAATTTTGGTAGGAATATTGTAACAAGCAGCAGAGGAGGTGAACAGACCAACTTTTACAGGCGTCGATTTAGCAAACTGAGGCTTTCTCGAAAATGCTTAATATAAGCCTCCATTCATCAAAATAAAATTAAAAAAAAAAACGACGCCATTTTTGTTGTCACCATCCCCTTTGCTGCTACGATGCTTGGAAAATTCGTGGAGTTTTCGGGTAAAAAAAAAAGACGCCATTTAGTTGACGTTCACCTCCTCGGCTGCTAATGCGCTAACTAAATATTTGATCAAGTCCGATACGATATCTTGTCCGAGGGTCTGATAAATTTATCGTCACAAATCCGTGTGGGATTGTCTGAGCGTGGCTAAAGAAATTTCTAAATCGATTATGATCCATATCACCACCGCACCAAGTTTGCCAAATATTTCTAAGAGTATGAGTATCAACTCCGTTAAATACACATAGCATATTGCAGTTATCTCTGATCACTTTTGGTATTTGAGTGTAACGTTGAGTGATATATATCACATCGGTGTTTTTATGTCTGCCTCTGGAAAATATTCTAGCAGGATTCTTTTGATTATCTAACATGATATCATCATATACGACTAAATTGTTAATACTTCCATCAATATCATCAATATTCGGTGCCTCTTCGATATCGGTTATAAACTCAATAACACCATCACCGTTAATTTCTTGCGCGGCATCATTAAAATCCTTTAATACTTCATAACATCGTTGATCGTCTACACTCGGAGCAATCATGTACAATTTATCCCACTTCATCCATCTCGTTATCAAATTAAGTAGTAATTGTGTTTTACCACTTCCAGATGGTCCGATGATAATCGCGCGAATAGAATTTGGTAACATTGCATGGTGTCTAATAGGTTCCCGTCGTCGAGTAGCTGAATAATCAATTACATTCATGCCGTTATATAATATAATTATGGATTTATATTGTGTGAAATGTAGGACGCGTACTGGCACAAATGACTTGACGACTATTACAACGAAAAATAATCGATCAGCGCTTTCTGGTAAATGCGTACAATGTAGTACAAAGAAATTTAGATTTACTTCCACGAAACCTTTAAAAAAAAACGAGGAGGTGATATTGCAGCCAAATTGACAAAACTCCAAGGAACACCGTGGGCAAAGTATCCAGGAGAAAAGCACCTTCCAGGATATAGCTACTGTGGACCGGGGACACGATTAGATATCAGACTTGATGATCAAAATCAGCCCCGACCCGGCGAGTATCCAATAAACGCTATTGATAAGGCGTGTCATGCTCATGATGTCGCTTATAAAAGCAGCAATCTTCAACACAGACATCTCGCAGATGTAAAATTAATTCATGCGTTAAATGCTATTCCTGATAAATCCTTCAAAGAAAAGTTGGCTTCTTGGTTGGTAAAATCTGCTATGAAGGGTAAATTGATGTTAGGTGCTGGTAATTGAAAATGCTAGCATTTTAATATGGAATCTATTTATTATTCTCCGAGAGGATACTGGAGAGGTTACGCAGCAATCAATAAACTAGCTAGTGCATCAAAGGTGAAAAAAACTACAGCGGCAAACTGGTTATCTAAACAGGCAATATGGCAAATTTATCTACCAGCGCCTAAACAAATTAACTATTCGCATTTTGATGTTACAACACCTAATGAAGTTCATCAAGCTGATATACTATTTCTGCCGCATGACAACGGTTACAAATACGCGTTAACGTTAGTTGATATTGCAAGTCGATACAAAGAAGCAGAACCGTTAAAAACAAAATCATCTACTGAAGTAGCTTCTGCATTTGAAAAAATTTATCGACGAGGTCCTCTGCGCTGGCCAAATCTGTTACAAGTTGATCCTGGCAAGGAATTTCAAGGTGTTGTTACATCTACGATGAAACATCATAATGTCGCCATCAGACGAGGACACACTGCGCTACATCGCGATCAGGCAATTGTTGAACGGTTTAATAAAACCCTTGCTGAGCGGTTATTTGGATATCAATACGCAAAAGAATTCATACAGGATAAACGATCCCGTGAATGGGTCAAGAGATTACCAGCTGTGATTACCGCAATCAATAATGAGATTACTAGAACAATTAATATGAAACCTGTCAACGCTATTAAGAAGGCGTCTATCAAAATGGAAATCCAAGGAATTTCACAAAAAGAACAAATTCTTGGTAGTAATGTCATTGTAAGGTACTTATACGAACCAGGAGAGCTTGAGGGTGGTAAAAAAAGAGCTACTGATCCTATTTGGAGCGTCACTACGCATAAAATATCCGGCATAACACGATCAACTGGTAGACCTCCAGTCTATAAACTGGATTTAACTGCTCCTCAGCGAGGATTTACACGCAAACAATTACAAGTGATTCCCGAGGATACTCAATTGCCACCGCGTGGTCTTAATTAGCACCCAGGGTGCTGTCACCCCGGCGTCTATTACACTCAAGACAGGTCAACATCACATTGTTTCTGACATGACCGAGATTGTTATCTTTTCTATCTACGGTGAATTGGCGAGGATCTTTATCCGACCAATTCCAACTCATTATACAATTACAACTCGCGCAGTGATTGTTCTGTTGTTGCTTTAGTGTCTTAATTAATTCAGCATCAATGTCAAATTCTCTTTTATTTTTTTTATCCTGTTGTTTATAACCAGAGAGTTTTTTTCTGATTATATTATCATCGGTGTGTATATTACTTATTGTATTGTCATTATCATTAACCACAATTCTTCGAAGTTGGTTTATTCGCCGTACTCTGGATACTGCGAGATAAACTAAATTTGACCACTCAATATGATTATCTACTATCCAAAGAGTTGTATCGGATATAGTCAATCCCTGTGAAGAGTGTATTGTTGCTGCATAACCTAACGTCCATGGGGATTTATCAGCACCTAATGCATCTTTAACGACGCTGATATCAACCAGCACAATATCATTTAATACTAAATTCTGCTTTTGTTGTTGTCCAGGAATGTCAACGTCGATATTCTGCTTTCGTGTATCCTTAGGTCTATAACAGAGTGGTACTGGAAGCGTTGCAAATTTTTCTTTATGTAGCGCAAACAACTTCATCTGAAGTGCGTCTCTGACTATTTTTCTACTCGCGATTATTAAATCATTTGGCTTCCACATTTCCCAAAAATCATTCATGGGAGTTTCAGAGATTATTTCACGCGCTATTTCACATTGGATTTTATCCGGTTGCAATCTAATTAGCGCTTTGAATTCTCGTAATTGTTCATCAAGTGATCTATGGTCGGTATTAATCTCTTCATAATAATCTACAAATCCTTTTAACCATTCATGTGGAGATCCACCAACAAATGGCTGCGGTTGGCCGTGATCCCCGCACATGACGACTTTTGTATTTTTCAATAACAACCATTCAAGAAATATCTGTAATACTGTCAATGATACCGTGCATATTTCATCCCAGATTATTATTTCAGGAATAAATTTATCGCCCATTCGATCAGGAGTCCATGTATCGCCTTTCCATCGAAAGAAGCTGTGATAAGTACAGGCTTTTACCCCCCGCGCTATCATCTCTCTGGCGAGTCTGTGAGTTGGTGTTAACACAACCATGGTTGACCGACGAAATAATTCGATTGCACGAGTTGTCTTTCCTGATCCACCACAGCCGTTTAAATAAACTGTCTTGTATCTACAAATCGGATCTGATACGGGCGGTGCAGTAGAAAATTCTGATTGAATCTCTGAGATATTATGGTTACTTTTCAAGTATTTATCATCCATAGCAACATCTGCGGATTTACAATACTCATGTAGTGTTTCTTTTTTAAACCTCCAATTCCCCCACGCTTCCTTAGGATCTGTGAATTTAGCTACATCTGATTTGTATTTCTCATGGATATACATCGAATCAGTAGCTACTCTAACCGCGGTATTAGGAAATCTATTTATCATCGAGAATAGATTAATACAAGAATAGGCTAGCATAGAACTTCTCAATTGTGTGTATTGACAACTTTTTCCATCACAGTAGGTAACAACCGTACCTAGTTTCTTACCATTTCGAAGGACATCATCTACCCAAACATTATTAGTTCCGCTCGCAGATTTGTAAGCTTCCTCATCTAATTCCCCTGATAGAAAAGCGTTCTTACGGGTTACAAATTTCCCTTTTTTTATTAAATCAGATATTATGAAATTGTATTCTTCATCGTCTATGATTAATCTCGAAGAGTATTTTGCATTATCAAATCTTCCACCTTGAGTGAATTTACCGATTATTTTTCGTCCGAGATCTTTAGCCTCTCTATTACTACCTTCGAATAATTTCTTAGACCAATCTATGATTTGTTCCTCGCTGAAATTCTTCGAATTTCCATCTAGAAATTGTTTTCGTTGTTCGTTAATTATTTTTTCGAGATCGGGTTTTGGTAACCAAACATCTTTCTGAGCGTTATAACAAATAATCGCTTCACTGACAATTAACGATATTAGCATACCACAATCGATCATATACCGCAATAGCACAATTGGCATCCACGCTTTTTCATACATATGTCTACCAAGCCAAAGATAACTACACGGATGTAACCCTGTAGCTAATTCGAATGATATCACACGAGCGAACCCGGTTAAATCAAAATCAGGCAATGGACCATTAATCGCAACACGAGTCATTTCATGTGTGGGATGTCCAAATCGTTTGAAGTACTCAGAGCATTCTCCATATCCGAGAAAACTTCCAGGATAACACGCGGATATATCAATTGAAATCATACCATCACGTGAGTATTTCGTATTCCACAATCCTCCATGACCAAATTCGACGCAACTCAACTTCACGTCCTCCAGAAAATCACTTCGTGTTGGGCGCCATGAATTCTTTTCTCTTGCGAAGTGAGCTACCACTGATGGAATTGTGAAGCTATCCGTAAGTAGTTTTTCTGTAGAAATGCTAGTGTTTCCTTCTAAATACTCATTAGCGATTTTTCTCATTCTATTATCTAATTCTTCAGTTCGATATAATTCACCATTTGGTTTTACAAACTGATCAAATCCTATTTCCGGATCCTCATTACTCCTGAGTAACCATACTGACACAGGGTCGTCTTTGGTTAACGCGTGAATAGCATCAAATAATTTCTCTTCATAGAAATCATCCCTAGAAAATTCTTTAGGGATATATCGAATAGTTCTTTCTCGTGGAAATATATTTACCGCTGGTGTCCACGCGTGTTTGTTATGATCAATAATTTCAATTGGAGCTCCTCGCGATTGATATTTCGGTTCGTATAATACTTCTCCGGTTATTGTCGCTACCGATATTGGAAATTTTAATAATGCTTCTAATTTAGCTATATCGGAAATCCTTGCTCCATGTTGATTCACTGTTAGTTCCCATTCGGTTATTTTTTTTCTTCGTAGATCAGTTAATTTATTTCCCCGGGATGCATTTGTAAAGTGTTCTATTAACCGTGTTGCTACACAATTAAGTGGCAAAGCCACTGATGATGAAAACATCGGAGCTAGTTTTGTAATATTAGGATTATTATTTATTGGATATAACCCATACACAACTGCTGTTACAGGGTAAGATTTCTCATAGTATGGTTTGTCAATTCCAGTTAGAATTCCTGGTTTGGAATCTCTACTCACAATAACAGTTTTTTTATCCTTAAGGATTGGGTCAAATTTATCTCTGATAATCCATTCACCTTCCTCTTCGATAATGAATTTTATTCTAAAAAAATACCTCCGTAGAAATCCTTTGGATTTCTGGCCAAGGTGTGAAAGTATCACAGCTGCTCTTATATCATTCATAGTAGCATCAATTACGGGTATATTGACATCTTCATCAATAATTCGAAATGTCGACCACGTATGAGATGCTCCATCACGCTTAAACTCATTAAAACAGTCGCTGATTTTACTCAATAGTGGTTTATCATCTACTAGACTTTTAGGTATATCAGAGATTCTATCGAGATTAAATCTAACATTTTTCCAAGGCTTAATTTTCGATAATCTCTTGAACTCCTTCATATTATAATTAAAACAAGTATTTAAATAAGAAAATTTTATATAATGAATCATTGCAAATGGCTTATGATTGGATCAAAGACTCCGTGTAACAAATCATGTAGAAATGAATTCTGTGGGTATCATATGCAGAGTGTGAGAAACGGTTCGGAGGGACCTCTACCATGCTTGCATTGTGGGGTAGGTGTAAGAGGCAAGTCGCAGTTATGCATTAATTGCGGGGGTAAGCGTTATAGAGAGTTAAAACGTTATTATGACAAGCGAAGAATAAAAAATCCTGACGACGTCAATAGCAAAATCATAAAAACTACGGCTGATTATATAAAAAGATTTGTTAATGTTACAATTCAGCCAATTAACGAATTAGACAAATAGATATATTATATATAAATGAGCCAAGAATTTCAAAGACATCCTGTTATTAAAAATTACGAAGCTTCTCGTGATGGTGTTGTTAGACACAGTAAAAATAGGAAATCTGTTGGGCGGGATAATGGTATGGGTTATTTGATATTTAAAGCTGGAGGGAAAATGTATCTCAATCACCGTTTCGTTTATGAAGTGTATAATGGATTAATCAAGGATGGTTTTGTTATTGATCATATTGATTCTAATCCCAAGAATAACAAATTGAACAACCTTCAAGTTATTTCTCAATGTGAAAACACAAAACGAGGAAGAACTGGGAAATACTCGAAAATTGCTAGACCTGTAAGATCGTTTAATACTGACACGGAGATGGTATTTCAATCAATGTCAGAAGCTGGTAGGTATTTCGATATTCACACCTCCTCAGTACAAAAAGTAGCAGAGGGAATTTATAAGACCGCTTTTTCAAAGCGTTTTAAAAACAAAATTCAGTTTTCTTACGTAGGGAGATAACTCCGTTAGGTATAACGCGTGTGAAATCCATAGGATTTCCACCAATGACAGAGTTACGGATCTTAAACACGGAAATACTAGCGTTGGAAAATCTTCGATTTTTGATTGGCTGTTATAATTAAATAAATCCGAACAAAACACAATCAATTTTGTCTTTTTTCAAGTATTAACAAAACTGTTTTATAAACACGTCGTATTTAAACATTTTTTTTAATGTCTGTTTCAAGTATTATGTGTGTTTTCAACGTTGTCAGTGATCGCTAATAAACAAACAAATAATTACAATCACTACACCTATTTTATATCACCTCGTCGTAATGAGTGTATATATACAAATTCGTTCTTATTATAATTGGGCATTTAGCCGAAATTCAAGTGTAAACAAAACCACACCGTCACACGTGGTATGAACGTTATTATTGACATTCAAAACCAAAGTTTCGATTTTGTGGTTTTGTTTACACTTGAATGTAGAATAGCCCGCGTCATCCATTGTCATTGAAATCAATTCATTGTGTCACCTATAATCTATTGTTGTACCGTCGTCATTGTCATTGAAATCAATTCATTGTATATACCATTGTCATTGAAATCAATTCATTGTGTCACCTATAATCTATTGTTGTACCGTCGTCATTGTCATTGAAATCAATTCATTCATTGTTCACCTATAATCTATTGTTATGTGTTTGTCGGTTAACCGTTGAGCGCGCTGCTTGATGTATAAAACACCAAGGGGGTTTAAAACGGTAAATGTGCCGTCGTCATTCATTATATATAATCATAATCACCTATAATCGCATTAAGCTTCTGGGTATACTAAGATGATCAACACCTTAGTGTATCCAGAATTCATTTTGAAAATACTTTGTATTTTTAATACTTTGTATTTAAAATACTTTGCATTTAAACAAATATATTTATATATATATATGAATATTGAAAATCTCAAATTGATTATTATTGAAATCAACAAGTTGAAGGATGAAAATATAAAATTATGTTCAGGTTTGGATTGTGATCAAATTATGACCAATTTCGAGGATATACAATTTGCAGAACAGACCGGAAAATATGTCCTATCTAAAAAATATTTTTTAATTAAGAATATCCAAAAGCTTATACGTGAGAGCTTAGTAAATACTGAAGATGTTAATGTCTTCGTACCATTATGTAGCATCGTTGAACGTGTACGAAAGCAATTAGGATTAGAATATGAACAAAAGAGACTTATTAATTGTAAAGTGAGACAATTAAAAACATTAATGGAAAACTCTGAAGGTGATGAGCCCACGCGTAGAGAGCCTCCTTTGTTTGTATAACCAGTACGGTATGAGGAAGTAAAATTATGTGTGTAACAACAAGGAAGTATTAAAATGATTTGCATTTTTTAGTTAGTGATTTCTTTCGAAATGATTTGCATTTCTAAAATCCAAAGGATTTTTTAATTTGACAATTAGTGACACTCTTTTAATAATGATAGGACAATCATTAACTACACGGAACACTAAAGAAAGACTTGAAGCTCTTAAGAAAATATTACCCCTTCGTGATCGCATACGTGAAAAACTTCAACAACGGCAATCAATGGCCACCGACTTCACAGAGGATACAGAACAACTCTTCAAACCGGTTGTCAAGGCAACTACAGATGTGAAAACAGCAACTGAACGGGCGATATACGGAGATGTCCCTAAAGAAGGTCCTAGAACAGAGAAGCCTCTTCTCCCTGTGTTGGAGAAAATAGCAAAACGAACTAAACAAACGAAACAAGCTGTACAAATACTTCCAGGTGAAATCGCAGGGGAGATGGAACTACAACGACAGCAAGAACGAGAAGAACGAGAAGAACTACAACGACAGCAAGAACAAGAAGAACTACAACGACAGCAAGAACAAGAAGAAGAAGAAGAAGAAGAACAAGAAGGCGCAGTTTCCACGAAGAGTCGTGTTTCCTTTATAGACAAATTCAAACCTGAGATTGTATCACATATACAAGAATTTCAATTTGAAAAACCCAGCGATTATACCGCCTTTGGTGAGTTTGCTGTCAAGAGTTATAATATAAAAGATGAAATTATCAAAGAGGAGTATAAGGATAGTAAAGTATCAAAAGATGAGTGGTATGATTGGTTGTATAAAACGAAGAAGAATATTAAGAATCTTTCTGAGAAGAGGAAAGAAGAACAGTCGTATATAGACTTTCAGAATGGAATTAAGGAAGGAGTAAAAAAAGCTAAATCAGACCCTGAATTTCTTAGATTACCAAAACAATCAAAACCCGGTTCAGAAATAAAAACACAAGGTGCAACTGGTATCACTGAAAAAAAAGGCAGTGGTTTAGTTGGAAACTCTAATGTAACATGTCCCGGCAATATTCTCGGCGATATAGCACGATTAGAAATACTTGTAGGAGGAAAACGAGCCGGAAATAACTCACCAGAAATAATCAATGAAGCTGCTGATATCTGTAGGCGGTTATTTCAAGGTGGTATCATGGATATTGCAACATATAGAGATTTCATTGAAGAGTTAGCCGAAAATCCTGCGGATGGAAATTCTTCAAATTTCTACGGTTACCACAGTGACTAATGTCACTGGAAATCCGTAGGATTTCGCGATTAGATAAATATCAATTTGGAAATGCTTTAGTATTTGGAAACACTAGCATTTGGAAATGCTTTAGCATTTGGAAACATTAGTGTTTCTATATAGAGAATGATCATACACTACAACCATGATAAACCAACTAGTGTCTACGTGGTAAACTCACGATTACCAAAATACCGAGTATACTATGGAGATGGTCTCGGTAATACTATAATGGGATTATTTTCAAGAATGGCTCCAAAAGTGGCTCCGCTAGTAAAACAATTATCGATGAAAGCAATTGATGTTATCCGAGATAAGGGTATTAACACTGTTGGTGATCTTGCTAGTAAGGCATTTTCAGCCGCTAAGGATAAACTAACAGCGTTAGTGAAATCACGAAGTGATTTTCGTAGAAATTTTTCAAAACCTGGAAATGCTAGCATTTCTAGAATGACTTCACTACCATCTACTGCAGTAATGCCTACACAGGTTAGTAAAATAATAAATAACGCCGTGGATAAAAAACTACAGTCATTAATGACTAACGCCCAGGATAATATAACAGCAAATATGATAGCGGGAAGTGGCTTACGACAAAGTCGTCGTCGTCGGTGAATAATATTTTCTCAAAAATCATCACTAGAATTGCTAGCATTTCTTATACTTGTATTAGAAACGCTTACGTTTCTGGTTATATTTATTTGGACAGAATCTCCAATTGTTATAGTTATTGAAATACTTGTATTTTCTGAATTTTCGATGGTTTCAGTAGAAATGCTAGTATTAGAAACACTAATGTTTCCACTTGAATTTCCTATACTAGTGTTAGAAACACTAGTGTTAGAAACACTAATATTTCTGGTTATTTGAATAGGATTCTCAGTTGTTATAGTTATTGAAAGATTTGTATTTTCGATTTGATCTTCGTTATCTAGATTTGTTTTCATCAGCAACATTATTAATATACCCAACTAAATAATTAATTTAACATAATATTATTTTTTTATTTTGCATCGATTTTGAGTGATTTCACCTCTCAGAAATGCTAGCGTTTCCGATTTCTAATTTAGACCATCGGATATATAATAAAAAATGTTCAAACAGAACCCTGATGTTGCATTTGACATGGAAGCCCCAGTACTTAAAGATGAATCTGTACGTGATTATCAATTTTTTGCTTATCACGCAGTGCAACCTGATCTTCGGTCACGAATTGAACTTCAAGTTCATGATACTAGTAAATACTTTTTACCCGCTGAAGCCTTTATTGAAGTCGAAGGTGAACTCGTAACAGCTGCTGATACTCCTGCGGTACCAGCGCCATATCCAGCCGGTACTCAAGTCGGTTTTGTCAATAATGGTATCATGGCGTTATTTGAAAGTGCAAGATATCTCATTGATGGAAAGGAAATTGAGTCGATAGAACGTGATGTTGATGTAGCAACAACAATACTAGGGCTAGCAAGATATTCTGACGATTATACAAGATCGGCCGGTCCCTCTATGATGTTTGCAAAGGATATTAAAAATACCACTGGGAAAAATCCATTTGTTGTAGGAAGACCAAATGATCGTGCTGGTGCTCCTGCTGGTATCGAGGATATGATTATAAACGCTGATCCTAATTTCAATCTAGGAGCTGCAACACGTATGTCAATGTTGGAAGGGGCGCGCAGATCATTTTCATGCGCGATTCCACTACATCATATATTTGGATTCTGTAGAAATGTCCGAAAAGTTATCTATGGAGCGAAACATACTATAGCGGTTGTGCGAAAAGGTACTGACAATGATGCAATTTGGAGGATTCCAGCAGATGCTGCAAACCCAAATGCTGATGCCGGTAAAGTCGTTTTAACAAAACTATCACTCTGGATGCCAGTGCTGACTCCATCGTTGTCAACAGAACCACGTTTACTATCATTTATGGATCAAGGGGGGAAGAGATTATTAAGTTGGCTAACAATGAGTACAGATGTTGTACAATCAACTGTTAACGGCGTATTTACGTGGAACCTGGCATCAAAACAGGGTATTTCAGCTCCACGTCATATATTTATTGCGTTACAGGATACGACGAGAATTGGAAATCAACTCTACTCCCATATGATATTTGATCGATTAGGTGTTAATGAAGTCTCGCTGAGAATAAACGGACAACAAGAACCATCCGAGGATATACAACTTAATTACGGTCAAAACCATATTGCACGAGTTTATCATCGATTGCTGTCGTATATGGGACGTGATCAAAATGTCGATACTGGTCTACAAATATCACAGTTGGATTTTAGTACTCTTTATCCAATTTATTACTTTTCGTTGGAACATCTTGACTTAATGAGACAGTCCGTCGTTGATATACATTTCCGAGCTCGTGTACTTCGTGGTGTTATCCCTGAATATAGAGCAGTTGCTGTCATTCTCAGTGATAAATCAATGCTACTCGAAGGTGTTGGTGGACGAATGAGACTTATTGATGCACCAGTGGAAAATATTTAATTGAAAATCCTTTAGATTTTTACATTGAATCACTTGCGATTTAGAATTAATCTGTTTTGTATAATGTCGTATAGTAATATCAATGTTACGTTGACACCTGGTCAACTAAAAAAATTACAATCCAAATCAGCTAAGCAATGTGGAACCACAATAACGCTGAAACCTAATCAAATGAATGGCGGGGTAAATAAACTATCGCTGACGAAAACTCAAACTAATCATTTTAATAAAGCGCTGAAAGAAAAAAAAGGAGTTCAGGTTACTCTTTCTACGAGCGCGATTAAAAACATGGAAAAGACTGGTGGTATATTCCCGTTGTTAGGGTTGATTCCAGGGTTGATTGCCGCAGCAGCCCCAGCGGTGGCGAAGGCAGCAGCGTTAGGAGCCATTGGTACCGCGGCAGGAATGGCATTGAAAAAGGCAACTGGGAAAGGATATAAAAAAAAAGGAAAGGGTCTAAGACTACCAGGAACCCCGTATTCATGGTACAGCGGAAAGGGTCTTCGAATTCCAGGAACGATATAGTTCCGAAATCTTCGATTTCCAAACCAATGATTCCTATGTCCAATTTTGATTTAATTGATGCCGCTAAAAAACTAGCGATTAAAAATTTCAGAGGTGTTTTTATGAGAGATCAGTTACCGACACAACCAAATGATGTTGAAACCGGTATTATTAATTTAGATAACAGCGATGGACCTGGAACACATTGGGTTTGTTACGCAATTGATCCACGTGGGATTATTTATTTTGACTCATATGGATTAGCGCCGCCAAAAGAATTTATGCGTTATATTAAGAAATTTAAAAGATTTCCAATTTTTTATTCTACACTACCAACACAAACGTTGAATGACCCACCAATATGCGGTCGAGAAGTATTAAATGTCCTTAATGCTATTTCGAAAGAATCTTTAAAACCACCTCATGTAGTGGTAAATGAGTATACTAGCGGTAGAAACGCTAGCGTTTCTCGGATTAGAAATCCATAGGATTTGAATAATAAAAAGATTTCTATAATAATGATTGATATTTGGGGACGACCTTTATCATCGCTGAAAAAACCTGATAGTGGAGTTGAAACCGTTGATAACAAGGATATTAAAAAACTAATCGAAGATGAAATAGCTGAAATATTAAACCTAGCAAATGTTGATCCTGGTGAAATAGTTGTATTTCAAGATCGTCAGGGTAAATTGAAAAGTAGTAATATCTCTCTTAATGATATTTTGGTTAAACAACGAGACGCAGCAGAGGATACTATCGCGTTTTTTTCTGATGAGGGTAAACTCAAACCAGGTGTACTTGTTTCAACAATTACGGATAAATTAGCAACATATGATAACACAGTAAATTCATTGAAATCGCTTAATGATAAATATGACGATCATATAGTTGTATTTGACCAGTTTACTGCATTACAAAGAAATATAGTTGACAAAATTGATAAGCCCATACTAGAATTTTTTGGAAATCCACCAGTAACCACACCAAAACTCACCACAATAAAAGATTCTATATTGGAACTAGCAACTCTTCAATCCGAATATGAAAAACACACGAAACTATTTATGACGTTTCGTAAAAACCTCATGGACAAGTTTATTGGGAGCCCATTTGATAAAATTGAAATAACACTTCCCGATATTAAAAAATCCATCGATGAACTTAAAACATTCAACAACGCAATAAGGGATGATGCAATGAGAATGATAAGCGTTGTTGAAAAAGTAAAAATTCCTCATAATAAATCTATCGTCAACAACGTAGTATACACGATTCAATACGGATCATTTATGTGGACTCCCACAAACAATATTTTAACCGTAACCGCAGCAGTCAAGGGTATTTATCGATTAATAATAGTATCACCGAATCAGTTTGATATATCATCAAGTAGTTCATCTGGAGTCAATAATACGATATCAACGATAATCGACAAGGATACAACTGAACAATTCACGATAACGACTACAGATAAAAATCTAGTCAGGGTTTCAGTAACGTGGTACGTAGAATTCGTAGTGGATTTAAGTAAACAATTAAATTGAAAATAAAATCCTTAAAAATTACTTTGCAATTTTGAATTTCGTAATTGAAAATGCTAACACTTTTAAAATAAAATGACTCCATCATCGAATCAGTATCGCTATGATCAAGTCAAAGAGTTTCAAACTAAACTCAGTTCTCTCTGTGAGGAGTATCAAATAAAAATAAAAAAATACCAACGAAGAATAACCACAGTTGATATCACCGTGTACTCGGTGTCAGGAGTAATCACTGCTGCTGGAATAATACTATCTTCGGTTACAATGATTGCTCCGGTTGTAGTTCCAATCGCTATTTCCGCAGTGGCTACAATTGCTGGTATATTAACTGGGATCACAAAAAAACTATCATCGTGTAGCCAGAGTAAACTACATGATTATTTAATTAAATATCATATTGCATCTGCCGGTTACTCGCAATTATCCTCGTTGATATCATCGTCGTTGGATGACACAACAATATCAGATAGCGAATTCTCAACTATGGCTCAATTGTATAAATCAACAATGCTGAAATTAGAGCAGAATAATAATAATAATGTTGTCGCAAGAACTACTTCAACAAATAGTAACAAATACAACACCAGTGAAAACAAGCACGATATCAATAACCTCAACACGTCCCGAATTTAGTGTGAATTTTCCAATCCCCGTTCCCGTGAGCGAGATCGCATTAGCAAAACTACGAGTATATCATAGCTGGCCTAATATTAGATCGGTAGCATTTGGTGGTCAACAACCGAATAATTCCTTGGTATTTGCAAACAAGAATCGTGAAGACGGAACACCAGATTGGCAGGTTGTTTCTATACCAACTGGGTCATATCAAATCGAACAGATCAATGCTGAATTTCAACGCAGAATAAAATCTCTCACCGGAAAAGAATCAAAAATCGCTATAACAGTTCACGAACCAACATTATCATCCGCTATCGAGATAAATACAGAAGGATACGTTGTAGATATTTATCAGAGTTCTATAAGATCAGTGTTAGGATGGCCTGAATTACCACCGGATAACTCGCGAGAAAATTCGAAGGATTTTCCACCCGAACCTAAGAAATCCGATTATATCACCAACAAAATAAAACCCGTCAATGAAGTCAAAAGTTATCAAGATTATGCTCCTAATAAATTCTTGAATAAAGAAATTTATGTTCCTCTCATTAACGGAAATTTCACAGCAATGAATAATGATTTTTCACTACTGCTAATATCTATTAAATCCGGCTCTCTCACCAAGGATGAATTTATCAACGTCGTAGAAACGGGTAATAAAATCATCGACGATATGAAAATATTTCACTCGAAAATTATTCAAGAAGTATTAAATGAAGAGATCTTACATGATAAGTTTGCGGATCTATACAATATTAATAAAACGGAGATTAAAGATTTTAAAATCCCTGGATATAACCCGGATAAACTAAAGAAACAACTTGACGATGCTATTAATATTGGGTTCAAAAGAATCCACGATAATTGGAAAAAATTGAAGAATCCTACAGCAAATATTCTGAAATATAATAATGATCCAGAAGGCGGCGGTAGACATATTGCTCCGAACAATGTGAATATTTCAACGGTGATTGCGCTCAATTTAGTATGTGATGTTATCGAAGGAAATTATCAAATAAATCTCGAACAATCAAATCAAGCTCAGCAAGGATATATTTTATACTCATTTGCACCAACGGCTCCTCCAGGATTTCTAATTATTGAAGACCCAACTAATCTAGTCTATATGCGATGTCATAATAATTTGTTAACGAGAATTAATTTCAAACTCACTGACCAATCTAATAATCTTATTGATTTACGAGGTGAGGTTTTACAAATTAGTTTGTTTGTGAAATCTTAAGGACTTGATCAAATATTTAGTTAGCGCATTAGCAGCCGAGGAGGTGAACGTCAACTAAATGGCGTCTTTTTTTTTTACCCGAAAACTCCACGAATTTTCCAAGCATCGTAGCAGCAAAGGGGATGGTGACAACAAAAATGGCGTCGTTTTTTTTTTTAATTTTATTTTGATGAATGGAGGCTTATATTAAGCATTTTCGAGAAAGCCTCAGTTTGCTAAATCGACGCCTGTAAAAGTTGGTCTGTTCACCTCCTCTGCTGCTTAACAAGATAACCGGGTGATAATTTAAGATTCACAATGGAACACTTTTGACAATAATAGAAATACAATGTTTAATAATGAATGACTTGAATGAGCAATTAAATTATGAATATGTGCGTGTATATTTAATCCAAATATTGGCTTAATCAACATAACACACAAATGTAAGAAAGAAAAATACAAATTACTCTACAAAATACAAACACAAGGGGTGAATGTTTCACATTGACTAAACAATTGAAAGATAGATCTAGTTTACTCAGCTAGCAAACAATGTAGAATTTTACTCATGTAGTAAAATGAATTCACTCATAGTTAAAATATACAAATGAAAAAGGAGAGATATACAACTTATCTCTCCAGTCCCAATACATACAATGGTTTTTCATTGGCATAGTTTCACTATGAGTGAATTCATTTTACTACACGAATAGATGGATGGATGAACAGACAAATCGATCAATAAATAAAAAAATTAACAAAATGCTTATCTACACCACTAGCCTAATAAGTAAGGTATATGTACACAACTAGCTTAATTAATAAGGCATATCTACACCACTAGCCTAATGGGCAAGGCATATCTACACCACAACCATAATAGGTAAGGCATATCTTGTCAACTAGCCTAATGGGCAAAGCATATCTACACCACTACCATCATAAGTAACGCTTATCTACACCACTAGTATAATAAGTAATGCATACCTACACCTCCAGCCTAACTAGTAAGGCATACCTACACCTCTAGCCTAATAAGTAAGGCATATCTACACCACTAACCTACTTACTAAGGCATATCTGGTCCACCTGCCTAATGGGCAAGGCATTCCTACATCTATAGCCTAATTAGTAATGCATACCTACACCTCTAGCCTAATAAGAAAAGCATATCTACACCACTACCATAATATGTAAGGCATATCTATACCACTAGCCTAATAGGCAAGGCTGCCTGAGGCATATGTACACCACTACTGTAATAAGTAAAGCATTTGTACAATACTACCCTAATACATAAGGCATAAATACATCACCAGTCCAATAAGTAACCATATTTACACTACCAGCCTCAAATGGCATAAATACACTAACAGCCTAAGACATACGTACATTACCAGCCTGAGACGTAAGGTATAACTACACTACCTGCCTAATAAGTAAGGCAAATGTACACTACCGGAATAATAAGTAAGGCATAAGTACACTACCTGCCTAATAAGTAAGGCATACATACACTACCAACATAATAAGTAAGGCATACGTATACTACTAACCTAATAAGTAAGGCATAAATACACTAACAGCCTAATAAGTAAGGTATAAGTACACTATTGACCTAATAAATAAGGCATAAGTATACTACCAGCCTAATACGTAAGGCATTAAGTACACTATCAGCCTAATAAGTAAGGAATTAATTACACTAATAGCCTAAGACGTAAGGCATATGTACACTACCAGCCTAATACGTAAGGCATAAGTACACTACCAGCCTAATATGTAAGGCATAAGTACACTACCAGCCTAATAAGTAAGGCATAAGTACACTACCAGCCTAATAAGTAAGGCATTAATTACACTAATAGCCTAAGACATTAGGCATATGTACACTAACAGCCTAATAAGTAAGGCATAAGTAAGCCATATGTACACTACCAGCCTAATAAGGCTTAAGTACACTACTTGCCTAATAAGTAATGCATAAATACACTACCTGCATAATATGTAAGGCATAAGTACATTACTAACCTAATATGTAAGGCAAATGTACACTACCAAGCCTGATAAGCAAAGCATAAGTACACTACCGACCTAATAAGTAATGCATTTGTTCACTACTACCCTAATATGTAAGACATATGTACACTACCAGCCTAATAAGTAAGGCATTTTTACACTACTACTCTAATATGTAAGGCATACATACACTACCAGCCTAATAAGTAAGGCATAAGTACACTACCAGCCTAATAAGTAAGGCATTTGTACACTACTACGTAACCCTAATATGTAAACCAGTAGCCTAATAAGAGCACCAAGTTTCATCAAAATGAAAATGTATATGTGCCAACATACTGAAAAATTACAGACATCATAATAGCTACATATAACCCACCCTACATTAGATACAAACGGGTTGTCATATATATTCACTTATAAGTTGAGTCCAACTGCAAATAACATTGATCTTGACATTCCATATCATAATCCACCTGCCAATCAGTGTCTATTTTGATTCTTCTAATGATTACTCCTAACAAACTTCGCAGACCCAGATCTGCTGGTGCATTTTGCAAGGACACACTTGGGTCTGTGCACTTTGCAGACTGTCTTATAAGAAAGTATAATATGGTAAAAATGGAAAAAGAAAAAAACTAAATCAGTGTTTGTACGCCCTCAATACCCAAGACATTAAAAAATGTGAAAAAATGGAAAAAATTGTAACGGCATGCCAACCAAAATTGCATCTTTCCAATGCTAGTGGTTTTTTTCCTTCGTTATGGTAGTAATTGAGTTTTTGTCAAAAAGGTCAATGTTGAAATAAGTTGAAAACTGTTGAAAAAGTTTCAAAATAAGTTCAGTCACCAGACTGTAATCAGGTTTATATCTGCTAAAAGTATATAACTATCCAATTTTAAAATAAGTCACAGTCACCAGACTGTAATCAGGTTTATATCTGCTAAAAGTATATAAATATCCAATTTCAAAATAAGTCACAGTCACCAGACTGTAATCAGGTTTAGATCTGCTAAAAGTATATATTAAATATCCAATTTCAAAATAAGTTGCAGTCACCAGACTGTAATCAGGTTTAGATCTGCTAAAAGTATAAATATCTAATTTCAAAATAAAATCATAGTCACCATGCTGTAATCAGGTTTAGATCTGCTAAAATTATAAATATCTAATTTCAAAATAAAGTCATAGTCACCAGGCTGTAATCAGGTTTAGATCTGCTAAAAGTATAAATATCTAATTTCAAAATAAAGTCACAGTCACCAGGCTGTAATCAGGTTTAGATCTGCTAAAAGTATATAAATCTCTAATTTCAAAATAAAGTCACAGTCAGAATTCAAATATAATGGTTCATGGTAAGTGTGAGGGATGAAGAGATGAGTGTTTGTGTGCATGTGTGATTTCAAATTTTAGGATAGCTTTTTTAAAAAAAATCATTCATATAGCTATGATGTCTGCAGTGTGGCAGTGTATTGTGATGTCTAGCACTGGGGCATCATGCCAGACACGTTGCATGATGTCCCACCTAGTCACATCATATTACACCAGGCCAACCATTCCTAACACTAACCTCTTAATGCTTAGCAACTAGCAAGGCACCTGTTTGTACCATTTTTATAAATTCTTTGCAATGACTTGGCCAAGTTTTGAACCAGTGATCTGAGGCAGATGCTCTAAAAACTTAGACCACCAGCGCAGTTGGATAGATAGGAAGGCAGCTTGGCAGGTGGGAGGGTGGGAAAACATCACAAAACTATCATCTAAATTGGGAAAGAGGGGAAATGGGGAGGTGGAATATATTACTCTTAAAAGCAACATTGTTAGTCGAACAAAAATTGTGTCATTATTAAAACTACTGGCACTACACTACTGTATCATGACATTAAATTATTTTCAACATTTTGACTGCTTATGGGATTCTGATGTCTGACCAATCAGATTTAATGATCAATCCAAATGTACAGATTGTATATATTTGTAAAATTCCACCATCACTATAGACTGATAAAGACTTTCTAAAACATCCCACTAGTATTAACCAATATACCTCAAAGTATTAGGAAATGCTGTTATGAGAATCCCGTCATTTATAAATTCAAATAAATAAAATTACACTTCACATTATATTACACGTACATGCCTAGTAACGAAACTCTGCTATCACTTTGGTCAGTCAAGATACGGCATCAACATTCCATGGAATAGTCTTGCATGTATTTTATTTGTTTCAGGACATTTTGTACATTAGCACAAGATTCACTTAGTGATGGCTTATACTCCCAGTCCCCCACACTGATAGATACACATGACAACAGCTGTATCACACTGATTGATACACATAGCAACAGCTGTATCACACTGATTGATACACATAGCAACATATATACCCCACTGATAGATACACATACCAACAGTTTTACACACTGATAGACACACATAGCAACAGCTATATCACACTTATAGATACATATAACAACAGCTATATCTCACTGATAGATGTACACAACAACAGCTATATCCCACTGTCTTACATATTGGTGGGACACAAATTTTAAACACAATGAACCCAAAAGTTGATAGTGCACATATGTCATCTGGAGGAGTAGTGTGTGGAGGAGTAGTGTGGGTTAGTCAACAGTACACATGTGCCATATGAATAAGTAAAGTGGGTGAGTTCAAGTCAACAGTACACATGTGCCATCTGGAGGAGTAATTTCAGTGAGGTAAAGTCAAGATTACACATGTGTCATCTTAAGGAGTATTTTCAGTGAGTTAAAGTCAACAGTACACATGTGCCATCTGGAGCAACAGAGTGGGCAATTATTATCATTAAACCTAAGACAATTATATATAAACCTTACGATACAACAAACATACCACCAGGATGTTCTTTCTTCTAACTTACTTCTCAATAATTTCCACAGCTGCCTCTAGTTTGACAGGTATAGTAATGTTGAAGATGTTGTTGGTCTGATTGACATCTGCATTTGCCTGGTTGGCTTGCGCAGATATTGTAATCTCTTTTGGCATCTGAGCTATATCTTGTACACTTGGCAGCAGCCACTTTTCCGAAACATCATACTTGAAAACAATTTGAATGTACTGCTTCGCATCCAACTTGCCATTGGCTGTGCACGTCACATTTGAATGTGTCAAACCTGGTGCTTGATTATCCTGACACAATGCTCCTATAACACCACGCTTTGAGCTGCAATAGTAAACAACACATCATTATTTCAATTTTGTTTAAAAAAATTTACTTTGATAATTTTGTTTTCAACTTTATATGTTGTATACAGTATTCTCCTATCATAAGTCCAAGGTGTTCATCCAGTAAAATTATTGAAAATAAGGATTGAACAACTTGCTTTAGATCTTAATGAAAATTCATCGAAAAGTTGTAAGAGTGGTGGATATACCTATCTTCAAGCAGTGACTTATCTGAGAAATACAGTAATCTGACTGATAGATAGCATCAACATTCAGATAGTCCTCAGACTGATAGATAGCATCAACCTTCAGATAGTCCTCAACATTCAGACCATACTACAGACTGATAAATCCAATCAACATTCAGACAATACAAAAGACTGATAGATACCATGAAGATTCAAACAATACTAAAGAATGATAAATCCGCTCAAGACAGAGACAATACTAAAGATTGACAAATCCAATCAACATTCAGACAAAACTAAAGATTGATAGATACCATCAGATTCAGACAACACTAAAAACTGATAGATTATATCAAGATTCAGACAATGCTAAAGACTGATGGATTACATCAAGATTCACACAATACTAAAGACTGATAAATCCAATCAACATTCAGACAAAACTAAAGACTGATAAATCCACTCCACATAAAGACAATACTAAAGATTGATAAATCCAATCAAGAACAGACTGATAAATTTAAAAAAGATTCAATTCAGAACAATAACAATGACTGATAGATTACATCAAGATTCAGACAATACTAAAGAATTGTATATCCAAGCAAGATTCAGAAAAAAATAGAGATTGATAGATTACATCAAGATTCAAACAATGCTAAAGAATGATACATCCACTCAAGATTCAGACAATACTAAAGACTGATAAATACAATCAAGATTCAGACAATACTAATGACTGATAAATCCAATAAAAATTCAGACAATACTAAAGATTGATAGATCACATCAAGATTCAGACAATACTAAAAACTGATAGATCCAATCAAGATTCATACAATACTAAACACTGATCAATCCAGTCAAGATACCAATACATGTTCTAAAAGACTGCTATATATCCAACCAAAATTCAGACAATACTTTAGATAGATAGATTACATCGAGATTCAGACAATACTAAAGACTGATAGATTACATCAAGATTAAGACAATACTAAAGATTGATAGATACCATCAAGATTCAGACAATACTAAAGACTGACAGATACCATCAAGATTCAGACAATACTAAAGATTAAAAGATACCATCAAGATTCAGACAATAATAAAGACTGATAGATACCATCAAGATTCAGACAATACTAGAGACTGATAGATACAATTAAGATTCAGACAATACTAAAGATTATAAGTTACCATCAAGATTCAGACAATAATAAAGACTGATAGATTACATCAAGATTCAGACAATACTCAAGACTGACAGATAGCATCAAGATTCAGATAAAACTAAAGACTGATAGATACCATCAAGATTCAGACAATACAAAACATTGATAGATTACATCAAGATTCAGACAATACTAAAGACTGATAGATTACATCAAGATTCAGACAAAACTAAAGACTGATAAATACCATCAAGAATCAGAAAATACAAAAGATTGAAAGATTACATTAAGATTCAGACATCTTTGTGATAAAAATGACACAAACGGACTGCACATACAGATTAATTTCTGTAATGGTGAATATATCAAACTACTGATAACACATGTATACAATCCTTCATTCAAATGTATGCCTCAGTCCTGCCATGAAGATATACCTTGTCTGTGAACTGGAACAACCAAAAACTTAAACTGAAAATTTGGGACCTGTATAAAAACACATCAAGTTCTGTTGGTTTACTTTATCAATAATAGTTTGGGGAAATACTCACTCTGTGGACTTTAATGGTGCCTGTACTTGAACCACCAAATCAACCCTAAATGCAGAGTCGAGTTTGTTTGCAACCTTTGCGGTTAACTCTAATTCCCGAGCATCCCCAACCACCAGAGTAGTGTTTTCATCTACAAGAGTCCAGTCGCTGGATTGCAAGCATCTGACATCCACTGCCAATTCCAAGTCAGACAGACATGATGACTTGTTCTCACATTTTATGTCAAAATTGGCCTGCAAACACACACACATATACATTGTATATATATATATATATATATATATATATATATATATATATATATATATATATATATATATATATATATATACACACACATATATATATATTATAAAGCTGAACATCTAAGTACAAAAAACATGATCAGCACAGTCAATAAATATAAAATCTGTATCCAATGTCACTAAGAATTTGTGATGTGGTGTACACCAAATTTGAATGTAATTGACAAATTCGTTCATTTAATTCACCTAGAAATTTTTTAAAAAATAATAGTACAGTCGTCCCCATCTTGAACGGCCCCCCTGACCAGTGGCCACCCGCTTCTTACGGCCAGAATCCCTTGGCACCGACGAGGGTGTATTCAAAAGTACCCCTCAAGAACAGCTACCCCTCTAACGCGACCAGCGGCCAGCATTTTAGTACAAAAAAAATGTAAAATGTTCCCCTCATGAATGGCCACTTTGTTTCTTCAAATGTATCCAGAACCAATAATTAATTCAAATCTTGACATAAGGTTAGCAATTTTGATTATCTCTATCATAGATACATGTCTCTTAGTGTCAAGTTTCCATTAAAATTATCGACTAAAGATTTATAGTATATCATTATCTATAAAAGTCGATGTTTACAGAAAATGGGCTCAATAATGTTATGATAGAGTTTGGGGTTTAACACCTATGTCGAGTTCTTCTCTTTGATGATTATAACCAGATGTAATTGTTACAATCATAACATGGCCAGCATAGGCTAAAAATAGATTTTGTACAATGGCACACACAAAGAACCTTGAAGAAAAAAAAAAAAGGGTACCAGAAAAAGACCAGAAAAATCATGTGACAACACATTATTATGGCTTCCTTTATGGAGACTATATTTTGTATACTTGACACAAGTTTTGTCTGCATAATTAAATCGCATAGTCAGCAACAACCGAATAAACACATCTAAGGGGGGGGGGGAGGAACTTGCCAAACAATTTTATGTAGAAAAGACTCGAAAAAAAAAGTTTATGTTGAAATAATTTGAATAAACAAAGTCATAACCGATAAGAAGGTTATTCAGCAGCAGCTTGAAAATGGAGCAAATGGAAAAATAATTATGTATATACCAAGATGTAAATGACGTTTTTGAATCCATTTGCAATGTGCATGTTAACAATACTCGCTCGCAAATCACACTTACGGCAAAAAAGAAAAAATAGTAACGTATATTCAGTTGAAATAAATTTGTTATTATAACAAAAACAACCTTTTAATGATTAATGTTACATTTAGACAAAGATATTTAATGTTTTGAAGTATGTAGCTTTCTTACTACATATATTACATATACTTCTCATAATAAATTTAGCCCCCCTCAGGACAGGCCACTGTCATAAAAGGCCACTTTCCCGGTGTAAAAGGGGTGGCCATATAAGAGGGGGACTACTATATAATCACATTCCAACAATAAAACATTTACAAATGTTGAAAGAAAAGTTCTCAGGAGAAAGTCATATTACATGACAAGTTTTGGGTTGAAAACTCTTGCATTGAATTTCACATTCAATATATTCATAATTTTCTCAAATGCATGAATTATTTTTCTGTTACAGTCTTCAAGGCCTTCCGTTTGATTTAACATTGTAGGGTTGGATGCTGAAGTAAATAGGGGGACCTCCAACAATGTAATACAGACTTTCTTTAAAAGTAGCCAGGTGTAAAGTAAATGTAGTGGGGTAAATCAGCTGCTCCCAGCTGATAAGGAAAGCCCTGCAGTCTTGTGTTTATTTTAATATTTTGTGAAATAAAAACATTAAACATTTGTTATCAGATGTTCAGAAATCGGTAATTTGCATATGACTAATAAGTTAAGACAACACTGAATTCAATTTGCTTATGCCTGAACACATCTTCAAACAAAATGTTTTCTTAAATTTCAAATGGCATAACCACTGATTATAATAACTCAATGTTTCTAACATAGAAATTATCTGTTGTAACTTACTTCTACTATTTTTGTAGACTGTACTTCTGGTTTAAGAACTGGATCCAACACAGAAAAGTCACTGGCTGGTTGTAGTAATGTAAACTTTATAGCAAACCTTACCGGCGTCCAGAGATCATTTGGGACATATGCATCTCCATTTTTCTGCAGAAAAAAATGATTACATTGAACAAAATTGTTTCATGAGAACATTCAACTGAGAAATTAATGGTATCAATTATAATCACTTATAAAGGGGACCATATAGCTGAGGGCAGTGACCCTGGGCAGGTGAGAATTTGGTTGAATTATGAAATGGGAATTGAATTAGAATCACAAACTAGAACGGAAGATGCATTCCAGCCTTCAGAATGAAGGAGAATTTGAAGTTTTCTCTCTCTATTCGAACAGTTACGGTAGTTAATTCTGCAAAGAATTGTGAAGATTTCTTTTGTAATGGTCATAAAGATGCCAACAGGTACCCACATATTGAATATAAACCAGGCAATAAAATGGAAAACTGGGTGCCCCTTAAAAAAAAGTTTCCAGGCTAACATCATGACTTCAAATGATTACATTTCAAGGTTCATTTTCTTTCCGCATTTATTCATTGCCACAGGGCTTTTATCATTGTTTTAATTCACTAGTCATACATGTACAATATACTAATACAAGAGAATAAACTACTTTCCTTTCTCGCATGACCTATTTAAGAATCAATGCTGATATTTCAAGCTAGATTTTGCTTAGTGCAATAAATTTGTTATTGATGTTTAGCTCAGGCATTCAACTTAGTGTGCCTGTCCTAAGTTTGTCTAACTATCATACCTTTAAGGAATGCCAGACCAATTTTTCTACACTACAGTTCAGCATTGCCGTGATTGTGACAGCTTAATGTGCAAATGTAACTCTGTGAACACAATACTGCCCTCTCACTGGAAAATGGAAAATGATGTACTAAACCTATTTACAACTTATTTTTGTATTATTGTATAGTGCATATATGACTAATCGTTAAATTGGAAACAACAATATGAGCCCCTGTATTCATTGTTAGTCCTGATTAGTTCTTTTGTGTCTCTACTATTTTACTAACCACGACACAGATTAAGCTGATTTGTGATAAAATATTTATCTGCAGATCCAGATAAGTAGAAAGAATATCATATTTACCGTATGTTTTCGGACACGGTATGTTTTCGGCCATCATTTTCTTGGAAGGAAATATAATATTTAAATGCCTTGTAAGTTTTCAAACGTCGCTCAAATCAAATTGTGTTACAATTGATATTTTCAGATACAACCAACGAGATCGGTTGCGTCATTTTAATGTAAAATTCACAGTCTGTTTGTCGTTAGTTTAACTGATACAAAGTTTGCTTCATTTGGTCGCTTTCATCTGATAATTGTAATGCATTGAAGGCATCCCTGATGTATTCCTTCCAGCTGCAGCAGAGGTAGCTCTAGACAGGTTTATTGTTGCTCACATCAAAACGATGAAACTTGGACATGCAGTCTCCTGGTATTGTTGCTGGCGCAACATTTCCACGCCGCAACTGTTTCTTTACATCATCAGTGATGTGAGTCCGGAACGAGTCCATAGGTAATAGTGATCGTTCTCTTCATGTGAATCGTAAACAATTACTTCAATCCATTGCTGCATTAGTGTTTCGTCGATCTAGATCTCTTTCCCTTGAAAATAATCATTGGGGGAAATACGTTGCCAGAACCCGTAATGGCTAAAATGATAGTAAAGTGTCTATTCTCAGCTCCTGTTGTATGAATCCAAATGTTTTTTGTTCTTAAGTCCACCATTTTCCTGGGCACAAGATCAAAGTATATTGGTGTTTTGCCCATGTTAATAATAAATTTATCATCAAACAACAGTGCCTCCTGGCTTGTTGCATAATGTATAATAAACTTATAGATCAAAATTTTTACATTACTAACAATATAATATTTCACAATGATAGTGGTGGGTATTTTATTTAAACGTTTGATTTTAATAGCTTCATTCACCTAACAAAAATATGATTGGTTGTCAGTGCAGACATTGTTACACACAAAACCACTTCAAACAGGTGTGAGTTATGGCTTTAATTAGAAACCATGACCCCTGCTTAATATTAAAAACAATACATCAGAGAGTCTGTATGGATTAGTAAAATTCATTGACATTGTGCAACAAAGCAAACCCCTTATCGCTGAGGCATTATATATCAAGGTCAAAACTTAGTTATTGTTCTACAGGGAATAAACCTCTTTGTAGATGATAAATATTGATTGTGGGTGCTAAATGATCCATACATTGTGTGCTCTTTGAATGAAATCCAGATGGCTGCCTATTATTTCTGAACACACATGTCAAAGTAATCCCACAAGTTATACTACTAACAATTATCACCTAAAAACCTTGACATCTTCAACATGCATCAAAACAATCTTTAAGCAGTTCATTGCTTCTAGTCAGCTAGCTCTGCTCATTTTATAGCTGGCTATGTTGGGGAAAAAGAAGAGAGAACCACAACAAATAGGTCGCTTATTTGTAAAAAAAATTCAAAAAAAAATCAACAAAAAAAACCACAACATATTAATTTCCTCAACTCATATATTGCAACTTGCTTGTTTTTTGTTATTCACTTCCTATGCGTGCATACAACACTCACCCCACATGGAGCATCTCACAATTGGTCATCTAACATTAGCCAAAACATATATACCGGCATTTACTCTCGATACTAAAACATTTCTGTCATAACTCGATACTAAAACATTTCTGTCATAACTATCTTAAGAATGTTAATTCTAAAATTATTTTATTTAGTTTGTATTATTATCTTAATCATACCAAAATAAAGCTTCCGTGCATTTGTAATATAGATTTTAATGATTACCGACTAGCAGAGGGTTAAACTGGATTGCAAGATTACTAATATGGCGGTTCTTTTGGAATATACTCACACAAGTGTTGCTCAAATACATGTATAGCAGTGTTTTTCTGATGGATGGACATTTATCAAAGAGACAAAATAGGCAAGTAATGCCTGTTTTTCTTTCATTATCCTTTCCTTGGTGTTAGACAAAATATTTGTTTAACTTCAAGGAAACACGTCATGTGAGCTAACGGTAATTCCGTTACGGAGGATGGTTGGGTGGAACATCAATTTATCTTCACTTGTATGTTTTCGGACATATATTTAAAAAATTTAATATGTATTCGGACAACAAATAAAGTAAATATTTGTTGCCATCCGATAACATATGGTAGTAGAAAATTTTGCATAATACAAAATATTATGTAACATATTGATTGTAACATATCCTGCATAGTACAAA
Organism: Unio delphinus; assembly: GCA_029339505.1. Classification (NCBI taxonomy): domain Eukaryota; kingdom Metazoa; phylum Mollusca; class Bivalvia; order Unionida; family Unionidae; genus Unio; species Unio delphinus. The sequence goes on along the minus strand of JAQISU010000041.1, from coordinate 6,304,700 downwards.
ATATTATGTAACATAGTGATTGTAACTTATTCTGCATAGTACAAAATATTATGTAACATAGTGATTGTAACATATCTTGCATAGTACAAAATATTATGTAACATAGTGATTGTAACTTATTCTGCAGAAAATCTGAGATATTTTAGATATTCACTGATAACAAAGATATTGCTTTATTTAATGAAGGGGAAAGTAGACCATAAAAAGATGAGATTTTCACAAAATCATTCAATGTGCAAATTGTCAGACAAAATCTTCTTTTAATACTAGCTAGCACAAATGTGCTTTATCAACTGACTCATCCCTTTATCTATACAACATACCATCATGCATTCCTAACACCACTTTAAATAATGACAGTGAATTATGAAGATAAAGTAGGAACATCTCTTCATTAATAAAATTCATTATATGATAACTCAAGCAAAACTGTTTAGCGCTACCTAAAATGAATTTCTATGGATGACTGAAGAACATGGCAGACAGACATAAATAAACACGGACTAAACCAAGGTGTCCCTCACTTAATACAGTGCCTGTGATTGGTAAAAGTGTTAAACTTACCTCGACTACAATTGTGGAATTTCTGCATTCTTCTCGTAGTAAATCAATATATCTCATTAACGTAATATTCTTTCTTCCAGCATTACTGTCATTCTGAAACTTTACTCGCACTGGATCATTCTTATCTTTTGCGAGCATGTCCAACTCAACATCATACTGCAAAACTATTCAAAAAGTAAAAATGTAATAGATCACACTGAGAATTCCCTGTATAGTGGTTCTTGACTTTATCAATCCAGATTTTCTCATTATGCAGTAATCTCTCCTATCAACAAATAAATGAATTATACACTATAATTTTGAGAAGTGATTTCCAAGAACAATTAACAAACTAGTTACAAACACAGTGAACGATTACAATGGCCTTGTTATAATCAGATATAAATTAACAAGCTTGTTACAAAAACAGTAAATGATTACTATGAACTTGTTATAATCAAAGATAACAAATAACATACACTTGTTACAACCATAGACAAATTATACAGAAATTCAATATCAAATCATTAGACAGTAGTTTCTTTATGATATTAGAAAATTATTTTCATTGAAGAAACAAATCTCTCTCTCTCACACACACACGGTTCATTTTAATCTCCACCTTATAGCATAACAAACTTCTTGCCATAGTTCCATAGGGTACATACAAACCAAGAACAATTATATTTAGAAGCAGAATTGAAATGATCACATTTAAAATGTACAGAAGTGAAAATGACAATTTCAGAAAAACACTCTTGCCAAAGTAGCATATATGAAAGAAAATATGTAGAGTCATATCCCAAAAAGATTCTAGAGGTTAGTATAGTATGAGAAATTCAAATCTCAGTAAGTAAGGCTTTCAACAGGGACACATGGACCATGTATATTCATTGTTAAAACACTATATAATTTGATTCAGTTGTCATCAAGTCAGATTATGGCTAATTTCTTATTTTTTTAAAAATGTACAAAATAAAGTATAGAGGTTATTGTAGTTTGATAAATTCAAATCTCAGTAAGTAAGGCTTTCAACAGGGACACTTGGACCATGTATATTCATTGTTAAAACACTATATACTTTGATTCAGTTGTCATCAAGTCAGATTATAGGTAATTTCTTATTTTTTTAAAAATGTACACAGAAAAAAAATAGTTTTGCTCAAACTTCAAAGTTAATTGGTTACCTTTGATGCACCAACTGTTCTGTATATATAAAGAGCAAATGAAAACAATTCAATCTCAATTAATGTTATACAATTATTTAGATGTTGCCAGCACAATAAGTAAGCGGCATTTATTTGGTCCTTTAGCAGTGAGCTGAATAAAACATACACCCTTTATAATACAAAAATGACTACAATTTTTCAATATGAACAAAGAACCTTTCATTAAAGGAAGTAAGCACCAAACTTAAATAAAACCAATGCAATCTGAAGGATTGTTGCATTTTCCAAAATAATTGAAACACATTTATTATAGGATAAAAGTTCTAATTTTGCAGGAAAAACATTGATGCTTATAATTTTTACAAACAGCAGCATAAAATGCAAATTTCCAATCTTTTTTAATCATATATATTTGGCTCTCAAGTTAATTGAAAATGATGTATTGAACAAAAATGTTTTGTAAACTTTTTAATATCTTCACATTTTCATTTTGCAATGAATAGCCAATACCCTTTAATAACCTTGGCAAGATGATAGCTGTCTCTAGCTGACTAAACTCTAGGCCAATTTAAGTACATGTACATATAGCATGTAAACAACTACAGCCACATGCTACTGGTGACAGTATTGTAGTGAATTGTTTAGTGTCAATCTAATATATAGATCATTATTTAATGTGTGTTATTTGAGTCTTCGATTGAAATGTGACTAATACAGTAATAATATAACATGTGATTTATACTCGAATTCATGGACTTTTCATGTACATGTACAATACTTAACTGATTATGAATTGTACTACACAAATGTAAATTGTCAATAGATTAGTTTCTCTTAATTTTAATCAAAAGAACATATTTGTATGCCTGTTTGAATAGCACCACCCCAGCTTCACCATTTCTTGGTACATGCATCATTACTTTTACTTGTTTGATTAGGATTTTTAACCAACCTTTAAATTTTTTTTAGTCATATCGCTACGATGTCTGCAGTGAGGCAATTTATAGTGTCATCTAGCACTAAGGCATCATGCCACAGACATGTAGTATGATGACCCACCCAGTCACATTATCCTGACACCAGGCCGATCAGGTCTAACACCAACCTCTTAATGCTGAGTGCGAAGCGAGGCAGCTGTTAGTACCATTTTCGTTTAGTCTTTGGAATGACTCAGCCAGGGATCAACCCCACGACCTCTCGCTTCCATGGCAGACACTCCAACCATTAGGCCACCGGAGTGGTTCACATGCATTATTATCTTCAGCTAACTGACTTGGTTGGTTATAACACAGTTCAGTTAATAATAGTCTGGTAGTATGGTACGCACCCACTGTATTAACATGGGGTCACACTGTATTAAGCATTTTCTATAGGTCTCAGGAACTTGCACATTAATATAAATTGAAAGTACGCCTGATTTTATTTGTGAAGTCACACAGGCTACCTGTGCAAGTAACTAAGTACAATTAGATATGTCAAGATGACAAATTGTGATAAAATTGTGAAGGCATAACTTTGTCAAAATACAAAGAAACAAAAATTTGAAATATAAATGAAGTATACTTTTTTTGTAAAGTGAGAACTCCTCCAATTTGTATCAACATTGATTCTAATTTTTGTGAAGTCTCTTGTGATGTGTGTGCTTCTTGGGATGAGCTAAACTAATTACTAGGATATTCATAGGTTTTGCTAACACTCTCTTTATAAAGTAAGAACAATCTACCAAACCACCACCTAGGTGGGCAGATAACTTTTAGTAACCTCTTTATAGCTTAAAGTTTTATCTAGAGCTCTGGATTTGTGAGGAAGTGCTAGTTCTCCTAAGGTATTATAATTTTGTAATGTATTTAAAGAAGAAAAGTCGGGTTCTTAACTACACTACCAAGAATAATCAACTTTAAAATATAGCTACATACACACAGACTTATTAAAAGCAGATCTTAAAGAGGAAAGCTTATGAGTGACATTAGTACCATAATCAATAATTTTATCAGCCAATCAGATGAATTCTTATATCTTGAAGTTTTGGATACTTAGTAATATATTATAATAATATCAATATGTACTGAATAATTTGTTTTACTTTCAGATTTCTGAAAATTGCATTTCCATTAGCTAATTCTAAGGTCACCAGAACATGACCCCTAAGTGGTTGCTGTCAGATCTTCATTACGACAGAGGAGATCTGATTTTAATCAGATATCATACATACATTTCCAGCAACAATCAGCTCTAGGATATAGCTGCAAAAATACACTGACAGAAACAAATAGCTCTGCAATATAACTACACACATAATCAATTCACCGCAACCAATAGAATCATAAACAAAAATCTTACTTAGTTCCTCTGCTACTCCAACAGGTGCAGGCTTCTCAACCATGTAACTAAAGCAAACCATAAGATGCAGGCATGGTGCATCTCCACAGGCTGATCCTGGCGTACCATTTAAGGGAATTATGCTTGGAAACAGTCGGATGTTCATGGTTACGTTTACAATAGGACGTGTTCTCAAAACTATTGCGACATCATTTTTGTATGCTCCAATGGCCAAATCTAGATATGATGAGCACAATAATTGAGAAAACACATGTGGCTATAAATTAGTTGCAACTTTCAAACATCCCATAGACTTCTACAGTAATTTATATTGTTTGAAATGCTCATAATTCAATAGATGCAAATAAAATTGTACATTTTTTCCTACTTCATGGAAATGTTAAAGTGCATTAAAACTAGACAGAAAAGCAATTGAAAATAACAAAGTCCACTTCTACCAATGGTTTTGTGGTTGAAAAGGTGATCACTATGTATGACCAAGATAATTACTATATAATGAATTGAAAATGAGATAATACATTATTTCATTATTGTAGCATCTTTATCTTGCAACATTTATAAATTTTGTATGAAATAAAGATGGTAATAATTGATCAATACAATGAAATAAAAATGTTCCAACATTTTCATAATTAACAATAAACAAGCAATGGCTATTGGTGATAATACTTTTTGAAATTTTATTTTATTGAGTTCATGAGGACTATTACTTTATTAACTGCTTCATCAGGTCTATTGACTTTATAAGTACTTCATCTGGACTATTACTTTATTAAATACATCTTAATGACTATTGCCCTAATAATTACTTCAACTGGACTATTACTTTATTAACTGCTTCATCAGGACTATTGACTTAATTACTTCATCTGGACTATTACTTTATTAACTGCATCATCAGAACTATTGACTTAATTACTTCATCTGGACTATTACTTTATTAACTCCTTCATCAAGACTATTGACTTGATAATTACTTTAACTAGACTACTGAATGTTTGGATGTACTGATGTATGAGTGTCAGGCCATAATAAAATGTATAAAATTTGAACACTCTTAATATTTTGTATGTTATTTTACTAAAATGAGATACATGTTTGGATGTACTGATGTAAGAGTGTGAGGCCATAATAAAATCTATAAAATTTCAACACTCTTAATATTTTGTATGTTATTTTATACTAAAATGGGATGAATGTATGGATGTAATGAAGTATGGGTGTGATGCCACAATAAACTGTATAAAATTTTAACACTCTGAATAATCTGTATGTTATTTTCCTAAAATGAGACACATGTTTGGATGTACTGATGTATGAGTGTGAGGCCATAATAAAATTTCAACACTTTTAATATTTTGTATGTTATGTTATACTAAAATGGGATGAATGTATGGATGTACTGAAGTATGGGTGTAATGCCATAATAAAATGTATAAAATTTCAACACTCTTAATATTTTGTATGTTAGTTTATACTAAAATGGAATGAATGTATGGATGTACTGAGGATGTAAAGTTGGACAACAGCTTCCGCATTTACAATTCTGGCATTAAATGGCATATATTGAAATAGGTCTCAATTATTTGCAAGACAAGTACTTGATATGCCTGTTTTCATGTAAGATGTGACATAGCAAAACTATGTACATATATTTTTAAGAACAAAATGCATTTAATCATGACAATGTCCTTACAGATTAACTTAATTCAACAACAGTATAGTTTCAAATAAATAAGACACCTGATTGAAAGCTAAAATTCACCTGTAAATCCATTTTATCCACATCATATTCACCATTAATGTGCCAACCAAACGTCTGTATATTTGATCCAGGTATATTGGATCCAATGACCCGACCTGTAATCAAATAATGAAGCACCTCATTAATATTAAGATGGATATTTACAATGGTGATAGAAAGAAGTGTAGGCGTAGAAAGATAATGAGAAAAGTGAGGAAATAGAAGTGACTTTCATTATAAAGAGGATGAGAATGAGACAAATGAGGAAACATATAGCTTATATTATGTTAGCTCATACATGGATTCACACTAATGCCATCTTGATAACTCATAATATAAATGTATTCACACCAATGACATCTTGATAACTCATAATATACATGGATTCACACCAATGACATCTTGATAACTCATAATATACATGGATTTACACAAATGTCATCTTGATAACTCATAATATACACGGATTCACACCAACGACATCTTGATAACTCATAATATACATGGAATCACACCAATGACATTTTGATAATTCATACATTGATTCACATCAATATCATCTTGATAACTCATAATTCACATGGATTCACACCAATGTCATCTTGACAATTCATGCATGGATTCACACCAATGTCATCTTGATAACTCATACATGAATTCACAACAATGTCATCTTGATAATTCATACATGGATTTATATCAATGACATAATGATCACTCATAATATACATGGATTTACATCATTGCCATCTTGATACCTCATACATGGATTCACATCAATGTCATCTTGATAACTCATGCATGGATTCACATCAATGTCATCTTGATAACTCATAATTCACATGGATCCACACCAATGTCATCTTGATAACTCACAATATACATTGATTCACATCAAAGTCACTTGATAATTCATACATGGATTCACATCAATGTCATCTTGACAACTCATAATATACATGGATTCAGACCAATGACATTTTGATAATTCATACATGGATTCACATCAATATCATCTTGATAACTCATAATATACATGGATTTACACCAATGACATCTTGATAACTCATAATATACAAGGATTCACACCAATGTCATCTTGATCACTCATACATGGATTCACATCAATATCATCTTGATAACTCATAATTAACATGGATTCACACCAATGTCATCTGGATAATTCATAAATGGATTCACACCAATGTCATCTTCATAACTCATACATGATATCAAAAAAATGTCATCTTGATAATTCATACATGGATTTACATCAATGACATCATAACAACTCATAATATACATGGATTTACATCAATGTCATCTTGATCACTCATACATGGATTCACATCAATGTCATCTAGATAATTCATACATGGATTCACATCAATATCATCTTGATAACTCATAATTCACATGGATTTACATCAATGCCATCGTGATAACTCATACATGGACTCACACCAATGGTATCTTCATAATTCATACATGGATTCACATTAATGACATCTTGATAACTCACAATATACATGGATTCACATCAATGTTATCTTGATAACTCAAAATATATGTGGATTTACACCAATTCCATCTTAATAATTCATACATGGATTCACATCAATGTCATCTTGACAACTCAGAATATACATGTATTCTCACCAATGTCATCTTGATAATTTATAATATACAAGGATTCACGCTAATGACATCTTGATAACTTCATCCATCATATAGAAGGATTCACACAAATGCTGTCTTAACAACACATCATATATGTGGATTCACACAATTACATCTTGATAACTCATAATAAACATGGATTCATGACAATTTTATTCTGATAATTCACTGACTACATGGATTAATACCAATGATTGATATCTTCATAACGCACAAAGTGGATGCACAAAATGCTTTCCTTTAGCAAACTGTTTGCACATTCTGTAAGCCTCAATTATTAAAATAAGTTTTATTAGGTGCAATAATTAGCATTTTTCTTTACATATGCATCAATTTCTTGTATTAAAATTTATTATGACTTTTGATTGAGTATAGAATAAAAATTGATGAGTGCAGATTTTTCCAAAAGAGATTGTCCTGAAGTACATATTATTTTAGTAGGCTGTGAAGAACTACTGACTAAATACATTATAATGGCAGACACATAAGAGTATAATGTAATATTTGGATAGTTTAATAGGTTTGTTGCATACAAGACCACATTTAAAAGCTCTTTCTGAATGAATATCAGATGAATTAGATAACATTGATAAAGTAGACAATATTAATGAGGTCAGTCAAGGAGCATGAATTAAATGATAGCTCACTTTAATGTGGTGAATGATTAAAAAATGTTAAAATGTTAGACCACTTTAATGAGGTTAATAACTGATCATGAAAATAATGTTTGGCCACATTAATGAGGTCAATGACTCAACATGAAATGAATGTTAGGCCAATTCAATGAAGTCAATGACTAAAAAAGAAATAAATGCTAGACCACTTTAATGAGGTCAATGACTTAATATGAAATAAATGTTAGACCACATTAATCAGGTCAATGAATGAACATTAAATAAATCTTAGGTCACATTAATGAGGTCAATGGCTGAGCATGAAATAAATGTTAGCCACTTGAATGTAGTCAATGACTAAAAATGAAATGTTAGGCCACATTAATGAGGTCATGACTAAATATGAAATAAATGTAAAGACACTTAAATGAGGCCAATAACTGAATATTAAATAAATGTGCATTATACTGATAGGTTTTATAAAGAGGTACCAATGTATCACATTCATTTGTTTGGCTCCTAACTTGACCTTTCAAACACGAAATAAAGGAACTAAAAGATAAGACCAGAAAAAGAGGAATGTTTACTTACAATTTTATTTTCAAATGGAGATTATACTTTTGAAAATATAACTAATATAGATGATGATAGAATGATATAAATCTAAATGAAAATAAGATATGGGATAGTGATTACAGAATGACAAATCTAAATGAAAATAAGATATGGGGTAGTGATTACAGAATGGTTTAAATCTAAATGAAAATAAAAAAGGGATAGTGATTACATAATGATAAATCTAAATGAAAATAAAATAATGGATAGTGATTATAGAATGATATAAATCTAAATGAAAATAAAATATGGGATAGTGATTACAGAATGGTATAAATCTAAATGAAAATAAGATATGGAATAGTAAATACAGAGTGGTATGAATCTAAATGAAAATAAGATATGGGATAATGATTACTGAATGACAAATCTAAGTGAAGATAAAATATGGGATAGTGATTACATAATGACAAATCTAAATAAAAATAAGATATGGGATAGTGATTACATAATAACAAATCTAACTGAAAATAAGATATGGGATAGTGATTACAGAATGGTATAAATCTAAATGAAAATAAAATACGGGATAGTGATTAGAGAATGGTATTAATCTAAATGAAAATAAGATATGGGATAGTGATTACAGAATGGTATGAATCTAAATGAAAATAAGATATGGAATAGTAAATACAGAGTGGTATAAATCTAAACGAAAATAAGATATGGGATAGTGATTACTAGGGCATAAACGACTTTTGATCCGGAAATCGGATTCCACCGGATAGTATGAACTTCCGATTAATCGGAGTCGGACAAGGCAGGAACGACCGATTCGGATAATAAAAATAATAAAGTTGAATTTCTATAGCACCGTGTCTAACACTGCGTGTCATTCGATAGTGCGTTAGTAAAGTTAAATCAGAAGTCAGGAAAGTTCAATATGGTCAACACAGCCACGCTGTGATACAATCTATTTGAACGGACGGGTGAAAATCGGAAATGAAGCCGGATATGGTAAAGTACTAAGTAACATGCTAGACACGGCAAAACCAGATACCAGAAACCCGGAAACGGAAGATGAAATTTTTTAGAAAAAAAAATACGGATTTAGCATTTCCGATTAATTGAATCGTATCCGGAATCGGAAAAATTTCAGGCCCAAAATCCGGAATCGGAAATCGGTAGAAAAATGCTAATCGGTTATGCCCTAGTGATTACAGAGTGGTATAAATCTAAATGAGAATAAGATATGGGAAAGTGATTACCAGTTATTCTTTGTGAGAATACATCCTTTACACCATCTGTTCCTCCATTGTAAATGTACACAGCACCTGTATACTCATCTTCATATGGCGCACCAATAGCCACATCTACATGAGAAAAGTGAGAAAAACTTTCCTGCTTTGATTAACCGATTGATAACAATAAAAATATTTATTTATGTTATAAGAAATGGTTAGAAGGGATGGTTATATCAATAAGATATAAATAAGAACAAGAATTAGAATTTGCCAAACATCTGTACCACACATGATGTCACTAAATTATTGTAGGATGATTCAGTATCACCATATGTACCACCACTATGTGAGCATTGTTAGTATATGTGAGCGTTGTCAGTAAACTATATTAGGATGATTCAGTATCACCACATGTACCACCACTATGTGAGCATTGTTAGTATATGTGAGCGTTTTCAGTAAACTATTTTAGGATGATTCAGTATCACCACATGTACCACCACTATGTAAGCATTGTCAATATATGTGAGCATTGTCAGCAAACTATTTTAGGATGATTCAGTATCACCAGATGTACCACCACTATGTGAGCATTGTCAGTACACTATTTTAGGATGATTCAGTATCACCACATGTACCACCACTATGTGAGCATTGTTTGTATATGTGAGCGTTATCAGTAAACTATATTAGGATGATTCAGTATCACCACATGTACCACCACTATGTGAGCATTGTCAGTAAACTATATTAGTATGATTCAGAGAGTATCACCACATGTACCACCACTATCTGAGCACTGTCAGTAAATTATTTTAGGATGATTCAGTATCACCATATGTACCACCACTATGTGAGCGTTGTCAGTAAACTATATTAGGATGATTCAGTATCACCACATGTACCACCACTATGTGAGCACTGTCAGTAAATTATTTTAGGATGATTGATTCTTACAAAGTATGCCCAAAATAATCTTCAACAAAACTAGGGCATATCTTTCAAGACAATTTCATAACATGGTTCAAAACGTTTGAAAGATTATTCCGACTGCCACGGGTAATGTGACTAAGTCTGATGATAACTTTACACCATGGAAAGGAACATCAACAAAGCTGCACTCTACTCCCTGAATAAGAACACTCTCATTAGAAGATTACTTCTCAGAAAAAGACAAAGCACCTGATAATAAAAGACTCAGAACCTCCTGTGTCCCTTAAAATTTTAATAGGGTTGGGATTGGCCAATTCACCCAAGAGTGATAAAGAACCCTTCAATATGAATGGCTAATAATTCTCCATAATAAAATCAGACTGGGGTTTATTAGACCCAACAAATGTCATGCTTTCCTTTCAACACATGACAGTGACCTTTACCTCTTAAAAAAAAGAGCATTTGAAACTGGTCTTTCTTGATTCTAGTGCCTATTTTTCAATATGTAGCAATCATAAAAAAACATGTCTTTTTTTCTTGCAATACGTACACGTATGAATTAATAAGAATCTAGAATCAAACTTCTCTGAAGTTTGATTTTTAAAAGTTGTGGCAGTCTGAGTATTAGAAGGGCTTAAATTAGGCTGAAAATGTTTCTGCCAAAAGACGGAACCAAACTATTTCTTATTTTTTGTTTTATTAAGAAAGCTTTCGCTTCAGGAAGATCGTATTTTCTGGCAAGTTGAATTAATTCATCTTATTGGAAAAAAGTCTAATTGTTTCTGGGCAGTATTTGAAAGAAAGATTTCCACTTTTGATGACATTTTTAGAAAAAAGCTTGCAGATCTCACTTATTTACATATTCCCATTAGCCTTGAATCAAGGCCAGGATCAAGGTCAACATTACATGTTTACCAAAGAATAATTCAACCGATTTAAAACATATCACCTCTAGTAAATAATGTTACATTACAATAGCATGTAATGAAAATATAATTTAAAACTCACAAACAAACAATCAAAACATTAAATTATGCACTAATTTACTGTAATATTTAATGAAATGAGCCTAAAATGTACATACAAAGCAGAATCTTATTGGCAGTAAAAGTCATTCCAATAATAGTGTAATGTCATTATTGGAATGTTTCAACCTAGTGAGACTCAGTCTTAGTTCAATTATTTATATTTCTCACATAGGTTTTCCAAACTATTAAATATTTAAATATCTATAAAAATATTGATGAAATAAGGTTCTAATTCAAATTATGTAAAAATTGGTCTTTACTTCTAAATAAGTGGAGGAAACTTTAAAAACAAACAATATATTCCTCTGATGTCATTCAAATGTACATGTTTTAGGTTAGTATTTTTTCTCAATTAACTGTACATGTTTTTAAGTTAGCATTTATTGTCATTCAACTGCACAGTATATGTTTTTAAGTTAGTATTTATTGTCATTCCGTTTGTACATATTTCTAAGTCTGACATATGAACTTTACAAAAAATTAACTATGCTCTTAATTAATTACGATGCTCTACATCTCATAAGATTCTTTAGATACGACTTTCTTCACATTGTTTTCAATGTCCATCCTAAAAACATATTTTGCACCTTTATAATACCTATACATGCACATTTTTCTAATACCTATACATGTACATAGTTCTAACACCTTATACATGTACATTTTTTCATAATAATCAAAATATTGTTATTTCATACCTGTCAAATCCCAACCCTCACCCCACCCCCAGTACAAAAATATTGACTGCTTGGGAGAAAAACACTGTTTTTTTCTACAATCATTATCGATTCTAATGTACCAACATTTACTGATGATCTCAATTCTCTGATTTTGTTACTCAACTGTTTTCTTTCAAGCATACTAGTGTTCCTTTGCGATTTTACTGTCTTGAAAACGTGAAAAAAACGCTAGCAACACAAGTTAATGGGAACTTGGTTCATTTAAAATATTTGAGAATTGGGGAATTTGTGAATTTTCTGCATGTGGCTTGTATCCATAAATCCCTGAAAAGTCCTGAAATTCACACCAAAATCATGAGGGTTTGGCAGCTACGAGTAACTGAAAGAGGAAGGTTTATTCTAAAAGAAATTTAATAAACCAGATTTCAATCAAATTACATTAAGGTTGTCTCTGGTATTTATATACATCGTAGGTTCAGGCTGAGTTGTGTGTGATGTTTATTAGCTTTTTCATGCTATTGTATGTCATGGGCACCTCTATGCCCAATAGCGCAAAAGATCCCATTGCACAATTTGCAAACATCAAGTTTTCTCCCTTACTAGATGGTTTCACAAATCTACACAAGATGGTACAATTGTATTCTAGTTGTTTCTTTTCTTTTTCCTGGAGAACATTCTGAATATTTTGCTTTCCTATTCAACACAATTAGATGTTGAATATTACACAGACGAGATACTGTAACAGAAGTAAATGTTTGCGAAATCCAATATGGCAGATGTGATACATTTCTATCAAAATGGAACAAAGTACCCAATCTAAACTGAAAATTCCAAGGATTTGTTTTTTTAAATTAAAAAATATTTTTTGCACCAAAGAAATGCACACCCATAAATACGGCAAAACGGGACAGTTGGAAGCTATGTTATTTTATAAAGATCTTACTGAAATAATGTGTCTGTGACTTGGATTTTTACCGTAGCTTTAAAATATTTTAAAACATACGGCTGTGTGGCTGTTTATGGTGATGTTTAGCACTGGGGCATCACATTATCTAGACACCTGGCCACCCTGTCATAAAGCTAACCTCTTAATAAGTATTTGGCATGACTCACATCAGGTTCGAACCCACGACCTCCACATCCAAGGAGGATGTTTTAATCACTTAGACCACTGAAGCAGTTTTAAAAAATGGAACAAAATTCTATTTTAAAAATCATTACAAATTTCTTTTTGAAAGCTAAATGAAAATATTTCATTTTCACGCATTTACAGACCTTTGTACCCATCATGGTTCAGATCTCCTGCTGAGCTAATAGCTGTGCCAAATCGTGCATAGGCTGCAAGCTTCCGTAACGAGGGATCTGATGCAGCACCTGTCAGCACAACAATGGGTCCACAAATCTGAGCAAGAAAAATTTGTACATAAATAGTCTCCATCATGGACAATATTGATCACCCTCTTGCTGAGCTCACTACCCATCACAATCAGTCAAAATGGACCGGTTTCAATTTTTGTCTTTTCCCTCAATGCTAGTCTTAGAATCTTCAAGATACAAACAAGCATGCAAATATTAACAGCAAAATCATGGATCTACCATCCCATAAAGAACACACGTCAGGGTCTGCTCTGTTCTGTGTACGGTTTTAATAAAGCTATTTAGACCAAGATAACTTATGTGATTGTAAATATGGGTAAGTGTGTTCAAAGGTTGGGTACATGCTATACGACAGTAAATAGAATTCAGTGACCACTCCCATATATTTTTTTGTTCATACGAATATCAAAACATTTTAATAGCCAGAGGAGGTAATTTAAAAAAAGTAGATACAATGACATGTCTACATTTCAGTAAGTTGTAGCTGAAAAGGGAGAAATTCAAACAAGGTACCTTTTCTTCATTTGTACATACCATCTATGTGCACTTATAAAACAAGGCCCTCTGTAAACTGCACAAAGTCCTGCTATCACATATTGCACATGCAGATCTGAGTCTATGCAGCTTACTAGTAGTTATCACATAGACCCTAATTTAGCTGGGCATTATGAGACAATAGATCAGGGGTCTATGCTGTTTGTTGATGGACTTGACTGTTATGAGAGTATTTATGATATACAGTGCTCTCTATTTATTAAAATGTTTATGAAAGCCATTAAAGTGACCCATGTTTTAAGTGATGTTCCAACAAGGCTGTGTCCTGATAACACATTAAAACACACCCATATAATAGCTGATGTCTGAAATTTTATTACAACTCATTCCCATCAACAAAATACTACAGTAAAACAAATGTATAATAAAAAACAAAAATGATAGAATAAATTTAAACAATTCATTGTGATCCATTACCAGACATCTCTTGTATGACCATACCAATGATCCATGACAATATGTTACACAACCATGCATATGATCCATGACCATGTGTTACATAGTCAAACATGTGATCCATGACTATGTTACATGGCCATACACATGATGCAAGACCATGTGTTACATAGTCAAACATGTGATACATGACTATATGCGTTACATAGCCATACATGTGATCCATGACTAAATGTGTTACATGGCCATACATGTGACCCATGACTAAATGTATTACATGGTCATACATGTGATCCGTGACTACATGTGTTTCATGGCCATACACGTGATCCATGACTGTGTTCCATGATCATACATGTCATCCATACCTATGTGTTACATGGCCACACATATCATCCATGACAATGTGTTACAAGGCGTTACATGTTATTCATGACTATGAGTCACATAGTCGAACATGTGACCCATGACTGTTACATGGTCATACATGTGATCCATGACTATGTGTTACATGGTCACACATGTAATCCATGGCTATGTGTTTCATGGCCATTACATGTGATCCATGACAATGTATTACATGGTCAAACATCTGATCCATGACTATATGTTTCATGGCCATTACATGTGATCCATGACATTGTATTACATGGTCAAACATCTGATCCATGACTATATGTTTTACATAGATATACTTGTGATCCATGACTGTGTTGCATGGCCATACATGTCATCCATGACTATATGTTACATGGCCATACATATGATCCATGACTATGTGTTACATGGCGATACATGTTATCTATGACTATGAGTCACATATTCAAACATGTGATCCATGACTGTTACATGGCCATATATGCAATCCTTGACTATGTGTTACATAGTCATACATGTGATCCATGACTATGTGTTGCATGGTCATACATGTGATCCATGACTGTGTTACATGGTCATACATGTGATCCATGACTGTTTTGCATGGCCATACATGTGATCCATGATCATGTGATACATGGCCATACATGAAAACCATGACCATGTGTTACATGGCCATACATGTGATTCATGTCCATACCTATCATCCATGACTATGTTACATGGCCATACCTATGATCCATGATTATGTTACCTGGCCGTACATGTGATCCATGACATAGTCAAACATGTGATCCATGTGTTACATGACCATAATGTGATCCATGACTATGTTACTTAACAATAAGTGTGATCTGTGACTATATGTGTTACGCAACCATACAAGTGATCCAAGATGACTTGTGATCCATGACTGTGTTAGATAACTATAAAGGGCTCTGGTTGGCTGAATCGTCTAAAATGATCACTTTCACCAATCAATAACATCTCACTTCTTTCTGTGTGGGTGAGAGTCCTGGACAAGGCCAGTGAGTGTACGTGAGATAGTAGCTTCTCACAGATTGATTGTTCTTACCAGGGTTTCTCAGATTCTTCCTCCACCAATAATACTGTCTGCCATCTAATATATTCAACGACTTCAATAATACAACCAAACTTGTCATCCATGACCATATATGTTACATGACCATACCTGTGATCAATTACCATACACGTGTTAAATGATTATACATGTGATCCATGACCATACATGTTACATGACCATAATACCTGTGATCAACTGCCATACATGATCATACAATCACTCAGGTGGCCTACTGGTTTAAGTGTTTGCTTCGGAAGCAAGAGGTTAATGGTTTGAACCATGGCCGAGTCATACCAAAGACTTACAAAAATGGTACTACCATCTACCTCGCTAGGCACTCAGTATTAAGAGTTTAGTTGGCCTGGTGTCAGGATAATGTGACTGGATGGAACATCATGCTACATGTCTGCGGCATGTCTACTATGGGTGTTTGCATGCAAGTACATTGTATATATATATATATATATATATATATATATATATATATATATATATATATATATATATATATATATATATATATATATATATATATATATATATAACCAATGTTTTGATGCAATAATAATTTTAGGTTTTATTTTCATCTTCCAAATGTTAGATTGAATTCCCAGTATTTCCCATGTTTTCTGCATGTACACATGGCCCAATAAGCCCTTGGCTTGTATAGGCAAAACTCACTTTGTTTTTTGATCCATCAGAGAATTTACTACATGTACTTGTTCAATGCCAAGTAAAGCTCTACAATTTCCAGTTAATGTTTGTTTTCCCATTTGACAATTCTCTGATCAAGCCCATGCCCAATCTTCACACACACACATGACAGTGAAGCCAAGGAAATGGAGTTTGATATTTATAGACTCGGACCCCGAGTGGCTGAGTGGTCAAAAGCATCTCCATTGCGGATCACTGCCATCTCAACTATGTCTGCATGGGTTTGAGTCTCAGATTTGACTAATGTGGATATATGAGAAATTTTGCCAGTAGCTTCTTGAGGTTCTTTATGGGGGTTGTCCCGGGTTCTTCCTCCACCATCAATACTGTATACCATGTAGGGCCTATCATGTGCTCAAAAATGGCATTAAACCCTACAACAACAACACACACACGACAGTTATGCCAAGGAAATGAAGTCAAATGATATTAACGATTACTAGATAATGACAATTTACAATGGCAAGATGATGAGGGAGCAACGATAAATATTAATGACAATAGAAAAGACACTCTGATAGACAAAAATGTTGAACCCTCAAGCTACTCATGTCGAGATACACCAAGTCCAGGGAAAAGAAGGAAGATATTTTCACAGCCTAAGTGAGGTACCTCCAGTATCAGACTGGGATAATGGCTTTCATTCTAGACCTCAAATTAGTAATAACCAGAGAAATAATGTCCTTGGACTGAGAACAAAATATGCAATTACAGTACACATTTAAATTATGGCTATTATAACTTATTTTGTTGTCTTCCTTACATTTACTGACACTATTAAACATTTATAATTATCAACATGAAATGTTTAATTGTCCAAGTAAAATATTATTTTTGTCCACTATTTGTTTCTTCAAATTCTGCATGCTAAATGTGCCCTATTTAGCACTTTTATGCTTGTTTAGGTTGCAATATATTTCGGACAATTAAAGTCGTGCAATTATTTCATTTATGATACTTCAGGTATTAACTTCTATTAATTCACAAAAAATTTAACAATTTATAGAAATGTTTGATTTCAGTACAATATCTATAGTAATGGGTTACATGTTATCTGCATGTACAGCAGCAGGCAAGATTCTAAAATTGTTACATCCACCAAACAATGTGCATACAGATTTTTTATATTATTCACAGTTCTAAAGCAATTTAAAATCTGATGTAATGCAAATAGAATGACCTTTATAATTTGGCATGTGTGTATCACTCTTTATAAATTATTTGTTTTTGTTAAACAAACATACTTCAACCAAAAAAATTAATTTAAAATATTTAGTTGGAATTATACAAATTACTTTAGTGATATAAAGAAAACAGGCTTTCTGCAAATACATAAGAAAATGTACATCTCCAGTGGCTTTTAATACAATGGACCAGGTTTTCACAAAGTAGTTGCTTCCAAAATGTTATAAAAAAAATCATCACAAATATAAAAATTGCTTAATTGGCGTGAAAGCTCTAATTATGTTACCAACATATACATACAATGGCATGAAAACTCTAATTAGGTTACCAACATATACATACAAAAAGATGCAGAACAAATTTCATTTGTCAGTAGTTTTATACAATTGTTGTAATAGGGCTTTGCACCAAATATTTCAAGTTTAATCCCAAAATGCTTTTAATAATTTTAAAAAAAAAAGTTTAGTAGCAAAACAAATCGAAGAAAGTAATCTAGAAACACATTAAATAGGCCCATCAAATTTGTCTACATCAGGTACTTTTTTCAGCCATGATACACGTTAGAGGCCCATCAAATTTGTCTACATCAGGTACTTTTTGCAGTCATGATACACGTTAGAGGCCCATCAAATTTGTCTACATCAGGTACTTTTTTCAGTCATTATACACATTAAATAGGCCCATCAACTTTGTCTACATCAGGTGCTTCTTGTAGTCATAAATATGACTACAACAGAAACGTTTTGCATTCATGATACACGTTAAATAGGCCTATCAAATTTGTCTACATCAGGTACTTTTTGCAGTCATGATACACGTTAGAGGCCCATCAAATTTGTCTACATCAGGTACTTTTTTCAGTCATTATACACATTAAATAGGCCCATCAACTTTGTCTACATCAGGTTCTTCCTGTAGTCATAAATATGACTACAACAGAAACCTTTTGCATTCATGATACACGTTAAATAGGCCTATCAAATATGTCAACATCAGGTACTTCTTGCAGTCATGATTATGAGTACACGACAGATAGTTGTTTGCAACCAAATCATGACACCGCTTGCAATAAGTTTATAAACATCACGATATAGCTTCTCACCTTTTCTGTGGTGACACGATACACAAATACACGTCCTGTCTCAGGGGCAACAACTCTTTTATTCACAAAGTCAGAGTATAATGGAGCTCCCACAAACAGTTCATCCATTCCTTTGTTGTCAACATTGATCCCTTCAACAATGTATCCAAACTTAGAGCCACTCTGGGGTTGGTCATTGGGTATGACAGTAATATCACCATCACACTGCATTTAGAAGAAAAAATCCAGTGTAACTTGTCTATTAAGGATATTCAAGAAATTGTGCAGTTTTGTCTTTTATAATCCAGTGTCTAACTTGGGTTACAATTATTACTTTCAGTTCAGTACCCACAATAACAGTACCGGTATATTTTTGAGCAATGTTTTCTCTTTTATTTTGTTGGTGATGTAAGAGCTGGATTTAAGTATTCTTCGTATGGATTTAAAGGTAAGTATTGTTTACAATACAAACTTTTCAGTGTGGGTTGTCTGTATTTTGTAAACATTGATTAGTGAGTAATGAAGCACTGATGCTGATCTGGAAACTAAATTTGTGACCCATTGTACAATGGTCTCTTTAAAATCCAGTCTCTCCGAAAAAGACCAATAACCAATGACAAGAACTTCACTGTAAATTAATCGGACAGGAAGTTCACTGTAAATACATCTGACAAGAACTTCACTGTAAATTAATCTGACAAGAAGTTCACTGTAAATACATCTGACAAGAGCTTCACTCTAAATACCTCTGACAAGAATTTCACTGTAAATTAATCTGACAAGAACTTCACTGTAAATACATCTGACAAGAATTTCACTGTAAATACATCTGACAAGAAGTTCACTGTAAATACATCTGACAAGAACTTCACTGTAAATTCATCTGACAAGAAGTTCACTGTAAATACATCTGACAAGAAGTTCTTCTGTAAATACATCTGACAAGAATTTCACTGTAAATTCATCTGACAAAAATTTCACTGTAAATACATCTGACAAGAAGTTCACTGTAAATACATCTGACAAGAACTTCACTGTAAATTCATCTAACAAGAACTTCACTGTAAATACATCTGACAAGAACTGCACTGTATATTCATCTAAGAAGCTACTTTAGATTAACATTTAATTTATGAGACACCGTAGAAAATTCAGAACTGTAGTCACTATTTGGGAAACAAGTTATCAAAGTCCTGTCCTTGAGCCATCTACATTAAACTGGTCTAACAAAATCAAATTCGACAGTTATTATGCCATCTACATTAAACTGGTATAAAAAATCAAATTCAACAGTTATTATGCCATCTACATTAAACTGGTCTAACAAATCAAATTCAACAGTTATTATGCCATCTACATTAAACTAGTCTAACAAATCAAATTCTACAGTTATTATGCCATCTACATTAAACTGGTGTAACAAATCAAATTTTACAGTTATTATGCCATCTACATTAAAATGGTCTAAGATCAAATTCTAGTTATTATGCCATCTACATTAAAGTGGCCTAACAAATCAAAATGTTAGTTATTTTGCCATTTACATTAAACTGATCTAACAAATCAAATTTTACAGTTATTATGCCATCTACATTAAACTGGTCTAAGATCAAATTCTAGTTACTATGCCATCTACATTAAACTCGTCTAACAAATCAAATTTTACAGTTATTATGCCATCTACAGTAAACTTATTCAGTTCAAGAAATGGATATTGCAGACCAATGACCCAGTGCTTACAAAGATTATATTCACGTGCACATTGTTCAAATTGCAGAAATGCCAACAAAATAAAAAATGAATCTCGAACAGGGTTTCACAACGCGGTTAAGAAGAATTACATTTAAAGTATCATCTATTGAACTGGACCGAATGATAGTGGACTTTACATTTAAACTTTTTTGTAGGATAATGTTTATTGTACAAATTATTTTTTTTAAAATTAAAAAACGTATCCATTAAATAGCTAATTGATAAAAAAGAAACTGAACACAACAAATCAAACATATTTTAAATCAACATCACAATGGCAGCTGTTGATACTGGAAACAGAGAGAGGCTGTCTATGGGGAAAGGTAAAATTGACTATGTAGGTGGTCTCTGTACACAGGTTCGTCATTCAAAATTTTTTTAACATTTACAATGCCTTGAATATTATTATTATTATTATTATTATTATTATTATTATTATTATTATTATTGATATTATTGTTAGAATATTGATCTAGATTGTGCGCTATTCAGCAATTCATTAAACATGCATATGTTGTTTTCTCCTCAATTTTTGTTCACACAGTATTATTGTATTCTGTTCATTTTAGTCCAACCTATAAATTAAATCATCATATATAAATAAAAAAATCTCTGATCTTAACTTATTTTGTACACCATATCATATCACTAATTTCACTCTAATTCATATCTTACATATGACAGTAAAACAGAGGATTGACTCATTGACCTGCCACATTATATACATTAGTCTTAACAACTGCTTTTCACAATATCTAATAATAATAATGAGGACTTTGTATAGTGCCTAATCTTTAGAAGCTCTAAGCGCTTTACAACATCTAAAATGATATGACTACAGAAAAACAGAAACCATGAAATTAGAAGAAGAAAAAAATGCTGAAAAATTTAAGGTAGGAAACATTATTAGGTCTTTAAGTTTGTTCTTGCAGTTGAAAAAAGGTGAATTCTAAGAGCATTCTTGAAAGGGATCACTGTGTTTTTGTGTCTTATTTCAATGGAAAATTCATTCCATGTTGCTGGACCTCGTATGCAAAAGAACGTCCATATGGTTCTGTTTTCATAGTAGGAATAATGAGTATACGATTGTCAGAAGAGGAGAGTAAGTATACTGCTGGTGTGTACACATGGATGATGTCATATAGGTATTTTGGACTGGAGTCCGTCAGTGAAATGTAGCACAGACAACAAATTTTGTTTTGGATTCTGGATTGAATGGACTGCCAATGTTAGGGTACTGAGCAGCGGGAAGAAGTGCTCTGAACGTGGTACTCTATAGATGATCTGAGCAGCTGTGTTTTGAACTTGTTTCTGGACTAGATACTGAGACAAACCAGACACAACTGAGTTACACTAGTCCAGTCTTGAAGGTACTAATGAACACACAAGTGTTTTGGTGGCATCAACTGAAAGATATTTATGAATGGAGCTGATGCGTCTCAGCTGAAGATATGCAGCTTTGCAATGTGAGAGTACTGTCTAGAGTAACACCTAGGTTAATATCTAGGTTAATCGGTTGCTCAGATCAAAAGACAGTTGCCTTGTGTTCAAAATGGTTAGAAGAAAATCAAAAGAAGTTATATCTGGCGATTCTTTGTGAACTTTGAATGAAAACTTTGCCTACCTATTAGATTTAAATATTAAATGACCCCTGACGAAAATGGATTTAACTTTTATCTATTCTCAAAAATTAACTTTTCATCAGGCAAGTTGATGCAAATATGAGATCATACGTGTTACACTGGCACAAAAGTCAACATTCATTTCTGCTGTGTGAGTAACAAATTATTTGGTTTGACCATTTACCCTAATAACAGAAACTGACTCAATTTCAAATCTGACATATTGACACATTTGGGTTACATTAAAAATGTGAATTGAATATAGTGATTATATGCAAGAAAACAAATGTTTGCTCACCGATTTATATGACTTACCTTTATCTAAACAATGACTCCATTACAGAAAAAAAATTCAGTTTGCATATGTTGAGCGGTTACTGCAAATATTCTCCCGTGACTACTGAATATGGGGAAAAACCACTGTTTAGATGTTAAAGACCTGGCAGCTGACAATAAAGGAGATGATAAATATACACGATATTTACATAGGAAATTTCATAGGGAGAGTATAAAATATGGCCTTCATAACCAGGTGACCACTATGTAACAATGACCATTAGGACAGGTTTGACTAATATGAGTGAGGTCTTGTTAACAGTGGTAAATAGAGAAATGATGGTAAATAAGGACAGTTTTACAAACAAAAATAATTCATAAAATAATGAGTTAAAGAACGAAATATGTACTGATGTTGTCTCTCCAAAGTTGAGTGCATTCTTCATTGCAAAATCAGCCATACTAAAAACTTCAACCTGAAAAAGAAAGGGATTTCGTGTCTGGGAAATATAATATCAGTAACAAAAGAAATAGTTTCCCTCCATACTTTGTAATTTGTAGTTGCATACATCTTTGTAATTGTATGAGAATCAGTAAGAAAAATATTGTCAGATTTCTTTTTCTTGCTCTAAAGTTATGACTAACTTCAAATTGTGTGGTGGGGTGGGGTGGAGAAAAAAAATCAATATAAAAACACGTATGACATTGTTTTGTCACCATTACATGTTAATTATATATGAGACCTTACTAAAATCGTGTACTTACAATATTATGGCACAAAATATTCCTATCAAACATTTTCCAATCTTGACTTTATTGTTTTGAATTGAGCTTTCTCAGCTTAAGTGCTAAATGGAGTTAATTATAAATCAGAAACAGGAAATGAAACCATGTTTTTTTTTTAAAAACCTGAACCGTTATAGTGAGGCATGTCATTGATAGTGGATACTAGTTAAAATAAGAGTTTGCTGTATTTAGAGTAAAACGTAGAGTGTCTTACCATAACAGTGTGCTGTGGTAATTAAGTAAAGTACAGAGTGTGTTACCATAACAGTGTGCTGTGGTAATTAAGTAAAGTACAGAGTGTGTTACCAGAACAGTGTGCTGTGGTAATTAAGTAAAGTACAGAGTGTGTTACCATAACAGTGTGCTGTGGTAATTAAGTAAAGTACAGAGTGTTACCATAACAGTGTGCTGTGGTAATTAAGTAAAGTACAGAGTGTTACCATAACAGTGTGCTGTGGTAATTAAGTAAAGTACAGAGTGTTACCATAACAGTGTGCTGTGGTAATTAAGTAAAGTACAGAGTGTGTTACCAGAACAGTGTGCTGTGGTAATTAAGTAAAGTACAGAGTGTGTTACCATAACAGTGTGCTGTGGTAATTAAGTAAAGTACAGAGTGTTACCATAACAGTGTGCTGTGGTAATTAAGTAAAGTACAGAGTGTTACCATAACAGTGTGCTGTGGTAATTAAGTAAAGTACAGAGTGTTACCATAACAGTGTGCTGTGGTAATTAAGTAAAGTACAGAGTGTTAGCATAACAGTGTGCTGTGGTAATTAAGTAAAGTACAGAGTGTGTTACCATAACAGCCTGCTGTTCTAATTAAAGTATGGACTTTTACCATTAGAGCCTGCTGTTGTAATTAAAGTAAAGTGCAGTTTGTTACCATAAGAGCTTGCTGCTGTAATTAAAGTATAGGCTTTTGCCATTAGAGCTTGCTGTTGGAATTAAAGTATAGACTGTTACCATTAGAGCTTGCTGTTGTAATTAAAGTATAGACTGTTACCATTAGAGCTTGCTGTTGGAATTAAAGTATAGACTGTTACCATTAGAGCTTGCTGTTGTAATTAAAGTATAGACTGTTACCATTAGAGCTTGCTGTTGTAATTAAAGTATAGACTGTTACCATAAGAGCTTGCTGTTGTAATTAAAGTATTGACTTTTACCATTAGAGCTTGCTGTTGTAATTAAAGTATAGACTGTTACCATTAGAGCTTGCTGTTGTATTTAAAGTATGGACTGTTACCATAACAACTTGCTCTTGTAAGTAAAGTAAAGTGTAGACTATGTTACCATAATAGCTTGCTGTTGTAATTAATGTATGGAGTATGCTACGATAAGAGCTTGCTGTTGTAATTAAAGTATAGACTTTTACCATTAGAGCTTGCTGTTGTAATTAAAGTATAGACTGTTACCATTAGAGCTTGCTGTTGTAATTAAAGTGTAGACTATGTTACCATAATAGCTTGCTGTTGTAATTAATGTATGGAGTATGCTACGATAAGAGCTTGCTGTTGTAATTAAAGTATAGACTTTTACCATTAGAGCTTGCTGTTGTAATTAAAGTATAGACTGTTACCATTAGAGCTTGCTGTTGTAATTAAAGTGTAGACTATGTTACCATAATAGCTTGCTGTTGTAATTAATGTATGGAGTATGCTACGATAAGAGCTTGCTGTTGTAATTAATGTATAAAATGTTACCATAACAGCTTGCTCTTGTAAGTAAAGTATAGATTATGTCACGATAATAGCTTTCTGTTGTAATTAATTTATGGAGTATGTTACCATAAGAGATTGCTGCTGTAATTAAAATATATAGCATGATACTATAATATCTTGCTGTTGTAATTATAGTACAGAGGATGTTGCCATAAGAGCTTGTTGTTGTAAGTAAAGTAAAGAGTATTACTCTTCCAGTAAATCCCCGTTGATCTGAGTGATAATTTGGAATTCCGGCTGTAAAACTTCCAAACTCCTTGAAATTTGCAGTTGTCAAGGAAAAGCCTGGAATAAAATGGATGAATTAAAGAATCTAAATTAAATTTTTTACAAATTATATTCTTGTCTATAACACTGAAAAATCACTTACTTCATATAGAACTGATATAAAATGACAGATGCAAGCATTGAAAGAGCTCTTGACACATATCCAAACATAGGTAGCCATTGAAGAATAATAGCTGGAATAAATTTCAATAAAAATATGTGCAGCTGGTTATTAATTTATTTTAAAGAAAGTTTTTGGTACTAAAACTAATTTTAATGAAATAACACTTATCTTTTTTTTACACTTCTGTTCCTTTACCTGGCACTAGTCTCTAACCCAAAGTGAACCAAAAAAGTCCCAGTTAGAAACCTTAGTCATTTTAATACATTAAGGAAACTAACATTTTCTGACTTGGACCATATGATATCAGAGCTTAGAGGGATTAGGGAATCTGAAGAAAGTGGAAATGAGGATGTCAGAAATGTACCTTTCCTGAGATTAATAAATATATAAGATCTACCAATTGTTCAAAATTCAATGCTTTTGATTCTCATGCATGAAGGATCTTTTTCGGTGAGACACTGGTAAGTTATGTTAATACTCAGACGAATCCATATATATATATGGTGGCTGCTGATAAATCAGATGTATGTTTGAGGGGAAAAAGATAATTTCATTTAGTCAAACAGAAACAAAGTTTATAACTGATAGTAAAATGAATCATCCCTAGTCTAAATGCCAATGAGTAACTGATTCTTGGTCAGACTGAATCATAAATGCCATTAAAATTTAGGAAACTTGAACTGATAAAGCATGCAATTTACCCCTTCTCATAGCTCTTAACCCAATCAGGCATGAATTTCACCCCTTCTACTAGTTCTTAAACTAATCATGCATGAATTTCATCCCTTCTCCTATCTCTTAAAATAATCTGCCATGAAGTTCACTCATCCTCCTTTTACTTAACTCATTCAGCCCTGATCCTATCAATATGCATGATCTGATTTCTGCATTAAATGGCTGATCACGCCAATTGTGAACGATTATTGTCTGCATTCAATGGCCGATCCCATCTTTTATTGCTTTGAATGTGTGTTAGATACGTCACTGATTGGTTACAAATGGAGGTTTTTTCTCGAAGAATCAGACCAATATTAACCAACCAGAAATGATTTTATTTGTTTCTGGTGAATATGAATTGTTCAGAAACCAAGGGTTACTAATGGAGGGAAGTTTCACTACATGTGTTCTGCTCATGAAAAATTGTAAATGCTGGCGGGCACAAGACTTGATGACAGTGAAAGCGAAAATGACTTTCTCTGGTTTAATCTTGAAAATATAGAGCAAGGAAAAGTAAATATGTTCAGCATTTGGATATTTTGCGAGATTTAGATTCAGACATCGAAGTTTCTAAGACTGACTCGTCAGAAGACGAGGATTATTGAGCTCTTGCAGATCTAGAAGATTGTAATATAATGTTCATTTTGTAAATAGGATATAAAAAAGTTGTGAAAAACTTAGACAAATGGAAGGAAAAGAAAACATCACTGCAGGGCTCGAAATTAGCGGTAGTCCGCTAGCCCGAAGCTAGTACATTTCCTGTCGGACTAGTAACTATCATAATGTTATTAGTTCAATGGGCTAGTAAGTTTTGTTTATCAACAGTCAGAGTTTGTTTACTCAATACCCTAATAGAGACGTGACTTCAGCATATATTCTGTAGAATCAGCACAGTGACTGTTTTAAACTCAATCATAAAATATTAGCATGAGAAGATGAAGTCAATTTCTGCCTCAGAAATGTGTTTCTATTACAACAAGCCATCCAATTTTGTGCATTTCGCTTAACAGCACCAATCACAGTCCCGTCATTAACAAACAACATAAATTCGGTAATTTATATCCAATTAATCTGAAAGCGAATTAAATGAAAAATAACCTGGTATCACACTTTATTCACGCGACCACATTAATAAACAACAAAACTACAACATATGGCATCAACCCAAAGAAATTAATTTGTACACTCACTTGTTTGTTTCCTTTTTTGTTTTGCTTGCTAGTCAAAAGCGCTAACAGTCACATACGGGGAACTGCATAATTTACATTTGCATCGAAATAATTATAAGAATTAGATCAATTTATTATGATCACATTACTGACACATCATTTTTTTTTTAATATTTTTCCCATACAAGACTGAACAAATAATTGAATACACATGGAGATATCCAAGCAGAATGCCGTACATTTGTTGAGAATTAAAATCTCTCAGCATGGGCATATAAGATTTGAAACTTTTCCGCTTATTATTAATTTCAACAATACCTTGAGGTCGGATTATTTAGGAACACTTACTAAACTTACGCTATCAATGAGACCGTAATTGGATCTGTTGAATGCAACGCGCTGAATCAGATGGCTTCGTTTGATGGGAATACACATTTTCCAAAGTGAAACTAACATTATCTTCTGATGTTAATATTTTATAACAGTGTTTACAATAGTGTTGATCCTGCATAAGTCAAGATTGTATTAGGGGGATACTATTTACTGGGGGGAGGGGGCAAAGGCACGTAGTTTTGAAATGCATGTCCTGCTCAGACTTACTTCTATAAAAGACACTCCCATTCCTTTTCTTACTTTAAATAAATCGCGTTATCTATACTGTAACATCTCGTATTTTAAAAAAGGCACTATTCCCGCCTGATAAGACAGGCAAAATGTGGCATTTTATAGAAGGTGTTGAGCCTCCAGAAGGTGTTGAGCCTCCAGAAAAAGCAAAATTTGAATGACAATGAAATAAAAGAGAGAAATAATTTTTATGATATGGGAAAGCGTAATCGGACGTTTCAGAAGACATGGACAAAAGCTGAATTATGATGAGGGCAAGAACGTTATGCGGTGTAACTGGTGTATGAAATTTGCTAAAACAAACACAGAGAAAACATCCAGTTTTGTTGCGATTGTTCAAACTTTAAAATTGAATCGGAGATGAAAATGGTGAAGAGTGACTGGAGATCTTGTTTGAAACTTTGGGATCTGTCCGACCTACTCTTTATAATCTTCCATACAAATGACATTCCAACATATGACCCGTCACAAGCAATACAGAGAGATGGGTAAGCAGACAAGAACAAAGTCCATATGGACCCAGAGGCAGCTGGAGGACGAAGAATGACACCTGGATTCATTTCTGTAATTGGATCCAGATAATGTTATGTTATGTTAATTGACTGATTGATGATTTTAAGTAGGATTTATACTTCTGTACCTCTGTATTTCATATGATAATGTTATTTATGAAAGAAAATTGTTGTTAATCTCAATACAAGTGTGTGACATAGTTTTGTGGACAGGACTAGTAAATGTTTGGCAGGACTAGTAAATTTATCAGTACACTTGTCCTTCTGGCTACCAAGAAATTTGTGTTAAATTCAAGCCCTGCACTGTGTAGACAAATTCATTTAGAATAACTGGTAAAAATATCGTGGATTTTTATTGGATATAAGAAGAGAAATTAGGTAAGATTGAAGGCATGTGCATGATAGTTACAAAATTGTGAAAACAGGTAAAACTATATAGGGCACATGCAGCTAGACATAGCTTAGTCCTAATGGGACATAGAAGCAATACAGCTTTTAACAGTGATGGGCTGAATGAGTCAAACCAATCAGGAATTTATTTTACCCCTTCTCCTAGCTTTTAACCAATCAGGCATGAATTTTACCCATTCTCCTAGCTCTTAACCCAATCAGGTGTGATTTTTTTCTTTCATTCTCTTAGCTCTTCAACCAGTTAGGCATGAATTTCACTCCTACTAGCTGATACTAATGAAAAAAGGAAAATGATATTCTCAAAAGAAGTCTCACGCATAGGCTCATGATAACCACCAAAGAACACATGAAATGTTCTATTTAGGCATTATTGAGCAAGAGACTGGTCTCCAGAATTTAAAATATCTGATAAGCACATCACAGCGTTCAGAATGAAAGAGAAAATGTCCCAAGCCAAAGAGAACAGATTAGGCCAATGCTCTGTTGACTGCTTCATTGGTATGAAAAAAAAGATCATCTGTGCTGACAGCAGATCCCTCATCAGTGGTAACTCCCTTGTACTTGTAATGTCAACCAACATACTTAAGACCGCTGTACCATGACTATTGGTGCCACCTGATGAACACTGAAGTTCTGACTCTCTGAAGAACTCGGGGGATTATTCTGAAAGGTGCCTCCTAAAATGAGTGATGCAATCATTCTGGCCATTATGTAGCTTATCATATGGTGTTCAGCCAAAACAACAAAACCAACCATAACACAATTGTGTCTTTGAAGAGTGATACACCCCTAAAGTGCCAGAAAAATCACACATTTCTAGGTTGTTTATATGAAGATCAGAGTCTTGCTTAGATGACAGCCCTTGAAGGACTACCCATCCTTTTAGATGAGTGCCTCAGCCTAAATCTGAGACAACAGCATATAGGTTTAAATAACATTCTGAGACATGTACAGAAACCACTGTCCAGATTGATCCATCATCTTAAATGGTGACGAAACATCTGATCCCAAATGAAATCCAAGCTGAAAGGAAGACACAGTAGACTGTAGATGCATCATAGTCTTCCTTGGATGATTAGACTCATGGCAATATTTTGGGTCTTTAGAAGCGAAAAGTACATGTGAGGTGATTAGATCCACTGCCATGTTTTGGGTTTTCTGATGAGAGAAGTGCATGCATGGTGGCATTTTTATTGTGAGAGAGAGAACATCTGCATGATCGTGTTCAACGAAACACATACCAACTCTGGACTTCTGATGAAATTCATCTACACATACACAGTCTTGAAAATGACTCAGGCTTCACTGCTTGCTCTAGACTACTCCAGATTGCAGACTGAGAAAATGCTGTGTCTTCAAAAGAATGACAGGCCTATAAGTAAAATATCTCTAAGGAAGTTGTTTATCAACCAGTCATCGAATACTGAATGATAGAAAACTCTAACATCTTTATCAGTAGCTATGATTCTCAACACACTGGTAAAGATGAGAGAAAGTACACCAAAGAGAAGAGCCAAAACAGACAAAACTAGTGGTAAGCAACCTCAAAGTCCATGGACACTGTTATTCAACAGTATGGTGTTCCTGAGACAGATGTCTCAATCTTTAAACACTCATCTTAAATAAATTTTCATTGAAAGGGGATAGATATATGACGAGATTGAAATTGTCCCCTTTTTCTCATCAGGAAGATCTAGGAATCAAATTCCAAAGTTTGGGCATATTAAACTTAATTGCCCTCTTTTTAGAATGGTGTTCACATCGTCTTTTGAAAGTTCCAAACTGGTCTCATTAAAAGGAGGCTAAGGGTCCCAGAAGCAAAGCCAGTAATCCCCTCTCAATGTATCAATTAGATCCGTCAAAGCCTCTTAAAAGCATCCCAGTGTTGCACCCACTGGTTAGTCAGGATAAAAGGAATCTACAGTTTAGGAAGCAAATCTCTAAAAGTACTTAGCAACTATGTCTCCAAAATCACATTAATTTATAATTTGTTGCTCCCTTGATCAAGCCAAGTATAGTATCATGTTGTATTCCTGTGCCATGTATATTACCATGTTGTATTACCATAGCAAGTATATTATCAAGTTTTATTCCCATAGCCAAGCATATTAACATCTTGCATTCCCATGGCAAAATATACTTTTGATATCAATCCAGTGACAAGTATGTTCCCATGTTGTATTTTCCATAGCAAAATTGTATCTTTGCATGTGTTGATATCTGGCAACAAAACAAATTCTTACACATTCATAAGCACATATTTTAATAGTTATTTATTATTAAACCAGTGTGTGTGTATGTGTGTGTGTGTGTATGTCTGTGTGTGTGTGTGTGTGTGTGTGTGTGTGTGTGTGTGTGTGTGTTTCATACAAATTACATATTTTAAGTCATGTAAGTTTTTGTATGTAAAAATTATTATTTCCCCACAAAGTAACAAAATATAGTGTGTAAAAAAAATTATCATTTTGGGGAAGAGATCACTAATGAAATAATATAGAACCCACCATTGAGATAAATGATCATCAGTATTAAAGTCACATGCATTAAAGCAGCATAGACTAGCAATATACCTTGTTTAAATCTGATTACATGTACATGCATTATAAATGAGACTGGTATCCATCGTCCCAACTGACAAAAATATTATTTATGCAAAAATGCGATGAAATGTATTCACAATAATTACGTTTACATGACCTTTGAATTTGAAACATTTGTAAATTGTCACTTTCCTGCTTGACAAGGGACTATAATCAGACACTAATGTTCAATGATTGATTGTTGTTTGTATGGAGGGGAAAAAACTTGTGTAAGAATGAGTAGATGAGTGGATTTTTCAAACCAAAAATGTCTGGTATGATCAATTAAAAGTATTCAACTTTTAAGAGAAATCCTTACCAAAATACTGCACCCACAACCCATCTTTTCTTTTGTCAAAGATGTGTTCTCTAATTATTTGATGTGATTTCACAGCACCTTAAGAAAAAGTAGATTATGGTTACATTTACAAAGTTGCATTTCTTCTGATATTGTAAAACTAAACGTTTTACCCTCAACCTATGTTTTCTTCCATGAATAAATCTGTTCTAAGGTGATGGTGAAAATAAACCTGTATAACAATGGAAACAACAGCTGAAACATACTTACATACAAGCCATCAGACATATGAAATTAATCATATACACACACACTACCTTGTAGGCAACAAAAATTACAGGATTAGTATTTGAAACAAAGTCTGCAAATGGTATTTACTGGCCTGGGTTGTACAAATAACAAATACATCCCAAAGGGGTACAGACACACAATTTTTATATGATGCCATTCGATTGTCCCTAGACAACACAGTACATGTACCAATTAAAACATCAGTAAGCGAATTTTACTATGTAACTTAATATAGTCTGATGGCTGAATCACATTTACTATTTATCATCAAAATTCAATAGTATGTAATGAACAAATTTATAATGTAAGAAATTAAATATATAACATTGTACCCCGTCCTTCTCTCACTCCTGGGCCTCCAACAAAGCTGTGCCTTCCATCCTGAAAAGAACACAAGTTAAATATAAACCATTTTCCTTTCACAAAATCATTTTTTGTTCCATTCATTTTCTTTATCCATCCTCCTCACTTCAAAAGAGGCAGTTACAAAGAAAGACATATTGGCACCATCACTGTTACAATTTAAAAGACCTTATAATACTAACCTTTTCTATCTCTGTACTTCTGAATGATAATAATAGAATTTAATATTTTAAAATAATCACTGTTATCTTTCATATAATGAACATTAATATAATCTTGTTAAGAGGACATCAAGGGAGAATGGTCCTTCACTATAAGTCACCCTCTATGAATATTATTATTACTATTATTATTATTATTATTTATTATTATTATTATTATTATTATTATTATTATTATTATTATTATTATTATTATTAAGATGTAACTTTTCATTATGTACATAAAGGAATATTGGCATGTACTGGTGCTTGAGAAGATCCTGTCATTCAGTTATGTGATCTTAAACTTGATCCCCAGTCAGTGTCCTGTTGAACCATGGATTATGTTGGGGTCCCTTAAATCAATTAGATTGAATAATGGATGGACAACCATTGCAATTATTACTTGAACTGGGAATCAAACCTGGTACCAATGAAGAACACTGCTATTGGCTTAACAAATGCATATTACTACTTTAAATGACTGTTAGAACCCTAGTTGGTAAGAGTGGAGCAGTACTGAAATTATCATGTCTTTACAGTTATAATCCTGGGTGGTAAGAGTGGAGCAGTACTGAAATTATCATGTCTTTACAATTAGGATCCTGGGTGGTAAGAGTGGAGCAGTACTGAAATTATTATGTCTTTACAGTTATAATCCTGGATGGTAATATTGGTGCAATGTTGAAATAATCATACATTTACTGTGAGAATTCTTTGTGTTAACACTGGTGCAGTGTCAAAAGAACACTTATACACATGACTGATTTCCTGCAATAAGTATTGTTGTAGGGTTTTATTGCCATATTTCAGCACATGGCATTATGTGGTGGCCAGTATTACTGGTGGAGGAAGAATCCGGGAAAATCCCTGGAAAGAACCACCATACCATGAGAAACTACTAGCAAGATTTCTCACATACCCACATTGGACAAATGTGAGACTCGATCCTATTCAGACAGAGGTGAGATGGCAGTGATTCCAGACGGAGAGCACGTTAGACCACTCGGGGCCCTATATAAGTATTCTTATCCATTATTGATTTCAAGACTAAGATTGGGAGACCCAAACTCCTAATTAGCATACAATTTTTGATCAAGTATATTTAATGGATGAGATTAAAGCATGCAAGGTGTAACTCACATGGACACATTTAACATTTTATGGTGATCTTACTTAAAAATCACTGATCACAAGCTCCATAAATATATCCCAGCATATGTGAGGTCATCCATATTTACCTTTCTATTATGACTTTTACCAGGCTCAACTAGTGATATCATGTGAAATTCAACTACAACAGTACTGATACCACCCAGTGACTGGAAACTATATTTGGGTAACCTAATGTTTACTTGTTGCAATTTAGACTTCTTTCTGGTAAGACAGTAGTTAATGGTATATCTCACTTTTTCTCGGTTCTTTATATGACAGTAATATCAAATTGTTTGTGAATGATTTTTTTAATTAAAAACATAAATTAACCAATTAAACAATTATTATACATTACTGAATTTAAAAAATAATATTATATTTCCAGTAAAGTGATGAATATCAAACTGAAGACCTAATAGATACATACAGAATATTTTGCCCATCAACAACTTTATTCATAATAGTTTTGTGATATCAAATGAATTATTCTACTGAATGAGAAAATAAATACCTTTAGGTTACTGCATTTGAATGGGCAAATATGAAGTTTTTTTCCAGATGGATATTGCACAACTTTGTGGAGTGCAGTATATCCATCTGAGAAATTGATTGTCATATTTTCCAATACTTGTTGCAGTAAGCTTTTTATTATATACTCATTCTCTTATTCTACTTAAAGCTTAAGTATACAAAAATACACTACAAGAAACAGAGTAACAGAATTTATGCTGCATTTTAAACTAAATAAGCTCAGATTCATCAATACACAACAATATTAATGTGCACATAGCTCCGCCTAGCAAAATTTGAACTTAGTCGTGCATTCAGCATCACCTTTTAAAAACATTATGCTTTTGGTCTACTTAAATTTGAAATTTAGAGTCATATTATGAATGAATGTGCATTACAACTGCTTTCTCCAGCTGGTCTAGAATGAATGGATTTTTCAGTTTTTTTTTGTCAAGTCTACTTAATTTTACCGAACTTGGATTTATTAGCTGTGTCAGTTTCACACAAAATACATGTGCCTGTGATTTGATCAGGGAGAGATGTGTCTTGACTCAGTTGCATGTGTGTTTCTGTTCTGTCAATGAATCATGGGGAATCCTAATGTGTGAAATATATAAACGCTTTCAATTCTAATTATCAAAATGACACTATGGAATATCACCTTCATTTCATTCTGAGCACAGTAATGAAAATATTAATATCACTTGGAACGTAGTTGAAATTACAGTACAATTTTGAACTGTGTAATCAAGCTTTAGAACCCATGACAAAACTGATGTAGTTAGGATTCTCAGAACTAAGAAAGTACATTTGGAGGAAATTCAATATACAAAATGTAAGTATATTTTTGGACATTCTTATTACCAGCTAATGCTTATGCCTGGTTACTTGCATGCTCCCCCAGATAAGTTATGACCTGTAGTGGTGTCTATCCCTAGCCTAAATAAGAAATATTGTATCAAAAAAGTTAACACAGAAAACCGCAAAGCATCTAGTGTGTCATAATCCATTCAGCCAATGAAAATAGGTATTCATCATCTTGGCTTATTAGTACATGTATGTAGCACTTACTTTTCAAACCAAACCCTTCAGTTGCATTTTCTTCCCATAAATTTAGCACTTTCAAAATGATAGGACTGAAAAAATGTTAAAGCTATGTTAAAAATCCAAAACACACATAAAATAGCATGTATCTGATAGCCATTACCCTCAGTATGCTTTTCAATATGTTTTTCTATGCTATTTTTATATACCCCAGAGACCACTGGTCATAATATGAACCATTCCTTGCCCTCAATATGCTTTCCTATGCTATTTTTACATCCCCCAGAGATAAACGGCTATAATCTGAACCATTCCATTAACAAAATGTTATGAACATTTCTCCTAAATAACTGTTAAATGTCTCCTAAATAACTGTTTAAATTATCAGAATCATTTTTTTTTACTTTTTAGTTTTTCAGCTATGGTGCTAGTGTTATTTCCAAAAACATAGCATCTGAGACAGATGTTGGCACAGAAAACATTTTACAATTTCCAAGGTTGTTCTTTGAACTTACCTGAGAGTATTTCATACTAAAGCCACCCTGAGCTAGAGCAAAATCATCGGTGCCATCTGGTAGAAAATATTCATCGGGTTTCTTCCAAAATGGAATACAATATCTGTGCATAAAAATATATATGTCTTATTTGCATCTATTTATTTAATTATGTATCTAGTTTTTACATTATATTTTAAAATAGAAAAGAGTTTAACTATTTGATTGTTTAGAGTTTATCAACAACATGTAATTACAAATAAAACAGCTAGTTATAAACAATATGTAATTTCATATAACACAGCTCCAATTATCAACAAAATGTAATTTATGTAAAACAGCTCCAATTATCAACAAAATGCAATTTCATGTAAAACAGCTAGTTATCAACAACATGTAATTTTATATTTTTAGAAAAAACAGCTAGTTATCAACAATATGTAATTTTATTTTTAAAAAACAGCTAGTTATCAACAATATGTAATTTCATGAAAAAGTCAGAAAAGTAAGCCTTTCTATTTCTTAATGAATTCATTTATAGAAACAAATGTAGGTCAGTAGGAGAAAGCTGTCATTGCCAAAACTACCAAGTGGATGAGACTATTCTAGGACTTAGAGAAATAAATACATCTTAACAAATCAGAAAATTTAATGAACATCTTTGTGAGATGCCATATCTTCAATTATCTGTATGGCCAGATATATATGGTTTCAAAATAGGGGAAAGTTACATTTCAATTTCATGTTGCTAGCTATCATAGGCATAAACTTTTCTCCAGCAAAAAGGAAAATTCCATGTTTCAATAAACGTGCTATAGTCACTTTGGAAAATGCAACAATCCCTTAGATTCCATTGCTTTTATTTAAGTTTGGTGCTGACTTCCTTTGATGAACTCAGAATTTTTAAATAAATTATGTTTCTCCAAGACATTCTCCGATCACATCGCATTAGAAATATTAGCTTGCTACCTCGCGAATCCAGCTCTACTAAAAGACGAAATTTGTCTTTTCCTGCAATTTTATTTTTATAGACAAAGGGTAATACCTCTAGCATATTACCTTCCTTAACACCATCTTGTTTCGCAAGTAGTTTATATATATATATATATATATATATATATATATATATATATATATATATATATATATATATATATATATATTTGAATGAGGTACTAACAAGGAAACTTGTTTGGTGGGGTGGTTGGGAGGGTTTTAAGGTATTGTGATTGGTTAAGTATTCTCTAACAAGTTACTTCAAAATATGCTTTCTTATTCAAATATCTTCCCAAATCACATGCCGGGAGAATAAGTATGAAGAGGAGAGATGCTGATTCTCTTTGTCTGGAAGAAAGCTGGATGCCCCATGTGATTGACCTGTGACCTTAAAATATGATTAAAAATGAATATTGAAATCTTCTTACTGACAAAATTTCACCAGAGAATCAAGCGAAGTTAACAGGCTAACTGTTAACTTACGGCTGCCACCAGACTAACCAGATGTAAGGTTTTTTTCTGAGACACTAAATCTTTGAGATAAAAATTCAAGAAGGTTGGCTGTACATAGAGTCCAACAAACTCTATTATATCTTGGATTAAAATGTTATAAGCTGTAATCTATGTAAGACGAATCTGATCTCGTAAGACGTCAGAGAATAGCGAGCATACAACCCATTTCAGCCATGAAGCAAAGGCTTGAGGGATATCCTGCATCCTTGCTCTCACAAGGAAGATGGGTTTGCTTGTGCCAAAACCTGTCTCTGTGCTTTTGAAATTATATATGAAATTTTACTAGTCACACCAGATATGTCTCATATCTGAAAATGTTACACTTGGGTCACACCGTACTATTTTGGTTCTTTGACAATGTGGCCAATGACTAAAGTGTGGCTTTTCTTGTGCTGTGACTTGTAAATGAAGACAACTCTACTTAAATTAAGGCAAGACAACAAAACATGAACGAACTGTAATACTTACTCATAAACATCTTTACACTCCTCTTGCTGCCATGTTTCTTTGAAATGGTAGCACTTTCCCACTGGAAGGGTAAATTTCTTCCCATAATTTTCAGGGAAAGGGTATTTCCAACCAGGAGCACAAACCTAAAGTGAATGTCTCAAAATTCTGAATTTTGCATGTACTGTAGTACATAGTAGATTCATAATACTTTCAATTTACCAGTCAAATTATT
This sequence comes from Unio delphinus, assembly GCA_029339505.1. NCBI lineage: Eukaryota > Metazoa > Mollusca > Bivalvia > Unionida > Unionidae > Unio > Unio delphinus. Next base: position 6,266,297 of record JAQISU010000041.1, on the reverse strand, counting down.
ACATACGTGTATAATTACTATGCAACAATTTTGTGATACATGCATCCCAAACAAATGTACTTTGTGACAGGAAGTTTTTCTTCTTCTCATAATGGGGCATTACAAGGTGCTGTAATGTACATGTTGGACCCAATACATCCGCTGGTTCATACATTGATGACATAGTACATGATTTAACAATACACAAACATGTATCAAGTTATACCACATGTTTTTGTGCAATTAATTCAAAGAAAATATTTGTTTTATTATAGCTGTACTCTTCATCATTTGAGAAAAGTAATTTCAATATAAAAATTCAACAGTACATATATAATGACCTTGCAGCAGCAAACTTGCCCATATCAGTCTCAACTACAACTACAGTACAAAACTATACACAATCAATACTGAGCATTTGCATTTAAAAATTTACAAATCCAACATAATATCAATATTGGGCAAATTTTCTTAGACTTGAATGCAGATTCTCAAGAAAAGTTTAAAAATGAAATGTCATCCTCCAGTTCAAAATAAGACCAAAGAAAGCAAGGTATAAATAAAATCCATCATGGTGGTTAGAAAATATCAGCAAATTTCAAATAAAACTAAAACCATATCACAGTCTTTTGTATCAGTGACCCTGATCTCAAGGCAAAAGGAGTGACTGAACCAATCATATAATGAATTGTCAAAGCACTGTATGGATTCATGATAAGTTTAATGACAATTTATCATGAAGAGGTTTAGGAAATGTATACAAGCAAAGACACTGTAAAAATTACTGCAATGTTTCACTTCTCAGTAGGATTCTTGACAGGGGAAGAAGGGATTACTAAATATATAGGAGATTTAACAAAGTAAGACAGTTATGGCTTGTGATGTGATGTGATTAGGATTTTTACATACCTTTAACAATTTTTTCAGTCATATCGCTATGATGTCTGCAGTGTGGCAGTTTATAGTGATGTCAAGCACTGTGTCATCATACCGCAGATATGTACCATGATGTGCCACCCTATCACATCCTGACAACAAGATGACCAGTCCTAACAGGGGCTGTCAACGGGTACGCAACCGTAGCGAAAAACCCGGGCATTGAAAATTAATGACGAGTACCCATTCACAAAAATAATTTGTCGACAACACTGTCAAAATATTATATATCAGCAGCAGCACACTGGTCTGAGTAGTCCGAGTTTCTCCCCACCCCATTTTTTATATTTGGACATTCATGTTGGGGTGTAGAGTCAAAGCGCATTTCCTATCCAAAAGTTGGAATTTGCCGACACCATTTGATGTCGGCATGGGTAACAGCTTACATGCCGGCCCAGCAAACTTGAACGATCTTTCATCGAGATATACCAGCATGAAATCGATAGGAATATGATTTATTTTCTCAAAAATCGTGAGCATAGCATTTGTTATGCCTTTAGTCTGAAATTTGTCCCGGATCTGGCTATTTGCATTCCTAGTCACTCCTAGTCACGTGACTATACAAATCTCGCAACCTAGGTCATACAGTCACGCGATATCGACAATAAGCAAATTTCCAAAAGTTGTTGTACATATAATTTGGACATATTATATGGTAGCCACATAAATAAATATAGTTTGTTCTCTCCTCACTAAGCCATACAGATGCTATAAATAGAATGCGAGGAAAAGTAGAACAAGGTTTGCTATAAATAGAATATGTTACTGTAGGAAACTACAAGTCCACGGACAAGCGTACTCGTATATTGTAGTTACGTAAAGCGGTCTTTTCTAAAATATGGTCTGTGGGATTAATGGAATGTTAATATAAACAAAATTTTTGGAAGGTGGATATACCGAAAAATGCGTAATCCATATTAGTTTATGCATAACGCATAATTTAGGGGGACAAATATTTGTTGCTCAAGGGTTGTACATGTCTTTTATGTTCTAACGAGTACCCGGGTACCCGTTAAACTGCGCAACGGGTACCCGGGTAAGTTTTCCGTGGTTTTTGACAGCCCTAGTCCTAACACTAACCTCTTAATGCTGAGCTACAAGCAAGGCATCTGTTAGTACCATTTTGTAAGCATTTGGTATGGCTCAGCCGGGGTTCGAACCAACGACCTTCTGTTTCTGAAGCAGACATCTTAACCACTAGGCCACCAGAGTGGTCCAAAGGCATGGCTTGCAAAAAGTTAAGATGTTTCGTCATTCGGTTGATTTGGGGAGATATTTTTAGAAGTCGGCATAAATCCAGAGTCATTAAAGTTTGATATACAGAAATATTCTTCCTCTGTGTCAATAATATGGATATTCCAACATAGCAAATTTATTTGATTCTTTTAAACAGTGGTGAAAACATATTTCATTCTTTCTCTTACTGAGAAAAGATTTCAATGTTTGAACCTATGAAAATTATTGTATAAATATGTATCTCGGACAACTTGAAAATAAGAATCCAACCTTGATTACAAAACTATTGTGTGTGTGTGTGTGTGTGTGTGTGTGTGTGTGTGTGTGTGTGTGTGTGTGTATGTGTGTTAGATTTTTAATGTAGCATTAAAAAAAATTGCCATATTGCTATAATATTTGCAATGTGACAGTTTATAGTGATGGTCCAGCAGTGGGGCATGATGATACAGATAGGTAGCATCATGTTCCACCCAGTCACAGTATCCTGACACAAGGCCGACCAGTTCTAACACTAAGCTCTTAATGCCTAGTGCCTAACAAGCGTGCTGTCAGTACCATTTTTAAACGTCTTTGATTTGACTTGTTTCAATCCAGTTAGTTTCTTCGTATGAGGCAGATGCTCTATCAACTGGAACAGTCAAAAACAAAATTTGTTTTCACTAACCATTATGAGCCAATAGTGGTCTTGGAGAAAAACATAATTAAGTCATCTGCAAAAAGTTTGGTAAAGATTCAGCATTGAATTTATTCTGTCAAAAATTGGGTGGGTGCGAAAGAAAAGATATCGTTTAAAATTGTCAAATGGACTTTCCTCTATAACTTGCAAAATGCAAGATCGATTATTCTTGATGAAAAGTCAGACATGCTCAGCAGGTTCATGATCTGATATGTGTCATATCTCTCATTAGGCTAGACATGCTTGGAATAATCATAATCTGATCTGCCTCATACCTCTTGTTAGGCTAGACATGCTTGGAATATTTAAGATCTGATCTGTCCCATACCTCTCGTTAGGCTAGACATGCTTGGAATATTCAAGATCTGATCTGTCTCATACCTCGCATTAGGTGAGACATGCTTGGAATGTTCATGACATTATCTGTCATACCTCTCATTAGGCCAGACATGCTTGGAAATGTTCATGATCTGATCTGTCCCATACCTCTCATTAGGCCAGACATGCTTGGAATATTCAAGATCTGATCTGATCTGTTTTATACCTGTCATTAGGCCAGACATGTTTGGAATAGTCATGACCTGAGCTGTTGTCATATCTCTCATTAGGAAGACATGTTTGGAATGTTCATGATCTGATTTGTGTCATACCATTAGACCAGACATATTTGGAATGTTCATGATCTGATCTGTGTCATACCTCTCATTTGGCCAGATATGTTTGCAATGTTCATGATCTGATCTGTGTCATACCATTAGACCAGACGTATTTGGAATGTTCATGATCTGATCTGTGTCATACCTCTCATTTGGCCAGATTTGTTTGGAATGTTCATGATCTCATGTGTGCCATACCATTAAGCCAGAAGTTTGGAATGTTGTGCATTTATCTGTATCATATTCTCATACCTCTCATTTTCACTTACTAACATCCTGTGAATACTGACAGCATACACAAACATCTTTTGACTATTGATGGCATGCACTGCATGTGACAGATTAAGGCCGTCCAGGGCTCTAAGCACTGTAAATATTATGTAAATATTATAATGCCAAACCCCCACTTCTACAAAACTAAAACACATTAAAAGCTGAAAAGGTGGAAAATAACCAGTGTTGCTATCATTCCAAATCAAAATACATGCAGACCTAATGGTCATATACGATCAATTCAATTTTATTATCAACCAATTAGTTTGAACTTTTTCTGGTGTCCATAGCATGTGCTTAGTGTTCTTAATAGGTAATCTAACACTGATACTCTAACATCTTGTGACCATTAATAGCATGCACTAACTTCTGGTGACTTGATAGTATGCACTATCTTATGACTATTAATAGTATGCAGTAACATATTGTGACTGGTAATTGTATTGACTAACATCTTGTGACTATTAAGAGTATACTGACATCATGTGACTGATAATAGTATACACTAACATCTTGTTACTTGTTAGTATACACTAACATCTTATGACTTGATACTACGAACTAACATCTTATGACTATTAATAGTATGCACTAACATCTTGTGACTTGAAAGTATGCACTAACATCTTGTGACTTGATAATAAGCACTAACATCTTATGACTTAATAGTATACACTAACATCTTGTGACTATTAAAAGTATGCACTAATATCTTGTGACTTGATAGTATGCACTAACATCTTGTGACTTGATATTATGCACTAACATCTTATGACTTAATAGTATACACTAACATCTTGCACTAATATCTTGTGACTTGATAGTATGCACTAACATCTTGTGACTTGATATTATGCACTAACATCTTATGACTTAATAGTATACACTAACATCTTGTGACTATTAATGGTATGCACTAACATAGTATGCACTAACATCTTATGACTTAATAGCATACTCTAACATCTTGTGACTTGATGTTATGCACTAACATCTTATGACTATTAATGGTATGCACTAACATAGTCTGCACTAACATCTTATGACTTAATAGCATACTCTAACATCTTGTGACTTGATATTATGCACTAACATATTATGACTATTAATAGTATACACTGACATCTTGTGACTATTGATAGTATGCAGTAACATCTTATAATATTGACAGTATACAATAATGTTGTGTGAGTACTGATTGTATACTATAGTTATGAGGTTAAATAATAAAGTCCTCAATCAGACAAAACCAAGTCAACAATGAGATGAGTGATGGTGAAATAATACATTTGTAATCAACAGAAATTTCTGTAATATAATACAAGGCTTAATTAACATAATAATTGATGATAATTACAAGATATTTATGATGATATAATGATACACACCGAAACCCTGGGTACATTCATATTGAACTTCACATCTTGATACTTGTGGTTCACTGCAATAGTGGCCCCCAACATCTGATAGTCCTCACATTTGTATCGAGTTTTCAATTTCTCTAAAATAATAAAAATAACAATAATAATATTTAATTATTTTTCTTCAATTATTTTGGCAGTATTTTTGTATCTTAGATAAAAACTTCACTAAAAAGAGCTGAAGCCATCACAAATATCCACATTTTTATTTTTCACCACACCCCACAATATTCTGGATATAAATCTCATCCTCCTGCAAAATCACACTAAATATGTCCACCCTCCCTCAGGTGGTGCAGATGGTGGGGTTCAAATTACAAAGCAGAGACCATACTACCAATGAAAATGTGACCTTTCCACCCTCCCATAATCCTCCCTTCAAGGGTACTATGGACAGATGGACATAATGAGGCACTAAGGGATGGACAGATGGGCATGAAAATGCATTGATGTAGGGACAGATGGATATGAAGATACATGGAGCCTCAGACAGAGGGACAGAATCAAAATCAATAAATCTGCAAAATTACAGAAAATCATACACAATCAGAATGACCACTTTGAATTCATACATGATATATCTGTAACCACTTTGAATTCATTTATAATGTATCAGTAACCACTTTGAATTCGTACATGATGTATCAGTGATCACTTTGAATTCATACACGATATATCACTAACCACTTCGAATGCATACAAGATGTATCAGAGTAACCACTCTAAAATCATACATAATGTATTAGTGACCACTTTGAATTCATACATAATGTATCAGTGACCACTCAGAATTCAAACATAATGTATCAGTGACCACTTTGAATTCATACATAAACTATAAGAGTGATCACTTTGAATTTATATATAATGTATTAGTGACCACTATGAATTCATACATAATGTATCAGTGACCAGTTGGAATTCATATACAATGTATCTGTGACCACTTTGAATTTATAAAAATGCATCAGAGACCACATTGAACTAATACATAATGTATGAGTGACCACTTTGAATTCATACATAATGTATCAGTGACCAATCTGAAATCATACATAAAATATAAGAGTGACCACTTTGAATTCATAAATAATGTATCAGAGTGACTACTTTGAATTCATACATAATGTATCAGTGACCAATTTGAAATCATACATAAAATATAAGAGTAACCACTTTGAATTCATAAATAATATATCAGAGTGACTACTTTGAATTCATACATAATGTATCAGTGACCACTTTGAATTTGTACATAATGTGTCAGAGTGACTACTTTAAATTCATACATAATTTATCAGTGACCACTTTGAATTTATACATAAACTATAAGAGTGACCACTCTGAATTCATATATAAAGTATCAGTGACCGCTTTGAATTTATACATAATGTATCAGAGACCACTTCGAACTAATACATAATGTATCAGACCTCTTTTAGTTGATACATACTGTATCAGTGACCACTTTGAATTCATACATAAACTATAAGAGTGACCACTTTAAATTCATACATAATGTATCAGTGACCACTTTGAATTTGTACATAATGTATCAGAGTGACTACTTTGAATTCATACATAATTTATCAGTGATCACTTTGAATTCATACATAAACTATATGAGTGACCACTTTGAATTCATACATAATGTATCAGAGTGACTACTTTGAATTCATAATAATGTATCAGTGACCACTTTGAATTGATACATAAACTATAAGAGTGACCACTTTGAATTCATACATAATGTATCAGAGTGCCTACTTTGAATTTATTCATAATCTATCAGTGACCACTTTGAATTTATACATAATGTATCAGTGACCACTTTGAATTCATACATAATGTATCAGTGACCACTTTTAATTCATACATAAACTATAAGAGTGACCACTCTGAATTCACATAAAGTATACAAATACATTTGTACGTGAGGAGGAAGGAGATGAAACCAAAATATGCCTAGGATTCTCACAACAATCAGAACTTCACACATATATGTAATCATTACTCCCCACCTCCTTTTCTTTACACATTTTTGCCACATTTCTCACTATATACTGAAAGTGCTCTGAAACAATGCGTAATAGTTTTTACTAGAAACCATAGACTTTTACATAATAGATAACCTAATGAGTAACAGTTTTTACTAGAAAACATGGACTTTTACATAATAGATAGCCTAATGAGTAACAGTTTTACTAGAAAACATGGATTGTTTTACATAATAGATAACCTAATGAGTAACAGTTTTTACTAGAAAACATGGACTTTTACATAATAGATAGCCTAATGAGTAACAGTTTTACTAGAAAACATGGATTGTTTTACATAATAGATAATCTAATGAGTAAAAGTTTTTACTAGAAAACATGGACTGTTACATAATAAATAGCCTAATGAATAACAGTTTTTAATAGAAAACATGGACTTTTACATAATAGATAACCTAATGAGTAGATTTGGAGATTCTGAACAATCAAGTATGTTGTGCAGTTGGGATAGTATAATTATTAGCGTTGGAAAAGGAGAATAAGGGCAACAGAAATAATCAAATGAGTTTGAGGAAGGCAGTAACATTGTGCAATGGGGATATATTAACGAGTTCAAGAAACAGTGTAAAGTATATTGCGCAATGGGGATAATATAAGGAGTTCAAGAAACACAGTAAAGTATATTGTGCAATGGGGATAATCTAAGGAGTTCAAGAAACAGTCAAATCTATTGTGCAATGGGAATAATCTAATAACTACAACCCCAAAAGCACAGTACATTAGGGATAATAAAACAAGTAGGACTGTAGAAGCACAATAAGGTAAAATCTGCAGTACAATGGATACTCTAAGCAGCAGAGTTGGCGAAGCAAGGTAAAGTCTATTGTGAAGTTGAGATACTCCAATTATTACAGATGGAAACGCACAGTAATTGCAAGTGGAATAATCTATCACAATCAGAAAGACAAAGTAAATACAGCAGGAATAATTTCTTAGAGTTTAAAAAGCACAGTAAATGCAGTAGGAATAATCTATTACAATCAGAAAATTCAATTATTGTGTAGTAGGAATAATCTAATGAGTTGGAAATAGACAATAATGTCAATTATTGTCTAGTAGGGATAATCTAACGAATTGAAAATAGACAAAAAGGCCAATTATTGTGTAGTAGGAATAATCTAATGAGTTGGAAATAGACAATAAGGTCAATTATTGTCTAGTATGGATAATATAAAAACGAACTGGAAATAGACAATAAAGGACAATTATTGTGTAATAGGGATAATCTACTGAATTGGAAATGGACAATAAAGCCAAATATTGTGTAGTACGGATAATATAAAGAATTGAAAATAGACAATAAAGTCAATAATTGTGTAGTAGGGATAATATAAAGAATTGGAAATAGACAATAAGGTCAATAATTGTGTAGTAGGGATAATCTAGTGAGAAGAGTTGAAGTAGCATTGAATGTGAAATTTTCTAATATGGATAATCTAATGAATACAGTTGTAAAGACACAATAAAGTCTTAGGCAATTATTAATGACAGTTGTATACTACTGCATGAACCACCAAGTGGACTGCTTTATTGGGAGATCACATTATACTGAGATATTTTATACATAATAATATTGTCAAATAATGAAAAGGGTTCTACATCTATACCCAGCTTATAAAAGAGAATGTGTTACATAGAGGTGCCTTATACTGAGGAAAAGTTGTAAATGGTTCTTAGCAGAAAAGAACTACCAACTATACAACAACAGATAATATTTTTAAAAATTAACCAAATAAATGTGATCAATGACCATATAAATGTGACTGCTTTGGTGACTTTGTGGTCGGAGCCACCATCTCAGATGTGAGAGGTCGCGGGTTCAAACCCTAACCGAATCATACCAAAGACTTATAAAAATGGTACTAACATTTGCCTTGATTGGCGCTTACCATTAAGAGGTTAGTGTTGGCCTAGTGTTAGGATAGTGTGACTGCGTGGGACATCATGCTACATGTCTGCGGCATGATACCCCAGTACTAGACATCACCATAAACTGCCACTCTGCAGACTTCATAGCGATATGACAGAATTTTTTTAAGCAACATTAAAAATCCAAATTAGACACACATACATCCACACATAATAAGCAACACATAATAAGCAGAACAATAATATACATGGCTGTGAGAGTAAACCGGGAAGTAAGTAAAGTGTGAGGGACCAATATGTATTACTCACGGCACAAGTAGTCCACAATTTCTTGTCTCCGGCAGCTCCCTCGTTGGCTAAACGAATTAATCTCACACTCATAGAACCCGCCAAAACCCTTGATGCCATCTACACCAGTTCGATTTGGTGCTCCGACAAGAAGGCTAAAAAAATATAGTCGGAAAAAAATAAGTTGACACTTAATAACAGTAAATATTCTTATAAAAAGAATGTGCTTATTTCATTACTATGAATACGTTGAAAACGTAACATACATATGTTTAATGCAAACAAATTACCAAGTCACCAACGATTTAACAGAGATCCATTCACTCCTTCTAATTGTAAATATAATTTAACAGGACATATACATGTAAATACAAATTAATTTAACAGGTCATATACATGTAAATACAAATTAATTTAACACGGCATATACATGTAAAGACAAATCAATTTAACTGCACAAGTCTCCCTTTTGTGCATATTGCTTAATCGTGCTCACAAGTTTTTTTATTAAAAAGTATGAAAATAAAATCACCTGTTAATCTACGACATAATACAAATAAACTGAACAAAAGTTCATTTCATCTATAAATGGCTTTTCTTAACCATTTTGCATAAAAATAAGAGGTGGGATCCAAACACATATAAATATATGGGGGAACAAAAGATTACTAAAATGGTACGAGAATCTAACGAAGGTCACTCACATTCAATTATTACTTATTATTGTTATTAATTCATTATTATTATTATTATTATTATTATTATTATTATTATTATTATTATTGTTATTATTATTATTATTACTATTTTACTTACAAAAATGCATATTAATTTGAATTTGTCTTTCTGTGGTATTCTTTACTTCAATATGCTTAATAGAGTTTAATCATGATGATAATTAGGACTTTGTATAGCGCCTAATCTTTAGAAGCTCTAAGCGCTTTATAAATATATAATGATATGAATAAACTACAGAAAAACAAATAACGAAAACCATGAAATTGGAAAACATAAAAACATGCTGAAAACATATAAGATCCAAAACATTATTAGGTCTCTACGTTTGTTCCGGTAGTCGAAAAGGTGAGTTTTAAGAGCACCCTTAAAAGGGACCACTGTGTCTTTGTGTCTAATTTCAATGGGCAATTCGTTCCACGTCGCCGGACCAAGGTATTCAAAAGAACGTTGCCCATATGACTTCGTTTTCATAGCGGGAACAATGAGCATACGATTGTCAGAAAAGGAGCATATCTTGCTGGTGTAAACACATGGGTGAGGCCAGATAGATATATTGGATTGAATTCCGTCAATGAAACATAGCACAGAAAACAACATTTTGTGTTTGATACTGTATCGAATTGACAGTCATTATACGGTACCGAGCAGTGGTGAGGTGTGCTCTCATCGAGGTACTCTAAAGATGATCCGAGCAGCTGTATTTTGAACTTTTTGAAGTTTCTGGAGTAAATATTGAGACGAGCCAGACAATTGAGTTACAAAATCCCAGTCTTGAAAAAAATAATGACCACACAAGTGTTTTAGTGGTATCAACTGGAAGATATTTGCGAATGGAACTGATGCATCTCAGTTCAAGATATGCAGCCTTGCATATGTTCATGACATGTTGGTGCAATGTGAGAGTACTGTCTAGATTAACACGTAGTTTCGTACTGACTGTGAGAATTTAATGTCGGTGCTGGTGTTATTTATTGTGTTGCGATCAGTATGGCTTCAGTTTCATCATCATTGATTTGCAGCTTCTTACATCTCATCCATGATTTCACATCAGAAATGCACCTCTCTATGCCATGGATGGTATCATCAACTTTAGTTGGTTGGCTAGACTTGTACATTTGGGTGTCATCAGCATAGAATTGGTGAAACACTGGGTGATGATACTAGTATATTACACTTGAGAGCGGCTGAGTGTATAGAATGAATGAAACAGATCCAAGAACAGATCCCTGTGGAACAACACAACACAGATCAACTGGACTGCAATGTATTCCATTTGCAGATATAATTTGTTTCCTGTTGACTAAGTAGCACTGTAAGACTATATTCTGAGTGCCAAATACCTGCTGGAGATGGTGAAGTAATATATCATGGTCTATTGTGTCAAATGCAGCAGACAAATGAAGGAGGGTGAAGACTGTAATCTTTCCACTATCCAAAGCAGAGATAATGTCATTCAATACTTTCCGAAGAGTATTTTCAATACTGTGGTACATTGCTAAAAAGACTGTTTTAATTCAAATGAGATACAAGTTGGGTTATAACAACTTTTTCTAGTATTTTTTTATACGAATGGGAGATTAGAACCTGGGCGGTAGGTCATTAAATCATTATGGTTAAGAGTTGGTTTCTTCAGCAGAGTATTTACGATGGCAGTTTTGAAAAAAAATGGGAATTCCCCCGAAGTGAGAGTGATATTAATAACATCAGTTAGTGAAGGCAAAATTGTGTCTAAGCACTCAAGCAGCAGTGATGTTGGAACTGGATCAACTTCACAAGACTTTGGTGCACTTTTCATCACGATTGTCCGTACTAAATCTATAGAAACAGGTTCAAATGCTCCTAACGGTTGTCGCTGAAATTCTGCATCATACCTGTATGGTGACGAATCAGTTGAAATTGTGCTGTCAAGCGAATCTCTAATGGTTTGAACTTTGTCATTGAAGAAATTTGCAAATAGGTCCGGAAGGTCTAATGGAGAGAAGGTTGATGGATGTGGTGTACATTTGTTCCTTGACAATAGTTTGTTAGTTATCTAAAAGAGCTCTTTGCAGCTGGAACTCTACGTGATCTTAGTACTGTAGTGGGATAATTTTGCTAATGGACATTGTTTGTGACGTTCCTTTTAGGGGCTTCATAGATTTGTTTATGAATGGTGAGTCTGGTGGAAAGCCAAAGCCTCTCTGCTTTTCGGCGATCTTTAAGCAGTACGAAGCTGGTCCCTAACACTGCTATACGATGGAGAACACTTTTTATTGATACTCTGCATTTGGTGGCTGGGGCATGTTTTACAATTAACGCAGGCAGTTATCGAATTGTTCTGCTGTAGGATGTAAGTAAGTTGTTAGGTTTTTCTTGGATGTCATGCATTAATTTGGTTCTATTTATCATACAGAGGTTTCTCTTAGTAGCAACTAAAGGTGGAGGGGGTTAGGGACTGATACGCCGAGATGGCATATTATGCAGAGGTGATCTGATGCAAGTTCGTGGGATACAAGAGTGGATTGCAGAATATTATCATCAAGTCAATGAAGAAACCAGTCTAAAATGTGACCAAGTTTATGGGTGGGTTCGTTAACTCACTATTTAAGGTAGAAAACATGAATTGAATCTAGAAGTTTTGACGTGTATGGGTTTCCAGGACAGTCAAAGTGAAAATTGATATCTCCAAGAATAATTAGGTTGCCATCTATTGAATTCCCATACTCCAGAAGTTTCGTAAACTGCTCCAAAGAGAGATATTCAGTCAGCTTGTTTGTTTCTACTAGAAGGAGGGCGAGACATAAAAGATGGACTGACCCTTGTTCAAGTGTGAGTGTTATTCGGACCTAGTTCAAACGATGTGTGGCAGAAATTGAAGGTTGTGTTATACTTAAGGCATTTTATCATGGAATTTTTTGTTATGATAGCAATTGCAGCCTAAAAGATTTTAGGCTAAAAAATGTCCATCAAAATAAATTGAAAATTCACCGTCACCAAAGCCTAAACAAAGTGTCTAGATCGACCCAGTATTCCTATTAAATTCAGTGATGTTGATGATTCAGATTTAAGATATCTTGGGACGGATGGACACACAACACAAAAGTAAAGTGTATCCCACCAACAGGTGCTGGATTCATAATTATTTGGAGTAGTTCAAGTAGGTTTAAATGTTTTTTTTATTATTTTTGGCATTAAGAAGAAGATTTAGAAAAGTGTATTGTACCCTTCGAATCTATGTATATGGTGCTTTTAAATGCAGACTGATACTCCATATCAGTTCTATCACGAATTATTATTAACTTTCTGGTATATATTTGTATCTAACATTGTTGTAACATTTTAAACTGAAGTAGTTGATTTTATTTTTAATGCATCTACAAACAATCGTCCGATGAAATAAGGACAAGAAATAATGACAACCTGGGCTGCCGAGTGGTCAAAAGCGATCGCCTTGTACATTTCACTGCAATCTCCATGAAGGTATCTGAGAACGTTTACCAGTAGTTTCCCGTGTGTCGGTGTTCCTCTCGGGTTTTTTCTCCATCACTAATTCTGTCTACCATGTAAATTGTATCTTGAGTTGGGAATTGGAATTATACCCAACATAAACATCAACATAATGATTAGCTGTATAGTCTTGTGTGAACTATCCACAGACGAATGAAAGGGTATGGTATTCAATTGATATCATGAAAGAGATCGACCATTTGAGGGTTGGGGGCGGACAGGGGCTTGCAACAATAAAATCATGATGCCGTGTCGAAATTTGTCCTAACACATGCATCCAGGCATGTGCAAACTCGTGTAACACTGCCTCTCTCTCTCTCTCTCTCTCTCTCTCTCTCTCTCTCTCTCTCTCTCTCTCTCTCTCTCTCTCTCTTCGTAACGATAATTGCAATTACCGCTTGAATTCTTCAATTTCAAACCGGCTACCACTGCATTGATTCCCCATGGAATATATATGCTGAAGGGGACAAGTATGCTGTATTGTACATATATCTCATAAAATAAAAGTCGATTTTAATGGTTCTGATGATAGAAAGAATTAAATGTGGACTAATACAAATTAGCGATGCTGATCGTTCATTCTTTTATTGACTATACTATATATTTATACAGCATATGGAGTAATAAATACAACAACAGATGTTCCAATAGTTTTGTGATGTCTGGTAACCAACATTTATAAACTCCATTACTCCATGCCAACGAGACTGGTTTGGGATACAGTTTACTTATTACTTTATCATCAATGGAGGGGTTTGCGATTAGTCACAAGTAGAGAGAGAGAGAGAGAGAGAGAGAGAGAGAGAGAGAGAGAGAGAGAGAGAGAGAGAGAAGGAGGAAAATGTGTTTTAAAATTAATGTAGCCTATATATGAAAATTAACAAGACCATCATGTTTTGCCCCCCCCCCCCCTTTCGAAAAATTTAAATGACAGCCATGGAGAGAGAGAGAAAGGGAGAGAGAGAGAGAGATTGCACACATCTGGATGGATGTGATAGAAAACATTTGGACCTAGCGTCAATATTTTACTTAACAGCAACTCAGGTTGGACATTTTGCAACACAAATTCAATAATTCCAACAAGGTTACTTTTGGAAGTGAATCAACCGCCAAACATATGATATATTGAAAAGTTCATGAAGAGGGATGGCGTAATCCTATGTGTCTGTGCTAAATTCACCACCAACAGATGTGCCCACATACACGTGAATTTGATGAATTTTCATTTTTTTAAAAACTCAAACAACCTACCTTGTTGTACCAGAGCTATTAGCTATGAAAGCTACAGTGTATCCAAACATTGCATGTTCTTCTTCCTGAAAATATATCGGCTTTCTAACATCCACATTAAATGTCCTGACCTCATCCACAATAACCCAGATGAATATAGTGAATAAAAGTCGATGATTGACCAAACCGAACTTTGTGTTCATTTTTTAATCTCTCGTTCACATTGACAAATGAAATATCAACAAAGATGATAAAAGTTGTACGCCTCTTGCTGGAATGAGTGTCGGAAAAGGTAGTCCATGCATCTCACATTTTCCTATATTCTTGTAGTACCGTATACACTAATATATAGGCACACTCATGACTTGAATGGCAGCAATATTCCTAAAGGGTTTCTGCCATTCTGACATTATAGATAACATGACATACAGATGTTACAACATGATGTGGAAGATAACGCAAACGATTCTGTAGATTTAAAACTCGCATTAGAGCAATACATGCGTTTCAGAGGAGACAGTAACTTTCTAGTGGAAAAAAACAGCGTGTTGATGCTGATGTTGATAAGTGGTTATAGGGAAGTGTGTAGGCTAATTTAATAGTCATGAACTGGGATTTTGAAACCACTCATGTATGTATGAGTATTAGAAAATTTGAAAAAAAGGAGTGGGTGAAACCAGGCGTCTATGCGCCTGTTTGATAAACAAAGGCCTGTTACGAAACCGAAAAAAAGTGTAAGAAAATGAATGTAACAGAATTGTTACCGAGTGAATGGTGGATTAAATGAACAACACAAACACAATATGTGAAAGATAATGTAAATTTATGAAATAAATTATTAATGAAAAATAATGATGTATCAACACAACAACTCATGCTTTCCACCCACAATCAAATTCCACAACCATTCACAATTCAAAAATAAATTAAATATTAACACAAAATAAACACAGATCCAAGGAATCTCTTGGACTATACACAGATCCAAGGAACCTTTACAAAAGTTATATTAACGCAAGTATAAATTGCGATTACAAATACAAACATCAAACTATACTATCGCACGTATAGATTGCGACAACTAGCACAAACATATACATGTATTTAATCAAGTTGCAAACTTTTTTTTTTTTTTTTTTTTTTTTTTTTTTTTTTTTTTTTTTTTAATATATATATTGAACACAAGGTATCAGGATTTTACATATTCCCCTACATCGCCACCTGACCTGGCGTATGGGGCATGATCTTAAATTCTTTTGTGTCCTGATCTCTACATGTGTTCCCTACATAACACACACACACATGCACACACGGACACTTACTTACAATCACAATTATTGTACACAAAGTCATACTCGCATACAAACCCCAAGATGCTTGAAATTGCATTAAAAAGAAAATAATAAATATATAAATTATAAAAGTAAAAATAGTAATAATAATAATAATAATTCATGTACCAAAAGTTGATAATAGGGTCCACTTTCTTTTAAACTCGTCACTGCTGTTATTCACTTTGGCGACATATTTTTCCAGCGTTTTATATGATAAAACACAATTTTTATAATAGGCAAGATTTGGGCTTTTTGACTTTTATTGAGATTCATGTAATCCCTTGAAATACTACTGTGATTTGAAGTAACTATATGTAAATATAACAATGTATTCAATTGTACTACAATTGCAACACACACATGTGTCTCGACCCTGTATAACCGTACGATTCACCAACTGTTGAATCGCCTCCCAGCTTCTCCGAATACCTAGGGTTGACTCAATAATTTTATCGGTCACTTGCCCTTCATGGATCCACCACAGTTATACGTACATATAGCATACAGCATATACTAGAACCATCGGTCCCAAATACCTAGATGCTACCCCGGACGTTTACACCTCTAGACAGCTCCGACACTCGGACATTAGGACTTCTAGATTTCCGGATATTTACACATCACGACAGATGTAGACGGACAGACAATCCGACAGACAGAAAGTCAGATACCTCAGTTTGATTGCACAATAATCAGCATTATCACGGCACAATCAATCACATTCAGTTACAAGACATTCAGAGACGTTCAGAGACGTTCAGCTACAATTCAGAGATAATTCATAGACGTTCAGAGACGTTCAGCTACAAATCAGAGACATTCCGCTACAAAATCAGAGACGTTCCGCTACAAATCAGCTACAATAAAGAAACCAGACTAATAATAGTTGTTTCTAAAACAATCTAAAACTTAGATTACGCTATTGCATTTAAAGTCTAATAGTGACTAGTAATTCCAAATATTCCACGTTTTAAATCTGCATTGTAATAAAGGCATCATTACATGAAATGATAAACTGAATAAATTTACAATAAAACGAAATATAAATTTAACACTCACCCCTTTGGCTGGAGAAAGAATGACGAGCTATCTCTCCTGTGATAAGATAATTCTGGACTCGTAATATTATCAGAATTATTCTGCCTCATATATCCTCAAATAGGTGAGCAGAATTCAAACAAAATTCCCGTGCACCCCGTGATTCTAATGTTCCTGACTTCAAGTGATTCGTAGTCAGGCACATGCAAATCGTTACACGTCGCTTACCTTGAAAAAAAAAACCACTTATTCACCCCAGGTAACGCATGTACGACGAAACAAAAAAAAAGGTGAAATTAGTTTGTAATTCAAGAAGAAATAAATTCAATTTTCGCCTAATTCTGTGACAATGAAATTGCCTCTGACGTATTTGTTGTTGGGGTTTTGTTATCTGCTATGGTTTCAACCGAATATGTGATCAAGTCCGATACGATATCTTGATCTAGGGTCATGCAAATTTGTTGTTACAAATCCATGTGGGATTTACTGAACGTGATTAAAGAAATCCCTACATTTATTATAATCCATGTTACCGTCGCACCAGATTTCATTAACCGCTCCGGTGGCCTAGTGGTTAGAGCGTCCGCCGCGGAAGCGGGAGGTCGTGGGTTCGATCCCCGATACCAAAGACTTACAAAAATGGTACTAACAGCTGCCTCGCTTGACATTCAGCATTAAGAGGTTAGTGTTAGGACTGGTCGGCCTGGTGTCAGGATAATGTGACTGGATGGGACATCATGCTACATGTCTGCGGCATGATGCCCCAGTGGTAGACATCACTATAAACTGCCTCACTGCAGACGTCGTAGCGATATGACTGAAAAATTGTCAAAGCTACTTTAAAAATCATAATCAAACAAACAAACCAGATTTCATGAATATTTCTAAGTGTATGTTTGTGAACTCCAATAAACATCACCAGGATATTACAATCGTCCCTGATCACTTTTGGTATTTGTGTATATCGCTGGGTAACATAAATCACTTCAGTATTTTTATGCCTACCCCGTGAAAATATCCTGGCAGGTTTTTTTTGGGTTGTCTGGCTTCACATCATCATATACTAGATTGTTAATACTCGTAGTTTCTTGGATATCGGTTATAAATTAAATCATATCCTCAACGGTTATTGATTTTGCTCTCTCGTTAAAATCCTTGAGTACATCGTAACATCGCTGATCGTCTACATTTGGGGTTACCAAATATAGTTTATCCCATTTCATCCGTCTCGTTATCAGATTAAGAAACAATTGTGTTTTACCGCTTGCAGACGAACCAATTATAATCATTCTGATTGAATTCGGCAACATCGCATGATGTTTAACAGGTTTCGTCGTCGGGTAGCTGAATAATCAATTACATTCATGTTATTATAAATAAATTATGGATCTATATTGTGTCAAAGAGAAATATACTCCCAGCAATCTAAAATTAGACATTGACCAGTTAATATCAATTTCTGGACATATTTTTTCATTAGAATATTTTTTGTTTCCAATCCAAATTGCTTTCGATTTCAAAACATTGCAGTGCAGACCTGACACCAAAGCAAAATCATTTAAAATCTGCATGGTTGTCCTCAAGGACAACTGAGAACCATCTAATAATAGAAAAGCATCATCAGCGTACTGCCCTATTTTAAACTCCATTTCATTATAAAAAATGCCTGTAACATCTGTGTTTTTCTTTAGTTCTGTTGCAAGAAGTTCAATTCCTATTATGAAAAAATAGGGTGATAAGGGGTCTCCCTGGCGACAACCTCTCTCCAAATTAAAGAATGGGGATAAATGTCCATTATTAATAACACAACTTTTTGATTTATTGCAAAATAGCCTGAACCAGTGACAAATTGATTCTCCAAAGTTAAAAGACTTCAGAGCAGCTTCTAGAAAGTCCCATTCAACTGAGTCAAACGCTTTTTCAAAGTCTATCAATAGGAGAAGACCAAATTCATTTTTTTCCTCAAGGTATTGCATCAGGTCATACAACAATCTTGTATTTTCAAAAATGAATCTCCCTTTCATAAATCCCTTTTGGGTGTCACTGATGATAAACGGGAGTACTTTTTTGACCCTATTAGCAATTGACGCTGAAGCAATCTTGTAATCCACATTAAGTAGAGAGATTGGTCTCCAATTTTTTATAAATTTCCTGTCTTTATCTTCTTTTGGAATGCACGTTATGATCCCCTGAGACTGAAATTCTGAAAAATGATTCATATCATATCCAGTATTTAGAGACCTAAAGAGAAAACCGCCTAGGTCTTTCCAAAAGAATTTGTAAAATTCTACCGTAAATCCATCAGAACCAGGGCTAGTTTCATTTTTCATATTTTTTAGTGCTAAACCACATTCCTCAAACGTTAACTTACCTTTACATGAACTTCTTTCAAAATCTGAGAGTTTTTTATCATGGTTAAAAAAGTGGTTAAGCGTTTGAAAGTTACATTTGTTTTTACTTTGGTATAATTTTTCATAAAAGTCTTTCTGTTGATTTAATATTTCTTTTGAATCTGTTACCCTTGTTCCATCTTCCTTAGTTAACTCTTTAATTGTTTTGTTTGTGTAATTTCTCTTTTCGAGATTAAGAAAATATTTAGAATTTTTTTCACCAGATTCATACCATCGTGCCTTAGATCTTAACATTATACCTTCCACCTCTTTTTTCCTCATTTCTTCTAACTCCGCTTGTTTTTTGTTCAATTCTTTCATCGTAGTGGGGTTATTATTTTGATTCACTAAAGCATGTAAGGTATTTATTTCAGCTTCCATTTTCCTGAGATTTTGTTTTTCCTGTTTTGCTTTAGCTTGTGAATACATAATAGATTCTGATCTTATTATCATTTTAAGGATTTCAAAAAACAATTGATCATTACATGTTAGTTTCACCTGAAGTGGGTTTTTCTTATCACCTTCACAATAATATTCTTCTACTGTGCTAGTTATACATTTTTTTACCAATTTAATATATTCATTTTGCTTTAATAGCTTTGAATTGAATTTCCAGTATCCAGGACCTCTCTGTGCTGCACATATAGACAATTTGAGTGTTATTGCTGAATGATCTGTTTTATAGCCAGGAATAATAGAGGCGTCTATACAATTTGAAAACATGTCCTCAGACATTAAAAAATAGTCCAGTCTACTCTGTTTCACAGGGCTTGCCTGATGCCAAGTAAATACTCTACTGTCAGGATTGACTGTTCTCCAAGGATCCAGTAAATCTAGTTGATTCTTGATGTCCTGGACTGCTGCTCGAGCCATGGAGTGTTTATCATGCAAGATATTATTAGAGTCAAGCTCCATGTCCTGAACAACATTCCAGTCACCACAAATAATAACAGAGGAATTTTCAAAATTTATAATATCCTATTTCAAAGTTTTAAAAAACTCAGCATTATCATCATTATGACCATATAGATTCACTAGTGTGAATCTCTGTCCATTAACTAATAAATCTAAGACAATGTATCTGCCCTGACAATCACATCTGTTTCTAAGAATAAGAAATTCAAAATTATTTCTAAACAGGATAGCAACACCAGCACTACTGCTAGATTTATGGCTAAAAACACACTTATATCCCCATTCAGCCTCCCAATACTTCTCAGTCTCAACTGTACTATGTGTCTCTTGTAAACATATAATAGATGCTTTTGTTTGTTTGACCCAGCAGAAAATATCTCTTCTTTTGAGATCAGAACTATGTAGACCCCTAACGTTCATTGACAAAATTTTAATTTGATTATCCATTGTTAAATCTTGTTTTAAGTAAAACTTTCACAGGGCTTATATAGACATGCATCACAAAACCATTATCATGAAAAATGCTCACATACACCTTGGGACACACTCTCACACACATAACCACATAATGCTTAAAAAATCGATAAGTGTAGTACAGTGTCATGCACCATTGGGTACATATATAATGTTTCCCAATATAGTGATACATGAACTCTGTTCTACGCTGGAGTGTTGGTATAATTAGTAAATATAAATATCAATACAGTATGATTGAGAAATAATACTTTTTGTCCATCGATTCAAGATTGAAATACAATGTGCATATTTCAAAATTTTAGATACAAGATTATAAGAACATTCTTACCTTTTACAGGTTTTGTCCTTTTCCGAAAATCACTTTTCTAATTTAAATATATATAATTAAAATTAAAACTGTGCATATCCAATTTTGGAACAAAGTTCTATACCTCCAAATGTATCCAAAATCAATATGGAGAAAAATCATTTTGTTTATAAATTGCGATTTAGTGTTTCACTAATGTCGTCAAAAAGGTCAAATTTGTACCTTTTTCCCTCTTTTGTTTTTGCATACACACCGCAATTAAACTACCAGGCAGATTCAATTTTTGGATGGGAAGTTAATCTATTTATGAGACCCATATTTTGTCTAGTAACATCTTCTACTATTCTTACATTACATTTGTTCTTGAAATCCCTTTTCCTCTTGGCGATGTTAACTTTGGATTCTGCATTCCAAAATTTCACAATTAATGGTTTAGGGACATCATTCTTCCCAGGGATCCGATGTATTGCGAGAATATCTCTCTCATCTACCTCATGACCTGTTACATTCTTCACCATCTCTGCAAACTTTGCTCTGACATTTTCATTTTGTGATTCAGGCAAGTTGAAAATTTTTATGTTATTTTTCCTTGAGTATTGCTCATTGTGGTTTGCAATCTTCATGGCTTCTTTGGAACAATCTGTATTACTTTTCATTTCTTCTTTTAGTTTTTCACATTCTTTCTTAGAATCAACTAATTCTTCTCTTAACTGATTATTTTCGAAGTTCATTGATTCTATTTTTTTCCTCTAACTCTTTTGTTTTGTTAACAATTTGTTTGTCCACTTCCTTCATCAGTTCGATTTTCAGTTTCTCAAACAGCTTGGATACTATGTCGGACACTAATCCACCTAATTCCTCTCTGGTCACTAATAAATTAATACTAGTTTTTATTTCGAGTAGATCCCTCTGGATTAATTCAACACAACTCACCTCTTCATTAGTAACAGTCGAATCCCCTGACTGAGAGCTTGTAGTTGACCTTGTTTGTGGTTTACTGGATTCCTTCTTAGCACTCTGAAAACTACTATTCAAGGTAGACTGAACAGTTTTCTTTGAATTGCTCATTTTGTCAGTTAAGAAAGTTCAGCTCACTTATTGTATTCTAAACTGCCTCAATGAAATTGTGAGCAAGTATTGTAAATTGTGCAGATTAATGTTTTTGAGGGTCTTCTCAAAAGGTGTAAATCAACACCAGGTTACACAAACCATAGATAAGAGACCCATTTAAAACAAAACAAACAAAAAAAACTTTCACAAAACTACAAATTCTGCAAAAAACACATAATCCACAGATGAAATGGAACTATAGATTGAAGATAAAAAACTTCACATAGATGCTCGACTAAAGATGAATCTCTACATCACACTGCAAACTGTAAATATCACCAACATTTTTGGGAAAGATTTTCTTAGCTACTTTCACTGGCGGCCATCTTGCCGGATCTCCAGCGATGTTACGATGTAATCAAGGATCTATATTGTGTTAAATGTAACGCGCGTACTAGCACAAACGACTTGACAACAATTACAACTAACAATAACAGATCAGCACTTGCCGGTAAGTGTGTGCAATGTGGTACAAGAAAATTTAGATTTATTTTTGTGAAATCGGGTAATGATTTTCTTAAAAAAAAACGAGGAGGTGATATCGCAGCAAAATTTACAAAACTTCCCGGGACTCCATGGGCGAAATACGCAGGAGAAAAACATCTTTCAGGATACAATTACTGTGGCCCTGGAACCAGACTCGATATCCGACTTGATAGCCAAGACCAACCAAGATCGGGCGAATATCCGATAAACGCTATTGATAAGGCGTGTCATGCTCATGATGTTGCTTATAAAAGTAGCAATATGCAACATAGACATATCGCAGATGTGAAATTGATTCACGCGTTGAATTCAATTACGAATAAATCTTTCAAGGAATCGTTACCTAACTGTTTAGTAAGATCTGCGATGAAAGGTAAATTGGTATTAGGTGCTGGTAAATAATATGAATATGGAATCTATTTATTATTCCCCAAGAGAATAATGGCGAGGTAAATCAGCAATTAATAAACTCGCCAGTGCGGTAAAAGTAAAAAAAGTTACTGCAGCAGATTGGTTATCGAGACAAGCGATATGACATTTATTTACCACCGCCTAAACAAGTTCACTTCGCACATTTTGATGTCATCGTTCCAAATGAAGTTCATCAGGCTGATATATTATTTCTGACGCATGATACTGTCAATACAGGAACATACAAGTATATCTTAACTGTAGTTGATATTGCGAGTAGATACAAAGAAGATGAACCTTTGTTGACCAAGGCGGTATCCGTTGCATTTGAACGAATTTATCGACGAGGACCTTTACAGTGGCCAAATCTATTACAGGTTGATCCTTGCAAGGAATTTAAGGGTGCATTGTTATCAACGATGAAGCATCATAATCTCACCATCAGACGGGGACATACTGCAATACACCGCGATCAGGCAATTGTTGAACAATTTAATTGAACACTTGCTGCGCGGTTATTTGGATATCAATATACAAAGGAATTTATCGGGGATAAACGATCACGTGAATGGGTCAAGAGATTACCGAGTTTGATAACTGCACTAAATAATGAAATTACTCGAACAATTAATATGAGACTTATTAACGCGATAAAAAATAAAAATAACCGTACAAAATACACGAAATGATTTTTCAAAACAACGAATACTCGGTAATGTCACTGTGAGATATTTATATGAACCAGGTGAACTTGAAGGTGGTAAAAAAAGAGGTACTGATCCTATTTGGAGTGTCACATTGCATAAAATATTTAACATAACAAGATCCACGGGTAGACCTGCATAGATTAGAGTCAACTGCTCCACAGCTTGGATTTACACGTGAACAGTTACAAGTGATACCCGAGGATACACAATTACCGCCACGATCACTTGACTGGCACTTCAGCGTCTATTACACTCTAGACAGGAAAGCATAACATTTTCTCGTGTATGACTAAGACTGCTATTTTTTCTGTTAGCGGTAAATTGGCGAAGATCATTATCCGAGCACGACCTTAGCATTATACAATTACAGCTAGCGCAGTGATTATTTTGCTGTTGTTTCAGCATCATTATAAATTCTACATCAATATAAAATTCTCTATTATTTTTCTTATCTTGTTGTTTATAACCAGTGAGTTTTTTCTGACTATATCATCGCTGACAATATCGCTGATTGTGGTGTCATTTGAATCTATAACAACTCTAAGAAGTTGATTTAATATTCGTACTTGTGACACTGCGAGATAAACTAAATTCAGCTACTCGATGCGATCATCTACGATCCAAACAATTGTATCAGTGATGGAATCGTATGATTAGTGTATCGTCATTGCGTATGCTAGCGTCCAGGGAGATTTGTCATTTAACACGAGTGTTTGTTTTTCAGTCTGTCCAGGAATATTAACTTCAATATTCTGTCTTCGTGAATCAGTTGGTTCATAACACAATGGCACTGGAAGTATTACGAATTTTTCTTCGTATAATTTAAACAACCACGCTTAAAGTGTCTCTGACTATCTTTGTACCTGCCACTATCAAATCGTTTGGTCCCCACGCTTCCGAAACATCATTTAACTGGGTTTCTGAAATTATTTCACGCGTTATTTCACACTGGATTTTATCCGATTGTAATATGATTAATCTCTTGAACTCAGTTAATTCTGGATCAAGAAATCTATGATCAGTAATAATTTCTTTATAATAATCTACATAATTTTTCAGCCACTCATGTGGAGACAAACCGGCAAATGGTGGTGGTTGACCATGATCGCCACATATTATCAGCTGTATTTTTCAGAAACAACCAATTAAGAAACATTTTTAATATATCTAACGACACTGTGCATATGTCGTCAATAATAATGATTTTTGGAATATATTTCTCACCCATTCGATCACGAGTCAAGGCGTCGCCTTAATGCCGAAAGAAACTGTAATAAGTGCATGAATTAACTCCTCGTTGTTTCATCTCTCTTGCAAGTTTGTGTGTGGGTGTTAGCTCAGTCATGGCTGACTTCGTTCAAAATAATTCGATAACACGAGTCGTCTTCCCTGACCCGTCACATCCGTTTTAGTAAACGGTTTTATATCTACATGGATAACGAAGGTGCATTCGATGGTTGTGATATCTGATTATTTTTCATGCAATTATCTTCAACCGAAAACCTGCTGATTTAGAATAATCGTGCGACATTTCTTGTTTTATTTTACATGATCCCCAATACTCGTCAGAACTTGTAAAACGAGCCACTGCTTCTTCATGTTTGATATCTATATGAAATGAATAAGTGGCTACTCGTACTGCGGTGTCAGGAAATCTTTTTATCATCGATAGCAAATTGATTGAAACATAATTCGGCATTGACGATCTTAGATATATGTATTGTGGAGAGTCGCCATCAATGTACCTAACAATTGTACCTAATTTTGGTCCATCGGACAAGTAGGCATTTTCACGATTAACATATATATCCTAGGCTATTACATCCACGATTATAAAATCTTATTCAGTATCATCTAGAATTAATAGTGAATAATGTCACTTGTTATCATATGCTCCACCCTGGGTGAATTTACCGATTATTCTTCTACCGAGATCCTTTGCATTTTTATTTTTGATTTCAAAGATCTCCTTGGATCTACCAAGCCAAACATAACATCACGGATGAAGTCCTTCAGCAAATTTAAAATGATACCACACGAGCGAATCCGGTTAGATCAAAATCGGGTAGTGATCCATTAATCGCAACTCGTGTCATCTCGTGGGTGGGATGCCCAAATCGTTTAAAATACTCAGCACACTCCCCATACCCGAGGAAACTCCCTAAATAACACGCAATCATATCAACCGAAATAACGTTTCTAGAATCATATTTGGCATTCCATAATCCACCGTGTCCGTATGTAACACAACTAGCTTGAACATCTGAAAGAAATGCATATTGTCTTGGCTTCCACAGATTTTTCTCTCTCGCGAAATGAGCTGCAACTGACGGGACTGTAAAACAGTTTGTTGGTAATTGCTCGTTATTATCCGTTGAAAATTTCTCATCGAGTTTTCTCATCTCACCGTGAAGAGATTCCATTCTGTATATTTCACCATTAGGTCTTACAAATTGATCAAATTTACCATTTTGGTTTTCAAAACACTGAAATAACCACACTGACACAGGATCGTTTTTACTTTGCGTGTGAATAAAATCAAACAAATTCCCCCTACCATAGTTCTCTTGGGAGAACTCTACCGGAAGGTATTTTACGGTTCTATCCCGCGGAAATATTGTTACTGTAAATGTTAAGACGGGCGAAGAAATAATATTTCAACCCATGAAGGAAGCTGGCGAGTATTTTGATCTTTGCCAACCTTTGGCTCGATATGTTGCAGAAAATGTATATAAATCTGCTTTTTCCAAACGATTTGGACACAAAATTCGGTTGACATACTTAGAATGAAAATCATTACCAACGGGGAAAAGTATAATCATGTAAGAGTTAACGTTGTAAGAGAAATAACTATATTAATGTTGTAAGGGAAATAATCACATATCATCAACATAGAGAGGTTCTTGACTCTGCACCTGACTCTGTCCCCGTAACTTTGCCCCCGACTGAATTATTTACAAAACAATATCTTTTATTTCTACTTCTGTCGGGTTTCTTGCTTTGTTTAGATTTTTTCAGTAATTACAATTAAGTTTAAACGAATATGCGAATCACAAACCCTTCCTGCTGATTTTCGGGTATTAGTGAACTTATATAGCATATAACCACTTGTACTATTGGGGTTCCAACCTTCATTTATCGAAATTCAACTGAAAACCAAACTTTCCCACGTGTCACAACGACGTGATTGTGTTTTTGCATTGTCTCGGCGTGATTATATGGGGGAGAGTGTGGTTTTCGGTTGAATGTAGAGAAGGGACCCCATCTACATGTTTGTACCGTTCTATATATTTATGTACTGTGCCGTCCTAATTGTATATACCTGTAAATAGTGTAAATATAACTTGTATATATTTGTCTATACCTGTAAATAGTGTAAATACCTGTAAATAGTGTAAATATAACTGTTTATATTTGTAAATACTGTTTCATCATCATTCATCTGCCCTATTGAATTCCTAGCAAGCTAGGTGCTCTCATATGGGGTTGTTTCATCCTTATACGTAATTCACCAAACACACCTTCTTGAGGCTCTTGACTGGTATTTGGGGTTGTGTTTTGTGTCTTAGTTATATACCTTAATGTGGTGCCGTCTCTATATACCTTAATTTAGATTATGTGTTTTACCGTCTCTATATTCCTTAATTAAGATTATATGTTGTACCGTCTCTATATACCATATAATCCTTTGTTGTACCGTCCTATATAATCCTTTGTGATACCGTCTCTATATACCTTATAATCCTTTGTTGTACCGTCTCTATACCATATAATCTTTTGCTGTACCGTCCCATATAATCCTTTGTTGTGTGTGTAAACTGAAAACGTGTCAAAATTGACCCCATTACTTTTTCTTTAAAGATCTATTTATTATATAATGAATTATGAAAATATCAATGATATAATTTCCGCTATTACAAATTTGACAAATCTACAAATACAATTATCAGATAAATTAGATTGTGATAGAATCCTTACTGACGTTCAATATCTAGAAGACATAGCTCTCGGAAACAAGCATATGATACCGTCTCAATACAAGTTTATTAAATAAATACAACAAGAAGTTAACGAATTATTAGCAAATAACAGCCAGATATATAAGTTCGTACCTTTGTTTACCGCAGTAGAAAAAATAAGAGCTGATTTATCGAAACAATATGAAAATAAAAAGACTATAAATTTTCGGGTCAGACAACTCAAACAACTCATTGAAAATGAAAGTAGTAACACGCTTCCAGAAAGCAAGGACGTCTATCAAGAACGAAGCGAAGGTAGGTCAGTGTTATTATTTTTTTTGGCACCGTAGAGGATATTTAATAGTAAACCGTACACGCGCTATATCAGTGCTAACAAATCGTCGATTTTGTAACTTTTGTAGTGTAATTACCCTACCCAAATATGCACTTGATTTACACGAATCTTAAGATGGGAAATCTTAAGATGGTAATCTTACAATGGAAATCTTAAGATGGGAAATTTAGCATAACAATGTTGAAAATACATCAATACAAATGAACAGGAAGGAGTACGTCTATTATTGTTATTATCATGACAGGAGAATGGCATTTAGCATAAATATTGGGCAAGTACATACAACTTCAATTTTCGTCCTTGATTCTGTCCAATGCTTGTGTTCAATGTGATGACAAACTAGGTCTGAGAAGTGGCTGGAGGCTTGGGATATTTTCAGTTAGGATTCGAGACACCACAGTTTCCATTATATCTCTGGTCCCTAATATCTCCAACAGGTTATGCTTTTATCCAACCTTACAGGTCAAACTTGATGAAGACGATATCAGACGGGAACATGATAGAAGTTGCCAAAATGTTCCACGGGAAGTTGCATTATATGCTCTTGCGACAAATGTAATTGTTGTGTAAATTGTTGTAACACTTGTCAATGCAGTAGGCAAAAGGGAAGAAGAAAATAATTGTCTTTGATTTAAACAGAACATTATCCACATGGTATAAGTTATAGTGTAATATTATAACAGATGTATATATGTGTATGTATGTGCAAATGTTATTAATAATGTTCATCATAATAATCATGTTTTTCTTATCAATAATGTAAAGCATTAACATGTTGATATGTATGTGTGTCAACTTTCCATTTATACAAAATAATAATCTTAAGGACAAAAGTCAAGCAGAGTGATAAAAATACCTTAGATTACCCATATGATCCATTTTGACATAGGTCCCTATCTATCATGCTAATAGCATTGCTATATAAAAAGAGAAGGTTCGTAACTTCAAAATACTTGATTCCACCCATGACACTAGATTTCATTCTGCTATTTCCGTATTTAAAAGCACATGACTATTCTCTATGGCTTGTTTTACTCCTGGGATATTTTTCTATTCATCAAGCCATCTTTGACATTTCTACGTTGTACCAAACGGAAGTTACGACTTCCGAAACGTGCATTGTTCATGAATTTTTCATCTTATGACAAGTGCGAGCTCATGTGACAACCATTGAAAAGAGTCACATGTATTATGAATAACCTTTGGAGCCAATCCTATTTCTGAGTTGACGTGAGTGCCTAATAGTTTACCTGTTTTGAACTGATTGTTTACAATATGTGCAGTGAAGTAGAAAGGTCTAATTCTTCCTTTGATCAGGATTCCAACAGTTGAATCGAGTTAATATTAAGTAAAAACTTACTTTTGCATTTACCACTGTTCTGTAATTAAACAT
Source organism: Unio delphinus (assembly GCA_029339505.1). Classification (NCBI taxonomy): domain Eukaryota; kingdom Metazoa; phylum Mollusca; class Bivalvia; order Unionida; family Unionidae; genus Unio; species Unio delphinus. Next base: position 6,236,570 of record JAQISU010000041.1, on the reverse strand, counting down.
TTCGTGTATCGTAGAGTCGAAAACAAGGTAAACGTAGCTACTTTCACCGGTTGTCACATGAGCTCGCACTTGTCCCAAGATGAAAAACTCGCGAAAATCGTACGTTTCGGAAGCCGTAACTGCCGTTTGGTATGAATAAAAAAAATATATCAGGAGTAATATCTCATAGAAGCCTAAGTTTGCAGGAAATGGGGTCAGCAGTGTTTTGATAGAGCTTTGGGTTTCACGCAGGTGAAATAGTTTTAATTGACAATTAAGACTAATTAATAATTGTGAAGATTATAGTTAAATGGGGAAAAAAATGATTTTGTGCATTAAAACTCTTACACCGAGAAACAGTTAACATTAAACTAAATAGGGTACCAGACCAAGACCGAAAAATCAAGTTACAGTTCATGGATCACTTCCTGTGCAATAAGATATTTTGTTTACAAATGTTTCATCTGTAAAATTCAAATGCAGTATTGTACAGTTAGCCATATAGGTATAATTCATTACAGAACTTTAACATGTCATCACGTAATTGAAAAAAAATGCTTTACAAAACGAAAATAAAATTGATTGATTTAACAACACTGGGTAGAATTCACATTCCAAACAATTTCTGTTGGGAAGACTCAAATAAACAAGAGCGTAAAAAATAAGAACATTCTGTGGTTGTGGGAAAATGGAGTAAATCGAAAGATAATTATTTTAAATCCGAAACCGCGTAGGTACCAAGACTGAAATGTTTTTGAATGGTTTTGTAATGTGGATGCCAACAATACCCCACTTACATTTCACGCCTTAGAATATGGACTATTAATTTATGTTATCTTGAAATAAATCTTTGTTTAATGCAACTTTTAAATGAAGATATACACTGCTTTAAGATATAGGTAGCTTTCCTACTATATACACATCTAACAAATATTGTCCCCCCTCACATCTTTGGACAGACCATTGGTAGCTATCTTCAAAATATGGTTATCACTGTCCCTCCAAAATGATGTTTTCAAAAAAAGTTTACCTTGGACATTCAATGTGGGAAGCCGTCTTAAAAATCTTCTTGCCACTCCTGTGTAGTCATATTAACATTGAGTTTCCAACTAAAAGACTTTTAAGGATAGTCCTAAATGACAATGGTGCACAATCAAATATGGCTACCATGGTATCCATCTGACATGATCCATCTGCTCTAAATTTTAATATGAATTATAATGAATCTGTGAGGCCAAGTTCAAATTGATGACCCACCCCCACCCCGGTCTGTTTTCTTGGAAATAAAATGGTTCATATGCATAGAAAGCAAGGACATGTTTTACACAGCAGTGATGTTTTTAAAGCAAATATTAAACTTATATGAGCGGACTTAAAGATATGATACTAAAAATGATAAAACTGTTACAGATTTTTATTTATTTTATTTACCAAAACTGTGTAATTCTTATAATGGAGAAGATAAAATGTAATTTTTTTAAAAAATGGAATAATGATTGTGACAAAAGCATAATGGCTGCCATGTATGGGTTTAACCCCCAAAATATTTATTCATATTTGCAGATGGCATTTTGTCCAAGTGTAGCGGCAGAAGGGCTCAGCACACCATTTATTCCAGGTCTTGTTTTGCTAAAATAACGATTATTTTTTATTTCATCAACGAAGATAAAAAGTTAGGTTTTCACGATTAATTTCGGACAAGCACAAGTCACTAGATTAACTAGAGAACAATTGGCTGCGATTAAGAAATTTCTCCCGGTTAGAAATTCTTTTCCAGATAATCTACAAGCGAAACAACAACGAAGATTTGATTTTAAAGCTGATACTGAACAATTATTTAAACCGGTAACTACAGCTACTGAAAAGATTGTTACAGCTACTGAGAAACTTGGTACAGTTACTGAAACAGATGTAATACCAGTACATGTACTTGAAAAAAAGCAAAACAAATCAAAACAAACAAAAAAATATCTAAAATCTCTTCCGGGTGATATAATCGCCGCACAAACTCCCCAAATTTAACCTGAACCTCAATCAGAATGAGCTGTTGCTGATATTCCGCCGGCAAAAATATTTGAAATATATCAACCGGAAGAAACATTTACTTAAAATGCAATGGATGCAATTTGGGATAATTCTACGTTTGATAAGTTAGATGATTTTGCATATAAAACATTTTCTACGAGGTCGATATATTTGAATCCTGGATATGAAAAACCGGTAAAAGATTACGAGGCATGGCGTAAAAAGGTATATTTAGCATAATACGGTGGAATTAAAACTTCAAAGGATGATCCTAATTTTATCGCGTATATGAAAAAAATAGATGATATAAAAATGTCTGCCATCGTATTAGGCATCTCAACTACCTGATGAAATAAAATCTTTTAGAATGGTGGCTCCTTCGACACAGGGTGCAACAGGTGTAACCGGTAAAGGATTTTCTTAAAATATTACTCCGTCTACAATCCATGGTAGTGGTCTCGTTTCTTGTTCAAGAAGTATCATTGATGATATTGTTACAAGCACAGGGGTATTCACTTGACCGAGCGGTGTCAAAACCCTGGCGCGAGTCACGCTGGAAGTCATATGTTTTCCCCAAATTTCCAAAGACTTCCATACAACTTAAGTTGTAAAATGGAAAGAAAGACGTGTCTGCTATAATTATTAATCTTTGCTGTAATCAATGGGCGACCCAGAGGAGACAACTTGCCCAAACGTCCATTAACTGCACCTTTACATGGTTTTTCTTCATTATCATCCGTTTTCCGTACCGATAGCTTGTCATGCCATAGAAATTACACCAGTATTCCCTTACTAACTGGGAAATATTTAACTGCGCGACCCTAGGCCAGTCCATCCACAGAATTTCCGGCGTATCACACTCATATACATACGCCAATTTTCCACTATGGCCACATAAACGGTACCTACCAAGTTCCAACTTATTGATTCCATTCTATAATTTACTGATTTCCAACCATAAATGCTGCCTTTTCAATCACACTACTTGTATACACCACTGAATTTTAATATGGACTATGTTACAAAAAGGGACAGTCATTCGGCTTGTACCCAAAATCACTACTAACGACCCAAGCATGGTTCAAATTCACTAACACTTACTCCAAAGTTATTACAATATATTAAAAGTTCTCATCGGGGGAAAACGAGTTGGAATTAATTCCCCGCAGATAATTAATGAAGCAGCTGATATCTGCCACCGACTATTTCAGGGTGGTGTAATGGATATTGGTTTATATCACAAATTCATTGATGAACTCGTTGATAATTATTATAGTGATTAATCTGATGATTTTGTTACCGATGATTAATCACTGATTAGATAAATAACATTTAAATAAAATGAACATATATCGTAGTCATAACAGACCTACTACTGTTCAAGTCGTGCACTCACGGTTACCTGTATATAAAATATACTACGGAGATGGATTCGGTGATGTCATCAGAGGACTATTTACTAGAATTGCTCCAAAAATCATACCTGCCGCCAAAGAATTATCGATGAAAGCTATTGGTGTTATTCGTTATAAAGGTATCGGTGCAGTTGGTGATCTCGCTGGCAGCGCATTTAATGCCGCCAAAGAGACGCTTACGTCGTTAGTTCGAAAAAACAAAAAACAGCAAAGGTAAAACTACCGTCTACTGAATTGATGCCACCTCGAGTAAGTAATGTAATCAACGATATAGTAAATCAAAAATTAGCTCCGCTGGCACAATTATAGATGATTAATCGTGATGATGAATCTCAAAGAAATATTGTTGCAAATTTGATCGCTGGTTCCGGTTATAGAAGATCATGATTTAGATCGACGACAATATAATAAAATGTTCAAAACGATTTCAGATGAAGCCTTTGAAATGGATGCTCCTGTTAAAAAAAATGATTCTGTACGCGATTATCAATTTTTCTCATATAGCGCGATAAATCCTAATTCTAGATCCCGAATTGAACTTCGGTTTGATGATACATCTAAATACTTCTTACCATGTGAAGCTTTCATCGAGGTGGAAGGCCAACTATTATAAAATGATAATAATCAGTATCCCAATCTTCCAACTACCGCAGTTGGGTTTGTCAACAATGGTATAACGGCGTTGTTTAGTAGCGCACAATATAGATTTATTTCTAATAAGATCGAATCTATCGACAACGACGTTGATGTTCTAACTACAATATTAGGGCTGGCGAGATAGTCCGATGATTTTATACGATCTGCCAGTCATTCATTGATGTTCGCGAAGGATATTAGTGATAACCAAAAAATGTTACAGATGGTGATGCTGATGTTGAAGATATTGTTGTGAATACTAATCCTAATTTCAATATTGGGTTTGCAACGCGAAAAACAATGTTAGACCGCAGAGGAAGATTTTCATGTGTGATTCTGTTGTCTCATATATTTGGATTTTGTAGAGATGTTAGGCGAGTTATCTTTGGAGCTAGTCATACAAGTAGTTCTTATGAGAAAATCGAATGACAATGATGCACTCTGGCATGGTGATGGTAGAGTAAATTTATCCAAGCTTACATTATGGATGCTAATTATGACTCCATCACTCGCTGAAAAACAACGGTTGTTATCTTTTATTGATGAAGGAGGAAAATCATTGTTGTCATGGTTGGATCTTACAACAGCTACTACAACAAATACCACAGTTGGTACGTTAACTTGGCAGGTCGCGTTAACAAATTATATCTTCCCGCCCAGATACATTTTCATCGCGTTGCAAAATAAATAACGAGTAGATTGAGCTGATAAACAAACACGTAGTCATATGATATTTGATAAATTGAAGGTCATTGAGGTATCATTGCGAGTAAGTAATCAACAGGAACCTGCCGAAAATATTCTCATCGATTATTCTAATAATCAAGTAGTTCGTGTATATCATCGTCAGTGGTCCTATATGGTGCGTGATCAAAATATTGATACTGAACTACAAATATCACAGTTGGATTTCCAAAATTTGTATTCTATCTATTACTTTTCATTGCAACATCTTGATTTGTCTAGACATTCCGTCGTCGATGTAAAATTTCAAGCTCGCATAGGAGAGCTTCCTCCTGGTGGTGTATATAGAGCAATTCCTGTTATTCTTAGTGATAAATCGATGACACTCGAAGGAGGTGGCGGAAGGATGAGAGTAGTTGATGCAGCAATAGAAAACATGTAATTGTTTTCCAAAAACATGTAACAATTAGATGATCTGTTATTTATATAAAAATGTCGTATAGTCATGTTAATGTCACCTTGATCCCTGGTCAGTCAAAGAAACTTCAATCGAAAACTCTGCTACGTGAGGAGCAAAAATAATTTTAAAGCGTGAACAGATAGCAAACAGAGGACCAAATAAATTGTCGCTGACAAAAACTCAGCTAAGACATTTTAACAGCGCGTTAAAGGCGAACACGGGAGTTCAGTTAAAATGTTCACCTTCTGGAATTTCTAACATGCACCTATGATCGCTAAAGCGGTTGGATTGTGTGCTGCTGCTGCACTTGCTGCTGCTGGTGTAAATAAAATTATCGGAAAAGGATACAAAAAAAGGGAAAAGGTCTCAGACTACCAGGCAGTCGATTTACCCGGTACAGAGCAGGATTGAGACTCCCGGGACTTAATCGACGCGGTAAAAAAAAAACTTCCCGATAAAACGTTTTAGAAGTGTTTTCATGAAAGATCAATTACCAAATCAACCATCGATCCCAGAAACTGGTATAATTAATCTTGATGATAACACCGGACCTGGAACTCATTGGGTCGCGTATGAAATACATCCTGAATAAATTATTATTTTGATTCGTATGAACTAGCGACACAAAAGAATTTCTTAAATATATCTCCGAGGTACAACCTCCTGTTTGGTATTCAACGTTACCAAAGCAGACATTAACCGATCCTCCTATATGTGGCCGAGAAACCATTAACGTGTTAACCGCTATCTCAAAATCGTCCAAACTCCCCCATAAAACCGTACACGAATACACCAGTAATAACTTTTTAAAGAGATCATAAACGTATAATGGTAGACATTTGGGGAAGATCTCTCTCACGTACAGGGAAAACCAAAGGAGTTTCCCCCGAAGAGGTGAAGAAGTTTATATCACAGGCGCTATCAGAAACATTAAACCTTGTAGGTGTGGCACAGGATGAAATCGTTGTATTTCAAGATCGCCAAGGAAAATTGAAAACTAGTGATATTTCTTTTCGTGATATTTTAGTTAAACCAACCCCGGTAACAAATGATGCTATCGCGGTGTTTGAAACTCAATGCAAACTCAAATGAGATGATAAAATTTCATCCATCAACGATAAAATAGTGGCGCTAAATAATGATTATCATACACATGTGAGACAGTTTAACATTCATGTAAACAATTATGATGGTCATGTAAATCAATTTGCTGGATTACAAAAAGTATTACCGATGTTCAACTTCCTATTGCTAATTTCTTTGGGGTTCCACCGGTGACCACACCAAATATCACAGAAATAAAAATCGCTATTGAAAAATTCACAACGCTGCGATGTTGAATGATGTTTATGTTCGTCAATTTGCTGGTCTTCGTAGAAATTTCAGAAAGAATAATGACACCATCGATGATTTTTTTGGTAAACCGCCAGTTGTTCCCGCGAATGTCTCAGGTATTTTTAGCGGACTCGGTAAAATAGACGCGATTAATCAACGATTAGGTGTCATTTGCGAAGAGAGATCATTTTCAGATTCAATCGCGGATATAAAAAAAATCTATCACAGATATTAAAACTTTTTTTGATGGTATCAATGAAGATTTTCCTAAAATTACTGAACGATTAAATAAAGTCAAAATTCCTCATGAGTAAAATATCAACGCGGTATACACGATCCAACACGGATCATTTGCGTAGACCCCACAAAATAATAAACTAGATATCACCGCGACGTTTTAAGGTATTTATAGACTAATATTGGTGTCTCTGACCCAGTTTAATATTTCATCGACGAGTTCAACCGGAGTCAACAATACCATATTGACTATCAGCGACAAGGGAATAACTGAACGATTCACAATAACTGCCACCGATGATAATTTGGCTAGAGTATCAATAACATGGTACGTGGAATTTGTTGCGGATTTGAGTAAACAGCTTAATTGAAATCTTCTATTGTAAATAAAACTATGTCATCGACATCACAACAATATCGTTATGACCAAGTAAGCGAATTTCAAACTAAACTCAAATCGTTCACTGAAGAGTATCAGATGAAAATAAAAATGTATCGGCGAAGAATTACTACCGTTGATGATATCGTATACTCGGTTTTAGGTGTAATCACCGGAGCGGGTATAATACTTTCCTCGGCGACAATGGTCGCCCCGATAGTTGTTCCAATTTGTATATCTGCGGCGACAACCAGTAGTAATTTCTATAATAACAAAAAATTATCGTGCAGTCAGCGTAAACTACACGACTACATAATTAAATTCCATACTGTATCAACCGCGCATTCGCAATTATCAGCGATGATATCGTCGTCTCTCAATGACACGTTCATATCCGACGATGAGTTCTCCGTGATCGTACATGTTTATGATTCCGCGATGTCAAAATTAGAAATAGACAACACATATTATATTCGATTATAATATTATATTCGGCAACATCGCAAGAACTACTTCAACGTAAAGCGGAAAATACCGCCCCGGTGAAATAACGAAGAAACCCAAATTCAGCATTGAATTTCCAACTCCGATTCCAGCAAAAAAGATCGCGCTAACTCAACTTCGAGTATACTACAGTTGGCCCAATATCAGATCGGAATCATCTGCACGAAAACCACCCAATAACAGTTTTGAATTCGCGTACAAGAATAAACCCGGTGCCTGTGTCACTGCGGATACACCTGATTGGCAAACAATATATCTTCCAAAGGGATCTTATGACATCGAAGATATCAACGATGAGATTCAACATGGAATAAAATCAATCACAGGAGTAGAATCTCAGATCGAGATAACCGTTCATGAACCATCGCTATCAACCGCGTTCGAGATAAAATATCCCGAGTATGCCGTATACATATATGATACCTCAATCAGAACCATATTAGGATGGCCTGACAAATCACCATACGGAAAAACCATTGTTGACGAACCACGTTTAACCGAGCCTAAAAAATCTGATTTCACCTCTGATAACCAATCATATCATGATACAATAATACTTTACTATAAAGATGTTATAAATACTGCACTGTTTGCTAATCGAGAAGAAATTACAGTTACCGGGGATCCTCCATTTAAGGAAGTTATATGGAGTTTTATTTACGATGGAACTCCTGATCGGTATTATCGAGCTGATCCTTCAGATCTTGATAAAAATTTTAATCAAATAAATAATAATTTTAACTACTACTGGTTGATACTTAAACAACACATTTTCCAGATTATCTTTCCGGGGTAACAAAATCGCGTGATGAAATTATAAAATATGTAGAAAAACTAAATCAAGATTATATCCGATGAAGACCATCTTTATAAACGATTATTAAAAGCGGTGATCAAAAGTAAAGGAGAACATCGAAAACAAATTTTAAATATGTTTTAGTTGACATAAGATAATTTATCTCAGTTTAAAAATCCTATTCACATCAATTTGAGAAAATCTTTTAATGAGCTCATAGACGAATATTTTTATAAAATTCACGCTACGTGGTTAAAAACAATACCCCTGGTAACTATTCTCCGATACAATAATGCTCCCGACGGAACAGGTAGAGAGGTATCTCTAGGTAACGTCGACATAACATCAATCATCGCGATACATCTTATTTGTGATGTTGTACTGGGTATTTATAGCGCTGATACATCGTCATCAAATCGAGCTGATCAAGGTTACATCTTATATACGTTTTCTCCAAAGGGTTCCCCGGGAAGTTTGATTGTACAAACAGCGGTTAATCCAATACACTTGGCAATCAGTAACAACCTGGATAACGAGAATGAATTTCAAACTAGTCCATCAAGATTTTAATTTGATAGATTCATCAAATGAACAACTACAAATTACCCTGGATGTGAAATCATAATTGAAGATCTTTCAAGGAATTACTTGTTGATAACTTTGAAATCGTCGTAGATAAATTTGGAAATGAAAAGTTTCTATTGACGGATCATCAACTGAAGCAGCTTCAGTGTGATCCTATAATGATAATTAGCTGTAACCACGATCAGATCGTGAATTATGCTCATTCGTGTATATCTTTGGACTTTGAAACGTCTCAAGGAAATATTATCTGTGAAAGTTTTGGGTTCTGTCCCAGAAACATCCGCAGATGGAAAAAAAATTGAAGAAAAAAAAATAATTAAAATTTCAAATCTATCCTCTATGATATGTCCACGAGTTTGTATATTAAAACAAAATATTGTAAAAACCCAGCACATTTTGCAAGTGATTGAAATTGTTCACTAATATTTTTGAGCATAATATTTTTATTCCCATGATCTTCGAGTGTTATTTTTGAATGTAATTCCCGAGTATAATTTTTATATGAAAATCTTCGATGATATATATGAGAGCACCAACTTATCTCAACAGCGAAGACGAAAAAAATATTATTGTTGAGAGGTGTCAAACGTACCGTCGAAGTATCCCGGGAATACAAGATAGGATTATCGCGGTTATGCAAAATATGGTCAAGGGAGCCTATGGCAGCTACAACGAAAGGTTCCGCCGAAGAATATCGCATTGCAAAACAACAACGTATGAAACAGCGAGGACTTTGCGAAGAAATTTCCGAGTTAAAAGTTAAAACTACTACGTTGCAAGCAAACCGTGATCAACTCCGAACTACTTTGGATGCGATGACAACTAAGTACAACGATGAAATGACAGCGATGAAGGCATCTAACGACGAATATGAAAAAAAAGATTAAAAAAATTAAATAGTGTAATGAGAATGGTATAGCAGCTATCAACCAACATTAAAACATATCCTCGGCGAAGAAAATTTGACCTCGACGCAAAGTTAAAACCACGACGATGGAAATCAAAAATCATAAAAAGTATCAAAATAGAAAAATATGAATTTCTCAGAGATGGAGCTGATCATGTCTTTTCGACGTATCGAACATTATCTAAGGACGATAACACCATGACGGAAAAATGAGCCAAGGAAATATAATCAAAGATAAAATTTGAAAATGTCAGATACATAATTATGGTCAAATATATAACAACTTATAGAAGATATCAACGGGAAACAGCATGGGAAATATTTGATCATCGTGAACGTATAATGAGTTCAACAAGAGTTAAAAAGAAATTGATAATTTTGAACGATAAAAACGAACCTGGTACATTAATTGAAATCGATAGCAGATATTACAATCAATCGTATCCGTTTAACGCAGTAATGTTTAGAATCTTTTCAATAAATATCCCAGATATAAAAAAACTTTCCCCGATGAAAATTTAAACGGTGTTGAATTGCGCTGCTGAACGAGTCATATAACATTTTAAAAACACCAAACAAGGTAATGAATTAACCGAGTTAAGAAATCCAAAATAATAGCTTGGGCTGAGTCGATATAAAAAAACAGGATCATCAATAAACTATATTGCTGAGTTGGAGAAGAAAATAAAAGTTCCAATAACTGTAAAAACAATCACAGGAGAGGTTTTCATGAATCTGGTCATTATAAAATAGGAGGGATTCCAATCGAAATCATCGATCATAATTCTCATGCACGGAGTAGTTCCGTGCGAGTATTTCCAGTATCACGAACAGTAAAATATTATCACAGAGATATATTTAATTGTATCTACGAGATAAGTAAAACATATCCTGTTTATGTGTGGTTGTTTAAGAGTGAACAAGGAGGAAAATACGATCAATTTGTTAAGACAAATGGAGACTTATATCGAACAGAAGCTCTTCAAACAAAAATGAATAACCTCGCGTCGAAGTTTACAATACACACCGAAGAAATTACCCGAAATTGTTTCACGGTGCCATCAGTAGCAGCTCATTTTGCCAGAGAAAAAAACTATTCCAAACCAACTAGATCTGACCTTCTCGAAGATGTTCAAGCTAGCTGTGTAGAACACGGTCATGGTGGGCAATGAAATACAAAATATAACACCGATGATATGATATATGTTGACATAGCAGTGTGTTACCCTGCAAGTTTCTCGGGTACAGAGAATGCGGTGAATACTTTGCACAATTTGGTCATCCAACACACGAGATGACAAAGAGTGGCGACTAATGAAACATTTTATTTAACCGGATTCGCCAACGTTACATCATTCAATTTTGCAGATAATCTTCATCCGATATTTTATCTCTGGATAAGAAAACATCTTTCTGTGGAAAAAAATGGGCTCCAATAGCGTTACTGAGGTTTCTGTTAGATAAAAGGATGTTGACCTCGTTGACTGTTTCCTCCGCGATAATCTCATATCGGAAACAAATCGATGTATTGTTACAAACACCAGAAAAATTCGATGATTGGGAAAAAAAAATTCTACGTAACCACATTGAACAACAAGCAAAAGATCTAGGAAGAATAATAATTGGAAAGTTTACTCAAGGTGGAGCAGACGATCATAAACGGAAATGTACCCGATTAGTGCTCGACGACGAAGAATTGGATTTTACAATACAACAGCAAGAGAGATGTTCATCTGAAAAACAACAGTTTATTTATCAAATAATATTTATCAAATAATTAGCGACTCGGAACCATAGTTGAATACTACGAAGGAGATTCACCACAATATACTCATTTGAGATCATCGCTGTTATGTCTGTGATGCTCCATATCGGATCAGTTGATCTTCTTATATCACCTTCAAGCTCACCTGGTTCATATAAATATCTTACTGTGACATTACTAGGTAGTATCTGCGTGAATTTATTATATATCTGCGAGATGACGTTGTTCAAGATCATTACTTCGATATGCGATATCATGAACGCGACAGGCATCATCGATAGCTTTTATCGGATATTCACCACGACGAGGTTGATCTTGGTCATCAAGTCTGATATCTAATCGAGTTCAAATCCAGCTCGGATATTTTCCCAAGGGCGACATAAAAACACCGATCTGATATATCTCACTCATCGATACACTCAAATTCCAAAGGTGATTAGAGAGAACTGCAATGTTTTAGCGATGTTCAACGGGACTGATACACATACACTTAGAAATATTTTTCAAACTTGGTGCTGCGACGACATGGACTATAACAAATTAAAAAATTTCTTTAGCCGTGCTCAGGCAAGCCTACACGGATTTATAATGATAAATTTATCAGATCCTCGAACAAGATACCGAATCGGATTGGATACCATATATGGTTAATTAATTCGCACCCAATCGTTCTCCAGTTAATCTAGTGATTTGTGCTTCTCTGGTGTTTGATATTTATATATAAAATATATAGTTAATTAATCCTGAAAACCTAGGTTTTATCGTCGTTGATGAAATAAAAAAAATAACCGTTATTTTAGCAAAACGATTGCTGGAAAAAAATGGTGGGCTGAGCTCTTCTGCTGCTAGACTCAGCATGAATTTATCTTCCGATTTAATTTGAATCCTTAGTGTCTCATCCTTTCGAGATCACACGCACTATACATATTCGGTTACACTCCAAAATGAACACATAATTAATGAAGATGACCTCAACAGACATAGAAAATCCTTCAGACATCTGTTTTGAGAAACCTCTGCCATTTATGTAAGCTGGAAATTTACTTGGTCCGCAGCATTTATTGCATTCTATGGGACTCTTAGACAGGGATTTTTAATGTCATTTTTAGTTTTAGTGTATCAGACACATTTGTGCGTTATTCCTAGCCCTGGTTCCTCCTCCTGAAGGTTAAGTCCTGTCAGCATGTTTTCGAAGGAAGATTTTTTTATAATGGATTATTTTTTTGTGTCAATCTGATAACCAATATAGTCGCAATCTTGTCACTGTTCCTCCTAGAAGGAGTCGTATTAACATTAAGTTTTCAACAGTAGATTTTTTGTGACATCTAGTTGGTCTTGTATCCATTAATCCTATGATGGAAGACATCTTGAAGATCTCATTATTGTTTTTCCTCCTAAATGGAAAAATCAAATGGACATAGAGTTTTACCCAGAGGGCAAGTGTAGTATCTAGTGGATCTGACCTACCGGTAAGTAAAGCTGCTACTGCGGACTCCATGTCATTAATGGTAACAGGCTGATTCGGACCATGGCTGATTCGGACCAAGCTGATTCGGTCCAAATTACGGGCTGATTCGGACCAGATTTCTGGCTGATTCGGACCAGATTTTTGGCTGATTCGGACCATGTGAAATATCAATAGGTTTCGTCTGATTCATACATATTGATCTGAATTTACAATATGGTAGGGTTATGCCTTTGCTAGATGTATGATGAATTTATTTATATTGTCTATTTTGCTATATACTAATAGCACAATATAAACTTAAATATTTAATTTCAGTAGAAACAGCCATGTAAAACTTTGCAAACATAACCATTTTTAATGTTTTATTTGTTTGTCTTGTCTGTTTTGTATTTGCCTTTGAAAAAGACCCATTAAGAGTCGAAAGCGCTCAGGCTAGATAGGTACTAATTTTGCACTGTTCGTTGTCAGTTTATTACATATATATATATTCTTTTTTTGGGTTGAACAAATCTAAATGCTGTAGTTAATAAGGAGTTTGTTCTGATTTCGGTTAGAAATTTGCTAGCAACTGTCTTACGTAAATTTAAAAACCGAATATCAACTTTTTATATGCTCTTAGTATGTCTGCAAAAACAGTAATAACTACCAAACTAAATAATGTGTGTGTTACATGGTTTTTCTTATAATAGTTCACATGGTCCAAATCAGCCCGTCATCTGGTCCGAATCAACCCGTAATTTGGGCCGAATCAGCCCGTAATTTGGGCCGAATTAGCTATGGTCCGAATCAGCCACGGTACGAATCAGCCAGCATTCGTCATTAATCCGGTAAATGGATGGGTGTACATTGTACAAGCAAGTCTTCTAATGGTGTATAGTTTGTCCGAAATGAAAATTTTGCTGTTCTTACATCCAGAATGTTAATCACTGTGGCTAATTTCAAGAGCCATGGTTTATCACTTTACAGTTAAAAGAAAATGTCCCTCAGTTTCTGAAATTCCTTTCTGACTGCAGCACAGCTTGTCAGTTTCTTCAAAGGTCTCTTATTTACTGTTTTTAGAATGGCTGGACCAATCTCAATCAGTCTTAGTAGTAAGGGTTTATAGTACATGGCTTATCAGAATTCCGTCTTGGGTGGGTCCAACAGTAACTATATGGAAAACAGTTTAAACTTGTTTTTCACAATAGTTTGAGCCAGTGTTGATCAAACTTAGCAGGATTGCTTCTTTGGCTATGTTCTATAAAAAAAAATGTGATCAGATTAACTTCCTTAACAACAGTGACAAATATTTGGCAACTATGACAAAAACCTGGTTTCTTCCTTGATAAAATTTCTTAAGAATATTAGGACATTTTTGTAAATTTTCCGGATTAGCTTCCATAGCAACCTCATAGAAAACCTATTTTCAGCATTTCTTCCAGATAGGAGCTGTGGTAGCTCAGTTGGTTTAGCGTCAGACTTATAATTCAAGATTACTGTTTTACGTCCTGCTTAAGACGGCCTGAGCATGTCCATGGAAAATGTACTTCGTTCCCATTGCCCGAATCATAATTGAATCCAGCATGGAAAACCCCAGTAATTGTGTGTCTTCCAAAGCAGACATGGAAAACCTATTTCCAACTTCTTCAGAAAAAGTCGTGAATTTTGATCAAATTTGGTAAGATGGTTTCCTGTGATATACTGCTCAAGTTCTGTTTATTTCCAGACACCAAGTGGACAGCCTTTAAATTACACTCCTCACCTATGATAAATGGCTAACTCCTAATATATTTGAAAGCAATGTCATAGATTCATCTTGTTTCCAAAACTGCTTTTCCTTAATTAGACCAGATGTGATAGAGTCAAGTAGCAAAAACACAATTCACAGTCATACAAAAAGATGAGAAGGCACCAGTCTTTTTACTGCTATTCAGACCAGTGTATGGCAGGTGAACAATATCAAATCCATTGGGCCTCTGGTTTATGCAACCAGTTTACACGGTTTTTACACTGTATATTAAAATTGTACTTCCTATGCATTTTTTTCTCATGCACCTGTTTAGGTTTTTGATGCATTTCATATGAGTTTACAGCTGTGTAGTTTCTTTCTGAATTTGCAGGTTTCTTGACTGACATGAGACAAGAAGTTACCAGAGCACACAAAGGCTGGGCACTTGATTCTGTGACCCTCCATAATGAAGTGATCAAGCAGTTTAAGGAGGACATTAATTCTCCTCCTCCAGTAAGTATGATAAATTAACTGGAGTGGAATTTCATATTCTTAAAATCAATTTAATTAAAGGAGGTTTTTATTTGCCTGTGCTTTTGATTGATTATTTTTTGGGTCACCTCTTTTTGGACATCCATCTCTATTTCCAATTTTGTCTTGCACATACTGGGACCATAACATGTGAATGGCCTACATCCAAGATAAGAAGAAAACATTGTGTTGGTGTCACGTGTATTTTACTGCGTGGAAGGCAATCACATCAACACACAAAATAAAGACCTATTGATTTTGGTAAAAGATCAAGACCACTGTAATAAAAGGAGGGAAAGTTCCTGTAAGATAACAATATAATGACAAACAACTTTAAAGATTGTAGATAATTGGTAGAAAATGCTGTAACTGTTGGTTTGAAGCATAATGTCGGGGTCACATTTTCATTCGTCTAAATTGACAATTGGGTTAATTTGTTGCCATGGAAGGAAGAAATTGAAAATGCTTATAAGATCAATGTGATGAACAATCTTACATTTAAAAAATTATATTATTCTTGGTGACATGTTGTTTTTCATGTAAGAAATATTCCATAAACCATAGAAATACAATTTGAAAACATTTGTCATTTAAATTAGCTGAACATGTTAAGTTGCTTCTGAAAGAAAAACTTTGCTACTCATAAAACCAAGTTTCATGGTCCATTCAAGTTACTGGTAAAGGACTTAATAACCAGAAATAAAACATTTAATGACAGCTATTGACCAGTTCTCTAATCTGGTAATGGCAGTGTCTAGTTGCCCTACTGTCTTTCCTCCACAGCTTTTAAAAAAAATTATTATAATGCCCAATCAGATTGGTGATGTTTAGACTCTAACATTCAATTTTTTTTTTGCAGGAGGGTGTCTTTATTTATGGCTTGTACCAGGATGGTGCTGGGTGGGACAAAAGAAATTGTAACCCGTGTGAACCTACAGCTTAGGTCTTATTCACTCCTCTCACTGTGGTCCATATGTATGCCATCAATAACCACAGCACCGAAGGATCCATGTCTGTATCAATGTCCTATCTACAAGAAACCTAATCGTACTGATCTCACATACATCTCATTCAATGTGCTCAAAACCACCCAGAGTCCTCCTGATCACTGGATTTTACGAGATGTTGCTGCCCTCTGTGACATTAAGTGATTCCAATCTTTTGCTTGGGACAACATCCATATTTACATCTATGAGTTTTAAAACATTTTTAACTGTGAAAATAAAATATCATTTAAAAAAATTATATTGACAAATTTCATTGATGTTCCAAAGTCGACTCAAATTTTTAATACTCGTATGAATAGTTGTAATGTGGTGCTGTAATACCGCTGGTTAAATTTGGAATGCATGGAGACCATACAATGTATTCTGTTCATATATTTTAATTTTCAGAAAAATTTATACAAAAGTGTTTCATAACGAAATCTTGTACTCTAAATGTTTAAGAATTGTTCCAACTTTCTAATTTTTATTTAAATTTGAAATAAATCATTGCTGAATTCTTAATATTTTTGTTAATTTTCCACTTTTATATAATTGTCACATCGTCTATTTTCCAATTAATATTTCATTTGTAGCAGCATAAAATAGTTTAATCCTTCTTGCACATGTTAGAATCATTCTCATGCTGACAATTGTAATTGTTGACTATCACCTTTCAATTTATGATAAACCTAATGTGTACTCAGTTATGAAGTTTTTTTGGTTTTAACAGCACAAATCTGCATATTATTCACACAAATTATAAACAACAAACTTGTTCACTAGATTTTCTTGAAGACAGCTAGGACAAAGTTTAGTTTCTGAGTAAAAACAATAGTTTACAGCTTCAATTTATTTGGTCTTGACAAAACAGCTGATCCTTGTCTGACCCTATTTTTTTTAAAAAGCAGGAGGATTATGATTTAATCATAGTGTTATGATCACTGCTGTCAACATCCTTGTGGCCAAGTTTTTGGAGGTCCCAGGTTTGAACCATCGCTGCTGAGTAAAACCAAAGACTTATAAGAACAGTACTAAAAGCAGCCTTGCTAGGCACTCTGCATTAACTCTTTCAATCCCGATCCCATTTGTATGTGTGACCCGGTTTCTGCATTTGATGGCTGATCCTGGCTGTATTCAAGGTTTGCTGACTGCTTTTGATCTCGAACATATTGAGCATGCAGAGGAAAAATATGTTCAGCAGTTGGACATTTTGCAAGATTTTAGATTCGGACGTGGTACTTTCCGAGACTGAATTGTTATAAGATGAACATGCTGATAGCATTTATATGATATTTCTAACAATGTTGCATATAATTTCGTATATAATCTAGACAGACTTTGACAGGAAAAAATACATCACTGACTAGACAAATTCGTTTGTAATATCTGGTGAAACTTACATGGATTTCTATTGGATATAAGAAGAAAATTAACGTAAGAGAGAATGCATATAAATGTTTACAAAATTTTCCAAACAGGTAAAAACTCTGGGACACAACCAGCTAGATAAGTTTGCACAGTTGAAACTATAGTAAAAAAAAAGATATCTAGAAACACTTCAAATGTCTTGTTACCCCAATAAAGAAACAACATTAGACATTGAAGATTATATGATAGTTAACTGTTGCACACCACGACTTTGCTTCTTAAATGTCATCGGAATGTATGTTCCGTTTGAAAGTGTGTAAATTTTAGTCATGTCAATGATGAACGCAAACTTTGTCTTAATTCTTGTATCAGAAATCTACGTCATCACGTGTTGTTTTAATTAAAAGAAAGCTATATCACACGTTTTCACCAGCTATAAATATTTATTCTTTGACAAAAAATAAAACTTTTCAAGAAAATAATGAATTAAAAATTTCCTCTTCATTAAAAATCCCTTGGAGCTGTGTACTCAGCAGTACTGTATCGTACATACCACTGACTACCATTTAACTTTTTCCAAAATAAAACTGATGAACATTAATGTTTTTTTAAATAAAAATATGAATTATTTATTGTTATTTTCCTATGAAATCCATTAGCTAAATGTGATAGTATGGTAAAAATGTGAAACGTTTTTATTTTTATATAGTTTAGAACTTGTTTACTCCGGGTCAACACGCCTTCATTAATGTATTAATGTGCGGTGTTTACAAACAATGGCAGCAGTGATACTGATAACAGTGCTGGGGCTGAATGAGTTGAGATGTTAGTGTTAGGGCTGGTTGGCATCATGTCAGGATAATGTGGCTGGGTGGGATATCATGCTATGTCTGCGGCATGAAGCCCCAGTGCTAGACATCACAACGATATGACTGAAAATATTGTTAAAGCAAGGCAAAAAAATCCAAAAACACGCATCATCCTTGCCCTCAATGCTTAAATGTTACTGTTCTTATTATCTGATCCTTGTCTGTTCCTTCAAAGGTTGAATATAACATCCATCTTGAGAATTATATATATATATATATATATATATAAAGCAATGAACTTTGGTCTCTGTAAACTGCATTTACCACCCACCCTCATTCATACATAAAAGCAACATTTTCATTTGCTTCTATGGCGAGTGAAGTGGGGATCCAAGGGTTATCCTTGGGGTGGATGTGGGAGATAAGCACCCACTTCCCTTAAAAATCCCCAGTGGCTTGCATCTGATAGAGCCTCTGACAACCAAATCCAGATCCAGGCTTTAACGAGTGGCTTAACTTAGCCAATCTATTTCAACGGACTGGTGAAGGGATGACAGGCAAGTTTCTGGTGCCTCAAAACCAGACACTTTGGGCAGATGAGGCTTGTCAACCTTGGGTGGTCGCCCATTTAGGAGAAAGTAAACTCTGACTTCAAACCTTCGTATGAATTTAGTCCTAGAAAGCTATATTCAAAATGACAAAGAATGATGTAAACAATGATATGGGATTGTTTCACAAATTTCCAATTTTTTAGTATTTATTAAGCATGTCAATATTCTGTTGAAATAATTTATACAAACATAAAAACAGTTGTCACGAATATCCAACAGTTGGGTTAGATTTCATGAAAATAAATATGGGTTTGGGAAAAGGGTTGTAGACTCTGTTAATTTTCATGAAATTAAGTAGGACCATGTTTTTCTAAAAATTGACAAAATTGCATTTTGAGAATTGTCCACACACACACACACTCCTTTCATGTCCCAAAAGTACACCACGCTGCATCACAGAGACAGTTGAGACTGAATTTTTATCATTCTTGGATGCATCTCCATTGAAAAATAGCTTGATTTACTTGCAAAAACTGGTATTTCAATTTTCATGTCCTATACCTACCAACTGGTCTTGATCATTACGAGACAGTCTGATATTAAGGCTGTGCTTCTTACTCATACATTCTACAGCGTTGACTGTGACACTGGCCATTCGCAGGTGTGCTGCAAAATGAAGCTTCAGCCAAAGAAGATACACCGCTCTAGGCAGGCGGGTAAATCATGCACTGACATGAGCAAGATATCATATGCAGACAAGAATAAGCAATTCAATTATGCCATTTCCAATAAGTTTGATTTAAAACCTCCCAAATGCAGTGCTAAATAGAGATGGGATCACATCAGAGAGATTGTACAGCACAGCCAAATGGATCTTTGGTAAGAAGCAAAGAACAACAACTCTGGTTTGAGGCTAACTCTGCCACACTCATGCCAGCCATAGAAGAGCGTCGCAGTGCTCACCTGGAATACAAATGATCCCCGAGTGGTCAAGTGGTCTAATGCACTGTCCATTATGGATCACTGCCATCTCACCTCTGTCTGCATATGTACGAGTCTCGGATTCGGCCAATGTGGGTATGTGAAAACGCTTGCCAGTAGCTTCTTGTGGGTCGGTGGTTCTTTCCGGGATTTTCAGGGTTCTTACTCCACCATTAATACTGGCCGTCGTGTATAGCCTATCTTGTGCTGAAAAATGGCATTAAATCCTAAATCCAAGACGATGCAAGAGAACTATACAAGTGTACTAGTAGAAAGTGACAGCAACACTTAAGTCTGTCGCTGGCAATGCTATCAACAACATGGGTAAGCAGATGGATCATTGGGTGGAGTACTACTCTGAACTGTACTTCAGAGAGAACCATATGACCAATGATGTGCTCAACACCATAGAAAACTCATGGCCGAACTGGACAAGAAACCTACTGTGACAGAACTAAAGAAAGCTTTAGAGAAACTGTCCTTAGGTAAAATACAGGGAAGGATGGCATCCCAGCAGAATTCATTAAGTACAACTGCAGCATGCTGCTCACACACCTGAACAACTTTCTCTGCCAGTGCTGGGATGAGGGTGCAGTGTTTCAAGACATGACAGATGCAAACATCATAAATCTGTACAAAAACAAAGGTGACAGAAGTGACTGCAACAACTCAGCATTCTGGGTAAAGTCTTCGCACACATCATCCTGAACAGACTGCAGACACTTGCTGACAGAGAGTGTCCATAGTTGCAGTGCGGGGTTTATATGCAGAGGTCCACAATCGACAGGATCTTCTCCATCAGACAAATGCAGAAGAAATGCAGAGAACAACACAGACCCGACTTACAAGCCTTTATAGACCTCACCAAGGCGTTCGATCTGGTCAGCAGATAGACTCTAAACAATTCTGGCAAAGACTGTATGCCCTCCAAACCTGCTAAGCACGATCCAGTCCATCTACGACTATATGAAAGGCACTGTTCAGTATGATGGCTTAACATTTGACCCCTTCAACATATTCAGCAGTGGGAAACAGGGATGCATCCAAGACCAAACTCTTCTGCATCTTGTTCACTGTCCTGCTCAATCATGCCTTTGGGGTGTCCACAGAAGGGATCTACCCACACACGTGATCAGACGGCAAACTGTTAAACTTGGCACAAATAAAGGCAAAGAGCAAAGAGCATGAACACCCTCAGGATCATTACACATATTGCAAAGTATAAATTGCTGACACTAATAAGACAAATGGTTCTTTATGCAGAATATTTTAATACGTTTTATTGATAATGTTAAAACAAGTAGTTAATGTAATATTTGTATGTTGTTCCTTATAAGAAATCTTTATTTCAGACTGCATGGATCCAACATCTGAATAAAAATATAAAAGAAATTACAGATCATAAATGTCTCATGTACATACACAGATACAAAGGATATGAGAAATGTTTATGGAATGTGTCCAATTATAAATAGCAAAATTATACAAGACCATTAAAGAGTAATTAATTCCATCAATTAATAATGTGAGATTTAAAAGGTACCATCTAGTATTAACCTGAGAACTAAATCAAATATCATAGTTATGCAAAGATTGCAAGAAGCATTTCTTACTCTTAGAATTTGGATAAATGTATTTTCTCACCAGTTCTTCAAAATAAAATACATTATTATTTACATCCAATTGTAGCACTCTTCAATCTTAAAAGATTTAATATAACCAATAACTAATTTTTTTTCATACCTTCACTAAAGTTTGTAAAAAGGTGTGTAATACTTTTGCAATATAGATTAAAATAATCTAATCTTGATATTCAATGAACAATTTCAAAACTGTTATGATATTTGTTCAAGTCAACAGTTAAATTTAAAATCATGTCTTGAATCTAATTGATGAAAAGTTCGATGCTTTGTAGACCTTGATGGAAATTCTACCAGTGAGACAAATTGGGAATGCAAACATATCAAAGAATGCTTCCAAGTAAAATGTCTCATTGCAGTTTTACGAAAATGAGAACCACAAATACCAAATTTAGAATGAAGAAGGAATGAATCAAAATCTTCACTAACAAGTTTTATCTTAAAATCAAAATCTTCACTAACAAGTTTTATCTCCCGCTAAAATTTCTTATTGCCAAGGAAGATGTAATAACTGCTATAAATATCATGATATCATCAATGATGACTGTCTGTATAATATTTATTTGAACGAAATGAAGAAAAAGACTATGCCAACTTGTACTTCAAAACTATATATTTGTTGCTGTTATATTTTAATTTATCATCTATTCGTTGCAGTCATGCATTTGCTATTTGGTTAACGTGCATTTTTTGTAGTTGTTTTCCTTTCACTCTCCTAAAAACAAACTCCAGCTAAGGAAAAAGCATTTCCATTTACTTCCAAAGAAATTAAAACTAACAATATTGATGAATGGAAGTGCATACCATTAATATCAGCATGCATTTCTTAGATGTAAAAGAACATGACAAGACACTAGCTAAAATGCAATGAAAACAGAATGCAAACAAAATCAGTTTCAAAACATTTTGAAATGTAAATTGACTGCATCAGGTTGTAGATTTGGTAAAATTACCCATTTCAGGCGCTATAATTTTATTAAGGTAAAGTTATTCTATGTTTAATAATCCAACTTCAATTTGCTTAACTACTGCCAGTACCAAAAACTATGATGTGATTGCAACCTGAATCAACTGTCAAGTTAAATTTGATGTTTTCATAGGGAACAGTTAGACTGGCAACCGAAGCCTGTTTTACTGATTTGGGAGAAAATATTAAATAAATCTTTTTAAACATAAGTTCGAGGGACTTTATTGAAAGCTAAAATTAGGATTTAGTGAAGTGAAGATTCATTTGTTTTGTGCATTAAGGATAACTTTGTTTCACCCTTATTACAAAACATTTATATGACATGCAGAATCCTGACCTAAGTAATACAAATTCATATGTGCAAGTATTTTACCCAGGTAACAGAATTTTTGGTTGCAAAATATTTATTTCCAGTTTTATTCATCAAGTATAGTTTACATTGTTGCTTCAAGGAGTTTTCAAAATTAGACCAATTTCCTCATCCCTTTTCTACAAGTGGTCCAATTCTAAATTCATATTGATATGAAAATATAAATATATCTTCATTTTTGCACCACTTTTTCATAACTCTTTTTCAAGACAAACCAAATAAATCCCAATCCAAATGCAAAATTGAACTAGAGTCAATCAAACTGCAGGACTTTTTATAAATTGGTTTATTTAGTTTGGCTAAATTATAATGAAATGCATGATTACCACAAACCCACATCGAAGAAGCAACAATGAGTTTTACTTTTCGTTTTTCCATAATTTGAAGTATTAGGTACAAGCTGGTAAATGACAGATCACTTATTTGTATTATTTGTATAATGTTACCATACTGCACAACAGTGATGGCCCCCTAACCAATGTTATTTTTCTAACCTGTATGTAAGGGATTATATAACAGCAGCCATACTAAAAAGTTTTCCAGAGCATCTTCAAAGCTCAGCCTAAATTTATAACTTCATTAGGTGAAATTTTCAATGTACATGTATACCCATGTATACCATTGTGCTTTCAATAACAGTTATTGCCAATGAAAGACTATTTTATTTAATATAATTCTATGCTATATGTATATATGCATAACTATTTATATTCATGTATCCATCAGTCATACCATCACTAAAGTCTCTGGTATACCATATTCTGCATCATATCTACAATGTGCACTATATAAAATATGTATCTGGATAAATTCTGTCAGTCTAAAAGACCATTACAATACCTGCACTTATAGATTTGGCTATCTGTGGTTACATTGTAAACTGTCTACTTTGGGGATAATTTTGTTTTCCAATATGGTTGTCTTGAAATAAAAAGGACAAGTTACTTTTTTAGATTAATTTAACCAATTAACAA
This sequence comes from Unio delphinus, assembly GCA_029339505.1. Lineage (NCBI taxonomy): Eukaryota > Metazoa > Mollusca > Bivalvia > Unionida > Unionidae > Unio > Unio delphinus. The sequence continues at coordinate 6,212,510 of JAQISU010000041.1, read as the reverse complement.
GACATGAGATGTACACATGCTGATTTCACCCATTACGTTGTAAAAAGTACATGTAATGTACCCAAACTGATTTAATTAATAAGTGATAAGATATTTACATAGACTGATTTAACTAATTAAGCCATAATGAGACAGATACATACACTGATATAACTCATTTACTTAAGTGGTAACAAGCAAATTACAGATTAATTTAACCAATAAAGTTTAAGACGTAATGTACACAGATTGGTTTAAACAATAAAGTGATAAGAGATATACACAGACTGATTTAACCAATAAAGATATAAAAGCTGTACAGACTGAACCAATTAAGTGATGAGGCATTAAATGTATCCATATTGATTTAACCTACAAAGTGATAACACACTGATAATGTACATAGATCACCACTGACAAGACATTAGAATTACATGTACACAAATCAACCTATTAAAAAGATGAGATTTTAAATGTACAGATCAACCCATTGACAAGATGTTTGACATTAAATGTACACTGACTGTTCTAACCCATTAAATGGAAACAAGAAATGTACACAGACTGATTTAAATAAAAGACTGAATAAGTGATAACTATACATCAGATGTACACTGAAGTAAATACCAAGAAAATTATGATATTCTAGGAGAGTTGTATCAACCCTGGTCACCCTATGAGGAATGCTTTGATCAAGAATCCTCCTAAATGACAACAATTTATTTTGTAAATTTTGACAAAAAAGAGCTTCTTTCTTCAAGATATGGGGATATTACATCCAGTGAATGTAAATACATGTTTCATGACAATATCATTCAAATGTCTCTGTTCACTCTTGATATTTGGAAAGTATTTATTAGCAATTTCAACCTGAATCTGTTTTTGATTAGCCATCAGCAAATGCAGTACCCTTCTAAAACATGTTTCTAATCAACAAGTAATTGTTAAAAATATTAAAAGCAGTTGATAAATTATTGCACATGAACACAGGAAATATTGCACTGTGTATCAATCATTTCATTAATTACCCTTCCCAGCATTAACTTCCTTTTCACTCACCAATCTCAAATAAAGATCTTCCAGAACATTGATCATCTTATAACAAGGAAACCACCTCAGTATTGTAAGATATGACAGAAAAATACATGTATTAACTTCCAAGTCAGCAGTGATATCAGATATAGAGTACCCTAAAAGTGATTTTATTCTTTGCTCAGTATTATAATATCCTTGATAAGTAAACCTTTGTGAAATCTATCTGTACCCATGAAATCCAGTGGCATGCCTTGAGCTGAGACTGGATAGTTCCCATATAGTGGTTTCATTTTGCTTTTTACAGACGCCCAAAGACTTTCATGTCAAAAATGAATACATCTGATAAAGTCTACATATTTTGCTTATCGTAAAAGTAGTATCAATAGATTGAAAAATATTATTTATTGAAAATACCTTAGTATTTAAAATAAGCTTTAAGTTGACAGTTGTTTTTGTTTATTGTAAACGTCAAAAGGATCTCTCTATTTTTTTAAGTTGCAACAAGGAGTAAATTTTACTATACTTAGCCATTGCTATGAAAAGGTCATTGTAGTATTTCTTTATTCGGTATCATGTTCAATCTGCGGTAGGCATGTCATCACCTGCAAAGATGTGGAAAATTTTATCTGATTGGACATGGTTGATACAAGGCAACCGTTGCTGTGCTATATAGCAAATTTTTTGAGGAATCAATGAAAGTTCAAAACAGGAGATCAGATGTCTCATTGGTATCTCACTGTTCTGTCAGACAAAAGTGGTGCTGAGATTCTATCTATAATCTATATTTAAGGACTTTGCACCTCTCCATTATATCAAATACAATGATGAGATTATATAGCATTAAAGACTTGAGCACCTCTCTGTCTTATTTGCTAAGTGTTATGTCACAGTGTTGTAAATTAATTTTATGATGTGACAGTGTTAATAAAAGTGAATGCTATGTGATCTACTGTTTGATTAAATCATCCATAATGAGGATCAATATAAAGTATCTATTTAACAAAAAGAGTGAAATTTATTGAAAAAACTTTAATGAAACATCTAGATCAGCCCAAAACTGGTATGAGATATAGAAAAATTTAATACACAATTTTTATCAAAAAATAAAAACCTCATCATTCTATCATAAACAAAGACATGTATCAAATATAGTTAGCAGTATTACAGTAAATACAGTAAAATTTCATTAGAGTAATACTAATTACATTCCAATCTGTAAAAATCAGCTAGTTCACTTAGTATTTACCACCTAATGTACATGAAGGTGAACTTGTTTCAGTATCTTATCTTACATGCTATTTTATCCTTGACACACTTCATATGTCATACATGTGACTGAGCGTCACCAATGCAAAGTACATTTCTGAATCAAAGTTGGCAGTTTTTGTGAGAAATTCATTAACACAGCTAAGTTTTGCCATCTCTGCCACCTATTCACCAATTAGCACTCACACTAATGGAGAAAACAAAGAAACTAATAAGCAAACATGAAGTCAATATTTTACAGAAAGATAAAGTGTAAAGCATACAAATACTAAAAATTGCTGTCAAAGGCAAATCTAAAAAGCTTAAATTAGTTACCATATTCCCAACTTTTCTGGGTGTTTACATTTTTAAAACCAGTTCAAAGGTCAACAGAGCTAGGCATAGAATCAATATATGCCTGAATCAAGTTCACCGCACTTAGAAATTATAATTACTAAACTGCAAATAAGGACACTGTGGACATTGAGATAGTGAAAATAGATTTATGTTTGTGGTCTTTTGTCACTCCCCATTGAGCTCATCCTTGTACTTTTTCTTTTATACAGACTTTCCCTCTTGTAGTTCTGGATTTCTTTATGCTGCTTCCTCTTGAAGAATCCACACTAATAATACAAATATAGAGAGTCAACATGTTATTTATACAGAAATTACATATATTTTATCTAGGAAGTGTTTATTAGTGAGAAGGAGAATTTTGTTGAGGAATTATCAACAGTTCTTTAACGAACATTTATCATTGAAACACTTGGGTCCAAATTTCATTACTTTAAGTGCAAAACAATCCAAAATATTTATAATCAACAATTTACAGACAGTATAGAAGTTCTGATAGTTACTTGTGAAAAACTGCATGTAATGAGATAACTGAACTATTCTAAAGGTGAAGAGACAACAGATGGGATGATTGTCAGGGTAAAGAAGGCAAAAAAGACAAAAACTTGTAGCTCAATATCTTAAAATAATCCTTTCACCAATGTGAGTAAGTCTTGCATGGATTCGTGATTTACTCAAAATAGTAGGGGGGACTACACAACTAACAAATTTTCATCAGCCAACATTTAAATGCTTAAATTGTTACATACCTTCCACAAGATGATGATGACAATTATCAACAACACAATGCCTCCTGCTACAGAGCCTATTATGATCCAAATGTTGATATCACTTGGAGGAATGGAGATCTGGCTTATCACCAGTCTTGTCCTTTTCTAAAACAACGAAACAGCTTGTATGATGGGCCAGATAAACTAAATATTATTCTGTAATTCAAATAATTAAATAGATTAATTGGTCACATACAACCAAGTATTTTATGAATTACAGGACCAACCTAAGTATGCCAAGTAAATGTACTCACTGATACGTCGACCACAACTACAATTTTAGGACTTCAGAAAGCCAATTTCTTTTTGACCCTACCACATGTTTTGTAAAATATATGGAATAGTAGGCATGAATCTAAACCATTTTCATTTTATCACTTTTACCTCACATGTACTCTTGGATCAAAATGGACCTGACTCTGGGCCTAACTTTGGTCATGGTCACATACAAGGATTTTCTCTCAAAACAAACTTTGTTGCATATGTAATTTTCATCCTTTTAAATGTCTAGTCTCATGTATGGTATGTTGGCGTATTTTATGTTTCTTATGCTGAATGCATGGTAATATTGCTAAATATAGCATTATGGTTCATGGGAATTTAAGTAGGTGTGTCCTAATATGGTGTATGGCTGGCGCGCGCACGCACACAAACATAAACATATAAATTGAATCAGAAATATTTTACAATAAAGTTATTTCTTAAGTCTTTACTTAAAATATTGGCACTGAAATTGTTTCTTATTTAAAACATGGGCTTACCTCAGCAAGTAATTTATCAGGCATCCTAAACTTCACATACGGATCTGATACCACTGCCCTTGATACGTATGTTATTTCTCGTAGACTCTATATAAAATATATAATATGTCAATCATAGTACTTTTCTTATCACTGTAGAGTTCTTTCAATCTATATTTTTTATGACTGTAAATTTCTCTAATTCTAAGCTTTTCTTATCACTGTACATTTGGTTCAATACTTTTATTATCATGGTGCATTTCTTTGATTCAGTACTTTTCTTAAACTACATTTCTTTAATTCAGTACTTTTCTTATCACTGTATATTTCTTTAATTCTATGCATTTCTCATCACTGTACATTTTAATTCGGTACTTGTGTTATCACTATATTTTAAATTCATTTACATTTATTATCGCTGTATATTTCTTTGATTCAGTGATTTTCTTAACTATATCTCAATTCAGTACTTTTCTTACCACTGTACAATTCAATAAAATACCTTTTTTAATCTCTGTACATTTCTTCTATTCATTACTTTTCTTCTCACCGTACATTTCAATTTAGATATTTCCTTCTATTGATAGTTTTATGCATAAATTTCTCAGATTTTTATATTCATGACACATCTGAGGTGTCGTTATTGGCTATGATATTCACTGTTTCCTTCAGTTTTGAAGGGTGTGTTGTTGTTTTTTGTAATAATGTTACCTCTCTTTAACTGTTATGATTTTCCAACATCCTGTTAAATCAAATGACTTCTGAAAAGTTTCCCCTGTAGTAGTGATGGTGATGCCACCACAATTACCACAACTTTCCTATTTAGCAGGTGATTTTTTTGAACAAATATATAGAGAATCTTAAAGTTCAATTGACATGTGGCATATTTGTACCAATGTTTCACAAATGCTTAAGAAACATGATTTTATGATTCTGTTTATCACTGAGTTAATGAGTTTGCATTACTTAATGATGATACTATGTAACATTACTAAGCATTATATTGTAGTGTGGCAAATTATATTTTACTATATTAAAAATTAACATCTGTGATAAATTACTTTAACACTAAAACAGGTTGAGTATAGTCATTACCAAAAGTTATGGTCATCTGACCTTTAAATTTCAGCTTTTCCCCCACTTTATCAACAAAAATCATGCATATGGTTTGATAAATATATAAATGTGTATATATCTACAAGTCTAACGACTGATAAAATTTATCTGGATACATAATAATTAGTCCGACAGACTGACAATATGTCTGTCAGTCTTGCTTCAAAATAACATACTCAGGATTAGGACAGACTGACAGATGGGAAGATAATGTCTGTCAAGTCTTACTTCAAAATAAAATATTTCATTTACAAACAAATAATTAGCAGCTAATGATAATATTAAATGGATGTTTATAAAATACTCTTATGAAGCAAATAACTGTTTTAGCATTTCAGATGTATACATCAACTGTTATTGTAAACTAAAATCATTACTGCATTTCAGACACACACATAATAACCGTTATTGTAAACTAAAATTATTACTGCATTTCCGACACATACATAATAACTGTTATTGTAAACTAAAATCATTACTGCATTTCAGACACATACATAATAACTGTTATTGTAAACTAAAATCAATACTGCATTTCCGACACATACATAATAACCGTTATTGTAAACTAAAATCATTACTGCATTTCAGACACATATATAATAACTGTTACTGTAAAATAAAATTATTACTGCATTTCCTATACATACATAATAACTGTTATTGTAAACTAAAATTATTACTGCATTTCCGACACATACATAATAACTGTTATTGTAAACTAAAATCATTACTGCATTTCCGACACATACATAATAACTGTTATTGTAAACTAAAATCATTACTGCATTTCAGACACATACATAATAACTGTTACTGCAAGTTAAAATCATTACTGCATTTCAGACACATATATATAATAACTGTTACTGCAAGTTAAAATCATAACTGTATATCATACATATAAACAAACACTTGCTAAACAAAAATCATACTGCATTTCAGACATGCATAATAACTGTTACTGTTAATTTAAAACCATTAATGTATATCAGACATATAAATAATAATTGTTAATGTTAAGTTAAAATCATTACTGTATATCAGATATAAATAATAACTTACTAAACAAAAATCATTACAGGATTTCAGACACACATAATAACTATTACTGTAAACAAAAATCATTACTGGATTTCAGACACACATAATAACTATTACTGTAAACAAAAATCATTACTGTATATCAGATATAAATAATAACTTACTAAACAAAAATCATTACTGGATTTCAGATACACATAATAACTATTACTGTAAACAAATATCATTAGTGGATTTCAGACACACATAATAACTATTACTGCAAACAAAAATCGTTACTGGATTTCAGACACACATAATAACTATTACTGTAAACAAAAATCATTACTGGATTTCAGACATATATTATAACTGTTATAATTGTAAGCTAAATCATTACTGCATCTAAGGAATATAAATAATAACTTAATCCTAAAAGTTTGCACAAATTGTGTCTGTAAAATAATATAGTGACGAATCTGCATTGAATAATGGTGTGAAATTAAAATACCTACCTTATCTGATGGAATATTTTTCTCAACAATGTTGATATTCACATCCACTGTTTTCTTTTCTTGTCCTTTTACAGCACCTACATTACATGTGACTAGACGACACTGATAGTTTGCACAAGTCTACAAAAAACCGAGATTTTCACCTGATTTATTTTTGTATGTACATAAAACCTGTAAAAAGTTTATTATTTTATATCAAATTAAACTAGGAGTCTCAGACATTATAATTTGCAAAGATAAAACACAATATCTCCATTCCTTGACATAAGGATTGGGGGTATTAAAACCCAGAAAGATTCAGCTAAAGAAAACTAATCATCTATTCAAGTATGACAAATAATTTAGCTTCCAAGTAAACATAAGGAAAGTGACTAATGTTAATATGAATGGGTGATCTGTCAAGATGAAGTAATCATTATGTGCTGTCATGATAAAGGGGTCACAACATATAACTATGCTGGCTTTTCAATAGAAATGTCCCTGTAGTTAGTTTAATTTTGTCAGTTTAATGTATTTCTATGCATGCTCTCTAAATATTTGAATCTAGGAATATACTGTATGCTAAACTCAATTCTAACTGCAAAATGAAATAAAGATCACTCAGTCTACTAATTAACTGACTGCATTAAAATGGCAAGTAATACATATCCATACAAAATTTCATCTTGCTGTGTTTTAGTTGGGTAGATAATACAATTTTCAGTCAGTCAAATTAGTTGACCCAGGTCTTGTACTGACAATGCTTCCAGCATGGTATCCAATCTCACCTATTTTATAAAATATTGCAATGATTGCAGATGTGAACAGTTTTTAGGCAGTTACAAATATCAATAGTGGCTCTTGAGTTGCAGTCAGATGAAATGACCTTTAGGCAATGTGAGTTACAGTAAGATAAAATGACCTTTAGGCAATGTAAGTTACAGTCAGATGAAATTACCTTCAGGCAATGTGAGTTACAGTCAGATGAAATGACCTTTAGGCAATGTGAGTTAGTCAGTTGAAATGGCTTTTACGTAATGTGAGTTACAGTCTGATGAAGTGACATTTAGGCAACATGAGTTACAGTCAGTTGAAATGGCCTTAGGCAATGTGAGTTACAGTCAGTTCAAATGATCCTTAGGCAGTGTGAGTTACAATCAGTTGAAATGGCCTTTGACAATGTGCAAAGTAATTTTCCATATCATTTGACAACTTGTTAATGTCTGTGGAATAACACACCTACCTCACAATGCCAATTTGAATCATAATGATATATCAATAAATAATCTATGGAAAAATCTATATCAAGGAGACAATCAGCTGTGACTATCAAAAGACAACATATTGAGCTCATCTATATACTCAAACATGTTGAGATCTATCCACAATCCACATATTTAAGTCCATACAGATAATCTATAAAGCAAACAGACTGGGTTCCATCAATCAACAAATTTAAATCCATATCTGTTAATACAATAGACTGGGTGCTATCACATATTTGAGTAGCAATGAAAACATAATGTACAGCAAAATCTGTAAATCAGATCACCATGCATATATGAATAATCTTACAATATCCAGCTTTGATGGATCTTGAACTGTCAATTCTAACATTTGAACGCCATGTGGATTGTCTCTTTTTCGTCTTTGCTGTTTAGGTATTGGTAGGTTTATAAAGCCTGTTGTCTTTTCTGTGGGCTCCATAGTTGTAGATGCCATCTGGATTTTGTCACTCTCTGTATATCTTATAACACAGCCTGCTGAGGCATTCTACAGAATCCAACAGAAAACAAAGACATCTTGTTACTTTCATGCAGCTTGCGCCAGCCAATTTCACGGCTGACTGGGGCAAATAACGAGTAGCAAGTGCATCTGGCCATGTGGAATGTTAGTCATATTGAGTAAATTTGCATTAAAATTTTATTACTGTACACAAATAAAAATCCATGTGAATTTTTCTGATGATCACTAATGAATCTGGGGGATACGAGACGATAAATAACTCCCATTTGATTCACAAGATGCTGGTAACTCCAAACAAAGACTCTTATGCATATATCCAATGTCTGCACATGGAGGTACATGTATTTAGAAACCTGTAAGTCACCTGAGGCTAAGAAAACTAAACACAGCCAAGAAGAAAATAACTATTCAAAAATAATACGATGCTATGGAATGAAAACAATAATTGGGTTACAGAATTTGCATGGAATAGATAGAAATGGGATGCATGTTAACATCATGACAATGCTCATTGTTTCACTGATATTCAAGACTACAGCCAGATTTTTTTGCATAAGCCTCTCTAAAGTTACCGAATTCATTTCACACACAGATGATTTCCACATCATTAGTATCAACATAAAAAGCAACACTGCTCATTCAATACATTTTGAAAAACAGTGGTCTTTGTTGATGAAATCAGACATTTACCCTTGTGTTATAGAAGAATAAATTTTTGATATAGGCCTAAGCAGTCATGGGATCTGTCACATGCCACAGATAAACAAACATGATCTACTGACAACTATCACAAATTTCTAGTAAGTAATATTGGCATTTAGTTTAAAGAAAATGATGATGCAGATAAGGGGTTGAAATATGTAACTGCATCTATGTTTTAAGATGCTGATGTGAAAATTCACTGAGCTACAGTCATGGATATCATTCACGATGTTGAGCTGAATGAACAAGAACTGTTCATTTGCATTCTGCTTGATGTGGATGCATCTGATCCAGTTATGGTTCCAGTGATCCAATGCTGGAACTAGTTTTCTGCAGACCTAATTTTATGAGCAACTATACACTAGATACCACAGCTTAATCTTGTAAGGCTAGGTGCTCTAATACTGTTCATTAGAATCTAATACTGTCGATGATGAAATAATAATAAGAAGAATGAGGACTTTGTATAGTGCCTAATCTTTAAAAGCTTTAAGCACTTTACGACATATATAATGATATGACTACAAAAAACAAAACACCATGAAATTAGAAAACACAACAAAATGCTGAAAATATTTAAGGTAGGAAACATTAATAGGTCTTAAGTTTGTTCTTGAAGTAGAAAAAGAGTTTTAAGAGCACTCTTGACAGGAATCACTGTCTTTTTGTCTAATTTCAATAGAAAATTCATTTCACGTTGCTGGGTCATCGTATGCAAAAGAACATCCAGATGACTTCTTTTTCATAGTGGGAATAATGAATATACAATTGTCAGAAGAGGATTGTATCTTCCTGGTGTATATACATTGGTGAGACGAAATAGGAATGTTTGATTGGAGTCCGTCAGTGAAACGTAGCACAGAGAACAAATTTTGTGTTTGATTCTGGATCGAATGGATAGCCAGTGTAGGGTACAGAACAGTGGGGAGGTGAGTTCTGCTCTGATCGTGGTACTCTAAGGATGATCCAAACAGCTGTGTTTTGAACTTTTTAAGTTTCTGGAGTATCTATTGAGTTGAACCAGACAGAACTGAGTTACAATAGTCCATTTGCAGTGAATGCTGGTTAAACTGATCCACGTGCTGCTTGCTGACAGCTGACCAAAATAAATCACCTGTGGTCTGTTCATAACAGAATCGTTCCACATAAGTTGAAATGACACTGTCTAGTTCATTCAGTTAGGACACGGTATGGAAGATTGATCTAAAAGGTGAGACAGTAACTGACATGGTTTGATTCAATCTCAGTCTCACTCAATGGCAGGCGAAAAGGTGATTGGGTTTTAAATCCATGCAGTAAACAGCCCACTGGTTCTACCAGGAATGTTTATAGTGATGCAACAGTGAGTAAAGGATATGTCACTGATCATGACAGCTTGGATCACTTTGTGGTTGATGAATGTTGCAGTTTGCAATATCTGTGGAGATGCCAGCAATTCCATGCTGTGATGTCAATGTGCAAACTGATATCTTAATCCCTCAAGATGCACCTCTGCACATTCCCCTTAATAACCCACAGTACTAAAGCCCATTGACTTTCTGTCCATAATATGCATGTCTGACATGTATTCAATTACACATGGTTTGTCATTTTCAATCCTAATACATTCATAAATAAAGATTTTTTATAAATTGGTTATCCCTTTTAGGAGGTACTTATTAACTAATTAAGCTTCAAAGTAATTGATTCTGGCTTATAATGGAAATAAATCTATAGCAAAATGTAGTTTGATGAAAATAGCAATGAACTTGATCTATCATTTATAAAGACAAAAAGAATCCAGAAAAATACTTGACGATTTAGGACAAAAAAAGACACAGCCATAGACATATAATTGATAACAGCTAGACAGAAATGGCAAAAGGACTGACATCATGGTTGTTTGTGTAGATGAGGGGAAATCCAAAGTCTCCAAGGAGTTCCTGCTTTGAGATTTATGTGGTTATTAATCCACAAAATCCATGTGGTGCAATGAGGCTTAGGCAACTCTGATTCTCTTGTTTACTGTATCGCAGTTTGGAATCAGGGTAGGTATATGCATCCAGGCCATTTTCAAACTATTGATAGAGTATCAACTGTCCAGGTTCATGGTCTGGAGATACAAAGGTTGGGAGTTGGTATTCCACTTTAACAAACAGTTCCACCATTGGTCGGTCCCTATGGGGTACATATCTGAATGAATAACCAAGGGATGAAATGACCCTTCTGTCTGTATTAGTTGATTGTTCTGGGACAAAGCATCAGCGAGTACTTTAGGAGTCCTTGGTTATGGTAAATTTGCACATGGATTTGTTGTTAATAACACTACTTTAGAAAGTCCAACACCAGGTGGCAGAAGTCATGGGACTAGGTTGCTCCTTGTCGTTTGAGATAAGTCACCACTGAAGATTTGTCGGAGAGAATGAAACCTCACTTGCCATACAGAGATACCTGCCACCAGTGACAGGCTTTCACAATGTCTATCATCTCCAAAATGTATTGATATAATGATGTTACTCCAAGGAAGAGAATGCACTGCTGGCTTCCCGATGGTAGTAGGTGGGTTCCCCAGGGTTTCATACTTACATTGGTATAGACTGTAATCTAAGGTGGTTGTACTGGATAAAGGTATACCCACAGTTAGCCAAGTTATGTTGCCCCAATTCTTCAAATGGTGCCTCAATTGTGTGAAGATGGTGACAGGATGGTCAAGTGGGCAAACTTTTGGCCTCCATTTGGACAGAAGGATCATTTACAATGGGTGCAAAGTAAGGTGAACTAGGTCCATGAAGTATACAGCCACATTAAGCAAGCCTAGTAGGCAACACATTCCAATGCTGATAAAATTCCTTGAAAGTAAAGGTGCTAACATGGTTCTGATATCAATACCTGAATTTGAGGGTTATGAAAAATGTTGCCTGTATATTGAACTCCATACCTAGATCAACAAATTGTTGAGATAGTACTAGGTAGGATCTTTCCTTGTTGATGAGAAGTCCAGATTAGTACGAAGGGATATCGTGTCTTGTTAGATCTAACTCACTGATGTTTCTGCAGAATGTCATCCAGGTAACCTGATGTTGCCACCATGGAACTGGTCTGGAAATTGCCATTACTTGATTCATCAGACAGGTGATGCCCCAGGAGCCAATGCTGAACTCCAATGGGAGTACCCTGAATTGGTATACGATGTTGTAGGCAAATCACAGGAATGTCCTGGAGTCTCCCTCATGAATCATGGATGGCTTTCAATATGCGCTGTAACAATAATACCCTCTTCATTGGGCAGAGTGTCAATATGATGGTTTTCAGAGGTTTGTGTCCATTAGGCGAGGCTGTGGTTGTGGGAGAGATAGAATTATGTCTCCTGAAGTCACTGCAAAAATACTGCATATTAACTACTAAGTGTCATCAGAGGCCATCTGATCCACACATGGAATGTGACTTTGTCATCCCCAAGGTGGCAATATCACTATCACCTGCTATGGTTTCCAAATGAAAAACTCGTGATTGCCAAAGACAGAACTGATGATGAACTGATGATGAGACAGAGTTGGAATGTATCTCTTCCATACTGCAAAAGTAACTAAAGGTGGATTCTTTGTCCCATCAAAAGATCCATAGATGCTGCAGCTCTGGTCCAGGTTGTTGTTGAAGTGGAAAGAGGACAAAACTCAGGGGGTCAAAAATGGAAATTCTTCCTCAATGAAAAAGCTCAGAAGACAGCATATTTCCATGCAATTTTATAGTGTAGAATAGAAGACAGCACTAGAGAACAAGCAACGTTTTCTTGGATGTATGAGGTGAGGGCAAGGCCCCCTTCAATGCTTGAAACTTAATCCATAATATTGATGTTTTGGCCTTTTGTGATACCAAGTATATGGCCTGGCCAGTCACAGTGGAAATAGGCCATCAGAATGGGGATGATATCATTATCATCAGCAGCTGGGATGGGCTGTCGAATGTTTGATCCATATAACCTGTCCATATGTCTGTTGAGTGAGAGGGGCACTTAGCTGCTTGTTATCTCTGTCCCTCACTGTTCTGCATTACAAATCAACTCGGACCTTCCAGGGGCAAGGTCAGCGCTTCATGGCTGAAGGGTAAGTTTATGTATCTCCCTTGTCTGCCAGAAATTTTTACACTGAGGTAAGGTCAGCATGGAGACCAGTGATGTATTCTTCTTGAGCTCTTTTTTTGCACTTTGCCCAATGTTCTAACCTGTATGACAAATACAGCAAAACATAAAACTATTGCAATGCACCTGTCTTTTAGAATGCAATGTCCGAGGAGAGGTAAATGTTGAAACACTGAAAACAGACAAGCTAATAAAGCAATTAAGCAGGTAAAATATAATAACACCACCTGTAAGGAGTAGAAGTATAAACATGTGAGTCTGTACATGTGATATTTGAATACAGTGTGGGGGCACAGATCTCTATCAAATCATGATTACCTGGGAAAACATGATAGCAGATAATCTCAATTACAATAGTAGCTGTAGGGAAGGTCAAAGATGACATGTACAGGTAGAATCATTGAAGCATGATGTTCCAAGGCTAAGGATGCTGTGATAAAGAAAACTCACCTGTATATACATATATAAGGAGTTTGTTATGGGCATAAAGATCTACACACATAAATATTGTAGCCTGAACCTATTATTTGAAGTCACATAAATTCCTCATGCGGGTGACTAAGTGCTCTTTAAATATGATGGAATGCTTATGTATATACACATGACTCAATTGTCACCTATAGAAACATCCAAAATGAGTCAATTACCTGTAAGAAAAAATCTCAATGACCACCTGTAACAATCAAAACTTTGAAGTTGGCACCCAGATATTCCAACATGATAAATTTGGCATAAAAGACTATTTTTACTCCAACATGCCAAACTTAGTATCAAAAACTACTTTTTCAAACTCCAATCTGCCAAATTTGGTATTAAAAACTATTTTTTTTATTCCAACATGCAACATTTGTTATCAACATTTATTTATAATCATAATCTTTGACCTTAAAGTAATGTCAGATGAATTTGTTCATTAGACTGCAAACTATGAAGCCTACTTAAAATTGAGTTATATGTACAAGTCAGTATTCAGAAACTTAGTCAACTACAACAATGCAACCAGCTTGACCACAAGATCAATTAGGTCTGGTTTTTACAAGAATGTTGACAAGTTAGCAGTAATTTAATTTAGAACAATTGACTTATATGTACTGCAAGTGTTTTAATGAAAACTCCATGTAAATGATTCCAATCATGCAAGGAGTTGTAATAACAACATGGTGTCATGCTGGAAGCCATATGATAACAGTGTTCTTGTGAAATGTCGTGTCCGTACAACCATCCATTACCAATTATGTCTGTCAAAGGCAGAAATTTCTGAAGTGTATCTGCATCATTTGAAAACAAGCACAACCATATCTGGAGGGAAACAATAGTTTCAAAAAAGCCATTCATATTAGAGAAGCTGTCAAATTCTGGTAGGTCACACTGATATCATTTTCATTCAGAACCAATAAAGAGTAAGTATATCAGATAATGAAATTGTCAATTGGACCATCCTTTGTATTAGACTACCTTGTTGGAAGTATAGACATCATAAGTATTTTACTAAAAACTTTGAGGCAGTATTATCATTTCTTAAGGAGAAATATATAATACAAGATTTTCCAGATGACCACTTGGTGGTTATATTGGTGTTTTGACAAGCACCTGTCATATCTCCAACTTTTTTCATTAGGACTATCCATTCAGATGAAGTAGCCATATAAATATTTTCACCATGGTCACCATGGCAACCAGATCTGATGTATACAGAAAAACACTTTCATTAGACCTAACTAGAGATCATAAAAAAACTTTCAATAAAATTCTATATCAATATGTCCATCCAGTTTGGAGGAGTTTTGTAGCAATTAAATTCTTTTCAAGATGGCCACCATGGCAGCCACATTTGGAAGTTAGGTCAGCATTAATATTTATCTGGAGCAACTAGAACTTCGGTTGAATGTATTTGTAAAGTTTCATGTCATTCTGCCTAGCAGTTAAGAGGATTCAAAATAATAAACTTATGCTAAGGAACAATGCAAAAAAAATCTTCTGGACCAGCAACACTAAAAAACTAAGTATACATGTATGTCTCAAACCTGAGCATATAACTCATTCAAAACTCTTTGTGTGCTTGATACTATTCTGGTACATCCATATGCATGATAATGGACTGGTACACCTTTTAATTCTGGATAATGTACTGGTACATCCTTTATTCTGAATACTGGACTAACACATCTTTTTGCTGGATACTGGACTGGTACATTATTGTGCTGTCGATAATGAGCTGTTTCATCCTGTGCACAAAATGTTCCTTTTCATCCAAAATGCTAATATTATCTGGCTCCAGAAAGGAATTAGTGATCCAAACACTATAAGAAAAGGCGAAATATTTCTTGATGGTGCTGTAAAATAATGAGAACTATTATAATCAATGCTTACCACAATCACTGCCAATGTCATGTCATTATTGCCAATGGGGACTGTGATATGAATGGTAGCGTTTATCAGAGGACTTGGCCCATTATTTATGAGGTGATATCTATGTAGCATGTAAAGGGTTCTATCACTCTTTGGGTCATTCTTGTACTCCACCTGTTCCGACATAGATTTGCTGCAAAAATACAGATAACAGGCATGTAGTTGGAGGCAAAGGTGCAAACAACAGGATGATGAATGAATGAAAAGTGGAGTGTGGAAAACTAACTGCATGGGAGCCATATATATATATATATATATATATATATATATATATATATATATATATATATAGAGGGCTGGTCCCTATTTTACTCTGTGATAACTTTGAAACTAAAGACAACAAGAGTCCCTCAAAGCAGCAACTACTAATGCCCTACTGGCCAAACAAAAATCTCTGCAAGTCACTTTTCTTCTTTTTAAGTTGCAGATTCTGAAACAACATCTGATATATCTGAAAAACGTCCAAATTTGGCAATACAAAATATTTTCTTACATTTGAGTTCAGATAATACCTGTATGAGCTGTAAAACATGACTTGTCATGATTTTGGAACTAGATACCATGAATATAAAATCAATGAACTTCTCTCAGACAAAATATAACCACACATAATAATTTAACTTTAACCTATGAATATCTCCATGTCAAAATATAACCACATAATGAGTTAACTTTAATCTACAGGTATCACAGATAATGCAAAATATAACAACATAAGTTAACTTTAATCTATAGGTATCTCAGACAGTGTCAAAATATAACCACAAAATAAGTTAATTTTATTCTATAAATATCTCAGACAATGTCAAAATATAACCACATAAGTTCACTTTAATCTATAATTATCTCAATGTCAAAATATAACTGCATAATAAGTTAACTTTACTCTAAAAGCATCTCAATGTCAAAATATAACCACATAATAAGTTAACTTTAATCTATAAGTATCTCAGACAATGTCAAAATATAATCACATAATCAGTTAACTTTAATCTATAAGTATCTCAATATCAAAATATAACCACATAAGTTAACTTTAATCTAAAAGTATCTCAATGTCAAAATATAACCACATAATAAGTTCACATCAATCTATAAGTATCTCAGACAATGTCAAAATATAACCACATAATCAGTTAACTTTAATCTATAAGTATCTCACACAATGTCAAAATATAACCACATAATAAGTTAACTTTAATCTACAAGTATTTCAGACAATGTCAAAATATAACCATATAATGAGTTAACTTCAATCTATAAGTATTAAGTTCTTGAAAAAAAGTTACTGATGAGGATAATATTCTTTGGATATATCCACAAATTGGGTTAAAAGATAACCTCTTCATACATGAAGGGTTAAAAGATAACAACCCCTTCCTACTTGTTTGTGTTTTTATGTTAACATGATGCACAAATAGAGATCACTGACCTAAAAATCAATATCAGAGTGCAGACTATCAGCATTGCATACTGGAATGTAACTAAATCAAAAGTCTTCTCTCATTTACTTTCTTTTGTTGTTGCTGTGGGGTTTAATGATATTTTTCAACACATGATAGGCCCATACATGGCGGCTAATATTAATGGTGGATGAAGAACCTGGGAAAACCCTTGGAAAGAAAGCAATTTTTTTAGTAAATTATGTTTCTCCGAGAATACTTACCCGATCACATTACTTTAGGGATATTAGCCTGCTACCTCGTGAATCCAGCCCTACCAAAAGACGAAAATTCGTCTTTCCTGTCTATGTCATATAGACAAAGGGCAATAACTCTTGCCCCTTACCTCCCCTTGCTACCCGCTAGGTGTCGCTTCTTTAGTTTTTAAGCTGAGCGGTATATCAAACACGAGGATGCTCGCATGGCGGGGTGGTTGGGAGGGTTTCTTAGTAATGTGATCGATAAGTATTCTCGGAGAAACATAATTTACTAAAAAAATTTGCTTTCTCCTTTGAATACGTTCCCCGATCACATTACTTAAGGAGAATAAGTAATAGGAGGAGGGAATGCGGAGCATCCGACCTCCACCCCGGGTATCCTCTAGGGAATGATGGCTGGATTCCCCATGTGAATGATAACCCGGTCTCCTAATTTTCAATCAGCAACACAGCCCAGGGTCACGTGATATGTGACCCCTTTATACGATTAAGAAGATAGTTATTGAAATCTTCTTACCTACGAAAATTTATCTGGCAAATCCAGCGAAGCTAATAGGCTGTGCTGATTGTTGCACATGGGTCTGGTGGGCGTCTGGGCTGCCAACACCGGACCTACTAGAATCAATGTTTGCCTCTGCGAGTACAAACTTGAAGATAAAACTGTAGAAGGTTGACTCTGCATGTCAGCCAACAGCTTCTATAAGGTGACTGATTTGCGAATCCTCAGAGTACGCAGAGCGTATAACCCACTTCAGCCATGAAGCAAGGGCTTGAATGGTGATATCTCATGTCCCAGCTATCACCAGAAGAAAGAGGTGCTTGTATGTGACCTGACTCACCTCTATGCATTGAAATGGTGCTAGAGTGCACAAACAGGATCTTACATGGCTGTTGATCCTGACTTATCTATAAAGAAAGCGAGCTAATGGCTGCATCAAGAGGACCATCAAACCCTCTGATCGGAACGGAAGAGAGTTCGGGTCACTAGAAAGGACATGTAACACGCTCACCCTGCATGCTGAAGCTAAGACTATCAAGAAACCCAATTTGTATGATAGTAGCTTTAACTAATCGTGGGTTAAAGACTCAATACTGTCTGAATTGAGTCATGTTAAACCTAGGACAGATTCCATTTGGAAACAGGGTGAGGGATATAAGTCGATTGAATTTTTAAAGTGTCTAAAAGATCTGACAAATCTTTGTCATGGCTGATAGCACATGTACCAAAATGGCGGAATGTGTATGATATCATGGAGCGGTAGCATTTGATAATAACTAGTGCCAGCTGTTTCTCCTCGAAAAGCCAGAGAAAAGTTGGCCAGTTGAGGGATTGTGACACTCAGAGGAACAATGTGAATGATATGGTACCAGTCGATGAAAACATGCCACTTGCCCTCGTAAACCTTCAGAGTAGAGGGCCCTCTTGCTCTCGATTTTCTCTCCGCAATCAAAGATTTAAAATGTTTGTCTTGCAAGGCTGTCTGGACAAGAGCCAAGCTTGAACATAAAGACGGTCCGGACAGGGGTGGAACACCCCTGGCCGCGGTTGCTTGCGAATACTTGTGCTGACTGTAATCTTCCTGTGGTAGATCTATCGCCTAGATTGAGTAGATCGAAGACCCAGGAGTTGTTCCATCTGAGAGGGGCAATCAGAACCATCTGACAGTTCTGACCCCTTAACTTCTGGATTAATTTCAGTACCAAGACCGTGGGAGGGTAGGAGAATGACCACAACCCTTCCCAGCTGATTGATCTAGCATCCACGACCCAAGCTTCTGGGTCTGGAACCTGTGAGATGAAAGGTGGACAACTTGCGATTCCACCTTGTTGCAAAAGATCAATCATCGGACGTCCCCAAAGTGTGTCAATTGGAAGAAAGTCCGATTGATGGAGTGACCATTCTGTGTGAATGACTAGATAGAGTGTCAGCCAAGACATTGAGTCTGCCAAGAATGTGTCGGAGTTGTACATTGAGGTGGAGATTGTCGAACCAATGTAGAAACTGCCAGCTCAGATTGCACAGGTCTGGTGATTGGTGTCCACATGTTTTGAGGCAAGGCACCACCACAAAGTTGTCTGACATAATGAGGGCAGTTTGTAATAAGAGTTGATCCTGCCCGAAATGAAAGGCGTTGATGAAGGCCGTTATTCCTGAAAGGTTGATGTGGAAAGGGCTCGCCCCTGGCACCCACGTGCCGCTGACAGTATCGAAGTCCGGCAACAGGTGGGCACCCCAACCGTAGGTACTAGTGGCGGAACATACCGTTATCCCCGCTTGGGGTATCTCCAGAGTAATCCCTGTGGACAGCCCACAGGGGTTGTGCCACTGACTCAAGAATGATCGTATCTCTGGCGTGAGCATGACTGTGGGATCGAAGGGACTTGAAAAGGGCGAAATTACGCTAGCAACGTCCTTTGTAAAGGGCGCATAAAAGGACGGCTGAGCGGAATCAAGTCTGCTGCCGCATTGAATAATCCGACGATCCGCAACTCTCTTGCTAAATGCGCATCCTGTTGGAAACGGACTCTACGAGTGCAATTATCTGGATGATCGCAAACTCGAGGAAGCCTTACCAGATTTAGATCGGGAGAAACTCCACACCCAGATGGACCAAAAATCCGGATTGGACAGAGATCAGACTTTATCCAGTTCACGAGAAAACCTATATGATGTAAAGTGATATAAGATCGTTTCTGCCTTTGAGCAGAGTAGAACTTTACAGATGTTTCTGGAGGATGTCGTCCAAATATACTGCCGACGCCATAGATGAAGTCGAGCGGAACAGGGTGATGATGTAATCCATAGCCTTGGTACTAACCCAAGGGCTTAAGTTGAGGCCAAAAGGTATGAATTGGAACTGATAAACCGAGTCCCGACAAGCACAACGGAGAAATGTCCGCTACTCGTGGGATAGGGACGTGAAATGTGCGTCAGTCATATCTAGACTGACAGCATACCCGTCAGATGGTTTGATCACGCCATCGCCACATTGACTTTCATGGTGGTTGAGGCTGCTCAGGTTGATGAATGGCCTCTGGATAAGAAACAGCCATGAATAAAACCTCAGCTATTGCAGGTTTATTAAGATATAAATATATATATACAAAGGCATCCTTCTCCCGGTCTGACGATACATCCATGAAGAGGGGAGAGGAGGACAGAGGAGGGGATGGATAAATGAAGTCCCAAGTCCCTCCGAAATGACCTGAATCACCCAAATGTTTTAAGGTAATAAATTGGTCCAGTGGTCCTGAAATTGCAGGTGGCGGCTGCCCACAGGTAGGCAGTCCGCTGGCGGTGGGCAGGGTATGTCAACGTCGAGAGTTAGGAGGCGTGAAGGCGGAGAAACTTTGGTTCTTGTCGCCTCTGTATGGTTGCCGTCTAGCTTGATTAGACTGTTGACTCCCAGCATTGGGTTGGGATCTATATTACACATTTGATTATAAGGATCCCTTTTCCCCGGTCCGCCCATCATCCCTCCGCTGTGTCAGGGGATGATTGTTTCGAAACGCCTGCGAACGTTGGGCGACGAGTTGGAGGGGCAGTTCCTGAGCTGCCTGCCTCCAAACTTTTTCAATTTTCCCCCAAAGTGTAAAGGTGTCCCAAACTGAGACATCCGTAAAATCTGAGTACGATGGGGCCTGCGTGACGTGGACCACCTACAGACGTCACGTCGTATCAGGTCGAAGTTGGCAGAAGCAGTCAATGCATTGGTCATAGAATGGTGAGCTGCCCTGTCAACAACTCTAGCAACCCAGGCCTTCACTTCATTACCGTGGTCATGGCTGGATTTGCCTAGGGAGTTGGAATAAAAAATGGCTAGTGAAGTCAAGTCTAACAATGAAGACGTATCGACTACGTTTTGGACTAGCTTTGACGTGATGGAGTTTTCGTACCAGCTACACTAGAACGTCGCTGGAAGTTAGGTTCCTGAATTTTTTTTTTCTTTTTTTTTTTTTTCTTTTTTTTTTTCCGACTGGCAAAGAAGCAGGAAGGACATCGTCTCTTCCTCCTCATTCAAGATCTACAGGTGCCTGAATTGTGTAGTCTTGAGTGGCAGTAGGAGGTTTTGGGCATTCTGAAGTTCCCAACAACCTATAAATCTTTTATTCTGCGGCCGTGGCGCTAAGCTCAGTCCGATCCATGACCTGATCTGTGGACGGCTGAAAGTGTTTCGTCACACTCACTGTGTGCTGAGTCGTGTTCTGGTTAACTCAAGCATCCATTCGCAGCGGAATTGTCATCATTTTTAATATAAATCTCCATAATGCTTGTGTAGTGTGGCCAGCACTGCGCGCCCATCTACCATTCGCTCAGAGGGAATGTTGGTTCTGGTACAGCTTGCATAGCTGTACAGCATACCAGGTAACCTAGATGACGCAATTCTGTCATAAATGACACTTTCACTAAATCTCCCTTGTGGAGAAGCCGTGAACATATGGACGGCCGGCACTAACGGCTGATTGAACTGGCGAATGGTCGGCATGAAAGTCCTGTTCTGGTAAAGCTGCCATATCTGGGTAGCGCATAGCAAGTGGCATAGATAACTCAATTCCGTCATCTCTGATAATGTCACTAATTCTCCCTTGTTTTAAAATCACACCGTCACGTATTTGACGTGACGGGAGGTGTACACCGGCAATACCGACTCATTTGTCTGGTA
Organism: Unio delphinus; assembly: GCA_029339505.1. NCBI lineage: Eukaryota > Metazoa > Mollusca > Bivalvia > Unionida > Unionidae > Unio > Unio delphinus. The sequence goes on along the minus strand of JAQISU010000041.1, from coordinate 6,190,456 downwards.
TATGGTCGGCCGGAATGTCGGCGAAGGTCCGGCTATGACTGGCACCTGCCTCTCGAATGGTCTGATTGGACGGAGATTCATCTATAACATCTCTCTCATGGTAGTGATATGTAACCAGTAGTACAGATTGACTGACGGGTACATCACTATAATCTCTGTAAATCCGATGTACAGCCGGTGCAGGTTGATGCCGGCTGGAAGACCGGTGCCATTTGGGCTGAACGGTCGTTGCCGGATGGACGGCCAGTGCAGGTTGATGCCGGCTGGAAGGTTGGCTGGACGACCGGTGCCATTTGGGCTGAACGGTCATTGCCGGATGGAAGGCCGGTGCCGGTTGATGCCGGCTGGAAGGTCGGCTGGACGACTGGTGCCATTTGGGCTGAACGGTCGTTGCCGGATGGACGGCCGGTGCCGGTTGATGCCGGCTGGAAGGTCGGCTGGACGACCAGTGCCATTTGGGCTGAACGGTCGTTGCCGGGTGGATGGCCGGTGCCTGTTGATGCAGGCTGGAAGGTCGGCTGGCCAGCCGGTGCCATTTGGGCTGAACGGCCGGTGCCTGTTGATGCAAGCTGGAAGGTCGGCTGGCCGTCCGGTGCCATTTGGGCTGGAAGGTCGGCTGGCCGTCCGGTGTCATTTGGACTGAACGGACGGTGCCGGATGTACGGCTAGTGCCGGTTGGTGCCTGCTGAAGTGCCGGCTGAACTGATGGTGTCGGCTGGACGGACGGCTGGACGGCCGGCGAAAGTGCATAATAAAATGGATCCAATTGATCCAGCATAGACTCCATGCGTCCGGACTTACAGGCCTGAAAGCCATGCACGGACCTGCGGTGAAATTTACACCCACTGGGCAGCCTAAACCATGTCAACATAATTTCCTCCATTTCCACATTGCCAACACTCATTTTGCCATTCATGCCTTCGTTGTCGACTTTGCTACTGAAACGACAAAAGAACAGAACAAAGCACAAATTAAAAAATTCAGCATATTATTAATTCGATAATACTATAACCGTTACTAACTGAGTAGTCAAATTATTCCGTGCCATGTTAACTCTTAATGACCACACTAGTTATCGCCGTGAGCGTGTTGCAATGGGTCGTTCAAGACGAAGTCTACTGAAACGAAAAAGATGATAAACAAAGCACATTTAGCAATTCAGCACACTATTAAGTCGCTATTACCATAACCGTAACTAACGGAGGAAGCGAAATGATTTAGTGTCGCATGAACTCGTGACTACAACACGAATTCCGCCATTAAATAGTCGCAACTGGTCGTTCAGAGACGAAGTCTACTGAAACGGAAAAGAAGATAAACAAAGCACAAATTAACAATTCAGCACGCTATTAAGTCGCTATTCCATAACCGTAACTAACGGAGGAAGCGAAATGATTCAGTGTCGCGTGAACTCGTGACTACAACACGAAGTCCGCCATTAAATAGTCGCAACTTGGTCGTTCAAAGACTTTTTTGAAGTCTACTGAAACGTCAAAGAAGATAAATAAAGCACAAATTATCAATGCAGCACGTTATTAGTCGCTAAAATCGTAAACGTTACATACGGAATAAGCGAAATTATTGAGTGCTACATGTATTACATGCTAGTACCGCCATAAGCGTGCTTTTTGACCACGTTGCAACCTGGTCCGAAGTCTAGAAAAGGTGACAAAGTCACTCAAATTGGAAAATATTGTAAAATAATGTATACAACCTGTAGAGGAATGATTATCCAACATAGTAATTCCAAATTTAACTTCGGATGGTCAGAATTTACACTAAGATGGCTTGGATTCATTGGAGGTCTAATTGTACATGTTTTCACGTACAGCGAAGCTAAAAAACTAAAGAAGCGACACCTAGCGGGTAGCAAGGGGAGGTAAGCGGCAAGAGTTATTGCCCTTTGTCTATATGACATAGACAGGAAAGACGAATTTTCGTCTTTTGGTAGGGCTGGATTCGCGAGGTAGCAGGCTAATATCCCTAAAGTAATGTGATCGGGGAACGTATTCAAAGGAGAAACACTGACCCACGAGAAGCTACTGGCAAGCTTTCTCACATACCCACATTGGCTGAATCTGAGACTCAAACACATGCTGAGGTGAGATGGCAGTGACCCATAATGGAGAGCACTTTAGACCCTTCGGCCACTCGGGTCACTGAAGCTCAAAAATGCAAGCAGTTACCTTTGACCTGACCACCCCTCCAAGGTCTGGATTTGAAAACTTCAGATATGTTAATAGTTGAATCTCTACCATATTCATTCTTAACCAAATGAATATTGCAAGAAGAGTTTCAGTTAAATCCGCTTGTCATCATTCATGCAACAAGGGTTAGTTATATTTCCACATTGGATACTATAGTGCCATGTTGGAGGTCAGATGAGCACCATTCTACAAGTTGCTATAGTGTTTTAGTGACATCAGAAAGTCAATATCACTATCCATTCAGAATTAGTAGCCACATAGTCTGGAGATCATGATAGCATTAACTTAAGACAGGAACAACTTTATTCGGCATGAGACCTGTCAGTTTTTAAATTGTAGGCAGGGTCATTCATTTGGAGAAGTAGCTATTACAAGATTTGTCAAATTTTGATAGGAATATTGTAACAAGATAACCGGGTGAGAATTTAAGATTCACAATGGAACACTTTTGACAACAATGTTTAACAATGAATGACTTGAATGAGCAATTAAATTATGAGTATGTGCGTGTATATTTCATCCAAATCTTGGCTTAATCAGCACAACACACAAATGTAAGAAAGAAAAATACAAATTACTCTACAAAATACAAACACAAGGGGTGAATGTTTAACATTGACTAAACAATTGAAAGATGGATCAAGTTTACTCAGCTAGCAAACAATGTAGAATTTTACTCATGTAGTAAAATGAATTTACTCATAGTGAAAATATACAAATGAAAAAGGAGAGATATACAACTTATCTCTCCAGTCCCGATATATACAATGGTTTTTCATTTGCATAATTTCACTATGAGTGAATTCATTTTACTACACAAATAGACATATGGATGAACAGACAAATCGATCAATAAATAAAAAAATTAACAAAATGCTTATCTACACCACTAGCCTAATAAGTAAGGTATATGTACACAACTAGCTGAATTAATAAGGCATATCTACACCACTAGCCTAATGGGCAAGGCATATCTACACCACAACCATCAAAAGTAAGGCATATCTTGTCAACTAGCCGAATGGGCAAGGCATATCTACACCACTACCATCATAAATAAGGCTTATCTACACCACTAGTATAATAAGTAATGCATACCTACACCTCTAGCATAACTAGTAAGGCATACCTACACCTCTAGCATAATAAGTAAGGCATATCTACACCACTAACCTAGTTACTAAGGCATATCTGGTCCACCTGCCTAATGGGCAAGGCATTCCTACACCTATAGCCTAATTAGTAATGCATACCTACACCTCTAGCCTAATAAGAAAAGCATATCTACACCACTACCATAATATGTAAGGCATATCTATACCACTAGCCTAATAGGCAAGGCTGCCTGAGGCATATGTACACCACTACTGTAATAAGTAAAGCATTTGTACAATACTACCCTAATACATAAGGCATAAATACATCATGAGTCCAATAAGTAAGCATATTTACACTACCATCCTCAAATGGCATAAATAAACTAAAAGCCTAAGACATAAGGCATACGTACATTACCAGCCTGAGACGTAAGGTATAACTACACTACCAGCCTAATAAGTAAGGCAAATGTATACTACCGGAATAATAAGTAAGGCATAAGTACACTACCTGACTAATAAGTAAGGCAAACATACACTACCAACATAATAAGTAAGGCATACATATACTACTAACCTAATAAGTAAGGCATAAATACACTTACAGCCTAATAAGTAAGGTATAAGTACACTATTGACCTAATAAACAAGGTGTAAGTACACTACCAGCCTAATACGTAAGGCATAAGTACACTACCAGCCTAATAAGTAAGGCATAAGTACACTACCAGCCTAATAAGTAAGGCATTAATTACACTAATAGCCTAAGACGTTAGGCATATGTACACTACCAGCCTAATAAGTAAGGCATAAGTAAGCCATATGTACACTACCAGCCTAATAAGGCTTAAGTACACTACTTGCCTAATAAGTAATACATAAATACACTACCTGCATAATATGTAAGGCATAAGTACATTACTAACCTAATATGTAAGGCACATGTACACTACCAAGCCTAATAAGAAAAGCATAAGTACACTACCAACCTAATAAGTAATGCATTTGTTCACTACTACCCTAATATGTAAGGCATATGTACACTACCATCCTAATTATTAAGGCATTTTTACACTACTACCCTAATAAGTAAGGCATATATACACTACCAGCCTAATAAGTAAGGCATAAATACACTACCAGCCTAATAAGTAAGGCATTTGTACACTACTACCCTAATATGTAAACCAATAGCCAAATAAGAGCACCAAGTTTCATCAAAATGAAAATGTATATGTGCCAACATACTGACAAATTACAGACATCATAATAGCTACATATAACCCACCCTACATTAGATACAAACGGGTTGCCATATATATTCACTTATAAGTTGAGTCCAACTGCAAATAACATTGATCTTGACATTCCATATCATAATCCACCTGCCAATCAATGTCTTTTTTTGATTCTTCTAATGATTACTCCTAACAAACTTCACAGACCCAGATCTGCTGGTGCATTTTGCAAGGACACACTTGGTTCTGTGCACCTTGCAGACTGTCTTATAAGAAAGTATAATATGGTAAAAATGGAAAGAAAAAAAACTAAATCAGTGTTTGTACGCCCTCAATACCCAAGACATTAAAAAATGTGAGAAAATGGAAAAAAATTTAACGGCATGCCAACCAAAATAGCATCTTTCCAATGCTAGTGTTTTTTTTGCTTCGTTATGGTAGTCATTGAGTTTTTGTCAAAAAGGTCAATGTTGAAATAAGTTGAAAACTGTTGAAAAAGTTTCAAAATAAATTCAGTCACCAGACTGTAATCAGGTTTATATCTGCTAAAAGTATATAAATATCCAATTTCAAAATAAGTCACAGTCACCAGACTGTAATCAGGTTTATATCTGCTAAAAGTATATAAATATCTAATTTCAAAATAAAGTCACAGTCACCAGGCTGTAATCAGGTTTAGATCTGCTAAAAGTATATAAATATCCAATTTCAAAATAAAGTCACAGTCAGAAATCAAATATAATGGTTCATTGTAAGTGTGAGGGATGAAGAGATGATTGTTTGTGTGCATGTGTGATTTCAAATTTTTAGATAGCTTTTTAAAAAAAAATCATTCATATAGCTATGATGTCTGCAGTGTGGCAGTGTATTGTGATGTCTAGCACTGGGGCATCATGCCAGACACGTTGCATGATGTCCCACCTAGTCACATCATATTACACCAGGCCAACCATTCCTAACACTAACCTCTTAATGCTTAGCAACTAGCAAGGCACCTGTTTGTACCATTTTTATAAATTCTTTGCAATGACTTGGCCAAGTTTTGAACCAGTGATCTGAGGCAGATGCTCTAAAAACTTAGACCACCAGAGCAGTTGGATAGACAGGAAGGCAGCTTGGCAGGTGGGAGGGTGGGAAAACATCACAAAACTATCATCTCCATTGGGAAAGAGGGGAAATGGGGAGGTGGAATATATTACTCTTAAATGCAACATTGTCAGTCGAACAAAAATTGTGTCATTATTAAAACTACTGGCACTACACTACTGTATCATGACATCAAATTATTTTTAACATTTTGACTGCTTTCAGATTTAATGATCAATCCAAATGTACAGATTGTATATATTTGTAAAATTCCACCATCACTATAGACTGATAAAGACTTTCTAAAACATCCCACTAGTATTAACCAATATACCTCAAAGTATTAGGAAATGCTGTTATGAGAATCCTGTCATTTATAAATTCAAATAAATAAAATTACACTTCACATTATATTACATGTACACGTACATGCCTAGTAACGAAACTCTGCTATCACTTTGGTCAGTCAAGATACGGCATCAACATTCCATGGAATAGTCTTGCATGTTTTTTATTTGTTTCAGGACATTTTGTACATTAGTACAAGATTCACTTAGTGATGGCTTATACTCCCAGTCCCCCACACTCATAGATACACATAACAACAGCTATATCACACTGATAGATACACATAGCAACAGCTGTATCACACTGATTGATACACATAGCAACAGATATACCCCACTGATAGATACACATACCAACAGTTTTACACAGTGATAGACACACATAGCAACAGCTATATCACACTTATAGATACATATAACAACAGCTATATCCCACTGATAGATTTACACAACAACAGCTATATCCCACTGTCTTACATATTGGTGGGAATTTTAAAAATTTTAAACACAATGAACCCAAAAGTTGATAGTGCACATATGTCATCTGGAGGAGTAGTGTGTGGAGGAGTAGTGTGGGTTAGTCAACAGTACACATGTGCCATATGAATAAGTAAAGTGGGTGAGTTCAAGTCAACAGTACACATGTGCCATCTGGAGGAGCAGTTTCAGTGAGGTAAAGTCAAGATTACACATGTGCCATCTGAAGGAGTAGTTTCAGTGAGTTAAAGTCAACAGTACACATGTGCCATCTGGAGCAACAGAGTGAGCAAGAATTATTATCATTAAACCTAAGACAATTATATATAAAACTTACGATACAACAAACATACCAGCAGGATGTTCTTTCGTTTAACTTACTTCTCAATAATTTCCACAGCTGCCTCTAGTTTGACAGGTATAGTAATGTTGAAGATGTCGTTGGTCTGATTGACATCTGCATTTGCCTGGTTGGCTTGTGCAAATATTGTAATCTCTTTTGGCATCTGAGCTATATCTTGTACACTTGGCAGCAGCCACTTTTCCGAAACATCATACTTGAAAACAATTTGAATGTACTGCTTCGCATCCAACTTGCCATTGGCTGTGCACGTCACATTTGAATGTGTCAAACCTGGTGCTTGATTACCCTGACACAATGCTCCTATAACACCACGCTTTGAGCTGCAATAGTAAACAACACATCATTATTTCAATTTTGTTTAAAAAAATTTACTTTGATAATTTTGTTTTTAACTTTATATGTTGTATACAGTATTCTCCTATCATAAGTCCAAGGTGCTCATCCAGTAAAATTATTGAAAATAAGGACTGAACAACTTGCTTTAGATCTTAATGAAAATTCATCGAAAAGTTGTAAGAGTGGTGGATATACCTATCTTCAAGCAGTGACTTATCTGAGAAATACAGTAATCTGACTCATAGATAGCATCAACATTCAGATAGTCCTCAGACTGATAGATAGCATCAACCTTCAGATAGTCCTCAACATACATTCAGATCATACTACAGACTGATAAATCCAATCAAGATGCAGACAATACTAAAGACTGATAGATACCATGAAGATTCAGACAATACTAAAGAATGATAAATCCGCTCAAGACAGAGACAATACTAAAGATTGACAAATCCAATCAACATTCAGACAAAACTAAAGACTGATAAACCCACTACACATAAAGACAATAACAAAGATTGATAAATCCAATCAAGATTCAGACAATGCTAAAGACTCAAGATTCACTCAAGATTCAGACAATGCTAAAGACTGATGGATTACATCAAGATTCACACAATACTAAAGACTGATAAATCCAATCAACATTCAGACAAAACTAAAGACTCATAAATCCACTCCACATAAAGACAATACTAAAGATTGATAAATCCAATCAAGAACAGACTGATAATTTAAAAAAGATTCAATTCAGAACAATACCAATGACTGATAGATTACATCAAGATTCAGACAATACTAAAGAATTGTATATCCAAGCAAGATTCAGAAAAAAATAGAGATTGATAGATTACATCAAGATTCAAACAATGCTAAAGAATGATACATCCACTCAAGATTCAGACAATACTAAAGACTGATAAATACAATCAAGATTCAGACAATTCTAATGACTGATAAATCCAATAAAAATTCAGACAATACTAAAGATTGATAGATCACATCAAGATTCAGACAATACTAAAAACTGATAGATCCAATCAAGATTCATACAATACTAAACACTGATCAATCCAGTCAAGATACCAATACATGTTCTAAAAGACTGCTATATATCCAACCAAAATTCAGACAATACTTTAGATAGATAGATTACATCAAGATTCAGACAATACTAAAGACTGATAAATTACATCAAGATTCAGACAATAATAAAGACTATATATCCAACCAACATTCAGACAAAACTAAAGACTGATAAATCCAATCAAGATTCAGACATTACAAAAGACTGATAGATACCATCAAGAGTCAGACAATACAAAAGACTGATAGATACCATCAAGATTCAGACAATACTAAAGACTGATAGATACCATCAAGAGTCAGACAATACTAAAGACTGATAGATACCATCAAGATTCAGACAATACTAAAGACTGATAGATACCATCAAGATTCAGACAAAACTAAAGACTAATAGATACCATCAAGATTCAGACAATACTAAAGACTGATAGATACCATCAAGATTCAGACAATACAAAACATTGATAGATTACATCAAGATTCAGATAATACTAAAGACTGATAGATTACATCAAGATTCAGACAAATCTAAAGACTGATAAATACCATCAAGAATCAGAAAATACAAAAGATTGATAGATTACATTAAGATTCAGATATAAAAATGACACAAACAGACTGCACATACAGATTAACTTCTGTATTGGTGAATATATCAAACTACTGATAACACATGTATACAACCCTTCATTCAAAGGTATGCCTCAGTCCTGAAATGAAGATATACCTTGTCTATGAACTGGAACAACCAAAAACTTAAACTGAAAATTTGGGACCTGTATAAAAACACATCAAGTTCTGTTGGTTTACTTTATCGATAATAGTTTGGGGAAATACTCACTCTGTGGACTTTAATGGTGCCTGTACTTGAACCACCAAGTCAACCCTAAATGCAGAGTCAAGTCTGTTTGTAACATTTGCGGTTAATTCTAATTCCCGAGCATCCCCAACAACCAGAGTAGTGTTTTCATCTACAAGAGTCCAGTCGCTGGATTGCAAGCATCTGACATCCACTGCCAATTCCAGGTCAGACAGACATGATGACTTGTTCTCACATTTTATGTCAAAATTGGCCTGCAAACACACACACATATACATTGTATATATATATATATATATATATATATATATATATATATATATATACACACACACACACATATATATTATAAAGCTGAACATCTAAGTACAAAAAACATGATCAGCACAGTCAATAAATATAAAATCTGTATCCAATGTCACTACGAATTTGTGATGTGGTGTACACCAAATTGAATGTAATTGTCAAATTCGTTCATGTAATTCACCTAGAAATTAAAAAAAAATAATAGTACAGTTGTCCCCCTCTTGAACGGCCCCCATGACCAGTGGTCACCCGCTTCTTACGGCCAGAATCCCTTGGCACCGACGAGGGTGTATTCAAAAGTACCCCTCAAGAACAGCTACCCCTCTAACGCGACCAGCGGCCAGCATTTTAGTACAAAAAAATGTAAAATGTTCCCCTCATGAATGGCCACTTTTGTTTCTTCAAATGTATCCAGAACCAATAATTAATTCAAATCTTGACATAAGGTAAGAAATTTTGATTATCTCTATCATAGATACATGTCTCTTAGTGTCAAGTTTCCATTAAAATTATCAACTAAAGATTTATAGTATATCATTATCTATAAAAGTCGATGTTTACAGAAAATGGGCTCAATAATGTTATAATAGAGTTTGGGGTTTAACACCTATGTCTAGTTCTTCTCTTTGATGATTATAACCAGATGTAATTGTTACAATCATAACATGGCCAGCATCGGCTAAAAATAGATTTTGTACAATGGCACACACAAAGAACCTTGAAGAAGAAAAAAACAGGGTACCAGAAAAAGACCGGAAAAATCATGTGACAACACATTATTATGGCTTCCTTTATGGAGACTATATTTCGTATACTTGACACAAGTTTTGTCTGCATAATTAAATCGCATACAGTCAGCAACAACCGAATAAATCATTACCAAACATTAAAATGTCATCACATTAACAGATACATTATTTTAGAAAAAAGTCGGTTATTCTACTCGAAGACATTGAAGGGGGGGGAACTTGCCAAACAATTTTATGTAGAAAAGACTCGGAAAAAAAAGTTTATGTTGAAATAATTTGAATAAACAAAGTCATAACCGATAAGAAGGTTCTTCAGCAGCAGTTTGAAAATGGGGCAAATGGAAAAATAATTATGTATATACCAAGATATAAATGACGTTTTTGAATCCATTTGCAATGTGCATGTTAACAATACTCGCTCGCAATTACCACTTACGGCAAAAAAGAAAAAATAGTAACGTATATTCAGTTGAAATAAATTTATTATTATAACAAAAACAACCTTTTAATGATTAATGTTACATTTAGACAAAGATATTTAATGTTTTGAAGTATGTAGCTTTCTTACTACATATATTACATATACTTCTCATAATACATTTAGCCCCCCTCAGGACAGGCCACTGTCATAAAAGGCCCGGTGTAAAAGGGGTGGCCATATAAGAGGGGGACTACTATATAATCACATTCCAACAATAAAACATTTACAAATGTTGAAAGAAAAGTTCTCAGGAGAAAGTCATATTACATGACAAGTTTTGGGTTGAAAACTCTTGCATTGAATTTCACAATCAATATATTCATAATTTTCTCAAATGCATGAATTATTTTTCTGTTACAGTCTTCAAGGCCTTCCGTTTGATTTAACATTGTAGGGTTGGATGCTGAAGTAAATAGGGGGACCTCCAACAATGTAATACAGACTTTCTTTAAAAGTAGCCAGGTGTAAAGTAAATGTAGTGGGGTAAATCAGCTGCTCCCAGCTGATAAGGAAAGCCCTGCAGTCTTGTGTTTATTTTAATATTTTGTGAAATAAAAACATTAAACATTTGTTATCAGATGTTCAAAAATCGGTAATTTGCATATGACTAATAAGTTAAGACAACACTGAATTCAATTTGCTTATGCCTGAACACATCTTCAAACAAAATGTTTTCTTAAATTTCAAATGGCATAACCACTGATTATAATAACTCAATGTTTCTAACAAAGAAATTATCTGTTGTAACTTACTTCTACTATTTTTGTAGACTGTACTTCTGGTTTAAGAACTGGATCCAACACAGAAAAGTCACTGGCTGGTTGTAGTAATGTAAACTTTATAGCAAACCTTACCGGCGTCCAGAGATCATTTGGGACATATGCATCTCCATTTTTCTGCAGAAAAAAATGATTACATTGAACAAAATTGTTTCATGAGAACATTCAACTGAGAAATTAATGGTATCAATTATAATCACTTATAAAGGGGACCATATAGCTGAGGGCAGTGACCCTGGGCAGGTGAGAATTTGGTTGAATTATGAAATGGGAATTGAATTAGAATCACAAACTAGAACGGAAGATTCATTCCAGACTTCAGAATGAAGGAGAATTTGAAGTTTTCTCTCTCTATTTGAACAGTTACGGTAGTTAATTCTGCAAAGAATTGTGAAGATTTCTTTTGTAATGGTCATAAAGATGCCAACAGGTACCCACATATTGAATATAAACCAGGCAATAAAATGGAAAACTGGGTGCCCCTTAAAAAAGTTTCCAGGTTAACATCAAGACTTCAAATGATTACATTTCAAGGTTCATTTTCTTTGCGCATTTATTCATTGCCACAGGGCTTTTATCATTGTTTACAATTTACTAGTCATACATGTACAATATAATAATACAAGGGAAGAAACTACTTTCCTTTCTCACATGACCTATTTAAGAATCAATGCTGATATTTCAAGCTAGATTTCACGTAGTGCAATAAATTTGTTATTGATGCTTAGCTCAGGCATTCAACTTAGTGTGCCTGTCCTAAGTTTGTCTAACTATCATACCTTTAAGGAATGCCAGACCAATTTTTCTACACTACAGCTCAGCATTGCCGTGATTGTGACAGCCTAATGTGCAAGTGTAACTCTGTGAATGCAATACTGCCCTCTCATTGGAAAATGGAAAATGATGTACTAAACCTATTTACAACTTATTTTTGTATTATTATATAGTACATATATGACTGATCATTAAATTGGAAAAAAGACCTAATTAGTTCTTTTGTGTCTCTACTATTTTACTAACTACGACACTGATTATTTAATAATAAGCTGATTTGTGATAAAATATTTATCTGCAGATCCAGATAAGTAGAAAGAATATCATATTTACCGTATGTTTTCGGACACGATATGTTTTTGGCCATCATTTTCTTGGGAGGAAATATATTTAAATGCCTTGTAAGTTTTCAAACGTCGCTCAAATCAAATTGTGTTACAATTGATATTTTCAGACACAACCAACGAGATCGGCTGCGTCGTGTTAATGTAAAATTCACAGTGTGTTTGTCGTTAGTTTAACTGATACAAAGTTTGCTTCATTTGGTCATTTTCATCTGATAATTGTAATGCATTCGTAGCATCTCTGATGTATTCCATCCAGTTGCAGCAGAGGTAGCTCTAGACAGGTTTATTGATGCTCACATCAAAAGAATGGAACTTGGACATGCAGCCTCCTGGTATTGTTGCTGGCGCAACATTTCCACGCCGCAACTGTTTCTTTACATCATCAGTGATGTGAGTCCAGAACGAGTCCATAGCTAATAGTGATCGTTCTTTTCATGTGAATTGGAAACAATTTCTTCAATCCATTGCTGCATTAGTGTTTCGTCCATCCATGCTTTCACTTGAACTGTGATACTCTTTTGGTACCTTCAGAACTAGATCTCTTTCCCTTGAAAATAATCATTGGGGGAAATACGTTACCAGAACCCGTAACGGCTAAAATGATAGTAAAGTGTCTCTTCTCAACTCCTGTTGTATGAATCCAAATGTTTTTTGTTCTTCTTAAGTCCATCATTTTCCTGGGCACAAGATCAAAGTATATTGGTGTTTCGTCCATGTTAATAATAAATTTATCATCAAACAACAGTGCCTCCTGGCTTGTTGCATAATGTATAATAAACTTATAGATCAAAATTATTACATTACTAACAATATAATGTTTCGCAATGATAGTGGTGGGTATTTTATTTAAACTTTTTATTTTAATAGCTTCATTCACCTAACAAAAATATGATTGGTTGTCAGTGCAGACATTGTTACACACAAAAGCACTTCAAACAGGTGTGAGTTATGGCTTTAATTAGAAACCATGACCCTGCTTAATATAAATAAACAATGCATCAGAGAGTCTGTATGGATTAGTAAAATTCATTGACATTGTGCAACAAAACAAACCCCTTATCCCTGAGGCATTATATACTAAAGTTAAAACATAATTATTGTTCATCATGTAATAAACCTCTTTGTAGATTATAAATATTGATTGTGGGTGCTAAATGATCCGTACATTGTGTGCTCTTTGAATGAAATCCAGATGGCTGCCTATTATTTCCGTCAAAGTAATCCCACAAGTTATACTACTAACAATTATCACCTATAAACCTTGAAATCATCAACATGCATCAAAGCAATCTTTGAGCAGTTCATTGTTTCTAGTCAGCTTGCTCTGCTCATTTTACAGCTGGCTATGTGGGGGAAAAACAAGAGAGAACCACAACAAATAGATCACTTATTTGTAAAAAAAAAAAACAAAAAAAAAACTACCAACATATTAATTTCGTCAACTCAAATATTGCAACTTCGCTTGTTTTTTGTTATTCACTTCCTATGCGTGCATACAACACTCACCCCATATGGAGCTTCTCACCCTTGGTCTAAGATTAGCCATCACATATATACTCTCGATACTAAAACATTTCTGTCATAACTCGATACTAAAACATTTCTGTCATAACTATCTTAAGAATAATAATTCCAAAATTATTTTATTAGTTTGTATTATTATCTTAATCATACCGAAATAAAGCTTCCGTGCATTTGTAATATAGATTTTAATGATCACCGACTAGCAGAGGGTTAAACTGGATTGCAAGATTACTAATATGGTGGTTCTTTTGGAATATACGCACACAATTGTTGCTCAAATACATGTATAGCAGTGTTTTCTGATGGATGGACATTTATCAAAGAGACAGAATAGGCAAGTAATGCCTGTTTTTCCTTCATTATCCTTTCCGTGGTGTTAGACAAAATATTTGTTTAACTTCAAGGGAACCCATCATGTGAGCTAACGGTAATTCCGTTACGGTGGATGGTTGGGTGGAACATCAATTTATCTTCACCTGTATGTTTTCAGACATATATTTAAAAATTTATTATATATTTGGACAACAAAAAAAGGAAATATTTGTTGCCATCCGATAACATATGGTAGTAGAAAATTTTGCATAGTACAAAATATTATGTGACATAGTGATTGTAACTTATTCTGCATAGTACAAAATATTATGTAATATAGTGATTGTAACTTATTTCGCATAGTACAAAATATTATGTAACATAGTGATTGTAACTTAGTACAAAATATTATGTAACATAGTGATTGTAACCTATTCTGCATAGTACAAAATATTATGTAAGAGTGATTGTAACTTATTCTGCATAGTACAAAATATTATGTAACGAAGTGATTGTAACTTATTCTGCATAATAAAAAAATTATGTAACATAGTTATTCTGCATAATACAAAATATTCTGTAACATAGTGATTGTAACTTATTCTGCATAGTACAAAATATCATGTAACAGTGATTGTAACATATCCTGCATAGTACAAAATATTATGTAACAGTGATTGTAACATATCCTGCATAGTACAAAATATCATGTAACAGTGATTGTAACATATCCTGCATAGTACAAAATATTATGTAATATAGTGATTGTAAATTATTCTGAACAAAATCTGAGACATTTTAGATATTCACTGATGACAAAAATATTGCTTTATTTAATGAAGGGGAAAGGAGACCATAAAAAGACGAGATTTTCCCAAAATCATTCACTGTGCAAATTGTCAGACAAAAACTTCTTTTAATACTAGCTAGCACAAATGTGCTTTGGCAACTGACTCATCCCTTTATGTATACAACATAACATCATGCATTCCTAACACCACTTTAAATAATGACAGTGAATTATAAAGATAAAGTAGGAACATCTCTTCAATAATAAAATTCATTCATTGACAACTCAAGCAAAACTGTTTAGCGCTACCTAAAATGAATTTATATGTATGACTGAAGAACGTGGCAGACAGACATAAATAAACACGGATTAAACCAAGATGTTCCTCATACAATACAGTGCCTGGGATTGGTAAAAGTGTTAAACTTACCTCGACTACAATTGTGGAATTTCTGCATTCTCCTCGTAGTAAATCAATAGATCTCAATAACGTAATATTCTTTCTTCCAGCATTACTGTCATTCTGAAACTTTACTCGCACTGGATCATTCTTATCTTTTGCAAGCATGTCCAACTCAACATCATACTGCAAAGCTATTCAAAAAGTAAAAACTTAATAGATCACATTGAGAATTCCCTGTATAGTGGTTCTTGTCTTTATCAATCCAGATATCAATCCAGTAATCTCTCCTATCAACAAATAAATGAACTATACACTATAATTTTGAGAAGTGATTTCCAAAAACAATTAACAAATTTGTTACAAACACAGTGAACGATTACAATGGCCTTCTTATAATCAGATAAAAATTAACAAGCTTGTTACAAAAACAGTAAATGATTACTATGAACTTGTTATAATCAAAGATAACAAATAACATACACTTGTTACAACCATAGACAAATTATACAGAAATTCAATATCAAATCATTAGACAGTAGTTCCTTTATGATATTAGAAAATTATTTTCATTGAAGAAACAAATCTCTCACACACACGCGGTTCATTTTAATCTCCACCCTATAGCATAACAAACTTCTTGCCATAGTTCCATAGGGTACATACAAAACAAAGAACAATTATATTTGGAAGCAGAATTTAAATGATCGCATTTAAAATGTACAGAAGTGAAAATGACAATTTCAGAAAAACACACTCTTGCCAAAGTAGCATATATGAAGGAAAATATGTAGAGTCATATCCAAAATAAATTCTAGAGGTTAGTGTATTATAAGAAATTTAAATCTCTGTAAGTAAGGCTTTCAACAGGGACACTTGAACCTTGTATATTCATTGTTAAAATACTATATAATTTGATTTAGTTGTCATCAAGTCAGATTATTGCTAATTTCTTATCTTTTTAAAAATGTACCCAGAAAAAAAATAGTTTTGCTCAAAGAAAATTGGTTACCTTTGATGCACCAACTGTTCTGTATATATACTGAGCAAATGAAAACAATTCAATCTCAATTAATGTTCTATAATTATTTAGATGTTGCCACCACAATAAGTAAGCGGCATTTATTTGGTCCTTTAGCAGTGAGCTGAATAAAACATACACCCTTTATTTAAAAAAATGACTACAATCTTCAATATGAACAAAAGAACCTTTCATTAAAGGAAGTAAGCACCAAACTTAAATAAAACCAATGGAATCTGAAGGATTGTTGCATTTTCCAAAATGATTGAAACACATTTATTATAGGATAAAAGTTTTAATTTTGCAGGAAAAACATTGATGCTTATAATTGTTACAAACTGCAGCATAAAATGCAAATTTCCAATCTTTTTTAATCAGATATATTTGGCTCCCAAGTTAATTGTAAACAGATTAGTTTTTCTTCATTTTAATCAAAAGCACATATTTTTGTGCCTGTTCTTATAGCACCACCCCAGCTTCACCATTTTTTGGTACATGCATCATTACTTTTGCTTGTTTGATTAGGATTTTTAACCTACCTTTAAAATTTTATATGTAATATCGCTACGATGTCTGCAGTGAGGCAATTTATAGTGTCGTCTAGCACTAAGGCATCATGCCGCATTCATGTAGTATGATGACTCACCCAGTCACATTATCCTGACACCAGGCCGACCAGGTCTAACACCAACCTCTTAATGCTGAGTGCGAAGCAAGGCAGCTGTTAGTACCATTTTTGTTTAGTCTTTGGAATGACTCAACCAGGGATCGAACCCACGACCTCTCGCTTCCATGGCAGACACTCCAACCACTAGGCCACCGGAGTGGTTCACATGCATCATTATCTTCACCTAACTGACTTGGGTTGGTTATAACACAGTTTAGTCAATAACAGTCTGGTTCTATGGAATGCAACCACTGTGTTAACATGGGGTCACACTGTATTAAGCATTTTCTATAGGTCTTAGGAACTTGCACATTAACATAAATTAAAAGTACATCCTGATTTTATTTGTGAAGTCACACAAGCTACCTGTGCAAGTAACTAAGTACAAATAAATATGTAAAGATGACAACATGTGATAAAATTGTGAAGGCAGAACTTTGTCGACATACAATGACAGAAAAATTGGAAATATAGATGAAGTATACTTTTTTTTGTAAAGTGAGAACTCCTCTAATTTGTATCAACATTGATTCTAATTTTTGTGAAGTCTCTTGTGATGTGTGTGCTTCTTGGGATGAGCAAAATTAATTACTAGGATATTCATAGGTTTTGCTAACACTCTCTTTATAAAGTAAGAACAATCTACCAAACCACCACCTAGGTGGGCAGATAACTTTTAGTAAGCTCTTTGTAGCTTGAAGTTTTATCTAGAGGGCTGGATTTGTGAGGTATTGGTAGTTCTCCCAAGGTATTAAAATTTTGTAATGTATTTAAAGAAGAAAAGTCTGGTTCTTAACTACACTGCCAAGAATAATCAACTTTAAAATATAGCTACATACACACAGACTTATTAAAAACAGATCAACACTGTCATTAAAAACAGATCAACACTGTCCTATGTCAAGATCTTAAAGCGGAAAGCTTATGAGTGACATTATTACCATAATCAATAATTTTTATTAGCCAATCAGATGAAATCTTATATCTTGAAGTTTTGGAGACTTAGTAATATAATAGTAAAATAATATCAATATGTACTGAATAATTTGATTAACTTTCAGATTTCTGAAAGCTGCATTTCCATTAGCTAATTCTAAGGTCACCAGAACATGACCCCTAAGTGGTTGCTGTCAGATCTTCACTACAACAGAGGAGATCTGATTTTAATCAGATATCATACATACATTGCCAGCAACAATCAGCTCTAGGATATAGCTGTAAATATACACTAAAAGAAACAATTAACTATGCAATAAAGCTACACACATAATCAATTCACCTCAACAAATAGAATCATAAAGAAAAATCTTACTTAGTTCCTCTGCTACTCCAACAGGTGCAGGCTTCTCAACCATGTAGCTAAAGCAAACCATAAGACGCAGGCATGGTGCATCTCCACAGGCTGATCCTGGTGTACCATTTAAGGGAATTATGCTTGGAAACAGTCGGATGTCCATGGTTACGTTTACAATAGGACGTGTTCTCAAAACTATTGCAACATCATTTTTGTATGCTCCAACGGCCAAATCTAGATATGATGAACAAAATAATTGAGAAAACACATGTGGCTATAAATTAGTTGCAACTTTCAAACATCCCACCCACAGACTTCTACAGTAATTTATCTTGTTTGAAATGCTCATAATTCAATAGATGTAAACAAAACTGTACATTATTTTCCCTACTACATGGAAATGTTAAAGTGCATTAAAACTAGACAGAGAAGCAACTGAAAATAACAAAGTCCACACCAACCAATGGTTTTATGTTTGAAAAGGTGATCACTATGTATGACTAAGGTAATTACCATATAATGAATTGAAAATGAGCTGATACATTATTTCATTATTGTAGCATCTTTATCTTGCAACATTTATAAATTTTGTATGAAATAAAGATGATAATAATTGATCAATACAATGAAATAAAAATGTTCCAACCTTTTCATAATTAACAATAAACAAGCAATGGCTATTGGTGATACTACTTTTTGAAATTTTATTTTATTGAATTCATGAGGACTATTACTTTATTAACTACTTCATCAGGTCTATTGACTTTATAAGTACTTCATCTGGACTATTACTTTATTAAATACATCTTAAGGACTATTGCCCTAATAATTACTTCATCTGGACTATTACTTTATTAACTGCTTCATCAGGACTATTGACTTGATAATTACTTCATCTGGACTATTACTTTATTAACTGCCTCATCAGGTCTATTGACTTTATAAGTACTTCATCTGGACTATTACTTTATTAAATACATCTTAAGGACTATTGCCCTAATAATTACTTCATCTGGACTATTACTTTATTAACTGCTTCATCAGGACTATTGACTTAATAATTACTTCATCTGGACTATTATTTTATTAACTGCCTCATCAGGTCTATTGACTTAATAATTACTTCATCTGGACTATTACTTTATTAACTGCTTCATCAAGACTATTGACTTAATAATTACTTCATCTGGACTATTACTTTATTAACTGCATCATCAGGAATATTGACTTAATTACTTCATCTGGACTATTACTTTATTAACTGCTTCATCAAGACTATTGACTTAATAATTACTTCATCTGGACTATTACTTTATTAACTGCATCATCAGGAATATTGACTTAATTACTTCATCTGGACTATTACTTTATTAACTGCATCATCAGGAATATTGACTTAATAATTACTTCATCTGGACTATTACTTTATTAACTGCATCATCAGGAATATTCACTTAATAATTACTTCATCTGGACTATTACTTTATTAACTGCTTCATCAAGACTATTGACTTGATAATTACTTTAACTAGACTACTGAATGTTTGGAACGTAAAGTAACGGTGTGAGGACATAATAAAATGTGTAAAATTTTAACACTCTTAATAATTTGTATGTTATTTTCCTAAAATGAGACACATGTTTAAATGTACTGATGTATGAGTGTGAGGTCATAATAAAATTTGAACACTCTTAATATTTTGTATGTCATTTTATACTAAAATGGAATGAATGTATGGATGTTCTGAAGTATGAGTGTGAGGATGTAAAGTTGGACAACAGCTTCTGCATTTACAATTCTGGCATAAAATGGCATATATTGAAATAGGTCTCAATTATTTGCAAGACAAGTACATGATATGCCTGTTTTCATGTAAAATTTGACATAACAAAACTATGTACATATATTTTTAAGAACAAAATGCATTTTTTCATGACAATGTCCTTACAGATTAACTTAATTCAACAACAGTATAGTTTCAAAATAAAAGACAGCTGACTGAAAGCTAAAATTCACCTGTAAATCCATTTTTATCCACATCATATTCACCATTAATGTGCCAACCAAACGTCTGAATATTTGATCCAGGTATATTGGATCCAATGACACGACCTGTAATCAAATAATGATGCACTTCATTAATATTATGATGGATATTTACAATGGTGATAGAAAGAAGTGTAGACTTAGAAAGATAATGAGAAAAGTGAGGAAATAAAAGTGACTTTCATTACAAAGAGGATGATAATGAGAAAAATGAGGAAACATATAGCTTATATTATGTTAGCTCATACATAGATTTACACTAATGCCATCTTGATAACTCATAATAAAAATGTATTCACACCAATCACATCTGAATAACTCATAATATAAATGTATTCACACCAATGTCATCTTAATAACTCATAATATACATGGATTCACATCTATGCCATCTTGATAACTCAAAATATACATGGATTCACACCAACGACATCTTGATAATTCATATATGGATTCACATCAATATAATAATAATAATAATAATAATAATGAGGACTTTGTATAGCGCCTAATCTTTCGAAGCTATAAGCACTTTACACCATCAATAATGATATGGCTACACTACAGAACAACAAATGACAAAAACAATGAAATTGGAAAACATAAAAACATGCTGAAAATATATAAGATACAAAACATGATTAGGTCGCTAAGTTTGTCCCTGCAGTCGAAACAGGTGAGTCTTGAGAGCACTCTTAAAAGGGACCACTGTGTCTTTGTGTCTAATTTCAATGGGCAATTCATTCCACGTCGCCGGGCCCTGGTGTGCAAATGAACGTTGTCCATATGACTTTCTTTTCGCCTTGGGAACAATGAGTATACGATTATCAGAAGAAGAGCGTAACGATCTAGCTGGTGTATACACATGGGTGAGGCTGGATAGGTATGTTGGACTGGAGTCTGTCATTGAAATATAGCACAGATAACAAATTTTGTGTTTGATTCTATATCGAATTAATAGCCAGTGTAGGGTACAGAGCAGTGGTGAGGTGTGCTCTCATCTAGGTACTCTAAAGATGATCTGTACAGCTGTGTTTTGAACTTTTTGAAGTTTCTGGAGTAAATATTGTGACCAACCAGACAGAATTGAGTTACAATAGTCCAGTCTTGAAAGTACTAATGAACAACCAAGTGTTTTAGTGACATCAACTGAAAGATATTTACGAATGGAACTGATGCGTCTCAATTCAAGATATGCAGCCCTGCAGATATTCATGACGTTGGTGCAATGTGAGAGTACTGTCTAGAGTAATGCCTAGATTCTGTACTGACTGTGAGAATTTAATGTTGGTGTTGCTGACATTTATTGTCTGAGGTAAAGGATGTGAATGAGAAAGTCTTTGTGTTGTGATCAGAATAGCCTCAGTTTTATCATCATTCATCTTCAGCTTGTTACATGTCATCCATGATTTCACATCCGAAATGCACTTTTCTATTCCATGGATGGTAGCATCAATTTCAGTTGGGTGGCTAGACTTGTATATTTGGGTGTCATCAGCGTACAATTGGTGCGACACTGGGTGATGATCTATGACACTTGAGAGTGGCTGAGTGTACAGAATGAAGAGAACAGGTCCAAGAACAGATCCCTGTGTAAAAACAACAACATAGATCAACTGGGCTGAAGTATATTCCATTTGCAGATATAATTTGTGTCCTGTTGACTAAGTAGGACTTGAACCACTGTAAGGCTATATTCTGAATGCCAAATACATGCTGGAGACGGTGAAGTAATATATATTGGTCTATTGTGTCAAATGCTGCAGATAAATCCAGGAGAGTGAGGACTGTAATCTTTCCACTATCCAAAGCAGAGAGAATGTCATTAAATACTTTCAGAAGAGTAGTTTCCGTACTGCGGCAAGGGCGATATGCAGACTGTACATTGATAAAAATACTGTTTGAATTCAAATGAGATACAAGTTGAGTTAGAACAACCTTTTCTAAGATTTTTTATATGAAAGGGAGATTAGAAACTGGGCGGTAGTTCTTTTAAATCGTTATGGTCAAATGTTGGTTTCTTCAGCAGTGGCTTTACGATGGCAGTTTTGAAAAATGATGGGAATTCCCCTGATGAAAGTGATATCAATAACATCAGTTAGTGAAGGCAATATTGGGTCTAAGCACTCAAGCAGCAGTAATGTCGGAATAGGATCAAGTTCACAAGACTTTGGTGCACTTTTCATCACGATTGTCCGTACTAAATCTATAGAAACATGTTAAAATGCTCCTAATGATTGTCGCTTAAATTCTGCATCATACCTGTATGGTGACGAATCAGTTGAAATTGTGCTGTCAAGCATATCTCTTATGGTTTGAACTTTGTCATTGAAGAAATTTACAAATTGGTCAGGTAGGTCTAGTGGAGAGAAGGTTGTTGGAAGTGGTGTACATTTGTTCCTTGACATTAGTTTCTTAGTTATCTCGAAGAGCTCTTTGCAGCTGGAACTCTCCGTGATCTTAGTACTGTAGTGGGATGATTTGGCTAAATGGACTATGTTTGTGACTTCCTTCTTAGCGGCTTCGTAGATTTGTTTATGATTAGTGAGTCTGTTGGAAAGCCAAAGCCTATCATCTTGATAACTCACAATTCACATGGAGTCACACCAATGTCATCTTGATAATTCATGCATGGATTCACAACAATGTCATCTTGATAACTCATACATGTATTCACACCAATGTCATCTTGATAATTCGTCCATGGATTTACATCAATGACATCATGATAACTCATAACATACACGGATTCACACCAATGTCATCTTGATAATTCATGCATGGATTCACACCAATGTCATCTTGATAAGTCATAATATACATTGATTCACATCAATGTCATCTTGATAATTCATACATGGATTCATATCAATGTCATCTTGATAACTCATAATTAACAAGGATTCACACCAATGTCATCTTGATAACTCGTAATATACATTGATTCACATCAATGTCATCTTGATAATTCATACATGGATTCACATCAATGTCATCTTGATAACTCGTAATATACATTGATTCACATCAATGTCATCTTGATAATTCATACATGGATTCACATCAATGTCATCTTATTAACTCATAATATACATGGATTCACACCAATGCCATCTTGATAACTCATACATGGATTCACATCAATAACATCTTGATAACTCATAATTCACAAGGATTCACATCAATGTCATCTTGATAATTCATACATGGATTCACATCAATGTCATCTTATTAACCCTTTAGCTACTACAGCTGTTTTGTAGTTTCACTACTGCTCTGTGCTATCATATCAGTTACTCAGACTACTGAGGCTGTTTGCTAGGCTGAATACTAGAGCATCATCAAGGCTGACTACAGAAATTGACAATAAAAACATGGTTACATTTATATTCATTATTTCAATAGTTTTTACTAGATTTAAGTGAAATAAAAAACAGCTTATCTTGTATAGTGTCTGTTATTCATATATTTTTACTTTATATATACTCCTATATCCCATCATATAAGAAATCCCAGTCACATAAACTGTTTTGAATTCCATAAAATAAATCCAATATTTTCATATGTACATATAAAAACATGAATGAAATCCACTCTAATTAAAATGTTGCAATTGGTACCTCTCAAAACAGTAATTATCCACACATAAATGACGATGTTATCAAGTAAATTATAATATATGTATAGCAAAATTACCATGTTCTATGTCTTACATGTAGGACTAATGCCCACATGTGATGCTGATTTCATATCATTTCATGTCTTGCTTTTGGTCCCCTATTTTCTTAACAACATTGTTTGTTTCTTTCACAAGATTTTCTACCAGATATTCAGGAATTAATCTGAGTAAAAAATCTTTCATTCACTGGTGCAAGCTTGATTGTTGTCTGTTGAACCAACGTAAGAATCAAAAACATTGATTTTGAATACGGCGAGGTCGTCACTCCATTGTACAATTGAAACTACGTCCGCCTTGTCATCCGATTAAAAATCGTTTCTTTGTATCTGATGTTGAAATCAATATCTGATCCATTTTCTAATTATGATCCATTAAATTTTTCGATATCACTTGCACTGGACCCGTTAAAGTTGCTCATATCTGAATCGGAATCCATCTTTGTTCATCTCGAAAACATGTGTTTCGTAAACCGCGGAAAATTCATTTTAGTGCGTCTAAATTTAACCTCTCAGCATTCAAACTTGTATCAAAATGTCGAGTAAACAATCCTCTCATTGGTTATGATAATCAAAAATGTGTAAACTTTCGTACTTTCAACCAATCAACGTTTAGTTAACACGTACGTATTCTGCGCACATGAGCGTCGATGGTACTTTGATTACTGCTGAACTTTACGCATCTGTGCGACATTGGGTTGTAAGCTAGGTTTTTCGGCACTGCAGATATGCATCACGGGTATTCGAGAGCTATTTACAGTAGACGCTTAGGTGCGGCAGTCGTAGCGAAAGGGTTAACTCATAATATACATGGATTCACACCAATGTCATCTTGATAACTCATAATATTCATGGATTCACATCAATGCCATCTTGATAACTCATACATGGATTCACATCAATAACATCTTGATAACTCATAATTCACAAGGATTCACATCAATGCCATCTTGATAACTCATACATGGATTCACATCAATGTCATCTTGATAATTCATAATATACATGGATTCACATTAATGACAACTTGATAAGTCATAATATACATTGATTCACATCAATGTCATCTTGATAATTCATGCATGGATTCATATCAATGTCATCTTGATAATTCATACATGGATTCACATCAATGTCATCTTGATAAGTCATAATATACATTGATTCACATCAATGTCATCTTGATAATTCATACATGGATTCATATCAATGTCATCTTGATAACTCGTAATATACATTGATTCACATCAATGTCATCTTGATAATTCATACATGGATTCACATCAATGTCATCTTATTAACTCATAATATACATGGATTCACACCAATGCCATCTTGATAACTCATACATGGATTCACAATAACATCTTGATAACTCATAATTCACAAGGATTCACATCAATGTCATCTTGATAATTCATACATGGATTCACATCAATGTCATCTTATTAACTCATAATATACATGGATTCACACCAATGTCATCTTGATAACTCATAATATTCATGGATTCACATCAATAACATCTTGATAACGCATAATATACATGGATTCACATTAATGACATCTTGATAACTCATAATATACATGGATTCACATCAATGCCATCTTGATAACTCATAATTTACATGGATTCACACCATTGACATCTTGATAACTCATAATATACATGGATTCACATCAATGTCATCTTGACAACTCATAATTCACAAGATTCACATCAATGCCATCTTGATAACTCATACATGGATTCACATCAATGTCATCTTAATAATTCATAATATACATGGATTCACATTAATGACATCTTGATAACTCATAATATACATGGATTCACATCAATGTCATATTGATAACTCAAAATATACATGGATTTACACCAATACCAATTTGATAATTCATACATGGATTCACATCAATGTCATCTTGACAACTCAGAATATACATGGATTCTCACCAATGTCATTCTGATAATTCATAATATACAAGGATTCACACTAATGACATCTTGATAACTTCATCCATCATATAGAAGGATCCACACAAATGCTGTCTTAACAACACATCATATATGTGGATTCACACAATTACATCTTGATAACTCATAATAAACATGGATTCATGACAATTTTATTCTGATAATTCACTGACTACATGGATTAATACCAATGATTGCTATCTTCATAATGCACAAAGTGGATGCACAAAATGCTTTATTTTAATGTTAGATTGTCAATTTGATGATGACAAAACCAGGTACTCCATTGCATTTAAGAGAGATAACTCTGCTGGAACTAGACAGGGGTATGAGTTATCTAGTCACAACATACCTATTTTCAGTCATGTCTATGACATTTTCAAAAAATCATAAAAAATACAAAATATGATCTGTATAGGAATTAACATAAATTCACATGTTGCCAAGAGGCTAAACTAGTTTTTAAGCCTAACAGAAAGTACAACTCTTACATAATCCACCAATCAAAGCTTGTCTTGTCCTTTATTACTGCCTGCAATGGACCCTACACCTTAAGCACTGCCCACATGGACTTGCGCAATTGGTACCGTTATACCTATAGCAAACCTTGATTTTTCCAATAATCTGTGAAATAGCTCAGGACTATATAACTAACAAATGTACTTAGTCTCGCTTGTCAAAAACAATTTTATGAAGTACTAAGCTATGTTTTATATGATTGTGTATAGAAATGTTATGGAGTTGTTTGAACTCTTTGTTTTCATACTTTTGCTTCACTATCAAACTCATCTTTTGAAATAAAATGAATTCTTTTAACTATGAGTTGTGTTTTATTCATATTAGCACTTATCGAACTTCATCCATCATATAGAAGGATTCACACAAATGCTGTCTTAACAACACATCATATATGTGGATTCACAAAATTACATCTTGATAACTCATAATAAACATGGATTCATGACAATTTTATTCTGATAATTCACTGACTACATGGATTAATACCAATGATTGCTATCTTCATAATGCACAAAGTGGATGCACAAAATGCTTTATTTTAACTGTATGCACATTCTGTAAGCCTCAATTATTAAAACAAGTTTCATAAGGTGCCATATTTAGCATTTTTCTTAACATATGCATCAAGTTCTTGTATTAAAAGTTATTATGACTTTTGATTGAGTATAGTATAACAATTGATGGTGTAGATTTGTACAAAAGAGATTGTTCTGAAGTACATATTATTTTAGTAGGCTGTGAAGAACTACTGACTAAATACATTATAATGGCAGACACATAAGACTATAATAAAATATTTGGATAGTTTAACAGGTTTGTTGTATAC
Source organism: Unio delphinus (assembly GCA_029339505.1). Classification (NCBI taxonomy): domain Eukaryota; kingdom Metazoa; phylum Mollusca; class Bivalvia; order Unionida; family Unionidae; genus Unio; species Unio delphinus. The sequence goes on along the minus strand of JAQISU010000041.1, from coordinate 6,162,906 downwards.
AAGACCACATTTAAAAGCTCTTTCAGGATGCAAAACCTTCAATCATGACCTAATATCAGATGAATTAGATAATATTGATAAATTAGACCATATTAATGAGGTCAGTCACAGCACATGAATTAAATGATAGCTCACTTTAATGTGGTGAATGATTAAAAATTTTAAAATGTTAGACCACTTTAATGAGGTTAATAACTGAGCATGAAAATAATATTTGACCACATTAATGAGGTCAATGACTCAACATGAAATAAATGTTAGGCCAATTCAATGAAGTTAATGACTAAAAAAGAAATAAATGCTAGACCACTTCAACGAGGTCATTGACATAACATGAAATAAATGTTAGGCCACATTAATCAGGTCAGTGAATGAACATTAAATAAATCTTTGGTCACATTAATGAGGTCAATGGCTGAACATGAAATAAATGTTAGCCACTTCAATGAAGTCAATGACTAAAAAAGAATTGTTAGGCCACATTAATGAGGTCAATGCCTAAATATGAAATAAATGTAAAGATGCTTAAATGAGGGCAATAACTGAATATTAAATAAATGTGCATTATACTAAGGTGTTTTATAATGAGGAACCAATGTATCACATTCTTTTGTTTGGCTTCTAAATTGACCATTCTAATACGAAAGAAAGGAACTAAAAGATAAAACCAGAAAAGGAGGAATATTTACCTACAATTTTATTTTCAAATGGAGATTACAATTTTGAAAATATAAATAATATAGAAGAGGACAGAATGGTATAAATCTAAATAAAAACAAGATATGGGACAGTGATTACAGAATGGTATAAATCTAAATGAAAATAAGATATGGGAAAGTGATTACAGAATGGTATAAATATAAATGAAAATAAAATATGGGCTAGTGATTACAGAATGGTATAAATATAAATGAAAATAAGATATGGGATAGTGATTACAGAATGGTATAAATCTAAATGAAAATAAGGTATGGGATAATGATTACAGAGTGGTATAAATCTGAATGAAAATAAAATCTAGGATCATAGTGATTACATAATGGTATAAATCTAAATGAAAATAAAATCTTAGAGAGTGATTACATAATGGTATAAATATAAATTGAAAATAAGATATGGGATAGTGATTACAGAGTGGTATAAATCTAAATGAAAATAAGATATGTGATAGTGATTACAGATGCTTTAAATCTAAATAAAAATAAGATGGGATAGTGATTATAGAATGTATATTAATCTAAATGAAAATACAATATGGGATAGTGATTACAGAGTGGTATAAATTTAAATGAAAATAAGATATGGGATGGTGATTACAGAGTGGTATCAATCTAAGTGAAAACAAAATATGGGATAGTGATTACAGAATGATAAATCTAAATAAAAATAAGATATGAGATACTGATTACAGAGTGGTATAAATCTAAATGAAAATAAGATATGGGATAGTGATTACATAATGGTATAAATCTAAATGAAAATAAGATATGGGATGGTGATTACAGAATGGTATAAATCTTAATGAAAATAAGATATGGCATAGTGATTACAGAGTGGTATGAATCTAAAAGAAAGTAAGATATGGGATGGTGATTACAGAGTCGTATAAATCTAAATGAAAATAAGATATGGGATAGTGATTACAGAGTAGTATAAATCTAAATGAAAATAAAATCTGGGATAGTGATTACATAATGGTATAAATCTAAATGAAAATAAGATATGGGATAGTGATTACAGAATGGTATAAATCTAAATGAAAAAAAGATATGGGAAAGTCTTTACCAGTTATTCTTTGTGAGAATGCATCCCTTACACCATCTGTTCCTCCATTATAAATGTACACAGCACCTGTATACTCATCTTCATATGGTGCACCAATAGCCACATCTACATGAGAAAAGTGAGAAAAACTTTCTTGCTTTGATTAACCGATTGATAACAATAAAAATATTTATTTAAGTTATAAGAAATGGTTAGAAGGGATGGTTATATAAATAAGATATAAATAAGAACAAGAATTAGAATTTGCCAAACATCTGTACTACAAGCGTTGTCACTAAATTATTTCAGGATGATTCAGTATCACCACATGTACCACCACTATGTGAGCAATTGTCAGTAAATTAATTTAGGACAATTCAGTACCACAACTACGGCAGCCTGGATTGCAAGTCACTATTATATGAACTGTATTTAATTGATTCTAACAAAGAATTCCCATAATAATCATCAACAAAACTAGGGCATATCTTTCAAGACAATTTCATAACATGGTTCAAAACTTTTGAAAGATTATTCCAACTGCCATGAGTCCTGTGACTAAGTCTGATGATAACTTTACACTATGGAGAGGAACATTAACAAAGCTGCACTCTACTCCTTGAATAAGAACACTCTCATTAGAAGATTACTTCTCAGAAAAAGGGAAAGCACCTGATAATAAAAGACTCAGAAGCTTCTGTATCCCTTAAAATTTTAATAGGGGTGGGATTGGCCAATTCACCCAAGAGTGATATAGAACCCTTCAATATGAATGGCTTATAATTCTAAATAATAAAATCAGACTGGGGTTTATTAGACCCAACAAATGTATTGCTTTCCTTTCAACACATGACAGTGACCTTGACCTCTTAAAAATAATAGCATTTGGAACAGATCTTTCTTGATTCTAGTGCCTATATTTCAATATGTAGCAATCAGAAATAATATGTCCTTTTTTCTTGCAATAAGTACACATATGAACTAACAAGAATCTAAAAGTTGTGGCAGATTGAGTTTTAGAAGGGCTTGAATTAGGCTGTAATGCTTTTCTGTCAAAAGATGGAACCAAAATATTTCTTATATCTTGTTTTATTAAGAAAGCTTTCGCTTCAGAAAGATCATATTTTCTGGCAAGTTGAATTAATTCATCTTTTTGGAAAAAAGTCTGTTTCTGGGCAGTATTTGAAAAAAAGATTTCCACTTTTGATGACATTTTTAGAAAAAAGCTTGTAGATCTCACTTATTTACATATTGCCACAAGCCTTGAATCAAGCCAAGGATCAAGGTCAACATCACTTGTTTACCAAAGAATAATTCAACTGATTAAAAAAAATCATCTGTAGTAAATAATGTTACATTACAATAGCATGTAATGAAAAAAATAATTTAAAACTCACAAACAATATTAAATTAAAACAAATATATATCAAATCAGATATAATTAACACTATCATCATTATTCTGTCAATCAAAGCATTAAATTTTGCACTAATTTACTGAATATTTAATGAAATAGGCCTAAAATGTACATTCAAATCAGAATCTTATTGGCAGTAAAAGTCATTCCAATAATAGTGTAATGTCATTATTGAAATGTTTCAACCTAGTGAGATTCAGCCTTCAATAAATTATTTATATTTCTCACATAGGTTTGCCAAACTATTAAATATTTAAATATCTATAAAAATATTGATGAAATAAGGTTCCAATTCAAATTATATAAAAATTGGTTTTTACTTCTAAATAAGTGGAGGAAACTTTAAAAACAATCAATATATTCCTCTGATGTCATTCAAATGTACATGTTTTAGGTTAGTATTTTTTGTCAATTAACTGTACATGTTAAGATAGCATTTATTGTCATTGAAATGTACAGTACATGTTTCTAAGTTAGTATTCATTGTCATTCTACTGTATATGTTTCTAAGTTTGACGTATGAACTTTACAAAAAAATTAACAATCCTCTTAATTAATTACGATGCTCTACATTACAAAAGATTACAACTTTCTTCACATTGTTTTCAATTTCCATCATAGAAACATCTTTTGCTCCTTTATAATACCTATACATGTACATTTCTCTAATACCTATACATGTACATTGTTCTAACACCTATACATGTACATTTTTCTAACACCTATACATGTACATTGTTCTAACACCTATACATGTACATTTTTCTAATACCTATACATGTACATTGTTCTAACACCTATACATGTACATTTTTCTAATACCTATACATGCATATTTTTCTAATACCTATACATGCACATTTTTCTAATACCTATACATGCACATTTTTCTAATACCTATACATGTACATTGTTCTAACACCTATACATGTACATTGTTCTAACACCTATACATGTACATTGTTCAAACACCTATACATGTACATTTTTCTAATACCTATACATGCATATTTTTCTAGTACCTATACATGCACATTTTTCTAATACATATACATGTACATTGTTCTAACACCTATACATGTACATTGTTCTAACACCTATACATGTATATTTTTCTAACACCTATACATGTACATTTTTCTAACACCTATATATGTACATTTCTTCACCCCAAGTACAAAAATACTGACTGCTTGGGAGAAAAATACTGATTTTCAAGAACAAATACTGATTTTTAAAATGTTAATGCATATGTAACTATTTACAACATATACAAACATTAGTAAAGTAGGACAGTGCCTTACATAATTATTTAATGTCAAAGATGCATTACCTTCTGGATGGGCACCATGTTCGATTTGGATGCCCATTCAGAAGGTGCTAGAGTGCAACACACTCAGACACAGGATGTTTATAGGAGCCTTTTCCACACCATGTTTTTTTCCTACAATCATTATCGATTCTAGGTACCAACATTCCTTGGTGATCTCAATTCTCTGATCTTCTTACTGAACTGTTTTCGTTCAAGCATACTAGTGTTCCTTTGTGATTTTACTGTCCTGAAAATGTGTAAAATAAATCGCCAGCAACACAAGTTAATGGGAAATCGGTTCAGTTATTAAATATTTAAAATAATTGAGAATTGGGGAATTTGTGAATTTTCTGCAAACGGCTTGAATCCATAAATCGCTGAAAAAGTCATGAATTTCACACCAAAATCATGAGGGTTTGGCAGCTATGAGTAACTGAAAGAGGAAGGTTCATTCTAAAAGAAATTTAATAAACCAAATTTCGATCAAATTACATTAAGGTTCTCTCTTATATTTATATACATCGTAGGTTCAGGCTGAGTTATGTGTGATGAAGCAGCAAGCTGATGTTTATTAGCTTTTTCATGCTCTTGTATTTCATGGGCACCTCTATGCCCGACAGCATAAAAATTCCCATTACACAATTTGCAAACATCAAATTTTCTCCTTACTAGATGGTTTCACAAATCTACACAAGATGGCACAACTGTAATTCTAGTTGTTTCTTCTCTTTTTTCCTGGAGAACATTCTGAATATTCTGCTTTCCTGTTCAACACGATTAGAAGTTGAATATTACACAAGATGAGATACTGTAACAGCGGTAACTGTTTGCAAAATCCAATATGGCAGATGTGATACATTTCTATCAAAATGGAACAGAGTACTCAATCTAACCTGAAAACTCCAAGGATTTGTTTTCTTAAAATAAAAAATATATTTTGCACCAAAGAAACGCACACCCGTATTTAGGTTCAAAATACGGGACAAATACGGAAAAACGGGACAGTTGGCAGCTATGTTATTTTGTAAAGATCTTTTTGAAATAATGTGTCTGTGATTTTTATTTTTATTGTAGCTTTAAAATATTTTAAAACATATAGCTACGATGTCTGCAGTGTGGCTGTTATTGGCAATGTTTAGCACTGGGGCATCACATTATCTAGACAACTGGCCACCCTGTCCTAAAACTAACCTCTTAATAAATCTTTGGTATGATTCAGATGAGGTTTGAACCCATGAAAAAAGGAGGATGCTCTAATCACTTAAGACCACTTAAGCAGTTTTAAATAATAGAAAAAAATTCTTTTTTAAAAATCATTACAAATTTCTTATTGAAAGCTAAATGAAAAAATGTTTCAATTTCACGCATTTACAGACCTTTGTACCCATCATGGTTCAGATCTCCTGCTGAGCTAATAGCTGTGCCAAATCGTGCATAGGATGCAAGCTTCCGTAACGAGGGATCTGATGCAGCACCTGTCAGCACAACAATGGGTCCACAAATCTGAACAAGAAAAATTTGTACATAAATAGTCTCCCTCATGGCCAATATTGATCCACTCTCTTGCTGAGCTCACTGCCCATCACAATCACTGTAAAAATGGACTGGTTTCAATTTTAGTCTTTTCACTCAATGCTAGGTTTACAATCTTCAAGATACGAACAAGCAAACAAATGGGAACAGTAAAAACATGGATCTACCATCACATAAAGCACACACAGGTCAGGGTCTGTTCTGTTCTTTGTACGGTTTTAATAAAACTATTTAGACCAAGATAACTTATGTGATTGTAAATATGGATAAGTGTGTCTGAAGGTTGGGTACATGCTATACAAAAGTGAATAGAATTCAGTGACCACTCCCATATATATTTTTGTTCATACGAATATCAAAAAATTTTAGTAGCCAGTGGATGTAATTTAAAAAAGTAGATACATTGACATGTCTACATTTCAGCAAGTTGTAGCTGAAAAGGGAGAAATTCAAACAAGGTACCTTTTCTTCATTTGTACATACCATCTATGTGCACTTATAAAATGAGTCCATCTGTAAACGGCACAAAGACCTGCTATCACATATTGCACATGCAGTTCTGAGTCTATGCAGCTTGCTAGTAGTTATCACATAGACCCTAATCTAGCTGGGCATTATGAGACAATAGATCAGGGGTCTATGCTGTTTGTTGATGGACTTGACTGGTATGAGAGTATTTATGATATACAGTGCTCTCTATTTATTAAAATGTTTATGAAAGCCATTAAAGTGACCCATTTTTTATGTGATGTTCCAACAAGGCAGTGTCCTGATAACACATTAAAACACACCCATATAATAGCTGATGTCTGAAATTTTATTACAACTCATTCCCATCAACAAAATACTAAAGTAAAACAAATGTATAGAAAAAAAAACAAATGATCGAATAAATTTGAACAATTCATTGTGATCCATTACCAGACATCTCTTGTATGACCATACCAATGATCCATGATAATATGTTACACAACCATGCATATGATCCATGACTATGTGTTACTTGGTCATACATGTGATCCATGACTATATGTGTTACATGGCCATACATGTGATCCATGACAATGTGTTACATGGTCAAACATGTGATCCATGACTATATGTATAACATGGCCATACATGTGATCCATTACAATGTATTACATAGTCAAACATAAGATCCATGACTAAATGTGTTACATGGCCATAACATGTGATCCATGACAATGTATCACATGGTCAAACATGTGATCCATGACTATATGTGTCACATGGCAATACATGTGATCCATGACTATGTGTTACATGGCTATACATGTCATCCATGACCATGTGTTACATGGCCATACATATGATCAATGACTGTGTTACATGGCCATGTTATCCATGACTATGAATCACATAGTCAAACATGTGATCCATGACTGTTACATGGTCATACATGTGATCCATGACTATGTGTTACATGACCATAATACCTGTGATCAACTGCCATACATGATCATACAAATCACTCTGGTGGCCTACTGGTTAAAGTATTTGCCTTGGAAGCAAGAATTTAATGGTTTGAACTATGGCTGAGTCATACCAAAGACTTATAAAAATGGTAAAACCATCTACCTTGCTAGGCACTCAGCATTAAGAGGTTAGTGTTAGGATTAGTTGGCCTGGTGTCAGGATAATGTGACTGGATGGAACATCAAGCTACATGTCTGCAGCATGTTTACTATGGGTGTTTCCATGCAAGTACATTCTTATATATATATATATATATATATATATATATATATATATATATATATATATATATATATATATATATATATATATATCAATGTTTTTGATGCAAGAACAATTATAGATTTTATTTTCATCTTCCAAATTTTAGATTTAATTCCCAGTATTTCCCATATTTCTGCGTGTACACATGGCCCAATAAGCCCTTGGCTTGTATAGGCAAAACTCACTTTGTTTTTTGATCCAGCAGAGAATTTACTACATGTACTTGTTCAATGTTTGTTTTCCCATGTGACAATCCTCTGATCAAGCCCATGCCCAATCTTCACATACACACACATATGACAGTGAAGCCAAGGAAATGGAGTTTGATATTTATAGAGCCAGGGCCCCTAGTGGTTTACAGCTCTCTCCATTATGAATCGCTGCCATCTCACCAATGTCTGCATGGGTTTGAGTCTCAGATTTGAATAATGTGGATATGTGGGAAAGTTTGCCAGTAGCTTCTTGTCGTTCTTTATGGGGGTTTTCCCCAAGATCTTCTGCCAACATCAATACTGGCCGCCATGTATGGCCTATCATGTGCTGAAAAATGGCATTAAGTTAAATGCTATTAAAGATTACTAGACAATGACAATTTACAATGGCAAGATGGTGAGGGAGCAACAATAAGTTTGACTTTGGTTGTGCTCAAGTGAGCCTCTCTAAACTGGAGACTACAAGCAAGTCCCAACCTTTGTTCGTCCACAAACAACAAATAATGCAACCATTGTGCATGCACATGCCATGGATGCACAAGAGGTCGTGTGAATGTCTGACACTAACTTTTGATTCTAACATTTGCCTATACTTTGAGGCACTATTAACTGCTGAAAAAATATATATAAACAATGAACAAAAGGGTAGAAGAAACTTACCCGGACACAGGTTAGTATTATTAGAATGAAACATAAGAACCACCACTTTGCTAGCAATTTGTTCAAAACTATTCAAAACACATGAAACCTGACACAGATACAAGAAAAAAGCCCAAGTACTGAGGAGAAAAAACAAATACAACACAAAAAAAAATATTAATGACAATAGAAAAGACACTCTGATAGACAAAAATGTTGAACCCTCAAGCTACTCATGTCGAAATACACCAAGTCCAAGGAAAAGAAGGAAGATATTTTCACAGTCTAAGTGGGGTACCTCCAGTATCAGACTGGGATAATGGTTTTCATTCTAGACTTCAAAAGGCCTTTATAATTTGGCATGAGTGTATCACCCTTTAGGAATAATCTGTTTTTGTTAAACACACATACTTCAACCCAAAAAAAATAATTAAAATATTTAGTGGGAAACATAAACATTACTTTAGTGATATGAAAATCTAAACAGGCTTTCTGCAAATACATAAGAAAATGTACATCTCCAGTGGCTTTTAATACAATGGACTAGGTTTTCAAAAAGTAGTTGCTTCGAAAATGTTCAAAATTAATCATCACAAATATAAAAATTGCTTAACTTGCATGAAAACTCTAATTAGGTTGCCAGCATATACATACAAAAAGATGCAGAACAAATTTCATTTGTCAGTAGTTTTTATACAATTGTGGTAATATGGCTTTGCACCAAATATTTCATGTTTAATCCTAAAATGATTTTATATTTTAAAAAATTGGAACAATTTTAGTAGCAAAACAAAATCTAACATAGTAATCTAGATACATGTTAAATAGGCCCATCAAATTTATATACATCAGGTACTTCTTGCAGTCATGATACACGTTAAATAGGCCCATCAAATTTGTCTACATCAGGTACTTCTTGAAGTCATGATACACGTTAAATAGGCCCATCAATTTATCTACATCAGGTACTTCTTGCAGTCATGATACACGTTAAATAGGTCCATCAAATTTATCTACATCAGGTACTTCTTGCAGTCATGATAACACGTTAAATAGGCCCATCAAATTTATCTACATCAGGTACTTCTTGCAGTCATGATACACGTTAAATAGGCCCATCAAATTTATCTACATCAGGTACATCTTGCATTCATGATACACGTTAAATAGGTCCATCAAATTTATCTACATCAGGTACTTCTTGAAGTTATGATACATGTTAAATAGGCCCATCAAATTTGTCTACATCAGGTACTTCTTACAGTCATGATTATGATAAGCTCAAGACAGATAGTTGGATGCAACCAAATCATGACACCACTTGCAAGAAGTTTATAAACATTATGATATAGTTTCTCACCTTTTCTGTTGTGACACGATACACAAATACACGTCCTGTTTCGGGGGCAACAACTCTTTTCTTCACAAAGTCAGAGTAGAATGGAGCTCCCACAAACAGTTCATCCATCCCTTGGTTGTCAACATTGATCCCTTCAACAATGTATCCAAACTTAGAGCCACTCTGGGGTTGGTCATTGGGTATGACATTAATATCACCATCACACTGCATTTAGAAGAAAAATCCAGTGTAATTTGTCTATTAAGGATATTCAAGAAACTGTGCAGTTTTATCTTTTATAACCCAGTGTCTAACATGGGTTACATTTATTACTTTCAGTTCAGTACCCACAATAACAGTACTAGTATATTTTTGAGCATTTTTTCTCTTTCATTTTGTTGGTGATGTAAGAGTTGGATTTAAGTATTCTTGGTAATGATTTAAAAGTAATTATTGTTTAGAATATAGCCTTTCAGTGTGCGTTGTCTGTATTTTGTAAACGTTGCACAGTGAGTAATGAAGCACTGATGGCTGATCTGGAAACTAAATTTGTGACCCATTGTACAATGGTCTGTTAAAATACAGTCTCTTTGAAAATGACCGATAACCAATGACAAGAAGTTCACTGTAAATTAATCTGACAAGAACTTCACTGTAAATTCAGCTGACAAGAACTTCACTGTAAATTCAACTGACAAGAACTTCACTGTAAATTCATCTGACAAGAACTTCACTGCAAATACATCTAAGTAGCTACTTTAGATTAACATTTCCATGGGGAAAAAGTAAAATTGGTTACATACTAGGTGGTCTCTGTACACAGGTTTATCATTCAAAATTTGTTAACATTTACAATCTCTTGAATATTATTATAACTATTATAGATATTATTGTTATAATAATTAACAAGATTGTGCACTATTCAGCAAATCATAAAACATGCATGTTGTTTTCTCCTCAATTTATGTTCACACAGTATCAATGTATTCTGCTATTTTTAATCCAACCTATAAATTAAATCATCATATATAAATAAAATAATCTCTGATCTTAACTTATTTTGTACACCATATAAAATCACTAATTTCACTCTAATTGACATCATACATGACAGTAAAACAGAGGCTTGACTCATTGACCTGCCACATTATCTACATTAGTCTTTAAAACTGTTGTTCACATTGAAAACTGTTCTTCATAATATCTAATAATAATAATAATAATAATGAGGACTTTGTATAGCACCTAATCTTTAGAAGTGCTAAGCACTTTACAACATCTATTATGATATGACTACAATAAAACAAAAACCATGAAATTTGAAAAAAGAAGAAAATTGCTGAAAAATTTAATGTATGAAACATTATTAGGTTTTTAAGTTTGTTCTTCCAGTTGAAAAAGGTGAATTTTAAGACAACTTTTCAAAGGGATCACTGTGTTTTTGTGTCTAATTTCAATGGGCAATTCATTCCACATTGCTGGGCCCTCGTATGCAAAAAGAACGTTGTCCATAAGGCTTTGTTTTAATAGTAGGAATAATGAGTATACGATTGTCAGAAGAGGAGGTAAGTATCTTGCTGGTGTGTACACATGGGTGCAGCCAGATAGTTATTTTGGACTAGAGTCCATCAGTGAAATGTAGCACAGAAAACAAATTTTGTGTTTGATTCTAGATCGAATGGACCGTCAGTGTTAGGGTACTAAGCAGTGGGTAGGCATGCTCTGACGTGGTACTCTATAGATGATCTGAGCAGCTGTGTTTTGAACTTGTTTCTGGAGTAGATATAGAGACAAGCCAGACACAACTGATTTACAATAGTCCAGTCTTGAAACTACTAAGGAACACACAAGTGTTTCAGTGGCATCAACTGAAAGATATTTGCGAATGGAGCTGATAAGTCTCTGCTCAAGATATGCAGCTTTGCAATGTGAGAGTACTGTCTAGAGTAACACCTAGGTTAATATCTAGGTTAATCAGTTGCTCAGATCAAAAGACAGTTGGCTTTTGTTCAAAATGATTAGAAGGGAATCAAAATTAGTTATATCTGGTGATTCTTTGTGACCTTTGAATGAAAACTGTGTCTACCTATTAGTTTTAAATATTAAATGACCCCTGATGAAAATGGATGTAACTTGTATCTATTCTCAAAAATTAACTTTTTCATCAGGCAAGTTGATGTAAATATGAGACCATATGTGTTACACTGCCACAAAAGTCAACATCTATTTCTGCTGTGTGAGTGTAACTACTTTTCTCCATCATCCTTCAAATTAATTGGTTCTACCATTTACCCTAATAACAGAAACTGCCTCAATTTTAAATCTGACATATTGACACTTTTGAGTTACATTAAAAATGTGAATTGAGCAACGTGATTAAATGCAAGAAAACAAATGTTTGCTATTGATTTATATGACGTACCTTTATCTAAGCAATGCCTCCTTTACAAAACAAAATTTCAGTTTGCATATGTTTGAGTGGTTACTGCAAATATTCTCCAGTGATTACTGAATATGGGGAAAAAACTACTGTTTAGTTGGTAAAGACCTGGCAGCTGACAATAAAGTAGATCATAATTACACACGATATTTACATAGGAAATTTGATAGGGAGAGTATAAAAATGGCCTTCATGACCAGGTGACCACTATGTAACAATGACCATTAGGATAGGTTTGACCAATATGAGTGAGGTCTTGTAAACAGTGGTAAATAGAGAAATGATGGTAAATAAGGACAGTTTTACAAACAAAAATAATTCAGAAAATAATGAGTTAAAAAAAACGAAAAATGTACTGATGTTGTCTCTCCAAAGTTGAGGGCATTCTTCATTGTGAAATCAGCCATACTAAAAACTTCAACCTGAAAAAGAAAGGGAATTCATGTCTAGGAAATATAATATCAGTAACAAAAGAATCATTTTCTCTCCATACTTTGTCATTTGTAATTACATACATCTTTGTAATTGTATGAGAATCAGTAAGAAAACTAATGTCTTTGATAGTAGATACTTGTTAAAATAAGAGTTTGATGTTGTATTTAGAGTAATACGTAGAGTACGTTACCAGACCAGTGTGCTGTTCTAATTAAGTAAAGAATAGAGTGTGTTACCAGACCGGTGTGCTGTTCTAATTAAGTAAAGTACAGAGTGTTTTACCATAACAGTGTGATGTTGTAATTAGTTAAAGTACAGAGTGTGTTACCATAACAGTGTGCTGTTCTAATTAAGTAAAATACAGAGTGTTTTACCATAACAGTGTGATGTTGTAATTAGTTAAAGTACAGAGTGTGTTACCATAACAGTGTGATGTTCTAATTAAGTAAAGTACAGAGTGTTTTACCATAACAGTGTGATGTTGTAATTAGTTAAAGTACAGAGTGTGTTACCATAACAGTGTGCTGTTCTAATTAAGTAAAGTACAGAGTGTGTTACCATACGAGCTTGCTGTTGTAATTAAGTAAAGTATAGAGTGTGTTACCATAAGAGCTTGCTGTTGTAATTAAAGTATGGACTGTTACCATTAGAGCTTGCTGTTGTAATTAAAGTATAGACTGTTACCATTAGAGCTTGCTGTTGTAATTAAGTAAAGTATAGAGTGTGTTACCATAAGAGCTTGCTGTTGTAATTAAAGTATGGACTGTTACCATTAGAGCTTGCTGTTGTAAGTATAGTATAGACTGTTACCATTAGACATTGCTGTTGTAAGTAATGTATAGACCATATTACCGTAAAATAGGTTGCTTATGTAATTAATGTATGGAGTACAGGGTTCAAAACTAACGTACGTCTATTAGTCCGCGACTAGTAGTTTTCCTCACGAACTAATAAATATGTTCCAATACAAATCCGCCTGACTAATGAGAAATGAATGCATGTAATTATTTTAAAGTTTCCTTTCCTGGTATGTTTTAATGAATTTCATAACAGAAATGCGGTCAAATAACTTGTTATTTTTGTTGAATTTGTTGTAACTCACGTATATAAATCAAGATCACCTAGGCACTTTATATTAAGCATTACAAATGGTGTACAAAGCATTATTGTCGCAATGACCAGGAGCATAGTTAAACAAAAAAGAAAGCAAAGAGAACATTGTGGCGATTTGTTCAAGGTGTTTAAAATCCGGCCAAAAGACAGAATACTGACAATAATGAGGACAAAAGGAAACGCGACAAACAGTATGATCAAGAAAGTAGGAACCAAACTTTCAAGAGAAGTGGAAAAGCGGTCGGCCATGACTTAACTATAACCCTGAAGTAAATACCATGTTTTGCAGCATCTGCAAAGAGCATTAAAAAACGGAGGATGAAAAAGTAAGCTCATTTGTAGTGGGATGTTCCAATTTATGGACAAATGGATTTTGCTGTGGACTAGTATGTCTTTTGTCCTGTTAGTCCGCTTGACTAGTTAACAAAAAAGTTAGTTTTGAACCCTGGAGTATGTTACCATAATAACTTGCTGTTGTTAGTAAAGTAAAGTAAAGTGCATGTTACCAAAACTGCTGTTGTAATTAATGTATCGCATACCGTATTTTCGCGCATATAAGACGCACCCAAATATAAGACGCACCCGTATATAAGACGCGGGTTTTGTCGATTTGTGCAAAAATATTTTACATAAGACGCACCCATATATAAGATGCGGGTTTTTACAATTTGTGTAAACAAAAATTACATAAGACGCACGCGGCCTAGCCATCTGCCGCACTGAGCAATTTATATCCAGCCAACCTGATTATTTTGTCACCATTTTTTCCAAGTCTTAGTGTTAATTTACTCTATTTATGTAACAGGCAATGAAAATTACAAAAGATGAGTTAGTTAATAATTTAATTACAACAAGCATTAACAAAATGTTTAAAAAGTGTTACATGAAGATCCGTCGCGATTTTATGGCTGCCCACTTGTTGAATGCAGTTTCAAAGTCTAATTTTTCACATCTGTACATGCTGATTCTCGTTAAATTCTCAAGAGATGAGATGCAGAGTTCATTTCTGATGTCAGCATCCCGCATCACCATTTGTAGTTTGAAAATTGATGCTGATTATGAAGCGTTTGCCATATTCTGCCCACCACCTATCGTGTGGCTATTGCGGTCAGCTGACCACCCGCCACGTCATAAAAAATTCCGAGCAAATTACGAAGTTCACCAAAATCTCCATTAAATGCTATATTGCTTCCTAAATCCCAAAAGAATGATCACTGAATGCTGTATAAATTTTCTAAACAAGCAAAATAGGATCTCCATTCCCACGAATGAAACTGACACGAGTCAACACGTGCACCTGGCAATATTGGACCGTATATATTAGCATAAGTTAACACCCAATATAGGAATTCTTTCACTCCTGTATTTTGAGAAATAAATAATTATTTTTAATTGAGCAGAACTTGTTTATTTGTTGTTTACTATTTCTTCTTGCGGAGTTTAAGTCTCTGTAACCGTAACACGGGATTGATGACAAAAGGAAAAGATCAATGAGTAAAATGCACAAATATTATTTACACCGCCTGGATTCATGTTTGGTGACACACTCCTTCTTCAAAATATCATAGCCAGTTGTAAATGAATTGACGAACTTTGCCTTGATACATACATCACAGAACATCCATTTTAACTTTTTATCATATCTCAGCCACAGACGCCCAAGTTTCCAACTGTCTAGAAATTTTTTGGAATTTTTGCCCTGTTCATCATTATGTGGTGTTGCACTTGAAGCACTACATGTAGATGATGTTGGACTGCAAGGTTTATTATCGGGTTCAGTGACTGTATTATCTGATGAATTTGCACTAAATCCAAACGCCGTTAATTTTGTTAACTTAGGAGGAGATAATGAACACGCAACGTCTAACTTCCGTTTGCTCATGATAATGTTGCACTGGCGACAGATATAATTGTGATTGAGATTTTTTCCATTTGCTTTGTATGTATACACAGTAGTCGGTACTTCAGAGGTTATCAGTTTTCTATGAAGGTTCAGCAAAACTATTGTATTGGTATATGTAAAAAAAAACAACAACAAAAAACAGAAGGATTAACCATTCGATTAATTTTATCTGTTCTATTCACATCTTCAGAAGTCGGTCAGTTGTAGGTATAGTACGGTAGCATGATTGACTGTATCACAGCATACAGTACTCGGCCCAGATGTCAGCATAAGCGATTATGATGTAACAATGCACTGCTAAGATGGGGTTGTCGATACAAACAAAGGATCATTTGTGTACAGATTGATTCCAATGCATTGCTTAGTCAAGTTTGTGGCTTCCTTTCGTTCTCCCTTTTAATTTATCCAGTCCAAATCCATGATTGTTTGTACAAATTAAATAACCAAAAAGTCTGTCGCCCAAAAAATCGCCAGATGGGACATTTTTGTCGCCAATAAGGGAAAAAAATCGCAATTTGCGACATTGGCGAAGCCCAGGACGATCCCAGGCCCTGCATTGGATTGGTACACGTGGTAATTACTGAACACTTACCCAACTGTTTTTACAACTAGGAATGAAAATCGTGAAACATGAATATCGACCGCAATAATCGTCCTTCAATATCACACACTGTACCGTTCGGTCGTGTTAAAAAAAAAATACTTACCGTATTTTCGCGCATATAAGACGAACCCGTATATAAGACGCGGGTTTTGACAATTTGTGTAAAAATATTTTACATAAGACGCACCCATATATAAGACGCATCCTGGGTGCGGGGTGTGTAAAACTTTGTATAAGACGCGTCTTATATACGCAAAAATACGGTATGTTACCATCACAGCATGCTGTTGTAAGTAAAGTATAGACTATCTTACGATAAGAGCTTGCTGTTGTAATTAATGTATCAAATAAGTTACCTTAAAAGCTTGCTATTGTAAGTAAAGTATAGACTATGTTATGATAACAGCTTGCTGTTGTAACTCAAGTACAGAGGATGTTGCCATAAAAGCTTGCTATTGTAATTAATGTAAAGAGTATTACTCTTCCAGTAAATCCCCGTTGATCTGAGTGATAATTTGGAATTCCGGCTGTAAAACTTCCAAACTCCTTGAAATTTGCAGTTGTCAAGGAAAAGCCTGGAATAAAATGGATGAATTAAAGAATCTAAATTAAATTTTTTACAAATTATATTCTTGTCTATAACACTGAAAAATCACTTACTTCATATAGAACTGATATAAAATGACAGATGCAAGCATTGAAAGAGCTCTTGACACATATCCAAACATAGGTATCCATTCAAGAATAATAGCTGGAAAACATTTCAATAAAAATGTGTAGCTGGTTATTAATTTATTTTAAAGAAAGTTTTTGGTACTAAAAATAATTTTAATGAAGTAACACTTATTGTTTTTTTTAAACTTCTGTCCCTTTACCTGGCACTAGTCTCTAACCCATGGTGAACCAAAAAACAGTCCCAGTTAGAAACCGTAGTCATTTCCATACATTAAGGAAACTGACATTTTCTGACTTGGACCATGTGATATCAGAGCTTGGAGGGATTAAGGAATCTGAAGAAAGTGGAATGAGAATGAAAAAATGTTCCTTTCCTGAGATTAATAAATAAATAAGATCTACCAATAGTTCAAACTTCAATGATTTTGATTCTCAGGCATGAAGGATCTTTTTCGGTGAGATACTGATAAGTTCTGTTAATAGTCAGTCTAATCCATATATATATATATATATATATATATATATATATATATATATATATATATATATATATATATATATATATATATATATATATATATATATATGGTGGCTGCTGATATATCAGATGTATCTTTGAGAAGGAGAAAGATAATTTCATTTAGCCAAACAGAAACAAAGTTTATAACTGATAGTAAAATCAATCATCCCTAGTCTAAATAACAATGAGTAGCTGATTCTTGGTCAGAAAACCAGATTGGCACAGACTGAATCATAGTTGCCATCAAAATGAAGGAAACTTGAACTGATAAAGCATGAAATTTACACCTTCTCCTAGCTCTAAAGCCAATCAGGCATGAATTTCAGCCTTTCTCCTAGCTCTTAACCTAATTAAGCATGAATATAACCAATTCTCCTAGCTCTTAAACCAATCAAGCATGAATTTTACCCATCCTCATAGCTCTTAATCCAATCAGGCATGAATTTCACCCCTTCTCCTAGCTCTTAAACCAATCAGGCATGAATTTCACCCCTTCTCATAGCTCTTAACCCAATCTGGCATGAATTTGACCCCTTCTCCTAGCTCTTAAACCAATCAGGCATGAATTTCACCCCTTCTACTAGTTCTTAAAATAATGAGGCATGAATTTCATCCCTTCTCCTGTCTCAAAAAAAAATATGCCATGAATTTCATCCATCCTCCTTTTTCTTAACTCATTCAGCCCTGATCCTATCAATATGCATGATCTGATTTCTGCATTAAGTGGCTTATCACGCCAATTGTCAAAGATTGTTGACTGCATTCAATGGCCGATCCCATCTTTTATCGCTTAGAATGTGTGTTAGATATGTCACTGATTGGTTACAAATGGTTATTTTTCTCCATGAATCAGACCATTATATACCAATCAAAAATGATTTTATTTGTTTCTGGTGAATATGAATTGTTCAGAAAATAAGGGTAACTAATGGAGGGAAGTTTCACTACATGTGTTCTGTTCATGAAAAATTGTAAATGCTGGCGGGCACAAGACAATGACAGTGAAAGCGAAAATGAGTTTATCTGGTTTAATCTCGAAAATATAGAGCAAGGAAAGGTAAATATGTTCAGCATTTGGATATTTTACGAGATTTAGATTCAGACATCGAAGTTTCTAAGACTGACTCGTCAGAAGACGAGGATGATTGAGTTCTTGCAGATCTAGCAGATTCTAAGATAGTGTTCATTTTGTAAATAGGATATAAAATAAAGTTGTGAAAAACTTAGACAAAATGAAGGAAAAAAAATACATCAATGCAGGGCTTAAAATTAGCGGTAGTCCGCTAGCCCAAGGCTAGTAGATTTCCTGTCGGACTAGTAACTATCATAATGTTATTAGTCAAATGGGCTAGTAAGTTTTGTTTATCAACAGTCAGAGTTTATATACTCAATACCCTAATAAAGACGTGACTTCAGCATATATTCTGTAGAATTAGCACAGTGACCGTTGTAAACTCAATCATAAAATATCAGCATGAGAAGATGAAGTCAATTTCTGCCTCAGAAATGTTTCTATTACAGCAAGCCATCTGATTTTGTGCATTTCGCTTAACAGCGCCAATCATGTTCCCGTCATTAACAAACAACAGAAATTTGGTAATTTATATCCTAATTAATCTGAAAGCGAATTGAATGAAAAATAACCTGGTATCACACTTTATTCACACGACCACATTAACAAACAACAAAACTACAACACATGGCATCAACTATTCAAAAAATTAGTTTGCACACTCACTTGTTTCCTTTTTTCTTTTTTTTTTTTTGCTTGCTAGCCAAAAGCGCTAACAGTCGCAAACGGGGAACTGCATAATTTACATTTGCATCGAAATAATTATAAGAATTAGATCAATTTATTATGATCACATTACTGACACATCATTTCCATACAACTACTTTTTCTATGACAATAAAAATTGTTTTTTTTTTTAAAAAAATATTTTTCCCATACAAGACTGAACAAATAATTGAATTCACATGGAGATAGCCAAGCAGAATGCCGTACGTTTCTTGAAAATTAAAATCTCTCAGCATGGGCATCTAAGATTTGAAAATTTTCCACTTATTATTAATTTAAATAATACATTGAGATCCAATTAATTACGATCACTTACTAAACTTACGCTATTAATGATGAGACCGTAATTGGATCTGTTGAATGCAACGCGCAGTCAGATGGCTTCGTTTGATGGGAACACATATTTTCCAAGGTGAAACTAACATTATCTTCTGATGTTAATATTTTATAACAGTGTTTACAATAGCCACTGCTTTGATCCTGCATAAGTCAAGACTTTATTAGGGAGAGGCCATTTACTGGGGGGAGGGGGCAAAGGCACGTAGTTTTGAAACACGTGTCTTGCTCAGACTTACTTCTATAAAAGACACTGCCATTCCTTTTCTTACTTTAAATAAATCGTGTTAGCTATACTGTAACATCTCTTAATTCAAAAAAAGCCACAATTCATACCTTATAAGACAGGCAAAATGTGGCATTTTATAGAAGGTGTTGAGGCTCCGGAAAAAGCAAAATTTGAATGAAAATGAAATAAAAGAGGAATAATTTTTATGATATGGAAAAGTGTAATCAGACGTTTCAGAAAACATGGACAAAAGCTGAATTATGATGAGGACAAGAACGTTATGTGGTGTAATTGGTGTATGGAATTCGCTAAAACAAACACAGAGAAAACATCCCGTTTTGTTGTGATTGTTCAAACTTTAAAATTCAATCGGAGATTAAAAAGGTGTAGAGTGACTGAAGATCTTGTTTGAAACCTTGGGATCTGTCCGACCTACTCTATAATCTTCCATACGAATTACATTCCAACATAATATCCGTCACCAGCAATATGTTTGTGG
Source organism: Unio delphinus (assembly GCA_029339505.1). Lineage (NCBI taxonomy): Eukaryota > Metazoa > Mollusca > Bivalvia > Unionida > Unionidae > Unio > Unio delphinus. The sequence goes on along the minus strand of JAQISU010000041.1, from coordinate 6,142,377 downwards.
AACGTTTCAGAGAGATGGCTAAGAAGACAAGAACAAAGTCCATATGGACCTAGAGGCAGGTGGAGGACGAAAAATGACACCTGTATTCATTTCTGGAATTGGATCCAGATAATGTTATGTTATGTTAATTGACTGATTGATGATTTGAAGTAGGATTTATACTTCTGTACCTCTGCATTTCATATGATAATGCTATTAATGAAAGAAAATTGTTGTTAATCTCAATACAAGTGTGTGACATAGTTTTGTGGACAGGACTAGCAAATGTTTGGCAGGACTAGTAAATTTCTCAGTACACTAGTACTTCTGGCTACCAAGAAATTTGTGTTAAATTCAAGCCGTGCACTGTGTAGACAAATTCATTTGGAATAACTGGTAAAAACTTTGTGGATTTTTATTGGATATAAGAAGAGAAATTAAGGTAAGATTGAAGGCATGTGCATGATAGTTACAAAATTGCTAAAACAGGTAAAACTATATAGGGTACATGCAACTTAGTGCTAATGGGGCAGAGAAGCTATACAGCTTTTAACAGTGATGGGGCTGAATGAGACAAACCAATCAGAAATTTATTTTACCCCTTCTCGTAGCTCTTAACCAATCAAGTATGAATTTCACCCATTCTCCTATGTCTTAACCCATTCAGGCATGAACTTTACCCCTTCTTCTAACTCTTAACCAATCAGGCATGAATTTCACCCATGCTCCTAGCTCTTAACACAATCAGGCGTGATTTTTTCTCTCTCATTTTCCTAGCTGTTCAACCAGTTAGGCATGAATTTCAGTCCTACTAGCTGACACTAATGAAAAAAGGAAAATGAGATTCTCAAAAGAAGTCTCACACAGAGGTTCATGATAATCACCAAAGAACACATGAAATGTTCCATTTAGGCATTAATGAGCAAGAGACTGGTCTCCAGAATTTAAAATACCTGATAAGCACTTCACAGCATTCAGAATGAAAGAGAAAATGTCCCAAGCCAAAGAGAACAGATTAGGCCAATACACTGTTGACTGCTTCATTTACATAAGACCTTCCACCTGGCATTGTAAACCTGGAGTATGATTTCCTACTAACATTGAGTGATACAGTATGCTATCCTGCTTAAAAAATAATCTTCACAGATAGATCGTTTGATATGAGCCAGTAATGAAGGTGGAGCATTTGTGGATTGGTCTGAAAAAAGATCATCTGTGCTGACAGCAGATCCCTCATCAGTGGTAACTCCCTTGTGGTGTCCACCAACATACTTAAGACTGCTGTACCATGACCATTGGTGCCACCTGATGAACACTGAAGTTCTGACTCTCTGAAGAACTCGGGGGATTATTCTGAAAGGTGCCTCCTAAAATGAGTGATGCAATCATTCTGGCCATTATGTAGCTTATCATATGGTGTTCAACCAAAACAACAACACCAACCATAACACAATTGTGTCTTTGAAGAGTGATACACCCCTGAAGTGCCAGAAAAAGGACTAATTTCTAGGTTGTTTATATGAAGAACAGAGTCTTGCTAAGATGACAGTCCCTGAAGGACTACCCATTCTTATAGATGAGTGCCCCAGCCTAAATCTGAGACATCAGTATACAGGTTTAAATAACATTCTGAGGCATGTACAAGAACCACTGTCCAGATTGATCCACCATCTTAAGTGGTGACAAAACTTGTGATCCCAAATGAAATCCAAGCTGAAAGGAAGACTCATTAGACTGTAGAGGCATCATATTAAGTCTTCCTTGGATGATTAGATTCATGGCAATATTTTTGGTCTTTAGAAGCGAGAAGTACATGTGAGGTGATTAGATCCACTGCCATGTTTTGGGTTTTCTGATGAGAGAAGTGCATGCACAGTGACACTCTTATCACTCTTATTGTGAGAGAGAGAACATCTGCATGATTGTGTTCAACGAAACACATACCACCTCTGGACTACTGACAAAATTCATCCACACATACAAAGAGTCTTGAAAATGACTCAGGCTTGACTGCTCTAGACTACTCCAGATTGCAGACTGAGAAAATTCAGTGTCTTCAAAAGAATGACAGGCCTGTAAGTAAAATATCTCTAAGGAAGATGTGTATCAACCAGTCATTGAATACTGAATGATAGAAAACTCTAACATCTTTATCAGTAGCTATGATTCTCAACACACTGGTAAAGATGAGAGAAAGTAGACCAAAGAGAAGAACCAAAACTGAAAGACCTCCTTGTCCAGACAAAACTAGTGGTAAGCAACCTCAAGGTCCATGGATACTGTCATTCAACAGTATGGTGTTCCTGAGACAGATGTCTCAATCTTTAAACACTCTTCTTCAATAAACTTTCATTTAAAGGTGATAGATATAAGATGAGATTGAAATTGTCCCCTTTTTTACATCAGGAAGATCTAGGAATCAAATTCAAAGTTTTGGGCATATTAAACTTAATTGCCCTCTTTTTAGAAAGGTGTTCACATCTGCTATTGAAAGTTCCAAACTCTTCTCATTAAAAGGAGGCTAAGGGTCCCAGAAGCAAAGCCAATAACCCCCTCACAATGTATCAATTAGATCTGTCAAAGCCTTTTAAAAGCATCCCATTGTTGCACCCACTGGTATGTCAGGACATAAAAAGAACCATCAGTTGCGGAAGCAAATCCCTAAAAGCACTTAGCAACTATGTCTCCAAAATCACATTCATTTATATTTTGTTGCTCCCTTGATCAAGCTAAGTATATTATCATGTTGTATTCCTGTGCCATGTATATTACCATGTTGCATTTCCATAGCAAGTATATTACCAAGTTGTATTCTCATAGCCAAGTATATTATCATGTTGTATTCCTGTGCCATGTATATTACCATGTTGTATTTCATAGCAAGTATATTACCAAGTTGTATTCTCATAGCCAAGTATATTATCATGTTGTATTCCTGTGCCATGTATATTACCATGTTGTATTTCATAGCAAGTATATTACCAAGTTGTATTCTCATAGCCAAGTATATTATCATGTTGTATTCCTGTGCCATGTATATTACCATGTTGTATTTCATAGCAAGTATATTACCAAGCTGTATTCTCATAGCCAAGTATATTATCATGTTGTATTCCTGTGCCATGTATATTACCATGTTGTATTACCATAGCAAGTATATTACCAAGTTTTATTCCCATAGCCAAGCATATTAACATCTTGCAATCCCATGGCAAAATATACTTTTGATATCAATCCAGTGACAAGTATATTAACATCTTGCATTCCCATGGCAAAATATACTTTTGATATCAATCCAGTGACATGTATATTAACATCTTGCATTCCCATGGCAAAATATACTTTTGATATCAATCCAGTGACAAGTATATTAACATCTTGCATTCCCATGGCAAAATATACTTTTGATATCAATCCAGTGACAAGTATATTAACATCTTGCATTCCCATGGCATGATATACTTTTGATATCAATCCAGTGACAAGTATGTTACCATGTTGTATTTCCCATGGCAAACTGTATTGTATCTTTTGCATGTGTTGATATCTGGCAACAAAATAAATTCTTATACATTCACAGGCACATGTTTTAATAGCTGATTGACTATTAAACCAGTGTGTGTGTGTTTCATAAAAACTGCTTTATTTTAACTCATGTAATTTTTTGTATGTAAACATTATTATTTCGCCACAAAGTAACAAAATATAGTGTGTAAAATTAATTATCATTTTGGGGAAGAGATCACTAATGAAATAATATAGAACCCACCATTGAGATAAATGATCATCAGTATTAAAGTCACATGCAATAAAGCAACATACACTAGAAATATACCTTGTTTAAATCTGATTACATGTACATGCATTAGAAATGACATGACAAATACTGGTATCCATTTTCCCAACTGACAAAAATACTGTTTCTGCAAAAATGCGATGAAATAAATTCACAATAATTAAGTTTACATGACCTTTGAATTTGAAACATTTGTAAATTGTCACTTTCCTGCTGGACAAGGGACTATAATCAGACACTAATGTTCAATGATTGATTGTTGTTTGTATGGAGGGGAAAAAACTTGTGTAAAAATGAGTAGATGAGTGGATTTTTCAAACCAAAAATGTCTGGTATGATCAATTAAAAGTATTCAAATTTTTAAAAGAAATCCTTACCAAAATACTGCACCCACAACCCATCTTTTCTTTTGTCAAAGATGTGTTCTCTACTTATTTGATGTGATTTCACAGCACCTTAAAGAAAAAGTGGATTAGGGTTACATTTCAGAGTTACAAAGTTGCATTCCTTCTGATATGATACAAATATTTTTTTTAACCATCGACCTATGTTTTCTTCCATGATTAAATTTGTTCTAAGGTGATGGTGAAAAAAACCTGTATAACAATGGAAAAAACAGCTGTAATCGTACCTACATACAAGCCATCAGAGATAAGAAATTAATCATATACACACACACTACCTTGTAGGCAACAAAAATTACAGGATTAGTATTTGAAACAAAGTCTGCAAATGATATTTACTGGACTGGGTTGTACAAATAACAAATACATCCCAAAGAGGTACAAACACACAATTTGTATATGATGCCATTATGTTGTCCCTAGACAACACAGTACATGTACCAATCAAAACATCAGTAAGCAAATTTTACTATGTAACTTAATATAGTCTGATGGCTGAATCACATTTATTCTAGAAAACAAACTATTTAAAATCAAAATTCAATAGTATGTAATGAACAAATTTATAAGCAGGAAATTAAATATATAACATTGTACCCCGTCCTTCTCTCACTCCTGGGCCTCCAACGAAGCTGTACCTTCCATCCTGAAAAGAGCACAAGTTAAAAATAAACCATTTTCCTTTCACAAAATCATTTTTTGTTCCATTCATTTTCTTTATCCATCCTCCTCACTTCAAAAGAGGCAGTTACAAAGACATCTTGACACCATCACTGTTACAATTTAAAAAACCTTATAATACTAACTAACCTTTTCCATCTCTGTATTTCTGAATGATAATAATAGAATGTAATATTTTAAAATAATCACTGTTATCTTTCATATAATGAACATTAATATAGTCTTCTTAAGAGGACATCACGAAAGAATGGTCCTTCACTATGAGTCACCCTCTATGAATATTATTATAACTGTTATTATTATTATTATTATTATTATTATTATTATGTGATTTTTCATTTTGTACATAAAGTAATATTGGCATGTACTGATGCTTGAGAAGATACTGGCATTCAGTTATGTGATCTTAAACTTGATCTCCAGTCAGTATCCTGTTGGGCCATGGATTATGTTGGGGTAGCTTAAATAAATTAGATTGAATAATGGATGGCCAACCATTGCAATTAATACTTGAACTGGGAATCAAACCTGGTACCTACCAATGAAGAACACTGCTATTGTCTTAACATATTACCACTTTAAATGACTGTTAGAACCCTAAGTGGTAAGAGTGGAGCAGTACTGAAATTATCATAACTTTACAATTAGGATCCTGGGTGGTAAGAGTGGAGCAGTACTGAAATTATTATGTCTTTACAGTTATAATCCTGGATGGTAATATTGGAGCAATGTTGAAATAATCATACATTTACTGTGATAATTCTTTGTGTCAACACTGGTGCAGTGTCAAAAGAACACTTATACACATTACTGATTTCCTGCAATAAGTATTGTTGTAGGGTTTTAATGCCATATTTCAGCACATGGTAGGCTATCCATGGTGGCCAGTATTACTGGTGGAGGAAGAACCAGGGAAAACACTTGGAAAGAATCACCATACCATGAGAAACTACTGGCAAGATTTCTCACATACCCACATTGGACAAATCTGAGACTCGAACCTACGCAGAGGTGAGATGGCAGTGATCCCAGACGGAGAGCACTTTAGAACACTCGGAGACCCATATAAGTATTCTTATCCATTAATTGATTCCATGACTAAGATTAGGAGACCCAAACTCCTAATTAGCATACAATTTTTGATCAAGTATATTTAATGGATGAGATTAAAGCAGGCAAGGAGTAACTCACATGGACAAATTTAACATTTTATGGTACTCTTACTTAAAAAACGCTGATCACAAGCTCCATAAGTATATCCCAGTAAGGTCATCCACATTGACCTTTCTATTATGACTTTTACCAGGCTCAACTAGTCATATCAAGTGAAATTCCACTACAACAGTACTGATACCACCCAGTGACTGTGGAAACTATATTTGGGTAACCTGATGTTTACTTGTTGCAATTTAGACTTCTTTCTGCTAAGACAGTAATTAATGGGATATCTCACTTTTCCTCGGTTCATTATGACAGTAATATCAAATTGTCAGTGAATGATTTTTTTAATTAAAAACATAAATTAACCAATTAAACAATTATTATACATTACTGAATTTAAAAAATAATATTATATTTCCAGTAAAGTGATGAATATCTTACTGTAGACCTAACAGCTACATACAGAATATTTTGCCCATCAACAATTTTAAGTTTATTCATAATAGTTTTGTGATATCAAATGAATTATTCTACTGAATGAGAAAATAAATACCTTTAGGTTACTGCATTTGAATGGGCAAATATGAAGTTTTTTTCCAGATGGATATTGCACAACTTTGTGGAGTGCAGTATATCCATCTGAGAAACTGATGTCATATTTTCCAATACGAGTTGCAGTAATCTTTTTATTATATACTCATTCTCTTATTCTACTTAAAGCTTAAGTATACAAAAATACACTACAAGAAACAGAGTAACTGAATTTATGCTGCAATTTAAACTAAATAAGCACATATTCATCAATACACAACAATATTAATGTGCACATAGCTCCGCCTAGCAAAATTTGAACTTAGTTGTGCATTCAACATCACTTTTTAAAAACATTATTCTTTTGGTCTACTTAAATTTGAAATTTAGAGTCATATTATGAATAAATGTGCATTACAACAGCTTTCTCCAGCTGGTCTAGAATGAATGGATTTTTCAGTTTTTTTTGTCAAGTCTACTTAATTTCACCAAACTTGGATTTATTAGCTGTGTCAGTTTCACACAAAATACATGTGCCTGTGATTTGACCAGGGAGGGATGTGTCTTGACTCAGTTGCATGTGTGTTTCTGTTCTGTCAATGAATGCTTGGGAATAATAATGTGTGAAATATATAAACGCTTTCAATTCTAATTATCAAAATGACACTATGAAATATCACCTTCATTTCATTTTGAGCACAGTAATGAGAATATTATAGCACTTAGAACGTAGTTGAAATTACAGTACAATTTTGAACTGTGTAATCAAGCTTTAGAACAAATGATATAACTGATGTAGTTAGGATTCTCAGAACTAAGAAAGTACATTTTGAGAAAATTAAATATACAAAAATGTAAGTATATTTTTTGGCCATTTTTATTACCAGCTAATGCTTATGCCTGGTTACTTGCATGCTCCCCAAGACAAGTTATGACCTGTAGTGGTGTCTATCCCCAGCCTAAATAAGAAATATTGTATGAAAAAAGTTAACACAGAAAATTGCAAAGCATTTTGTGTGTCACAATCCATTCAGCCAATGAAAATAGGTATTCATCATCTTGGCTTTATTAGTACATGTATGCAGCACTTACTTTTCAAACTAAAACCTTCAGTTGCATTTTCTTCCCATGAATTTAGCACTTTCAAAGTGATAGGACTGAAAAATTGTTAAAGCTATGTTAAAAATCCAAAACACACATAAAGTAGAATGTATCTGATAGGACTTACATGTATGCTTTTCAATATGTTTATCTATGCTATTTTTATATACCCCAGAGACCACTGGTCATAATATGAACCATTCCTTGCCCTCAATATGCTTTCCTATGCTATTTTTACATCCCCCAGAGATAAACGGACATAATCTGAACCATTCCATTAACAAAATGTTATGAACATTTCTCCTAAATAACTGTTAAATGTCTCCTAAATAACTGTTTAAATTATCAGAATCAATTATTTTTTTTTTACTTTTTAGTTTTTCAGCTATGGTGCTAGTGTTATTTCCAAAAACATAGCATCTGAGACAGATGTTGGCACAGAAAACATTTTACAATTTCCAGGGTTGTTCTTTGAACTTACCTGAGAGTATTTCATACTAAAGCCGCCCTGAGCTAGAGCAAAATCATCGGTGCCATCTGGTAGAAAATATTCATCGGGTTTCTTCCAAAATGGAATACAATATCTGTGCATAAAAAATATATTTGTCGTATTTTCATTTATTTATTTAATTATGTATCTAGTTTTTACATTATATTTTAAAATAGAAAAGAGTTTAACTATTTGATTGTTTAGTGTTTATCAACAACATGTAATTACAAATAAAACAGCTAGTTATAAATAACATGTAATATCATGTAAAACAGCTAGTTCTCAACAATATGTAATTTCATGTAACACAGCTCCATTTATCAACAAAATGTAATTACATGTAAAACAGCTCCAATTATCAACAAAATGTAATTTCATGTAAAACAGCTACAGTTATCAACAAGATGTAATTTCATGAAAAACAGCTACAGTTATCAACAATATGTAATTACGCATAAAACAGCAAGTTATCAACAATATGTAATTTCATGTTAAACAGCTAGTTATCTACAATATGTAATTTCGTGTAAAACAACAAACAGAAGAATTGTGACTTTCCTTCCTTTTTTGCTATCAATGATTCTGTCCTGTAAAATACCAACACTGTACTGTACTATAACATACCAATGCTTTAATATAGCATACCAACACTGCTGTACCATAACATACTATGCTGTACCATAACATCCCAACAATGTGCTGTCCAACACTGTACTGTACCATAGCATATTAACATTGTACTGTACCATATGGCCCAATGACTGTACTTAACTGTACTTAACTATAATACAATAAAACTGCACTGTAATATAACACATCAACAATATGTAATTTCATTTAACGCTGTACTGTACCATAGTATACTAACACTGTACTGTACCATAAAGCACTAACATGACTGTACTTTACTATAATACACCAAAAACTGAACTGTACTATAACACACCAACACTTTTCTACTATAACAAACATTGTACTTTAATATAATATACCAAAAGGATACTGAACAATGATATACCAAATGGTGCATCATGATCTGATTTGCAAAAACCTAATGCAGAACAGAATCTTCATACAGCACAATGCAGCTTTTAGTCAGAAAAGTATGTCATTCCATTTCGTGATGAATGCAATTATAGAAAGTAAAGTGTCTTTTCATTTCCTGATGAATGCCATTATAAACAGAAAATAATGTCTTTCCACTTTCTCGTGAATGCCGTTATAGACAGAAACATGTCTATTTCCTGATGAATGCCATTATAGTCAGAAAAGTATGTCTTTCCATTTCGTGATGAATGTCGATATACACAGAAAAAGTGTCTTTCCATTTTCTTTTGAATGCCGTTAGTCAGAAATGTATGCCTTTGCATTTTCTGATGAATGCCACTATAGTCAGAAAAGTATGTCTTTCTATTTCCTGATAAAATCTAGTATAGACAGAAAAGTATATCTTTCTATTTCCTGATAAAATCTATTATAGTCAGAAAAATTTGTCTTTCCATTTTCTGATGAATGCCATTACAGTCAGAACAGTATGTTTTTTTATTTCATGATGAATGCTATCATAGTCATAAAAGTATGTCTTTCTGTTTCCTTATAAATGCCATTATAGACAGAAAAGTATGTCCTTCTATTTTCTGATGAATGCCATTACAGACAGAAAAGTATGTCTTTCCATTTTCTGATCAATGCCATCATAGTCAGAAACATGTCTTACTATTTCCTGATGAATGCAATCATAGGCAGAAAAGTATGTCTTTCTATTTCCTGATGAATCTCATTTAGACAGAAAAGTATGTCTTTCTTTTTCCTGTTATTTGCCAATATAGACAGAAAAGTATGTCTTTATATTTCCTGATGAATGCCATTATAATCAGAAAAGTATGTCTTTTTATTTCTTGATGAATGCCATTATAGAAAAAAATGTATTGTATTTCTATTTTTTGATGAATACCAAAAAACAACAGGTCCTCAGGCTACTACATGTTTCTGTGATGAACTTTTAACACAAACCAAAAAATGCTGACGCTTGACACCATATTTACATCTTGAAAGTAGTTATATATGTCTTGCCCCTCTTAATAGGTCACTCTTTTGGAATAAAAGGTGGCCTTATAAAATGAGTAGCCTCTCATCAAGGAGACAAAGCAAAAAAAATGAATATACAGTGTGACCCCACTATAACACGATGGTTGGGGTCAATAGTCAACAGTGTTATAACAAACAAAAAAATGTAGATAAAACTAAGTCTGAAGTATACTTGTATTTACAACAACTTATATTTATGCAGTGAAATATACTTGTACTTACGACAACTTATATTTATGCAGTACAATCCATAAGTACAGTACATGTAGAAGAAAATCGATCAATTAAAGTATAACATTTTATAAAATTCATCTATCAGCCACACTGTTAGAAAACATAATAAACACATATATAAAAAGTATAGTCCTCATTTGATCTTTATCCCACTGTCAACAAACATGTAAATAAGCAAATTCATTCATTGTTTCTGGTAGGATATGGCTATAGGTGTGTACTTAAATTGGTCTAGATTTTGGTCAGCAGGAGACAGCTGTCATTGCCAAAACTACCAAGTGGATGAGACTATTCTAAGACTTAGAGAAATAAAAACATATTAACAAATCAGAAAATTTAATGAACATCTTTGTGAGATGCCATACCTTCAATTGTCTTTATGGCCAGATATATATGGTTTCAAAATAGTGGAAAGTTACATTTCATGTTGCTAGCTATCATAGGAATAAACTTTTCTCCAGCAAAATGGAAACTTCCATGTTTCAATAAATGTGCTTCAGTCACTTTGGAAAATGCAACAATTCCTCAGATGCTATTGCTTTTATTTAAGTTTGGTGCTGACTTCCTTTGATGAACTCAGAATTGTTAAATAAATTATGTTTCTCCAAGACATTCTCCAATCACATCGCATTAGAAATATTAGCTTGCTACCTCGCAAATCAAGCTCTACTAAAAGACGAAATTTGTCTTTTCCTGCAATTTTTTCTTTATAGACAAAGGGTAATAACTCTTGCATATTACCTCCCTTAACACCATCTTGTTTCGCAAGTAGTTTTTTATATATTTGAATGAGATACTAACAAGGAAACTTGCATGGTGGGGTGGTTGGTAGGGTTTTAAGGTATTGTGATTGGTTCAGTATTCTCTAATAAGTTACTTCAAAATATGCTTTCTTATTCCAATATCTTCCCAAATCACATGCCAGGAGAATAAGTATGAAGAGGAGAGATGCTGATCCTCTTTGTCTGGAAGAAAGCTGGATTCCCCATGTGACTGACCTGTGACCTTAAAATATGATTAAAAAATGAATATTGAAATCTTACTTACAAAATTTCACCAGAGAATCAAGCGAAGTTAACAGGCTAACTGTAATCTTACAGCTGCCACCAGACTGACCAGATGTAAGGTTTTTCTTCTGCGACACTAAATCTTTGAGATAAAAACTCAAGAAGGTTGGCTGTACATAGAGGCCAACAAACTCTATTATATCTTGGATTAAAATGTTATAAGCTGTAAATCTATGTAAGATGAATCTGATCTGGTAAGAGGTCAGAGAATAGCGAGCATACAACCCATTTCAGCCATGAAGCAAAGGCTTGAGGGATATCCTGCATCCTTGCTCTCACAAGGAAGATGGGTTTGCTTGTGCCACAGCCTGTGTCTGTGCTTTTCGAGTAGTGCTTTAGAGTACAAGCAGGATCTTGCATGGCTGCTTTTCTCGACTTGACTATGGAAAGGACCAAAACGAGTGACTCTTTGGAGACAAACAGATGGTAACTGATTTTGGCTACAAAGATTGGTTGTGTCCAGAGAAACACCGAATTATATGCCAAGGTTAAAACATAGTAATTGTTCTACAGGTAATAAATCTCTTTGTAGACGATAACTATTGATTGTGGATGCTAAATGATCGGAACATTGTGTGCTCTTTTAATGAAATCCAGATGGCTACCTTTTATTTCCGAACACACATGTCAAAGAAATCCCACATTTTATATTATTAAAAAAATTATCACCTAGAAACCTTGAAATCTTCGCCATGCCTCAAAGCAATCTTTGAGCAGCTCGTTGTTTCGAGTCGACTAGCTCTGCTAATTGAAAATTAGCCATCATACATGTACCGACATTTCTATTCTCGATACTACTACGTTTTTGTCATAACTATCTTAAGAATTATAATTCCAAAATCATATCACTTCTGCAACTGCGTGGTCCCTCCCTCTCTCTCACTGTCACACACACACACACACACACACACACACACAAGACGGTTTTAATGTGTTACTCTTACCATGTGGTAAAGTGCTTTACATGCATGCATGGGTAATTCAAATCTGAGGTCAACAGCCGATGAATACATGTGATTTGTTCTGACAGGGATTTATACTAAAAAAAAAAAAGATGAGTGTTCTAAAGGATTTAACGTAGCTGATCATTAGAAGTTGGATTATACTTACCGTCTGGGTACAAATGTTATTCTAAATAAATTTTTTAATCAATAGTGTGTGGTCCGATCATTCACAGCTACCATGTTGCGGACGCTTCAGACCGAGTAGTGCATTACACAGTTAGTCTCTACCGCCAGACAAAATATTAAAGAAAAGGCAAATAACAAGTTTTTCGTGATTTTTGACAGCCCTAGCCAAGCCACGATCATCTTATATTTGAATTCAAATGAAAATTCTTCCTAAAATGGTTATAAAACTTTCTACAACTTATTTTTCACACTTCATACTAGAAAAATAAATATATATGAAATTTTACTAGTCACACGAGATATGCCTTATATCTGAAAATGTTACACTTGGGTCACACCATACTATTTTGGTTCTTTGACAATGTGGCCAATGACTAAAGTGTGGCTTTTCTTGTGCTGTGACTTGTAAATGAAGACAACTCTACTTAAATAAAGGCAAGACAACAAAACATGAATGAACTGTAATACTTACTCATAAACATCTTTACACTCCTCTTGCTGCCATGTTTCTTTGAAATGGTAGCACTTTCCCACTGGAAGGGTAAAGTTCTTCCCATATTTTTCAGTCAAAGTGTATTTCCAACCAGGAGCACAAACCTAAAGTGAAGGTCCCAAAATTCTGAATTTTGCATGTACATAGTAGATTCATAATACTTTCAATCTACCAGTCAAATTATTACTATACATGTATAATTACTATGCAACAATTTTGTGATACATGCATCCCAAACAAATGTACTTTGTGACAGAAAGTTTTTTCTTCTTCTAATAATGGGGCATTACAAGGTGCTGTAATGTACATGTAGGACCCAATACATCCGCTGGTACATACATTGATGACATAGTACATGATTTAACAATATACAAACATGTACCAAGTTATACCACATGTTTTTTGTGCAATTCATTCAAAGAAAATATTTGTTTTATTATACCTGTACTCTTTATCATTTGAGAAAGTAATTTCAATATAAAAATTCAACAGTACATATATAATGACCTTGCAGCAGCAAACTTGCCCATATCAATCTCAACTACAGCTACAGTACAAAAACTATACACAATCAATACCGAGCATTTACATTCAAAAATGTACAAATCCAACATAATATCAATATTGGGCAAATTTTCTTGAATGCAGATTCTCAAGAAAAGTTTAAAAATGAAATGTCATCCTACAGTTCAAAATAAAGCCAAAGAAAGCTATGTATAAAACAAATCCATCATGGTGTTTAGAAAATATCAGCAAATTTCAACTAAAACCATGTCGCAGTCTTTTATATCAGTGACCCTGACCTCAAGACAAAAGGAGTGACTGAACCCATCATAGAATGAATTGTCCAAGCACTGTATGGATTCATGCCAAATTTAAAGAGAATTTATCATGAAGAGGTTTAGGAAATGTACACAAGCAAAGACATTGCAAAAATTACTGCCATGTTTCACTTCTCTGTAGGATTCGTGACAGGGGAAGAAGGGATTACTAAATATATAGGAGATTTAACATAGTAAAGAAAGTTATGGCTTGTGATGTGATGTGATTAGGATTTTTTACATACCTTTAACAATTTTTCAGTCATATCGCTATGATGTCTGCAGTGTGGCAGTTTATAGTGATGTCAAGCACTGTGTCATCATACCGCAGATATGTACCATGATGTGCCACCCAGTCACATCCTGACACCAGGATGACCAGTCCTAACTAGGGCTGTCAACGGGTACCCGGGTACTCAGGTACCAAACCGTAGCGAAAAACCCGGGCATTGAAAATTAATGACGAGTACCCATTCAGAAAAATAAGTTGTCAACAACACTATCAAAATATCATATATCATCAGCAGCACACTGGTCTGAGTAGTCAGAGTTTCCTCTGACCATTGCCACCCCATTTTTGATATTTGGACATTCATGTTGGGGTGTAGGGTCAGAGCGCATTTCCTATCAAAAAGTTGGAATTCGCCGACACCATTTGAAGTCAGCATGGGTAGCAGCTTACATGCCGGCCCAGCAAACTTGAACGATCTTTCATCGAGATATACCAGCATGATTTATTTTCTCAAAATTCGTGAGCATAGCATTTGTTATGCCTTTAATTTGCTGACTGACAAGATGAAAGTACATCATTGCTGAAATTTGTCCTGGATCTGGCTATTTGCATTCCTAGTCACGTGACTATACAAATCTCGAAACCTAGGTCATACAGTCACGTGATATCAACAATAAGCAAATTTCCAAAAGTTGTTGTACATATAATTTGGACATATTATATGGTAGCCACATAAATAAATATAGTTTGCTCTCTCCTCACTAAGCCATACAGATGCTATAAACAGAATTTGATATTCCAACATAGCAAATTTATTTCTGATTCTTTTAAACAGTGGTGAAAACATATTTCATTCTTTCTCTTACTGAGAAAAGATTTCAATGTTTGAACCTATGAAAATTTTTTTATAAATATGTATCTCGGACAACTTAAAAATAAGAATCCAGCCTTGATTACAAAACTAGTGTGTGTGTGTGTGTGTGTGTGTGTGTTAGATTTTTAATGTGGCATTTAAAAAAATTGCCATATTGCTATAATGTCTGCAATGTGAGTTTATAGTGATGGTCCAGCAGTGGGGCATGATGATACAGACAGGTAGCATCATGTTCCACCCAGTCACAGTATCCTGACACCATGCCAACCAGTTCTAACACTAACCTCTTAATGCTGAGTGCCTAACAAGGGTGCTGTCAGTACCATTTTTATACGTCTTTGATTTGACTTGTTTCAAGCCAGTTAATTTCTGCGTCTGAGGCAGATGCTCTATCAACTGGAGCAGTCAAAAACATATTTTGTTTTCACTAACCATTATGAGCCAATTGTGGTCTTGGAGAAAAACATATGTCATCTGCAAAACTTTTGATAAAGATTCAGGCATTTAATTTATTCTGTCAAAAATTGGGTGGGTGCGAAAAAAAAAGATATCGTTTAAAATTGTCAAATGGACTTTCCTCTATATCTTGCAAAATGCAAGATTGATTATTCTTGATGAAAAGTCAGACATGCTCAGGAGGTTCATGATCTGATCTGTGTCATACCTCTCATTAGGCCAGACATGCTTGGAATAATCATAATCTGATCTGCCTCATACCTCTTGTTAGGCTAGACATGCTTGGAATATTCAAGATCTGATCTGTCCCATACCTCTCGTTAGGCTAGACATGCTTGGAATATTCAAGATCTGATCTGTCTCATACCTCTCATTAGGTGAGACATGCTTGGAATAATCATAATCTGATCTGCCTCATACCTCTTGTTAGGCTAGACATGCTTGGAATATTCAAGATCTGATCTGTCTCATACCTCTCGTTAGGCTAGACATGCTTGGAATATTCAAGATCTGATCTGTCTCATACCTCTCATTAGGTGAGACATGCTTGGAATAATCATAATCTGATCTGCCTCATACCTCTTGTTAGGCTAGACATGCTTGGAATATTCAAGATCTGATCTGTCCCATACCTCTCGTTAGGTGAGACATGCTTGGAATATTCAAGATCTGATCTGTCTCATACCTCTCATTAGGTGAGACATGCTTGGAATGTTCGTGACATTATCTATGTCATACCTCTTATTAGGCCAGACATGCTTGGAAATGTTCATGATCTGATCTGTCCCATACCTCTCATTAGGCTAGACATGCTTGGAATATTCAAGATCTGATCTGATCTGTCTCATATCTGTCATTTGGCCAGATATGTTTGCAATGTTCATGATCTGATCTGTGTCATACCATTAAACCAGACATATTTGGAATGTTCATGATCTGATCTGTGTCATACCTCTCATTTGGCCAGATTTGTTTGGAATGTTCATGATCTCATGTGTGCCATACCATTAGGCCAGAAGTTTGGAATGTTGTGTATTTATCTGTATCATATTCTCATACCTCTCATTTTCACTTACTAACATCCTGTGAATACTGACAGCATACACAAACATCTTTTGACTATTGATAGCATGCACTGCATGTGACAGATTAAGGCCGTCCATGGCCCTAAGAAATGTGAAACTAAAACACAACATTAAAAGCTAAAAAGGTGGAAAATTACCAGTGTTGCTATTATTCCAAATCAAAATACATGCAGACCAAATGGTCATATATGATCCATTCAATTTTATTATCAACCTATTAGTTTGAACTTTTTCTGGTGCCCGTAGCATGTGCTTAGTGTTCTTAATAGGTAATCTAACACTGATACTCTAACATCTTGTGACCATTAATAGTATGCACTAACTTCTGGTGACTTGATAGTATGCACTATCTTATGACTATTAATAGTATGCAGTAACATATTGTGACTGGTGATTGTATGTACTAACATCTTGGGACTATTAATAGTATACTGACATCTTGTGACTGATAATAGTATACACTAACATCTTGTGACTTTATAGAATACACTAACATATGCACCAACATCTTGTGACTTGTTAGTATGCACTAACATCTTATGATTATTAATAGTATGCACTAACAACTTGTGACTTGATAGTATGCACTAACATCTTGTGACTTGATAGTATGCACTAACATCTTATGACTTAATAGCATACACTAACATCTTGTGACTTGATATTATGCACTAACATCTTATGACTATTCATAGTATACACTAACATCTTGTGACAATGATAGTAAACACTAAAATCTCATAATATTGATAGTATACAATAATGTTGTGTGAGTACTGATTGTATACTATAGTTATGAGGTTAAATAATAAATTCCTCAATCAGACAAAACCATGTCAACAATGAGATGAGTGATGGTGAAATAATACATTTGTGATCAACAGAAATTTCTGTAATATAATATAAGGCATAAATCAACATAATAATTGATGATAATTACAAGATATTATGATGATATAAAGATACACACCGACACCCTGGGTACATTCATATTGAACTTCACATCTTGATACTTGTGGTTCACTGCAATAGTGGCCCCCAACATCTGATAGTCCTCACATTTGTATCGAGTTTGAAATTTCTCTAAAATAATAAAAATAACAATAATAATATTTAATTATTTTTCTTCAATTATTTTGGCAGTATTTTTGTACTTTAGATAAAGACTTCACTAAAAAGAACTGAAGCCATGACAAATATCCACATTTTTATTATATACCACACCCCACAATATTCTGGATATAAATCTCATCCTCCTGCAAAATCACACTAAATATGTCCACCCTCCCTCAGGTGGTGCAGATGACGGAATTCAAATTACAAAGAAGAGACCATACTACCTATAAAAATGTGACATTTCCCCCTTCCCATAATCCTTTCTATCCATCAAGGGTACTATGCACAGATTAACATAATGATACACCAAGGAATGGACAGATGGACATGAAAATGCATTTATGTAGGGACGGATGGACATGAAGACACTTATGGATGGACTGATGGATATGAAAATGCATAGATCTAGGGACAGATGGACATGAAGATACATGGACCCTCATACAGAGGGACAGGATTAAAATCAATAAAACTGCAAAACAACATAATCATATATAATCAAAGTGACCACTTTGAATTCAAACATAATGTATCAGTGACCACTTTGAACTAAAACATGTTTCATTGAATACTTTGAACTACCACATAATGTATCAGAGTGACCACTTTAAATTTTGACCACTTTACATAATGTATCAGTGACCACTTTGAAATCATGCATAATGTATCAGTGACCACTTTGAAATCATGCATAATGTATCAGTGACCACTTTGAATTCATACATAATGTATCAGTGTCACCATTTTGAATTCATACATAATGTATCAGAGTGAAAACTTTGAACTAATAATGTTTCACTGACCACCTTGAACTAATACATAATGTATCAGAGTGACCACTTTAAATTAAATAAATAATGAAACAGTGACCACTTTGAATTCATGCATAATCTATTTTTTTTTGTTTTGATTAGGATTTTTAACGTAGCTTTAACAATTTTTCAGTCATATCGCTATGATGTCTGCAATGAGGCAGTTTATAGTGATGTCGAGCACTGAGACATCATGCCGCAGACATGTAGCATGATGTCTCACCCAGTCACATTATCCTGACACCAGGCCGACCAGTCCTAACACTAACCTCTTATTGCTGAGCGTCAAGCGAGGCAGCTGTTAGTACCATTTTTGTAAGTCTTTGGTATGACTCGGCCGGGGATCGAACCGACGACCTCCCGCTTCCGGGGCGGACGCTCTAACCACTAGGCCACCGGAGCGGTTGCATAATCTATCACTGACCAGTTTGAATTCATATATGTATCAGTGACCACTTTGAATGCATACATAATGTATCAGAGTGACCACTCTGAATTCATATATAATGTATCAATGACCACTCTGAATTCATACACAATGTATCATTGACCACTTTGAATTCATACACAATGTATCATTGACCAATTTGAAATTCATACATGATGTATCAAAGTGAACACTTTGAATTCATACATAATGTATAAGAGTGACCACTTTGAATTCATACATAATGTATCAGTGACCACTTTGAATTCATAATGTATTAGATTGACCACTTTGAATTCATACATACTGTCAGTGACCACTTTGAATTCATACATAATGTATCTGTGACCTCTTTTGAATTTATATATAATGTATCAGAGACCACCTTGAACTAATACATGTTTCATTGACCACATTGAATTAATAGGTCATGTTTCAGAGTGACCACTTTGAATTCATACAAAGTCAACAAATACCTTTTGTACTTAAGGAGCAAGCAGATGAAACCAACCAATGCTTGGGATTCTAACAACAATTAGAACTTTACAAATATATGTAATCATTACTCCCCACAAACCTTTTCTTCACACATTTTTGCCACATTTCTCACTTTATAATAAAAGTGCTCTGAAACAATGAGTAATTTTTACTAGAAAACATG
The DNA here is from genome assembly GCA_029339505.1 of Unio delphinus. Lineage (NCBI taxonomy): Eukaryota > Metazoa > Mollusca > Bivalvia > Unionida > Unionidae > Unio > Unio delphinus. The sequence continues at coordinate 6,122,738 of JAQISU010000041.1, read as the reverse complement.
GACTTTTACATAATAGATAACCTAAGGAGTAACAGTTTTTACTAGAAAACATGGACTTTTACTTAATAGATAACCTAAGGAGTAACAGTTTTTACTAGAAAACATGGACTTTTACTTAATAGATAACCTAAGGAGTAACAGTTTTTACTAGAAAACATGGACTTTTACATAATAGATAACCTAAGGAGTAACAGTTTTTACTAGAAAACATGGACTTTTACTTAATAGATAACCTAATGAGTAGAGTTGGAGATTCTGAACAATCAAGTATGTTGTGCAGTAGGAATAGTCTGATAATTAGAATTGGAAAACGAGATTAAGGGCAATAGAAATAATCAAATGAGTTTGAGGAAGACAGTTGTGCAATGGGGATAATCTAATGAGTTCAAGACACAAAATCAAGTCTATTGCACAATGGGGATAATCTAAACAGTTCAAGAAACACAGTCAAATATATTGTGCAATCGGGATAATCTAATCATTGCAACTGAAAAAGCAAAGTACATTAGGGATAATCAAACAAGTAGGACAGTAGGAGCACAATAAGGTAAATTCTGCAGTACAATGGATAATCTAATCAGCAGAGTTAGAGAAGCAAAGTAAAGTCTATTGTGAAGTAGAGATACTCTAATTATTACAGTTGGAAAAGCACAGGAAATGCATCATGAATAATATATTACAGTTGGAAAAGCACAGGAAATGCAGTAGGAATAATCAAGAGATCATAGTTTGGAGAAGAACAGTTAGGTCAGTTGTGCAATAGGGATAGTCTCAAAAGCCAAGTTGTCTGCAGTTGGATTATCTAATGAGTTGGAAATGCAACATAAAGCCAATTATCGTGTAGTAGGATAATATTTTCGAGTGGAAATATACAATAAAGCCAATTTGTGTGCCGTAAGGATAATCTAATGAGTTGAAAATGCACAATAAAGCAAATTTGTATGCAGTAGGGATGATCTATATGAGTTGGAAATGCACAATAAAGCCAATTTGTGTGCAGTAGGGATAATCTACTGAGTTGGAAATGGACAATAAGGCCAATTATTGTGTAGTAGGGATAATCTAATGAACTGGAAATAGACAGTAAGGTCAATTATTGTGAAATAGGATAATATGATGAGAAGAGTTGAAGTAGCACTGAATGTGAAATTTTCTAATATGGATAATCTAATGAATACAAATGTAAAGGCACAATAAAGTCTTAGGCAATTATAAATGACAGTTGTATACTACTGCATGAACCAACAAGTGGACTGCTTTATTGGGAGATCACATTACATCGAGATATTTTATACATAATAATATTGTCAAATAATGAAATGGGTTCTATATCTATACCCAGCTAATAAAAGAGAATGTGTTACAGAGAGGTGCCTTATACTGAGGTAAGGTTGTAAATGGTTCACAGCAGCCAAGAACTAGTAACTATATAATAAAATATTTTTAAAAATTAACATAATAAATGTGATTAATGACCATACAAATGTGACCGCTTCAGTGGTTTTGTGGTCAGAGTTACCACCTCAGATGCAAGAGGTTGTGGGTTCCAACACTGGCCAAATCTTACCAAAGACTTATAAAAATAGTACTAACAGCTGCCTAACTTGGCACTTACTATTAAGAGGTTAGTGTTGGCCTGGTGTCAGGATAGTGCGACTAGGTGGGACATCATGCTAAATGTCTGTGGCATGATGCCCCAGCACTAGACATCACCATAAACTACCACACTGCAGACATTGTAGCAATATCACAAAAGAATGTAAAGCCACATTAAATATCCAAATTACAGACACACACAAAATAAGCAGGATAATAATATACATGGCTGTCAGAGTAAACCAAGAAGTAAAGTAAATTGTGAGGGACCAATATGTATTACTCACGGCACATGTAGTCCACAATTTCTTGTCTCCGGCAGCTCGCTCGTTGTCTAAACGAATTAATCTCACACTCATAAAACCCGCCGAAACCCTTGATGCCATCTACACCAGTTCGGTTTGGTGCTCCAACAAGAAGACTAAAAACGATAGTTGGAAAAAAATAAGTTGACACTTGATAACAGTAAATATTCTAATAAAAAGAATATGCTTATTGCATGACTATGAATACATTGAAAACATAACATACATCTGTTTAATGCAAACAAATTATCAAGTCACCAACGATTAACTGAGATCCATTTACTCATTCTATTTCAAAAAGTTAACTAAAACTAGTGTTACTGATCTATCTAAAGAACTCATTTTAATTTGCGATTTAAATCATTAAAGTGAGAATGATAACTAAATACGTTTTTAATGTGATTGTGTCCATTCTTGCAAATATAAGGAATCAAAGTTAAATATATTGAGAGTCAACCACGGGCACATTTCCAAGAGATAATTGCATTTACAAAATGAGAGTCAGCTGTTTGTCACTGTTATGATTGCATGAGGTCATGATTATTCACAGAAAATAGCTGTTCACTGTAGAATATGAAGATTCCAAGGATAATCTTATTACACCTACACAGGATAGCGGTTTACAATTCAAAATGAATCCGTCACATTATTTGATCTGTGTAGGCCTATAAAAAGGTATAGATATAACAAGTAAGACATAGTAAAGGCACTGATGCAAGGTGATGGGATGGCAACCCAAAAGTTTCTCTGGTTATGCACATACATGTATGGATTTATGGTCACCCAGAAAATTCACTATGCCCTAAAATGCAAAGTTATAATGGCACCAACTCTAAAAAGTGGAAAAAGCTGTTAATCTGGGACCGATCAAACTTTTTTGAGTTGCTTTTCTTCTCAATTGCCCAAAATTTATTTAGCATATGAAAACAAAAGAAACAAAATTGTATGCAATTTCTTTAAAATTTCAATTCAAGACTAAATAATATGTTCCAATTCCCCTGATGTGAACAGGCTAGGATTATCCTGAAATAGAACTGGTTAGGATTCCCCTGAATTAGAACAGGTTAGGATTCTACTTAATTAGAACTGGTTAGGATTCCCCTTAATTAGAACAGGTTAGGATTCTCCTGATTTAGAACTGGCTAGGATTTCCCTGAATCAGAGACCATATTATGATTCCCCTGAATTAGAACAGGTTAGGATTCTCCTGAATTACAAGAGGTTCGAATTCCCCTGAGTAGAACATGTTAGGATTCCCCTAAATTAGAACAGGTTAGGATTCCCTTGAATTAGAACAGATTAGGATTCTAATTAATTAGAACAGGTTAGGATTCCCCTGAATTAGAACATGTTAGGATTCCCTAAATTAATGATAATAACAAGGAGGTGGTTGAGAAAGAGGAGTAATTCCAAAGTTTGTGAAAGATTTTTAATGTCTCTGATAGTGTTAATGATTATAATCGATCACCAGTTGGTTGAGCAAACAAATAATATAATCGATTGTAAACTCCATAGTCAACTGTGTGTAAAGGGAGACTACCTTTTAGGTGTATGCAAAGCACAAAGGTTAATAAAACTCCCAGCCACTAAAGTTGACCTGAAATTTATTAATTACCTTGAAACTGAATGATTTATAATAAGGAACATATAGTCATTATTACATGGTCAAGTTGTTAAATTGTTGAGTTAATAAATTTAAACACATTTTTGGTGATTTGTTTCAGTTAAACTGCAACATCTTTTGTAGTATTTATAAACAATGACAAACAACAAAATCATGTCTTTCTATACTTTATATTATAGACACATCACATATCAATGAAAGAATTTTGGGGGATTGTAGCAGTATTTTAGTTACAGTTGACTGATCAGCCATAAAAAGTTGTATTCATTTAACAAAGTTGTAGAACAAAAATAACACATTGTAATATTATTGTCAGGTTAAAGTATACATGTCATTAATTTAAATAAGATTACTCCTGTACATTTATAAACTTATTAAACTCTTGATCAAAGATATGACTGTTTAACAAAAATTAAAATTCGCTCTTAGTAACCGATTATAATCGATGATCAGTTGGTTAAGGGGAACCGATTATCAATTATGAATTTCTAACCGATTCCCATCACTAGTCTCTGATTTTATTTATCTTCAGATTCTTGGTTGTGAAAGTTGTTAGTGTCATTCACTTTGATTACAACATAGAGAGGGAAAGAGAAAACATACATGCTTTAAAAAAAATGAAGAGCAGTATACAGTACATAAAACAAGGTATTGTTCCTTTTCATCATCATTATCATCATCAATCATTTAACCCAAGAGGTCGTTGGGGCACCATAGTTGACTCTAAAACCAACTCTCTCAATCTTTCACTGTTCTCTACTGCCCTTTGGGAGTCTCCAAATCTCATGCCTGTCCACTCCTTAATGTTGTCATACAATTTCTACCTCTTCTTCTGTACTCTCACACTGTGCCTTGCAAGATTGTTTTTTGCAGTCCACATGATCCGAAGACATGACCGTACCACTTCAGTTTGCATTTTTTTTAAAGTAAAGAGGTCTTCATAGGGTCTGATGGCTCATTGAATCCTGTTTTGAACCTCTTTGTTAGTTACATGGCTAATGTAGTAGATGCTCAAGATCTTGCTGTAGCATCTCATTTCGAATATTTGAATCCTCCTTTGCAGATCTGGCATGAGTGTGTATGTTTGAAGAGCATAGAGAAAAATAGATATAACAATAGAGCGCATCAACGTTATTTTGGAACCAAAAGCAATGTTGGTATCTTTCCATATGGACTCAACCTTGCTCCATTTGTCTGGGCAATCCTGTAAAGTAGTTCTGGTTTGGAGCCCTCAACTGAGATAATTGATCCCAAGTACTTGAAGCATGTGACTCTTTCCAACTTCTGTCCAATGACCTTTATTTCTGCATTGATGTCACTAGTGTTGTTTGTTATCAGTTTGGGTTTTCTGCATTTAATCTCCATACCATATGCTTTTGTGTTTGTGTCAAGGCACTTAACCATGTTAGCCAGTTCTTTTTAATCTCCTGCTAAGCCATCAACTTTCATCTGCCAAGAAAAGGTCGGTGTTTGTTCTTCTGATGCTGACAGTGCCCTTGTGGTCATGGAAGGCATCCTCCACGATTCTTTCCAGGAAAATGTTGAAGAGTGCAGGTGACAGTATGCATCCCGGTCTGACAAACTATTATTCAGAACCAATCTGCTCAACTGCCATTGATAAGGACAGCGCTGGTGACTTTATCATAAAGGTGCTCAACAAGCTGCACAAGGTTTTAGCTGTTATACTTCCTAATAGTTACTCATAAGGCCACATAGTATAACCTTTCAAAGGCCTTTTGGAAATCTATAAATCTATAGATTCTGCTGAAGCTTAAGGTATTTCTTTAGTTACAATGGAAGACAGGCTGATCCATATGTTTTTTGGCTTATAGCCAGTACAACTAAAGACTATAGAAAGTTGACCGAGTCTTAGGTATATATTATATGCAGCAATGCTAAAAAGTAAAAGCAATCCACATATAGTGTTCAACATTTTTGTCTATTTATTTATTTGGGGTGGGGTATGAGACATAAGATATACCGGTAGTTGCTGATTTCATATAATCGACAGCCACTAATATGTCTTTACCTTGATAAACATTACTCTGTGGATGATAATATTAATGGTATGAATAAGCCCTGTTACATGTGTATTTACTATTATGGACCATGCTATCTTCAGACGGCTGACATGGAACATCCAGTGATTTCATCATTTTGCATGGATATTTATGACACAACAAACCATAACTCAAGTGAATACGACTGTCATAGATATTCATGTTCCAAAACCATAACTAGAGTGAATACGACTGTCATAGATATTCATGTTCTAGAGTGAATATGACTGAATAAATATTCATGTTCCAAAACCATAACTAGAGTGAATATGACTGTCATAGATATTCATGTTCCAACACCATAACAGGAGAGAACATGACTGTCATGGACACTGATGTTCTCTAAAACTCTAGTAATCCTCATGTTCAAAACCTGTATTTTTTCTGCATCAACTCCCATACCTAGTCAATAATTGTTAACTCCAGTGATGCTGTCTGTAATGGTTACTATACGTTCCAAAACCATTGCCGTACTGATTCTGTCTGTCAAAGTCACTTCACGTTCCAAAACTGTTGTCATGTAGTGAATCTGGCTGTCAATGTCATAGACGTTCCAAATGAAATGTTCAAAGTTTTTTTACAAAGATACCAACTCCTAAAAAAACATGAAATAGCAATGTACTACAAAATTGAAATTCGAATTTAAATTAGAAATAATTCAATGTTTTATTCCAGGAGTAGATGGATAAACTATTAAATGGTAATAAAATTAAACTATTTGCAACCTGTATTTGATTTACTCGAAGCATTAGAAAATGTTAGAGTAAAATGCTTTTGTAAAAGTAAGGTTATCTTCATGGTTGATGGTAAAATTTTCAAATAATGAAACTATCGAATGCATACTCTCTAGGTTAACTGATCCATTTAGTTTCTGGCAATACATGTTAGTACTTGTTTATTAATGATTTGACACTGATTAAAATTTATCTATATTTGAGTTGTAAATAGATGATTTTACGTAAATATCTACGAAATGTCACCCTGTAGTAGACTACCACAAGTCGTGAAAATCATTTAATCTTTGACTTTGTTGTTGCTGAACTTGTAGGGTTTAACGACATTTTCAGCACAAGATAGGCTATACATGGCGACCAGTATTATTGGTAGAGGAAGAACCCGGGAAAACCCCCTGGAAAGAACCACCGACCCACGAGAAGCTACTAGCAAGCTTTCTCACATACCCACATGATTCAGTGCGACGAAAATTTCGAGAATTACACGAATCTCAAGTTGAATATTCCGAAGGTACAAAACAATTATTTAAACATTACTGAAGTTACTGAATGAGTTGCAATAGCTACTGAAAGTCTTCTTCCGACTTTAAAACAAACCGCTGAAGATACTGAAAAAATAGCAAGAACCAAAAATACTCGTCGATGAAATTACAGCGATTAGATAAATGGTTATAAATAAGAAATGATCGTACATAATGCTCAACGTGAACCAAGCATTGTCAGAATAGTCAATTCACGATTACCAGTATACAAAGCAATATACGGAGATGGACTTCGTGATATTATTCAAGGTTTATGTAGACGAATAGCCCCCAAACCGATACCAATTGCAAAACAGCAAGCTTTCTCACATACCCACATTGGCCGAATCCGCGACTCGAACCCACACAGAGGTGAGATGGCAGTGATCCGTAACGGAGAGCGCTTGAGGCCACTCGGCCACATGGGGCCCCTCTTTGACTTTGAATTGAATGTCCACAGTTTAACGAACTGAATCAATAGTGCTTGTTTTGACAGTTCTTGGTATTCGCACCCGATAAATCAGCTTCATACCTGAGACGATACTGTGTTTCTGGAGAATATATCGCCTATTCATTAAAAAAAAATGCAATCTCGTCTGCACTCATCAGTATACAATTTATTAACGTACCGGTATTTCTCGCAAATGTAAAGCTACGGTCGGCAGAAGGTTTTTTTTGGCGACATTTGCATGATATTCTTGGAGCAAATCTTATGTTTGGTGGCTTGTAAATCCGTGAGGAATAGTACAACCCTCTGTCGTGTTGCCATTGAATTTCGCGCGCTCACCCATTACCAACAAGTGTCTAAAGCGTACGCATGTGTGTTCCGGAAGGATTTGCAGCAGCAACATTACACATTTTTAAAACTGATGACATCAGATACTCATATTATCCACCAGTATCAACACACAGGTGCTCGACGCGAGCTTGGTGTTGTTAGAAAGAGGAGAAAAAAATCTAAAGGAGAAAGGAGAAAAAATTCACACAGTGACAAAAATACCTTAGATTACGCCCGTGACCCATTATGACATACTAGAGAGGGCCCTATGTCATATTGGGTCATATGGGTAATCTAAGGCATTTTTGTCACTGTAACATTTTTTTCTCCTTCAGATTATTGTTGGGTTTTTTTTCTCTCTCTCACAACATCAAGCTCGCGTCGAGCACCTGTGTATCAACACAGATTTGTTGGTGGGGTGATTTATCAAAATAATAGAAAATTTACCTGAACACTTTTACTGTCAATTGTAATGTTTCACAAAGTTCGCCTAGTCCAAGTTTGTTTGCATTTGAAGTTTGAACAGTATTTGCCGGAATGGATTTGACCATTGCAAACAATAATAAAGGAGGGTGAGATTGGGGATAAATACATTATACATAAATGCTAGATATTATATTCTTGAACAAGACCAAAATTCCATGTGACGTATCAGCTAAACAAAAACTCAAACTAGATAGGTTCTAACAGAGCTGAATTACCTGACCTTTCAAGGTTGAAATTCGCCATAAATTATTTCCTCAACGTTAACTATCATCAACTTTAGAATAGGCTTATATAAAAATCAATGTTTTTGTTTATTTATGCCAGAAAGTAGAAGTAATCTATGAGTTCTTTAAAGAAGATGATGGTAAGCCGTTTTATTAACATTCAGGAAAACATTCGAGATATAATTTAAAAAGCCTACAACAAAACAGAACGAATACTTAAAAATACAATACTGAAACAGAACGATACAAAACACGCACGCCGGTATTTCAAGATAGCAACACGATAACACATAAATGATAACCTACCAGACATGAAGACCTTAAACATTCAAATATTATAATTCTTTTGAATTATGATCACAACCATAGACCTGTACAAAATAACAAAGATGTGGTTAGTCCAGAAACGATAAGACGAGTGTCTAGGGGTTTTTTTAGGTGTCAGACGCTCGATGTTATCGACCTTTTCATGTACTCACTCACTCGCACGCTCATTCATGACAAACACGCACCTGGGTCACATAAAAACATCCTCCCTCCCTAAGTTTAAATGTCTCTCGACATTTAACAATTCTATGCCTGCAGCGTAAATAAATAAACTGCAACAAATAATCAATCAGTGTTTTACATCGTTGTCTTTAGAAATATATACATTAATCAATACATAAGCAGCAGAGAGGTCTAACCCACTTTTTAGAGACATCGATAAGCCCAAAAAATGGCTTCCATGGCTCTGAAAGCCCTATTTTTGAAATTCTCTATATCCACGCATGGTCACATCACGAGTTCATGGACCTCTCTGCTGCTGCACATTTGTCTCTAAGTTATCCAAATATTTTATAAATACCTGTACGATCATCGTTAATTATAAATAAATATCTTTATAATAATGTTTGTTCACTCTAAATCTCATACAGCTAGGGTAGCTCGAGAACGATTAGAAGCAATCAAGAAATATTTACCTGTTCGTGTTTCTGTGCGACGAAAATTTCGAGTATTACACGAATCTCAAGTTGAATATTCCGAAGGTACAAAACAATTATTTAAACATGTTACTGAAGTTACTGAATGAGTTGCAACAGCTACTGAAGGTCTTCTTCCGACTTTAAAACAAGCCGCTGAAGATACTGAAAAAAATAGCAAGAAGAACCAAAAATACCAACAAGATTTTACGAGATCTTCCAACTAAAATAACTGCCGCACAACTTCCACCTGATGGTGAAGAAATACAACAAATACTTGAAAAGATCGCATACCAGAAACAGAAACAGAAAAAGCCAGGGTTAAAGTTCATATAACAAATTAAATTTACCGAAAAAAGTATTGAACTTATAAATGACGCTAAAGACATAAATAAATTAGCTGAGTTTGCCGTGCAAATTTATGATCAACGAGAAAGCGTTAAAATCCGAGTATGTCGATGATTCAATCAATAAGTCGTGAAAGTTGGTACAAGTGGATATTTCGTATACACTATGGTGTTGATCAGGCTAGAAACAGTGATACTAAATATATTGCATTTTTATACCGCAATAGATAAATATTTTAATCGAATACAACAACCACGATTACAATTTTCCTCACTGCAGCAACCAATTAAACCACAACAGTTATCACAACCTCCTAAAGATACATCCGATACCAGCGCTATTGGAAGTGTTTTTTCGGGAAGTGACCTTACTTGTCCTAACAACGTTCTCGCTGACGTGGACAGATTAGAAATTCTGATTGGAGGAAAACGTGCTGCAAATAATTATCGGGAAATTATCAATGAAATCTCTGATATTTGACAGCGACTATTTACTGGCTGTATCATGGACCGCGATATTTACCGGGAACTCGTCGATGAAATTACAGCGATTAGATAAATGGTTATAAATAAGAAATGATCGTACATAATGCTCAACGTGGACCAAGCATTGTCAGAATAGTCAATTCACGATTACCAGTATACAAAGCAATATACGGAGATGGACTTCGTGATATTATTCAAGGTTTATGTAGACGAATAGCCCCCAAACCGATACCAATTGCAAAACAGCAAGCTTTCTCACATACCCACATTGGCCGAATCCGCGACTCGAACCCACGCAGAGGTGAGATGGCAGTGATCCGTAACGGAGAGCGCTTGAGGCCACTCGGCCACATGGGGCCCCTCTTTGACTTTGAATTGAATGTCCACAGTTTAACGAACTGAATCAATAGTGCTTGTTTTGACAGTTCTTGGTATTCGCACCTGATAAATCAGCTTCACACCTGAGACGATACTGTGTTTCTGGAGAATATATCGCCTATTCATTAAAAAAAAATGCAATCTCGTCTGCACTCATCAGTATACAATTAATTAACGTACCGGTATTTCTCGCAAATGTAAAGCTACGGTCGGCAGAAGGGTTTTTTTGGCGACATTTGCATGATATTCTTGGAGCAAATCTTATGTTTGGTGGCTTGTAAATCCGTGAGGAATAGTACAACCCTCTGTCGTGTTGCCATTGAATTTCGCGCGCTCACCCATTACCAACAAGTGTCTAAAGCGTACGCATGTGTGTTCCGGAAGGATTTGCAGCAGCAACATTACACATTTTTAAAACTGATGACATCAGATACTCATTATCCACCAGTATCAACACACAGGTGCTCGACGCGAGCTTGGTGTTGTTAGAAAGAGGAGAAAAAAAATCTAAAGGAGAAAGGAGAAAAAATTCACACAGTGACAAAAATACCTTAGATTACGCCCGTGACCCATTATGACATACTAGAGAGGGCCCTATGTCATATTGGGTCATATGGGTAATCTAAGGCATTTTTGTCACTGTAACATTTTTTTCTCCTTCAGATTATTGTTGGGTTTTTTTTTCTCTCTCTCACAACATCAAGCTCGCGTCGAGCACCTGTGTATCAACACAGATTTGTTGGTGGGGTGATTTATCAAAATAATAGAAAATTTACCTGAACACTTTTACTGTCAATTGTAATGTTTCACAAAGTTCGCCTAGTCCAAGTTTGTTTGCATTTGAAGTTTGAACAGTATTTGCCGGAATGGATTTGACCATTGCAAACAATAATAAAGGAGGGTGAGATTGGGGATAAATACATTATACATAAATGCTAGATATTATATTCTTGAACAAGACCAAAATTCCATGTGACGTATCAGCTAAACAAAAACTCAAACTAGATAGGTTCTAACAGAGCTAAATTACCTGACCTTTCAAGGTTGAAATTCGCCATAAATTATTTCCTCAACGTTAACTATCATCAACTTTAGAATAGGCTTATATAAAAATCAATGTTTTTGTTTATTTATGCCAGAAAGTAGAAGTAATCTATGAGTTCTTTAAAGAAGATGATGGTAAGCCGTTTTATTAACATTCAGGAAAACATTCGAGATATAATTTAAAAAGCCTACAACAAAACAGAACGAATACTTAAAAATACAATACTGAAACAGAACGATACAAAACACGCACGCCGGTATTTCAAGATAGCAACACGATAACACATAAATGATAACCTACCAGACATGAAGACCTTAAACATTCAAATATTATAATTCTTTTGAATTATGATCACAACCATAGACCTGTACAAAATAACAAAGATGTGGTTAGTCCAGAAACGATAAGACGAGTGTCTAGGGTTTTTTTTAGGTGTCAGACGCTCGATGTTATCGACCTTTTCATGTACTCACTCACTCGCACGCTCATTCATGACAAACACGCACCTGGGTCACATAAAAACATCCTCCCTCCCTAAGTTTAAATGTCTCTCGACATTTAACAATTTTATGCCTGCAGCGTAAATAAATAAACTGCAACAAATAATCAATCAGTGTTTTACATCGTTGTCTTTAGAAATATATACATTAATCAATACATAAGCAGCAGAGAGGTCTAACCCACTTTTTAGAGACCTCGATAAGCCCAAAAAATGGCTTCCATGGCTCTGAAAGCCCTATTTTTGAAATTCTCTATATCCACGCATGGTCACATCACGAGTTCATGGACCTCTCTGCTGCTGCACATTTGTCTCTAAGTTATCCAAATATTTTATAAATACCTGTACGATCATCGTTAATTACAAATAAATATCTTTATAATAATGTTTGTTCACTCTAAATCTCATTCAGCTAGGGTAGCTCGAGAACGATTAGAAGCAATCAAGAAATATTTACCTGTTCGTGTTTCTGTGCGACGAAAATTTCGAGTATTACACGAATCTCAAGTTGAATATTCCGAAGGTACAAAACAATTATTTAAACATGTTACTGAAGTTACTGAATGAGTTGCAACAGCTACTGAAGGTCTTCTTCCGACTTTAAAACAAACCGCTGAAGATACTGAAAAAAAATAGCAAGAAGAACCAAAAATACCAACAAGATTTTACGAGATCTTCCAACTAAAATAACTGCCGCACAACTTCCACCTGATGGTGAAGAAATACAACAAATACTTGAAAAGATCGCATACCAGAAACAGAAACAGAAAAAGCCAGGGTTAAAGTTCATATAACAAAATAAATTTACCGAAAAAAGTATTGAACTTATAAATGACGCTAAAGACATAAATAAATTAGCTGAGTTTGCCGTGCAAATTTATGATCAACGAGAAAGCGTTAAAATCCGAGTATGTCGATGATTCAATAAGTCGTGAAAGTTGGTACAAGTGGATATTTCGTATACACTATGGTGTTGATCAGGCTAGAAACAGTGATACTAAATATATTGCATTTTATACCGCAATAGATAAATATTTTAATCGAATACAACAACCACGATTACAATTTTCCTCACTGCAGCAACCAATTAAACCACAACAGTTATCACAACCTCCTAAAGATACATCCGATACCAGCGCTATTGGAAGTGTTTTTTCGGGAAGTGACCTTACTTGTCCTAACAACGTTCTCGCTGACGTGGACAGATTAGAAATTCTGATTGGAGGAAAACGTGCTGCAAATAATTATCGGGAAATTATCAATGAAATCTCTGATATTTGACAGCGACTATTTACTGGCTGTATCATGGACCGCGATATTTACCGGGAACTCGTCGATGAAATTACAGCGATTAGATAAATGGTTATAAATAAGAAATGATCGTACATAATGCTCAACGTGGACCAAGCATTGTCAGAATAGTCAATTCACGATTACCAGTATACAAAGCAATATACGGAGATGAACTTGGTGATATTATTCAAGGTTTATTTAGACGAATAGCCCCCAAACCGATACCAATTGCAAAACAACTAGGAATGAAGGCTATTGATTTTATTGGTGACAAAGCTCCCGCTGTAATTGGGTAATGTTGCCAGTAAAACATTCTCGGCAATCAAAGATAGATTTTCAAGATTAGTACAATGAAAATTACAACCAGTGAAATTATCAAGTACCGAGGTTATGTCTGCACATGTTAGGAAAGTAATAAATCAAGCTGCAAATCAAAATCTAGCAAAATTAGTTGGTAAAGCAGAAGAAAATATAGTTGTAAATTTAATAGCAGGAAGTGGTCTTCATGTTAGACGATAACAAATTAAAAATAAAATGTTTAAGCGTATATCCGATACATCCTTTGACATGGACGTACCAGTTCTCAAAGATGAATCTGTACGCGATTATCAACTGTAATCTTATGACGCACGACAAACAGATGAACGTGGACGAATTAAATTAGTTTCATGATACAACTAGATTGTTCTTGCGCACCGAGCCATTTACCGAAGTCGAAGGTAAATTCGTAAAAGCAGATGGTACAGCATATGGAATTGGTGATCGAGTTGGTTTTGTTAATAATGGTGTCATGGCGTTATTTAACCGTGCTACATACTCTATTGACGGAAACGAAATTAAATTATGCCTCGAATATGTTGACGTTGCTACGACGATATTAGGTTTGGCAAGTTACAGCGATGATTACACAAGATTAGCTGGTCCATCAATGATGTTCATAAAATATACCGTTGATCAACCAGAAAACAGTAATGTAACAATGAACGTAGCTGATGATGCAATTGTATCAATGAATGAAAATTTCAACTTGGGATTTGCAGAGCAATGTTAAATACTGATGTAGAGTGTTTATGCGCAATTCCATTATCTCATATTTTGGGATTTTGTAGAAACGTTAGAAAAGTTATATTTGGTGCTAAACACACCGTAGTGCTTGTCAGAAAAGCTACTGACAATGATACAATATAGCGACATAACATAGTTGATGTTAGTAAAGTAATGCTAACAAAACTACCCCTGTATTTGCCAGTAATTACTCCATCGCTTGTTGAAGAACAAAAATTACTTTCTTTTATGAATCAAGGTGGTATATCATTGTTACCAGGAACACTTTACTAATTCTTCCATTGTCAAATTTTGATTTACTCGATGCTGCTAAACAACTAAATATAAAATATTTCAGAAGACTTTTTATGCGTGATCGGTTACTAAAACGACCAAATTCAGTTGAAACAGGAATTATTAATCTTGATAATAATTCTGGTCTAGGAACTCACTGGGCTGCGTACGCGGTTGATCCACGTGGAATTGTTTATTTTGATTCGTACTGATTAGTTCCACCGATTGAATTCCTAAAATATGTCGGCGGAACACAAATTCCGATCTGGTATTCAAAGTTACCAAAGTAAATAATGACGAATCCACCAATATGCGGCCGTGCTATTTCAAATCTTCCCTTCATCCGCATCAAACAGTTAATTTATATACTAGCAATACGTATAATGCTTGAACGTACAATGGTTGACACTTATGGTCGATCTTCTATAAATTAAAAAAAAAATTAAAAAAGGCGGAATATCACGTGAAGACGTAGATAAGATTGTTTCCGATGAAATATCAGAATTATTAAATCTTCCATATCTTTTATTGCAGGATATCATTGTCAGAATTAGTAGAGCAACTGAAAATGCCGTAGCTGTGCTTGATAATAGTGGAAAAATTAAACCTGGTGTTACTATGTCAGCGATAATAGATAATATTCGTGGTCGTGTTCTTAAATCCGGTGGTACAATGACAGGTCCTCTCAATATGTCTAATAATAAAATTATTGATCTTGGACCGCCAGTATTAACCAACGACGCTATTACAAAGAAATACGTCAACGATAAAAAAATATCCCATTAACAGATTCAATAACATCGATTAATTCATCAATAATATTAATTAGAACTGATAATACTAATCATATACAAATGATTATGAATTTTCGTACAAACATTAATAGATCTCTTAATGAATTTTTGGGAAATACACAGGTTATCGATATGAACTAGCGATATCCGATCAAACATTGAAAAAATTAATAAAGAACTAAATGATGTCATCGGCGGAATTCATGATATCGTTAGGAAAATTTATCTGATTAAAATTCCTCATAGAAAGATTATTATTAAATAATGAATTTGCACGTAGAATAAAATCTATAACAGGGAAAGAAGAATCAGAAATAGTTATGACAGTTCACGAACGAACATTAACATCCGCGATAGAGATAAAATCTCTTACGTCGTAGATGTATATCAAAGTTCGAGTAGACATGTTCTAGGATGGCCTGAAGTTCCACCGGTCCATCATGGAACACCAAAACCATGGTTACATGAATTTCTCACGGAAAAAAAATCATAACTTTGAATTACTTCACCATATCGTGATTGTTTTTATATAGAATATAAAAACATTTCAAAGGTATAAAAATTTAAACAAAAAGATCAACGACGCTAAAAAAAATAATTTAAAACAGATGGAGCAGGTTATACATGGTCAACATTTAAAATTGTACATAAAACGGTAATATTACTGATGAAACAATGAAAGAACAGCGAGCAAAAGTAATCGTCGATTACATTGACGATAAACAATCTCATTAAGATAAAGTATATTACAAAATTAGATATTTTTTTAAAAAAATTGGATTATTCGTGATGGACGTGATTTTATTCTTTCTAATGGAAAAATTACTATATTAAATAAAAAAATTATAGACCACGAATGTTAATAGATATAGATAAAACCTATTATGAACAATGATATCCTGCAATATCGGTTGATTACGATATGTATCAAATGAATGATAAACCTAATATTAATTAACTATTTAGGATTACTAAAATTCAATAATAATTATGCATCATGGGGATCGTGGAAAATAACAAACGAAGACTTGATTGATTATTATAATTCTGCTGATGTTCCCGTAGAAGATATTTGTTATAAAAATAATCAAATATCAAAACCATCAACTGCACCATTTGTGAATGATCCAATATATCGAGGTGGAACAATTTATCTTAACGGAGGAGGATGTTCTGGTAAATCCACTCATGCAATTGAATTATTTCGAGATTCATATATGATCGTTTTAACCCCAACACATAGACTTGTAAAATAAATGATAGAACGAAATGTTAAATCACGTAATTATCATAGTTTTTGTTAGATAAAGCGGCGACACATTGACTCCTTAGAAGATGGGAGATAAATATATTCCCAGGGTTATCATTTAGGATGAAATATGTACTCTGCCGATGGGAACATTAAAAACATTTCTTGATTAGTTCTTGACGAAAAACACAACAGTAATAATGTGTGGCGATAACGGACAGCCACCACCTATGTTTGTACAATCTTCAAATGAATGGCTAAAAACGTAGAAATAACCGATGACCATAGATCTCTTGATCCAATATTAAAAGAATTTTAAAAAATTAATCAGACTAAAATCAAATTATGTCCAATGTAAATTACTGCGTACAATAAATTCAGAAACTTCCATTACTAATGTTTGGAATACATGGAGACCAGATGATTTTTATCGTTACAAGTAGAAAAATAGTTCGTGATAATCTTCACAAAAAATTATTTCAGATACATAAAGAAAACATTACAGAATTACTTGTACCATTATGTTATCGACCATCAAATACACGTCGACAAACTATTTCCGTGACCATACCAGGATCATCAGAACAAAATTTGTGTTAAATGATATTGTTTTAGTTAATATTAATTTTGTTGAAAGTGCATAGCTAAATGATCTCCATGGAAGCTATGATACGCAATGATAATTCACTCATCTCAAGGATTAACGATTTCTGATACATGAATTTGGATCGTTGATGATCGTATCGAGTGCTTCAATTTAGTTTATCTTTCAGTATCACGAGTAAGAAATATGTATGTATGTATGTATGTATGTATGTATGTATGTATGTATGTATGTATATATATATATATATATATATATATATATATATATATATATATATATATATATATATATATATATATATTACGAAGAATAATTCTTAGTTTCACAGAAACCACTAACGATATAATAGACGAATATATAATAAGAAAAAAAATTGGCTAGCTATAAACAAAGTGACCAAAACAATAATCACGATTTTAATCTTGATATTGAAAATATTATTAAACAAAAACAGAATAATCATTGAGCAGGTTGTGACGGTATAATGATAATGATAATGATATTTGGATAAAAATCAACGACAATTTACCGTTGATAGAATTGATAATAATCTTGGTGATATGCGTGAAAACGTAGTATTAACTTGTATTGAATGTAATCGACGCAGAGATGCTGATGTTCTTAATTAAGTAAAGTCGGAGGTAACTGTGTATCCTCGGGAATTACTTGTAACTGTTCACGTGTAAATTCTCGTTGAGGAGTAGTTGAATCTAATCTGTATATTGCATGTATCACGTTATAGAATAAACCAGATTTTAGCATGAGTATGTTAGACCCTGATACTATAATTTCCCGCCAGCAGTCAATTGACATAGCCATAAACTAGAGACGCGCGATTTATATTTGACGTAGTCAGTTACGTAACATTGGTCACATGTAAGTGGTGATTTCTTGTTTGGAACAAGGGATCGTCAAATTGTATCGCAAACATCCTTGACAGGAAGTTGTCGGATCATTATGAACCAACCTCCAATCGAATTGAGCTAAGCGTGCCAGACATTTGAATCTTAATTTATAATATATTATCTTGAGAACCAAGCAGGGTTATAATTATTTTGCAAGACGGAATGCAAATAAACTACTCCGAGAGCATTCGTATTGGCGGAATTATTACTCTGGGCATAATAGGACCTCAAAACAAAAGATTTTCGGGACCGGAGGGAATTATTCAGTGATGTGGTCCGAGTCTCTGGGAGACAAAAGAGAAGAAGTTTTAGGGACCAGAGGGAATTACCCCAGCTATTGGTCCGAGTCTCTGGGAGACAAAAGAGAGAAGGACAGAGGAAAAAGTTGGAGGGAGACAAATGAACGGAGAAGTAGAAACATACAGATGAGTAGGACTCAGGATAGAAGGGAAAATTTCACACACTAATTCAAAGGATAAACTAGGCCGTCACTTGGTTGAGTGATATGATATTAGCTGAATTGTATTTGAGAGATTACTGTTTGAATTATATTGTTGTTATCTAAAATTTCAGTTTGTGTATTCATTAATTTAGCTGTCGGCACCGCTGATTGGGGGCTCAGAGCTTTGCATCTCTATATCACTACTTCAATTTCTGACAAAAACAAGCCAGGGCGGGTCTTCTGTATTAATTTAAATAAATTGGGAGCACCCCACCCCAAAAAGGGAAGCAACGTAGCCACTACAGCAGGTCTACCTGTGCATATAAATATGCTGAAATTGTATGCGTAGTAATACTCAAAACAGGATCGGTCGCTCTTTATCTATTACCTTCAAGCTCGCCAGATTCATATAAATATCTGACAAATACATTACTTAACACTGGTTGTTGTGAAAATCCATGTCGTTGTTGTATATGTTTTGTTTTTGTGATCGTGTTAATAGGTTTCATGGAAATTATTCGAGTAATTTCATTATTTAATGCGGATATTACGTTTGGTAATCTTACAACCCATTCACGAGATCTTGGATTTTGAATCAATTCTTTTTTAAGGTCAACCACAGCACTTTTGCGTCGATTACATTCAAGATTTTTTTGTGTGCCTGAAGAAGCATAGATTAAAACGCGAAACTAGTTGCACAGAATTTTCGGCGTATGTGTTTCTTTATTTTAAAATCACAATAATGAATACATTCTTTCGCATATTGATATCCAAATAACCGCTCAGCAAGTTTACGATTAAATCGCTCAACGATTGCCTGATCACGATGAACCTAGTATGTCCTCGTCGTATTTTAACGTTATGATTAAAAATCAACGATGACACTGCACCAAGAAGGTCTTTACCAGAATCAACCTGTAATAGCCGTGGCCATCGCAAGGGTCCTCCTAGATAAATTCGCTCAAACGCAGAAGCAACTTCTGTTGCAGTCTTTTTTAATAATGGTTCTGCTTCTTTGTATTAACTTGCAACGTCATTGACGTTTAACGCGTATTTGTACATCCGTCTTTTGACATTATCATGAGATAAAACAGAATATCAGCTTGATGAACTTATTGGGAACACTAACATCAAAATGTGCGTATTCGATTCGTTTAGGTGGAAGATAAATTTCCCATATTGCCAGTCTTGATAACCACGCTGCGGCGGCAGAATGTGTAACATTTGCTGCGGCAGCGATCTGCTTTAAATAGCTGCTTTACCTTTCCAATTTCCCTTTGGACTATAATAAATTAATTCCATTCTAATAATCAGATGATTAATTACCAGCACCTAACACTAATTTACTTTTTATCGCAGATCTGACTAACCAATTGGCTAATCTTACTTTAAGAGATTTATTTTTTAATGAATTTAACGCATGAATCAATTTCACATCTGCGATATATATATATATATATATATATATATATATATATATATATATATATATATATATATATATATATATATATATATATATATATATATATGTTGTAAATCATTACTCTTAAACACAACATCACGAACGTAACATGCTCGGTCAATCGCGTTTATCGGATCCTTACCAAGGTTTGGTTGATCTTGTTTATCGAGTCGAATATCAAGTCGAGTTCCAGGACCGCAATAATTATATCCAGGAAGACGATTTTCTCCTGTGTATTTTACCCATGGAGATCCTGGAAATTTCGACATTAGCGTTACAATATCACCACCATCTTTACGTTGAATTATCGATAAAAACGAAAATTTCTTTCTACCACATACAGACCATTTTCGACCGTATGCTATTTTTTTTTTTTTTTTTTTGTTGTGACCGTAGACAGATCAGTGGTTGAAGTCTTAACTCGGCAGCGCAAACAATATGAATGAATATATATATAATACAAACATGGATTTAATTAATTTTTCAGCGACAAGAGCGCGAGAACTAGTTAAACATCATCCAGCGCAACCAAATCATATCAATATGATTACAAAAGGGCCATCTGGAAGTGGTAAAACAATTATTATTAAATCTGATAATAAGATGGTTAAAATGGGATAAGTTGTATTTGATAGCTCCGTCGGTCGATGATCAACGGTGTTACGATGTGTTAAAAGATTTTAACGCAAAACGCAAAATTGTAAAACGACGATGATATTATTGACTTTATAACATATATCAATGATGCGCCTTCCATTGATGACCTTGATGGATTTGTTAATAATTTAGTTGTTTAAGACGACGTGATGCTAGATAAACAAACCAATCCAGCAAGAATATTTTCACGCGGTAGGTATAAAAAAAATACGGATGTTATTTATGTTACACAAAGATACACTCAAATTCCGAAAGTGATCAGAGTTAACTGTAATATTATTGCTGTTTTTAAGGGTGTAGATACACATACTCTGAGAAATATTCATCAAACTTGGTGCAGCGGAGACATGGATATAATTAAATATAAAATCTTTTTTTCAAGAGCACAAGCTACCCCACACGGTTTTATAACAATAAATTTACATGGCCCACGATCAAAATACCGTACAGGTATTTATAAAATATTTGGATAACTCCGAGACAATGTGCAGCAGCAGAGAGGTCCATGAACTCGTGATGTGACTATGCGTGGATATATAGAATTTCAAAAGATCGGCTTTCAGAGCCATGGAAACCTTTTTGGGAGGGCTCATCGAGATCTCTAAAAAAAAAAGTGGGTTGGACCTCTCTGCTGCTACATAATAGATATCCACAAATGATATATAAATTTATATACAACCATTTTTGCTAACAAAAAAAAATGTCATCTGAAAGTTTTTCTTTTTAACTTTTAAAATGAACACCATACATATATATTACTACCTATTCCATTTTTCTTTTTTGTACCGTAATGAGCTTACTAGTGTGGATGAAAAAAGGGACAAGCAATTAAAATTGTATAACAGGGAAGAAATTAAAAAAATTCCTCGAAGAAAACGTGGAATACAGAGTGATAAACGTCACTGGACCACACTTATTGGTTTTATAAAGCTGCGGAAATGGGAATTTGGTGGCTGACCCAATGATAAACCGAGGCGACCAACCCTAGCTGACTAGGTCGGTATTAAAGCTTGGGTCAAATCGTTTGGTATATAATTTTTTCATTGGTATCTAATTGGTTTGTCGATAAACATTCATGTAAAACTAAACTAAAAAGGTAACGTGTTATGTAAATCACACTGCTGTCAGCTTGTGACATCTTTAAACTTGTTCTCGATACACTACGGCGTGGAACGAGGCAGATAATGCACAACTGATAGATTGTGCAAACGAATGGGATATCGTTCCCAAAGATAAACCAAGGTGGCCGGCCCTAACTGGACTGGGCGGCATCAAACCCCGGGTGAAATCGTTTGCCGTAAATTCATGACATCTATAAGATGTTGCCCGAAAATGTTAGGTTGGCCCAAAATCCTACCCTCATTTATGGATAAAGGTAAATCATACAATACAAATTAAATGTACATCCCTAGTAGTACCTAGATTACAGCATGGCAATTGCTAATTGATAAAATACTGCCACTAGTCCATAATATTTGAAAGTGAATTCCACTATAAACGTACAGAACAGCACGTGTTCACAAATATATATATATATATATATATATATATATATATATATATATATATATATATATATATATATATATATATATATATGAGCTTTAAGCAGCTGAAACTCCTTATTGCAAGAAGTGAACAAGGCGGCGAAAGTACAAAATTCTTCATCTATGTTTCTTCACGTCGCTAATAAATTAAATTTATTGGTTCTCATCAATCAAATATATTTTTAAAAATAGCCCAGTAAAAATATTTACATATTTCAAAAAGACAATTGTGATCCATTGTTTCAGAAGCTAAAGTCCTTACGGCAGGATACAACTATACGCATCCTTTTTAGAATGATATTATGTAACTGTACATATTTCTATTATAGATGCAGTACGTATGTTACCAGTTTGAGCTTACTGCCTGTAGTATCTGGGCTGTGTGGGTTGAGCGGTTAGAACCTGACCCTAAATAACTTTGGATCCAGTTTGGTCT
Organism: Unio delphinus; assembly: GCA_029339505.1. Classification (NCBI taxonomy): domain Eukaryota; kingdom Metazoa; phylum Mollusca; class Bivalvia; order Unionida; family Unionidae; genus Unio; species Unio delphinus. Next base: position 6,099,960 of record JAQISU010000041.1, on the reverse strand, counting down.
GGTTAATATTTATTAACTTGATAGCCATTGTTTAAAATAAATAATTTAATTGTCTTGTACTATATCAGGCATACAGGTATGTAGTCACAATAATTTAATTAAATAATGATTAAAGAATTGGTACAGCTGTATTGTCCTTGTCTGTGTTCTTAAAAAGAACCCTGCAAAATTTGGTGGCATCGGTGTTTTTCTTGAAGAAAAAAAAGGATGTATAATAATAAGAAAAACTGATAGTTAAAGGGAGCGGTGGATTCGGTGAAAGTACCAAGAGTCTATTTCAACTGTGGGTAGAGTTATCTCAACTCATAATTATGAATTTCGTTAGAACAGCGGATTTTTAAAACTGTGGAATCTGATTCGATAAAATTTTGCGATGGAATTCGGTGGGGATGTTACTTCTTGTTCTTCATTGCAGTGGGTTTCGGCGAAAGTTTGTTTTGTTTTTCTTTGGATTCAGTTCGCATACGTCATTTCCCTGGGTTTCTGTGGAATTTCACGAAATTTACAAAATGTAGATTCAGGATGGGTATTTATCACTCTTGCTGTGAATTTATTTGAAATTGATATTGAGAAATTCATAGATTAAAGTTAGAGTTATAATTGACTGGTGGGGACAGGAAGCTACCTTGTATACTGTAATAATATAACAATAGTTCGTGGCCGATCTTGCAATTGTCTAAGTTAGAACACTCTTTTTCGAGCAGATCAGGTAGGACTTTTACCAGACCTTGCGGCGGATGCTTTGTTAAGGACTGATATCTTTAATCACAATACGGGTTTTGTAGTGACACAGTGTCAATAACATGATGAAAAGGCACCAAGGGAAACATAAGAAAAGCTATGGTAGCTTATGGTGTAAAACCACTGAGTTTGGAAAGAAATGAAACCGAGGTCCTATTATAGGAAATTAAACTAAGTGATGATTCCTGAAGTAATGCTGAAAAATGATTTGCGTTACAAAGAGAAGACTCAATGACCTTCTAAAATGTTTGGAAAGCTTGCCTGATGGTAGCAACATATTTTACTCGGAAATGGGAGATTTTCCGATGTGAATTTACATCGCAGGATAGCAGATCAGTGTACAGGGAGTATCACATAATTGATAAGAACACCGGTTGCAACATTAGCTCATGACAGTCCCACTCAGTCCCTTAGTGGGACGTAATGGGATGGGGAAAAAAAACGTGTGAATGGTCTTGGCTATATTTTATTGGCCTAGAATCTTCCGTGATATTAAGGAATCCTGCAATATATGTGACACATGCCACATTGTGTTTTAAAGAGGATGGGAACTAGCTTATGTGGACCTTACCCATGCAACACGAGTCTTTAAAAGCAATAGTGATATACAGCTGTTCATTGTACGAATGAGAATTTTGAAGAAAAATGATACTGTGACACATACACAAGTCAATATTGTCGCGGTCAGCGTGACACGTAACATTAACTTTAACGTATTGGCAAAACCTGCAATAACCCACAAACTCTACGATGCTCTTTGTTTATGTGCATGATTTATTTTTAATTATAATCCGCTGTGATAAAGGTCAGTCAGAGAGTCGGTGTTAGCAATCGAAATACAATTTTGGGACATTTTAAATAAGTGTTATGAAATTATTTTTTGCAGAAAAGTTATTAATAAAAGCGGAATAGAGAGACTTATTCTAACTTCAATGATCCTGTTAAATTTTTGGCGGTTTGATAAAGTTAACACTGATTGGCTAAGCTTAATGAGGAGGAGGATGTTTCCCGGACGAAATTCAAGGTTTTAAGTAATTTCCCTCTCGAAATTAGTCAGTCTAACGTTCTGGTGTAAGCCAAGAAAGTTAATCCTTGAATAACAAGTATATCTCGTTATAAATTGTTCAAAGGACCGGTGTCTGGAAGTTGAGGGACACGGTACTTAAGGAAAAGAGAGAGATTCTGCTTAGTAGAAAAGAAAGCGAATCTCGGAAAGCACAATGCTTGTTTCGATCGCATACAATATATTCACTGAGATAAGATTAAATAAGTTGCATGTACTCATCTTAAAATAAAACTTCGATTTTCCTTGAATCGGAAGTTACTTGTTTTGCATTCATTTATCTTGAATCTTTATGACACATAAATCCAAGGAGTGTTATACAATATGTCCTTGTTAAGATGCCAATATAAGAATGTTATAACAATACATATTTTTACTACAGATGTTGGACATGTGTGAAACAGTTTCTGCTTACGGTCGTCATGTCTGGGTTGTGTGTGTTGAGTATTTTGTTTAAATGTCAAAATTATTTCATGGCACCAAACTTATACTGGAGAACATGGGAACCAGTGTGGTCTGGCGATTAATATGATGTTCATTGTTATCCCAGATAAATAAAAACAACAAAACAACAACAAGAAACAAATATACATTGTAACCTATATCAAGTAATATTATGAATCGTAGTATCAGGGACGTCACATTAAAGAATTTTAAAGACCTACTGTCCTTCTTAGATGTTTTTAAAAGAGCCCCGCAACAATCCTGATATGTACAAGGGCTTTTGATGAAATATCAGATTATTGTGCAATATGATTTGCCATAACAACACCTTCTAACACTAGTGTATTATCTACGACTCAATGTAAAATCTTACAAGACCGTTTATATGCAAAAAAAACTCTGTATATTCGGCAATAATGGTCGATAGGTCCAACTTGTAAATGCTTCATAATCAATGTAAATATCCTGACGGAGTTTTAAAAATGCAACAGCTGTTTGTGACATGTTAAAGTGGAATAGGTGGGGTAGGTGGCGAAAATTGTTTTCTTCTTAATGAGTATTGTTAATTTTTATTTTGAGGTGTGTGGGTACAATACAAAGACGATAACTAGATTCTACACCATCAAGAAATACAATAAATATATTTCTACATCCACAAGTATTCGACTTCCGGTTGCAATACGAAATATTTGGATACTTCCTTCTTGTTTGTGAGAAGATACGTATGTTAATGGTACATACAGCTAATTCCATTACTTGAGAAGGCATGATTATCTGAAAAGCACGTTTGAGGTCCATATAGTCTATTATTAACATTGTTATGGGATAGGGAATATCAAACGAGAGTAAATATGTGTGGGCAGGAATGAGGCTTGGATAAGTTATTGCAAATTTTGATTCCGATGAAAGGATTTCCTTACCCCATATCAACGTACATGATGAACCATATTTTTCACATTCATTAGAAAACAGTACGTGTAAAATGAAATGTCGCATACCACCGGTAAGGATATTTAGAAATACTGATAATTCTCCATCAATGTATGCGTCCATAGCACAGAAAATTTTGTTTACACCCCACCCCTAAGTGTTATAAACAATGAACACTTTGTATAAGCCGAATAAAATGGGTTGTTTTCTATTCAAACGCAATAAACACTGCACATTGCCGATGTTCAAGACGGCAAAAGCATAGTAACATTATATATAATCTGAATGTGTACTTATGTTGGATAGGTGTTTCCCACAACCTTGTGTATTATGAGCAAATATATAGCACATATAACGCAGATACACATGATGTTGCCTCTGCGGAAGAATATGGTATGCATCTATGTTATAGAGGTCAGATACCATGGTACATACAATTCGAGACAAGGATATTTGAAGGTTATAGAGGTCAGATACCATGATATATACAATTCGAGACAAGGATATTTGTAGGTTATAGAGGTCAGATACCATGGTATATACAATTCGAGACATGGATATTTGTAGGTTATAAAGGTCAGATACCATGGTATATACAATTCGAGACATGGATATGTGTAGGTTATAGAGGTCAGATACCATGGTACATACAATTCGAGACAAGGATATTTGAAGGTTATAGAGGTCAGATACCATGGTATATACAATTCGAGACAAGGATATTTGAAGGTTATAGAGGTCAGATACCATGGTATATACAATTCGAGACATGGATATTTGTAGGTTATAGAGGTCAGATACCATGGTACATACAATTCGAGACAAGGATATTTGAAGGTTATAGAGGTCAGATACCATGTTATATACAATTCAAGACATGGATATGTGTAGGTTATAGAGGTCAGATACCATGGTACATACAATTCGAGACAAGGATATTTGTAGATTACTGCATTTGTGTGGGGAAATATGAGATTTTCTATAATAATAAAAAATATACTGAACGACCTTGCAGAGTACAGTATTTTTTCAGAGAAAAAAAAAACGAGTTCATGTTTTCCCATACAAATGAAGTAACCTTGTTATTATATGCTCATTTTGTTTAACTACCTTAGGCTGAATAATAAAAGGCATTACAAGAATCAATGTGACTGAATTTAATGCTTTATTCCAAATAGATTCACAACCGTAGATTCATCAGTAACAGCATTCGTGCTCAGATAGCTCCGCCCAGCGCCCTTTTAACTTAGTCGCGCGCTCTACATCAGTTTAAAACAGAACTGTCGTTTCGGTCTACTTAACATTGAAACATTGTGCATTGTGCATGAATGCGCATGATTTTGTTTCTATGTTGTTCCAATTCAACTCTGGTTTTCTAAAAATGCGTGACTGAATTATAGGATCAATTAAGTGCAATGAGGAAAATAGATTTCGACTGGAAATGTAGACTGCTCGAACTACTTTTTCGTCATCTTGGATTGCTATGAGGCTATTAGTTTCCTACCAAAACCTTCAGTTACATTTTTTTTTGGTCTCAAATCTATTAGTTTGACATGCTTGTAAAATGGTACGTCTCTATAGACATGCGATAGCCCTTTTTCCTCAATATGCTTATCTGTGCTATTTTTGTTTAGAACCACGAAAGCACTCGTCATAGTCTTAACCATCTTACCAAATCTATTTACGAAAAGATATGAATATTCTCCTAAATAACTGTTTCAATGTTCAGAAAAGTATTTTCAATTACTGCATCTGTCACGTTTCTTGCTGATATTGCGAATATCACATTCATTCGTTAGCTTCTTTGAAAGTTTCGTTTCTGACTCAGTGAACCTGTCCACATCGTTAACTTTACCATCTATACTTTCAAATGAACGAAACAGCTGCTTTAGTTCATTCACAAAACAGTTTAATGAACCAAAACATAAAGCGCATACTAACGAGTAAACATGGTTTGTTTACAAAGTAGTTCCTAATACTCTAACTGTAGGCATATGTGTCGTGCACGTGCGTGCGATCTGAAGGTGTTCAATATATCGCAAAATACTGGGCCATTCTGACAATGTACAGTTAACGGAGACAAAAATCAGCATATCATTTTAAAAATATTGTGCCAAGGTACTTATAGCTAGGCATATACAGAGGTGTTATTTGATATATCGTCATTAAACGATGTAACGCGCAATAAAATTACATACACCGTTGGTGTTAATGTATACCTCGATATGAAAAACGATATTCTGCGGAATTAAATAATTCCTTTGGTTAACACTCCTTCCTGCTTCGTTATCTGTTGCGGTGCCTCCTTCCAAAGTATTACCGTCGTCTGACTTACGTTATACCAATATAGTGATAAGTACTAAGTTAAATATTTTGTAGTACCATGGTTTATATCAATAACCAAAGCTAAAATGTCTAATAATGGTAATTATCACCAAATACCAAGGCAGGTATTTTATTATGGTCTTTACTGTAAGTACAAAGGTAAATATTGTTTTATACATAGGGATCAATGATTTAATACCACTGTTTGTATTAATATATACAGTACTTATTCATTAATACCACCTAACTGAATTAGTATATACCACATTATGTATTAATTATAAACATGATCAAATGGATAGATTGCCTTGGAAGAAAACGCAACGTCGACACGTGGGTATTTTTTTTTGGGGGGGTGGGAGGGGTTCGTTTTGTCGCAATTTATGTATGTAAGCAATCTGAAGTATATATTTCATAATATGCTATCTTAATTGAAAAGCCAAGCTCAACCAGTTAGTGTCAGATTAAGTATTGCCGAATTTTATCACCGTTTTCCAAGCTTTATCTTGCCTGGCAAGTTAAGGGAACATTAAAATTGTCGCCCACTGTCGTTATCGAACTTGTCTGAGATCATGATAACGTGCAAGTGTTTTAGGATTTTTAACGTAGTTTTAACAAGTTTTATCATACAGCAACGATGCATACAGTGTGATGTCTGTAGTGTAATGTCTAGCATGGTGTATCATGCTAGTTCAATTTTTACAAGTCTGATATGACTCAGGGTTCCATCCTGCGACCCCGCATCAGAGACGGACGCTATAACCATTTTGGCCACCGAAACGGGCTTGACAATGTAAGTTCATACTCTAAATTTGATAAAAATCGTATCACAAAATGGCATAGAGAGTGGTCGAGTCATCTGTTGGCGAATGTAGGGCCATACCAAAATTTTCTCATATCCCCAAAAGAAACCTTTTTATTGCCAACCCACCCTTTGGGGTGGGGTATAGAATTTTTTTAAAACACAAGCTCAATCTGTTGTTTTGCTTTTCTTTTATTAAAAAAATGAAATCAGCCTATTACCTTAATAAAGGATGTGGATGGACGGCCGTACGGAACGACACGTATACAGACGCCAAATTTAAGCGACTGCTTTACGGAAACAAAGCTTGCTTGACAATTAAAAAATGCAAAATTTATCAGAAATCTAAATGTCTTGCAAGTTAGCTTGCGCATATCTACGTGTGTGTTTGTGTGTGTGTGTGTGTGTGTGTGTGTGAGAGAGAGAGAGAGAGAGATATATATATATATATATATATATATATATATATATATATATATATATATATATATATATATGGGGATTAAGGCAATTACGCGTGTAAAAACTATCTAAATATATGACTAGGTATGGTATCATTACATTATATATGACTAGGTTTGGTATCATTACATTATATGACTAGGTATGGTATCATTACATTACATATGGCTAAGTATGGTATCATTACATTCCATTTGACTAGGTATGGTATCATTACATTACATATGGCTAAGTATGGTATCATTACATTCCATTTGACTATCTATGGTATCATTACATTATATGACTAGGTATGTTATCATTACATTCCATATGACTAGGTATGGTATCATTGCATTACATATGACTAGGTATGGTATCATTACATTCCATATGACTAGGTATGGTATCATTACATTCCATATGACTAGGTATGGTATCATTATATTATATATGACTAGGTATGGTATCATTACATTCCATATGACTAGGTATGGTATCATTGCATTACATATGACTATGTATGGTATCATTATATTATATATGACTAGGTATGGTATCATTACATTATATGACTAGGTATGGTATCATTACATTACATATGACTATGTATGGTATCATTATATTATATATGACTAGGTATGGTATCATTACATTTTATATGACTTGGTATGGTATCATTACATTTTTTATGACTAGGTATGGTATCATTACATTCCATATGACAAGGTATGTTATCATTACATTATATATGACTATGTATGGTATCATTACATTCCATATGACTAGGTATGTTATCATTACATTATATGACTAGGTATGTTATCATTACATTACATATGACTATGTATGGTATCATTATATTATATATGACTAGGTATGGTATCATTACATTTTATATGACTTGGTATGGTATCATTACATTATATATGACTAGGTATGGTATCATTACATTTTTTATGACTAGGTATGGTATCATTACATTCCATATGACTAGGTGTGTTATCATTACATTATATATGACTATGTATGGTATCATTACATTCCATATGACTAGGTATGTTATCATTACATTCCATATGACTAGGTATGGTATCATTACATTCCATATGACTAGGTATGGTATCATTACATTCCATATGACTAGGTATGGTATCATTACATTCCATATGACTAGGTATGGTATCATTACATTCCATATGACTAGGTATGGTATCATTACATTATATATGACTAGGTATGGTATCATTACATTCCATATGACTAGGTATGGTATCATTACATTCCATATGACTAGGTATGGTATCATTACATTATATATGACTAGGTATGGTATCATTATATTACATATGACTATGTATGCTATCATTACATTATATATGATTAGGTATGGTATCATTACATTCCACATGACTATGTATGGTATCATTACATTCCATATGACTAGGTATGGAATCATTACATTCCTTATGACTAGGTATGGTATCATTACATTCCACATGACTATATATGCTATCATTACATTCCACATGACTATGTATGGAATCATTACATTCCATATGACTAGGTATGGTATCATTACATTACACATGACTATGTATGCTATCATTACATTATATATGATTAGGTATGGTATCAGTACATTCCATATGACTAGGTATGTTATCATTACATTCCATATGACTAGGTATGGTATCATTACATTATATATGACTAAGCATGGTTTCATTACATTCCATATGACTAGGTATGCTATCATTACATTATTTATGATTAGGTATGGTATCTTTACATTCCATATAAATAGGTATGGTATCATTACATTATGTATGGTATCATTACATTACATATGATTATGTATAGTATCATTACATTCCATTTGACTATGTATGGTATCATTACATCCTATATGGCTAGGTATGGTATCATAACATTATATGACTAGGTATGGTAAAATTACATTATATGACTATGTATGGTATCATTACATTCCATATGACTAGGTATGGTATCATTACATTGCTTTACTGTAAGTCCATTGCTGATATTAACAAAACGTATTTCGAATCCCAGAAGAAATATTAGCGGGATGTGGATGTCTGTTGCTAATATAGTGCCACTGCAACACCAATTATCAATAGATCAAATGTTGAATGTATGGCAGATGTGACTTATCAGACCACGACACGCCGCACGCTTTCTCCCTAAGGGACCGAACAGTGCAAGCATTTTCTTAGGCGTTGTTGTATATGGGGTTTTGATAATATCAAAACATAAATCCGCATCTGCTTCATAGACAATGTACAGAGCTTAAAACCTGGCTTTGCTTTTTTATATGCCAGTTATTCTCTCTCTCTCTCTCTCTCTCTCTCTCTCTCTCTCTCTCTCTCTCTCTCTCTCTCTCTCTCTTTTGGAGGGTCTTGTTTGTTTTGGGGGATTTGTGTTGGGGTAGGGGGTTAGGGGGAGTTAACACAGTTTTAATATAATACAACTATTTATGTATCTGACGGAGATACTTTTTTCTTTACTTCGCACAAATGTAGAATAATTCTTGTCTTTTGAATAGTATCATAATATAATCTGAAATTGGAAACAGGTCTGCTATTTCCAGAATGCTCGTTTTACCATATGAATGAACGATTTAAACTGGGATGCACGACGGCATTAGAATTTGCTGTTGTAGGGTTTAACGCCATTTTTCAGCACACGATAGGGCTATACATGGCGGCCAGTATTAATCATGGAGGAAGAATCCAGGGAAAGCCCGCGAAAAGAACCACCGACCCACGAGAAGCTACTGGCAAGCTTTTCTCACATATCCACTTTAACCGAATCTGAGACTCGAACCCACGCAAACCGAGGTGAGATGGCAATGATCCGGAAAGTGCTTTAGAGTACTCAGGTACTAGGGGTCCCTGGCAACAGAATTTAACGAACCTGGTAGGTACGGTGGTAATAGAATTGAACGAAACTGGTAGGTACGGTGGTAATAGAAAGGTAGGTACGGTGGTAAAATAATTAAATGAAACATGTAGGCATGATGGTAATAGAATTAAACGAAACTGGAAGATATGTTTGAAAAGATTCAACTGGTAGGTATGGCGGTAATAGAATTAAATTAAACTGGTAGGTATGGCGGTAATGGAATTAAATTAAAGTGGTAGGTATGGCGGTAATGTAATTAAATTAAACTGGTAGGTATGGCGGTAATGTAATTAAATTAAACTGGTAGGTATGGCGGTAATGGAATTAAATTAAAGTGGTAGGTATGGCGGTAATGGAATTAAATTAAAGTGGTAGGTATGGCGGTAATGTAATTAAATTAAACTGGTAGGTATGACGGTAGTGGAATTAAATTAAACTGGTAGGTATGGCGGTAATGGAATTAAATTAAAGTGGTAGGTATGGCGGTAATGTAATTAAATTAAACTGGTAGGTATGGCGGTAATGTAATTAAATTAAACTGGTAGGTATGGCGGTAATGTAATTAAATTAAAGTGGTAGGTATGGCGGCAATGGAATTAAATTAAAGTGGTAGGTATGGCGTTAATGTAATTAAATTAAAGTGGTAGGTATGCCGGTAATGGAATTAAATTAAACTGGCAGGCATGGCGGTAATGGAATTAAATTAAACTGGTAGGTATGACGGTAATGGAATTAAATTAAAGTGGTAGGTATGGCGGTAATGAAATTAAATTAAACTGGTAGGTATGACGGTAATGGAATTAAATTAAAGTGGTAGGTATGGCGGTAATGGAATTAAATTAAAGTGGTAGGTATGGCGGTAATGGAATTAAATTAAAGTGGTAGGTATGGCGGTAATGGAATTAAATTAAAGTGGTAGGTATGGCGGTAATGGAATTAAATTAAACTGGCAGGCATGGCGGTAATGGAATTAAATTAAACTGGTAGGCATGACGGTAATGGAATTAAATTAAAGTGGTAGGTATGACGGTAATGGAATTAAATTAAAGTGGTAGGTATGGCGGTAATGAAATTAAATTAAACTGGTAGGTATGACGGTAATGGAATTAAATTAAAGTGGTAGGTATGGCGGTAATGGAATTAAATTAAAGTGGTAGGTATGGCGGTAATGGAATTAAATTAAAGTGGTAGTTATGGCAGTAATGGAATTAAATTAAAGTGGTAGGTATGGCGGTAATGGAATTAAATTAAACTGGCAGGCATGGCGGTAATGGAATTAAATTAAACTGGTAGGCATGACGGTAATGGAATTAAATTAAAGTGGTAGGTATGGCGGTAATGGAATTAAATTAAAGTGGTAGGTATGGCGGTAATGTAATTAAATTAAACTGGTAGGTATGGCGGTAATGGAATTAAATTAAACTGGCAGGCATGGCGGTAATGGAATTAAATTAAAGTGGCAGGCATGGCGGTAATGGAATTAAATTAAAGTGGTAGGCATGGCGGTAATGGAATTAAATTAAAGTGGTAGGTATGGCGGTAATGGAATTAAATTAAAGTGGTAGGTATGGCGGTAATGGAATTAAATTAAACTGGTAGGTATGGCGGTAATGGAATTAAATTAAACTGGTAGGTATGGCGGTAATGGAATTAAATTAAAGTGGTAGGTATGACGGTAATGGAATTAAATTAAAGTGGTAGGTATGGCGGTAATGGAATTAAATTAAAGTGGTAGGTATGGCGGTAATGGAATTAAATTAAACTGGTAGGTATGGCGGTAATGGAATTAAATTAAAGTGGTAGGTATGGCGGTAATGGAATTAAATTAAAGTGGTAGGTATGGGTTAATGGAATTAAATTAAAGTGGTAGGTATGGCGGTAATGGAATTAAATTAAAGTGGTAGGTATGGCGGTAATGGAATTAAATTAAAGTGGTAGGTATGGCGGTAATGGAATTAAATTAAAGTGGGAGGTATGGCGGTAATGGAATTAAATTAAACTGATAGGTACGTTGGAAAAGGTTCAACGAGTAGGTATGGTGGCAAACGAAGATAGATACTGTTTTGTGTGTGGTAATGGTGACCAAGAAAATACGTATCGATTTTAAATTGGATGAATATACTGTACTTTTCTCTAAACTATGGTATTAATTAAATCTGAGAATTATGAATCAAGTGGTGTGATATTCAAGTATCTTTGTGTGAATTTTGTTTTGCATATTAGAACGAATGACCATTTTATGTTTTTCTTTCTCCGGCTAATTAAAAGTGTGGATATAGAATCAAACCCCTGACGCGAACAAAAAATCGAGATTACACGACTTTGCGTCACTACTATAAGTATGTTAGAAAACAGGATGATCAAATATAAGCAAGAAGCTGAAAATAATCATTAAAATGCTCCCCACCCCTACCACACCTTAGTCAATGTAATTATATGGAATGTTATTGGACAGAAGGAGAGAAAAATATATCATTGTGAACAAAATCAAATTTACATTGTGCCTGATTTTAAAGATCGGGATTTTAGCACATTTATTAGATTAAAGCAGTTCATATATATATATGCATGAAAAGCAACACAAAAAAAAACATCCCCCCTCCAAACAAAACTAAAAGGACAAAAAAAACCTGAATACCATGTGTAACTGCCTGAAAAGTTGAACAGTAGTTGAGAAGTCTAGGTACTCGTTATTATTGTCATGGCACGCACAAAACAGACGGCACGCAAATCAACGGGAGGAAAGATGTAGTCTACTTGGAGCCGAAATAGATAAAGATACCTATGACAGAAAAATTAAGAAGAAATTAGGAAGAAAAGACGAACAGAATACATAGCAGAACTTAGAACTCAGATGAAGAAATACTAAAAGGAAAAAACTGACTAAAGAAAGAAGGAAATTACCAAACAAACAAGTATTCAAAGTGAGTTGTTTTAAGCACGAACAGCACGAGAGAAAATGGCGTCAGCGAAAAGAACTATGACAAATCTACAGAAGTATTTTAAAACCAGGAGAGTACAATTAGAAGATGGTGATTACATTGAATGCAAATACAGAGAAGGAACCCAACAAGTAATCTTTCCAGACTCAAATGGAATAGGGATACCAGGTACATCAACTGTACTGGCATGTTTCCAAATGTTGGACAAGGACCTACTATCCAAATTATATTGAATCAATTACGCAAAAGGGGGATATAACATTAGGTATAGAGGAAACACACCGGCCATACCATACGGAGAAACAACAATAATCGGACATAGAGCCATAGTTAGAGAACCAATACCAATCATGAGAAAAATTAAAAAACAAACGGGGGAGCTCCATATTGAGGGTATACCCATGGAAATACCACTGGAAATTGTAGTCAAATGGGTAGAGGAGAAATTCGACATCAAGGTAGAGAACTCAAGGTTAGGAACAGTCCCTGGATTTAACATCTACAATGAAAAAAGAATCCTTGAAATAGAAAGATCAAAACTCCAAACTATAAAAAGAGCATGCTACCTGCGTGGCTTCCTAATAACCACGTGGTATAAGGGCTGCATCCATTATAGGAAATGTAACAAATGTGGAAATGTAGGGCATACACCAAGGAAATGTACACTACAAGGAAGGAGAGAAGAACAAAATGACGTTCCAATATTAGCGGAAAATGAAACAGAAAATGAAACAAAAGAAGTAAAACAAATACAAGGTTTAAAAAACAGAGAAAAGCTAGACAAGAACGGGAAATACAGAACACAGTCTATTGCAAATCGGCAAGAATTAGAAGTCATGACTCAAAAAACAACAGTACAACAAAAAACAACTGGAGAAAAAAGTAAAACTAATACCAAAAGCCCAGAAAAACGAAAGGGAGAAAAAATTGACAGTCACAAAGTCATGACTCAGAAAACAACAGAACAACAAAAAACAACAAGAGAAAAAAGTAAAATGACTACCAGAAGTCCAGAAAAACAAAAGGGAGAAAAAATTGACAGTCACAAAGTCGTGACTCAAAAACCAACAGAACAACAAAAAACAACAGGAGAAAGAAGTAAGACTAATACTAAAAGTCCAGAAAAACAAAAGGCTATGACTCAAAAACCAACAGAACAACAAAAAACAACAGGAGAAAAAAGTAAGACTAATACCAAAAGTTCAGAACAACAAAATCACCAAGCCTTAACTACAACAAACAAAATACAAAGAGAAAGAGAACCACCCAAAAAGAAACGGAAATTGAATAACAGAAGAAATAGTAATGAAGAAAGAAATATGCTACAAAAACAGGAAAGAAAGGTACCGAATGAAAGTGATGAAGACAACAGAGATCAATTAGAAGAAGAAATTTATAACGACGAAACAATAGTGGAAGAATTAACAGCTGAAGAAATCCTCAAAAAAGGAAGGAAAAAAAGAAGGAAAGAAAAGAGAAGAAGAGAAAGGGAAGAAAGGATTAGACGACAATATGATCTGAAATATGACGAATGTTTGATTTTAAAAAAAATCCCTAAAATATATATATATATATATATATATATATATATATATATATATATATATATATATATTGGATATAAATTTAAAAAAACGCATTATAAGATATAAGAACCAAAGCATATAGCAAACAAAATAAAAACAGGAGCCTCGAGGAGGGCCTTCCCTTAAAATGGTCTGTAAAGATCAGCGGGAAAACGACCCCTCCAAAAAAAAAAAAAAAAAAAAAAAGAAAACTTCAACAGGAACTTCAACAGGACATATGCGTGTAAATACAAATTAATTTAACAGGACATATACATGTATATACAAATTAATTTAACTGCACAAGTCTACTTTATGTGCATATTGCTTAAAAGTATGAAAATCAAATCTCCTGTTCATCTACGACATAATACAAATAAACCGACAAATAGTTCATTTATCTTCTAAATGTTTTTTCTTAATCATTTTGCAAAAGAGGGAGGGGGCTCCAAACACGTAAAAATGTATGGGGGGAAAGATTGCTAAAATGGCATGAGTATCTAAAGGTCATTCACATTTTAATACAAAAAATGCATAACAAATTTTTATTTGTTTATCTTGATATTCTTTAAATTAAATATGCTTTTTCGAGTTTAGCCAAAAAGATTTTATAAAATGTCCATAAAAATAAACAGAAAATTCACCGTCACCAGAACCTAACCAAAGTGTCTAGATCGAAACAATATACCTATCAAATTCAGTCTTGTTGATGATTCAGATTTTAGTTATCTTGGGACAGATGGACGAACAACACAAAAGCAAAGTGTATCCCACACACAGGTGCTGGAATCATAACTATTTGGAGTAAATTAAGTAGGTATAAATGTATTTTATTATTTTTGGCATTAAGATTAAGATTTTTTTTAAAAAAGTGTATTGTACCCTTCGAATGTATGTATATGGTGCTTTTAAATGCAGACTGATACTCCATATTAGTTCTATCACGATTTTTCATTAACTTTCTCGTAAATATTTGTATCTAACATTATTGCAACATTTGAAACTGAAGTCGTTGATTTTATTTCTAATGCATCTGCAAACAATCGTCCGATGAAATAATGACAATTGAGGCCCCCTGGCTGCCGAGTGGTCTAAAGCGATCGCCTTGTACAGATCACTGCAATCTCCATGTCTGTATCTGAGAAAGTTTGCCAGTAGTTTCCCATGAGTCGTTGTTTCCTCTCGAGTTGTTCCTCCACCACTAATACTGGCCACCATGTAATTTATATCTTGAGCTGGGAATTGGCGTTAAACCCAACCCATGCCTCAACATAATGATCAACTGTATAGTCTTGTGTGAACTATATATACACAGATGAACGGAAGAGCATGCTATGCAATTGATAATATCATGAAAGAAATCGACCATTTGAGGGTTACGGGGGTTGGGTGAGATGTCATTAAAAATAAAAAAATCCGGCCTGCAAGAATAAATAAACGCCGTGTCGAAATGTTTCCTAACACATGTGCAAACTCGCGTTCTCCGCCCCCCCCCCCCCCCTCTCTCTCTCTCTCTCTCTCTCTCTCTCTCTCTCTCTCTCTCTCTCTCTCTCTCTCTCTCTCTCTTTCTTAGTCACAATAATTGCAATAACTACTTCAATTCTACAATTTCACCGGCTACCCAACTGCAGTAATTCCCCATGGAATATACATGCTGAAGGGCGCTAGTATGCAGTAGTGTACATATATTTCATATAAAATAAAAATCGAATATAACGGTTCTGATGATATAAAGAATTAAATGTGGACTAATACAAATTAGCAATGCTGATCGTTCATTCTTTTATTGATTATACTATATACTAATACAGCATGTGAAGTAATAAATACAACATCAGATGTTCCAATAGTTTTGTGATGTCTGGTAACCGACATTTATAAACTCCATTAATCCATGCCAACCAGGCGTACCAGTGTAGTTTGGGATACAGTTTTACTTATTACTTTATCATCAATGGAGGGGGTTGCGATTAGCCACAAGTAGAGAGAGAGAGAGAGAGAGAGAGAGAGAGAGAGAGAGAGAGAGAGAGAGAGAGAGAGAGAGAGAGAGAGAGGCGTATGTGCTGTAAAATTGATGTAGCCTATATACGAAAATTAACAAGCCTGTCATGTTTTGCCCTCCCTCCTTCCCCCTCCTGACAAATTGAACAGACGGCCATGGAGAGAGATTGCACACATCTGGATGGATGTGATAGAAAACATTTGGACCTAGCGTTAATATTTTACTTAACTGCAACTCAGGTTGGTCATTTTGCAACACAAATTAAATAATTCCAACAAGGTTACTTTTGGAAGTGAAACAACCGCCAAAAATATCATGTATAGAAAAGTTCATGAAGAGGGATGGCGTAATCCTATGTGTCTGTGCTAAATTTACCACCAACAGATGTGCCCACATACACGTGAATTTGATGAATTTTCATTTTTAAAAAACTCAAACAACCTACCTTGTTGTACCAGAGCTATTCGCTATGAAAGCTACAGTGTATCCAAACATTGCATTTTCTTCTTCCTGAAAATATATCGGCTTTCTAACATCAACATTGAATGTCCTGACCTCATCCACAATAACCCAGATGAATATAGTGAATAAAAGTCGATGATTGACCAAACCGAGCTTTGTGTTCATTTTTGAATCTCTCGTTCACGTTCGAAAATGAAATATCAACAAAGATGACAAAAGGCGTACGCCTCTTGTTGGAATGTGTGTCGGAAAAGGGCGTCCATGCATTTCACATTTTCCTATATCCTTGTAGTACCGTATACACTTATATATAGGCACACTCATGGCTTGAAAGGCGGCAATATTTCTAAAGGGTTTCTGCCATTCTGACATTATAGATAGCATGACATACAGATGTTTCAACATGACGTGGAAGATATAGCAAACGGTTCGGCAGATTTAAAAATCACATTAGACAGAAATACAGGCGTTTCAGAGGAGACAGTAGCTTTCCAGTGGAGAAAAGCACAGCGTGTTGATGCTGATTTTGATAAGTGGTTAAACGGAAGTGTGTTGGTTGATTTAATACTGATGAACTGGGATATTGAAACCACTCATATATGTATGTATGTATGTATGTATGTATGTATGTATGTATGTATGTATGTATGTATGTATGTATGTATGTATGAAATATGGGAACTATACACACAATAATATTGCTATTGACAAATGTTGACTTGATCTGTTAGACTTGACCTCATAGAACTGACTTGAATATGTTGCTCTTGTAAATTGTGTGGGGAAAGACCGATTCCCTGTTGGCATGTTTGTAATACAAATGACATTTACGAATATATACATCACAATGGCTTTCTATGATAATGCTTGACTAAATATCACTGAAACTTTAGCATGGATACTGTATACTGCCACAAATCCAAATTGAAGCTGATAAGGCGGTATTCATTGTCTTTGATTTCAGCGTTCGATGCAACATTGATTGACTGCTGAGTTCGATTAAGATGGCGTGATAATAAAAGAGCTCCAGAAAAATGGTAACAAAGAAAGTTGAAGCGCCAAGTCAAAAGGAAGTTACATAATAATCAGGAAGATAAAGTGTCTATTACATCATGTAAAGTAGTAGCATATGACTACACTGTATCGTTGGAATTGGAATGTATTATTAGTACGTCTTTCTTACTTGGACCACAGTGACATAGAAAACGACCTAATTAAAACTTATATATAGAAAATAAAGAGCTTTCCCGAGTATTGTTGTAATTTTGGGCTAAATGCCATTTATCAGCACAAGACAGGATATGCGTGGCGGTCGGTATATCACATGATATGATATACATGGCGGTTGGTTTATCTGGTAAAGGAAGTAATCGGTAACAACTACCTTCCCACGGGAAGCTTCTAGCAAACTTTCTCACATACGCACGTTTACCGAGGCCGAGACCTACGCTAAAAAAGGTGAGATGGCATTGTTCGGTCAAGGCGACCGCTTTTGACCACTCGGCCACCTGGGACCCCTATCACGATAAACAGATAATAAAGTAAACGTCTTAAAGTTGGGAAAATCTTAAACTTAAATATGTTCCCAATTTGATTCCTTTCGCTAATCTATCACCAGCCATACCATGTAATTTCCGGAAACTGGTCTGATCTAAAAATGAAATAAAAAATAGATGGGAGATGCTCAGTAATTTCATGCATCACTTGAATGGAAACCAGTTACATGGAATCAAACATTTTATTGTTTTCGCTCCTTTGAAAGGTTTTTTGTGTGTTTTCCATCATCTGTTTGTCGGTAAAGCTACTTCATTAAAATCCAAAACCAATTAAGATTTAAAACGACTCATAATTGCAGATGTATTATCAAATGTTGACAGCTCGTATTATGTGGGGTTCATTTTACTTTCAGTATAAGGATTACCAGAAGATTAAGAATCAAATTTAAAATAAAATGCAACAGTATTATCAACAGGCTTGACTGTATTAATTCTCAAATAAACAAGGACGGGACCAGTTAGTCTGGTTATAGCGGAGTGCAACGCATGGGAGCATACTAAGCAGGGAACCAGACTAGGGACCAGTCGAATGTTAAAGTCAATTAGCTAACACACAGTAAAAACTTTTGTAACGAATAAATAATAGCACATCACAATATCCGAACGGAAGTCCACGGCCGGGTTATCCTTAGGGCAAAATGTGCAAAGTGCCCAGGACCCAAGGGGCCTCGTATATTATCGTCTGATTTCACAGGCAGTGTTGTTAATAGTACTGTAACCATATATATGGAAAAGGCGGGATAGCTATGAGTTCCTTTGTTGTCTGTGCCCAGGGTCCCCAAAGGACTTAATCCGGCCCTGGGGAGGTCAGGCTACATCCTCTAGTGCGAAGATTATGATATAACGAATTACTTCTTGTTAGTAGTGTACCTAGTGAAAGTTCTAGCGCATTCGGTTCTTTTTCTTATTTTGTTTCCAAAATTTGTATTGCTTTATTTACAGCACATATGATGGGGCTACAAGTTCTCACCACTTAGCAACAGCTCTCCACTAAATACACAAGTAGATACATGAAAAGTGGCAATGACTAACAGTACGTGTAATGACTTATGTGTATAGTACAATGATACAAATGAATATCGTATAATTCATCGTACTAGAAATGTTAATATAAGATCAGTGAATAGCAACTAATTTGAAGAAAGTAAAGGGGATAGTGTGTCAGCATAAAAGGATTCCGTGGCGGGTACTGGCAGTGGCGTAGCGAGGATATTTGGCGCCCAGGGCAAAACACCCAAATTTGCGCCCCCGGCTGCCCCTGCCCCTCTATTGTTGATACTTTTGGCCGATTTGGCGCCCCCTAGCCCCCCCCCCCCCCCCTGCGAATGTTCAGGTCATTTGATAGTTCCGTTGATCCAAACAGCAAGACATTTGTATTAACAATTTAACATGGATGAATACTTGATCTAATAAATGTCTGTCTTGGTCCTGTGTGTTTCTTAAAATTAATAAATATAATAATATTCTCATCATCCTCTCTACATATGCACAATGAAGTGAGTAAGAAAATTTGAATATTTTTGTTTAAATCACTAGTTATTGCTTACCCTAATATGCATAATTCTTGATTTTCCGTACAAGTTTAATGACAGAGTGGCGCATGATTACGTGTTGGCGAAACTTTACGTTTAAATAAGATTTGTTTTTGTTTTAGATGGTTTAACGCCATTTTTCAGCACACTATAGGCTATACATGGTGGCCAGTATTAATGGTGGAGGAAGAACCCGGACAACCCCCGGAAAGAACCACCGACCCACGAGAAGCTACTGGCAAGCTTTCTCACATAACTACATTTGCCGAATCTTAGACTCGAACACAGGCAGACAGAGGTGAGATGGCAGTGGTCCGTAACGGACAGCGCTTTAGACCACTCAGCCACTCGGGGCCCCCTAAATAACACATAATCTGTTTCATGTTGTACTGGATCCCAAAATACACAAGTAGGTATCGGAAAAGTGGTAAGGACTAAACAGTACGTCTATATACTTATGCGTGAACCAGAAATGCGGTGCCTTAATGAAAATAATTTTTTAATAAAATTCATCGTTCTCTAAAAGTTATTACAAAATAAATGTATAGCAAATAACTTAAAGAAGAGAAATAAGAAGAATTGGGAGGAATAAATAAAGGGATTACATGGCAGGGAAATCATGCCTGTAGGTAGTTCGTCCTTGACACTTATTGAAATCAGTTAGCATCTTTATTTTACGTCTAGACGATTTCAACTATATATGTGTTTAGGTTAATTATTTAATAGTTGATCCATACAGAAATAAATTAGTGCTAATAGGGAAGAATAATTGGTTTAAGCAAATCATTTGTCTTAGTCTTGGTACTGTATATTTCTTGCAATTAAAACTATAATGATTAATTCGTGCAGCAAAGCATGAACAGCATCGGCTGTATTTTTGTTGTGTCCAGTATTTCATTTGGGATGAAATTTATTTATTCAAATTACATAATTCAAAGTATTCATCTCTGGAAATACAAAATGCTCGTAGATAACATTCTTTGAAATAGAAGCGTGGATTTATAATGAAATTCAAATAAGGATATAATCTTGTATTGTAGTATTGTGATTCAACAAATGACTGTTAGCACATCACTGCTAGATTTGCCATCACAAACACATAAACAATTCTAACGTTTTTATCTATTTTGGAATAAACGAAAGCTTATTCAGAACTTTAATCATTAGCACATGTGTTAGACATTCTCGGATTAATTGGTATTTAATTCGCAAAACCGTAACTTCTTTTTTTTCTTGACATTTTCGCTTGTATAATAAGAAAATAAATTGTTCTGAATTTTGCAAAACTTGTCGGTTTTCGCTCTTTTCTGTTACTTAGATCACGGAGTCGTAACTATATATATATATATATATATATATATATATATATATATATATATATATATATATATATATATATATATATATATATATATATATTCTAGATTCCTTGAAATCACAGAAAACAAATTACAAAACCTAAACAGAGTATTTAATTCCTTAAAGGAATATTAAAAAAAGATTGCTAACCTTAACATATGTTTGAAAAAATAAGTATTAAACAAACAACATACTCTATAAAACAAATTGCAACAGTATACAAGAATTAGGAACGTGTGCATAAAAAACTGAAAACCCCCGGTGACTAGGACGGGTACCATATCATTTGTAACAGTATAAAGTAGCGTTATCTTTCTTGAATATTTCAGTATCGTTCTCAAGACTGACTGAATTTTAACTGTTGAATAAAAAACATAAGTTATGACTGTGTATATGCTAAAATTTCAGTTATGAGAAAGATTTTTCAAGCATGGGACTTATCGAGTTCATAACAAAACCATTTACAATTATACAGTTAAAAACTAATTTTCTTTTAGATATTCACTAAGTTTGTCCAAAGGGGCGTGTAATTTGAAGTAAATAAGGATTTGACTAATTTAATTTTGATATGCATTTTGCAGCAAATAGGATCTGACTAATTTATTTTTGGGATTAAACTTGCAGCAAATAAGATTTGACTAATTTGATTTGGATATTCGAAGAACAATCACTTAATTTACATGAAAACGTGTTTGTTCAAGTTCACAATTATACAGAAACCATGTCTTGAATCTAAATGAAAAGCTAGCATCTTTTTCTTTTCAAATATCAACATTAATGCCACACTGAAATAATATAATGGGGGGTGGGGGGGGGGGTGGCCGAGTGGTCTAAAGCCATCACTGTTATGGATCATTGCCATCTCACATCTGTCTGCGTGGGTTCGAGTCTCAGATTCGGCCAATATGGGTATGTGAGAAAGCTCGCCAGTAGCTTCTCGTGTATCGGTGGTTCTTTCTGGGGGTTTTCCTGGTTTTTTTCCTCCACCATTTATACTGGCCGCCATGTATAACATATGTTGTGCTGAAAAATGGCTTTAAGCCATACAACAACAACAAATAACATAATGGTTGTATTTTGATTATAGAGACCCTTAAAGGCGCGATTTTACCAGCGAAACAAACACGCAAACATTAAAAATGAGCGCAAATAAAAGTTTCTATTACATTTTTAAGAATACGAAAAGTGCAAATGCAGTATTTAGAATGCAGAAGAAGGAATGATGGACAAAACAGAACACAGCGTAGATTCGTTTCATGAATTTATTTGAAATAGTTATTTTCAGGCTGCCGCAAGATTTCTACAATCAAAAGCCTTTTCACATAATAGTTTTTCTTCTTTGCTGAAAATTCTTATACATGTAGTCGATGAGATGTAACAGCAACTAATGTGATGACATCAGTGTACGATATTTGTTGAATGAAACGAAGAAAAAAAAGAAGAAAAATAAAGAAAAAAAGGCTGTTACTCCACAACTAAATGTTTAAATTGGTTTAAGTTGCATTTATCATGCATTAATTTTGTTTGCATTTTATGCATTTGCTATGTTGATAAAGCATACTTTTACTAAAACATACGATAGTTATTTCCCTTTAACACATCAATGACAGAAAATCCAGTTAAGTAAATGCATTTCATTCCAAGCAAACAAAAGAAACTGATGAATGGAAGTGTTTAACACATCATCAGAATGCATATAGAAAAATCAACGACGAGATCACTGCTGAAATATAAAACCTACATTGAATGTAAAATATAACAAATTTCAAAGCACTTCAAATGTAAATGAAATGCGTAAAGTTGTAGAATTGGTAAATTTACCCATTTCAGGATCTGTGAATTTATCAAGCTACAGATATGATACTTTTATGGATCCACCTTCAATTTGCCTACCAACATGACAACCGATTGCAACTTGAACCAACAGTCTTATTAATTCAGACGACTTCTTTGTGAACAGTTGGATTGGCTATTATATTCATTACCTATAGAAAATATTATATAAAACTTATTAATTTTGAGACTTTATGAGAAAAAGTTCAATTAGAATTTAGTGTATTAAATAAAGATTGCATTAGGTTCAGTTTTATTAATGAATGTTGTCAGTCTTACAAACATTTTGTCTCACAAAAATTATGAAACTAGTAAGTTTCTATTGAATGAAAGAATAAATTTACACCATTTTGTGCAGCATGCATGACTCTCTCCATTTTTTAAGTGTGCTTTAGAAGGACTCTACTCATCACTTAAATGTGCTTTAGAAGGACTCTTTTCATCTTTTAAGTGTGCTTCAGAATCACTCTTTTGATCTTTTAAGTGTGCTGTAGGATGACTCTCTCCATCTTTTAAGCGTGCTTTAGGATGACTCTTACCATCTTTGAAGTAGGCTTTAGGGTGACTCTTTCCATCTTTTTTAAGTGTGCTTTAGAATGACTCTATCCATCTTTTAAGTGTGATTCAGAATGACTCTTTTCATCTTTTAAGTGTGCTTAAGAATGACTCTTCCCATCTTTTAAGCTTGCTTCAGAATTACTCTTCCCATCTTTTAAGTGTGCTTTAGGATGACTCTTACCAGCTTTGAAGTGTGCTTTAGGGTGACTCTTACCAGCTTTGAAGTGTGCTTTAGGGTGACTCTTACCAGCTTTGAAGTGTGCTTTAGGGTGACTCTTACCAGCTTTGAAGTGTGCTTTAGAATGACTCTTCCTATCTTTTAAATGTGCTTTAGAATGAGTCTATCCATATTTTAATTGTGCTTCAGAATGACTCTTTCCATCTTTTTAGTGTGCTTAAGAACGACTCTTCTCATCTTTAAAGTGTGCCTCAGAATGACTCTTTTCATTTTTTAAGTGTGCTTTAGAATGACTCTTTTCATCTTTAAGTGTGCTGTAAGATGACTCTTACCATCTTATGCAGCATGCATATGACTATCTTTTAAGTGTGCTTTAGAATGACTCTTCCCATCTTTAAAGTGTGCTTTATAATGATTATTCCCATTTTCATCTTTTAAGTGCTTCAGGATGACTCTTACCATCTTTTAAGCGTGCTTTAGGATGACTCTTCATTTTTTAAGTGTGCTTTAGGATGACTCTTTCCATCTTTTAATTGTACCTAAGAATGACTCTTTCCCTCTTTTAAGTGTGCTTAAGAATGACTCTTCCCATTTATTAAGCATGCTTAAGAATGACTCTTCTAATTTTTAAGTGTGCTTCAGAATGACTCTTCTTATCTTTTAAGTGTGCTTCAGAGTCCAACAGTAGTACATGATTTGGTCTTGACTGAAAACTCAATTTGAGAGAGTGTCTTTATAAAAGTTCCATTGTTAATGAAGGCAATGTTTGGCGGCTTATCTCAGTCCAGATAAACAACAGGTATTATTAGTAAGTTTTCTTTGCAATTCATCAATATATTTAAGCATTATTAAATAAGATATCAAAGAAAATTAATATCAGATTTATTCAGACAGATTTAATCCATTAACAAGACATCAGATTTTTTCAAACAGATTTAAGCCATTAACAAGACATCAGATTTTTTTCAGACAGATTTAAGCCATTAACAAGACATCAGATTTATTCAGACAGATTTAAGCCATTAACAAGACATCAGATTTATTCAGACAGATTTAACCCATTAACAAGACATCAGATTTATTCAGGCAGATTTAAGTCATTAAC
Organism: Unio delphinus; assembly: GCA_029339505.1. Lineage (NCBI taxonomy): Eukaryota > Metazoa > Mollusca > Bivalvia > Unionida > Unionidae > Unio > Unio delphinus. The sequence goes on along the minus strand of JAQISU010000041.1, from coordinate 6,075,197 downwards.
AAGACATCAGATTTTTTCAGACAGATTTAAGCCATTAACAAGACATCAGATTTATTCAGACAGATTTAACCCATTAACAAGACATCAGATTTATTCAGACAGATTTAACCCATTAAGTGCTAACAAGAGATTGCACAGACTGACTATATCCTTTAACAAGACATTACATGTACAAAAACTAATTAAAACACAGCAAGTGATAACAAGACATTACATGTACACAGATCAACCTATTGACAAGATGTTAGGCATTACATGTACACAGATCAACCCACTGACAAGATGTTAGACATTACATGTACACAAATCGACCCATTAACAAAACATGAGACATTAAATGTACACAGATCAACCTATTGCCAAGATATTAGATCTTAAAGGTATACAGATTGATTTGGTAATAAAATAATAAATGTACACATATCAACCCAATAACAAGACATTACATATTAAATGTACAACAATCAATTCATTAAGACATTACACAATAAATGTACACAAATCAACACATTGACAAGAATTACACATTAAATGTATACATATCAACACATTAACAAGACATTAGATTTTTATGTAAACTCACCTATTAAGTGGTATTACAACATTAAACGCAATAAATGCTGAGAAAATTTTGATATTCTGGGTTTTGTGTCATTTTCGCCCCATGAGACATGCATGGATCAAGAAATGTACACATAAGAAAGATTTATTTGTGAATTTTGACCAAAAAGGAGGTAATGCACTTTATTTAAGGAATCAGGAGGTATTACATTCAATACTTACAACTAACAGTCAACTAACAGTGTGTGTTGTTCTAAATCGCCAATTTATTTATTCACAATGAAGGATTGCCAAATATTGAGTATGATTGCCAGATATTGAATTGTTAATATCACTAAAGTGTGACTCATGAATGGATGATGTTTTACCAAACCACTTTTCGAGTCACAGAAAGATTTGATTATTTTCCTGTATGTTTCTCATACAAATTGTCCCCAGCAAGCTTGGTACTGACTATAAATGCATAACCTGTGTATTTTTAAATGTCATGCTTCACTCAGCTAGCAAATCAAACAATTCGGTAATCCATAAATACACATCATATACATTTGTACTTAAAAGGTGAAATTAAACAGATCTGAATATTATCGCACTGTACAACAAATTTCTTTTTTATCGAACAGTACATCATTGTATCACTCAAAGTACTTATCATTAACCTTTACACACTTTCTCAGTCAGAATATCTGAGTATTAAATTGCTTTATTTTTGTCCCATTTTGGTATCTTGTTTAAACTCTGGAAAACAGCACTTACAATTGCAAGGAGGTTTTGAAATTGTGTACCCCTCAGTAAATTATTAATAAGAGGATTTCTTTTGGAGCTAAATCAGGGCTGAATGGCAGTTGTAGTAATTGCAAGGAGGTTTTGAAATTATGTACCCCTCAGTAAATTATTAATAAGAGGTTTTCTCTTGGAGCTAATCAGGGATGAATGGTGGTTGTAGCAGTGTGTATGTTGTGCTGCTTTAAGAAGTCTGTAACTCTGGATGATTAATCTGCCAGTGTGTTGTCATGGCGATGATATACTTAGTTTACCAGTATGCAGATGGATGGTAAAGCATTGTTCCACAACTTATAATTACATTTTGAGGGCATATACCATCCAATGATACCTACAAAGTTAGGTATCAGCAAATGCAGGACCCATCTTGTTAGAAACCTTACAAAGCTTCTAATGATTCTTCTGTATATTAAACACAGCTAATGAAATATTGCTAATGTTAAATACAAATCTTGAATTATTTATCATATTCATCATACCCTCATCACAGCAGGAACTCCCTCTCACCAGTCTCAGGAAACAGTTTTTTAGCACATGTATTATCTTCCATGGATTCATGACCATCTTTAAAACTGCCTCCGAATTGCAGGAAACTACAGATAATTACATCTCTAAACTTTATGCAACCCAGCATATTAGTTGAACCATCTTTAAAACTGCCTCCGAATTGCAGAAAATTACAGATAATTACATCTCTAAACTTTATGCAACCCAGCATATTAGTTGAACCATCTTTAAAACTGCCTCTGAATTGCAGGAAATTACAGATAATTACATCTCTAAACTTTATGCAACCCAGGATCTGAAGTTGCACTTTAATTATTTGGTCACTGACTTCGGAATAAAATAAATTAAGTAGTAGGGGTTACAATCAATCTTATTTCCACCTGTTTTTGGCTGTTGGTTAGTAGGGGTTACAATCAATCTTATTTCCACCTGTTTTTGGCTGTTGGTAGTAGGGGTTACAATCAATCTAATTTCCACCTGTTTTTGGCTATTGGTTAGTAGGGGTTACAATCAATCTTATTTCCATCTGTTTTTGGCTGTTGGTTAGTAGGGGCTACAATCAATCTTATTTTCACCTGTTTTTGGCTGTTGGTTAGTAGGGGTTACAATCAATCTTATTTTCACCTGTTTTTGGCTGTTGGTTAGTAGGGGTTACAATCAATCTTATTTCCACCTGTTTTTGGCTGTTGGTAGTAGGGGTTACAATCAATCTTATTTTCACCTGTTTTTGGCTGTTGGTTAGTAGGGGTTACAATCAATCTTATTTCCACCTGTTTTTGGCTGTTGGTTAGTAGGGGCTACAATCAATCTTATTTTCACCTGTGTTTTGCTGTTGGTTAGTAGGGGTTACAATCAATCTTATTTTCACCTGTTTTTGGCTGTTGGTTAGTAGGGGTTACAATTAATCTTATTTCCACCTGTTTTTGGCTATTGGTTAGTAGGGGTTACAATCAATCTTATTTCCACCTGTTTTTGGCTGTTGGTAGTAGGGGTTACAATCAATCTTATTTCCACCTGTTTTTGGCTGTTGGTTAGTTCAAACTTCTTCAAGTTATCAGTATACAGTTTAATTAGTTTCATGGTTACTTTCTTTTCTAGTTTTGTTGCAGTCATGTTTGGAGCAAGCAAATAAAGTTAAGGAAAACAAAAAACTAGATTTATCATTGGAATCTCCATGTAAAGTCAGATGAAAACAGTGTTCAGATCCTAATTATCACAAGGCATTAAGGAGTTTGGCGCCTCTCTATCATGTCAGATGAAAACAATCTTGAGATTTTGTTTATCCCACTGTATTCTAGACCTTGTCATGTCTCTATCATGTAAGATGAAAACAATCTTGAGATTTTGTTTATCCAACTGTATTCTAGACCTTGTCATATCTCTATCACGTAAGATGAAAACAATCTTGAGATTTTGTTTATCCAGCTGTATTCTAGACCTTGTCATATCTCTATCATGTCAGATGAAAACAATCTCGAGATTTTGTTTATCCAACTGTATTAAAGACCTTGGCACCTCTATATCATGTAAGATGAAAACAATCTCGAGATTTTGTTTATCCAACTGTATTCTAGACCTTGGCACCTCTCTATCATGTTCCCAAGGGCTACATTACAGTGCTGTGAATTATTTTAATGATGTGACATAATAAAGGTGAACGTTATGTGATAGTCTGATTTATTACATCATCTAAGTGAGGAACAATATAAACTAAAAGACAATTAAAACATAATGAAAAAAACATATAACAAAAGTTATTACTGTTCAATGAAATGTCAGCATCCTATCAAAAAGGTAAGATATAAAAGAAATATGAATACACAAAGATGCATACAATATTGCGGTAAATAAAGCAAGATTTCATAAATGTAATATTATTTACATTCCAATCTTTTCACATGAATCAGTTCACTGCATAATGCTAATTATTCACTACCAATATACATGAAGATGAATTTGTTTCAGTGTCTTTTTTACATGGTTAAGTATTTTATCCTTGATACACCACATAAGGCAAATGGGTGACTGAGTGTCAGGTAGTCCTAGATACATTTCATAAAAGCATATGGGTGAATGAGTGTCAGGCAGTCCTAGATACACTTCAGAAGGCATACAGGTGAATGAGTCAGGCTGTCCTTGATACACTTCATAAAGCATATGGGTGACTGAGTGTCAAGCAGTCCTTGACCGAGTGTAAGGCAGTCCTTGATACACTTTATAAGGCATATGGGTGACTGAGCATCAGACAGTCCTTAAGACACTTCATAAAGCAAATTGGTGACTGAGTGTCAGGCAGTCCTTGATACACCACATAAGGCATATGGGTGACTGAGTGTCAGGCAGTCCTTGATACACCACATAAGGCATATGGGTGACTGAGTGTCAGGTAGTCCTAGATACACTTCATAAGGCAAATGGGTGACTGAGTGTCAGGTAGTTCTAGATACACTTCATAAAGCATATGGGTGACTGAGTGTCAGGCAGTCCTTGATACACCTCATAAAGCATATGGGTCACTGAGTGTCAGGCAGTCTTTGACTGAGTGTAAGGCAGTCCTTGATACACTTTATAAGGCATATGGGTGACTGAGCATCAGACAGTCCTTGATACACTTCATAAAGCATGTAGGTGACTGAGTGTCAGGTAGTCCTAGATACACTTCATAAGGCAAATGGGTGACTGAGTGTCAGGCAGTCCTTGATACACCACATAAGGCATATGGGTGACTGAGTGTCAGGTAGTCCTAGATACACTTCATAAGGCAAATGGGTGACTGAGTGTCAGGTAGTCCTAGATACACTTTATAAAGCATATGGGTGACTGAGTGTCAGGCAGTCCTTGATACACTTCATAAAGCATATGGGTGACTGAGTGTAAGGCAGTCCTTGATACACTTTATAAGGCATATGGGTGACTGAGCATCAGACAGTCCTTGATACACTTCATAAGGCAAATGGGTGACTGAGTGTCAGGTAGTCCTAGATACACTTCATAAAGCATATGGGTGACTTAGTGTCAGGCAGTCCTTGACTGAGTGTCAGGCAGTCCTTGATACACTTTATAAGGCATTTGGGTGACTGAGTGTCACCAATGCAAATGATGTCAGGCAGCTCTAAATCAAAGTAAGAAAATTGATTAAGTTTTACCAGATTATCACTGACATTGATTTGGAATAAATACAAACAAATAAACAAACCTGAAGTCAATATTGTACAGCATGAGTTGGCAAAGTGAATAAATAATGTAGGCTTCATACTCCCCACCAAACAAAATTACCTATCCAGCTTTGCTCAGTTACATTCTTTCTCAGTTTCTTAATTTCATACATTCTCTAAACCATTTGAATGGTCAATAATGAGTGTTTAATTGGGCATGAAACCATCATGTGACTGAATCAAATTCATCCCATTACAAGCTGAAATTGTTAGAGACGGAGACACTGAAAAGAGATCTATGATTGTGATTGTGGTTCTTTGTCACTCCCCACTGAGTTCGTCCTTGGACTTTTTCTTTGATACAGACTTTCCTTCTTGAAATGCAGGATTTGTTTATGCTGCTTTCTCTTGAAGAACCCAAACTAATAATGCAAATATAGAGTCAGTGTGGTATTTCTACAGGAATTATAAACATTTTAGCTACTAGATGGTTTTAAAGGAGGAGAATTTTGTTGAGGAATACTTACTAATAGCTTTTAGGCAGTCCTTTAAAGTTGTCATTAAAACACTTGGATCTAAATTTCATTACTTTAACTCTATTCTTGTTGTAAGACAAAACAATGTTTTTAGATTCAACAATTTACAGACAGTTCATAAAATTTCTTGTGAAACATTTCATTTAAGAAAATAACTGCACTATTGTAAAGGTGAAGAGACAAAACACAGGATGCTTGTCAGGGGTAGAGAAGGCAAAGAGGATGAAAACTCATAGCTCAATATCTTAAAATAATCTTTTCACCCATCTGAGTAAGTCTTGCATGGAATCTGATTTACTCAAATTAGTAGGGGGACTACACAACTAACCAATTCTCATCAGCCAACATTTAAAAGCTAAAGTTGTTACATACCTTCCACAAGATGATGATGACAATTATCAACAACACAATGCCTCCTGCTACAGAGCCTATTATGACCCAAATGTTAATATCGCTTGGTGGAATGGAGATCTGGCTTATCACCAGTCTTGTCTTTTTCTAAAACAGCAAAAAGCTAGTATGATGAGCTAGATAAACCATGACTAATTGGTCTCATACAACAAAATATTTTATAAACTACAAAACCAGGCCATGTATAACACACACACACACACACACACACACATATATATATACACCACTCCCTCGATAACTCGCACACATCGTGGTCCAAAAACATCAACCACACTATAAGTGAGGCACGAGATATCGAGGGACCTATAATAACAAAAGGATCAATACAAAGGCAAAAGGGTGGGTTGGTGGCAGATTTTTAGTTTTTAATACTCGCTTTATAATCATGCTGTGATTAACTGTGAATAAATATCTCTTCATAATAGTGTAGTTTTTTTTTTCCTCATAGAGTAACATTAATTTCAGGATAAATTACCGTATATTGAGGAGTTAATCGAAAACATTATTCCACGTGGTTTCCGTTCGACCACAGGAGTCTGACGTTTTATCAATAAAGTACAGCGAAATCTCTGACAACATGAATTTCCTTATCAGTAATATATATAAAAAAAAATTACCAATAAATGGAATTCATGTTGTCAGAGATTTCACCGTATTTTATTTATAAAATGTCACTCTTGTGGCTCGATTAACACTTGTAGCAATTCATACATTGTGTATTACATCACTAATTTTTGTGCTGAATTGGATACATTCTTGTTTTATTGTTTGATCCAAATTAGACGTAATTGTTTAATACAAAAGCTCGACTCTCTTTTCGAGAAACAATGTCGATCGATCGATTCATATACAGTGTATATATTTGATTGCGGCAGAAGTAAAATGAAAAATTTGAAACAATGTAAATTAGAACACTATAATACAATGTCGGTTGTGATACGCTGGACAAATGACTAGACGTTTTGAAAACATCAGTTAATTTTGTGTTACTCCCTGATTTCGCTGCCTTCGAGCAAAATCGTCACTTGCTTGATTCCATGCACCAGGGATAAGTGATAAAACAACACAAGTCTCTTTTAATGGATTATTTTAGTGCAACAAACACTTCGCCAAGTTTGTTGATCAAAACAAAGCCGGCAGGTAATTTGGTTCTCACGGAAGTACTCAAAGGTTTCGATGTGACGGTTGATTTACTCTTCATGTTTTCATAGAAAAGAATATGTTGCAATTACATGTATAATGTTTACATTGAAACGGAAATAAAGGATTATAATGTGGTTTTCACACAGAAAGATATTTAATTTTATTTCATTATCTGTTGCCACCTATTTGCATTCACTGGACGTTTTCACTGATCGCTATTTCACCAGACTGTTTTTTGTTTTATGGTGTATTGATGATGGTGTATCAACAAATAAACCCAAATATAATGTGATATCTTATTTAAAATTTGCAAATTTCACAATATGGAATCGATCTTTGTGGGCATTAACCACCTTTTTTATGATAAAACGAGAAATGTATTAAGATTTAATTTACCATTTCTTATCGTAATTTTTTCACATTCAGCATATTTTGAAAGATTTTTAAAATATATTTTATCCTTGGGGACAAATTGGGATCCACACCAGACACCGCGTTATAAGCAGGTTCGCGAGTTATCAGGGCGCAAGTTATCGAGGGAGCGGTATATATATATATATATATATATATATATATATATATATATACCAAATTTCAAAGAATAAAGATCACTAACTATGAGTGAAAATAATTAATGGAGTTTCAGAAGAAGTCTATGTATTGGTAAAGTGTGTGCAATTATCGGCTCAAACCTAAGAGCAGTTTCAAGTTATCACTGGTGCTGTAAAGATACAAACTCAAAGATGTAAAATGGGGGACCCATTGGGCCAGAGTTTTACAGTGGACAACAACAAGGAAATGTTTCTCAAAATAGTCATGCAGAGCCTTTCATCTGGAGCATTTTGGAGGTTTAATCTTGTAAAGGTCCCATGCACAATCTGCAAGCATGTCTTTCAGATCTTACCATGAAAGCAAAGTGAATTTGCAAAACAGTACAGCAACAAACATATCCCAAGTAGAAGAACCCACATAAAAAATGTAAAGCATCTCTCACATGTTTCCTATGCCAGTTGTGTGTATTTGTTTTTAATGCATATACACAGGTTTGAGATTAAATTTTGTCCAAAAATATTGAGTCTCAGGCTCAGCTAATGTGGATATGTGAGAAAGCTGCAATTAGTTTTCCATGGTTTGGTGGTTCTTGCACAGATTTTCCCAAGTTCATTCTATCATGCACTGAAAAATGGCATTAAACTCAAAATAAGAACACGAACAACAGCACAACATATCCATATGAATTACATATCCACATAGAAACAGAAACACTTCTTGAGTATATCTGAGGGGGAAAACTTCAATCTTTAGTTGCAATGTTGCCAATGTTATTACAGTGGCTAACAGTATAAAACAACTGCTTCAGGTGCTTCAAAACAATAATTCAAGTCAAATTAGCTTTTGACAATTAATAATTGTTATGAAATTTAAATCTGATTTTAGGTCACACATAACAAATCATGTTACAGCCTCTAGAACAGGCCTATGTGTATTGGGAATGTAAAGGACAACCAGCCAATGTGTATTGGGAAACTAAAGGACAACCAGCCTATGTGTATTGTGAAACTAAAGGACAACCAGTATATGTGTATTGGGAAACTGAAGGACAACCAGCTGATGTGTATTGGGAAACTGAAGGATGACTGGCCTATGTGTATCTGGAAACTGAAGGACAACCAGCTGTATTGGCAAACTGAAGGACAACCAGCTGATGTGTATTGGGAAACTGAATGACAACTGGCTGATGTGTATTGGGAAACTGAAAAACAACCAGTCGATGTGTATTGGGAAACTGAAGAACAACCAGCTGATGTGTAATGGGAACTGAAGGACAACTGGCCTATGTGTATTGGGAAACTGAAGGACAACTGGCCTATGTGTATTTGGAAACTGAAGGACAACCAGCTGATGTGTATTGGTGGGAAACTGAAGGACAACCAGCCAATGTGTATTGGGAAACTAAAGGATGATCAGCCTATGTATATTGGGAAACTGAAGGACAACCAGCTGATGTGTATTGGGAAACTGAAGGACAACTGGCCGATGTGTATTGGGAAACTGAAGGACAACCAACCAATGTGTATTGGGAAACTGAAGGACAACCAGCCTATGTGTATTGGGAAACTGAAGGACAACTGGCCTATGTGTATTTGGAAACTGAAGGACAACCAGCTTATGTATATTGGGAAACTGAAGGACAACTGGCCTATGTGTGATGGAATTTTGAAGGACAAATAAATCTGACTTCTATAAGTGTAATCATTCAGTATTAAAAATGGAAGGAAATATTTACCAAAATTTTAATATTTACACTCAGGTTATTAAAAATATATAGACAATTAATTTCAAAGAAAGGGATCAACTCAACATCAAAAATATGATGGCATCATAGGTATCAGGAAATTGTAAAAGGGTGTTACAATCAAACCCTCAGTATTTACAACTTTTCTTACACATTACACACTTAATATAATTTTTTAGTCAAAAGCAAACTGATTTCCTACAAATTCCTTATTTAAAGGAATGAAGGTCAGAGAATATCCAAAAACAATTACTTGACTTGCAAGCATTATCTTTTGTTTTGTCTTCATAGGTTGTCTAGAATGAAAAGGCAGTGACTTTGTGAGCACCTTCAGAGACAATTTTTTTTTCCAAAGAGATTCATGCAGCATATATTATATTTATTCTATTAAATATTAACTCTATTTAAATCATATTTTGGGTGTCAACGTATTTTTTTTCACTTTTTACCATTATAGTACAGTAGTTCTGCTAAACATTTAACATTATTTTTCAAAGGATTTAATTATCTGTGCCCTAGTATGTTATATAACAGTCATATGTACATATATGTGATCAAAATTAAATAAGAAATGTTTTACAATAAAGTTATTTCTTAAGTATTTACTCAAAATAATGGCACTGACATTTTTTCTTATTTAAAACATGGGCTTACCTCAGCAAGTAATTTATCAGGCATCCTAAACTTCACATACGGATCCGATACCTCTGCCCTTGATACGTATGTCATTTCTCGTAGACTCTGTATAAAATATATAAAATGTCAATCATAGTACTTTTCTTATCACTGAATATTTCAATAAAGTTCTTTTCTTATTACAGTACATTTCATTAATTCAGTACATTTCTTATCACATTACATATTTCTAATTCTATATGATTCTTATCATTGTAAATTTCTTCAATTCAATACTTTCTTAACAATATACATTTCTTTCATTCAGTTCTTTTCTTTTCACTCTACATTTCCTTATTTAAGTGCTTTTCTTACCACTGTACATATTTCCAATTCAGTTCTTTTCTTAACAATGCATACTTTTATAATTTAGTACTTTTCTTATCACTGTACATTTCTTTAATTCAGTACTTTTCTTATCACTGTACATTTCTTTAATTCAGTACTTTTCTTATCACTGTACACTTCTTTAATTCAGTACTCTTATTATCACTGTATATTTGTTTAATTCAGTACTTTTCTTATCACTACATTTCTTTAATTCAGTACTTTTCTTATCACTGTACATTTCACTGCAGTTATCTCAATGTATATTTGTTTAATTCAGTACTTTTCTTTTCAATGTATATTTTTTTAAATATTCAATATTTGTTATCACCGTAGATTTAAATTCAGTACTTTTTTATTACTGTATAATTAAACTCAATATTTATCTTATCATTTTACACTGCACTTCAGTAATTTTCTTATCTCTGTTCATCATTTTCAGTTCATTTCTTTTCACTGTACATTTCAGTTCAGTAGTTTTATTATCACTACTCATTAATTCAATTCAGTACATTTTCTATCAATGTAAATTTAAATTCAGTAATTTTTTTTATTGTCAATTTAATTTAGTAACTTTCCTATCACTTTACATTTCAAATCAGTTGTCTTCTTGTCACTATTTTTAAATTCAATTCATTTTATATCAATATACATTTCAATTCAGATACTGCTATTGGCTTTTGAAGGTTCTGTTTAAATTCAAGAAAAAAGTGAATTATTTGTTGGTGTAGATGTTCAGTGTTCTGTCAGTTTTTAAGGGTTGTGACTTTATTTGAATTTTTTTAAATATCTTAACTGATCACTAACCTTTACAACTTTTAAACATCCTGTTGAATTAAAATGACTTTAGGACCGTTTACTTGAAATAATGATGATGATGATGATGATGATGATGATACCACAACACCAATTACTACCATGCTCTCTTTGGATTTCTTTATGAGGTGATGATTTATTTCAACATCTACATATATAATGTTGAAGGTTTATAATATTCCTGAAACTAACAATATTAAATGCCACAAGCATCATGCAGCAAGTGGCATACCAATGAGTCTCACAAATGTTTAAGTTAAACAATTTTATGATTCTATTTATCACAAAGAGTTAATGAGTTTGCATTACTTGATGACGTTGCTATGTGACACTGTTAAGCATTGGATAACAGTGTGGTGAACAACATTTTATGACATGAAAATGATTGCGTTATTGATAAATTACTTTTAAACAGATTGAGTAAAAACATAACTATAAGATATGTTCCACTAACCTTTACATTTCACCTTCTTCCCCACTGTATCAACAAATATGGATACTCCGCATTCAATTTGAAGATAGTTTGATAATTATGTTAATGGGTAAATATTCGCAAACTCTAAATATTTTGAACATGTGGCTTTCAAATTTAGCATTCTCATTACCAGGAATCATTCAGAAACCATTGTGACCCAATATGTAAACTCTGACGATAATGAAAGCTATGGAACATTACAATCAAAGTTGCTAATATGCAATATTATCTACTTGAATAACTGTGACCTTTTAATTTTGAAAGTTACTTTTCTTCACATGTTGAATTTATATAGCAACAAATCTAGCAATAGGTCACTGATACAAGTCTAATGACAAGTCACTGATACCAGTCTAATGACAAGTCACTGATACAAGTCTAATGGCAAGTCACTGATACCAGTCTAATGGCAAGTCACTGATACAAGTCTAATGACAAGTCATTGATACCAGTCTAATGACAAGTCACTGATACAAGTCTAATGGCAAGTCACTGATACCAGTCTAATGACAAGTCACTGATACAAGTCTAATGACAAGTCACTGATGCAAGTCTAATGGCAAGTCACTGATACCAGTCTAATGGCAAGTCACTGATACAAGTCTAATGACAAGTCACTGATACCAGTCTATTGACAAGTCACTGATACCAGTCTAATGACAAGTCACTGGTACAAGTATAAAGATAAGTCACTGAAACAAAGTGGAGATGTGATTATTTTTGAACACATGCTCACTAGATAGTCTGACAGTCAGACATACACAGGGCAATGTGACTGCCAGGTATCATACCTCATATGCAAACACATAATTAACAGTAGATGAAGATTCTAAATTTACATTTATAAGAAACCCTTATATAAAGCATACTCACATTGCTAAGATAAATGCATAATTTGTTACTGAAAACAAAATTCTTTATTGCATTTTGAATGAATACAGAATATGTAACTGTATACAAAATGTATTATTGCATTTTTATCTTACACAGTAAATGCATTTCAGACACGTATATTACTGTAAACAAAAATTGTTATTGCATTTTTAGGAATATACATTAACTGTTACTATAGACTAAAATGATACAAACTTAAAGATGAAATCATATTTTAATGTCAATATTTGTAATTTCAAAAATACATCCAAAAAAACAACCATGACAAATCTTTTGCTTTGCTCTTTAATGACATTCCTGGTGTAAAGTGTAAGAAAAGTAATTTTCCAGACTTAGTTGACTTGCTGATATCACTAAGTATTTATACCCATTACCATCTTGTGGCACACGTTAATGTCTTATGAGTTCTAGTCATTAGCATATTGTGACACACATTATTGTCAGGTGAGTTCTAGTCATTAACATCTTGTGACACACATTAATGTCACATGAGTTCTAGTCATTAACATCTTGTGACACACATTATTGTCAGGTGAGTTCTAGTCATTAACATCTTGTGACACACATTAATGTCTCATGAGTTCTAGTCATTAACATCTTGTGACACACATTAATGTCTCATGAGTTCTAGTCATTAACATCTTGTGACACACATTATTGTCAGGTGAGTTCTAGTCATTAACATCTTGTGACACACATTAATGTCACATGAGTTCTAGTCATTAACATCTTGTGACACACATTAATGTCTCATGAGTTCTAGTCATTAACATCTTGTCACACACATTAATGTCATGTGAGTTCTAGAAAGATTATTATTAATACGAGACATTCACCACTTGTAGAAAAGACTATAGTGACAAATCTATAATAAATAATGGAGTTAAATTAAAATACATACCATATTTGATGAAACATTTTTCTCAATAATGATAATATTCACATCCACTGTTTTCTTTTCTTCTCTTTTTACAGCACCTACACTACACCTGACGAGACGACAATGATAGTTTGCACAAGTCTACAAAAAAAAGAATTTCAGTTAATTTTTTTTCATATACAACATCTATCTTTTTCTTGTCGGAAATGTATGAAATTAAATAATTTAGATGGATTCTTAGACACTGTAGTTTGCGAAAATAAACTATAGTGCAGAATTTCCATTCCAGGACAAAAGGGTTTAAGAGGAACATTTGGACAACAATGATCACAAACAGAAAAAGTTACACAGGCACATAATTTAACTTAAATGTAAACATAAGTAAAGTGAAAAATCTTAATATGAATGAATCAAGAGGAAATAAACATTAGATGGAATCATGATTCATTAGTTTCAATACAATGTCTTTACAATAAATAACTCAGTTAGTTTGGAGTTAGCCTAATATTATCAATATAATGACACACTGAACTGAAGCTGCAAAATGATGTGATTTTTTTTAACTGTGATAATAGTTTTATATTAAGAAATTCATCACGTGACAGTCACTTTACAAATCCAGATACTCTGAGGGGCCCCCAAGTGTTATGGATCACTGCCATCTCACCTCTGTCTGCATGGGTTCAAGTCTTGGGCTCAGCCAATGTGGTTATGTGAGAAAGCTTGCTGATAGCTTCTGGTGGGTTGGTGGTTCTTTTTGGGATTTTCCCGGGTTCTTCCTCCACCATTTTATACTGGTCACCATTTATAGTCTATCTTATGCTGAAAAATGGTGTTGAACCCAATAACAATAATAAAAAAAACAGATTCCCTGATTTCCATTTATAGTCTATCTTGTGTTAAATGGTGTTAAACCTGATAATAATAAAAAAAAACAGATTCCCTGATCACAAGGTCAATGAAAACAAAAGATCTCTAATCAACATGCATTTGTCAGTTCTTTTGTAGAATTGCTAAATCGTAGTTGATATGTCTGAGGTACCAACTTATAACCCTTCGAGATACATTCCTTAACCACATCATAATTAGCACTTTGTTGTATCAACAGTGAAGTGTAGACTTCACAAGCTTTGCAATAAGTACGCTTTATAATAATAAAGTCCAAAGCTCTCTTGGCCATTGCAAATTTTCAGCAATTTTCTCAAAATGAGGAAAATACTGATCTACTTTTTTTCTTGAAAAGGGTGCACTAACCTAATGTGTCTGGTAACATCAAAACCTGAACATGTCTATAAAAGAGAAGAGTACTTTCTGCTCGCCAGTTCTAATTCTTATAGTCTTAACTGAATTTTCAATTTCTCTTTTGCTCTCATTCTGTATTTCCATTACTTCATTGTTCATTTGCAATTGCTAATCTCTTCTCTCCAGCTGTGACTCTGTTTCTGTATTTGCTGCATCTGCATTTGTGTCGCCTTCTCTCTCTCTCTCTCTCTCTCTCTCTCTCTCTCTCTCTCTCTCTCTTTGGCTTTTCATCATTTCTTTGTGAAGCTGAAGCTATCTTAACTCTATTTCCAATTTTTTAATTGTAATTCTTTTATTTCTAATCAGATAAACATACAGAATTACTAAAAACACTTTTAACCAAAATATTCTTTCCAACTAAATATTAAATACAAGTTTTTGGTATCCCTTGCTTTGTTAAATAAGCTTTCCTTCAGAAAGATGTTATTGCCTTCTTAAGCAACTCGTCATATTTTTAAGGACTCTAACACTTCCAGGTGCTCTAGTCCCATGAAAAATGAAAACAAATATTCTCCTTTATAATAAATATGGAATGAATGTATTTCAATATATTTTTATGCATATTTGGTAATGCAAACGAAACTTTACATGTCACTGTTATGCTTATTTGTAATGTGGCAAATTGAAGGCTTTCCAATCCTGATATCGCTACTTCCTGCCTTGGGGGAAATAAAAGAAATCATTAATTTCAAGGAATGAAAAACAATGATCCATGCATCTGTAAAGACAATCATAGATTAAGCTCTGCCCGCACATTCATGTTTATGTGTACAAAGAGATTGATAGAAGTCTGTCCAGAATCCACGTGTTTAAGTCCACATCTATTACAATATCAGACTGGTCTCTATCACATTCAATACATTTAAGTAGCAATGAAAATATCATTACATATATTTGTAAAATCTGATCACCATGCAAATATATGAATAATCTTACAATTTTAAGCTTTGATGGATCCTGAGCTGTCGATTCTAACATGTGAATGCCATGTGAATTGTCTCTTTTGCGTCTTTGCTGATTAGGCACTGGTCGGCTGTTGATAATTCGGGATGATCCTGCTGTGGACTCCATAGTCAAAGCTGATATCTGGTGCTTGACACCCTCTTCATCTATTACATCACAGTCCGCTGAGGTGTTCTACAGAATCCAGCAGAAAACAAATCCATCTTATAATCATGTCGATTTAAGTTATGTTTAGGTACAACAAGACTTTTAAACCCATGTTATTATAATTGTTTCAATTTAAATTTATTAGGTACAACAAGACTTTTAAACCCATGTTATTATAATTGTTTCAATTTAACAAGAGTTTTAAATTGACGTTATTATTATTGTATCAATTTAAATTACATACAGTACAACAAGACTTTTAAATCCATGTTATTATAATTGTGTCAATTTAAATTCATTAGGTGCAAGAAGACTTTTAAATCCATCTTATTATATTGTTTCAATTTAAATCATGCTAGGTTAAACTATACTTTTTCAGAAGATCCTTGGTTGAGAAAATTATCTGTTTATATGAACGTCATTATTTCCTTGAAAGTTTTAGAAAATTCCATAGTTAAACCTGTCTGTGGTGAACATCTCCTTCTGCTAACAAAAATGGTCTTTCAAACAGATGGTCTCTTAATAGAAGTAAAAAAATATATAACTTAATTAATCTGTGCATAAAGAGTCTAGTCTCTTTAATTGAAAGACTCTTAAACTGAGAAGAAAAAAAATTAATTTTAAAATTACCATTTCCACATGTCTTATAGTTTTTTAAAATTGTTTTAAAATAAGCTACATATTTAAAAGACATCTGTCTCTTAATGCATGGCTATTTTGAAATCTCATGTATTTCAGATAGTTCATTTATTGTAAGCTCTTGAAATTTAGTTGTTATTGTTTGTTTGATTAGGATTTTTAACGTAGCTTTAACAATTTTTCAGTCATATCATTATAATGTCTGCAGTGAGGCAGTTTATAGTGATGTCGAGCACCAAGGCATCATGCCGCAGACATGTAGTATGGCATCCCACCCAGTCACATTATCTTGTCACCTGGCCGACCAGTCCTAACACTAGCCTCCTAATGCTGAGCACCAATCGAGGCAGCTGTTAGTACCATTTTTGTAAGTCTTTGGTATGACTCGGCTAGGGACCAAACCCACGACCTCCTGCTGCCGCAGCAGACGCTCTAATTTTTAATTTTAAGTTTATCAATTTCCATTGTAATTACAATGGATTCTTTGTCAGAGAATTTTCACTGTTTTGGAAGAAAAGTTTGGACTGGGCTGGTATCAAGTTTGAGTCTATAACCTTTCAGATTAAATAAAATCTATGCGTCAGAGGTTATCCTCTCCCATTTTTTAGCACACCATCTAACTTTACCAGCAACAAACTTTTCTGGCGCATTATAAAAGGCTGGGAAATAAATGGTCCTCTTATGAATGGGAAAACTGCTAATTACAGTTTTTGTGGAAGAAGCAACACTGCTTTTGTTCACAAATCTTGCCGGCAGTTGTAAAGGTCTCCTCTTCTGTGCTCCCTGTTGGCATGATTGCCATTGATAAGGCTGAAACCTGGACCCCATCTTGAATTTAAAAAAGACTTGGGTCCTGCTTGAGCACCTTTATAATGTAAGTATCATCCAGTGTTTGAAGCTGAAAGTTTTTCTGACACGTTTTTCCCCATCTGCTGAGCATCTGCAATATTTTTTATTTTTGTAGACAGATCATCTTCAAGCAGAAGGTCAGTTACCTTATTTTGGGGTGCACAGAGAGATTGAGAACTGTAATGGAGATCTGGCTTCATCAGTTCTTTCCTCTTATGAAACATGTCACAAAATGCAGAAGAAGGCATCCGTTTCTTGGAACTTTGGAGCTTGGCATCCATTTGTTTAGTAGCTTTGTTCATTTTTGCCCAAATTTCAGGATTTACTTAAGGCACACTTAAATTTTGGCAATTTTGTGGCCTTAAATGTTTTTCATGCTTACATTTATCCTGTGTTATTTGGGTCCTGAATCCTGCATTTACGGTACAACTTTGGTCAAGCTCTCCTGAACAGGCGGCCCACAATGTCGGAGAGTTCTTTCAGGATGTCATTACCTTCAGTGTCTGATGGTAAGGTTGGTGCTGATGTTACTAAGTTTTGAAAGCCACGCTCTAAGTCTCACTTTCTGCACTGGTGTTATGCTGAACTGTTTCTGTATGTAGACATTTCCATCCCAGTCCATCAAATCCAGGCATAACAGCCATGGGTTATTTGCTAAGATTTTCAACTTGTGACTTCAAAGTTGTTACCATAGCTGACAAATTTGTCAATAATTCAAGCTTGATGGTCCCATATCACTTGATTGCCGGTCACTTGTTGTTCAATAAGACTGTCATCTGGGCACCACAATTGTTGTGCAGATGTCACATTTCTGTCACCAACTCTTTCAAGATTTCACAGTCACATGACAAACTTGTTTATGGTAATCACATAGTCCACTTATCTGTAGATGCAGGATTTCTCCTTGATTTTGATGCCATTTCAGGGCTATCATTTTGAATAGTTGTTCCCCCATGGGAATCATTGTGTTTTGTTACAAACGTGATGGAGAAATCTTTGGTCTAATCAGTTAAACACTGTTTTTGCAGTATTTTTAGCAATAGTCCTTGCCCTGTATTGACAGGATACCTTTGGCTTTGTCGCGATTCTGCCATTGTGTAAATCTGTGCAAAAGATGACACTCAAAGCCAACGAAACATAGGAAGTACAGTACAGTTATTACTGTATAAGGATTTTAAAACAATACAGGAAGTTCTGCCCCATGCTAATTTCAAATTTACATGAAAGTTCAACTGTAAATTACTGGAATTGTAAAATTTTAAAACTCAAGAAAAACACAAAGTACTGACTCTGTCACGCTCAACCATTCACTGACTCATTATGTGACCAATTTCATCTCATGGGATATCGAGGTACTTACAGCATTCTAGTGAAATGTCATGTCAATACAACCATCCATTAAATGTCATGTCAATACAACCATCTATTAAATGTCATGTCAATACAACCATCCATTAAATGTCATGTCAATACAACCATCCATTAAATGTCATGTCATTACAACCATCCATTAAATGTCATGTCATTACAACCATCTATTAAATGTCATGTCAATACAACCATCCATTAAATGTCATGTCAATACAACCATCCATTAAATGTCATGTCAATACAACCATCCATTAAATGTCATGTCAATACAACCATCCATTAAATGTCATGTCAATACAACCATCCATTAAATGTCATGTCAATACAACCATCCATTAAATGTCATGTCAATACAACCATCCATTAAAGGCAAATACCAATATAAAGATTGAGTCCATCAAGGCAGCCATTTCTGATTTGTATCAGCAACAACCAAATATGGAAAGAAATAGCAGTTTTAGAAAAGCCATTCATTTTGGAAAAGCAGCTGTTACAAGATTTGTCATTCAGAATCAACAATTAGATAGAAGTTGTTCAGTGAAAACTGTGGGTAAATATGACCATTATCAATATTGGACTACCGTATTTTTGCGTATATAAGACGCGTCTTATATAAAATTTTACTTACCCTGCACCCTTAGTGCGTTTTATATTCGTGGGTGTCTTATCTAATTACTTTTTTTATCACAGATGAACCGTAAAATGTGTGATAGTAACACTAGAAAAAATGATGAATTCAATTTTTCAACAGAATGATTATTACAGTCGATATTCCCATGTTTTCATTCCTAGTTTTTTTTAAAAAGCTATTGAATGTTCAGTGTGTAATTACTACGTGTACCGATCCAATGCATGTGAACATACCAGGTAATGATACCAAAATTCCCAAGATGACCACAAGGTAGGAAGTCTTATCTGCACCCTGGTAATTTTGGACGAATAAAATACCATAAAAACTATATCACTTTGAACACTTTTCATGTCAACATTTTGTCATTAGAAATAGCTATAACAAAATTATCAAGATGTCATCTGGTAGCCACAATGGAAGCCTAATTGGCAGCTATTTAAGACCAACTACCTAGATAATATAAGACTTGTAGTGAAAGCCACAGGTCACTTAGACTTTCCATTCAGGACAATTAAGTGACAGCAGGAAGTCTTCAAGATGAATACCCTAGTGGTCTTATTGGATGTCAGAGCTGCAACATTTTAATTAAGACCAACTAGACATTATTATACATTTTTCTGTGGAATCCCATTGTCAGCATTCAGGAGGAATGACCATACAATTTTTAATTTGGAGTCAACTAGAGGCCATAATAAATTTACCACTGGAAACCACTTATTAACATGTGCATTCAATCTCAGGGAATTAAAAAATAAAATTAAAGATGGCCACTATGGCAGTATGACTGGATGTCACACAAACAGTATCTTTAACCAAATGCAACCGGGCCTTGGAATAAATATTTTTGTAATATTTGATGGCAAACAATAGCTTTAACCGAATGCAACCGGACCTTGGGATAAATATTTTTGTAATATTTGATGGCAAACAGTAGCTTAAACTGAATGCAACCAGACCTTGGGATAAATATTTTTGTAACATTTGATGGCAAATGTAACATTTCTGAAGGAGTAGCAATAATAAACTTGTGCTAAAAAATGCTGGAATAAAACTCTTCTGGTCTATAATCAGAAGAACTAAAACATCTTTATATTGCCCCAAACTGTACTTATAACACTCATTAGGAAACCCTTAGGTGTCATACTAGACTGGTACATGCTTTATTCTGTATACAGACTGGTAAATCCTTTTACTGGATACTGGACTGGTACATCCTGTGCATAAAAAGGTCCCCCATCCCCAATGTTTATATTATCTTGTCTGAAAAAAGAATTAGTGATTTGAACACTATAAAAAAGGCCAAATATTTCTTGAGGGTGCTGTAAAATAATGAGAATTATTGTAATCAATGCTTACCACAATCACTGCCAATGTCTTGTCATTATTGCCAGTGGGGACTGTGATATCAATGGTAGCATTTATCAGAGGACTTGGTCCATTATTGATCAGGTGATATCTGTGTAGTAAGTAAAGGGTTCTATTGCTCTGTGGGTCATTCTTGTACTCCACCTGTTCCGACATAGATTTGCTGCAAAAATAATGGGCATGTAGTTGGAGGCAAAGGTGCAAACAACAGCATGACAAATGAATTGAAGGCTGGAGCATGGGAATCTAAATACATGGCATCCATAAATAAAGGACAGGTGCCATTTCTGTTGAGTTTTAACACTGAAACTAAATTTGGTAACAAAATGTTTCTTTTGCATTTGAGTTAACATGTTCAGAAGATATACCTATATCTGGCTTTTCATCTTGAACAGTATAAAATGGACAGAAAATCATTGGACTTTGTCTCAGACATTATGTCAACATATATCCCTATACTAAATTTGATTAAATCTATAAGTAATAAGGTTTGGAAAAAGAAGTTATTAGCATGTAAAATATTTATCTGATAGATCCACAAATTGTGTTGGATGACAACAACCCCATCATACTTGTTTGGCATATTGTGCTCACAAGCCCAAAAAAGCTCCAAGACTATTGACCTTAAAATCAGAAGGATGAATATCAGAATGCATCTAAATATAAAGTCTGGTACAAATTCATTTCAATATGTCACTGTATTTACAAGCTCAATGATGTTAACATATCCATGCAATAACCTTTGATTTGAACTATAGTCAATTAGGTGCGTTTTTCAAAACAACTTTGCAAAATTGCAGATATGATGGGGGTCAGATCTTGACCATTTTCATTCTCAACCAGTTAATTAAAGCCAGAAGTGTTCTAGTGAAAACCAAATGTCAGTGACATCATTCATGCAAAGGTGTATTGATAAAAATATTTTCAAGATGGACACTATAGAGCCATGTTGGAGGTCAGATGAGTACCAGTCTAAAAATTGCTATAGTGTTTTAGTGACATCACAATTTCAATATGACTTTCAATTCAGAATTTTCAGCCACATAGTTTGGAGGTCAGAACAGCATTATCATAAGACAGGAACAACTTTATACTGCATGAAACATGTATTCTTTTTTCAATTAAAAATGCAGGCAGGGTCATCCATTCTGGAGAAGTAGTTGTTACAGGATTTGGCAAATTTTGGTTGCTATATTGGCATTGGAATCAATTTCATTCTGGACCAAGAAGTGTTGTAGTGAAAATTACATGTTACAGGATTTGGCAAATTGTGGTAACTATATTTGAATTGGAATCAATTTCATTCAGGTCCAAGAAGTGTTGTAAAGAAAATTACATGTTACAGGATTTGACAAATTATGGTAGCTATATTTGAATTGGAATCAATTTCATTCAGGTCCAAGAAGTGTTGTAAAGAAAATTACATGTCCATATAACTTACTTATTGAGAGGACTAATGGCAAGATATTCAAGATGACAGCTTTTTTTATCCTGTTGGAATTTTTATCAACACAATATTTTGGACTAATTTCATATCATTATAATTTAAAAGTAATTTAGTGAAAACCGCATGTCTGTATGACCAATATGTTAAACACTTGTAGTAGCTTTTGAAAACTGTTGTCTAATTGGTGCCTATTTTTCTGGACACACCCTAATATAAGTAATTTCAGAACAGCTCCATGTCACTATGTCTATCCATTCTGAAGAAGTAATGATAACAAGATTTTCTTGATGGACTTGATGCTGGCCACAGTGAAGTTCTAATTATTACTGTTATCATTTGGGACAAACTACATCTCATAGTCGTTTAGTTAAAATCCTGTATTGGTCACAATCAAGGTCTAATTATCACTGGACCCAATACGTAGCATACAGTTCTTTAGCTGACATCCTGTCTTGAAAGATCATCTATTTAGAGGAATCGGCAATAAGGGTTCCAAGACAGCTATCATGGTGGCCATACAGGATCTCTGATTCGCGCCATTTTTCTTCATGATCAAATACACATCATAAGAAGTCTTTAAATATAAATTTGATGTTGTCAAGAAAGCCACCATAAGAATAATACTTAATTTCACATCAGCAGCAGTGTCATTTAAAACCAACTATATGTCATAACAAATCTTTTGGTCAAACCCCATGTAAACATCACACAATGGGCACCATTGGAATCTGGACCTCCCGGTAGTTTAAAAGAAGCAACAAAATCAAACTTGTGCAAATTGATGATCAACACTTGCCAACAGTTAACATCTCATTTGGTCTATGATTGGCTACCAAAAATAATATGTTAATGTATCTTATATTTGTCATTGTAGTATGATGCCTTTTGGTTCTTGTCACCTTCAGCAAATTTCTAAGGTTACTACATGTACTTGAGAATCTATTTGAAGCTAGATATGTCCATTTGTGTGAAAGTATCTGGAAGCCATCTGTGATTATAATTGATGTCAACATTTTGATTTAGAATGTGTGTGTGTGTGTGTGTGTGTGTCTGTGAGAGAGAGAGAGAGAGAGAGAGAGATTTGGATTTTTAATGTAGCTTTAACAATTTTAGTCATATCGCTATCATATCTGCAGTGTGGCAGTTTAAAGTGATGTACAGCACAGATGCCAATGTTTTCATTTTGAAATGTCAATTTGTGAGGGAACAAACTATAATCAGGATTAACACATTCAACCCCAAAAGTATTGATGTGTCAGATTTAACAGCATATCAAAATAATCCTAGCTATTCTACAGTTCCTATCAAACGTCAAACCCTTTCAAATAAATGTGAAATAATAGTCCAATAAGATCAAGTATAAAAGGTCAAAAAGATAAGATGTATATTATACTGAAAATAAAAATAATGAAATGAAAATTAATTCATTTAAAACACAGGGTCAGTTTTTAAAAATATAAATTACATTATTATAAAACTATTCAAGATTTTTCTGGAAGAGAATTGTCCTTAACTGAGAAAGTACATAATAAAAAACTTGTGTCTCACTGGGTGTGGATCAAACCTAAAAATGCAGACATTTTGTGGTTCAGTTACTAAGGGTGAAAGTATCACCTGTGTTTGATTCATGACTCAGGTTCAGCTTTTAGACCTTCTCTCACAAGATCAAAACCAGCTTGGTCAATATAAGTAGCATACAGAGATAAAACTTTGCAAACAATTTATATAACCTTGACATCCGTGAAAAAAATTACCCAGGAGACATCGTAGAAAACAAGACACATCTAAAGATACTATAATCCTGCAGGTCCAAAACCTAATGATCCAAAACTTAAATACACTACACTATGACGCAAAACTTAAAATGCAGTATACAGTACACTATGACCCAAAATTTAAATACAGTACACTATGATCAAAATCTTAAATACATTACACTATGACCCAAAACTTAAATACAGTACACTATGACCCAGAACTTAAATACAGTACACTGTGACCCAAAACTTAAATACATTAAACTATGATCCAAAACTTAAATACAATACACTGTGTGGGTTAGTTAAAGTCAACAGTACATACAGGTCATGTAGTGTGCATGAGTGAAAGTCAACAGTACACACATGTCATGTAGTGTGGAGGAGTGAAAGTCAACAGTACACACATGTCATGTAGTGTGGAGGAGTGAAATTCAACAGTACACACATGTCATGTAGTGTGGAGGAGTGAAAGTCAACAGTACACACATGTCATGTAGTGGGGAGGAGTGAAAGTTAACAGTACACACATGTCATGTAGTGTGGAGGAGTGAAATTCAACAGTACACACATGTCATGTAGTGTGGAGGAGTGAAAGTCAACAGTACACACATGTCATGTAGTGTGGAGGAGTGCAAGTCAACAGTACACACATGTCATGTAGTGTGGAGGAGTGAAAGTCAACAGTACACACATGTCATGTAGTGCGGAGGAGTGAAAGTCAACAGTACACACATGTCATGTAGTGGGGAGGAGTGAAAGTCAACAGTACACACATGTCATGTAGTGCGGAGGAGTGAAATTCAACAGTACACACATGTCATGTAGTGTGGAGGAGTGAAATTCAACAGGTCATGTAGTGTGAAGGGGTGAAAGTGAACAGTACACACACGTCATGTAGTGTGGATAAGTTACATTATCATTAAGCTTTAATTTATTAGAGATAAACCTTACACTGGAACATAAATATAGAATAATTATACCAGTAAACTGTCTTTTCATCAAACTTACTTCTCAACAATTTCCACAGATGCCTCCAGTCTTACAGGTATAGTAGTGTTGAAGATGTTGTTGGTTAGATTCATATCTTTGGCTGGCTGATTAACTAGCACAAATATTGTAATTTCTTTTGGCATCTTAACTATATCTTGTACTCCTGGCAGCAGCCATTCTTCTGCAACATTATACTTCAAAACAATTTTCACGTGCTGATATGCATCAAACGTGCCATTAGCTGTGCACGTCACATTTGAACGTGTCGACTCTGGCGCTTGATGATCCTGACACAATGCTTCTATAACACCACGCTTTGTGCTGCAATAGTATCCGAACATCATTAAACACATTTTAAAACTTAACTGAATATTTGAATATTCTCATCTGTATTCTTCTCTAATAATGATCATAAGGTTGGCTGTGCCTTTTGAAACTTTCAAAAAGAGGATGCAAGTTTATATTGAACAATTTTCTTTCATAAATGAAAATTTATCAAACTTGTAAATGTGACATATATACTGTAATATACTTGGGATTGGCCAGCTGTGCACCATAATGGGGTTGGATCTTTGCTACTGCATGTCAAATCTGAATATGTTATTGGAGATGTTTCTTTTGGGATACAAGTATATGTGTATTACAGGTTTAGCTCATTGGACTTTGGGCAGTGTAGGAGCGTGTAGTTGTGGCAAATTGGTTGTTTTGTGGTTACATGAATTTTAACGAAAATAGCTCCTTCCTATTTTCGATAATTCGCCACTTTATAGGCATGTTCTCAGACTTCCTTCAGTCCATGGAGTCAAATTACACTGAATTGCAAATTGGGTAGTCCCATATTTGTTATGCCTGTGGTAAGTCTGTCAATAAGATTTAGCTATCACCATGCTGGTTGTTGTATTGCACTTGACTTAGTAGGGTTTGGCATTTTGTGTTCGGCACTGTTTCTGGCACAGGTTGCATGCCTGTGTTGCCTCATTTGTTACCAGGTGTGTTTCTCCATTATGTGGTTGCTTGGTGAAGGCATCACAGTGTGCATATTAGACGTGAGTTTTCGGGTTGTTGGAGTTTTGTGGTGGGTAGACTTTTCGTCGGTCGAGTCAGGTTCATGTGAGCGAGTTTTTGTTCGTTCGTGCCCCATGACATCGATGGTTAGATATTACAGGTATGTGATTCACATACATTTACATTCAGATGAAGCCACAGTGAACATTATAGTAACTGCCGAAAGTAATATCTGAAATATACTGACTTTATATATAAACTGTTAGAAAGATTGAGTAATGCAAGTTATTGTGTGCCTAGTTGCAATCTCCCCAGCAACTGCAATTTTTTTCAGTACCATTTTACTGTGTCAATGGTTTGCCATAGTTTTGAGTTTATCAATTCGAGAACAGTTAATCTGCTACAGAAAAATGTGCCAAAACTATATAAACAAATTAGAATATAGAGTTTTTGTCTCAGTTTTGTACAGAGTAACATATAAGATGTCAGAACATTTTATATACTGAAATATATTGAACCATATTCATATGAGGTTGATATTGCAAGATTTGCTTTAGATTGAGGTTTACCTGTTGGCCACATCTGATTCGTTGGCGGATTTGTTCTGCCAATTCTGATTGGTTCAGTACTGTCACATGGTACAAAACAGAAGGTTATATAATGGAGTAAAAGACAGTACTTCTCAGATAGCTGCAGAGGGAGGTCAAATTCAAAATAAGAAGTAACACCTGTGAAGTCCAAAGCCTATTCAGGTAATGACTTATATAAATTGCTAAATAATAATAGTATAGGACTGACAAAGTAATAATAATACTTAAAATTATTTTGACATTATTTAGGTGAAAAGCTAGTAAAATAAGCAATACTCTGAACATTAAACATTCGTGTTTTTAACAATATGCAGAGGCAAGCATTTTGGAAAATTACATAGGAAATGTTTTAGTAAGTAAATTAATCGTCCAAATTGTTGTACAGTCATCTCCCACCACAATGGTAACCTGGGTTAAATGAATACAAAGCAAATCTTCATCTCTCATCTATCTGTTAGGATTACTATATGATTTCCAGACATTATTTAATCCATTTAACATGGAAACAGACTATATACTGAAATGATACAGGAACAAGACAACAATATCTAATTGTTACAAAAGTGTGAGCAACAAGTGTATCCTTGCAAGAGTATATTTGTTTTATTCCAATGAATATTATGTACTGGTGACAGCTTACCAGTTTCTTAGTTGTTTTACCCTTATTAAACATTTTTGTTGACTTTACTGTTGAGTGGAACTTCTTCAATGAACCCTCCCAAGCAGACAGGAAGTAGAGGTCGCTTACAATACCAATCTTAAATCATTGGCTTATCATCAAAATTCAGACAGTACTCTGATTAATAGATTCCATCCATCAAGATTCAAACCAGACAGTACTGCGATACATTCAATCATGATTCAAACAGTACTCAGACCGATAAATTCCATCAAGAATCAGACATTACTCAAATTATAGATTACATCAAGATTCACACAGTACTCAGATTACTTCAAGATTCAGAGACATAGATGAAGAATCAGACATCTTAGTAATAATTGTGACAGATGATATATCAGAATTAGAATTATTCATGGAAAACTATAATCATTAACTCTTTAATGCAATTTAAAGCTTTAATTTTTCATTTTTTAGGTACAGTAAATTCTTGATAACATACAAATGTATATATATATATATATATATATATATATATATATATATATATATCATACAAATGAATAATACTCTTTTTCAATAGAAACAGTTTCTCATTCATGCTATAAAGGCTTTTCTCATCTTTAAACTCAAAAACTTGAACTGCCAAGAGTTCAAACAGTTCTCAATCTTTTCTTGCACATAAATTGGTTTACTTGATCAGCAATAGCAAGGAGAAATACTCACTCCATAGACTTTAAAGGTGCCTGTACTTGAGCCACCAAACTGACTCTAAATGAAGAGATTAGTCTCATTGTCACACTTGCTGTTAACTCTAATTCCCTGTATTCCCCAACAACCAGTGTGCTATTTTCATCAAAGAGGGACCAGTCAATTTTTTGCATGTTTAACAAGCGGATCTCCGATGCCAATTCTAGGTCAGACTGACATGATGAAAGGTTCTCACAGTTTCTGTCAAACTTGGCCTGCAAATGGGTATATATATATACTTGATCCAATATATATATTGTTACGGCTATTGGATTTAAATCATTTATTTTTTAATTGTTAAATCCAAATTTGTCATTTAGGGTTTAATATTCATTAATTGGGAGATTTTTTTCTAGAAATTTCAGGCTGACCACTTTAACTGTAAACAAGTTTTTGACCTTGGCTTGGTTACCTCTTTATCTGACCTTGCTTCAGATTGATAAACAGGTCTTTAAAACTATTGGTTAATTTCAAAGATAACTTTTATTTTTAGTTCTTGGGGTGTAGGAAATATCTAGAATACTTGACTTGCTGAAGTTAGTGACCTTCCATGAATTTCTAGAAAATCACGTGATCACTTGTTTACTTAAGAAAAAACAGTTATATAGACTTGTTTGGGATAGAACAATTCAGTAGAATTTTGGGCTTTAAAATGAACAGTTGTGTATTCATGTTTTGAGTTATAATTTTTATTATTTTTGTTCTGGACTTTGTGTCAATTCATTGAAGAAAGAGGATTTATTATCTATTTGGAGGAGAAAACATGTGCTCATAATTCATTTGGATGATAATTAAACAAGAACTGCATCACGTGACATTGTCAGCCATTTTGGATTACATCTTCAAGATTCGAACCTGGAACTATTAGAACATTTATTTATCAGGACTCTTGCAATTCCATGAGTGGATTACTTTTGTGAATTCTTTATTGGATTAATGTTGGATTTGATTCTCTAAAACCGTAAGTTTATTTACTTTAAGAAAATAATTGTACTTAATAAATCATTGTTCAATTTATACAAGCTTGTTAGTTTTCACTCTTTCTGTGTTGCTGCTTATTCGAGCCTAAGCACGTAACATAGAAATTGGGGGCTATTGTCCGGATTGAGATTTGAGATAAAAAAACTGGAATTTCAGGAAAGGGAGAAAGAAAAGCAAATTGAATTACAAAAAGAGCAGATGCGGATTGATAGAGAGAGAGAGGAGAAAGAGAAACAATTACAATCTGAAAAAGAGGAGAGAGAGAGACAATTTGAATTACCGGTACAAAAAGAGCAGATGCTGATTGATAGAGAGAAAGAGGAGAGAGAGACAGGAAAGTGAGAAAGAAAGACAATTTGAATTACAAAAAGAGCAGATGCAAATTGAGAAAGAAATTAAAATGAAAGAAATAGAGCTGGCAGGTGAGAATCACCATCATACTTCAAATCAAAATTTTGATTTAGCAAGGAATATTAGATTAGTGCCCCCTTTCAAAGAAAAAGAAGTAGATAAATATTTCATTCTTTTTGAAAAAGTTGCAGAAAATTTAAAGTGGCCAAGAGAGAATTGGACTCAGTTACTACAATGTGTACTTACTGGTAAGGCTAGTGAGATTTACACTTCACTGTCTGTTCAGCAAAGCAGTGATTATGACGTAGTTAAAGAATGCATTTTAAGAGGTTATGAGTTAGTCCCTGAAGCTTATAGGCAAAAATTTAGAAATTACAGAAAAGAAGCTGGACAAACTCATGTCGAATTTGCTAGACAAAAAGAGCAGTTGTTTGATAGATGGTGTTTAGCCAAGAAAGTCGAGCAAGATTATCAAAATCTCAAGCAAATTATATTAATTAAAGAGTTCAAAAAATGTGTTCATAGTGATGTTAAAACTTATCTTGAGGAGCATCAGATTGAAACCTTGGAAAATGCTGCTCGAGCTGCTGACGAATATTCTTTGACACATAAAGTTCCTTTTGTTAACAAGACTTCTACTCAACAATTTAATGGCAGAAAAGTATTTCCGCTTAATTCAAGCCCTTCTAAAACTCAAACTAACACAACTTTCAAAAATCAGTCTTCAGAGAAGTTTGATTCTAGATCCTTGTCTCTTCTGACGTGTAACTTTTGCAAGAAAAATGGACACGTTATTTCTGATTGCTACAAATTAAAAAATAGGCAACAGAATCAAGACAGACCTGTTCCAAATGCTCTTATTTACAAGAGGTCAGGGTCACAGTCATGTATTGAAAGCAATACATTTGTTGGGTCTAATAAATCCCAGTCTGATTTTGATATGGAGAATTATGAACCATTCATATCGAAGGGTTCTATATCACTCTTGGGTGATTCAGCCAATCCCACCCCTATTAAAATTTTAAGGGACACAGGAGCTTCTCAGAGTCTTTTATTGTCAGGTATTTTGCCTTTTTCTGAGAAGTCTTCTTCTAATGAAAGTGTTCTTATTCAGGGAGTAGAGTGCGGCGTTGTTAATGTTCCTCTCCATTGTGTAAATTTGTCATCAGACTTAGTATCAGGACCTGTGACAATCGGAACGGTCTCGGTTTTACCTGTTGAGGGAATAGATTTATTGCTAGGCAACGACTTAGCTGGATACAAGGTTGTAGTTAATCCACTTGTAACTGACAAGCCTAATTTGGATCAGAAAGTTGATCCAATTGAAAAAAAAATCCCTGATATACTTCAAGCTTGTACAGTTGCTAGAGCTATGGCAAAGAAAGCTCTTGAAAATGAAGTTGAAAAGGGCAGTATTCCCTTGACTGACATATATATAGGTCAGGCTTTTTGATGAGGTCACATTTACTTCTTGTTTAGATCAATCAGAAAGTATTGATCATAGTGATCCTCTTTTAACAACTCATTCTCTTTATTCTAATCAGGGTGATGATTTTGAGAATGATGTTACAGAAGGCAGCATTCCTTCAACTGACCCTTGTATAGGTAAGGTTTTTGATGAGGTCACTTTTACTCTTGGTTTAGATCAATCAGAAGGTATTGATCATAGTGATCCTCTTTAAACAACTCATTCTTTTAATCAGGGTGATAAACGACAGCTACTTGTCGTTGAACAGGAAAAAGATCCTGAGATCTCCTGTTTGTTTCAATGGGTCATAAATGAGACTGAAGTCAATGAAGTTCCTGTCTGTTATTTCATTAAAAAATGGAATTCTTATGAGAAAATGGAGACCTTCCGAGGTACCTGTTGGTGATGAGTGGTCAGTGAACTATCAATAGTAGTTCCAAAACCTTACAGACAGGAAATACTTAATCTGGCCCATGAAACTCTTTTGGCTGGTCATTTAGGGATTAAGAAAATGTATCACAAGATCTTGACTCACTTCTATTGGCCAAAAATCAAAAGTGATGTTGCCAAATACTGTAGATCTTGTCATACTTGTCAAATGATAGGAAAAACCAATCAGAAGATACCTAAGGCTCATCTGCAACCTATTCATGCCTTTGATAAATCATTTGGTAGAATTATGGTAGATTGTGTAGATCCCTTACCCAAGACCAAGTCAAATAACCAATACCTGTTGACCATTATGTGTGCATCAGCAAGGTTTCCAGAGGTTATTCCATTGAGGAATATAAAATTTAAAACTACAGTAAAAGCTTTGATAAAGTTTTTTACTCAGTATGGCCTTCCCAAATCTATTCAGTTTGATCAAGGTTCAAACTTCATGTCTGGAATTTTCCAGCAAGTTATGAATGAATGCCCAATTCAGCATTTCAAGTTAAAAGTGAAACTATGGTTTGAAAGAACTACAAGGGAGAGAACTTTTGAGTCTGATATTGGAGTTGTGTTACTCTTGTTCATTCTTCATACTTTTCTTCAGATTAGATATTATGGCCCGTACAAAGTTAAGAAGAAAATGAATTAGTTAAATTATAGTATTAGTGCTCCTGGGATCTAAATTAATTATAGGAGTACCAGTATATTGAAAGAGATAGCCATGTTCAAAATGTAATTAATTTAGTGGTACCTATCCCACATAGTGAAGGAATATCATCGGATTTTACTGACATTGGAGCGATAAATTGTTGGAATTCAGAAATTATGAAAAATCTAGACCAGAAACTTTCACATTTGCAAGTGCAAGAAAGAAATGAACTGAAAGTTATTATTATTATATGAGCACTTATGTCCAGATATTCTTACAAGGACAAACAAAAATTTTCATGACGTTGAAATTGAAAATTCCAAACAGCATCCATGCTGGATGAGTCCACTCAAACAGGAATACTTGAAAAAGGAAATTCAGTATTTGCTGAAGAATGATTTAATCAAGCCCAGTAAAAGTGATTGGAGTTCACTATGCATACTTGTTCCTAAACCAGATAAAACTCTTCGTATGTGCACTGATTATAGGAAGGTGAACAGAGTGACAAAAACAGATTCATTCCCATTAACAAGAATTGACTATTCTATTGATAAAATTGGGAATGCCAAGTATGTCACCAAATTTTGACCTTCTGAAAGGATTTTGGAAGATTCCACTATGGAAAGAGCAAAGGAAATGTCAATATTGTGACTCCCAATGGACTCGACCAATATAAAGAAAGTCCAATTCAACGTCTCATAAAAATGATCATCTCTGGTCTAGAAAATTGTGACGTCATCATCTACGACACCTGAAGAGAACATCTAGCAACAATTAGATTTTTTTATTGACAGATTCACTAATGCATGTCTGACTGTTAATTAATTTAAAAGTGAGTTCTGCCCTGCTAGAGTGGTTTTCTAGGACATTTGTGGGACATGGACAAGTTAAAAGGTTGAGGCTATTTCTTGATAATATAATTGCAGACGTTTTTCCTGTGTATAACAATTTATTATATTGTGTAATTTATACTAGTTCTTTTAACATCAGATGTAAATTGGTTTGTGATAAAAAGAAAGTTTTATCAAATAAACCTTTCTTTTTATTTTATGGGGGAAGGTGTTATGGCTATTGGATTTAAATCATTTATTTTTTAATTGTTAAATCCAAATTTGTCATTTAGGGTTTAATATTCATTAATTGGGAGATTTTTTTCTAGAAATTTCAGGCTGACCACTTTAACTGTAAACAAGTTTTTGACCTTGGCTTGGTTACCTCTTTATCTGACCTTGCTTCAGATTGATAAACAGGTCTTTAAAACTATTGGTTAATTTCAAAGATAACTTTTATTTTTAGTTCTTGGGGTGTAAGAAATATCTAGAATACGTGACTTGCTGAAGGTAGTGACCTTCCATGAATTTCTAGAAAATCACGTGATCACTTGTTTACTTAAGAAAAAACAGTTATATAGACTTGTTTGGGATAGAACAATTCAGTAGAATTTTGGGCTTTAAAATGAACAGTTGTGTATTCATGTTTGAGTTATAATTTTTATTATTTTGTTCTGGACTTTGTGTCAATTCATTGAAGAAAGGCGATTTATTATCTATTTGGAGAAGAAAACATGTGCTCATAATTCATTTGGATGATAATTAAACAAGAACTGCATCATGTGACATTGTCAGCCATTTTGGATTACATCTTCAAGATTTGAACCTGGAACTATTAGAACATTTATTTATCAGGACTCTTGCAATTCCATGAGTGGATTACATTTGTGAATTCTTTATTGGATTAATGTTGGATTTGATTCTCTAAAACCGTAAGTTTATTTACTTTAAGAAAATAATTGTACTTAATAAATCATTGTTCAATTTATACAAGCTTGTTAGTTTTCACTCTTTCTGTGTTGCTGCTTATTCGAGCCTAAGCATGTAACAATATATATATATATATATATATATATATATATATAGCTGAATGTAAAAGTAAGTGAGTATATAATCAATACATAAACTAAATATATAATTTTCATCTAATGCCACAATGAATTTGTGACATGATAAACACAACAAAACTCTAAAATGCTTTGGTCAGACCCATTTATCTTATTCACTGAGAAGCAAATAATAGTATATTCATTAACATTTAAACAAATAAAATGTTTACAAATTTGGTATGCAAAGAAATCGCAATTAGAAAGTCATAATTCATGACACTTTTTTAAGTGAAAAATTTGGCATCAGTATTCATCTTCAAAATATTTATCATTTTCTTAAGATCATGACATTTATTGCTACAGTCTTGTATGCATTTATACAATATTTACATTAGATGTTAATTTATTAGTTTGTGAAAAAAATTTCATGTTTGTTATTAGCTGTTCAAAAATTTTATCTTTCATGGCACTAATAAGTCATACCAAATTAAATTCAACTTTGTTGATGCTGCAAGATATCTTCAAACAACAATTCATTGTTTAATTTCAAATGACATAACCAATAATAATAATAATAATAATAATAATAATGATAATGATAATGATAATAATAATTATAAAATATAATGATATGACTACAAAAAATGAAACATCACGAAATTAGAAAACATAAAAAGGCTGATATAAAAATTATAATAGTTCACTGTTTCCATCAAAGAAATTATCTGTTGTAACTTACTTCTACTATTTTTGTAGACTGTACTTCTGGTTTAAGAACTGGATCCAACACAGAAAAGTCACTGGCTGGATGTAGTAATGTAAAGTTTATAGCAAACCTTACCGGTGTCCAGAGATCATTTGGGACATATGCATCTCCATTTTTCTGCAGAGAAAATGAATTCCTTTGTACAACAGGAACACATCTTAACATAATTCCTGTGTAGAATAATAACACAGCTTTGACACAGTACCTTTGTAGAGACTTTGTCAATTCCAAGTGAGTAACCTAAGATTAATTTCAGAATATTAAATTAAGTAGTTTTCTGTAAATGCATATCAAATGTACTTCTCGTGCATGTTTGATTCATATTAAAAGCTGATAATATATAAATAAATAAAGTCTGAAAGATAATGCCATGAATTTAAATATTTAAAATATATGTATATAGTGTAAATTGTGAACCTGTAAGTTACAAATTGTGGGTGGCAGCAGTGCGATACTTACTGTAAATGGCTTCTGTAGTAAGTTGGGATAATTCAACATTA
Source organism: Unio delphinus (assembly GCA_029339505.1). Taxonomy (NCBI): domain Eukaryota; kingdom Metazoa; phylum Mollusca; class Bivalvia; order Unionida; family Unionidae; genus Unio; species Unio delphinus. The sequence continues at coordinate 6,040,281 of JAQISU010000041.1, read as the reverse complement.
TGAAAAATAATTGATAAGATTTACGTTTCTTTGTTTCGATATTTCATTCAATGAAATGTTTTGCAATTTGTTTATGTCATTTTTGGAATGACTCTCTTCAAGTTTATTCCTGGAATTAAATCAATGTGATAGATCAATGTTGATTACATCTTGGATAAATTTAGATTCTGTCAACTTTTATTCATCTTGAAGAAAAATAACAGAAAGAGAGCCTGAAACCCCAGATATGGGTTTGGGACTTCAGAGAAATCCCAGCACTTGATGGGCACAACACTGCATATTGTAACCCTAGTCCTTAATGTACAAAGTGGGTTGTAGCTGGAGGAAAATAAAAAAGTGACAATAATAATTTTAGGCATTGGAGAGCCAAATTCAGTGAGATCTTATCTATAGCTATTTTGTAAATGTTACAAACATCAGCGTGAACAAAAGCTATTAAAAGACATCATTAAGCTCATCAACCTATGATGGGCTGGGACAATGTAAAGACGTTAGAGTTCATTTTACCAAAGTTAACAAATGGACTGAGAATAATAAACATAAAATATATGAAGAAGTGCATAAACAACACTAGCTGATTAGAGCCGTCAAAAATGAGAGTGAATTGCTCATCTCACTAGGCACGATATTTGCTTCAGAAAATCAAACAGAAATTTCTTGATGCACCTTAAATGTTTTACCCATAGATGGAGAATCTATCCCAAGATTCCAGATGAACTCATGAAACTTAGAACCAGGATAACTTAATAGAAGCATTGACAGACTCAGATATGAAGCTTCGTATCCAATAGCATTCCAAAACGTTAGAAGTGGCCACAAAGTTAGCAGCTGAATTGGAGGCTATTCAAACTGCAGATAAATGGGATCACTACAGGACAGTTTGAAACATCAGTGTATTGATGATAGTAATGAATAGTGGACTTCAAGGACATCATACAAACTCTACAGTTAAATCAAGCATCAGGCTTAGTGGACTTCAAAGACTTCATAAAAACTTTAAAGTTAAATCAAATTAATTAAGTAGAGAAGGAAAAATGTACTAAATGATCCTAGAATCATCACAGTCAAAAGAAGTGCTGGATTTGTGGCAGTGAGGAACATTTCCAGAAAGACTGTCTGAAATCAAAAGCAAATATTAACAGTGTCAGTAGAACAGAAAAGAACTTCAATATGACTTGAATTTGAATTTACAGCAATTTTTTGTTGAGTTTAATTCCATTTTCAAGACATAACAGACTATACATGGTGTATATTTGGTGCAGCTGAGACTAGAAGGCACACAGACAGGGGTGAGATGTATGGCTGATCTGTAAAGGTGTACAGAAATCGACCAGAAATCTACATCCATTGATTTTGTTTAATTTGTCTGATGTTTTCACTCACGTAATGGGCCAAGTCCTAGAGGGGCATTCATGGAGGATATGCCTTGTCTGTTTTGATTTTAAAAAGTTACCGGTTTCAACTCAGATTTTGGAAAAACATTACATATCTGCAAGAAGTGATTCTAAAGTCTGAAATCGAAGCTGTCTCTGAATCCTACTTGGGCTTACCCTCACCATTTTGACTCTTATTTAATTTCGGACAATGACATGAGTAAACCTTTCAATTGGGGCAGTGCTCTTTCAGAATCAAGATGGAGAAGAAAATAATAGTCTTCAAAACATTGGATGCTGGGTAAGGCTGAGAGAATGTTCTGCATCATGCATAGAGAACTCCTTGTCTTTGTCGTTCTCAGTGCTACTTGCACGGAATAAATTCATCGTTCGTACTGACTGTAGTGCATTAAGATAAATCCTAAAATTCATTAACACTGAAGCCAACTTGTACATTGACTAGAAGCTAGCTCTGTGCATCGCTGTTTCAAGTTGTCTCAGCCTTTGTATATTTCATATCATGTCTCCAACACAAAATAGCCTTTATGCCAGAATGATTTCTGTCAAGGTTGGTTAAACTCGGGGAAAGCAATAAACATTTTTCCATGTTTAGTAATCATATTTAGGATTCATGCTGAGCAGCATTAGAGAACAAGTTATTTTCATTTTGTTTGTAAAAGTGACCAGATTAAAACATTTATGATTGGATATGTTGTGTCAAATTTGGCAAAACAATATTAAGACATTTTTTTCTATTTTGGTAATAGTTGGTGGTGGATTGCCATATAATTAACAAACTTGAAAGCCATTTCTGAAAGAATGTTTTTGTCAAAGTCTTTTAAAGTTCTTTTTATTCTTTCTGTAGTAATGGCTGCCATGTTTGATGAAAGATTAATGTCACATGTAAAAACTTAAAATCTTTTCATACCAAGATGCCCTATGCCAAGTTTGGTTGAAAGTATTTTTTTAAAAGAAGTTTGCAATAACAAATGTTGATGAACAACACATGAGAGAATATACATGACACATGCCAGAAAAGGGCCGTACCATAAGCTGACTGACAGTATGGAAATGTTAGGTAAAAATTGAATTGATTTTTAAAAAAGACATATTTTAAATCTGAAACATAGCTTAAACCCACTGTAAATAATGATATGAACTCTGTAAATAATGATATGAACTCTGTAAATAATGATATGAACTATGAAGATAAAGCATGGATATTTCTTTAATAAAAAATTCATGCTATGACAACTCATACAAAATTGTTTAGTGCTGCCTAAAATGAATTTTTATGGATGACTGAGAAACATGGCAGACAGACACATAAATAAACAGGACTAAACCAAGATGTCCCTCACTTAAAATACAGTGCCTGGGATTGGAAAAAGTGATAAACTTACCTTGACTACAATTGTGGAATTTCTGCATTCTCCCCGTACATGTAGTAAATCAATAGATCTCACTAACGTAATAGTCTTTCTTCCAGCATTACTGTCATTCTGAAACTTTACTCGCACTGGGTCATTCTTATCTTTTGCAAGCATGTCCAACTCAACATCATATTGCAAAGCTATTCAAAAAGTAAAAATTTAATAGATCACATTGAGAATTCCCTGTATAGTGGTTCTTGTCTTTATCAATCCAGATTTTCTCATTATGTAGTAATCTCTCCTATCAACAAATAAATGAACTATACACTATAATTTTGAGAAGTGATTTCCAAGAACAATTAACAAACTTGTTGCAAACACAGTAAACGACCAATTTGTCTTTATCAGTGATGGAAATCACTGTATCATAGTCCTTCTCTTTATTAATTAGTAATGATGGAAATCCCTGTATCATATTCCTTCCCTTTATCAATTAGTAATAATGCAAATCCCTGTATCGTATTCCTTCTCTTTATCAATTAGTAATGGGACTCATGCAAAATTCTGATTTCTCATTATGCAATAATCTCTCATGATCAATAAACATATTCTGTAAAGTACAATGTCCCATAAACAAAAGCAAGATCAAGTAAAGTACTATAAAGCTGTGAACAAAGTTATTCCTACTTTCCATGATAATTTATAATTGCTTGAAATATATCCATTATGGTGTTCATTCTGCTGCTAATAGTAATTTATAATTGCTTGAAATATATCCATTATGGTGTTCATTCTTCTGCTAATAGTAATTTATAATTGCTTGAAATATATCCATTATGGTGTACTGCTAATAGTAATTTATAATTGCTTGAAATATATCCATTATGGTGTTCATTCTGCTGCTAATAGTAATTTATAATTGCTTGAAATATATCCATTATGGTGTGCTGCTAATAGTAATTTATAATTGCTTGAAATATATCCATTATGGTGTTCATTCTGCTGCTAATAGTAATTTATAATTGCTTGAAATATATCCATTATTGGTGTACTGCTAATAGTAATTTATAATTGCTTGAAATATATCCATTATGGTGTGCTGCTAATAGTAATTTATAATTGCTTGAAATATATCCATTATGGTGTGCTGCTAATAGTAATTTATAATTGCTTGAAATATATCCATTATGGTGTGCTGCTAATAGTAATTTATAATTGCTTGAAATATATCCATTATGGTGTGCTGCTAATAGTAATTTATAATTGCTTGAGAAAAAAAATCAAAGTTTTGCTTCTTTTCGTTGTGGCAATTTTTAATTGATTGAGATAAAAGAATGGTTGGTTTTGTGAAAACGTTTTGACAGCCCTTGCCTTTTAAGTTCAGAATTATGATTGTTGGATCTGGCTAAGTAAACACAGACAGTGAGGTTGAGCACTCTGTGGCTAAAAATGATTTGAAATATGTATTATCATTTTCAGATGTGATTCCAAGAACAGTTAACATGGACTTGTTACAAGCACAGACAACATTTGACATGGTCTTGTTACCAGCATAAACAACATTTGACATGGTCTTGTTACAAGTATAGATGACATTTGACATGGTCTTGTTACCAGTATAGATGACATTTGACATGGTCTTGTTACCAGCACAGATGACATTTGACATGGTCTTATTACCAGCATAGATGACATTTGACATGGTCTTGTTACAAGCATAGATGACATTTGACATGGTCTTGTTACAAGCATAGACGACATTTGACATGGTCTTGTTACAAGAATAAACGACATTTGACATGGTCTTGTTACAAGCATAAACAACATTTGACATGGTCTTGTTACCAGCATAGATGACCTTTGACATGGTCTTGTTACAAGCATAGATACCATTTGACATGGTCTTGTTACTCAGATTTGTAAGAATTCAACTGCAAATCATTAGATCCATTAAAATCCTTTATTATATTGACCAATTATCTTCATGAAAGAAACACAAGATTGTATGGTTTCTCTCCCTGTATATTTCACTCTCACACACACACACACACACACACACACACACACACACACACTTCAATATAGGATGCATAAAAGCCCAAGAAAATAAGGATAAAATATTGTTGCAGATCATTTCAGACTGCTTCAAGTGGGGTTTGCAGCTTACTGAATAGTGTTCATTGCCAAAGAAACATAAGGCAATTGTTTTCATTGGCTGTAAGAAATGTAATACAGATTTTGATTAGTTTAGGCACTAATTGGAAGCATATGTTCAGTGATCATTATCAGTTATCTTTTTCAAATGTGTGGAGGGGCACCAAGTGGTCTAATGCGCTCTCCGTTATGGATCACTGCCATCTCACCTCTGTCTACATCGGTTTGAGTCTAAGATTCGGCTAATGTAGTTATGTGAGAAAGCTTGCCAGTAGCTTCTCATGGGTCAGTGGTTCTTTCCGGGGGTTTTCCCAGGTTCTTCCTCCACCAATAATACTGGCTGCCATGTATAGCCTATCGTGTGCTGAAAAATGACGTTAAAAACCCTACAACAACAACAACAGCAAATGTGTGGAGATGAAATTTTGAGCCAGAAAACATGCTACGTCAACTTCCAAATTAGCATACATGGAGAAAACTGCACCTGAAATAAATTCTAGAGCTGAACAGTTATCCTAGCATGAGGAAATTAAAACCCAGTATGGAAGGCTCTGGTAGTGGAGGGTGATAATGATCATAAGCACTTGGTTAATTGATTTTCAGTGTTCAAATGTATTATACTTTGAATCAGTCATTGTTGGTTCAGACAGTTTCCTTGTTCACTAAGAAATAAATCATAACAGAGAACATCGTTTTTTTTTTCAGCGGTCAAGAAATGTCAGAAAACCATCTTGTCTCATTAACAAATGTGTCAGTGCATATGATACTGTAAAATTAAATATTTATTGCAGAAATTAATAAATGTTTAATGTGAACCTGTGATATTTATGCTTGTTTGAACTTGTGATACTTATATTCATTGAACCTATCATATTGATATTTGTTTTAACCTGTCATACTGATATTTGTTTTGTTACGTGCTTAGACTCGAATAAACAGTAACATAGAAAGAGTGAAAATAACAAGCATGTAAAACTTAATAAACAATTTATAGAGTACAAATATATTTCAGAAAAGAAAAATAAACTTACGGTTTTAAGAATCAATTCCAAAATGAATCCAAAATAATCCAAAATACTATCCACTCGAGAAATAGCAAAAAATCCTGGTAATAAAATGTCCAAATAGTTCTAAGTTCGAATTCCAGCGAAGTATCCAAGATGGAAGACGATGTCGCTTGATTTAGTCAGTTCTTGTTAATGAAAATATATGAACACATATTCTTTTCCAGATAAATAACAAAACAAATCCTCCTGAATCCAAAAGAATTGACACAATTTCCAATACAAGGTAATTTATAATAACTCAATAAGACACAGCTTAATATTCTAAAAGCCCAATTCTTCTACTGAATAGCTCGCTCCAAAACATCACTTATATACCTGTTTTTACATAAACAAGAAAGGGGTCACGACCTTCTAGAAACTATGAGAACAAATTTACGTTCAAGAAAGCACGTAACCAGCGTATGACCCAACTAAAATAGAAAGATGTTTATTTCTTTACTCTATTTTCTCCTTGGAACCAACCAAGGGGTCATATGATCTTCTAGCATCTTTAGAACAAATTTACGTTCAAAAAATCTCGTGCACACCGTCTGACCCAACTAAAAATAGAAAGATGTTTACAACAAAGCTCCATAATGTCCTTGGAATCAACCAATCATTTTAAAAGCTTGTTTACAACTCTAAAACCAGGTCAGAAATGAGGTCAACACCTGGTGTTTACTTTGTAAAAGTACAGGTCACCCTCCCCCTTTCAATGAACGAATCTTAAAACTAAAAATACCAAATTTAAATCTAACAAACAAACAATAAAAAATAAATATAAATGACTTATATCACATATACCGGTATGTAACACTTTCCCCCATAAAATAAAAAAAAAGGTTTATATGATAAAACTTTCTTTTTACCACAAACCAATTTACACCTGAGGTTAAAAAAACCTCGTATAAATTACAGTGTATATAAGATATTGTTATACACGGGAAAGAGCATCTGCTATTATATTATCTTTTCCCTTGATGTGCCGAATGTCAAGATTATATTCTTGCAATAACAAACTCCACCTTAGTAATCTTTGATTTTTATTTTTCATCTTGCCGATGAAAGTAAGTGGGTTGTGGTCACTATAAACTATAATTGAAGAAGGAGCTGAACTTCAAAATATTGTAATGCCAAAATCAATGCCAAACATTCCTTCTCAATAGTTGAATAATTTCTCTGGTGCTGATTTAATTTCTTTGAAAAATAGCACACTGGATGTTCAATACCATTTTTGTCTTCTTGAATTAAAACTGCTCCAACACCAACATCACTTGCATCGACAGATAATTTGAAAGACTGACAGAAATTTGGAGCTGCAAGAACTGGTGCTGTTTCAAGTATGGCTTTTAACTTGTCAAAAGCCTCCTGACATTTTTCAGTCCAAAAGAACTTGTTCTTCTTCTTTAATAAATTTGTCAGGAGTTCTGCAATTATAGAAAAATTTGAACAAAATTTCCTATAGTAGCTGGCCATACCTAAAAACCGCATCAGTTGTTTTCTATTTTCAGGCACAGGGAATTTAGAAATAGACTCAACCTATGCATCTATTGGTTTAACTTGTCCATGTCCCACAATATGTCCTAAGAAAGTCACAATAGCACGGCAGAACTCACTTTTAGATAAATTAACTGTCAAACATGCATCACTGAGTCTGTCAAAGAATTTTCGAATTGTTGCTAGATGTTCTATCCAGGTGTCATTGTAGATGATGATGTCATCTATATAGGCATCACAATTTTCTAGACCAGAGGTGATCATATTCATAAGACGTTGAAATGTACTTGGCGACCCTTTCATCCCAAATGGCATTACTTTATATTGGTAAAGTCCATCTGGAGTCACAAATGCTGAGATTTCCTTTGCTCTTTCCATTAGTGGAATCTGATAAAAACCTTTCAGAAGGTCAAATTTGGTGACATATCTGGCATTCCTGATTTTATCAATACAATCATCAATTCTTGGTAATGGGAATGAATCTGTTTTTGTCACACTGTTCACCTTCCTATAATCAGTGCACATGCGGAAAGTTTTATCTGGTTTTGGAACAAGTATGCATGGTGAACTCCAATCACTTTTACTGGGCTTAATAAAATCATTCTCCAGCAAATATTGAATTTCCTTTTTTAAGTATTCCTGTTTGAGTGGATTCATCCTGTATGGATGTTGTTTAACAGGTTTGGAATTTACAATTTCAACGTCATGAAAAATTTTGTTTGTCCTTGTAGGAATATCTGGAAATAAGTGCTCATATTCAAATAATAACTTTCTTGCACTTGTAAATGTGAAAGTTACTGGTCTAGATCTTTCATAATTTTTGAATTACAAAGATTTGTCATTCCATTATCAATAGAATCTGATGATATTTCTTCACTGAGTGGGACAGGTACAACTAAATTAATTACAGGTTTAACATGGCTATCTCTTTCAATATACTCTTTTAGCATTGTTTATATGGCAAAGTTGTTTTTGTTTGTGCCTCCCAGGAGTATTTATGATGTAATTTAAGTCATTAATTTTCCTGTCAACTGTGTAGGGACCATAATATTTGGCCTGAAGAGGATTTTGTGGCATTGGTAAGAGATCCAGGACTCTATCACCAGGCTGAAAACTCCTTCCCTACGATTTTTTTTATCATATCTTGATTTCATTTTAGATTGAGCAGAGTGCAGATTTGCTCTTGCGACCTCACAAGCCTTTGACAACTTGTATCTAAAATCAGAAACATAATCAAGAAGATTGATCTCAGTATCTTCATTAGAGAGAAGTTTCTCTTTCAATAACTTCAATGGTCCACGCACAGTGTGTCCAAAAACCAGTTCAAAGGGACTAAAGCCTAAAGATTCTTGAACTGATTCTCTAACAGCAAACAATAGTAAATGAATGCCTATATCCCAATCTTTATTCGTATAAAAACAATATGATCGGATCATATTTTTCAAAGTCTGATGGAATCTTTCTAATGCCCCTTGACTCTCAGGATGATAGGCAGAAGATTTGAATTGCTGAATGCCTAATTCATACATAACTTGTTGGAAAATTCCAGACATGAAGTTTGAACCTTGATCAGACTGAACAGATTTGGGGAGGCCATACTGAGTAAAAAAAAAAACTTTATCAAACCTTTTACTATTGTTTTAGATTTTATATTCCTCAACAGAATTGCCTCTGGAAACCTTGTTGACGCACACATAATGGTCAACAGGTATTGGTTACCTGACTTGATCTTGGGTAAGGGACCTACACAATCTACCATAATTCTACTAAATGGTTCGTCAAAGGCAGGAATAGGTTGTAGATGAGCCTTAGGTATCTTCTGATTGGGTTTTCCTACCATATATTTGACAAGTATGACAAGATCTACACAGTATTTGGCAACATCACTTTTGATTTTTGGCCAATAGAAGTGAGTCAAGATCTTGTGATAAGTTTTATTAATCCCTAAATGACCAGCCAAAGGAATTTTATGGGCCAAATTAAGTATTTCCTGTCTGTAAGGTTTTGGAACTACTATTTGATAGTTCACCGACCACTCATCACCAGCAGGTACCTCGGGAGGTCTCCATTTTCTCATAAGAATTCCATTTTTAATGAAATAACAGACAGTAACTTCAGTGGCTTCAGTCTCACTTATTGCCCTTTGAAACAAACAGGAGATTTCAGGATCTTTTTCCTGTTCGACGACAAGTGACTGTCGTTTATCACCCTTATTAGAATAAAGAGAATGATCAATACCTTCTGATTGATCCAAACAAGGAGTAAAAGTGACCTCATCAAAACCCTGACCTATACACATGTCAGCTAAAGGAATACTGGCATCATCAACATCATTCTCAAAAGCTCTCTTTGCCAAAGCTCTGGTAACTGCACAAGCTTGAAATATATCAGGGAATTCTTTTTCAATTGGATCAACATTCTGATCCAAATCAGGCTTGTCAGTTACAAGTGGATTAACCACAACCTTGTCTCCAGCTAAGTCATTGCCTAGCAATAAATGAATGCCCTCAACGGGTAAAACCGAGACTGTTCCGACTGTCACAGGTCTTGACACTAAGTCTGATGACAAATTTACACAATGGAGAGCAACATTAACAAAGCCACACTCTACTCCTTGAATAAGAACACTTTCATTAGAAGAAGACTTCTCAGAAAAAGGCAAAGTACCTAACAATAAATGACTCTGAGAAGCTCCTGTGTCCCTTAAAATTTTAATAGGGGTGGGATTGGCTGAATCACCCAAAAGTGATATAGAACCCTTCAATATGAATGGTTCATAATTCTCCAAAATAAAATCAGACTGGGATTTATTAGACCCAACAAATGTATTGCTTTCAATACATGACTGTGACCTTGACCTCTTAGAAATAAGAACATTTGGAACAGGTCTGCCTTGATTCTAATGCCTATTTTTCAATTTGTAGAAATCAGAAATAACATGTCCTTTTTCTTGCAATAGGTGATTTTGTGCTAGTTTGAGTTTTTAAAGGGCTGGTATTAGGCTGAAATACTTTTCTGCCAGAAAACTGCTGAGTAGAACTCTTGTTAACAGAAATGAGGTCAACACCTGGTGTTTACTATGTAAAAGTACAGGTCACCCCCCCACCCACTTCAATGAATGAATCTTAAAACTTAAAATGCCAAATTTAAATTTAACAAACAAACAATAAAAAATAAATATAAATGACATATACATACATAAGTACATAGATACATACTGAATAAATTCATCTCTATATATAGACTGGTATAATAAAGAATGCTGATTTAGAAACTAGAATCTTTCTGAAAAATCTGATTCAGATTATTTACTATAATGTGATATATATATATATATATATATATATATATATATATATATATATATATATATATATATATATATATATATATATATATATATATAGATATATATATATATATATATATATATATATATATATATATATATATATATATATATATATATATATATATATATATATATATATATATAAGAATAATAATGAGGACTTTGTATAGCACCTGATCATTGGAAACTCCAAGTGTATTAAAACATATATAATGATATGACTACAAAAAAAACCAGCAAAAAACAACATACCATGGAACTGAAAACATTTTAAAAAAATAATCAATCAGGTTACATACTTCAATGATTTATAAATTCATAAGCTAGAATTCTTATGAAAACTCCTGCTCAGATGCTTTACTATGAACAATCAGCTATATTGACATACATTCTATATCCACACACACACACACACACACACACACATACACACATACACACATACACAATATATATATATACCACAAAGAGGATTACTGATTTTTTATGAAAACTCCTGCTCAGATGCTTTACTATGAACAATCAACTATATTGACATACATTCTATCTCCACACACACACACACACACACACACACACACACACACACACACACACACATACACAATATATATATATACCACAAAGAGGATTACTGATTAGAAGCATAAAGAAAACACATCTTACTCAGAATCTCAGCTACTATGCTAAGAGATGGCTTCTCAAACATTTTTTAATGTATTTAAAGAAGAAAAGTATGGTTCTTAACTACACTCTACATAATCAACTCTAAAACATAGCTGCAAATATACACTTACAGAAACAAATACCTCTGCAATATAGCTGCACACACAAATCATTTCACCTCAACAAATAGAATCATAAAGAAAAATCTTACTTAGTTTCTCTGCTACTCCAACAGGTGCAGGCTTCTCAACCATGTAGCTAAAGCAAACCATAAGACGCAGGCATGGTGCATCTCCACAGACTGATCCTGGCGTACCATTCAGGGAAATTATGCTTGGAATCAGTCGGATGTCCATGGTTACATTTACAACAGGACGTGTTCTCAAAACTATGGCAAAATCATTTTTGTATGCTCCAATGGCCAAATCTAGATATGAACAAAAGAATTTGAAAACTATGCAAGCATGGAATGTGGCCATAATTGAATCCCCACTTTCAAAAATCTTATTAATTTCTTTAGTAATTTTCTTTACATTTAGTGTGAAAACAACAAAAACTTCTAGGGTGGCAGAAGGAGAGGTAGACAGAGAAAAAAGTAGATTGACACCGCACAGAATAGACCAGGAAAAGTTTTGTGTAGACACAGGCATTGGCACATGATCGAGACAAGTGGAGGGAACTGGTCAGATGTTCAGCAGCACAGTTCCTCTCTGACCACACTAGGTCAACAGACTGAAGATGATGAAGATGATGACGGTACACTTCATTCAATAATTTCATATTAGACACTTCTTAATAATACTCTTCATTCAAAAATCTCCAAATATACATTACTTATACGTTCTATACTTGATTAAAAAATCTCATTATACACTACTTATGGTACACTTCATTAAAAATTCTCATATTATACACTACTTATGGTATACTTTTCCTCCATCATAACATGAACAACAGAAAATTGAATGCAGAAAATTCAAATTATGAGAATGTGACTATGTATCATCTTGTTTGACAAGTGTATCAAGACTGGTTGACAAGTGTATCATCTTGCTTGACAAGTGTATCAAGACTGGTTTACAAGTGTATTAAGACTGCTTGACAAGTGTATCAAGACTGCTTGACAAGTGTATCAAGACTGCTTGACAAGTGTATCAAGACTGGTTGAGATACCTTTAAGAGTTGCAAAGTTATACCCCACAAATGAAAATGTCAAATGAAAATGAATTAAATGTTATCAGCTGAACAACTTTGACATACCGTATTTTCCGGCATATAAGTCGAGACTTTTTTACTTGAAAGTTCGGTCTTCGTCTTATACTCCAAATCGACTTATATATGGATTTTGTCATTGAAATTGCATCGACTTATATATGGATTACAGTATCCGGTATGCTATTGATATTGCTCTATAATCGGCATAATCGAAAACAGGTCACATAGAAGTACAAATTCATGTTAAATTACTATGTCAATAAATTGTCATAAAATAATATGACTGCATTTATATTTGTAAGTTTTGTCATTATTTATTTTGCATTCTGCGTGTTTTTTCTTATTTCTCAAACATAAAATAAAAGAAAACAATTACCGGTAAAAACTTCACCGGGCCGCATAGCACCCTTACGGTCTATACTCTATAGTGTACTGTACTAATTCAAAGCATATTGTTTGTTCCTAAAAAAAAAAGATATGAAATAACTGGTCCATTAATATTTGATTTTCCAGTATAATTTTGGACACACGTGAGCAATTACCGGCATAGCTTTTTTTTTATTGATCTAATTGATCCTACAAAGGGATGTAATCCATATTAACTCGAGCATTCTATGATTATTTATAAAATAATGTAGATCATGCATTCTACTGAATCCCCCAAATCATATGTTTCTACGGTACTTTATCATTTTAGCTGTGCTGATATTTACAGTGACATAATTCAGTGGTAAAAATACAGCCAGTTCTGCCTGCTGTATTTATTAGAGTACATCAAAAGAATATGATGCAATAGCTGGGTGGCAAGTTCAAAGAACTTTGACTAGCAGCTTGGGTGGGAAAATGTGCTGAAATTTACAATGACTGAATTCAGAGACAGAAAGATCCTGAGATGTACATGTAGTTATTATAAAAATACACTTTAGCTTTCATTATTTAATCTACGGACATGTACTATTTCATCATTCATTACGTACGCCCGTTACGTAATTTTTGTTATTTTCTTTTCATTGAATTCAGTCACATAATAATCTGTGACAAAATTATTGAATATTTTACATCCTTGTGTGGATATTTTCGATGGAAATATTTGTATTATGGATTCAATGTATGTTACAAGATTCGCTGGTGAGTACACGGTGTTGATACTCTTTTCATGCAATAGATTATACATGTATATATAAATTAGACACGTGTATGTACCAATGCATGGTTCTCTGAATAAAGTACCGTAATTGTATTTGACAAAGTTTCTCAGATAAATTACTGTAGGTTTAAACTTTCAACTGGAAGGAATGATCATAACTCTTGTTGCAATGGATATTGCTGGTAATATGGAATATCATACGACGATACCATCAATATTCATGCAACCAGAAGTTACTACCGGTAGTATATAATACAAAGCCAAGTTATTGACCTGGCCTCGTCTTATACTCCGAATCGACTTATATATGGACGAAGGATGGAAAATTTACAAAATTGGTCAATTCGACTTATACTCCGCATCGACCTATAGGCCGGAAAATACGGTAATTCCCAAGGTAATTTTTTATTTAGGTTATTACTGCAGAATTTAATAATTTATATGACAGTAAAATACTCATTTCTGACAATATTCCTTGGATCAAGACATTTTAATTATTTTTCTCCTATTTGCATCAAATGATGTATTATAAATCATTACTCTGATGGTACATGTGTTGTGTCAGGATAAATGATGTATTATAAATCATTACTCTGATGGTACATGTGTTATGTCAGGATAAATGATGTATTATAAATCATTACTCTGATGGTACATGTGTTATGTCAAGATAAATGATGTATTATAAATCATTACTCTGATGGTACATGTGTTATGTCAGGATAAATGATGTATTATAAATCATTACTCTGATGGTACATGTGTTATGTCAGGATAAATGATGTATTATAAATCATTACTCTGATGGTACATGTGTTATGTCAAGATAAATGATGTATTATAAATCATTACTCTGATGGTACATGTGTTATGTCAGGATAAATGATGTATTATAAATCATTACTCTGATGGTACATGTGTTATGTCAAGATAAATGATGTATTATAAATCATTACTCTGATGGTACATGTGTTATGTCAGGATAAATGATGTATTATAAATCATTACTCTGATGGTACATGTGTTATGTCAGGATAAATGATGTATTATAAATCATTACTCTGATGGTACATGTGTTATGTCAGGATAAATGATGTATTATAAATCATTACTCTGATGGTACATGTGTTATGTCAAGATAAATGATGTATTATAAATCATTACTCTGATGGTACATGTGTTATGTCAGGATAAATGATGTATTATAAATCATTACTCTGATGGTACATGTGTTATGTCAGGATAAATGATGTATTATAAATCATTACTCTGATGGTACATGTGTTATGTCAGGATAAATGATGTATTATAAATCATTACTGTGATGGTACATGTGTTATGTCAGGATAAATGATGTATTATAAATCATTACTCTGATGGTACATGTGTTATGTCAAGATAAATGATGTATTATAAATCATTACTCTGATGGTACATGTGTTATGTCAGGATAAATGATGTATAATAAATCATTACTCTGATGCACAGGTGCTCGACGCAAGCTTGATGTGAAGAAGAAAAAAATAATCTAAAGAAATATAGGATTCAATAAAAGATGGACCTGCTGTAACCAGGGGGGACAAACCTTGTATAGCCAGCCATATGGTATCACGGTACCAATTGTGTTTCCATAGACCTCAGTGCTTATATTTGGAGAGATAAATATATTTTCTATCCTAATTTAGTGTGCATCTAACACACTGTTATAGAGAACAATGTTAGATTGTCAATTTGCCGATAACAAAACCAGGTATTCCATTGCATTTAAGAGAGATAACTCTGCTGGAACCAGACAGGGGTATGAGTTATCTAGTCATAACATACTTATTTTCAGTCATGTGTATCACATTTTCAAAAAATCATAAAAAAATACAAAATATGATCTATATAGGAATTAGCATCAATGAACATGTTGCCAAGAGGCTAAACTTTTTTTTAAGCCAAACAGAAAGTACAACTCTTACATAATCCACCAATCATAGCTAGTGTTGTTGTTTATTTCTGAATTCAAGGTTCCCTACACCTTAAGCTCCACCCACCTGGACTTGCGCAATTGGTACCATTATACCATATAGGACCCAATAAAAGAAGGACCTCCTGTAACCAGGGGGGATAAATCTTGTATGGCCAGTCATATAGGACCCAATACAAGATAGAACTGCTGTAACCAGGGGGGATAAACCTTGTATGGCCAGTCATATAGGACCCCAAAAGAAGGACCTGCTGTAACCAGAAGGAAGAAACCTTGAGTGGCCAGACATATAGGACCAAATCAAGATTGACATACTGCAAGCAAGGAATCTATCATCAGGTCATCAATTTATGGCCTTAATAAAGTATATACAATTTTAAAACATCTAATTTTAATATTTTTGTATATTTTGAACAACAGCTTCTGCTTTTACGATTCTGGCATAAAATGGCATATATTGAAATAGGTCTCAATTATTTGAAAGACAAGTACATGAGATGCCTGTTTTCAGTTAAAATGTGACATAACAAAACTATGTACATATATTTTTAAAAACAAAATGCATTTTTTTATGCCAATATCCTTATACATTAATTTAATTCAACAACATTATAGTTTCAAATAAATAAGACACCTGACTGAAAGCTAAAATTCACCTGTAAATCCATTTTTATCCACATCATATTCACCATTAATGTGCCAACCAAACGTCTGAATATTTGATCCAGGTATATTGGATCCAATGACCCGACCTGTAATCAAATAATATAGCACTACATTAATAATATTATGAAGACATCATTAATATCAGTATAATTATGTACAGTGGCAGTAGAAGAATGTGATGACAAAAGTAGAAGAGGAGAAGAAAAGTGAAAAAAGATGGCTTCCATAATATTAAAATACTATTACATTCACTTTGTCTCAAAAGTTGACTTTAAAAACAATGTCATCTCAAAAACAAACATTTTCCATCACTTATAAAACACAACATCTAAATGTAATTACGATGCATGAATTAACACCCCTGTGAAGGTGATAACATGCAAAATGCATGTACATATACTTATGAAAACTGCATTGATAAGTTGATAACTCACGAAATATATGGTAATAGCTTGCAATGCAAAATATGCTACACTTTAGCCAACTGTTTGTTCAATCTGTAATCCTGAAATGGGTTTTATCAGGTGCAGTAACTAGTATCTTTCTTTTGGAATAGATCACAATTTCATACTTTAAAATTATTATGAATTGTTCTGTAGTATTTATTTTTTTAATAAATAACTTTTAGATCACTTTAATTAACTTGATGACTGAACAAGCAATACATGTATCTTATACTGTGAGGTTTTGAAATGCAGGACCAGTATATAACATTCTTCTGCGGTTTCTCTAAGTCACCTTTCAATTATGAAAGAAAGGAAGGAAGAAATAAATTTTAAATGGGAGATTACAATCTTAAATCTATAGATGTAATATAGATGATTTTTTAATAATACAAATCTAAAATAGAATAAATAGTGGGATAGTAATTACAGAATAATAAAAGGATAAATGAAAATAAAATATGGGAAAGTAATTACCAGTTATTCTTTGTGAGAATACATCCTTTACACCATCTGTTCCTCCATTATAAATGTACACAGCACCTGTATACTCATCTTCATATGGTGCACCAATAGCCACATCTACATGAGAAAAGTGAGAAAAACTTTATTGCTTTGATTAACTGATTGATAACAATAAAAATATTTCTTGCCTTGATTAACTGATTGATAACAGTAAAAGTATTCCTTGCTTTAATTAACTGATTGATAACAATAAAAAAAATTCTTGCCTTGACTAATTGATTGATATTGATAACAAGAAAAAATATTTCATGCTTTGACTAACTGATTGATAACAATAAAAATATTTATTGCTTTGATTAACTGATTGATAACAGTAAAAATATTCCTTGCTTTGATTAACTGATTGATAACAGTGAAAAATATTCCTTGCTTTGATTAGCTGATTGATAACAGTAAAAATTTTCCTTGCTTTGATTAACTGATTGATATTGATAACAATACAAATATTTATTGCTTTGACTAACTGATTGATAAGAATAAAAATATTATTTGCTTTGATTAACTGATTGATATTGATAACAGTGAAAAATATTTCTTGCTTTGATTAACTGATTGATATTGATAACAATACAAATATTTATTGCTTTGACTAACTGATTGATAAGAATAAAAATATTATTTGCTTTGATTAACTGATTGATATTGATAACAGTAAAATATTTCTTGCTTTGACTAACTGATTGATATTGATAACAATAAAAATATTTCTTGCTTTCATTAACTGATTGATATTGATAACAATTCAAATATTTCTTGCTTTGACTAACTGATTGATATTGATAACAATATAAATATTTCTTGCTTTCATTAATTGATTGATATTGATAACAGTACAAATATTTCTTGCTTTGACTAACTGATTGATATTGATAACAATATAAATATTTCTTGCTTTAATTAACTGATTGATAACAATAAAAATATTTCTTGCTTTAATTAACTGATTGATATTGATAACAATACAAATATTTCTTGCTTTGATTAACTGATTGATAAGAATAAAAATATTCCTTGCTTTGATTAACTGATTGATATTGATAACAATAAAAAATATTTCTTGCTTTGATTAACTGATTGATAACAATACAAATATTTATTGCTTTGATTAACTGATTGATATTGATAACAATATAAATATTTCTTGCTTTCATTAACTGATTGATATTGATAACAATAAAAATATTTCTTGCTTTAATTAACTGATTGATAACAATACAAATATTTCTTGCTTTGACTAACTGATTGATATTGATAACAATAAAAAATATTTCTGCTTTGATTAACTGATTGATAACAATACAAATATTTCTTGCTTTGACTAACTGATTGATATTGATAACAATAAAAAATATTTCTTTCTTTGATTAACTGATTGATATTGATAACAATACAAATATTTCTTGCTTTCATTAACTGATTGATATTGATAACAATACAAATATTCCTTGCTTTGATTAACTGATTGATAACAATAAAAAATATTTCTTGCTTTGATTAAATGATTGATAACAGTGAAAAATATTCCTTGCTTTGATTAACTGATTGATATTGATAACAGTAAAAATATTTCTGCTTTGATTAACTGAATGATATTGATAACAATAAAACTATTTATTGTTTTGAATAACTGATTGACAACAATAAAAATATTTCTTGCCTTGATTAACTGATTTTCAACAATAAAAATATTTCTTGCCTTGATTAACTCATTGTCAACAGTAAAAATATTTCTTGCTTTAATTAACTGATTGATAATAATAAAAATATCTTTTGCCTTGATTAACTGATTGATACTGATAACAATACAAATGTTTCATGCTTTGATTAACTGATTGATAACAATAATTTCTTGCTTTGATTAACTGATTGATAACAGTAAACATATTCCTTGCTTTGATTAACTGAATGATATTGATAACAATACAAATATTTCTTGCTTTGATTAACTGATTGATATTGATAACAATAAAAATATTTATTTTATTGCTTTGATTAACTGATTGATATTGATAACACTAAAACTATTGATTGCTTTGATTAACTGATTGATAACAATAAAAAATATTTCTTGCCTTGGTTAATTGGTTGTCAACAGTAAAAATATTCCTTGCTTTGATTAACTGATTGATATTGATAACAATACAAATATTTATTGCTTTGTCTAACTGATTGATAAGAATAAAAATATTCCTTGCTTTGATTAACTGATTGATAACAATAAAAAATATTTCTTCCTTTGGTTAACTGATTGATAACAATAAAAATATTTCTTGCTTTGATTAACTAAATGATATTGATAAAAATAAAACTATTTATTGTTTTAAATAACTGATTGACCACAATAAAAATATTTCTTGCCTTGATTAACTGATTTTCAACAGTAAAAATATTTCTTGCTTTGATTAACTGATTGATACTGATAACAATACAAATGTTTCTTGCTTTGATTAACTGATTGATAACAATAATTTATTGCTTTGGTTAACTGATTGATAACAATAAAAATATTTCTTGCTTTGATTAACTGATTGCTAACTATTGAAAAATTAAAAAATCTTCAGCAATACAGATAAATTGAAGTTTCAATCCTAATTATATAAAATATTTATTTCGGAATTGTTGAAGAAATTTAAAATAACAAGAAGTTATTCTCAAGATTTAAATTTTATATTCATTGCCATTCAGTTGTGCATATATATAAGCATTATGAGATATGAACTTCTACAAAATACATCTCCGTAAGTTCTTAAGATATCACCTCCTTCACATTGTTTTTAATGTCCATCATAGAAACATCTTTTGCACCTTTCTATCACCTATACATGTACATTTTTCTATCACCTATACATGTACATTTTTCTAACACATATACAAGGTACATTTTTCTAACATCTATACATGTTCGTTTTTCTAACACCTATACAGTCATGTACATTTTTTAACACCTATACATGTACATTTTTCTAACACCTATACCTTGAAAACTGTACGAGTTTTATATAGTAGAACTTTAAATTTCAAAAGAGTATATTATGGAAGCTTATGACCACAAACAAGAGGGGTCAAAAACCTTTAAGGAATGAAAAGT
This sequence comes from Unio delphinus, assembly GCA_029339505.1. Classification (NCBI taxonomy): domain Eukaryota; kingdom Metazoa; phylum Mollusca; class Bivalvia; order Unionida; family Unionidae; genus Unio; species Unio delphinus. The sequence continues at coordinate 6,019,764 of JAQISU010000041.1, read as the reverse complement.
TATAGGTTTAATGGAGATATTGATTTTCATTTAAATGCCTTTTTGAAATAAGGAATTTTTTTTTAATTTTGAAAATTTAAAATAATAAAATGATATCTTTACTGCAGAACACCTTTTTGGGAAGAAAAAAAGTTTTATCTTCATGCATTTACAGACCTTTGTACCCATCATGGTTCAGATCTCCTGCTGAGCTAATAGCTGTGCCAAATCGTGCATAGGCTGCAAGCTTCCGTAACGAGGGATCTGATGCAGCACCTGTCAGCACAGCAATGGGTCCACAATACTGAACAAGAAAAATTTGGAAATAAATACAGTCTCACTCATGGCCAACACCATCCACCAAAATGACCATTAATTGGTTTCAATTCTTTTTGTTCTTTAATTTACTTAAAATCTTTCAGACAAGTGTTTATTGCATTTACTAAGGTATAACAAGCAACCTGGTCTGATCATCAAAGCGGAAGATCTACTGTAACATCAGTACAAACAGGTCAGGGACTATTCTGTTTTATATATATATATAAATGCAATAAACTGACAAGCAACAATGCAAAAACTAGTATCACTCTAGCCTGAGCGCTTTCGACTCTCAATGAGTCTTTATCAAAGGCAAATACAGAACATAGACAAGACAGACAATTAAAATACAAAAACCGTGTTTACAGAACTTTACATGCCTGTTTCTACAGGAATTAAGCCTTGAAATTTATTATGTTACAACTAGTCTGAAAGGCTACACAAAAGGATCAACCTTCATAGATCTGATTGGATAACAAAGGAGCTATACAGAAGTCCGGTCGCAGAACACTTCTCTTCCCCTGACCACACCTTCAGTGATATAACACCTTTTGCAATTGCTCACAACTACAACTGGAGTTCCGAAACCAGGAAAGAAAAGGAATCTTACTGGATATGATGCCTTCAAACATTAAAACCAAGCGGTTTAAACCAAGAAGACTAGAAAAAGACAGCCATGCACAAATGTAATTATCTTTTCCAGCTGACACATTTTCTTTTAAATAATTCTCTAAATTTGCTTAATAGCCTCTAACTACTAATATAAAATATCCGGGATATAATTTGCGCGTACATAAATTTACATACAAAAACATATGTGTCGCTTTGGCTCATCGATTTCACATTTTACAGCATCCGCGACTAGTTGTAACATAATAAATTTCAAGGCTTAATTCCTGTAGAAACAGGCATGTAAAGTTCTGTAAACACGGTTTTTGTATTTTAATTGTCTGTCTTGTCTATGTTCTGTATTTGCCTTTGATAAAGACTCATTGAGAGTCGAAAGTGCTCAGGCTAGAGTGATACTAGTATTTGCACTGTTGCTTGTCAGTTTATTGCATTTATCTTAACCAATCCCTGACACATGTGATCCCTTGCTGGATCCAGTGCATTTGAAAGGACTGTTATATGCCATATGATTTGTATTCTTTATATATATATATATATATATATATATATATATATATATATATATATATATATATATATATATATAAATATAAAACTGTTTGGAACCAGATCCTTATGAGACAGTAAATCTGGGTCAGCGCTTTCAACAGGTATGTACAGTATACAATGCGCTTTTTATGAAAGCCATGAAAGAAACTTGTATGTACAGAATAAAATGCTCTATTTATGAAAATCACAGTTCTATACTAAGGAAGGCTCCAACATGGCTGCATCATGATGTATATACACTAAAACATATTCATATAATAGCTGATCAATGAAATATTATTACAACTGGTTCACATGAGAAAAATCTTAAGTAAAACAAAGTAAATATGGCAATACAATTGAAGAATTGATTGTGATCCATGACCATACATGTCTTACATGACTATACATGATGTGATCCATGATTATACATGTGATCCATGACCATACATGTCATACATGACTGTACATGTGATCCATGACCATACATGTAATACATGACCATACATGATGTGATCTATGACTATACATGTGATCCATGACCATATATGTCATACATGACTTTACATGTCATACATGACCATACATGTAATACATGACTTTACATGATGTGATCCATGACCATACATGTATAATACATGACTATACATGATGTGATCCATGACTATCCATGTGATCCATGACCATATTTACATGTCATACATGACCATACATGTAATACATGACTATACATGATGTGGTCCATGACCATACATGCCATACATGACTATACATGATGTGACTCATGACCATACATGTAATACATGACCATACATGATGTGATCCATGACTATACATGTGATCCATGACCATACATGTCATACATGACTTTACATGATGTGATCCATGACCATACATGTCATACATGACTTTACATGTCTTACATGTCATACATGACTATACATGAATTTGTCCAAAATCAACTCATTTTCTACCTGCCCTTAATCATTGTTTCTTTTACAATTCTACAAACAATTAATAAATAGGCATTTTTTTCTCTCAGTATGGGTTTAATATTAGGATCATTATTAATAGAAGTAAACATATTTATCTTGGTCTGAGTCAAGGACATTGTATTTTCCATGCTCTTTATTATAATTTTAGTTACAGACCTTCTAATTATAACTAAGATTTTACCTTGTCATCATTTGGAACCTTCCAAAGTGAAATTTCCATTAGGTAATAGGTATTTTAAGAAAATGTTCAATGTGACCTGGGGTCAAGTAGAGGACTATATCATCTTGTTTTTCTAGAATTTATTTCCAGTGTTGGATTTTTTTGGGAATGTCACTAAAGTTTATACAGAATTTTAAATATTAGGAATTATGTTAGAAATTCTACGAATATTTGTGAATTAATCTGGAATATCATAAGATCCTTTCATATACATTTTACTTTGCATTCTAGGGAAATAAACTATTTGTTGAATTTTACAAAACTTGTTGGTTCTCACTCTTTTCTATTAAATTTTTAAGACCCTAAATACTACATGATGTGCGTTTTGCACAGTAATGATGAGTCCAGGACAGACAGATGCAAGCGGTATATAAAAAGTCATGATATACTTTCTCACCTTTTCTGTTGTGACATGATACACAAATACACGTCCTGTGTCAGGGGCAACAACTCTTTTCTTCACAAATTCGGAGTAGAATGGAGCTCCAACAAACAGTTCATCCATCCCTTTATTGTCGACATTGATCCCTTCAACAATGTATCCAAACTTAGATCCACTCTGGGGTTGGTCATTGGGTATGACAGTAATATCATCATCACACTGCATTTAGAAGGAATAAAATCCAGTGTAAATTGTCTATTAATAGCATTCAAAAGACAATACAATTTTGTCATTTATAACTCAATGTCTTTTTCATGATGATGTTCAGAAAAAAGTTTTGTATGTACATGTGCTTATAAGTTAGTTTCCTACCAATACAAACTGATATTACTGGCATTATGACATTCTACAGAAATTGATCTTCTAAATCAAATATTTACTGGCATAATGCCGATCTACAGAATTGATCTTACAAATCAAATATTTACTGGCATTGTGCCAAGCTACAGAAATTGATCATACAAATGAAAAATGTACTGATATTATGGCAATCCACAGAAACTGATCTAAGATTTACTGGCATTGTGCCAATCTATAAAAATTTATCTTACAAAATCAAATCTTTACTGGCATTGTGCCAATCTATAGAAATTTATCTTTGTTACATGCTTAGGCTTGAATAAACAGTAACATAGAAAGAGTGAAAATAACAAGCTTGTAAAAACTTAATAAACAATTTATTGAGCACAAATATTTTCCAGAAAAGAAAAATAAACTTACGGTTTTAAGAATCAATTCCAAAATTAATCCAAAAATAATTCAAAATATAATCCACTAGTGTAATTGCAAAAGTCCTGGTAATAAAATGTCCTAATAATTCCCAGTTCGAATCTTAGTGAAGCATCCAAGATGGAAGATGATGTCACATAATGAAGTCAGTTCTGGTCTTATGAAATTCAATGAGCACAATTATTTTCCAGATAAATAACAAAACAAATCCTCTTGATCCAAACGAATTGAAATAATTTCCAGTACAAGGTAATTTAAAATAACTCAAAATGACACACAAATTAGTATTCTAACAGCCCAACTTCTACTAAATAGTTTGCTCTAAAACATCATTTATATACCTGTTTTTACGTAAACAAGGAAGGGGTCACATGATCTTCTAGAATCTTTTGAACAAATTTACGTTCAAAAAATCTCGTGCACACCATATGACCCAACTAAAAATAGAAAGATGTTTACAACAAAGCTCCATAATGTCCTTGAAATCAACCAATCATTTTAAAAGCTTGTTTACAACTCTGAAGCCAGATCAGAAATGAGGTCAACATCTGGTGTTTATTCGTAAAGTACTGGTCATCCCACTTTTAAAAAAAATATCTCCCAATGAATGAATCTTAAACTCGAAATGTCAAATTTGAATCTGACACACAAACAATTAAAATAAAAATAAATAAAAAAACTTAAATCAAATATATGTAACATCTTACAAATCAAATACTTGCTGGTATTATTCCAATCTAAATCAAACTGATTGTAACAATACAAAATTTACTGGAAATATGCCATCTACAGCAAACAGATTTAAAACCTGGAAAATGAATATCACTGTATTCACAAGATTTTCTTTGGATCCACAGATTTTAAATTGCTACAGTTTCCTTGATATGCACCAAAATGGGTCAAAAATGGACAGGTTTTTCAGACATGTCATTGTTTTATAAAAAAGATAATCATTTTAGGACTTCCTTTGGAAATAGGTGACTCTTGTATTCATCATCATTCTTCCTTTACATGGCATTCTTGAAAGTAAATTTAATTAGATCAAACATAAAAAACAGTCTCATACTAAATTCCTTGCCAGAGATAAGAACTGAAACAACTAAAGCATTTTAATTTGTTTATCTAAAGCACATCTATTTAGACTGTATAATTTATCATCTGTAATCATACCAATATGTTTGAAATTTTCCAACATCTGGGTAGATTATTGAGTTGACCATTAAATAATATAATGTCATATAGAGTTTACCATATTTTCACAAAAGAATGTAGAAATAAACAATTAAGCATAGGCGAGCATTCTGATATTAGATAACCAAACCATACCCACACCCACCCACCCATGATAAAAAGAGTCATGCAGGTAACATGTGCAACATTAAGAAAACCAAATGTTTACTGCCTTTTTGGAATAGTGAAACATTTCAATATTGGCCACAATGGAAAAAGGCATAACTGGCTAATGACCTCAGCACACATGTTCATCTTTCAAAACTGGATTTTGAACAAATGCTAGGCATCAAATATCATTTATTATTAAGGTTGTTATTATCATCAATTATTATTATTATTATTATTATTATTATTATTATTATTATTATTATTAATCTTACATTATCAGATTGTTTAATGTGCATTATTTAACTAACTGGGTAAGTCATAAAATACAGGTATATGTTATTCTCTCTCAAATTTACAAAATATTACTTTATCTTGTACATGTACATTTTAAACCATTCAATAAATAGAGGATATTTGCTTGAAACGAGTGAATAACGGATATATTTCATCGAGTGGATGAAAAACTCAGTATTTTCACAAGTGGCGAAGCCACGAGTGAATATACTAGAGTTTTTTATCCAAGAGATGAAATGTATCCGTTATTCACTCGTTTCAAGCAAATATTCTTTTTATTTTATGCTCGCATATGTTGGCTACCTCAAGTTTGTGACACAGTGAAAGAGCAGATTTCTTACGGTAATGTCAGCTGTTTACCGTACATGTTCTGTTGTTCTATGTGTACCTGCGCACAAAATTAGTTCCACATCAGATTGGTAAAAAAATAACTTTTATTTCCAGAATAATAAACTACAAGTTTCAAGGATAACAGACAGTGATTATTAATAGTAAAAAAACCACAAGTAATTCATCAATGTATAAAAAATGACCCAAAAATGTAGTTCCTGTAGTGAAAAAATATTGTTATTTTTTCACTGTTATTTTTTCGCTGTTATTTTTTCACTGCAGTGAAATATCAATATTATTTTAACTAGAAAATCAAGTAATTCACTGCTGAGCATAAAATAAATTAAATTATTACTGAAATAAAATAATTTTTAATCTTACTGTGTTTTTTTACAAAATGAAAAAAAATAATTTCACTGCTGATTGAGTGTGTATCTAGGACTGTGAATGAGAAGGCTGACTCTTTTATTGGTCAACTTGTTTAAATTAGTCTTGAAAACAATTTTTCACATTTTTTTAAAAAATCTGGATTATGCAGTTGCTCAGCATGCCAAAATCAAAAGACAGTTGCCCTATTTGAGATGCCTTTTTAAATAAAGATTTAAAAGCATATGTGTATGGCTAAATTTGTGACCCATGAAATAAAACTTTGCCTGCCTTTACATACATGTTTTAAATATTGAATAACCCCTGATCTTAATGAAAGGATATGTAACTCATATCTCATCTCAGAGATATGGATTTATGCCTTGTTAAAATTTTATTTTTTGCTACGAAAGCAAAGCTACTTTTTCCACCATCTGGCCAATGAAATTGCTTTGACCCTCTAATATAAAATTTGACTCGATTTCAAATTTGTCATATTGACGCCTTTGAGTTATTATGAAAATGTGAATTGAGTACAGTGAGTTCAAGCTTGAAAAGAAATATCTATTATACATATCATAGACACATCTAAATACAATATTCCTTCATCTAACCAATGCCTTAATCATCAAGCAAAAGTTTTGTTTGCATAAACTGAACAGCCATTATTGTACACATAGTTCTCTGACTGTTTAAGACAGGGTAAAACCAATGCTTGGTTAGGAAACACCATGCCACTTGGGGGATAACATGGCCTTTGTGATGACACATTGCATTTATATTGGAAATTTGTTTAAATAGGGTGGTTTATGTTATCCAGTTACCGCTATATAAAGGTGACCGGTAGCACAAGTTGACCGTAATATTAGTAAATCAGATCTCCTTCCAAAACAGGTAAAGAGGGAAATTGGTTTAAATAAAGACTGTTCTTTTATTTAAATAAACTTTTAAAACATAATGAGTTTAAAATCATTTTACTGATATGTTCACTCCAAAGTTTATAGCATTCTTCATTGTAAAATCAGTCAAACTAAAGACTTCGACCTGAAAAAAGAAAAGAAACTTATGTAAACAAAATGTAAATATATATATATAACAATATCAGTAACAAAAAGAAACATCTGCATTTTCCCCAAAAACTGCCATTTGTTTTTGTAATTTTATGATAAACAGTAAGAAACGTAATTTCAAATCTCTTTGTTACTCTAAAGTTAAGATCAACAATTCAAATGATTACCTATCCTGGTTTGTGTGGTTTATAGATGGCAAACTGAAAAATTCATAGTTTCTGACACCCTTCTTGAATTTATTGTCCAGAATTCATAGTTTCTGACACCCTTCTTGAATTTATTGTCCAGAAATCATAGTTTCTGACACCCTTCTTGAATTTATTTTCCAGAATTCATAGTTTCTGACACTCTTCTTTAAATTTATTGTCCAGAATTCATAGTTTCTGACACACTTCTTTGAATTTATTTTCCAGATATCATAGTTTCTGACACCCTTTTGTGAATTTAATTTCCAGAATTCATAGTTTCTGACACTCTTCTTTGAATTTATTGTCCAGAATTCATAGTTTCTGACACCCTTCTGTAAATTTATTGACCAGAATTCATAGTTTCTGACACACTTCTGTGAATTTATTGTCCAGAATTCATAGTTTCTGACACACTTCTGTGAATTTATTGTCCAGAAATCATAGTTTATGACACACGTCTGTGAATTTATTGTCCTGAATTCATAGTTTCTGACACCCTTCTTTAAATTTATTGTCCAGAATTCATAGTTTCTGACACCCTTCTTGAATTTATTGTCCAGAATTCATAGTTTCTGACACCCTTCTTGAACTTATTGTCCAGAATTCATAGTTTCTGACACACTTCTGTGAATTTATTGTCCATAATTCATAGTTTCTGACACCCTTCTGTGAATTTATTGTCCAGAAATCATAGTTTCTGACACTCTTCTGTGAATTTATTGTACAGAATTCAGTTTCTGACACCCTTTTTTGAAAATATTGTCCAGAATTCATAGTTTCTGACACTCTTCTTTGAATTTATTGTCCAGAAATCATAGTTTCTGACACTCTTCTTTGAATTTATTGTCCAGAATTCATAGTTTCTGACACCCTTCTTGAATTTATTGTCCAGAAATCATAGTTTCTGACACCCTTCTTGAATTTATTGTCCAGAATTCATAGTTTCTGACACACTTCTGTGAATTTATTGTCCAGAATTCATAGTTTCTGACACCCTTCTTGAATTTATTGTCCAGAATTCATAGTTTCTGACACCCTTCTTGAACTTATTGTCCAGAATTCATAGTTTCTGACACACTTCTGTGAATTTATTTTCCAGATATCATAGTAGACACCCTTCTGTGAATTTAATTTCCAGAATTCATAGTTTCTGACACTCTTCTTTGAATTTATTGTCCAGAATTCATAATTTCTGACACCCTTCTTTAAATTTATTGTCCAGAAATCATAGTTTCTGACACACTTCTGTAAATTTATTGTCCAGAATTCATAGTTTCTGACACCCTCTGTGAATTTATTGTACAGAATTCAGTTTCTGACACCCTTTTTTGAAAATTTTGTCCAGAAATCATAGTTTCTGACACTCTTCTTTGAATTTATTGTCAGAATTCATAGTTTCTGAAACCCTTTTTGAATTTATTGTCCAGAAATCATAATTTCTGACACACTTCTGTGAATTTATTGTCCAGAAATCATAGTTTCTGACACTCTTTTTTGAATTTATTGTCCAGAATTCATAGTTTCTGACACACTTCTGTGAATTTATTTTCCAGATATCATAGTAGACGCCCTTCTGTAAATTTAATTACCAGAATTTATAGTTTCTGACACCCTTCTGTGAATTTAATTTCCAGAATTCATAGTTTCTGACACACTTCTGTGAATTTATTGTCCAGAATTCATAGTTTCTGACACACTTCTGTGAATTTATTGCCTAGAAATCATAGTTTCTGACACTCTTCTGTGAATTTACTGTACAGAATTCATAGTTTCTGACACTCTTCTGTGAATTTATTGTACAGAATTCAGTTTCTGACACCCTTTTTTGAAAATATTGTCCAGAAATCATAGTTTCAGACACTCTTCTTTGAATTTATTGTCCAGAATTCATAGTTTCTGACACCCTTCTTGAACTTATTGTCCAGAATTCATAGTTTCTGACACACTTCTGTGAATTTATTTTCCAGATATCATAGTAGACACCCTTCTGTGAATTTAATTTCCAGAATTCATAGTTTCTGACACTCTTCTTTGAATTTATTGTCCAGAATTCATAATTTCTGACACCCTTCTTTAAATTTATTGTCCAGAAATCATAGTTTCTGACACACTTCTGTAAATTTATTGTCCAGAATTCAGTTTCTAACACCCTTTTTTGAAAATATTGTCCAGAAATCATAGTTTCTGACACTCTTCTTTGAATTTATTGTCCAGAATTCATAGTTTTTGAAACCCTTTTTGAATTTATTGTCCAGAAATCATAGTTTCTGACACACTTCTGTGAATTTATTGTCCAGAAATCATAGTTTCTGACACTCTTCTTTGAATTTATTGTCCAGAATTCATAGTTTTTGAAACCCTTTTTGAATTTATTGTCCAGAAATCACAGTTTCTGACACACTTCTGTGAATTTATTGTCCAGAAATCATAGTTTCTGACACTCTTCTTTGAATTTATTGTCCAGAATTCATAGTTTCTGACACATTTCTGTGAATTTATTTTCCAGATATCATAGTAGACACCCTTCTGTGAATTGAATTTCCAGAATTTATAGTTTCTGACACCCTTCTGTGAATTTAATTTCCAGAAATCATAGTTTCTGACACACTTCTGTGAATTTATTGTCCAGAATTCATAGTTTCTGACACACTTCTGTGAATTTATTGCCTAGAAATCATAGTTTCTGACACTCTTCTGTGAATTTACTGTACAGAATTCATAGTTTCTGACACTCTTCTGTGAATTTATTGTACAGAATTCAGTTTCTGACACCCTTTTTGAAAATATTGTCCAGAAATCATAGTTTCAGACACTCTTCTTTGAATTTATTGTCCAGAATTCATAGTTTCTGACACTCTTCTTTGAATTTATTGTCCAGAATTCATAGTTTCTGACACCCTTTTTTGAATTTTTTGGCCAGAAATCATAGTTTCTGACACACTTCTGTGAATTTATTGTCCAGAAATCAGTTTCTTACACTCTTCTTTGAATTTATTGTAGAGAATTGTGCTTACTCTGCTGAAGATCTATATGGAGAAACCGAACACAGAAAAAAACTGAACCATAAAAATATCTTTGATAAAAGATAACAGCTTGCTGTTGTAATTAAAATAAAGTACAGAACATGTTACCATAACAGCTTGCTGCTGTAATTAAAATAAAGTATAGAGTATGTTACCATTGTTGTTGTTGTTGTAGGATTTAATGCCATTTTTCAGTACACGATAGGCTATACATGACGGCCAGTATTAATGGTGGTGGAAGAACCTGGGAAAACCCCTAGAAAGAACCACCAAACCATGAGAAGCTACTGACAAGCTTTCTCACATACTGACATTGGCCTAATCTGAGACTCAAACCCAGGCAGAAGTGAGATGGCAGTAATCCATAACACAGTGCTTTAGACCACTCAACCACTCTGAGGTCTTGTAGGTTACCATATGAACTTGCTGTTGTAATTCAAGTATAGAGTATGTTACTATAACAGCTTACTCTTGTTTGTTTGTTTGTTTGATTAGGATTTTTAATGTAGCTTTTAAAAAATTTCAGTCATATCGCTATGATGTCTGCAGTGAAGCAGTTTATAGTGATGTCTAGCACTGGGGCATCATGCCGCAGACATGTAGCATGATGTCCCACCCAGTCACATTATCCTGACACCAGGCCAACCAGTCCTAACACTAACCTCTTAATGCTGAGCATCAAGAGAGGCAGCTGTTAGTACCATTTTTGTAAGTTTTTGGTATGACTCAGCTGGGGATCAAACCCACTACCTCGCGCTTCCACAGTGATGCTCTAACCACTAGGCCACCAGAGTGGTAGCTTGCTTTTGTAATTAAAAAAAGTAAAGAGTATTACTCTTCCAGTAAATCCCCGTTGATCTGAGTGATAATTTGGAATTCCGGCTGTAAAACTTCCATACTCCTTGAAGTCTGCAGTTGTCAAGGAAAAGCCTGGAATAGAATGAGTGTAACTGGATCTAAAAAACATTTTAAAAATTAATGGTTAAATTCTTGTCTAAACTGACAAATCACTTACTTCATACAGACGTACAACAGCAGATTAACACTACTAACTTGCTCTATGGATGGACAGACAGATTCCAACATGGAAAAATGTTTTTACACATAACTAGACATAAGTTTCCATAGGGCTATTCCCCCCCAAAAATTGAAAGACATTTATCTAATATATTTGTGCCTAGCTATTAAGTTCAAATATAGTTGTTTTTGTGCTAAAACCAATGTGGTAATATGTATCTATCTGCAATAATTATGCTCACATCTCTTTTCATATCAGTTGTCACCAGTTCAATGTGAAAATGCCTTCCTCCAATTAATATACATGTACCTCCATTTAATAAAAAGAGGTATAGACCTGAAACAGCATATTTCCAGTTAGATGACTTAGTCATTTCCATTCTCCGGAACATTATCCTTTGTTGACTTTGGTCAAGACTACATGATATCAGAGTTGGGAATCTGGTTATAATAGTAGGTAAGGTATTGTCGAATACAAATTTGAATATTATTAAATTGCTCATAAAGGGGTCTGAGCGATCCATACTTGCTGTAGAGAAAAATGTTATATCTCTTTTTGATGGAATTGCATCACAATTAGTATTTCCACAAATGTAGTTATAGTCTATTTTTAGAACATTTTTTCCTATCTCATTTTCTTGGTGATAGAAGAGTGATATTGATACATTTTTGGTAAAGATTTAAAGGTAATTCTTTATTCTTGAGAATATGAGCTTAGATAGGGGTTGTAATATTGCTTTCTAGCAAGATGCTACTGTAGACAAGGATGACTTGTTGAGCATGCAGTCAGCATGCAGTTGGACCAATAATATCAGGCATGCAGTCAAGTCAGTGCAATTAGGCAATGCAGTCAGGCATGCAGTCAGGCCAATACATACATGTCATCCCTCTGGTTCACCAGTGAAAAGAAGTAGAATGATAAGAAATCGGAATGGGAATACCAAAAATGTGGATTTCATGATATCCACAAAAGAATGAATACTAATAGTCCAAAATATAGCAATAACTCAAGGTTTGATTCTCTCTGAGTGAGAGATTGAACAAGTATTTCTTATATTGAAACTAATCCACCTAGATATGCTGGCTGCTAAAATATCAGAGGTACTTTTAAGAGGGAGAAATAGGCTGTCTGACTGTATCCCTTTTTATTTAGCCAAACAGAAACATAGAGTTCTTTACTGATAGTAAAGTGCATCATCCCTAGTCCAAATATCACTGAGTAGCTGATTCTTGATCAGAAAACCAGGCTTGCATCAACCGAATCATTGTTGCCATTAAAATGACAAAAAATTTTAAAATGATAAGGCATAAATTTCACTCCTTCTCTTAGCTCTTAAACCAATGAAGCACGAATTTCACTCCTTCTGTTAACCAATCAGGCACGAATTTCACTCTTTCTCTTAGCTCTTAAACCAATCAGGCATGAATGAATTTTGCCCATACTCCTAGCTGACATTAATGAAAGAAGGAAAATAAGATTCTTGAAATAAGTTTCACCCAGAGATTCATGATAACCACCAAACAATTTATGAAACTGAGGAACTTGAGGCTGGTCTCTTGAGTTCAAAATATCTGATAAGCTGTGAGAGATAAAGGTCTGCTCAAATGGTAGAGTCCATCAAAACTTCAGAGGGTTTGAAACAGCTGTTTTATAAACAATTCTTTTTCTCAGAAAGGAAAAGAAAAAAGTCCCAAACTTAAGTCAAAGAGAACAGATTAGGCCAATGCTCTGTTGACTGCTTCATTTTCATAAGATCTTCCACCTGGCATTGTAAACCTAGATTTACCTACTAACATGAGTGATGCAGTATGCAATCCTGTTTAAAAACTGATCTTGACAGTTAGATCCTTTGATATAAACTAAACATAAAGATGGATCATTTGTGGATTATGAAAATAGGATCATTTGTGGATTATGAAAATAGGATCATTTGTGGATTATGAAAATAGGATCATTTGTGGATTATGAAAATAGGATCATTTGTGGATTATGAAAATAGGATCATTTGTGGATTATGAAAATAGGATCATTTGTGGATTATGAAAATAGGATCATCTTGTTTTGTGACAGCAGATCCATTTTTAGTGGAAGCTTCCTTGGGAAGTCTACTACCTTATAGATATTTCTGTATCATTGGTGCCACATGATGAACCATAAATATAAGTCCTGAATCATGCTGGCACTAGAATCTTCCTTTTGCTTGCAATGTGGTAAATGCTTGAGTGATCCACTCTGAGATGTTCATCAAAGGAGATTCCAGAAAACCAAGTAATGAGAAGGAGAGAAGGGGTATGAATGCCTCCTTAGTGTCTGTGATAAGCCACAACTAACAGGTGGGGTTGGTGTCTCTGAAGCTTTTTGATGGCTGAATTTACCAACTTGATATGGTACTGATGAAAAGCTGAAAAACATGTTTTTAAACAAAACAAGACAGGAGCAAATTTATCAAGGGTTACAACCAACCCTAACACAAGTACCCACTATCCTCAGAAAAGTATAGTAACACCATGCTAAACCAGTTTGTGCAAAAGATAGAATCAAAACTAAAGTAATGACCAAATAAGAGGCACTAATAATGAAGAAAAATGCAAGGAAATGCAAGAAGGTCAATTTCAATACAAAAATTGATATGCTTGAATGGCCAAAAAATCTAATGTGACCAAAGAAATGAGTTTTATCAATGCTGTTCAAGAAAAGAAGGAAGGCAAACTAAATTATCAGAAGTCAACTAAGGAGGGATTTTTTTTATTTTAGACCTACAATTATCAGTAATAGTTGCATGAGAGAAATTTCACTTTGGACTGGGATCTAACACATTAGACTGGGTCTTGACATGGGGGCTTATCACCTTGGACTGGGATCTAACACATTAGACTGGGCCTTGACATGGGGGCTTATCACCTTGGACTGGGGTTTAGCACAAGGTTAAGAAAAAACAGTGTAATAAAAAGCAGGTAGTACGTAAATGCATTTTGTTCATGTTAATCTCAGTTCAGATTTAAATGGGTGTGTGATAAGTCTATCATAAAGTTACTTCCATTTTTATTTTTAGAATAACCCGTTGGAATTATACCTTATCTATAAAACATCCACACCTATTACCCAGTTCATAAACAAAATATCATAATAATTTAAATAACCATACTGCATCACTGCGATAAATTAGAAAGTAAATTAACCATGACAGTTTGTGAGAATGTCACAAGAATATGGCTGCTGTTAGTGTGTTCTCCTTGAAAATGTAGAAGGCCTTGTTAGCTCACAGTTGTTAATTATTAACACTAATTTGGAATATCCCTGACTGGTTCACTTTGGTTAATGTTTCAGAAGACAATCAGATTATTTTATTGTTATTGATTTGTCATTTTTTTTACTTAGATGTGACAACCACACTGAATGACATACATTAATCATCATTTATACGATAAAAAGATATAATACCAGGATGAATATAAAAAAGTCTTGTCTAAATTAATCCAACTCTGTTTAATGGCCAAATGAGGATGCAGAACAGATGATACACAAAGCATGACAGAAAACAGACAATGCATGACAATACATGATAGACAATATATGACAGATACTAAAATACTATAGATTCACTATTTTTACTTTTAATTTAACAGTTTTTTTGGATCTCATTGTTACTGCTGTTACAAAATTAAAAACCAAACAAATGATAAGTATTGTTTGAATACAATAAATCTTCTATCCCAATTCATAAATTTAAGAGCTGATGAAAATGTTGTTTTATGAATAAAAGATGAAAATTTAGACCGATGAAAATAGACATATTCACAATGATTATGTTTACATTACCTCAGGATTTGAAACCTGTGTAAATTGCAATTGCTTCGGACATGGGACTTTAAACAGGTTCTAGTTGCTTCATACTGCACATTTAAGGACTTTAATTGGAATATAATATTTCATAATTGTTTGTTGTTAGTACGGGGAAATGTTTTCATCCTTACCCACCCAACTCATATAAGGATAAACTGCTCGAAGGATTTTTAAAGCCCTGAACATTCTGTTCTGTTAAAGTATGGTAAATCGAACGTACAGTTAAGAGAAAGCCTTACCAAAATACTGCACCGACTGCCCCACCTTATTTTCATCAAAAATATGTTCTTTTTCTCTTTGTGGATATAATTTCACAGCACCTTAAAAGAGAAATGGGTTATGAATCATATTCTGAATTACAGAGTTGCTTCCTTTGTGATATGATAAAATATTTATAATGTAAACATACCTGCATAATAGCAATCAGAGATATGACATAATAGCAGCAAGAGATATGAAAATAATCAGATACACACACTACCTTGTAGACAATCAGAGATATGAAAATAATCAGATACACACACTACCCTTTAGGCAATAAGAGATATGAAAATAATCAGATACACACACGACCTTGTAGGCAATAAGAGATATGAAAATAATCAGATACACACACTACCCTTAGGCAATAAGAGATATGAAAATAATCATATACACACACTACCCTTTAGGCAATAAGAGATATGAAAATAATCAGATACACACACTACCCTTAGGCAATAAGAGATATGAAAATAATCATATACACACACTACCTTGTCGGCAATCAGAAATCTGAAAATATTCATATACACACACTACCTTGTAGGCAGTCAGAAACATGCAATTAATCATTTACAATCATTTGTAGGCAACAAGAATTACAGGATTAGTATTTTAAACAAAGTCTGATAAAGGGATTCACATGACTGAGATGTACAAATAACAAATGCCAAAAGTAATGCATAACATTTAAAATACTTGCAAGTTTTTTGTAAATGTACATACATGTATACATGTAAAAATATACACACAAACAGCCTTCATAATGCATCTATCCATCCATATATCTATATATCAATCTATATATCTGCTTGCCTAGCTGCCCTACCAACCTACCTTCCCATCACAAGGACTCCAAAAATGACAGCTAGAGAAGCTTGTTATGTACCTGCAGATAACTATTTCTACATGAAGAAATACTGGTTCCCCTAGATAATATAACACTGTACCAGTCAAAACATTAGAGCAGCAATTTTCTTGTTAACTTAATTGTCTGGTGGTTGTATCACATGACCTTCCTCAGTTATAACAAACTCACTAGCTGACTGAACATGTTAAACAAAATGGTTGGCTAATTGATTACAGATAGTAATGTTGAATTAACAATTTTATTTGTCCAATTAGATATAACAAATAACTGATCAACTAGGTAATCATTTTCATTCTACCAGTGAACAGATTAGCAATCAAAGAATAGTCTAATAAAATAAATATCACAATATAATATTTGATCTAGAAAAGAGAAACTTGGCATTAAAAAAGTCAATAGCATTTAACCAAGAAAACTAAACTTTTAGGATCAAAATTCAATAGTATATGATGAAAAGATTAAAAGCTAGATTAAAGGTTTTACCTCGTCCTTCTTCCACTCCAGGACCTGCAATGAGGCTGTTCATTCCATTCTGAAAAAAACCTCACAAAATTAAAAATAAACTATTATCTGGCTTCCTTACTGTAAAGAAGTAGTTACAAAGAAAGGCATATTGGCACCATCACTATTACAATTTAAAATACCTTATAATACTAACAAGCCCCTGTATATTTGTAATTTTTCATTCTGTATATAAAGGAATAGTGACATGTACTGGTCTTTAAACATTTATGTGATCTTAAAAACTTGATCCCCAATCAATGTCCTGTTGTGCTGGGGATGATGTTGGGGGCATCCTATATAAATTAGATTGAATAATGTATGGCCAACTACTGCAATTAATATTTGAACTGTGAATCAAGCCTGATAATAATGAAGGGCAATAATAATGGTTTAACCACTGCATGTGACATCTTTCAATGACTGTTAGAATCCTGAGTGGTGATACTGGTGCAGTACTGTAACTATCATGTGACTTAACTGTTTGAATCCATGGTGGTAACAATGGTGAAGTGCTGAAATATTGATATCTTTACTGTTAGAGTCCTACATGGTAAAATGGATGCAGTGCAGAAATTATCATGTCTTTATAGTTAGAATATTATAATGTCTTTACAATTAAAATCCTGGGTGGTAATATTGGAGCAGTACTGAAATTATCATGTCTTTACTGTTATAATCCTGGGTGGTAAGAGTGGTGCAGTACATAAATCATCTGTACAGTTATAATCCTGGGTGATAATATTGGAGCAGTACTGAAATTATCATGTCTTTACTGTTAGAATCCAGGGTGGTATGAAGGGTGCAGTACTGAAATCGTCTGTACAGTTATAATCCTGGATGATAATGGTGGTGCAATGTTGAAATTATCATACATTTACTGTAAGAATTCTCAGTGTTAACACTGGTGCATTGTTATTGGAACAATTATACATTGCTAATGTCTTTCCAGACATATTTTCATCTATTAACTGATTTCAAAAGTATGACTGATACTCCAAAACACATAATTAGCACACAATACCAGATCAAGGATATTTTAAAGAGACTAAACCAGGATAGGTGTCACTCACATAGCCAAATTTAACACTTTATGTTAATCTTTCATAAAAATCTACTGATCACTGAAGCCAAAAAAATGTTTCTCATTATAAGTGAGGTCACTATAAGACCTTTCTATTATTGCTTTTACAGGGCACAACCATGCTGATATGACGTGACATTCCATCACTAAATTACTGATACCCAGTGCTTGGTACTGCATAAACTATACTTGAACACATCAACTATAATTCATCACTTTAAAACAACAGGTGCTCAGAAATGTAATCTGAAGTTAAACTGATTCTTGTACTAATATCACATGAATACATACAAATTTACTTGCAAAAGACATTGGAGAAAAAAAATCTTGGTGCTTTTTATATATACATTTCTTCTCATGCTTTTTATTGCAAATGTTATGAAAGCAAATGTTTCAAGATTTGTCTAATTCATAAGGATCCTGATCTATATTTGATGGCATAAGAATTTTATTTGGACAATAAAAAAAAGGTCTCTTATGTTAATGTTTTCTCTTGTTGTTGTAGTGCATTTAATGTCATTTTTAATCACATGACAGTCTATACATGACCGTCAGTATATCTGGTGGAAGTAGAACCCAGGTAAACCCCATAAGAACCTTCAACCCATGAGAAGTTACTGGCAAGCTTTCTCACATACCCACATTGGCTTGAGACTCTAACACATACATTAGTGGCGAGATGTAAGTGATATGTAAAGACAAGAACCTTTTACCACTCAGCAACCCAGGGTTCCAATACTTTCTGTCATTTGACTGAAACCAAAGGGGTCTTTATGTCAGGGTGTTTAATTTATGTCATTTGTTTAATACTTCAAAGGGTTTTATGTCCAGGTGTTTTCTCTCTAATGTCCAATACTAAAATTGTGTTTCAAGTTAAAATGTCATTTATCCAATACTCAAAAGGTATTTAAGGCCAAGTTGTTTTCTGTAAAAAGTGGTCTGTTCAGCAGTTTTTAAAACTAAAGTTAAGTGCTTATGTTGTCTGAGTTATTACAGAGTTGTAATACGTGTAAGGACTGATCCAAATGAATTTACTTAGCTTGAAGTTTCTAAAATAAACAATTTAGAGAGGCGAAGTTATGAGTTAATGCATTATCAGATACATTTAATTAATACTCAGTTGGATACATTCTATACTAAACCATTCATATTAATATGCAGTTGGATACATTCCATACTAAATTGTTCATTAATACTCAGTTGGATACATTTGATGCTAAATGGTTTATCAATACTCAGTTGGAAACATTCCATGCTAAATCATTCCTATTAATACTCACTTGGATACATTCCAAACTAAATTATTCAGTTTAATATTCATTTAGACACATTTCATACTAAATGGTTCATAAATACTTAATTGTAATATTTAAAACAATTGTATCCAATTTAATTAGTTTTAAGTTCTTTTTTTTAATTCAGAGACACAATATTGAGTTAAAGGCATACTCAGATACATTTCAATTATACTCATTTGGATACATTTCATGTTAAATAGTTCATTAATCCTCAGTTTCATACATTTCATATTAAATAGTTCATTAAAACTCAGTTAGATACATTTCATACTAAATTCTTAATTAACACTCTATTGGATACATTTCATATTAAATGGTTAATTAACACTCTATTGGATACATTATATATTCAATGGTTCATTAAAAAGCAGTTGGTTACATTTTATACTAAATTGTTCCTTAATACTCAGTTGGATACATTCATATAAATGGTTTATTAATACTCAGTTGGATAAATTATATATTAAATGGTTGTTATTTACTCAGTTGGATATATTTCTTACTAAATGAATTTTATAACTCAAGATTTCCAAAACTAAATGCAAGCACATGTTTTTGGAATCATATCTCTGAAACTATTATCAGTTACAAAAATATTATAAATATAAAGAAATAAAAGCATCAAATTATGAATGGTGAAACAATTGTAATTACATTTCCAGTTCTGTTGACTAAATTATTAAGAGATAGTTTTTTTTAATTTTAATTTTTAAAAAATATTGTTACAATGCAATTTCCAAAAAAAGCCTCTGAGGCAGATTTTGACAATGAAATGTTTTACAACTTCCAAGCCTGTTCTTTGTACTTACCTGGGAGTACTTCATGGAGAAGCCACCCATAGATTCACTGGCAAACTTCCAGAATGGAATACAATATCTGCACAGAGAAAGCATATTGCTGTGTTCTCATTTATTTATATATCAATTATTTTCCAGAATGGAATACAATATCTGTACAGAGAAAGCATATTGCTGTATTCTTATTTATTTATATATCAATTATTTTCCAGAATGGAATACAATATCTGTACAGAGAAAGCATATTGTTGTGTTCTCATTTATTTATATATCAATTAATTATTTTTTAAACAGCTTTAATAAAAAAAATAGCAAAAATATTATGTTAATGAATCTTTAGAATATTTTGACCATGTAAAATAATACATGCAGCAGAATGTTATCAACAACTTTGAAAACAATTGTGACTATCTTTACTTTTTCAATATATTGTCAGGGTTCTGCATAAATTATCATCTTGCCAGTGTAATGTTCTGTAACATATTAATACTGTACTGTACTATAACATACCAACACTACTTTGTTATACTATACCAATAGTGTACTATTACAAACCAACATTATAGTGTGTGCTATAATATACCACCACTGTACCATACATATCAATGCTGTACAATATTTGATTTGCAAAAACTTATCACACAGAACTTATCACTTATCATAATGACAACACTATATTGTACAATAACATATCAACATTGTACTTTAATATAATATAGCAACACTGTACCATACTATAAGATACCAACACCGTACTTTAATATAATATACCTACACTGTACACACTGTACTTTAACATAATATGTCAACACTGTACTGCACTATAACATACCAACACTGTTCTTTAATATAATATACCAGCTGTACTGTACATTAACATACCATCAATGTACTGTACAATACTATAGCATACCAACACTATACTTTAATATAATATACCAACACTGTACTGTAGGATAGCACACCAACACTCTAATGTACTATAATATACCAACACTGTACTTTATCTTAAGATAACAACACTGCCCCTTAGTATAATATACCAACACTGTACTGCACTATAGCATACCAACACTGTACTTTAATATAATATACCAGCTGTACTATACAATAACATACCAACACTGTATTTTTAATATAATATACCAACACTGTACTACGCTATAACATACCAGTACTGTATTTTACCTTAAAATAACAACACTGTACTTTAATATAATATACCAACACTGTACTGCATTATAACATATCAGTACTTTCCTGTAATATATTATACCAGCTGTACTAGACTATAACCTACCAACATTGTACTTTAATATAATATGCCGACACTGTACTATACTATAACATACAACACTGCACTGTAATATATAATATACCAGCTGTACTATAATATAATATAACAACACTATACTATACTATACCAACACTGTACCTTAGAATAATATAGCAGCATTGCATTATCCTATAACATACCAACACTGTACTGTTCTATAACATACCAATGCTATACCATATTTGATTTGCAAAAATGTAATACAAAACAAGTTTCCCACAGACACCAAAATGCAACTGTCATAGTCAGAAAAGTATGTCTTTCCATTTTCTGATGAATGCCATTATAGACAGAACAGTATGCCTTTCCATTTTCTAATGACTGTCATAATAAACAAAAAAGTTTGTCTTTCTATTTTCTGATGAATGCCATTATAGTCAGAAAAGTATGTCTTTCCATTTTCTTCTGAAATGCTATTATAGTCAGAAACATGTCTTTCTATTTCTTGATGAATGCAATTATAATCAGAAAAGTATGTCTTTCATTTTCCAGATGAATGCCATTATAGTCAGAAAAATATGTCTTTCTATTTCCTGATGAATGCCATCATAGTCAGAAACATAGGATTTTCCATTTTCTGATAAATGCTATTATCAACAGAAAAGTATGCCTTTCTATTTCCTGATGATTGTCATAATACACAGAAAAATATGTCTTTCTATTTCCTGATGAATGCCATCATAGTCAGAAATATAGGTTTTTCCATTTTCTGATAAATGCTATTATCAACAGAAAAGTATGCCTTTCTATTTCCTGATGATTGTCATTATAGTCAGAAAAGTATGTCTTTCCATTTTCTGATGAATACCATTATAGACAGAAAAGTATGTCTTTCTATTTCTTGATGAATGCCATGATATTCAGAAAAGTATGTCTTTTTATTTTCTGATGAATGCCATTATAGTCAGAAAAGTATGTCTTTTTATTTTCTGATGAATGCCATTATAGTCAGAAAAGTATGTCTTTCTATTTTCTGATGAATGCCATTATAGTCAGAAAAGTATGTCTTTCTATTTTCTGATGAATGCCATTATAGTCAGAAAAGTATGTATTTCCATTTTCTGATGAATGCCATTATAGTCAGAAAAGTATGTCTTTCCATTTTCTAATGAATGCCGTTATAGACAGAAAAGTATGTCTTTCTATTTTCTGATGAATGCAATTACAAGTATAGACAGAAAAGTATGTCTTCCCATTTCTTGATGAATGTCATTAGAGTCAGAAAAGTATGTCTTTCTATTTCTTGATGAATGCCATGATATTCAGAAAAGTATGTCTATTTTTTGATGAATGTCATTAGAGTCAGAAAAGTATGTCTTTCTATTTTCTGATGAATGCCATTATAGTCAGAAAAGTATGTCTTTCTATTTTCTGATGATTGTCATAATAGACAGAAAAGTATGTCTTTCCATTTTCTAATGAATGCCGTTATAGACAGAAAAGTATGTCTTTCTATTTTCTGATGAATGCAATTACAAGTATAGACATAAAAGTATGTCTTCCCATTTCTTGATGAATGTCATTAGAGTCAGAAAAGTATGTCTTTCTATTTCCTGATGATTGTCATAATAGACAGAAAAGTATGTCTTTCCCTTTTCTGATGAATGCCATTATGGTCAGAAAAGTGTGTCTTTCTATTTTCTGATGAATGTCATTATAGTCAAAAAAGTATGTCTTTCTATTTTCTGATGAATGCCATTATTGTCAAAAAAGTATGTCTTTCTATTTCCTGATGATTGTCATAATAGACAGAAAAGTATGTCTTTCCATTTTCTGATGAATGCAATTACATGTATAGACAGAAAAATATATCTTCCCATTTCTTGATGAATGTCATAATAGTCAGAAAAGTGTGTCTTTCTATTTTCTGTTGAATTTCATTATAGTCAGAAAAGTATGTCTTTCCATTTTCTGACGAATGCCATTATAGACACAAAAGTATGTCTTTCTATTTTCTGATGAATGCAATTATAGACAGAAAAGTATGTCTTTCTATTTTCTGATGAATGCAATTACAAGTATAGACAGAAAAGTATGTCTTTCTATTTTCTGATGAATGCAATTATAGACAGAAAAGTATGTCTTTCTATTTTCTCATGAATACAATCATAGTTAGAAAAGTATGTCTTTCCATTTTCTCATGAATGCCATTATAGACACAAAAGTATGTCTTTCTATTTTCTGATGAATGCAATTATAGATAGAAAAGTATGTCTTTCTATTTTCTGATGAATGCCATTATAGTCAGAAAAGTATGTCTTTCTATTTTCTGATGAATGCAATTATAGACAGAAAATTATGTCTTTCTTTTTTTCTGATGAATGCCATCATAGCAGAAAAGTAAGTCTTTCTATTTTCTGATGAATGTAATTATAGTCAGAAAAGTATGTCTTTCCATTTCCTGATAAATGTCATTATAGTCAGAAAAGTATGTCTTTCCATATTCTGATGATTGTCATAATAGACAGAAAAAGTTTGTCTTTCCATTTTCTGATAAATGCCCCTGTGTAACATAATCGAGCTGACCCTTTGAGACTGGGCAGGGTTTTAAGAAATAATAAACATGTTCTCTGTGACAATGACAATGTATTAACCACTCACACTACTGATATGAAAATAACACACAGAAAGGCATATAATATGAATATAATAACCATATGAAATATAATTTGACTACTACGTCAAACTCATGTAGTAAAAAAATTCTAGCAACTCCATATAAACTTCATGTATGCAAATATCTCTCGCAAACTTACATATAAAAATGTACTTGTTGCAAACTTTTATGTAGTCAGAAACTAGTGTCATAATTTACTTGTAGTCAGAACACTACTTGTTATTGTACTTTACATGTAGTCAAAACACTACTTGTTATTATACTTTACATGTAGTCAAAACACTACTGTTATTATACTTTACTTGTAGTCAAAACACTACTGTTATTATACTTCACATGTAGTCAAAACACTACCTGTTATTGTGCTTTACATGTAGTCAAAACACTACTTGTTATTGTACTTTACATGTAGTCAAAACATTATTTGTTATTGTACTTTACATGTAGTCAAAACACTACTTGTTATTGAACTTTATATGTAGTCAAAACACTACTGTTATTATGCTTTACATGTAGTCAAAACACTACTGTTATTATACTTTACATGTAGTCAAAACACTACTTGTTATTATACTTTACATGTAGTCAAAACACTACTTGTTATTGTGCTTTACATGTAGTCAAAACACTACCTGTTATTGTACTTTACATGTAGTCAAAACACTACTGTTACTGTGCTTTACATGTAATCAAAACGCTACTGTTATTATACTTTACATGTAGTCAGAACACTACTGTTATTGTGCTTTACATGTAGTCAAAACACTACTTGTTATTATACTTTACATGTAGTCAAAACACTAGTTATTGTGCTTTACATGTAGTCTAAACACTACTTGTTATTCTGCTTTACATGTAGTCAAAACATTACTGGTTATAGTGCTTTACATGTAGTCAAAACACTACATGTTATTGTACTTTTCATGTAGTCAAAACACTATTTGTTATTGTGCTTTACATGTAGTCAAAACACTACTTGTTATTATCCTTTACATGTAGTCAAAACACTACTTGTTATTGTACTTTACATGTAGTCAAAACACTACTTGTTATAATACTTTACATGTAGTCAAAACACTCGTTATTGTGCTTTACATGTAGACAAAACAATACTTGTTATTGTGCTTTACATGTAGTGAAAACACCAATTGTTATTGTGTTTTACATGTAGTCAAAGCACTACTTGTTATTGTGCTTTACATAAAGTCAAAACACTACTTGTTATTGTCCTTTACATGTAGTCAAAACACTACTTGTTATTGTGCTTTACATGTAATCAAAACACTACTGTTATTGTATTTTACTTGTAGTCAGAACACTACTGGCTTTGTGCTTTAAATGTAGTCAAAACACTACTTGCTATTATACTTTACATGTAGCCCAAACATTACTTCTTATTGTGTTTCACATGTAGTCAAAACACTACTTGTTATTGTACTTTACTTGTAGTCAAAACACTACTTGTTATTGTACTTTACATGTAGTCAAAACACTACTGTTATTGTACCTTACATGTAGTCTAAACACTACTTGTTATTGTGCTTTACATGTAGACAAATCACTACTTGTTATTAAACTTTACTTGTAGTCAAAACAATACATGTCATTATACTTTACACGTAGTCAAAACACTACTTGTTATTATACTTTACTTGTTGTCAAAACACTACTTGTTATTATACTTTACTTGTAGTCAAAACACTACTGTTATTATACTTTACATATAGTCAAAACACTACTTGTTATTGTGCTTTACATGTAGTCAAACACTACTTGTTATCAAACTTTATTTGTAGTCAAAACACTACTGTTATTATACTTTACTTGTAGTCAATACATTACTGTTATTATACTTTACATGCAGTCAAAACACTACTTGTTATTGTACTTTACATGTAGTCAAAACACTACTTGTTATTATACTTTACTTGTAGTCAAAACACTACTTGTTATTATACTTTACTTGTAGTCAAAACACTACTGTTACTATACTTTACATATAGTCAAAACACTACTTGTCATTGTACTTTACATGTAGTCAGAACATTACTGTTATTATACTTTACTTGTAGTCAAAACACTACTTGTTATTATACTTTACTTGTAGTCAAAACACTACTGTTACTGTGCTTTACATGTAATCAAAACACTACTGTTATTGTGCTTTACATGTAGTCAAAACACTACTTGTTATTGTACTTTACATGTAGCCAAAACACTAGTTATTGTACTTTACATGTAGTCAAAACACTACTTGTTATTGTGCTTTACATGTAGTCAAAACACTACTTGTTATTGTGCTTTAACTGTAGTCAAACCAATACTTGTTATTGTAATTTACATGTAGTCAGAACACTACCTGTTATTATATTTTACATGTAGTCAAAACATTACTTGTTATTATACTTTACATGTAGTCAAAACACTACTTGTTATTGTACGTTACATGTAGTCAAAACACTACTGTTACTGTGCTTTACATGTAATCAAAACACTATTGTTATTGTGCTTTACATGTAGTCAAAACACTACTTGTTATTATACTTAACATGTAGTCAAAACACTAGTTATTGTGCTTTACATGTAGTCAAAACACTACTTGTTATTATACTTTACATGTAGTGAAAACACTACTTGTTATTGAACTTTACATGAAGTCAAAACACTACTGTTACTGTGCTTTACATGTAATCAAAACACTATTGTTATTGTGCTTTACATGTAGTCAAAACACTACTTGTTATTATACTTTACATGTAGTCAAAACACTACTTGTAATTGTACTTTACATGTAGTCAGAACACTACTTGTTATTGTGCTTTACATGTAGTCAATAGACTACTTGTTATTATACTTTACATGTAGTCAAAACACTAGTTATTGTGCTTTACATGTAGTCGGAACACTACTGTTATTGTGCTTAAAATGTAGTCAAAACACTACCTGATATTGTGCTTTACTTGTAGTCAAAACACTACTTGTTATTGTGCTTTACATGTAGTCAAAACACTACTTGTTATTATACTATACATGTAGTCAAAACACTACTTGTTATTGTACTTTACAAGTAGTCAAAACACTACTTGTCATTGTACTTTACATATAGTCAAAACACTACTGTTATTGTGCTTTGCATGTAGTCAAAACACTACTTGTTATTATACTTTACATGCAGTCAAAACACTACTTGTTATTGTGCTCTACATGTAGTCAAAACACTACTTGTTATTATACTTTACTTGTAGTCAAAACACTACTTGTTATTAAACTTTACTTGTAGTCAAAATACTACTTGTTATTATACTTTACTTGTAGTCAAAACAATATTTGTTATTATACTTTACTTGTAGTCAAAACACTACTGTTATTATACTTTACATATAGTCAAAACACTACTTGTTATTGTACTTTACATGTAGTCAGAACACTACTGTTATTATACTTTACATGTAGTCAAAACACTACTTGTTATTGTGCTTTTCATGTAGTCAAACACTACTTTTTATTAAACTTTATTTGTAGTCAAAACACTACTGTTGTTATACTTTACTTGTAAACAATACACTACTGTTATTATACTTTACATACAGTCAAAACACTACTTGTTATTGTACTTTACATGTAGTCAAAACACTACTGTTATTGTACTTTACACGTAGTCAAAACACTACTTGTTATTGTGCTTTACAAGTAGTCAAAACACTACTTGTTACTAAACTTTACTTGTAGTCAAAACACTACATGTTATTATACTTTACTTGTAGTCTAAACACTACTTGTTATTATACTTTACTTGTAGTCAAAACACTACTGTTATTATACTTCACATATAGTCAAAACACTACTTGTTATTGTACTTAACATGTAGTCAGAACATTACTGTTATTATACTTTACTTGAAGTCAAAACACTATTTGTTATTATACATTACTTGTAGTCAAAACACTTCTGTTAATGTGCTTAACATGTAATCAAAACACTACTGTTATCGTGCTTTACATGTAGTCAAAACACTACTTCTTATTGTGCTTTAACTGTAGTCAAACCAATACTTGTTATTGTAATTTACATGTAGTCAGAACACTACCTGTTATTCTGCTTTATATGTAGTCAAAACACTACTTGTTATTATACTTTACATGTAGTCAGAACACTACTGTTATTGTGCTTAACATGTAGTCAAAACACAACTTGATATTGTGCTTTACTTGTAGTCAAAACACTACTTGTTATTGTGCTTTACATGTAGTCAAAACACTACTTGTTATTGTGCTTTACATGTAGTCAAAATGCTACTTGTTATTATACTTTACTTGTAGTCAAAACACTACTTGTTATTAAACTTTACTTGTAGTCAAAACACTACTTGTTATTATACTTTATATGTAGTCAAAAAACTACTTGTTATTGTGCTTTACATGTAGTCAAAACACTACTTGTTATTACACTAAACATGTAGTCAAAACACTAGTTATTGTGCTTTACATGTAGTCAAAACACTAGTTATTGTGCTTTATATGTAGTCAGAACACTACTGTTATTGTGCTTAACATGTAGTCAAAACACTACTTGATATTGTCCTTTACTTGTAGTCAAAACACTACTTGTTATTGCGCTTTACATGTAGTCAAAACACTACTTGTTATTATACTTTACATGTAGTCAAAACACTACTTGTTATTGTACTTTACAAGTAGTCAAAACACTACTTGTCATTGTACTTTACATGTAGTCAAAACAGTACTGTTATTGTGCTTTGCATGTAGTCAAAACACTACTTGTTTTTATACTTTACATGTAGTTAAAACACTACTTGTCATTGTGCCTTACATGTAGTCAAAACACTACTTGTTATTATACTTTACTTGTAGTCAAAACACTACTTGTTATTAAACTGTACTTGTAGTCAAAATACTACTTGTTATTATACTTTACTTGTGGTCAAAACACTACTTGTTATTATACTTTTCTTGTAGTCAAAACACTACTGTTATTATACTTTACATATAGTCAAAACACTACTTGTTATTGTACTTTACATGTAGTCAGAACACTACTGTTATTATACTTTACATGTAGTCAAAACACTACTTGTCATTGTGCTTTACATGTAGTCAAACACTACTTGTTATTAAACTTTATTTGTAGTCAAAACACTACTGTTATTATACTTTACTTGTAGTCAATACACTACTGTTATTATACTTTACATGCAGTCAAAACAATACTTGTTATTGTACTTTACATGTAGTCAAAACACTACTGTTATTGTACTTTACATGTAGTCAAAACACTACTTGTTATTGTGCTTTACATGTAGTCGAAACACAACTTGTTACTAAACTTTACTTGTAGTCAAAACACTGCATGTTATTATACTTTACTTGTAGTCAAAACACTACTTGTTATTATACTTTACTTGTAGTCAAAACACTACTTGTTATTATACTTTACTTGTAGTCAAAACACTACTGTTATTATACTTTACATATAGTCAAAACACTACTTGTTATTGTACTTTACATGTAGACAGAACATTACTGTTATTACACTTTACTTGAAGTCAAAACACTACTTGTTATTATACATAACTTGTAGTTAAAACACTACTGTTACTGTGCTTTACATGTAGTCAAAACACTACTTCTTATTATACTTTACATGTAGTCAAAACACTAGTTATTGTGCTTTACATGTAGTCAAAACAATACTTGTTATTGTGCTTTAACTGTAGTCAAACCAATACTTGTTATTGTAATTTACATGTAGTCAGAACACTATCTGTTATTCTGCTTTATATGTAGTCAAAACACTACTTGTTATTATACTTTACATGTAGTCAAAACACTAGTTATTGTGCTTTACATGTAGTCAAAACACTACTTGATATTGTGCTTTACTTGTAGTCAAAACACTACTTGTTATTGTGCTTTACATGTAGTCAAAACACTACTTGTTATTATACTTTACATGTAGTCAAGACACTACTTGTTATTGTGCTTTACATGTAGTCAAAACACTACTTGTTTTTGTACTTTACAAGTAGTCAAAACACTACTTGTCATTGTACTTTACATATAGTCAAAACACTACTGTTATTGTGCTTTGCATGTAGTAAAAACACTACTTGTTATTGTGCTTTACATGTAGTCAAAACACTACTTGTTATTATACTTTGCATGTAGTCAAGACACTACTTGTTATTGTGCTTTACATGTAGTCAAAACACTACTTGTTTTTGTACTTTACAAGTAGTCAAAACACTACTTGTCATTGTACTTTACATATAGTCAAAACACTACTTGTTATTATACTTTACATACAGTCAAAACACTACTTGTTATTATACTTTACATGTAGTGAAAACACTACTTGTTTTCGTGCTTTACATGTAGTCAAAACACTACTTGTTATTATACTTTACTTGTAGTCAATACACTACTTGTTATTAAATTTTACTTGTGGTCAAAACACTACTTGTTATTGTACTTTACATGTAGTCAAAACACTAGTTATTGTGCTTTACATGTAGTCAGAACACTACTGTTATTGTGCTTAACATGTAGTCAAAACACTACTTGATATTGTGCTTCACATGTAGTCAAAACACTACTTGTTATTAAACTTTACTTGTGGTCAAAACACTACTTGTTATTATACTTTACATGTAGTCAAAGCACTAGTTATTGTGCTTCACATGTAGTCGAAACACTACTTGTTATTATACTTTACTTGTAGTCAAAACACTACTTGTTATTAAACTTTACTTGTGGTCAAAACACTACTTGTTATTATACTTTACATGTAGTCAAAACACTAGTTATTGTGCTTTACATGTAGTCAAAGCACTACTTGTTATTGTGCTTTACATGTAGTTAAAACACTACTTGTTATTGTGCTTTACATGTATTCAAAACACTACTTGTAATTGAGCCTTACATGTAGTCAGACCACTACTGTTATTGTACTTTACATGTAGTCAAAACACTACTTGTTATTAAACTTTACTTGTAGTGAAAACAGTACTTGTTATTATACTTTACATATAGTTAAAACACTACTTGTTATTGTGCTTTACATGTAGTTAAAACACTACCTTTTATTGTTCTTTACTTGTAATCAAAACACTACTTGTTATTGTTGTTTACATGTAGTCAAAACACTACTTGTTATTGTACTTTGCATGTAGTCAAAACATTACATGTTATTGTACTTTACATGTAGTCAAAACACCTGCTATTGTGCTTCACAGGTAGTCAGAACACTACTTGTTATTGTGCTTTTCATGTAGTCAAAACACTACTTGTTATTATACTTTACATGTAGTCAAAACACTACTTGTAATTGTACTTTACATGTAGTCAGAACACTACTTGTTATTG
The DNA here is from genome assembly GCA_029339505.1 of Unio delphinus. Taxonomy (NCBI): domain Eukaryota; kingdom Metazoa; phylum Mollusca; class Bivalvia; order Unionida; family Unionidae; genus Unio; species Unio delphinus. The sequence continues at coordinate 5,988,303 of JAQISU010000041.1, read as the reverse complement.
TGCTTTACATGTAGTCAAAGCACTACCTGTTATTATAATTTACATGTAGTCAAAACACTAGTTATTGTGCTTTACATCTAGTCAGGACACTACTGTTATTGTGCTTTACATGTAGTCAAAACAATCCTTGATATTGTGCTTTACTTGTAGTCAAAACACTACTTGTTATTATACTTCACATGTAGTGAAAACACTACTTGTTATTGTGCTTTAGATGTAGTCAAAACACTACTTGTTATTATACTTTACATGTAGTCAAAAGACTAGTTATTGTGCTTCACATGTAGTCAAAGCACTACTTGTCATTGTGCTTTACATGTAGTCAAAAAACTACTTGTTATTGTGCTTTACATGTAGTCAAAACACTACTAGTAATTGTACTTTACATGTAGTCAGAACATTACTTGTTATTGTGCTTTACATGTAGTCAAAACACTACTTGTTATTATACTTTACATGTAGTCAAAACACTAGTTATTGTGCTTTACATGTAGTCAGAACACTACTGTTTTTGTGCTTAACATGTAGTCAAAACACTACTTGATATTGTGCTTTACTTGTAGTCAAAACACTACTTGTTATTGTGCTTTACTTGTAGTCAAAACACTATTTGTTATTGTGCTTTACATGTAGTCAAAACACTACTTGTTATTATACTTTGCATGTAGTCAAAACACTACGTGTTATAGTACTTTACATGTAGTCAAAACACTACTTGTTTTTGTACTTTACAAGTAGTCAAAACACTACTTGTCATTGTACTTTACATATAGTCAAAACACTACTGTTATTGTGCTTTGCATGTAGTCAAAACACTACTTGTTATTCTGCTTTACATGTAGTCGAAACACTACTTGTTATTATACTTTACTTGTAGTCAAAACACTACTTGTTATTAAACTTTACTTGTAGTCAAAGCCACTACTTGTTATCATACTTTACATGTAGTCAAAACACTACTTGTTATTGTGCTTTACATGTAGTCAAATTAATACTTGTTATTGTACTTTACATGTGTCAAAACTCTACTTGTTATTGTACTTTACATGTAGTCAGAACACTGCTTGTTATTGTGCTTTACATGTAGTCAAAACTCTACTTGTTATTGTACTTTGCATGTAGTCAAAACACCACTTGTTATTGTACTTTACATGTAGTTAAAACACTAGTTATTGTGCTTTACATGTAGTCAGAACACTACTGTTATTGTGCTTAACATGTAGTCAAAACACAAGTAATTGTGCTTTACATGTAGTCAAAGCACTACTTGTTATTGTGCTTTACATGTAGTCAAAACACTACTTGTTATTGTGCTTTACATGTAGTAAAAACACTACCTGTAATTGTACTTTACATGTAGTCAGAACACTACTTGTTATTGTGCTTTACATGTAGTCAAAACACTACTTGTTATTATACTTTACATGTAGTCAAAACACCAGTTATTGTGCTTAGCACGTAGTCAGAACACTACTGTTATTGTTCTTAACATGTAGTCAAAACACTACTTGATATTGTGCTTTACTTGTAGTCAAAACACTACTTTTTATTGTGCTTTCCTTGTAGTCAAAACACTACTTGTTATTGTGCTTTACATGTAGTCAAAACACTACTTGTTATTATACTTTACATGTAGTCAAAACACTACTTGTTATTGTGCTTTACATGTAGTCAAATCACTACTTGTTTTTGTACTTTACAAGTAGTCAAAACATAACTTGTTATTGTGCTTTACATATAGTCAAAACACTACTTGTTATTATGCTTTACTTGTAGTCAAAACACTACTTGTTATTAAACTTTACTTGTAGTCTAAACACTACTTGTCATTATACTTTACATGTAGTCAAAACACTACTTTTTATTGTGCTTTACATGTAGTCAAAACACTACTTGTTATTGTACTTTGCATGTAGTCAAAACACTACTTGTTATTGTACTTTACATGTAGTCAAAACACTAGTTATTGTGCTTTACATGTAGTCAGAACACTACTGTTATTGTGCTTAACATGTAGTCAAAACACTATTTGTTATTGTACTTTACATGTAGTCAAAACACAAGTTATTGTGCTTTACATGTAGTCAATACACTACTTGTTATTGCGCCTTACATGTAGTCAGACCACTACTGTTATTGTACTTTACATGTAGTCAAAACACTACTGTTTATTATACTTTACATGTAGTCAACACATTACTTGTTATTATACATTACATGTAGTCAAAACACTACAGTTATTGTACTTTACATGTATTCAAAACACTACTTGTTGTTGTGCTTTACATGTAGTCAAAACACTAATTGTTATTATACTTTACATGTAGTCAAAATACTACTTGTTATAGTAATTTACATGTAGTCAAAATTCTACTGTTATTGTATTTTACATGCAGTCAAAACACTACTTGTTATTGTGCTTTACATGTAGTCAAAACAATACTTGTAATTGTACTTTACATGTAGTCAGAACACTACGTGTTATTGTGCTTTACATGTAGTCAAAACACTACTTGTTATTGTACTTTACATGTAGTCAAAACACTACTTGTCATAGTAATTTACATGTAGTCAAAAGTCTACTGTTATTGTATTTTACTTGCTGTCAAAACACTACTTGTTATTGTGCTTTACATGTAGTCAAAACACTACTTGTAATTGTACTTTACATCTAGTCAAAACACTACTTGTAATTGTACTTTACATGTAGTCAGAACACTACGTGTTATTGTACTTTACATGTAGTCAAAACACTACTTGTCATAGTAATTTACATGTAGTCAAAAGTCTACTGTTATTGTATTTTACTTGCTGTCAAAACACTACTTGTTATTGTGCTTTACATGTAGTCAAAACACTACTTGTAATTGTACTTTACATCTAGTCAAAACACTACTTGTAATTGTACTTTACATCTAGTCAAAACAATACTTGTAATTGTACTTTACATGTAGTCAGAACACTACGTGTTATTGTGCTTTACATGTAGTCAAAACACTACTTGTTATTGTACTTTACATGTAGTCAAAACACTACTTGTCATAGTAATTTACATGTAGTCAAAAGTCTACTGTTATTGTATTTTACTTGCTGTCAAAACACTACTTGTTATTGTGCTTTACATGTAGTCAAAACACTACTTGTAATTGTACTTTACATCTAGTCAAAACACTACTTGTAATTGTACTTTACATGTAGTCAAAACACTACTTGTAATTGTACTTTACATGTAGTCAGAACACTACTTGTTATTGTGCTTTACATGTAGTCAAAAGACTACTTGTTATTATACTTTACATGTAGTCAAAACACTAGTTATTGTGCTTTACATGTAGTCAGAACACTACTGTTATTGTGCTTTACATGTAGACAAAACACTACAAGATATTGTGCTTTACTTGTAGTCAAAACACTACTTGTTATTGTGCTTTACATGTAGTCAAAACACTACTTGCTATTATAATTTACATGTAGTCAAAACACCAGTTATTGTACTTTACATGTAGTCAAGGCACTACTTGTTATTGTGCTTTACATGTAGTCAAAACACTACTTGTTATTGTGCTTTACATGTAGTCAAAACACTACTTGTTATTGTGCTTTACATGTAGTCAAAAGACTACTTGTTATTGTACTTTACATGTAGTCAAAACACTACTTGTCATAGTAATTTACATGTAGTCAAAAGTCTACTGTTATTGTATTTTACTTGCTGTCAAAACACTACTTGTTATTGTGCTTTACATCTAGTCAAAACACTACTTGTTATTGTGCTTTACATGTAGTCAAAAGACTACTTGTTATAATACTTTACATGTAGTCAAAACACTAGTTATTGTGCTTTACATGTAGTCAAAACACTACTGTTATTGTGCTTTACATGTAGACAAAACACTACTTGATATTTTGCTTTACTTGTAGTCAAAACACTACTTGTTATTGTGCTTTACATGTAGTCAAAACACTACTTGTTATTATACTTTACATGCAGTCAAAACACCAGTTATTGTACTTTACATGTAGTCAAGGCACTACTTGTTATTGTGCTTTACATGTAGTCAAAACACTACTTGTTATTGTGCTTTACATGTAGTCAAAACACTACTTGTAATTGTACTTTACATGTAGTCAGAACACTACTTGTTATTCTGCTTTACATGTAGTCAAAACACTACTTGTTATTGTGCTTTACATGTAGTCTAAACACTACTTGTTATTATACTTTACTTGTAGTCAAAACACTTCTTGTTATTAAACTTTACTTGTAGTCAAAACACTACTTGTTATTATACTTTACATGTAGTCAAAACACTACTTGTTATTGTGCTTTATATGTAGTCAAAACACTACTTCTTATTGTACTTTATATGTAGTCAAAACACTACTTGTTATTGTACTTTACATGTAGTCAGAACACTACTTGTTATTGTGCTTTACATGTAGTCAAAACACTACTTGTTATTATACTTTACATGTAGTCAAAACACCAGTTATTGTACTTTACATGTAGTCAAGGCACTACTTGTTATTGTGCTTTACATGTAGTCAAAACACTACCTGTTATTGTGCTTTACATGTAGTCAAAACACTACTTGTTATTGTGCTTTACATGTAGTCAAAAGACTACTTGTTATTGTACTTTACATGTAGTCAAAACACTACTTGTCATAGTAATTTACATGTAGTCAAAAGTCTACTGTTATTGTATTTTACTTGCTGTCAAAACACTACTTGTTATTGTGCTTTACATCTAGTCAAAACACTACTTGTAATTGTACTTTACATGTAGTCAGAACACTACTTGTTATTGTGCTTTACATGTAGTCAAAAGACTACTTGTTATTATACTTTACATGTAGTCAAAACACTAGTTATTGTGCTTTACATGTAGTCAAAACACTACTGTTATTGTGCTTTACATGTAGACAAAACACTACTTGATATTGTGCTTTACTTGTAGTCAAAACACTACTTGTTATTGTGCTTTACATGTAGTCAAAACACTACTTGTTATTATACTTTACATGTAGTCAAAACACCAGTTATTGTACTTTACATGTAGTCAAGGCACTACTTGTTATTGTGCTTTACATGTAGTCAAAACACTACTTGTTATTGTGCTTTACATGTAGTCAAAACACTACTTGTAATTGTACTTTACATGTAGTCAGAACACTACTTGTTATTCTGCTTTACATGTAGTCAAAACACTACTTGTTATTGTGCTTTACATGTAGTCTAAACACTACTTGTTATTATACTTTTCTTGTAGTCAAAACACTTCTTGTTATTAAACTTTACTTGTAGTCAAAACACTACTTGTTATTATACTTTACATGTAGTCAAAACACTCCTTGTTATTGTGCTTTATATGTAGTCAAAACACTACTTGTTATTGTACTTTATATGTAGTCAAAACACTACTTGTTATTGTACTTTACATGTAGTCAGAACACTACTTGTTATTGTGATTTAACTGTAATCAAAACACTACTTGTTATTGTACTTTGCATGGAGTCAAAACACTACTTGTTATTGTACTTTACATGTAGTCAAAACACTAGTTATTGTACTTTACATGTAGTCAAAGCACTACTTGTTATTGTGCTTTACATGTTGTCAAAACACTACTTGTTATTGTGCTTTACATGTAGTCAAAACACTACTTGTAATTGTACTTTACATGTAGTCAAAACACTACTTGTTATTATACTTTACATGTAGTCAGGCCACTACTGTTATTATGCTTAACATGTAGTCAAAACACTACTTGACATTGTACTTTACATATAGTCAAAACACTACTGTTAGTGTGCTGTGCATGTAGTCAAAACACTACTTGTAATTATACTTTACATATAGTGAAAACACTACTTGTTATTGTGCTTTACATGTAGTCAAAACACTACTTGTTACTATACTTTATTGTAGTCAAAACACTACTTGTTACTAAACTTTACTTGTAGTCAAAACACTACTTGTCATTACACTTTACATGTAGTCAAAACACTACTTGTTATTATACTTTACATGTAGTCAAAACACTACTTCTTATAGTAATTTACATGTATACAAAAGACTACTGCTATTGTGTTTTACATGCAGTCAAAACACTACATGTTATTGTGCTTTACTTGTAGTCAAAACACTACTTGTTATTGTGCTTTGCATGTAGTCAAAACACTACTTGTTATTATACTTTACATGTAGTCAAAACACTACTTGTTATCATGCTTTACATGTAGTAAAAACACTACTGTTATTGTACTTTACATGTAGTCAAAACACTACTTGTTATTGTGTTTTACATGTAGTCAAAACACTACTTGTTATTGTACTTTACATGTAGTCAAAACACTACTTGTTATAGTAATTTACATGTAGTCAAAAGTCTACTGTTATTGTATTTTACATGCAGTCAAAACACTACTTATTATTGTGCTTTACATGTAGTCGAAACACTACTTGTAACTGTACTTTACGTGTAGTTAAAACACTACTTGTTATTATACTTTACATGTAGTCAAAACAATAGTTATTGTGTTTTACATGTAGTCAGAACACTACTGTTATTATGCTAAACATTCAGTAAAAACACTACTTGATATTGTGCTTTACTTGTAGTCAAAACACTACTTGTTATTTTGCTTTACATTTAGTCAAAACACTACTTGTTATTATACTTTACATATAGTCAAAACACTAGTTATTGTGCTTTACATGTAGTCAAAGCACTACTTGTTATTGTGCTTTAGATGTAGTCAAAACACTACTTGTTATTGTGCTTTACATGTAGTCAAAACACTCCTTGTAATTATACTTTACATGTAGTCAGAAGACTACTTGTTATTATACTTTGCATGTAGTCAAAACACTAGTTATTGTGCTTTACATGTAGTCAGAAAACTACTTTTATTGTGCTTAACATGTTGTCAAAGTACTACTTGATATTCTGCTTTACTTGTAGTAAAAATACTACTTGTTATTGTGATTTTATTGTAGTCAAAACACTACTTGTTATTGTGCTTTACATGTATTCAAATCACTACTTGTTATTATACTTTACATGTAGTCAAAACACTACTTGTTATTGTGCTTTACATGTAGTCAAAACATTACTTGTTTTTGTACTTTACAAGTAGTCAAAACACTACTTGTCATTGTACTTTACATATAGTCAAAACACTACTGTTATTGTGCTTTACATGTATTCAAATCACTACTTGTTATTATACTTTACATGTAGTCAAAACACTACTTGTTATTGTGCTTTACATGTAGTCAAAACATTACTTGTTTTTGTACTTTACAAGTAGTCAAAACACTACTTGTCATTGTACTTTACATAGAGTCAAAACACTACTGTTATTGTGCTTTGCATGTAGTCAAAACACTACTTGTTTTTGTACTTCACATGTAGTGAAAACACTACTTGTTATTGTGCTATACATGTAGTCAAAACACAACTTGTTATTATACTTTACTTGTAGTCAAAACACTACTTGTTATTATACTTTACATGTAGTCAAAACACTACTTGTTATTGTACTTTACATGTAGTGAAAACACTACTTGTTATTGTGCTTTACATATAGTCAAAACACTACTTGTTATTGTAATTTACATGTAGTCAAAACACTACTTGTTATTTTACTTTACATGCAGTCAGAACACTGCTTGTTATTGTGCTTTTCATGTAGTCAAAAAACTACTTGTTATTGTACTTTGCATGTAGTCAAAACACTACTTGTTATTGTACTTTACATGTAGTCAAAACACTAGTTATTGTGCTTTACATGTAGTCAAAACACTACTTGTTATAGTGCCTTACATGTAGTCAGACCACTACTGTTAATGTACTTTACATGTAGTCAAAACACTACTTGTTATTATACTTTACATGTAGTCAACACATTTCTTGTTATTATACTTTACATTTAGTCAATACATTTCTTGTTATTATACTTTACATGTAGTCAAAACACTACTGTTTTTGTACTTTACATGTAGTCATTACACTACATGTTATTGTACTTTACATGTAGTCAAAACACTACTTGTTATAGTAATTTACATGTAGTCAAAAGTCTACTGTTATTGTATTTTACATGCAATCAAAACACTAATTGTTATTGTTCTTTTCATGTAGTCAAAACACTACTTGTAATTGTACTTTACATGTAGTCAGAACACTACTTGTTATTGTCCTTTACATGTAGTCAAAACACTACTTGTTATTATACTTTACACGTAGTCAAAACACTACTTGTTATAGTAATTTACATGTAGTCAAAAGTCTACTGTTATTGTATTTTAGATGCAGTCAAAACACTAATTGTTATTGTTCTTTTCATGTAGTCAAAACACTACTTGTACTTGTACTTTACATGTAGTCAGAACACTACTTGTTATTGTGCTTTACATGTAGTCAAAACACTACTTGTTATTATACTTTACATGTAGTCCAAACACTACTTGTTATTATACTTTACTTGTAGTCAAAACACTACTTGTTATTATACTTTACACGTAGTCAAAACATTACTTGTTATTGTACTTTACATGTAGTCAAAACACTACTTGTTATAGTAATTTACATGTAGTCAAAAGTCTACTGTTATTGTATTTTACATGCAGTCAAAACACTAATTGTTATTGTTCTTTTCATGTAGTCAAAACACTACTTGTAATTGTACTTTACATGTAGTCAGAACACTACTTGTTATTGTGCTTTACATGTAGTCAAAACACTACTTGTTATTATACTTTACATGTAGTCCAAACACTACTTGTTATTATACTTTACTTGTAGTCAAAACACTACTTGTTATTATACTTTACTTGTAGTCAAAACACTACTTGTTATTATACTTTACTTGTAGCCAAAACACTACTTGTTATTATACTTTACTTGTAATCAAAACACTAGTTGTTATTATACTTTATTTGTAGTCAAAACACTACTTGTTATTATACTTTACTTGTAGTCAAAAAACTACTTGTTATTATACTTTACTTGTAGTCAGAACACTAATGTTATTGTGCTTTACATGTAGTCAAAACACTACTTGTTATTGTACTTTACATGTAGTCAAAACACTACTTGTTATTGTTTTTTACATGTAGTCAGAACACTACTTGTTATTATGCTTTACATGTAGTCAAAACACTACTTGTTATTGTACTTTGCATGTAGTCAAAACACTACTTGTTATTGTACTTTACATGTAGTCAAAACACTAGTTATTGTGCTTTACATGTAGTCAAAACACTACTTGTTATTGTGCCTTACATGTAGTCAGACCACTACTGTTATTGTACTTTACATGTAGTCAAAACACTACTTGTTATTATACTTTACATATAGTCAACACATTACTTGTTATTATACTTTACATGTAGTCAAAACAGTACTGTTATTGTACTTTACATGTAGTCAAAACACTACTTGTTATTGTGCTTTACATGTAGTCAAAACACTACTTGTTATTGTACTTTACATGTAGTCAAATCACTACTTGTTATAGTAATTTACATGTAGTCAAAAGTCTACTGTTATTGTATCTTACATCCAGTCAAAACACTACTTGTTATTGTGCTTTACGTGTAGTCAAAACACTACTTGTAATTGTACTTTACATGTAGTCAGAACACTACTTGTTATTGTGCTTTACATGTAGTCAAAACACTACTTGTTATTATACTTTACATGTAGTCAAAACACTAGTTTTTGTGCTTTACATGAAGTCAGAACACTACTGTTATTGTGCTTAACATGTAGACAAAACACTTTTTGATATTGTGCTTTACTTGTAGTCAAAACACTACTTGTTATTGTGCTTGATATGTAGTCGAAACACTACTTGTTATTATACTTTACATGTAGTCAAAACACTACTTGTTATTGTGCTTTACATGTAGTCAAAACACTACTTGTTTTTGTACTTTACAAGTAGTCAAAACACTACTTGTCATTGTACTTTTCATATAGTCAAAACACTACTTGTCATTGTGCTTTGCATGTAGTCAAAACTCTACTTGTTATTGTACTTTACATGTAGTCAAGACACTACTTGTTATTGTACTTTACATGTAGTCCGAACACTACTTGTTATTGTGCTTTACATGTAGTCAAAACACTACTTGTTATTGTACTTTGCATGTAGTCAAAACACTACTTGTTATTGTACTTTACATCTAGTCAAAACACTAGTTATTGTGCTTTACATGTAGTCAAAACACTACTTGTTATTGTGCTTTACTTGTAGTCAGACCACTACTGTTATTGTACTTTACATGTAGTCGAAACACTACTTGTTATTATACTTTACATGTAGTCAACACATTACTTGTTATTATACTTTACATGTAGTCAAAACACTACTGTTATTGTACTTTACATGTAGTCAATACACTACTTGTTTTTGTGCTTTACATGTAGTCAAAACACTACTTGTTATTGTACTTTACATGTAGTCAAAACACTACTTGTTATAGTAATTTACATGTAGTCAAAAGTCTACTGTTATTGTTTTACATGCAGTCAAAACACTACTTGTTATTGCTCTTTACATGTAGTCAAAACACTACTTGTAATTGTACTTTACATGTAGTCAGAACAATACTTGTTATTGTGCTTTACATGTAGTCAAAACACTTCTTGTTATTATACTTTACTTGTAATCAAAACACTACTTGTTATTATACTTTACTTGTAGTCAAAACACTACTTGTTATTATACATTACTTGTAGTCAAAACACTACTTGTTATTATACTTTACTTGTTGTCAGAACACTACTGTTATTGTGCTTTACATGTAGTCAAAACACTACTTGTTATTATACTTTACTTGTAGTCAATACACTACTGTTATTGTACTTTACATGTAGTCAAAACACTACTGTTATTATACTTTACATGGATTCAAAACACTACTATTTATAGTGCTTTACATGTAGTCAAAACACTACTTGTTATTATACTTTACAAGTAGTCAGAACACTACTTTATATTGTGCTTTACGTGTAGTCAAAACACTACTTGTATTTATTCTTTACATGTAGTCAAAACACTACTGTTATTATACTTTACATGTATTCAAAACACTACTTGTTATTGTGCTTTACATGTAGTCAAAACACTACTTGTTATTATACTTTACATGTATTCAAAGCTCTACTTGTTATTGTGCTTTACATATAGTCAAAACAGTTCTTGTTATTATACTTTACTTGTAATCAAAACACTACTTGTTATTATACTTTATTTGTAGTCAAAACACTACTTGTTATTATACTTTACTTGTAGTCAAATCTCTACTTGTTATTATACTTTACATAGATTCAAAACACTACTTGTTATTATTCTTTAAATGTAGTCAAAACACTACTTGTTATTGTGCTTTACATGTACTCAAAACATTACTTGTTATTATACTTTACTTGTAGTCAAAACACTACTTGTTATTATTCTTTTCATGTAGTCAAAACACTACTTGTTATTGTGCTTTACATGTAGTCAAAACACTACTTGTTATTATACTTTACTTGTAGTCAAAACACTACTTGTTATTGTGCTTTACATGTAGTCACAACACCTTTTGTTATTATACTTTACTTGTAATCAAAACACTACTTGTTATTATACTTTACTTGTAGTCGAAACTCTTCTTGTTATTATACTTTACTTGTTGTCAAAACACTACTTGTTATTATACTTTACTTGTAGTCAGAACACTACTGTTATTGTGCTTTACATGTAGTCAAAACACTACTTGTTATTATACTTTACTTGTAGTCAAAACACTACTTGTTATTGTGCTTTACATGTAGTCAAAACACTTTTTGTTATTATACTTTACTTGTAATCAAAACACTACTTGTTATTATACTTTACTTGTAGTCAAAACACTACTTGTTATTATACTTTACAAGTAGTCAAAACACTACTTGTTATTATACTTTACTTGTAGTCAGAACACTACTGTTATTGTGCTTTACATGTAGTCAAAACACTACTTGTTATTATACTTTACTTGTAGTCAAAACATTACTTGTTATTGTACTTTACATGTAGTCAAAACACTACTGTTATTATACTTTACATGTTGTCAAAACACTACTTGTTATTATACTTTACATGTATTCAAAACACTACTTGTTATTGTGCTTTACTTGTAGTCAGAACACTACTTGTTATTGTACTTTACTTGTAGTCAAAACGCTACTGTTATTATACTTTACACGTAGTCAAAACACTACTTGTTATTGTGCTTTACATGTAGTCAACACATTACTTGTTATTGTACTTTACATGTAGCAGCAGAGGGGGTGAATCAGACAACATTTTTAAACAAGTTTTCAATGGATTAAGGCTTCTACGGCCAAGGTGTGGCGAATCGGATAGCGTTTTTAAACAAGTTTTCATGGATTAGGATCAAATCAGACACAAAAAAAATCAATGAAATCAGGCAAAAAATAATAATGAAAAGGGGGGCGAGCCGGACAACATTTTCAATGAAATCAATCTCCATTCGATTTTCAACCGAATATTTTATCAAGTCCGATACGATATCGAGTCCTCGGGTCTGCTAAATTTCTTGTCACAAATCCGTGTGGTTTTGACTGAGCATGACTATAGAAATTTCTAAATCGATTATGATCCATATCACCGCAGCACCAAGTTTGCCAAATACTTCGTAACGTATGTGTATCAACTCCGTTAAATACACACTGCAGATTGCAATTATCGCGAATCACTTTTGGAATTTGTGTGTACCGTTGAGTGACATATATCACGTACGTGTTTTTAATCCTGCCTCGGGAAAAGATTCTAGCAGGATTTTTTTGATTATCTAACATGATATCGTCATACACGACTAAATTATTAATACTTCCATCGATGTCTTCCACGGAAGGGGCTTCATCAATATCAGTAATAAATTCAATAATATCATCGAAGATTTCAAATTCTTTTGCTTTCTCGTTAAAATCTTTTAGCACTTCATAGCATCGTTGGTCATCTACGCTAGGGGCAATTAAATACAACTTATCCCACTTCATCCATCTCATTATTAATTTGAACAACAATTGCGTCTTGCCGGATCCAGATGGCCCGATTATAATTGCGCGGATAGAGTTTGGTAACGCTGCATGATGCTTAACTGGTTCTCTTGTTTTAGTCGCTGAAAAATCAATTATATTCATATCTCTATACATAAATTATGGATCTATATTGTGTGAAGTGTAAAAAACGTACTGGCACAGATGACTTGACGACGATTACAACAAAAAATAACCGATCAGCGCTTTCTGGTAAATGCGTACAATGTAGTACAAAGAAATTTAGATTTGTTTCTAAACCCAAGGAACCTTTAAAAAAAAACGAGGAGGTGATATCGCTGCCAAATTAGCAAAATTTCCTGTAACCCCATGGGCAAAATACCCTGGAGAAAAGCACCTTCCAGGATATAGCTACTGTGGACCGGGAACCAGACTTGATATCAGACTCAATAATCAAAATCAGCCCGACCCGGTGAAGAACCAATAAACGCTATTGATAAGGCCTGTCACCTTCATGATGTGGCTTATAAAAGCAGTAATCTGCAACACAGGCATCTAGCAGATGTGAAATTAATTCATGCGTTAAATGCTATTCCTGATAAATCCTTCAAAGAAAAATTGGCTTCCTTTTTGATAAAATCGGCAATGAAAAGCAAATTGATGTTAGGTGCTGGTAATTAATAACAACATGGAATCTATTTATTATTCCCCAAGAGGATACTGGAGGGGTAAATCAGCAATCCATAAACTCGCTAGCGCTGCAAAAGTGAAAAAAAAACCACTGCGGCGGATTGGTTATCTAAACAGGCACTATGGCAAATTTACCTACCACCGCCTAAACAAATTAATGTCTCGCATTTTGATGTGACCTTTCCTAATGAAGTTTATCAGGCTGATCTATTATTTTGCCACATAACCACGGTTACAAATACGCATTAACCGTAGTTGATATTGCAAGTCGATACAAAGAAGCAGAACCGTTAAAAACAAAATCATCACCTGAAGTGGCTTCTGCATTTAAAAGGATTTATCGACGAGGTCCTCTGCACTGGCCAAATCTATTACAAATTGATCCTGGCAAGGAATTTCAGGGTGCTGTTTTAACAACGATGAAATATCACAATGTCACTATCAGACGGGGCATACTGCACTGCATCGTGATCAGGCAATTGTAGAACGGTTTAATAAAACCCTTGCTGAGCGGTTATTTGGATATCAATACGCAAAAGAATTCATCCAAGAAAAAAGATCCCGTGAATGGGTTAAAAGGTTACCAGCTGTGATTACTGCACTGAATAACGAGATTACTAGAACAATTAACATGAAACCTGTCAACGCGATTAAAAAGAAGTCAATACCTGAAAAACCACAAAAAGATTTCAAAGAACTAATTCTTGGTAGTAATGTCATTGTGAGATATTTATACGAACCAGGAGAGCTTGAAGGGGGCAGAAAAAGAGCTACTGATCCTATTTGGAGTGTTACTGCACACAAGATATCTAGTATAACACGATCTACGGGTAGACCTCCAGTCTATAAACTGGATTCAACTGCCACTCAGCGGATTTTTACTAGACAACAATTACAAGTGATTCCTGACGATACTCAATTGCCACCCCATGGTCTTAACTAGCGCCGTTGCGTCTATTGCACTCAAGACAAGTCAACATCACATTATTTCTGACATGACCGAGATTGTTATTTTTTCTGTCGACGGTGAATTGGCGAGGATCCTTATCCGAATACTGCCAACGCATTATACAATTGCAACTTGCGCAGTGATTATTCTGTTGTTTCTTCAAAGTGATTATTAATTCAGCATCAATGTCAAATTCTCGTTGTTTTTTTTTTTGTCTTGTTGTTTGTAACCGGAGAGTTTTTTATCAATAATTTTAACATCAATATCATCCATTGTGGTGTCATTATCATCGAAAACAATTCTTCGAAGTTGATCTATTCTTCGTACTCTGGATACTGCGAGATAAACTAAATTCGACCACTCAATGCGATTATCTACTATCCAAATAATTGTATCCGATATAGTCAATCCCTGTGAAGAATGTATTGTTGCTGCATAACCTAACGTCCATGGGGATTTATCAGCACGCAATGCATTTTCGACGACGCTGATATCAACCAGCACAATATCATTTAATACTAAATTCTGTTTTTCACTTTGTCCTGGAATATCAACTTCAATGTTCTGTTTTCGTGTATCCGATGGCCTATAAGAAAGAGGCACTGGAAGTGTTGCAAATTTTTGTTTATGCAATTCAAATAACTTCATCTGAAGTGTGTCTCTGACTATTTTTCTACTTGCTATTATCAAATCATTTGGTCTCCACAATTCCAAAAAATCATTCATGGGAGTTTCTGAAATTATTTCACGCATTATTTCACACTGGATTTTATCCGGTTGTAATCTGATTAGTTGTTTAAACTCACGTAATATTTCATCTAATGATCTAATGTCATCATTCATCTCTTCGTAATAATCAACGTATGATTTTAACCATTCATGAGGAGATTCACCGACAAATGGTGGTGGTTGGCCTTGATCGCCGCACATGATAATTTTTGTATTTTTCGTTGACAACCATTTAAGAAATGTTTTTAATACTTGTAACGGTACCGTGCATATTTCATCCCATAATATCACCGGTGGAATAAATTTCTGTCGCATTCTTTCAGGGGTCCATTTATCACCGCTCCATCGGAAAAAGCTGTGATAAGTACCAGAATTTTTTACATCTCGTTGTTTTATGTCTCTGGCAAGTTTGTGAGTTGGTGTTAACGCATTCATGTTGATTTTATCCTTGAATAAATTGATTACTCGTGTTGTCTTTCCTGATCCTCCACAGCCGTTTAAATAAACTGTTTTATACCGGCATATTGGATCGGATACCGGTAGTGCATTAGAAAATTCTGAACACTGATTGCTTTTTAAATAATTATTTTCAATGGTAACATCTGCTGATTGAATATAATCATGAATCATTTCTTTCTTAATTCTCCATGACCCCCAATTCTCGTTGCCAGTAGCCTTAAAATCAGCCATTTTGCTGTTTATGTAAAATGAGTCAGTGGCAACTCTAACTGCGGTGTTAGGAAATTTATTGATCATCGAAAACAGATTAATAGAAGCATAACCAAGCATAGAAGCTCTCAAATGTGTGTACTGCGGATTGTATCCATCATTGTAAGTAACAATTGTACCCAATTTGGTTCCATCGGACATAAATGCGTCCTTACGATTTACATATAGGCCCCTATTCGTTAAATCCGCGATTACAAAATCGTATTCAGCATTGTCTATAATCAATCGTGAAGAATATCTCGTATTGTCATATTTACCACCTTGGGTAAATTTACCGATTATTCTTCGTCCAAGATTTTTTGCTTCATTGTTTCTGATTTCAAATAACTGTTTGGACCAATCCATGATTTGTTGTTCATTAAAATCAGGAAACAGTTTTCGCTCTTCGCTAATTATTTTTTCTAGATCAGGTTGTGGTAACCAGACTGATTTCTGTGCTCGATAGGATATAATTGCTTCACTGACAATTAATGATTTTAACATCTTACAATCAAGCATATACCGTAATAACACTATTGGCATCCAGTGTTTTTCAGACATGTGTTTACCAATCCAAAGATAACTACACGGATGAAGCCCTTCAGCCATTTTAAATGATACTACACAAGCGAATCCGGTTAAATCGAAATCAGGCAGTGGTCCATTAATAGCAACACGGGTCATTTCGTGTGTAGGGTGTCCAAATCGTTTAAAATATTTCTCGCATTCTCCATACCCAAGAAAACTTCCTGGATAACACGCAATCATATCAACTGAAATAACGGTATCAGGGTCGTATTTTGTATTCCATAATCCTCCATGGCCGTATTCAAGACAAGACAATTTGACATCTGATAAAAACTCACTTCGTGTTGGTTTCCACGCGTTTTTCTTCCTAGCAAAATGTGCTGCAATTGATGGTACTGTAAAACAGTTTGCTAATAATTGATTGTTGTCTTCCCCGTCCCCAGAAAACTCACTAGCAAGTTGTTTCATTTGATTATGCAGTTCTTCAGTACGGTATAATTCTCCGTTGGGCCTTACAAACTGATCAAATTTGCATTCTTCGTCTGAAGTACTATGAAATAGCCACATTGACACAGGATCGTTTTTACTCAAATGGTAAATAGCATCAAATAATTTCTGCTCTGAAAAAAAACTCTTCGGTTTGGGATAGATATTTTACGGTTCTATCCCGTGGGAATATTGTTACTGCAGAGGACCACGCGTGTTCGTTATGATCAATAATTTCAATTGGGGCTCCCTGTGATTTATATTTCGATTCGTATAATACTTCTCCGGTGATTGTCCTTACTGATATTGGAAATCTTAATGATTTTTCTAATTTGGTTATATCCTGAATTGTTGCCCCATTCTCTTTTACCGTTAATTCCCACTCGGTTATTTTTTTTCGTCTTAGATCAGTTAGTTTATTTCCCCGAGACGCATTTGTGAAGTGTTCCATTATTTGTTCTGCTACACAATTGAGCCCTGTCGAATATTTCATGGGTGCTAGTTTTGCAATATCAGGTTTTTCATTGAGCGGATAGATCCCGTAAACAACTGCTGTGACAGGATAAGATCTTTCGTAGTATGGTTTGTCAATTCCGGTCAAAATTCCTGGTTTTGAATCCTGATTCACGGTGATAGTTTTTTTGCCCTTCAAGATAGGTTCAAATTTATCCCTAATAATCCATTTTCCATCCTCACGGATAAGGAATTTTATTCGGAAAAAATGACTTTTTTCCCCAAGACGTGAAATGATCACTGCTGCTTTTTCATCATTCATGGTAGCGTCAACAACACCATCAATTCGAAATGTTGACCAACAATAAGATGCTCCATCACGCTTGAATTCATTAAAACAGTCTCTGATGGGTTTATCAAGAATTTTATTCTTGGGTGTATTAGAAACTATATCAAGATTGAATTGAGCATCTTTCCATGGTAATTTCTTGTTACGTTTTTTAGGTCTATCGCGATTAAATCTAGGATGAATTTTCAATAATCTCTTAAACTCTCTCATGTTTCTGTCTACTACACGTTTTTTGGGTCTATCGCGATTAAATCTAGGATTCATTTTCAATAATCTCTTAAACTCTTTCATGTTTCCGTCTCTTGGACGTTTGTTACGTTTTTTGGGTTTATCGATATTAAATTTAGGATTAATTTTCAATAATCTCTTAAACTCTTTCATGTTTCCGTCTCTTGGACGTTTGTTTCCGTCTCTTGGACGTTTGGGTCTATTGGGATTAAATCTAGGATTAATTTTCAATAATCTCTTAAACTCCCTCATGTTTCCGTCTATTGGACGTTTTTTGGGTTTATCGATATTAAATTTAGGATTAATTTTCAATAATCTCTTAAACTCTCTATCAGTATTGAATTTAGCATTTTTCGAAGTCAATCTCTTGAACTCCCTCATGCTATACTAAAAACAAGTGTCTAAATGAAAGATTTATGTATAATGAATCACTGCAATGGGTCAGTCATTGAATTAGACAAATAGTATAGTATACGAATGACCCAAGAATTCAGACCACACCCAGTGATTACAAATTATGAAGCATCCAGTGATGGTGTTGTAAGACACTGAATACTGAAGAACCCAGTTGGTGCTGACAATGGTATGGGGTATTTGGTGTTTAATGTTGGAAAGAAGATATATCGCAATCATCGTTTCGTATTTGAATGTTTTAATGGATTGATCAAAGATGGTTTTGTTATTGATCACAAGGATTCTAATCCGAAAAACAATTCTTTATCAAATCTGCAAGCTATCACACAAAGTGAGAATACCAAACCAGGAAAGACTGGGAAATACTCGAAAAAGGCGAAACCAGTAAAATCTTTGAATACAACAACTAACGAAGAGAAAATATTTAAATAGATATATGAAGCCGGTAAATTTTTCGATATTTGTAGAGCCTCCGTACAAAAAGTTGCATCGGGAATAACCAAGACGGCTATTTCAAAAAAGAACGGACAAAAAGTTGAATTTAGTTATGTCTAATACTTCATATTTTTCAATTAGAGATATGTCATTGTTATAGAATAATGAATTCTGAAAACATGAATAGCATCATAGTTGAGATTTTAAAATTGAAAAGTCATAATATTGAACTATCAGATGGGTTAAATCCTGATCAAATCAAGTCGGATTTTCAGGATATAGAATACGGAGTTAACAACAATAAATAAATGCTACCAAAGAAATATGCACTCATCAAAAGAATTCAGAATTCTATTAGAGACTCTCTTTCATTTTCCAGTGACATCAGTGTGTTCTTTCCGTTGTATTCTATCGTAGAACGAATACGAAAAGAATTAGGTAACGAATACGAATTGAAAAAAGAAGTCAACTCTAAAATTAGAAACCTACGAGCATTAATTTAAGAAAATTGATTGCCCGACCATTGATTGCCTGACTATTTATCATTCCGACCCTCAAGAGATTTTCATTTTTTTAGCATTTTTTGATTGAAAATGTCAAAATCAGTGAATAAAAAATCTATGGACCTTTAATGGATGGTCAATGGAAAAGTGAGGAAAGTCACAGTATTATTAATTTTATATACAATTATGTGACTTTCCTCATCACTGATAACGCTGTTAAAACAACAAAATAACACTTCCATGATGGTGTTAAAAATCCCCCGACACGTCATTGATGTCAAAAAAAGTGGGAAAGTGTTTTACAATTGAAAAATTGTTTCTGATTTCAAATAATGGTCAATGAAGCATTAACAACCCGATTGGCTCGTGAACGACTAGATGCAATTAAGAGATTTGTACCAATTCGTGACTCTGTAAGAAATAAACTGCAACAACGACAGAGTTTAAAAACTGATTTTGCTTTTGGGTCTGAAGAGTTGTTTAAACCAGTAACCACAGCAACGTACGGGGTAGAGCGTGCTATACTGGGAGATGATCCTGACGGTAAAAGAAAAGAAGAGGGTCTTATTTCTGTACTTGAAAAACTAGCAGCGAAAACTGAACAAACTGAAAAAACTGAACCACCTACTAATCCGAAAAAAACGACTGTTTCTCTGTTGAATAAATTTACTGATGATGCTAAAACATTAATAAAACAATTTAGTTTATTCAAACCAAAGGATTATCAAGCTTTTGGTGACTTTGCTGCTCAAAGCTATAATTCAAAAAAAGATTTTTTAAAGGACGAGTATAAGGATGATAGATTATCAAGTAATGATTGGTCCGATAATTTGTATAAAATATATAAAGGGATAGGTCGTTTGAATAAGGATGAGATGGGGTACAAGGAATTTCAAAAGGGAATTAGTAATTATAAAAGAGAACAAATAGAAGAGCGACAACGAGAAATAGAAGAACGACAAGAACGAAAACGTCAAACACCAACACGGAGACAGACACGAAGACAAAAAAAAACAAGAAGAACCTGATGATGATGATTATTTACAACAAACGGATTTTGAAAAAATAGATGAAGCAGCTGGTTATAGCGGAAGTGGATTAGGGGTATGTCCTGATAGTGTTATCAATGATATATCACGATTAGATGTTTTAATCGGAGGATTCCGAGCTGGAAATAATTCACCGGAAATAATTAATGAAGCAGCTGATATCTGTAGACGGTTATTTCAAGGTGGTATCATGGATATCAAAACATATCGAGATTTAATTGACGAGTTAGCAAATGGGTATCACAGTGACTGAATAACAATTGACAAATTGTTTTACAATTGAAAAATTGTTTCTGATTTCAAATAATGATCATATATTACAATCATGATAAACCAATCCCCGTCTATGTAGTTAATTCACGGTTGCCAGTTTATAGAGCATACTATGGAGATGGTTTAGGTAATACCATTTTAGGATTCTTTTCAAGAATGGCTCCAAAAGTGATGCCGTTAGCTAAACAATTATCAATGAAAGCCATTGATGTTATTCGTGATAAGGGTATTGGTGCTGTTGGAGATCTTGCCGGAAAAGCGTTTTCAGCCGCGAAGAATAAAATAACATCATTAGTAAAATCACGAAAAAAGAAACCGTTACCGTCTACAGTAGAAATGCCTGCAAGTGTTAGTAAAATAATAAATAACGCAGTAGATGAAAAACTAGCGTCGATGGCTTTAACCCCCGACCCAAATATGATAGCGGGAAGTGGCATTAAAAAAAACCGAAGAAAACGATGAAAATGGAAAATCACGATTTAGACTCTGATAAATAGAATAAAATGTTCAAAAAGTCACCTGATCCAGCATTTGATATAGACGCCCCAGTCCCCAAGAATGATTCTGTACGCGATTATCAATATTACGCCTTTCATGCCATAGACTCAAATAGTCGAGCAAGAATTGATCTTCAAGTCCATGATACCAGTAAATACTTTTTGCCCTGTGAAGCGTTTATCGAAATCGAAGGAGAAATTGTAACAACTGCTGATACTACTGCTGTACCAGCACCGTATCCAGCTGGTACTCAAGTCGGTTTTGTCAAAAATGGTATCATGGCGCTATTCGATAGTGCAAAATATCTCATTGATGGAAAAGAAATTGAGTCCATAGATCGCGATGTTGATGTGGCTACAACAATAATCGGGCTAGCAAGATATTCTGATGATTATACAAGATCAGCAGGACCCTCTATGATGTTTGCAAAAGATGTTACAAATACCGCTGGAGGAAATCAATTTGTTGTAAGACGACCAAAAAAACGTGATAATAGTGATGCTGATGTCGAGAATATGATTATAAACAAAGATGATAATTTCAATCTAGGAGCTTCAACACGTATTTTAATGTTGGAAGGGCGGCGTAAATCATTTTCATGCGCGATTCCACTGCATCATATTTTTGGATTCTGTAGAAACGTCAGAAAAGTTATTTATGGAGCAAAGCATACAGTATCGCTTGTACGAAAGAGTGATGATAATGACGCAATTTGGAGGATTCCAGCAGACAATGCAAATCCCAATGCTGATGCCGGTAAAGTCAATTCAACAAAAATATCATTGTGGATGCCAGTGTTCACTCCAGCAATTACCGCAGAAGAACGATTACTATCATTTATGGACCAAGGGGGAAAGTCGTTCTTGAGTTGGTTATCAGTGAGTACAGATGTGAAGCAATCAAATATCAACGGGTTATTCACGTGGAATCTAGCATCAAAACAAGGTGTTTCTGCGCCACGTCATATATTTATTGCGTTACAGGATAACACACGAGTTGGCAATCAACTCTCCAGCCATATGATATTTGATCAATTAGGTGTTAAAGACGTCTCACTGAGAATAAACGGCCAGCAGGAACCATCTGAAGATATACAACTTAATTACACAGAAAATCATATTGCACGAGTTTATCATAGATTGTTGTCATTTATGGCACGTGATCAAAATGTCGATACTGGTCTACAAATATCACAGTTGGATTTTAAAAATCTGTATCCAATCTATTACTTTTCACTGGAACATCTTGATTTAACAAGACAATCTGTTGTTGATATACATTTTAGAGCTAATGTGACTCGTGGTGCTATTGCTAATTATAGAGCGGTTGCTGTCATTCTTAGTGATAAATCAATGCTACTTGAAGGTGTTGGAGGAAGAATGAGAGTGGTAGATGCCCCAGTAGAAAATCTTTGAACGATTTTCTCGATTTTTCATTGAAATTGTAAACGATTTAGAATCAATCTATTATGTATAATGTCATATAGTGTTAATAGTGTTGCGTTAACTCCTGGTCAAATCAAAAAATTGCAATCAGAATCGGCTAAAAAATGTGGAACCACAATCACGTTGAAACCCAATCAAATGACTGGTGGTGCAAATAAATTATCGCTGACAACTCGTCAAATAAAACATTTCAATGATGCACTTGTAGCAAAAAAAGGTGTCCAGATTACTCTTTCTGCGGCTGCTATCAAAAATATGATAAAATCAGGTGGTATATTCCCGTTGTTAGCTGCAATACCAGCATTGATTGCAGCAGCAGCCCCAGCGGTGGCTAAAGCAGCAGCGTTAGGAGCCGTTGGTACTGCAGCAGGAATGGCACTAAAGAAGGCAACTGGACAAGGATATAAAAAAAAGGGAAAGGGTCTAAGACTACCAGGAACCCCGTATTCATGGTACAGCGGAAAAGGTCTAAGACTACCAGGAACCCCGTATTCATGGTACAGCGGAAAAGGTCTGAGACTACCAGGAACGGTTTATTAATTGAGGAACCTATGGTTCCCATGTCCAATTTTGATTTAATGGATGCTGCTAAAAAACTAGCGATTAAAAATTTCAGAGGTGTTTTTATGAAAGATCAATTACCACATCAACCAAACAAAACTGAAACAGGTATTATTAATCTCGATAACAGCACCGGACCTGGAACTCACTGGGTTGCATACGCTATTGATCCACGTGGGATTGTCTATTTTGATTCATATGGATTAGCCCCGCCAAAAGAGTTTATGCGTTATATAAAAAAATTCCAATGAAGACTTGATATTCTACGCTACCAACACAACAAATCAATGACCCACCAATATGCGGCAGCGAAGTATTAAATGTCCTTAACGCTATCTCAGCATCTAGAAAACCACCACACATTGTCGTAAATGAATACACTAGTAATCGCTTTTTAGAGAGAGGTGTATAAAATATCATGATTGATATTTGGGGGAGATCTTTGAAACTCAAACCCGATGACACTGCAACCCTTGATTCTATCAAGGACATAAAAAATATAATTGAAGATGAAATCGCTGAGACGTTAAATTTAACAAGTGTTGATCCTAATGAGATAGTTGTATTTCAATACAAACAGGGTAAATTGAAAACCAGTAATGTATCGTTGGATGATATTTTAGTTAAACAACGACACGCAATCGAGGATACTATCGCGTTATTTTCGGATCAGGGTAAACTCAAACCAGGCGTACTTTTTTCGACGATTACAGATAGATTAAAAACTCTCAACGATTCTGCGTTGGAACTAGCAACACTTCAAGCTAAAACCGAAGAACACATAAAACAGTTTACCGTATTTCGTAGAAATATCATTGATAAATTTATTGGAACTACATTCGATAAAATTGAACTAAAACTTCCGGATATCAAACAATCCATCGATGAGACGAAAATCTTCACCGAGGCCATCAAAAATGATTTTTCGAGGATGATAACAATCATTGAAAAAACAAAAATTCCTCATGAGAAAACCAACAATGTAGTATACACGATCCAACACGGATCATTTGAGTGGACACCTACAAACAACAAATTAGATATCACTGCAACCGTCAAAAGTATTTATCGATTAACAATAGTGAGAACGACTCAATTTAATATTTCATCGTCGAGTTCATCCGGGGTCAATAATACGAGTTCAACGATCATCGACAAGGATACAACTGAACAGTTCACGTTAATAGCTACTGATAAAAATTTGGTTAGGGTTTCAACAACGTGGTATGTGGAATTCGTAGCGGATTTAAGTTGAAAATTGCAAAGCAATTTCACTAACGGTTTCAATTGAAAGGAAAATCTTTCGGATTTCACAATTGAAAACGCTAGCGTTTTTAAAATAAAAATGATTTCATCATCGCAATATCGTTATGATCAGGTCAGAGAATATCAAAATAGACTCAAAACCCTGTCTGAGGAGTATGCAATGAAAATTAAAAAATATCGCAGGAGAATTACCGCAATTGATGTTACCGTGTATTCAGTGAGTGGTGTAATCACCGGAGCTGGTATTATACTGTCTTCAGTGAAAATGATGGCCCCGATAGCTGTTCCAATTTGCATTTCTGCGGCAACAACAATCGCTGGAATTATTTCAATAATCACAAAAAAAATATCATCATGCAGCCAACGGAAACTACAAGACTACATAATTCATTTTCATGTTGTGTCCACTGCATACTCGCAATTATCCTCATTGATATCGTCATCTCTCGATGATACAATTATATCAGAGAGTGAGTTTTCAGCGATGGTAGGTATTTACGATTCTGCGATGTCAAAATTAGAAATACAACAACATGAGTATAATAACAATGACAACACCGATGGAATTGGAGAAAACAAACCCGAAAACCAGAATGATCTCAATAACCTCAACGATATCAGATAGTGAGTTCTCAGTGATGGTACGTGTCTATGATTCCGCAATATCAAAATTAGAAATACATCATGAGTATAATAACAATGACAACACAGATGGAATTACTTCAACAAATAGTGGAGAACACAAACCCAGTACAAACCAGCATGATCTCAATAACCTCAACGAATCCAGAATTCAGTGTGAATTTCCCCTCTCCGGTCCCAGTGAAGGAGATAGCGCTAGCAAAATTACGAGTATACCATAGTTGGCCTAATATCAGATCAAAATCATTTGGTGGTCAACAACCCAATAATTCCCTGGTATTTGCAAATAAGAATAAAGACGACGGTACCCCAGACTGGAACGTTGTTTCCATACCAACCGGATCATACCAAATCGAACAAATCAATAATGAATTCGCGCGTAGAATAAAATCGATTACTGGAAAAGAATCAAAAATAGCTATAACGGTTCATGAGCCAACACTATCATCTGCCATTGAAATAAGCACAGAAGGATACGTCGTAGATATCTTTCAAAGCTCAATAAGGACCGTACTAGGATGGCCTGAATTACCACCCCGGGGAAAAAACCGTTAAATTACCAGAACCACAAAAAACTGATTATATCACAGACAGGATAAAATCTGATAATCCAGTAAAAAGCTATAGCGATTATGATAAATTGTATTTTTTTTATTGAATTGATAGATCCTCCCACTAAGAAGATCTACCACTATCTTCGACCGGATGACATCACTGTAAATTTCGGAGCGATGAATAGCGATATTTCGTTGTTGTTTATATCCCTTAGATCCGGCACTCTCACCCGAGATGAATTTATCAGCGTTGTAGAAACATGTAACAAAATCATCAATGACATGGAAACATTTAATGCGCAAATCATTCAAGAGGTATTAGGTGACAGTAATCCTAAAACAAGAGATTTATTTGCAACAGACTATAAGATCCGCATAGAAGATATTCCAGCATTCAAACTACCAGGATATAACGTACCACAACTAACAAAACATCTCAGTGACACCATCGATGAAGGTTTCAAAAAAATCCATGACAAATGGAAAAAAGCAACATCACAACCACAAACAACTATCCTGACACACATTAATGACCCAGATGATGGCGGCAGGCATATTGCTCCGTTCATTGTGAATATTTCATCGGTGATAGCGCTCAATTTAGTATACGATGTTATCGAGGGAAGTTATCAAATAAATCTAGAACGATCAAATCAAGCTCAGCAGGGATATATTTTGTATTCATTTGCACCAACAGCCCCTCCAGGGTTTCTAATTATTGAGGATCCAACTAATCCAGTCTATATGCGATGTCATAATAATTCATTAACCAGAATTAATTTCAAACTCACAGATCAGTCTAATAATCTGATTGATTTACAAGGTGAAGTTTTACAAATTAGTCTGTTTGTAAAGTCCTGAAGGGACTTTCAATCCTGAAAGTATTTTCATCCTATGGACTGGATCAAATATTCGGTTGAAAATCGAAGATTTTTACGATGGAGATTGATTTCATTGATTTTAGCCTGATTTCATTGATTCCATTGAAAATGTTGTCCGGCTCGCCCCCTTTTTTCATTATTTTTTCTTTGACTGATTTCATTTGATTTTTTTTTTGGGGACTGATTTCATTGATCCTAATCCATGAAAACTTGTTTAAAAACGCTATCCGATTCACCACACCTTGGCCGTGGAAGCCTGATTTCATTGAAAACTTGTTTAAAAATGTTGTCTGATTCACCCCCTCTGCTGCTCATGTAGTCAGAACACTACTGTTATTGTACTTTACAACTGTTATTAGACTTTACATGTAGTTAACACATTACTTTTTATTGTGTTTTACATGTAGTCAAAACACTACTTTGATTGGAAAATGCATGTTGACATGGCCTGCTCTCTGGCATGGTCACTTTCCCGTCCGAACTTGTACCCGTACGTTGGCACTGAACTGGTGGGTTATGCTAGTAATGGTACACCAGACGTCGTAGTATTCACAAGCCCATCCTTCTGCACATAACCAGTGAGCCAACTCTTTGGCTCTAACTAAATTGAAATGGCACCTGCCCCGACAGCTGATTATGTTTAAAGCTTCCCTCTATAGTTGCTTTGCCCTTCAATATCTCTACCCAATATATATACTATAGTGCGCAATAATACATTAACTCGCATGTGCTGCATGAGCAATAAAAGCGTCACGCAATACATTGAAAAATTATTATGGCGTGTGAAACAAGACACCTTGATTATATGAAAAATATGGAAGTCTAAATGAGCCATATCAGGCATTTCGTAACACCCTGTAGATAGAAAAGTATGTCTTTGCATTTTCTGATGAATGTCATTAAAGACAAAAAAGTATGCCTTTCTATTTCCTGATGAATGACATTATAGACAGAAAAGTATGTATTTCTATTTTCAGGTCCTCAGGCTAATACATGAAGCCTACAGTTGTGTTATAATGAATGGTATACAAATCAGATGTTCAAATATTTTAACCATGACATCATCATATTTGCATTTGGAAAGTAGTATATATATATATATATATATATATATATATATATATATATATATATATATATATATATATATATATATCTTGCCCTTTTTATTTGGCCTCAAAGTTTGGGTTAAAAGGTGACCTTATAAAAGAGGTAGCCTCTCATCAAGGAGACAAAATAATAATTACACCAAGTTAGTGTCTGACAAGGTGACCAATGGTGATGGCGAGGATGAGGCCTATCTTGAGAGATTATTTTCAATGGGAGACAACTCAAATTAAGGCAAAACAACAAAACATAATCCAATTTTCATACTTACACACGATCATTATCACACTGTTCTTGCTGCCATGTTTCTTTGAAATGATAGCACTTTCCCACTGGAAAATTTTTTTCCATGTTGTATTTCCAACCAGGAGCACAAACCTGAAGTGAAGGGTCCAAGATTCTGTATTTTGTATGTTGCTATTTAGCACAAATTAGATTCATAATATTTCTAATTTAACTGTCAAGTTAAGTTATTATACAACTACTGTGCAACAATTTTGTGACTATTGATGGTATACATTAACATCTTGTGACTATTGATAGTATATACATTGTGACTATTAACATCATACATTAACATCTTGTTACTATCAATATTGTGTTCTAACATGTTATGACTGTTAATAGTATACACTAATACATTTGTGACTCAATAGTATGCACTAACATCTTGTAACTGTTAATAGTATATACTAATATATTTTGACTCAATAGTATACACTAACATCTTGCGACTACATGTATTGGTATCATACACTAACATCTTGTGACTATTGATAGTATACACTAACATCTTGTGACTATTGATAGTATATTGTAGTTACAAGGTAAAATATTAAAGTCCACAATCAGACAAAACTAAGTCAGCAAAATCCAAGTAACTTTTACATCAAGAGCACAGAAATGTGAAGAAGATTGATGATGATATAACACATTAAAAGGAAAAATATCTAACACAATATACAGTGTAATTAACACATTAATTACCAATAATTACAAGATGATATAATGATTTAATGATACACACCGATACCCTGTGTACCTCCGTTTTGTTCTTCAAATCTTGATACTTGTGGTTCACTGCAATAGTAGCCCCCAGCAGCTGATAGTCCTCACATCTGTGTGTAGTTTTAGGTGACTCTAAACAATAATAATAATAATAATAATAATAATAATAATAATAATAATATACAATTTATTCATTGTATGTTTCACATATATGTATCTTGCTACATGTATATATGATAAAGACCTCACTGACAAGACTTATCCTACCCCATTCTTGAGATATATGGTTTCTCAACACAAAGAGTGGTCTTTCAAAACAAGTGATCTTTCAATAAAGGTCATCACATTATTTAACAAAACTGACCTCTCATTGACATATCTTGTATTAAATAATATGAAATCTCACAGAATATCTTTCTTCCAAGTCTGGTTGTACTACTACCATTATTACATAATTATTATTATTACTGTTATATTATAGCTATTATTAATACCATTATTATTGATATATACTTTTTAAACACAAGTTACCAAATATTTGTGTCCCCTCCCCCCCCCCCAACACACATACATGTGGTCTATCCAAACCCATCCCCCTTTCTGGATTTTTAACCTCATTCTCCTGCAAAATATCACATTAAATGTGATGAGGTGTTACAGGTGGAGTGCAGGGTAAAAACGCGAGTCTATATAGAATAATTAAAATATGACCTTTCTAGCAATGAAGATTCACACAGAACAGACAAATGGAATCCAGGGTACAAGAAAAGTTTTTGCTGTTGTTTTAGAGTTTAATGCCATTTTTCAGCACAAGATAGGTTTAATATAGCAGCCAGTATAAATGGTGGAGGAAGAACCCAGGAAAACCCCAGAAACTACCACTGACCCACGAGAACCTACTGGCAAGCTTTTTCACATACCCACATTGGCCAAACCCATGTCTCAAACCATAACAGACGGGGGTGAGATGGCAGTTATTCATAAAGGTGAGTGCTTTAGGCTACTCTGCCACTCGGGGCCCGGTACTAGGAAAGAGTTATGGATCTACATTACACACTGATCAATTTCACAGTTACACATATTGATACATTGATCAATTTCACAGTTACACATAGATAGACTGATCAATTTCACAGTTACACATAGATAGACTGATCAATTTCACAGTTACACATAGATAGACTGATCAATTTCACAGTTACACATAGATAGACTGATCAGTTTCACAGTTACACATAGATAGACTGATCAACTGATCAATTTCACAGTTACACATAGATAGACTGATCAATTTCACAGTTACACATATAGATACACTGATCAATTTCACAGTTACACATATAGATATACTGATTACTTTCACAATTACACATATAGATACACTGATCACTTTCACAATTACACATATAGATACACTGATCACTTTCACAATTAC
Organism: Unio delphinus; assembly: GCA_029339505.1. NCBI lineage: Eukaryota > Metazoa > Mollusca > Bivalvia > Unionida > Unionidae > Unio > Unio delphinus. The sequence goes on along the minus strand of JAQISU010000041.1, from coordinate 5,958,049 downwards.
ACATATAGACACACTGATCAATTTCACAGTTACACATATAGACACACTGATCAATTCCACAGTTACACAGATAGACACACTGATCAATTTCTCAGTTGATAATCTAATGAGTAGAGTTGTGGAGGTAAGTCATTTGTGTGGTAGGGATAATCTAATGATCAGAGTTGCAGCAGAACAGATAAATCTTTTGTGCACTAGAGATAATCTAATTATTACAGTTGAAAATGTGCAATAGGGATAATCAGATAAGTAGAGCTGGAGAAGCACAGTAATGTCTAATATTCAGTAAAAATTCTCTAATGAGTACAGTTGAAATGAACTGTAAACATATTAGGGATAATCTAATGAATAGAGTTAGAGAAGCACACTTAGGTCAGTTTTGCAATACAATGGATAAATCTAATCGGTAGAATTGTAGAAGCACAGTAAGTATGGTGTACACTAGTGATAAGCTGAGTATTACAGCTGAAAATGCAAATTAAGGATGGTGTACACTAGTGATAAACTAAGTATTACAGCTGAAAATGCAAAGTAAGGATGGTGTACACTAGTGCAAAGCTAAGTATTACAGCTGAAAATGCAAAGTAAGGATGGTGTACACTAGTGATAAGCTAAGTATTACAGGTAAAAATGCACAGAAAGTGCAGTATGAATTATCTAATTATTAGAGTTGAAGTTCAATTGCACTGAAGCATTAGCTTAATCAGTAGGACTGGTTCAATTATACAGCTGTGGGAAGCACAATTAGGTCAATTGTGTATTAAAGATAATGTAATGAGTAGAATTTGAGAAGCATTGTTAGGTTAATTGTGTATTAGGGATAATGTAATGAGTAGAATTTGAGAAGCATTGTTAGGTTAATTGTGTATTAGGGATAATGTAATGAGTAGAATTTGAGAAGCATTGTTAGGTTAATTGTGTATTAAAGATAATGTAATGAGTATAATTTGAGAAGCATTGTTAGGTTAATTGTGTATTAGGGATAATGTAATGAGTAGAATTTGAGAAGCATTGTTAGGTTAATTGTGTATTAAAGATAATGTAATGAGTAGAATTTGAGAAGCATTGTTAGGTTAATTGTGTATTAGGGATAATGTAATGAGTAGAATATGAAGAATCACATTTTGGTCAAGTATGAAGTACAGTGCTCCATCTTTACAATGCTGTTCATTAAAATGATCTACATTATAAACAACAGTCTTATACTGAGATATACTGTACATAATAATGTTTAATAATGAAATTTATTCTATAAATATAACCAGCTTATAAAAGTATACGCAGCCTATTTAGGGAGCTACTAACTATATGGGATGGACCAAATAATGAGATCAATGACCATACGAATGTAATAACTATAAATAATGCTTGTATATAAAAAAATCAGTGCTCTAAGACATATGCTTGTATATAAAAAGAATCAGTGCTCTAAGACATATGCATGTATAAAAAAATCAGTGCTCTAAGACATATGCATGTAAAAAAAATCAGTGCTCTAAGACATATACTTGTATATAAAAAAATCAGTGCTCTAAGACATATGCATGTAAAAAAAATCAGTGCTCTAAGACATATGCAAGTAAAAAAAATCAGTGCTCTAAGACATATGCATGTATAAAAAAATCAGTGCTCTAAGACATATGCTTGTATAAAACAATCAGTGCTTTAAGACATATGTTTGTATATAAAAAAATCAGTGCTCTAAGACATATGCTTGTATATAAAAAAATCAGTGCTCTAAGACATATGCATCCAAAAGAAAATGAGTGCTCTAAGAAATATGCATGTATAAAAAAATCAGTGCTCTAAGAGATATTCATGTATAAAAAAAATCAGTGCTCTAAGACATATGCTTGTATATAAAAAAAAATCAGTGCCCTAAGACATATGCATGTAAAAAAAATCAGTGCTCTCAGACATATGCATGTAAAAAAAATCAGTGCTCTCAGACATATGCATGTAAAAAAAATCAGTGACCTAAGACATATGCATGTATAAAAAAATCAGTGCTCTCAGACATATGCATGTAAAAAAAATCAGTGCTCTAAGACATATACATGTAAAAAAATCAGTGCTCTAAGACATATGCTTGTATATAAAAAAATCAGTGCTCTAAGACATATGCTTGTATATAAAAAAATTAGTGCTCTAAGACATATGCTTGTATATAAAAAAATCAGTGCTCTAAGACATATGCTTGTATATAAAATAATCAGTGCTCTAAGACATATGCTTGTATATAAAAAGAATCAGTGCTCTAAGACATATGCATGTATAAAAAAATCAGTGCTCGAAGACATATGCATGTATAAAAAAAATCAGTGCTCTAAGACATATGCTTGTATATAAAAAAATCAGTGCTCTAAGACATATGCTTGTATATAAAAAAATCAGTGCTCTAAGACATACGCTTGTATATAAAAAGAATCAGTGCTCTAAGACATATGCATGTATAAAAAAAATCAGTGCTCGAAGACATATGCATGTATAAAAAAATCAGTGCTCTAAGACATATGCATGTATAAAAAAATCAGTGCTCTAAGACATATGCTTGTATATAAAAAAAATCAGTGCTCTAAGACATATGCATGTATATTAAAAAAATCAGTGCTCTAAGACATATGCTTGTATATAAAAAAATCAGTGCTCTAAGACATATGCTTGTATATTAAAAAAATCAGTGCTCTAAGACATATGCTTGTATATAAAAAAATCAGTGCTCTAAGACATATGCATGTATAAAAAAATCAGTGCTCTATGACATATGCTTGTATATAAAAAAAATCAGTGCTCTAAGACATATGCAGGTATAAAAAAATCAGTGCTCTAAGACATATGCATGTAAAAAAAATCAGTGCTCTAAGACATATGCTTGTATAAAAAAATCAGTGCTCTAAGACATATGCATGTATAAAAAAATCAGTGCTCTAAGACATATGCTTGTATATAAAATAAATCAGTGCTCTAAGACATATGCTTGTATATAAAATAAATCAGTGCTCTAAGACATATGCTTGTATATTAAAAAAATCAGTGCTCTAAGACATATGCTTGTATATAAAAAAATCAGTGCTCTAAGACATATGCTTGTATATAAAAAAATCAGTGCTCTAAGACATATGCATGTAAAAAAAATCAGTGCTCTAAGACATATGCATGTAAAAAAAATCAGTGCTCTAAGACATATGCATGTATAAAAAAATCAGTGCTCTAAGACATATGCATGTATAAAAAAATCAGTGCTCTAAGACATATGCTTGTATATAAAAAAATCAGTGCTCAAAGACATATGCATGTATATTAAAAAAATCAGTGCTCTAAGACATATGCTTGTATATAAAAAAAATCAGTGCTCTAAGACATATGCATGTATATTAAAAAAATCAGTGCTCTAAGACATATGCTTGTATATAAAATAAATCAGTGCTCTAAGACATATGCTTGTATATAAAAAAATCAGTGCTCTAAGACATATGCATGTAAAAAAAATCAGTGCTCTAAGACATATGCATGTAAAAAAATCAGTGCTCTAAGACATCTGCATGTATAAAAAAATCAGTGCTCTAAGACATATGCATGTATAAAAAAATCAGTGCTCTAAGACATATGCTTGTATATAAAAAAATCAGTGCTCTAAGACATATGCATGTATATTAAAAAAATCAGTGCTCTAAGACATATGCTTGTATATAAAAAAATCAGTGCTCTAAGACATATGCATGTAAAGAAAATCAGTGCTCTAAGACATATGCATGTATAAAAAAATCAGTGCTCTAAGACATATGCATGTATAAAAAAATCAGTGCTCTAAGACATATGCTTGTATATAAAAAATCAGTGCTCTAAGACATATGCATGTATATTAAAAAAATCAGTGCTCTAAGACATATGCTTGTATATAAAAAAAATCAGTGCTCTAAGACATATGCTTGTATATTAAAAAAATCAGTGCTCTAAGACATATGCTTGTATATAAAATAAATCAGTGCTCTAAGACATATGCTTGTATATAAAAAAATCAGTGCTCTAAGACATATGCATGTAAAAAAAATCAGTGCTCTAAGACATATGCATGTATAAAAAAATCAGTGCTCTAAGACATATGCATGTATAAAAAAATCAGTGCTCTAAGACATATGCTTGTATAAAAAAATCAGTGCTTTAAGACATATGCTTGTATATAAAAAAAATCAGTGCTCTAAGACATATGCATGTAAAAAAAATCAGTGCTCTAAGACATATGCATGCATAAAAAAATCAGTGCTCTAAGACATATGCATGTATAAAAAAATCAGTGCTCTAAGACATATGCTTGTATATAAAAAATCAGTGCTCTAAGACATATGCTTGTATAAAAAAAATCAGTGCTTTAAGACATATGCTTGTATATAAAAAAATCAGTGCTCTAAGACATATGCATGTATAAAAAATCAGTGCTCTAAGACATATACATGTAAAAAAAAATCAGTGCTCTAAGACATATGCATGTAAAAAAAAATCAGTGCTCTAAGACATATGCTTGTATATAAAAAAATCAGTGCTCTAAGACATATGCATGTAAAAAAAATCAGTGCTCTAAGATATATGCATGTATAAAAAATCAGTGCTCTAAGATATATGCTTGTATAAAAAAAATCAGTGCTCTAAGACAGCAGCAGAGAGGGTGAGCCGGACAACATTTTTAAACAAGTTTTCAATGAAATCAGGCTTAAACAATGAAATCAAGCAAAAAAATCAGGCAAAAATCAATGAAATCAGGCAAAAAATAATAATGAAATCAGGCAAAAAATAATAATGAAAAATCAATGAAATCAATGAAATCAAAAACTTTTCAACTATTGCATTTTTTTGGGAAAGGGATTACAACGTCGTTGTCACTCACCCTCTCTGCTGCTATGGGTTAACACTTTTTTTTAGGATGAAATGTTCAGCCTCTCCCTTGTAACCGAGTCTTTAAAAACAGCAGAGGGGGCGAATCAGACAACGTTTTCAATGAAATTAGGCTTCTACGGCTAAGATGTGGTGAATCGGAAACAAGTTTTCATGGATTAGGCAAAAAAAAATCAATGAAATAATTATGAAAAAATCAATGAAATCAATGAAATCAAAAAAATGACTAAGCCTCCATTCGATTTTCAACCGAATATTTGATCCAATCCGATACGATATCGTGTTCGAGGGTCATGTAAATTTATTGTTACAAATCCGTGTGGGGCAGACTGAGCGCGGCTAAAGAAATTTCGAAATTGATTTAAGTCCATATCGGAACACCATGTCTGCCAAATATTTCGTAGCGTATGTGTATCAACTCCATTAAACACACACAACACATTACAATTATCGCGAATCACTTTTGGTACTTGAGTGTAGCGTTGAGTGACATAGATCACGTCCGTGTTTTTGTGCCTGCCTCGGGAAAATATTCTAGCAGGATTTTTTTGTTTATCTAACATTACATCGTCGTATACAGCTAAATTGTTGATACTTCCATCGAGGTCTTCTACTGATGGTGCCTCGTCAATATCGGTTATAAATTCAATAATATCCTCGCCGGCAATCTCTGAAGCGTTTTCATTAAAATCTTTTAGCACTTCATAGCATCGTTGATCATCTACGCTAGGGGCAATTAAATGCAACTTATCCCACTTCATCCATCTCATTATTAAATTGAGCAACAATTGCGTTTTACCGGATCCAGATGGTCCGATTATAATTGCGCGGATAGAGTTTGGTAGCGCTGCATGATGCTTCACTGGTTCTCTTGTTTTAGTCGCTGAAAAATCAATTATATTCATATCTCTATACATAAATTATGGATCTATATTGTGTGAAGTGTAAGGCGCGTACTGGCACAGATGACTTGACGACGATTACAACAAAAAATAACCGATCAGCGCTTTCTGGTAAATGCGTACAATGTAGTACAAAGAAATTTAGATTTGTTTCTAAACCCAAGGAACCTTTAAAAAAAAATGAGGAGGTGATATCGCTGCCAAATTAGTAAAACTCCCTGGAACCCCATGGGCAAAATACCCTGGAGAAAAACACCTTCCAGGATATAGCTACTGTGGACCGGGAACACGATTAGATATCAGACTCAATAATCATAACCAACCCAACCCCGGTGAAGAACCAATAAACGCTATTGATAAGGCCTGTCACCTTCATGATGTGGCTTATAAAAGCAGCAATCTGCAACACAGGTATCTAGCAGATGTGAAATTAATTCATGCGTTAAATGCTATTCCTGATAAATCCTTCAAAGAAAAATTGGCTTCATTTTTGATAAAATCGGCTATGAAAAGTAAATTGATGTTAGGTGCTGGTAATTAATAACAACATGGAATCTATTTATTACTCCCCAAGAGGATACTGGAGGGGTAAATCAGCAATCCATAAACTCGCTAGCGCTGCAAAAGTGAAAAAAACCACTGCGGCTCATTGGTTATCCAAACAGGCACTATGGCAAATTTATCTACCACCGCCTAAACAAATTAATTTCTCGCATTTTGAAGTAACCGGACCCAATGAAGTTCATCAGGCTGATCTATTATTTCTGCCACATGATCACGGTTACAAGTACGCATTAACCGTAGTTGATATTGCAAGTCGATACAAAGAAGCAGAACCGTTAAAAACAAAATCGGCCACTGAAGTGGCTTCTGCATTTGAAAGGATTTATCGACGAGGTCCTCTGCACTGGCCAAATCTATTACAAATTGATCCTGGCAAGGAATTTCAGGGTGCTGTTTTAACAACGATGAAAGATCACAATGTCACTATCAGACGGGGGCATACTGCACTGCATCGTGATCAGGCAATTGTAGAACGATTTAATAAAATCCTTGCTGAGCGGTTATTTGGATATCAATACGCAAAAGAATTCATTCAAGAAAAGCGATCCCGTGAATGGGTCAAAAGGTTACCAGCTGTGATTACTGCACTGAATAACGAGATTACCAGAACAATCAACATGAAACCTATCAATGCGATTAAAAAGAAGTCAATACCTGAAAAACCACAAAAAGATTTCAAAGAACCAATTCTTGGTAGTAATGTCATTGTGAGGTATTTATATGAACCAGGAGAGCTTGAGGGTGGCAGAAAAAGGGCTACTGATCCTATTTGGAGTGTTACTACACACAAGATATCTAGTATAACACGATCTACGGGTAGACCTCCAGTCTATAAACTGGATTCAACTGCCCCTCAGCGGGTTTTTACTAGACAACAATTACAAATAATACCCGAGGATACTCAATTGCCACCGCATGGTCTTAACTAGTACCCTTGCGTCTATTGCACTCAAGACAAGTCAACATCACATTATTTCTGACATGACCGAGATTGTTATTTTTTCTGTCAACGGTGAATTGGCGAGGATCCTTATCCGAATACTGCCAACGCATTATACAATTGCAACTTGCGCAGTGATTATTCTGTTGTTTCTTCAAAGTGATTATTAATCCAGCATCAATATCAAATTCTCGTTGTTTTTTTTGTCCTGTTGTTTGTAACCGGAGAGTTTTTTATCAATCATTTTAACATCAATATCATTATCGTCACCAATGATTTCATCATCGAAAACAATTCTTCGAAGTTGATTTATTTTTCGTACTCTGGATACTGAAAGATAGACTAAATTCGACCATTCTATGCGATTATCTACCATCCAAACAATTGTATCTAATATAGTCAATCCCTGTGAAGAGTGTATTGTTGCTGCATAACCTAACGTCCATGGGGATTTATTCGCACGCAATGCATCTTCAACGACATTGATATCAACCAGCACAATATCATTTAATACCAGAATTTGTTTTTCACTCTGTCCTGGAATATCAACTTCCATGTTCTGTTTTCGTGTATCCGATGGCCTATAACAAAGAGGCACTGGAAGTGTTGCAAATTTTTGTTTATGCAATTCAAATAACTTCATCTGAAGTGTATCCCTGACTATTTTTCTACTTGCAATGATCAAATCGTTTGGTCTCCACATTTCCCAGAAATTATTCATTGGAGTTTCCGAAATTATTTCACGGGCTATTTCACACTGGATTCTATCCGGTTGTAATCTAATTAGTTTCTTAAATTCTTTTAATTTTTCATCAAGTGATCTATGATTGGTATCAATTTCTTCATAATAGTCTACAAAACCCTTTAGCCATTCATGTGGGGGTGCACCGACAAATGGTGGTGGTTGGCCGTGATCACCGCACATGACGACTTTTGTATTTTTTAATAACAACCACTCAAGAAATATTTTTAATACATCTTCTGACACTGTGTCTATTTCATCCCAAATCATGATTTCAGGAATAAATTTCTCTCCCATGCGCTCAGGAGTCCATTTATCTCCCTTCCATCTAAAGAAACTATGATAGGTAAAGGCATTTACCCCTCTCTGTATCATTTCTCTTGCAAGTCTGTGAGTCGGTGTTAGTACAATCATGTTTGATTTCCCACGAAATAACTCAATTGCCCGGGTTGTTTTTCCTGACCCACCACAGCCGTTTAAATAAACTGTTTTATACAGGCATATTGGATCAGAAATCGGTGGCGCATTAGAAAAATCTGAACACTGATTGCTTTCTAAATAATTATTTTCAATCGTAACATCTGCTGATTGAATATAATCATGAATCATTTCTTTCTTAATTCTCCATGATCCCCAATTCTCGTTGCCAGTAGCCTTAAAATCAGTCATTTTGCTATTTATGTAAAATGAATCAGTGGCAACTCTAACTGCGGTGGTAGGAAATTTATTATTCATTGAAAACAGATTAATAGAAGCATAACCAAGCATAGAAGCTCTCAAATGTGTGTACTGCGGATTGTATCCATCATTGTAAGTAACAATTGTACCCAATTTGGTTCCATCGGACATAAATGCGTCCTTACGATTGACATATATCCCCTTATTTGTTAAATCCGCCATTACAAAATCGTATTCAGCGTTGTCTATAATCAATCGTGAAGAATATCTGATATTGTCATCTTTGCCACCCTGGGTATATTTACCGATTATTCTTCGTCCAAGATTTTTTGCTTCATTGTTTCTGATTTCAAATAACTGTTTGGACCAATCCATGATTTGTTGTTCATTAAAATCAGGAAACAGTTTTCGCTCTTCGCTAATTATTTTTTCTAGATCAGGTTGTGGTAACCAGACTGATTTCTGTGCTCGATAGGATATAATTGCTTCACTGACAATTAATGATTTTAACATCTTACAATCAAGCATATACCGTAATAACACTATTGGCATCCAGTGTTTTTCAGACATGTGTTTACCATTCCAAAGGTAACTACACGGATGAAGTCCTGTAGCCATTTCAAATGATACTACACAAGCGAATCCGGTTAAATCAAAATCAGGCAGTGGTCCATTAATAGCAACACGGGTCATTTCGTGTGTGGGGTGTCCAAATCGTTTAAAATATTTCTCGCATTCTCCATACCCAAGAAAACTTCCTGGATAACATGCAATCATATCAACTGAAATAACGGTATCAGGGTCGTATTTTGTATTCCATAATCCTCCATGGCCGTATTCAAGACAGGACAATTTGACATCTGATAAGAACTCACTTCGTGTTGGTTTCCACGCGTTTTTCTTCCTAGCAAAATGTGCTGCAATTGATGGTACTGTAAAACAGTTTGCTAATAATTGATCGTTGTCTTCCCCGTCCCAAGAAAACTCACTAGCTAGTTGTTTCATTTGATTATGCAGTTCTTCAGTACGGTATAATTCTCCGTTGGGCCTTACAAACTGATCAAATCTACATTCTTCGTCTGAAGTACTATGAAATAGCCACATTGACACAGGATCGTTTTTACTCAAATGGTAAATAGCATCAAATAATTTCTGCTCTGAAAAAAAACTCTTCGGTTTGGGATAAATATTTTACGGTTCTATCCCGTGGGAATATTGTTACTGCAGATGACCACGCGTGTGCGTTATGATCAATAATTTAAATTGGGGTTCCTTTTTTTGATTGATATTTCGGTTCTTTTAATACTTCTCCGGTGATTGTCGTTACTGATATTGGAAATCTCAATGATGTTTCTAATTTAGTTATATCCTGAATTGTTGCCCCATGCTCTTTTACCGTTAATTCCCACTCGGTTATTTTTTTTCGTCTTAGATCAGTTAGTTTATTTCCCCGAGACGCATTTGTGAAGTGTTCCATTATTCGTTCTGCTACACAATTGAGGCCTGTCGAATATTTCATGGGTGCTAGTTTTGCAATATCAGGTTTTTCATTGAGCGGATAGATCCCGTAAACAACTGCTGTGACAGGATAAGATCTTTCGTAGTAGGGTTTATCAATTCCAGTCAAAATTCCTGGTTTTGAATCCTGATTCACGGTGATAGTTTTTTTGCCCTTCAAGATAGGTTCAAATTTATCCCTAATAATCCATTTTCCATCCTCACGGATAAGGAATTTTATTCGGAAAAAATGACTTTTTTCCCCAAGACGTGAAATGATCACTGCTGCTTTTTCATCATTCATGGTAGCGTCAACAACACCATCAATTCGAAATGTTGACCAACAATAAGATGCTCCATCACGCTTGAATTCATTAAAACAGTCTCTGATGGCTTTATCAAGAATTTTATTCTTGGGTGTATTATAAACTATATCAAGATTGAATTGAGCATCCTTCCAAGGTAATTTCTTGTTACGTTTTTTAGGTCTATCGCGATTAAATCTAGGATTGATTTTCAACAATCTCTAAAACTCCTTCATGTTTCTGTCTACTACACGTTTTTTGGGGTCTATCGCGATTAAATTTAGGATTGATTTTCAATAATCTCTTAAACTCTTTCATGTTTCCGTCTCTTGGACGTTTGTTACGTTTTTTGGGTCTATCGCCATTCAATTTAGGATTGATTTTCAACAATCTCTTAAACTATTTCATGTTTCCGTCTACTACACGTTTTTTGGGTCTATCGATATTAAATTTAGGGTTAATTTTCAATAATCTCTTAAACTCTCTATCAGCATTGAATTTAGCATTTTTCGAAGTCAATCTCTTGAACTCCATCATGCTATAATTAAAACAAGCATTTAAATGAAAGATTTATGTTTAATGAATCACTGCAAATGGCTTATGATTGGATCAGTAATCCCGTGTAACAAATCATGCAGAAATGAGTTCTGTTGGTATCATATGCAAAGCTTTCGTCGTGGAAGCCTTGGTCCGTTACCCTGTATTCGATGTGGGGTTGGGGTCAGGGGGAAATCACGATTATGTCTAAATTGCGGTGGTAAGCGATACAGGGAATTGAAGCGTTATTATGATAAAAGAATAAAAAATAGACAATCAATCAGAAATTTTGACCCTGACACTGACAACGTCCTTGACAAAATCATAAGAACCCCTCAAGACTACATCGAAAGATTCATTATTGAACCAAACAATGAATTAGACAAACAATAGTATTATGTATACGAATGAACCAAGAATTCAGACAGCATCCCTTGATTACAAATTATGAAGCATCCAATGATGGTGTTGTAAGAAACCGTAGACTAAAGAAACCGGTCGGTGCAGACAATGGTATGGGGTATTTGGTGTTTACTGTTAGGGAGGGAAAAGAAACGAAAACTTATCTCAATCATCGTTTCGTATTTGAATGCTTTTATGGATTGATCGAGGGTGATTCTGTTATCGATCACAAGGATTCTAATCCGAAGAACAATTCTTTATCAAATCTGAAAGCTATCACACAGAGTGAGAATTCCAAACGAGGAAGGACTGGGAAATGCAAAACGGTTGGGAAGAGACCAGTGAAATCTTTGAATACAATAACTAATGAAGAAAAAATATTTTCATCTATGAATGAAGCCGGTAAATTTTTCGATATCTGTGGACCCTCAGTACGAAGAGTTGCAGAGGGAAAAACCAAGACGGCGATTTCAAAAAAGAGCGGGCAAAAAGTTCAATTTAGTTATGTCTAATGCGTCATATCTTTCAATTAGAGATATGTCATGTTATAGAATAATGAATTCTGAAAACATGAATAGCATCATAGTTGAAATAGCAAAATTGAAAAATCAGGATATAAAACTATCAGATGGCTTAAATCCTGATCAAATTGTGTCTGATTTTCAGGATATAGAATACGGAGTTAACAACAACAAGTATATGCTACCAAAGAAATATGCACTCATCAAAAGAATTCAGAATTCTATTAGAGACTCTCTTTCATTTTCCAGTGACATCAGTGTGTTCGTTCCGTTGTATACTATCGTAGAGGGGATACGAAAAGAATTAGGTAACGAATACGAATTGAAAAAAGAAGTCAACTCTAAAATTAGAAACCTACGAGCACTAATTCAAGAAAATTGATTGACCGACCCTTATCATTTTTTGATTGTGACCGTAAAATCTCAATGGGATTTTCATATTTTGATTGAAATTATCAAAAACTATTTCACACTGAATAAAATTCTAACAGCTTTTCTCTACGGAAAATCCCATGCAAAATCGACCATTTGACTGTAAAATCTCAACTGAAAAAACCATCAAAATGGTACAAAATGGCATAAAAATGGCATAAAAAAACTACCAAAATGGCATAAAAAATAAAAAATATTTCAATGGCATAAAATAAAAAATATTTCAATGGCAATATTTCAATGACTCTGTTGCAACCATCATGTCTTTACGGAAAATCGACCACTCAACTGAAAATCAATCCTAACAGCTTTTCTTTACGGAAAATTCCATGCAAAATCGACTACTTGACCCTACGTGGTTTTTTGATAAAAATCGATGAAAAATAGCTAAAAATCATCAAAAATGACTAAAAATCATCAAACATTGGCTCAAAATTAATGAAAATCAATCCTAACAGCTTTTCTTTACGGAAAATCCCATGCAAAATCGACCACATGACCGTAAAATTTCTTTGAGAATAACCACCAAAACTGTCAAAAAATCAGTGAAAAACCACCAAAACTGTCAAAAAATCAGTGAAATCAGTGAATAAAAAATAAAAATATTTCACAGCAATAAAAATAAAAATATTTCACTGCAATAAAAATAAAAATATTTCACAGCAATAAAATATTGGACCTTTAGGGTGGAATCATCGATGGGGAAAATTGTTTTGCAATTGAAAAATGGTTTGCGATTTCAAATAATGGTCAATGAAGCATTAACAACCCGATCGGCTCGTGAACGATTAGACGCAATTAAGAGATTTGTACCAATTCGTGACTCTGTAAGAAATAAACTGCAACAACGACAGAGTCTTCAGACTGATTTTGCTGAGGAATCTAAAGAGTTGTTTAAACCAGTAACCACAGCAACGAAGGAGGTAGTGTCAACAATCTCTGAGCAAGGAGAGACTTTTCTCCCTGTGTTAGAAAAAATAGCAAAAAGAACTAAACAAACAAAAAAGTCTTTAGAAACACTTCCAGTAGATATAGTAGCTACTTCACGGCAACAACAAAAAAAAGAGCGAGTACTAGAAGAACTAGGTGCTATTGCAAGAAAACAAGAAGAGGAAGAAGACGTTACTATAGCAAAAATGCATTCACCGCAAAATATATTTACATACTATGCATACAACATAATTAAAAGTTTTAAAGATGACAATAATTTAATTAACTTTATCGCGCGGAATTTTTCACTCGATAAAAGAGAAATAGCTGTAAACAAAGGGTGTAAAGAGTATATAAAAAACGACGAGAATTGGATAAAAAAAAGTATTCTTAGCAAACCGTGGTAGATCTAGAATCACAGAAAGTAACCGCAATGATTTTGAGAGTTTTAAAGACAAAGTATCGAGTAAAGTAAAGTATCCAACTGGATTTTTTGGTAAAGAGGAGTCAACTGGAGATGGGTATTTAGGCAGCGGCATAGTTGAAAACACTAGCGTTACTTGTCCTGATAGTGTTATCAGTGATATATCACGGTTAAAAGTTCTCATCGGAGGAAAACGAGCTGGAAATAACTCTCCAGAAATAATTAATGAAGCAGCTGATATCTGTAGACGGTTATTTCAAGGTGGTATCATGGATATCAAAACATATCGAGATTTCATTGACGAGTTAGCAAATGGGTATCATAGTGATTAAATAACAATTGAAAACACTATTGTTTTTATAATAATGATCATACACTACAATCATGATAAACCAACCCTCGTCTATGTAGTTAATTCACGGTTTCCAGTTTATAGAGCATACTATGGTGATGGTTTAGGTAATACCATTGCAGGGTTATTTGCAAGAATGGCTCCAAAAGTGATGCCGTTAGCTAAACAATTATCAATGAAAGCCATTGATGTTATTCGTGATAAGGGTATTGGTGCTGTTGGAGATCTTGCGAGAAAAGCGTTTTCAACTGCGAAGAATAAAATAACATCATTAGTGAGACGAAAAAAGAAACCGGTACCATTGCCATCTACAACAGAAATGCCTGCAAGTGTTAGTAAAATTATAAATAACGCAGTAGATGAAAAACTAGCATCATTGGTGACTCCAAGTGACCAAAATAACATGATAGCAAACATGATAGCAGGAAGTGGCTTTAAAAAACCACGTAGAAAACGATGAAAATCGCGATTTAGACTCTGATAAATAGAATAAAATGTTCAAAAGGTCACCTGATCCAGCGTTTGATATGGATGCCCCAGTTGGCAAGAATGATTCTGTACGCGATTTTCAATTTTATTCTTATCATGCAATACAACCCGATCTCCGATCGCGAATTGAACTTCAAGTTCATGATACCAGTAAATACTTTTTGCCGTGTGAAGCATTTATTGAAGTAGAAGGAGAACTTGTAACAAATGATGCTGCTCATAATGATCCTCCATATGACAATAACCCAACTATCAAAGTCGGTTTTGATAATAACGGTATCATGGCGTTATTTGATAGCGCTAAATATCTCATTGATGGAAAAGAAATTGAATCCATTGATCGTGATGTTGATGTGGCCACAACAATCATAGGGTTAGCGAGATATTCTGATGATTATACAAGATCAGCGGGTCCATCTATGATGTTTTCTAAGGATATTACTGATCACCCTGAACACAACCAGTATTCTAGAGTCAAGGCAACACATGCTTCTTCAGTTAATCCAGCACCAGCCGGATATACAAGACCAGCTGGTGATTTTGATGTCATAAATAATATTACTAACTACAACCTAGGGTTTGCAACACGCGTATTAACGTTGCAAGGACAGCGTCGACAGTTTTCATGTGCAATTCCACTGCATCATATATTCGGATTCTGTAGAAACGTCCGAAAAGTTATTTATGGAGCTAAACACACAGTAGCGCTTGTACGAAAGGGTACTGATAATGATGCAATATGGCATGATGCTGGGGTTGCTGATGGTAAAGTCATTTTAACAAAACTAGCATTGTGGATGCCAGTGTTAACTCCATCAATCACAGCAGAAGAAAAATTGTTATCATTTATGGACCAAGGAGGAAAATCATTGTTGAGTTGGTTATCAGTGACCACTGATATTAAACAAGACACTGTTGATGATATATTTACTTGGCATCTGGCATCAAAACAAGGTGTTTCAGCTCCACGTCATATATTTGTGGCGTTACAGAATAATGCACGAGTTGGTAATCAACAACGAAGTCATATGATATTTGATCAGTTAGGTGTTAGAGAGGTCTCACTGAGAATAAACGGACAACAGGAACCATCTGAAGATGTACAACTTGATTACGGTCAAAATCATATTGCACGTGTCTATCATAACCTGTTGTCATTTATGGCACGTGATCTAAATGTGGATACTGGTCTACAAATATCACAATATGATTTTAAAAGCCTCTATCCGATTTATTACTTTTCATTGGAACATCTTGATTTGATGAGACAATCTGTTGTTGATATACACTTTAGAGCCCGTGTAACCCGTCCTGGTGGTATTGCTAATTATAGAGCGGTTGCTGTCATTCTTAGTGATAAATCAATGTTGTTAGAAGGAGTTGGAGGAAGAATGAGAGTGGTAGATGCCCCAGTAGAAAATCTTTGAAATTGTAAACGATTTAGAATCAATCAATTATGTATAACATGTCATATAGTGTTATTAGTGTTGCGTTAACTCCTGGTCAAATCAAAAAATTGCAATCCAAATCAGCTAAGCAATGTGGAACCACAATCACGTTGAAACCCAATCAAATGACTGGTGGTGCAAATAAATTATCGCTGACAACTCGTCAAGTGAAACATTTCAATGATGCACTTGTAGCAAAAAAAGGTGTCCAGATTACTCTTTCTGCGGCTGCTATCAAAAATATGATGAAAACAGGCGGTATATTCCCGTTGTTAGCTGCAATACCAGCATTGATTGCAGCAGCAGCCCCAGCAGTGGCTAAAGCAGCGGCGTTAGGAGCCGTTGGTACTGCAGCAGGAATGGCACTAAAAAAGGCAACTGGACAAGGATATAAAAAAAGGGAAAGGGTCTAAGACTACCAGGAGCCCCGTATTCATGGTACAGCGGAAAGGGTCTAAGACTACCAGGAACGGTTTATTAATTGAGGAATCTTTGACTCCAATGTCCAATTTTGATTTAATGGATGCTGCTAAAAAACTAGCGATTAAAAATTTCAGAGGTGTCTTTATGAAAGATCAATTACCACATCAACCAAACAAAACTGAAACAGGTATTATTAATCTCGATAACAGCACCGGACCTGGAACTCACTGGGTTGCATACGCTATTGATCCACGGGCAATCGTCTATTTTGATTCATATGGATTAGCCCCGCCAAAAAAGTTTATGCGTTACATAAAAAAATTTCAAATGAAGACTTGGTATTCTACGCTACCAACACAACACATCAATGACCCACCAATATGCGGCAGCGAAGTATTAAATGTCCTTGATGCTATTTCAGCATCTAGAAAACCACCACACATTGTCGTAAATGAATACACTAGTAATCGCTGGAAATCGAAACGATTTATAAGAGAGAAAGAGTTTTACAATATCATGATCGATATTTGGGGGAGATCTTTGAAACCCAAACCCGATGGCACTGCAACCGGTGATATAAAAAAAAATTAAAGATGAAATCGCTGAGACGTTAAATTTAACAAGTGTTGACCCGAATTAAATAGTTGTATTTCAAGACAAACAGGGTAAATTGAAAACTAGTGATGTGTCGTTGGATGATATTTTAACACGACAACGAAACGCAATCGAGAACACCGTTGCGTTATTTTCCGATCAGGGTAAACTCAAACCGGGCGTACTTTTTTCGACGATTACAGCGTTTTTAAAATAAAAAATGATTTCATCATCGCAATATCGTTATGATCAGGTCAGAGAATTTCAAACTAGACTCAAAACCCTGTCTGAGGAGTATGCAATGAAAATTAAAAAATATCGCAGGAGAATTACCGCAATTGATGTTACCGTGTATTCAGTGAGTGGTGTAATCACCGGAGCTGGTATTATACTGTCTTCAGTGACAATGATGGCTCCGATAGCTGTTCCAATTTGCATTTCTGCAGCAACAACAATCGCTGGAATTATTTCAATAATCACAAAAAAAAATATCATCATGCAGCCAACGAAAACTACAAGACTACATAATTCATTTTCATGTTGTGTCCACTGCATACTCGGAATTATCCTCATTGATATCGTCATCCCTCGATGATACAATTATATCAGAGAGTGAGTTTTCAGCGATGGTAGATATATATGATTCTGCGATGTCAAAATTAGAAATACAAAAACATGAGTATAATAACAATGACAACACCGATGGAATTGGAGAACACAAACCCGAAAACCAGAATGATCTCAATAACCTCAACGATATCAGATAGTGAGTTCTCAGTGATGGTACGTGTCTATGATTCCGCAGTATCAAAATTAGAAATACATCATGAGTATAGCAACGATGACAACACAGATGGAATTACTTCAACAAATAGTGGAGAACACAAACCCAGTACAAACCAGCATGATCTCAATAACCTCAACGAATCCAGAATTCAGTGTGAATTTCCCCTCTCCGGTCCCAGTGAAGGAGATAGCGCTAGCAAAATTACGAGTGTATCATAGCTGGCCTAATATCAGATCAAAATCATTTGGTGGTCAACAACCCAATAATTCCCTGGTATTTGCAAATAAGAATAAAGACGACGGTACCCCAGACTGGAACGTTGTTTCCATACCAACAGGGTCATACCAAATTGAACAAATCAATAATGAATTCGCGCGTAGAATAAAATCGATTACTGGAAAAGAATCAAAAATAGCTATAACAGTTCATGAGCCAACACTGTCATCTGCCATTGAAATAAGCACAGAAGGATACGTCGTAGATATCTATCAAAGTTCTATTAGAACCGTACTAGGAAGGCCTGAAATCCCACCCGGGGGGAAAACCGTTGATTTACCAGAACCCAAAAAAAAACGATTATGTCACAGACAGGATAAAATCTGATAATCCAGTAAAAAGCTATAGCGATTATGATAAATTGTATTTTTTTATTGAATTGGTAGATCCTCCCACTAAGAAGATCTACTACATTCATCGACCGGATGACATCACTGCAAATTTCGGAGCGATGATTAGCGATATTTCGTTGTTGTTTATATCCCTTAGATCCGGCACTCTCACCCGAGATGAATTTATCAGCGTTGCAGAAACATGTAACAAAATCATCAATGACATGGAAACATTTAATGCGCAAATCATTCAAGAGGTATTAGGTGACAGTAATCCTAAAACAAGAGATTTATTTGCAACAGACTATAAGATCCCCATCAAGGATATTCCAGCATTCAAACTACCAGGATTTCATTATTATTTTTTGCCTGATTTCATTGATTTTTGCCTGACTTTTTTGCCTGATTTCATTGTTTAAGCCTGTTTAAGCCTGATTTCATTGAAAACTTGTTTGAAAATGTTGTCCGGCTCACCCTCTCTGGTGCTAAGACATATGCATGTAAAAAAAAAATCAGTGCTCTAAGACATATGCTTGTATATAAAAAAATCAGTGCTCTAAGACATATGCATGTAAAAAAAATCAGTGCTCTAAGATATATGCATGTATAAAAAAATCAGTGCTCTAAGATATATGCTTGTATAAAAAAAATCAGTGCTCTAAGACATATACATGTATAAAAAAAATCAGTGCTCTAAGACATATGCATGTATAAAAAAATCAGTGCTCTATGACATATGCTTGTATATAAAAAAATCAGTGCTCTATGACATATGCTTGTATATAAAAAAAATCAGTGCTCTAAGACATATGCATGTATAAAAAAATCAGTGCTCTAAGACATATGCATGTATAAAAAAATCAGTGCTCTAAGACATATGCTTGTATAAAAAAATCAGTGCTCTAAGACATATGCTTGTATAAAAAAAATCAGTGCTCTAAGACATATGCATGTAAAAAAAAATCAGTGCTCTAAGACATATGCATGTATAAAAAAAAAATCAGTGCTCTAAGACATATGCTTGTATATAAAAAAATCAGTGCCCTAAGACATATGCATGTATAAATAAATCAGTGCCCTAAGACATATGCATGTAAAAAAAAATCAGTGCTCTAAGACATATGCTTGTATAAAAAAATCAGTGCTCTAAGACATATGCTTGTATAAAAAAAATCAGTGCTCTAAGACATATGCATGTATAAAAAAATCAGTGCTCTAAGACATATGCTTGTATATTAAAAAAATCAGTGCTCTAAGACATATGCATGTAAAAAAAATCAGTGCTCTAAGACATATGCTTGTATATAAAAAAAATCAGTGCTCTAAGACATATGCATGTATATTAAAAAAATCAGTGCTCTAAGACATATGTATGTATAAAAAAATCAGTGCTCTAAGACATATGCTTGTATATAAAAAAAATCAGTGCTCTAAGACATATGCATGTAAAAAAAATCAGTGCTCTAAGACATATGCATGTATAAAAAAAATCAGTGCTCTAAGACATATGCTTGTATATAAAAAAAATCAGTGCTCTAAGACATATGCATGTAAAAAAAATCAGTGCTCTTAGACATATGCATGTATAAAAAAATCAGTGCTCTAAGACATATGCATGTATAAAAAATAATTTTCATTGTCTTGACACTTACTAAACTGTCATAAAATACTATAATTGATTTTGTTATTATTTTGCATGTGCATATGTTCGGACTTTTCCAACATGAAATTTAATAAAGGTAAATACAAACTTCATAGTTTGTGGGCCGGTTGAGTTAACCACATGAGTCTGATGTTTCACCACTAAAGTACAGCAATAAAATTTTCTGACAACATGAAATCACCTTATCAGTAAAATTCATTTATATTACCGATAAGGTGATTTCATGTTGTCAGAGTTTTCGTCCTACATTATTGGTAGTACTTCAGACTCCTTTGAGTTTACCCAGAAGACCAGGCTGATCTATAATCTACATTACTTACACAACACAAAGCATGTATAGAGCCACTCAAATCCTTATCTATTCCCAAAAAGTAGTTTAATTGCAAGCACAATGAATCAAATTGTATTGTTGTTCATTGTGTTGTCATACTGGTTTCTCATTTTAGTTAGGTGTTTACAATTTCAAGGCAAAATTAAAATGTAATCACTGGTTGGTGCACTGATATAAAATATCCAATGCAATAATGCATAAACAAACAATAATTGAGTGAAAAGACTGAGGTAGTGTTACAGTACGGTAACTCACAAATGCACAATTTTTGTCATAGTTTTCGATCAAGTTATACACAAATGTAAATTAGGCAGAAACAATCAGAAAACAGAAAAATAAATAAAATTACTTTTCAAACAAGTTAATAACATTTCTTTTAAATAAACATGCCACCCCTGTTATCAGTATACTTGTAATTTTTTTTAATATAAGTTTGCCTATAATTAAATACATTTAGAACTTAACCACATGCATCTTGTGATGTCTTGGAGTTGTGGGTTGGCTTATACGCAGGTCATGCACTTTTTAGTGCTTATACCTTTTCAGCTGAAGTGTGGGGATTGGCTTATACATGAGCAATTTCAACACTATTTTATGTGGTAATGATTAGAGGTGCAGAAAGGTAAAAAGTAATTTGTGTGGTATAGATAATCTAATGAGTAGAGTTGCAGAGGTAAGTCATTTGTGTGGTAGGGATAATCTAATGATCAGAGTTGCAGAGGTAAGTCATTTGTGTGGTATGGATAATCTAATGATCAGAGTTGCAGAGGTAAGTCATTTGTGTGGTAGGGATAATCTAATAATCAGAGTTGCAGAGGTAAGTCATTTGTGTGGTATGGATAATCTAATGATCAGAGTTGCAGAGGTAAGTCATTTGTGTGGTAGGGATAATCTAATAATCAGAGTTGCAGAGGTAAGTCATTTGTGTGGTAGGGATAATCTAATGATCAGAGTTGCAGAGGTAAGTCATTTGTGTGGTATGGATAATCTAATGATCAGAGTTGCAGAGTTAAGACATTTGTGTGGTAGGGATAATCTAATGATCAGAGTTGCAGAAGAACAGATAAATCTTTTGTGCACTAGAGATAATCTAATTATTACAGTTGAAAATGTGCAATAGGGATAATCAGATGAGTAGAGCTGGAGAAGCACAGTAAAATCTACTATTCAGTAAAGACTACTATTCAGTAAAGACTACTATTCAGTAAAGATTCTCTAATGAGTACAGTTGAAATGAACTGTAAACATATTAGTGATAATCTAATGAATAGAGTTAGAGAAGCACACTTAGGTCAGTTTTTCAATACAATGGATAATCTAATCGGTAGAATTGTAGAAGCACAGTAAGTATGGTGTACACTAGTGATAAGCTAAGTATTACAGCTGAAATTGCAAAGTAAGGATGGTGCACACTAGTGATAAGCTAAGTATTACAGCTGAAAATGCAAAGTAAGGATGGTGCACACTAGTGATAAGCTAAGTATTACAGCTGAAAATGCAAAGTAAGGATGGTGCACACTAGTGATAAGCTAAGTATTACAGCTGAAAATGCAAAGTAAGGATGGTGCACACTAGTGATAAGCTAAGTATTACAGCTGAAAATGCAAAGTAAGGATGGTGCACACTAGTGATAAGCTAAGTATTACAGCTGAAAATGCAAAGTAAGGATGGTGCACACTAGTGATAAGGTAAGTATTACAGCTTTAAATGCAAAGTAAGGATGGTGTACACTAGTGATAAGCTAAGTATTACAGCTGAAAATGCACAGAAAGTGCAGTATGAATTATCTAATTATTAGAGTTGAAGAAGTACAGGTCAATTGCGCTGAAGCATTAGTTTAATCAGTAGAACTGGAAAACCACAGCAAGTTCAATTATACAGCTGTGGGAAGCACAATTAGGTTAATTGTGTATTAAAGATAATGTAATGAGTAGAATTTGAGAAGCATAGTTAGGTTAATTGTGTATTAGGGATAATGTAATGAGTAGAATATGAAGAATCACATTTTGGTCAAGTATGAAGTACAGTGCTCCTTCTTTACAATGTTGTTCATTAAAATGATCTACATTATGTATGAAGTACAGTGCTCCTTCTTTACAATATTGTTCATTATAATGATTTACATTATGTATGAAGTACAGTGCTCCTTCTTTACAATGATGTTCATTAAAATGATCTACATTATGTATGAAGTACAGTGCTCCTTCTTTACAATGTTGTTCATTAAAATGATCTACATTATGGATGAAGTACAGTGCTCCTTCTTTACAAAGTTGCTCATTAAAATGATATACATTATGTATGAAGTATAGTGCTCCTTCTTTACAATGTTGTTCATTAAAATGATCTACATTATGTATGAAGTACAGTGCTCCTTCTTTACAATGCTGTTCATTAAAATGATCAACATTATGTATGAAGTACAGTGCTCCTTCTTTACAATGTTGTTCATTAAAATGATCTACATTATGTATGAAGTACAGTGCTCCTTCTTTACAATGCTGTTCATTAAAATGATATACATTATAAACAACAGTCTTATACTGAGATATACTGTACATAATAATGTTTAATAATGAAATTTATCCTATAAATATAACCAGCTTATAAAAGTATACACAGCCTATTTAGGGAGAAGTGAACTACCAATTATATGGGATGGACCAAATAATGAGATCAATGACCACATGAATGTAATAATCAGGTCAGTAAGATACTTGGCTGTCCAAGGAGGGAAGTAAATTGTGTGGGAGAACTATGTATTACTCACGACAAATTCTGTCCACAGTGTCTTTTCTCCGGCAGATGCCTTTTTGTACTTGAGTAGAATTTATCTCACACTCATAAAACCCGCCATAACCCTTGATGCTATTTTCACCAGTTCGGTTTGGTGCTCCAACAAGAAGACTAAAAACGATAGTTGAAAAGAAATAAATTGATATTTGTAAACTGTAACTTTGTATAAATAGACAGTATGAATATGATATATGTAAACTGTAATGTTACTGTATAAATAGATGGTTTGAATATGATATATGTAAACTGTAACCGTATAAATAGATGGTATGAATATGATATATGTAAACTGTAACCGTATAAATAGATGGTATGAATATGATATATGTAAACTGTAACCATATAAATAGATGGTATGAATATGATATATGTAAACTGTAACCATATAAATAGATGGTATGAATATGATATATGTAAACAGTAACCATATAAATAGATGGTATGAATATGATATATGTAAACAGTAACCATATAAATAAATGGTATGAATATGATATATGTAAACAGTAACCATATAAATAAATGGTATGAATATGATCTATGTAAACAGTAACCATATAAATAGATGGTATGAATATGATATATGTAAACTGTAACCATATAAATAAATGGTATGAATATGATATATGTAAACAGTAACCATATAAATAAATGGTATGAATATGATCTATGTAAACAGTAACCGTATAAATAGATGGTATGAATATGATATATGTAAACAGTAACCATATAAATAAATGGTATGAATATGATTCTTTTATCTATAGATCTTTTGAGAATAAAGCATAGCATACATTCATTTGATGTATTATTGTAAATGAGGAATTATTACAGTTATTAATGTTCTTTTACATATTGGGAGTCAATCATGGGTACATTTCCAAACTAAAAATTGACTTTATAAGCTGTGAGAATGAAGCATGCCAGTTATTAGACTATAATCTTAAACTAAGTGACAAAAAGAGCGAGAATCAGCATGTTTATCAAAGTTCAACAATTATGTTTTAGAACTTACAGTATTCTGAATTAAATCCAAAATGGTCCTTCTATCACAAGTCCAAAAGTATAGAGCATTCTGTATGAATTCCAGTGGTGTTCCATGAATTACAATCTTGTAAGTGCTGATGTATCAATAGTTTGAAATAGTGTTGATGTGCTATTAGTCTTGCTGCATCACAATGATATAATCCAAAATGTCTCAAGTTTTTCAATTAAAAAGTATTATTAAACACTTTGTAATTCCGCTGAATAATTTAAATAAATCCTATCAAATTAAAATTGAACATAGTTACAAGACTGATTCCACTTTGGATGTTAAGAGTGGAATAAAGATTACTTTACTTCTCCCTTAGTGGGTCCCCGAGTGGCCGAGTGGTCTAAAGCGCTCTCCGTTACGGATCACTGCCATCTCACCTCTGTCTGCGTGGGTTCGAGTCTAAGATTCGGCTAATGTAGTAATGTGAAAATGCTTGCCAGTAGCTTCTCGTGGGTCGGTGGTTCTTTCCTGGGGTTTTCCCGGGTTCTTCCTCCACCAATTATACTGGCCGCCATGTATAGCCTATCGTGTGCTGAAAAATGGCGTTAAACCCTACAACAACAGCAACAACTTCTCCCTTATATAAAAGCCTAAGTCACAATATGAGAACCAGGAGTAAGGCCAAATGTTGTTTTTTTTTTCTAGAACATTCTATGTTGTTAGCGATATCAGGTATAGTACTAAAACGTTTGTAAAGAGCATAGCCAACAGCAGGTACACCATGAATTCCCGAAGGAATACCCATGCCCTGACATAAAACCTCAGTAAATATGATTGCCTACAAAAAAGACCTCTCTGGTGGCCTAGTGGTTAGAGCATATGCCTCGGATGCAAGAGGTCGCGGGTTCGAACCACGGCCTAGTCATACTAGGCGCTCACATTAAGAGGTTAGTGTTGAGACTGGTGTCAGAATAATGTGACTTAATGGGACTTCGTGCTAAATGTCTGTGACATGATGCCACAGTGCTAGACATCACTATAAACTTCCACACTGTAAACATCGTAATTATATGACTGAAATACTTTAAACACTACTTTAAAATCTAAATCACACACACATTCACACAATAATGATAATAATAATAATAATAATAATAATAATAATAATAATCATAATAATAAAAATAATAATAATAAATAATATTATTATTATTATTATTATTATTATTATTATTATTATTATTATATACAATCATGGACAAAATTAGCGCTGTAGCATGTTGTTTACAAAAAAAAAAGACATTAGTCAAGTAGGCCCAACTTCTCCCCTCGATTATGGACAAAGGTCAATCACACAATGCAAATTAGATATACATAACACGATGTCGTGATATTATCACTGCCTCAGACAATGTTTTTGCCTAGTAAATCACTGTTATCTGAAGCATTTTTGATAGTTATCCAGAATTTATGTGGCAAATAAAAAGGCGAAAACAAAAATGGGTTGTGCAATTTCTTTTAAATTTATATTCAAGGCTAAATAGAACGTACTAGGATTCCGTGAATTACAACCGATTAGGACCCCCTGAATTAGAACCTTTTTTTTGGACTCCTATAAAAAAGAATAACTTAAAACTTCTCAAAAAATAATTAGAAGGAAAAAATGGAGAGAAGGAAAACATTTCTAACGCTAATTGGAGTCTTTTAATGTCTCTGATTTCATTTATTTATCGAGTCTATGTTGCGTAGTGGTTAGAGATATTCACTTTGATACACTATAAAGGGAATGAGAGAAGGCATACGCATGTTGGAAGGCATTTAAACAAATAAATATGAATTGATACATGTGACAAAAAATGTAGAAGGTCAATGTGTATAAAACAATTATAGTTCACGAATCCTGGCTTTAAAATAAACAAACGGGGGGGGGGGGGGGGGGGCAGGGTAAGCGGATGAAGCGAACGCTATTTTCTTTTATTTTTTCATAAATTATTGCCAATATAATTATGTTTGGCTTAAAACCGTTTTCTGGGTATTATTCTCGTAAGGTACTCCCTGCATATTTTTTTATTATTCAGAACCAACTAGACACCATCCGAAGTCATTGGGAGAAATCCCATATTGATATAACTTTCGTTTTATGGGGAGTTGCGACAATATACTTTTTTAGACGGATGCAATGGTGGCCATATTTGATGACAGAACAGCAACATTTACATCATAGGTCCTTCTACTGAAAATCTGATGTCGATTTGACTTTCCATGAATGTGTGTATGAAAGTTTATGGAAATCCTCAAAATAGTATTGGAGGAATCGCGATAACAAACATGTTAGATACCGGAAAACCAGCCACCCCATGAGCTGCTTTGGCTTATGACCAATACAGCTAAAGGCAATATGCTTAGACTTATATGCGGCAATTCAGAAAAGTATTAAAAGCAACCCTCATAAAACAGTTTTTTGCTATTTTTTCTTTTATTTCTTTTTTTAAATTTTTTTTTTTTTATGTATTTATTTATTTATTGGGATCATGATGGGATAAATGTTTTGTGTTTTTAATTTGTATGCTTGTATCAAAACCCCCACCCCGTATTAAGGCCAGAATATTTTTGGCCTAATATTACATCAGAACCTTGAATACTCATAACAATATCATGAAGAAATTTTGGGGAAAAATGGAATGTCTATATAGTGTACGGATCGTATAGTATGAATACTTCCGAGATCATGTGCATTTCTTAAAGGTGCTAGACTGGTTTATTCATCGTGTGATTGATTGGGATAGTTAAGAAACTTTTGGGGGGAAATGAGATGTAAACGAGAAAATTTGTATTTGTATACAAACTTTGCACCATGGCTTTCTATAAACCCATTTGATAAACTATAATCGGTGAATTATGACATTCAATTTATGACAAAACTTTCTTATGTGATACATACTTATTACTTATGAATCGTGTTATTTTGAAATGGATAACACAAAAATGGAATGTTTATAAAGTGAATGTATCGTATAGTGTAAGTACTTCAGAGATTACTACTGTGTTATTAATTATAAACCCATATTATAATTTAGATTTTGCAAAAATGTTATGAATTGCGTGTGACTTACATATACGTACGTAATGAAACAATAAAAAAATGCTTCATATAGCCTTTGTACGTAATTAAACAATAAAAGATGCTTCAAATATCCTTTGTATGTAATAAAACAATAAAAAATGCTTCATATATCCTTTGTATGTAATGAAACAATAAAAGATGCTTCATATATCCTTTGTATGTAATCAAACAATAAAAGATGCTTCATATATCCTTTGTATGTAATAAAACAATAAAAAATGCTTCATATATCCTTTGTATGTAAAGAAACAATAAAAGATGCTTCATATATCCTTTGTATGTAATAAAACAATAAAAAATGCTTCATATATCCTTTGTATGTAATCAAACAATAAAAGATGCTTCATATATCCTTTGTATGTAATTAAACAATAAAAGATGCTTCATATATTCCTTGTATGTAATACAACAATAATATAAAAATGCTTCATATATCCTTTGTATGTAATGAAACAATAAAAGATGCTTCATATATCCTTTGTATGTAATCAAACAATAAAAGATGCTTCATATATCCTTTGTATGTAATTAAACAATAAAAGATGCTTCATATATCCTTTGTACGTAATGAAACAATAAAAGATGCTTCATATATCCTTTGTATGTAATTAAACAATAAAAGATGCTTCATATATCCTTTGTATGTAATTAAACAATAAAAGATGCTTCATATATTCCTTGTATGTAATACAACAATAAAATAAAAATGCTTCATATATCCTTTGTACGTAATGAAACAATAAAAGATGCTTCATATATCCTTTGTATGTAATCAAACAATAAAAGATGCTTCATATATCCTTTGTATGTAATTAAACAATAAAAGATGCTTCATATATTCCTTGTATGTAATACAACAATAAAATAAAAATGCTTCATATATCCTTTGTATGTAATGAAACAATAAAAGATGCTTCATATATCCTTTGTATGTAATAAAACAATAAAAAAATGCTTCAAATATCCTTTGTATGTAATGAAACAATAAAAAAATGCTTCATATATCCTTTGTATGTAATAAAACAATAAAAAATGCTTCATATATCCTTTGTATGTAAAGAAACAATAAAAGATGCTTCATATATCCTTTGTATGTAATAAAACAATAAAAAATGCTTCATATATCCTTTGTATGTAATTAAACAATAAAAAATGCTTCATATATCCTTTGTATGTAATAAAACAATAAAAAATGCTTCATATATCCTTTGTATGTAATAAAACAATAAAAAATGCTTCATATATCCTTTGTATGTAATCAAACAATAAAAGATGCTTCATATATCCTTTGTATGTAATTAAACAATAAAAGATGCTTCATATATTCCTTGTATGTAATACAACAATAAAATAAAAATGCTTCATATATCCTTTGTATGTAATGAAACAATAAAAGATGCTTCATATATCATTTGTATGTAATCAAACAATAAAAGATGCTTCATATATCCTTTGTATGTAATTAAACAATAAAAGATGCTTCATATATCCTTTGTACGTAATGAAACAATAAAAGATGCTTCATATATCCTTTGTATGTAATTAAACAATAAAAGATGCTTCATATATCCTTTGTATGTAATTAAACAATAAAAGATGCTTCATATATTCCTTGTATGTAATACAACAATAAAATAAAAATGCTTCA
This sequence comes from Unio delphinus, assembly GCA_029339505.1. Lineage (NCBI taxonomy): Eukaryota > Metazoa > Mollusca > Bivalvia > Unionida > Unionidae > Unio > Unio delphinus. The sequence continues at coordinate 5,929,046 of JAQISU010000041.1, read as the reverse complement.
TATATCCTTTGTACGTAATGAAACAATAAAAGATGCTTCATATATCCTTTGTATGTAATCAAACAATAAAAGATGCTTCATATATCCTTTGTATGTAATTAAACAATAAAAGATGCTTCATATATTCCTTGTATGTAATACAACAATAAAATAAAAATGCTTCATATATCCTTAGTATGTAATGAAACAATAAAAGATGCTTCATATATCCTTTGTATGTAATAAAACAATAAAAAATGCTTCAAATATCCTTTGTATGTAATGAAACAATAAAAAAATGCTTCATATATCCTTTGTATGTAATGAAACAATAAAAAAAATGCTTTATATATCCTTTGTATGTAAAGAAACAATAAAAGATGCTTCATATATCCTTTGTATGTAATAAAACAATAAAAAAATGCTTCATATATCCTTTGTATGTAATAAAACAATAAAAAAAAATGCTTCAAATATCCTTTGTATGTAATGAAACAATAAAAAAAATGCTTCATATATCCTTTGTATGTAAAGAAACAATAAAAGATGCTTCATATATCCTTTGTATGTAATAAAACAATAAAAAAATGCTTCATATATCCTTTGTATGTAATGAAACAATAAAAAATGCTTCATATATCCTTTGTATGTAATAAAACAATAAAAAAAATGCTTCATATATCCTTCGTCAGAGGGTTATAAAAATATTTTATGACCAGGTTACAGTAATTATCTTGATATATCAAATTGTTTCTTTTATCAATAGGAATAAAATACAGCACGAAAAGTGTGTCCTCGCATTTGGGAAGGGATCTCTTCGTCATACGTACTTTGCTAGTTTTTCGTTGGGTTTTTAAATTTGTGTTGTGTGGTTACAACGAAATAAACGAAAACTGGCACCCCACAAAAAGTTAGTAATGCTATAGCAATATACACGTTAAAAATAAAGTAATGACAGGGGCAAACGTAGAATTATCTGTAGTGCGGTGTGCTGGGGGGACAAACATACAGTGGTAAGATATTAATTTTTACGGATGAAGGCCAAAACCTGCTTAGAGGTGAAATCCCGAAGTGGGCATCAAGTGCATCAACATCGTTGATTACCTTTTGAATATGTTTGATTATTAAGGATCTAATTTTACGTTCCATGTTTGATATATTTATCTACCTTCTTAAAAAGTGTGTAAAATGTGGCAAAATGTATATAATCTATCTGTGTCGTTGCCTTCATGAGAATGACAATGTAATCTTTTACTTCGAATTTATTCTCCATAGACCAACTGAATAAACATGGCTGTCTTGTCAGTTCTTTTGTATTGGAGTCAAATCTAGACCCTTGGTCATGATATGGAAAAATGACTTCCACTGTCAAAGGTAATGTTTCATAAAGTTATGGAAAAGAGACACACCTTAACACCATTTGTTGCATACAATCATTTTGCTGCTGTTTTTAAATTTGAGATTACTTTATGCAGTCAGACAGTGATCCGTAACGGTGAACGCTTTAGACCACTTGGCCAGTGAAAGGTACGCTGGTAATATAATTAATTGAAACTGGTAGATACGTTGGTATTAGAATTAAACGAACAGAAAAAATACATTTAAGTATGTGTTTTAGGTGACCTTGAAGACAAGCATCAATTCTGACTTGACTGATTACACATCACTTTTGTATGGTAATGACGAATTAAAACTGATAATCATCGCCCAAATGGTGTATTATTCAAGAATCTTAGTATTTTGTATTGCCAATTAAAACGAATATCAGAATCGTATCCAGCTAATTAAAATTTTAATGTAGAATTAAACCCTTCACCCAAACAACAAAGATTACTAGACTTTGTGTCACTACAAGAAGTATGTGAGAAAATAGGATGATGTAAGTGCCAAGCTGAAACGAAAACCACTAAAATGTTTCTCATCCCACCCATCCCCATCAATCCAATGTCAGTTAATGCCATTCTGTGACAATATTACTTGACAAAAGGAAGCTAACTTATTAGATTAGAATTGTTAAGACAGCTGAAATAACGTTCAGAAAGCATAAGCTTTAAAAAAAATTGGTAAAGGTTTGTCCAAAGCGGATACAGGACTAAACTATTAGATCAACAACAAGAAGGACTTGTGTTTAGCACAGACCAAACAAGTGTAAGTAAACGAAAATTACAAAATGTTGAAAATTTATATAATGGCATCAAATGGTGTATACAAAAATCATGTACAAACAAATATGCACTTTTTACCTTAAAAGGTTTATGCTAAATTGTGCAAACAAGGATTTTTTTTTCTCACAAAAACTACTATAAAAAACCAACTCCCCAAAAACAAAAAATACCTGAAAAACAAACAATGTCGACATCCAAGAGTTAAAAAATGTATAGAGAAAAATGAAATAACTACTGAAAATGGCTGAAAATTTCGAGACGATAGATGCAAATAAACACAAATATATTTAACTTCACCGGTCGACCTCAAAATAGTTTTTTTTTTGTGTGTCTAATCTTGCTAACGAGGTTTTGTTAAAATGGTCTAAATATTTCCAAAATGTATTAAATAATTACTGGAATTAGTTTGAAAATATAACTATCTACATCATCATACAAATAAATTCATTTTGTCTAGTGATTTTTTTCTTCTTTTTAAACATGTTAAGTAGTGTGTGTGTGTGTGTGTGTGTGTGTGTGTGTGTGTGTGTGTGAAGTCCTAAAGTGTAAACGTCCGTAATAAAAATGAGAAAGATTGGTACAACGGCAAGAAGACTAAAACTATCATTCACGAGTATGCTTAATTAATGGTTTTTCTTCATCTCAATTATTCTTTGCTTAAATGTGCTTTCAAGGTTTTTTGGCTAAAAGATAAACTTTAAACGTACAAGAATTGAAAAAAATCACCTTCATAAGAGCCCAAATGAAGTCTAGGAACCCACCCAAAGTATAATAATATGAACTGTAATCTCGTTGACTCAACAGTTTTTTTTAATAGCTATCTTGTGATACCAGACGGACGGACGGACAAAAGAAAATCAACAAGTCTCCCTCCCATGAGAGGAGAGACATAATTATTGGAGTGTATCAAGTATGTTTAAATGTGTTTTGATATTATCTCTGTAAACAAATAACTTATTTGTAATACTGGAAAAGGTTTTTTTTTTTTTTTAGACGCTTTTAAATGTAGGTCGGTGATTGCATTATAATTTAATACGCTGATGTCATCATGACAAGTTTTACATTCTTCTGTGAACAATCCAACGGAATGAACGGAAACGCATGTCATTCAAATGAAAATAACATGACTAAGACGCACAATTTATTTGGGAAAGGGGTGGGGTCAAGATTTATAAATGAAAAATATTTTTGCACTGATTTTTAGAAATACGAGTCTGCTGTATCAATTTAAAAAATAAGTTAATTAATCTGAGAAGAAGAAAAAAAACCGGTTCAAAATAGTAAATATCGCTACCCCATGTCTTGCCCCAACATTATTGGTGATCGGACCCTAACCATCTAATGAATGAACGGAAACTCATAGCATTCAATTAATGTGTGTGTGTGTGTGTGTGTGTGTGTGTGTGTGTGTGTGTGTGTGTGTGTAGATAGATAGATAGATAGATAGATAGATAGATAATTGAGAATACACTCAGCTTACATGCTTATCCCACCCCTTCCTCTCTCTCTCTCTCTCTCTCTCTCTCTCTCTCTCTCTCTCTCATTAGAAAAATAGAAAGAATTAGTAGAATAAGTCAATACTGTTCTCGTATTGAATGAGTGTTTGGGAAATAAAATTCACATAAAAAATATCATGTGCGATTCTTTTTCGTGAAATATTGATCTATTTCATGCCTATTCATTTGTTTTCTTTCATGAATAATAATAATAATAATAATAATAATAAAAATAATAATAATAATAATAATAATAAACACTAATACTACTACTACTACTACTACTACTACTACTACTAATAATAATAATAATAATAATAATAATAATAATAATAATAACAACAAACAATGGCACCGATTTAACGATTTTCATAAAGTCGGTAAAGGCAAAACTTAACTTTTAAAGTCTTTTATCTTTCTTAAACTAATTTATCGGAAACATTTTGTCATGACTACAGCAATATCTTTCTCTTTTAAACACACACACACACACACACACACACGATTCCTACCACAAATGAAATTTAACAGGGTGACTTAAAATTGAACCAACCGCCAAAATATTTTACAAAAAGGATAGAGTAACCCTTTGTGTCTGTGCTAATTTCACCACGCAACAAATGTACCCAGATAAATATGCATTTGATGAACTTTCGGGGGGAAAATCCCACCAAACAACTTACCTTGTTGTACCCAAGTTATTCGCTATGAAAGCTACAGTGTACCCGAACATTGCATTTTCTTCCTCCTGGAAGTAGATTGGCTTTTTATCGTCCACATTGAATGTACTGACTTCATCCACAATAACCCAGACGAACAGAGTCAATAAAGCTTGATTATTCACCAAACCGAACTTTGTTTTCATGTTTGAACCTCTGTATCACATTGGAAAATTATATATAAGCAAAGAAGGCGAAAGACGCGTACCCTTACTGCCGGAATGTGTGTCGGAAAAGAGTGTCCATTCATCGCACATTTTCCTATATCCTTCAAGTACCGTATACCCTAATATAGTCACCCTCAGATTAGAACTCATGGTTTGAATAAGTGTTTCATTGTTTTAAGTGCAATATTACTAATGGGTGTCTGCCATTCTGATATAATATAAAACATGACATCCAAATGTTACAATATGATGGGGACTACATGCCAAACGGTTCTGCAGATTTAAAACACTAGAATGTAACACAGGCGTTTCAGAGCAGATAACAGCTTTCCAGTAGAGAAATGCACAACATGTTGATACTGGTGTGTATGGACGGCAGTTGTTAATAATGTTCAATTCAATATAAAGCTCTCTAATTGTTTAGCAAGCGTTCCAAATGAGAGCTACAATTTATTTAGAAAGCTCTTTATATCACTTATATACCTCTGAATATCACGTAGAGATCTCTCTAATTTAATTATTGCCAGCAATTATTTGAACACGACTGTACAAGAAATGGCGACTATTTTAGTTAAATATGGGACCTAACTAATTCAGTTCTTTATTAAGCTGACAATCCTCTATGGTATCAGTGAATACAAATTTCCCCCTCTCATAATCAGAACACTTCTGCTATTTACGTGCCAATTTTAATGTGCTATTAAAATGATTGAAAGCGTTAGCGGTCTTCAAAAGGGGTTTGCAAAGGATTTGGGTAAGATATTCATTTTATTTCATGTTCAAATATTGAATTTTCTTAAATTAAATATTTTTAAAATTACCAAAATATTACTGTCTGGAATGAAACACCGACCATAACATGAGGTCAAGTAGTAATTGAGGGCAACGTTGGCCCCACCTGATCCCTTATTATGCTCAGTCACGGACCTATAATATTTTTTATTAGGTCCCAGAAACTTTTGTCAGGTAAAGTCATTAACAAAAAATCTGGATCCATCAATCCATTGCGGAGGAGTAACGAATTTCAACATTGACACTGGCAGCCATTTCGAAATGTGCAAAAGAAAACCGTTTTCATGAACTACCAACGAGACATCACAAAAAGACTTCTGATTACAACTAATGGCGATATTTCTACTGTTCTGGATGAGTAGCATTTTCAAGAGATTGCTAGATCCAGTTCATTTGGTATTCTATATTAGTATCAGTCTATATGCACACGAAATATTAATTAATATCTTCTCATTGTAAATCATTTTCCCTTACTTCTTTTTATCAAGGACAGTAACAGATAAATCTAAATTACTGAATTTGAAAAAGCATAGTTTAAAAATTGTGAACATTTTACAAATAAATAAATAAAATTAGTTAACAAATAAGTGTATTATTTTTCAATATGATATTGATCATCATATTTGTAACAAATCTGACTTTTTGTTTTTTGTTTTTTGTGAAATGGGAAGTGGGAACAAGAAAGTGATCTGGATGATTTTCTTTCGGATTATGCTAACTCTGGAACAGTGTGAGGAAAACGAGGAAAGGAAACAAACTCATGGGAAGTGACTGTTTTGGCTAGTAAAATATATGAACTAAACAGGTCGTGAAAAGAATCGATGAATATTTCCAAGATTGCAAAGTAGTACGTCTCTTATTTACCTCTGAACAAAAAAGTACTGATATCGTTCTTATATATGCAAATGTCTCACCACAAGGAACGCTATTATTTGATCTGGAAGAAACTTGGATTTACTGTTTTGTGAAAGTTGAATTTATAAAATCTCGGTATCCATATGTAAATTTGCTACTGGCAGATGATTGTAATGCACACACTAAAAATGTATACGATTTTTACTAGATGACCTTTTTGCAATATGTATTAGAAAATGATACTGTTTACGGAAGCGATGCCTTTACAATAACAAGAAAACATAGAGATGACCATTTGAATACATTTTTGGCTGTTGTTGTTGTAGGTTTTAACGCCATTTTTCTGGAAAAAGATTATAAAAATGGAAAAAGAACTTACAGTTTTAAGAATCTAATGAAAACTTATTCGAAGAATAATCCACGAATTAAATTACAAAAGTCCTAGTAATGAAATGTTCAAATAGATTCAAGTTCAGATCCTGTTGGGAAAAAATCCAAGATGGAAGACGATGACGTATTCTGAAGTTTATTTTGTGTTTATCTTTAGTTCCTTGTAGAATCACAAGATTTAACACTCCGGGGTTGGAAATCTGAATATTATATATTTTGATAAGCCTTCTTTGTCTAAGAATTTGGATGAACAAATCAAATATTTCCAGATATACAAATTAATCCTTTAGAATCCAAATGAAATGAAGAATTGTTAACGTGGATTCTAAAACTGGCTGCAACAAAATAAAATGACTTGACGTCATTTGTAAAAGCTCAGAACTAGTTTTCACTAAAGCAAAGATTATATCATATTCTAATATGCAGTTATGAAAAAAATCCCCAAATTGCGAAACCACGAAAGCGGGAGAAGTCTCGTGATCTTTTATATATATATATATATATATATATATATATATATATATATATATATATATATATATATATATATATATATATATATATATATATATATATATATATATATATATATATCAAGTACTCCCAACATGACCCTGACGAGAACCGATAATTTTTACTTTAGGAATAAAAAGTTGTGTACTTCTTCACTAGTCCCATTTTGTCCTTGACAACAAGCAATCATTTAAAACTTACATTAAACTTGTTTACGTGGTTTCCACTAACCTTGAATCAAGGTTATGATCTAGGTCAGCATTACTTGTTTACCAAAGAATAAATCGGTCAACCGATTTTCTGAAGAAGAAAAAAAACGTCATCTCTAGTGAATAAATTTACTTTTTAATAGCATGTAATAAAAAATAAAAAAAGAATTTAAAACTGACAAACAATATTATATATATATATATATATATATATATATATATATATATATATATATATATATATATATATATATAGATCATACAATACTTTTGTGATAGAATTAGCATGGGGTAAACCTTAGCAAGACAAAAATAGTGGTACTTAGGAATGGGAGATATGAGAAGAGATCGGAAACATGACATTTTAATGAGGAACAAATAGAAGTAGTGATTTATTACACATATATGGGATTCTTTTTACACCGAAGTCGAATTGGCCAATCCTAAACAAACGATAGCTGCAGAAAGAAAAATAAAAATCTCGAACACGAATATATTATTTTAAAAGCGGTTTAGGGTAATTTAATGTCAGAGATATGTTTGAATACCTGAATCAATGATTAAACAAATTTTATCTCATGAAGCTGACATGTAAGGAAGGGGAATTTCAAGTTTGTAATAGTTATCTCTCTGTTTCAAATACTGCAATAAATGTTATGTCTATATGGGGTTGCGATAGTTTCCCTCTCGTTACCTCATAACAAGACGTATACATTATTCGATTAAAAGTATGCAATTGTCAGTGTTATGTTATGTTGAGAAAGTTAGACGAAATTGGCAGAGTCACATGAGCGACAAAGATTGAAGATACACTCTATATGCTCGGATATATATGTTTGGATATATATGCTCGGATATATATGGATATAGCCAGATGTTGGCGAAGATAGTATTTATTTCGAAGTTCACACAAATGATTCGAGACACGGTATTTCACACATGGTCAAAACATATGACTCGTTCCTCAAAATGGTATTACTATAGTCAGTATAAACTTCTACTACAATGTGAGAAATACGTCTCATGCAAATGTACCTTTAAAATTTAATTAAAAAAAACAGTTCGTGCAGCTAAGATGTTCAAGCCATAAACTAAGGATTGAAACAGGAAGAAAAAAAAAAACAGAACTGACATAGCATTCAGATTTTACAGAAAAAATATTTTGATGATAGATGATGCAATTTAATTAATTTTGCGTTTTCCCAGAATATATTGTTAGAAAACAATATCTAGTAAATACGCAGAGCAAAGCGTTGAAAAAATGGTCTCACTAAGTCTAGGAGTAATGTAGTGATGGACAATAATGAATTACTTGTACATGTCATTCGCTATTTTATCTCCATCCGCATAAAATTATGTAAAACTATTACTTTTCGGAAATAAGTTTGAAAGTAAATCAGGAATGTGTGCCTCACCTGTATGAAAGAAAATGTGGCATTCCAATTGTGTATATCATAAATAGAATATTTATATTAAAGATCGGAGGCCTATATTATTGGAAAGTGATTTTATACGTTTAAAAAAATCATTGTGATTTCCTTATTAGAAGCATAGCGTTCATTTCCATATGGAAGATTCAGCAAGTCTGGAAGAAGGATTTATTGGTTTCATTCAGTCCTGCATAGAGTTTAAGAAGTTATCGTAGACGCTGCTTTATGATATCTGTAGGCTATCTGTTCTTAGCTGACATTTTGCAGCTTTTATCAAATTTGACCAATCTATGGGGATTAATTTCTTTTGGCACTTCCGACAAGGATTATGAAGATACATTTTAAAACTAAAATAACAATTTTCAGAATATTTAACCCATAGATAAAAACATACGTTATCATTCAGCACTTATTTTTTTTACACAAGCTAAACACGTACTCACACGATAGAGAATTACTATTGATAAATTGTTTAAATTATGATTAATACCATGTACCCACACGATAGAGAATTACTATTGATAAATTGTTTAAATTATGATTAATACCATGTACCCACACGATAGAGAATTACTATTGATAAATTGTTTAAATTATGATTAATACCATGTACTCACACGATAGAGAATTACTATTGATAAATTGTTTAAATTATGATTAATACCATGTACTCACACGATAGAGAATTACTATTGATAAATTGTTTAAGCAGTACCAACATCTTCCACTCAGACTTTAACATCTGACAGACTCAAACATCTTACACTTACACTATAACATCTGACAGACTCAAACATCTTACACTTACACTATAAAATATGATATACTCAGACATCTGGCACACACACTATAACATCTGACAGACTAAGACATCTTACACTTACACTATAAAATATGATATACTCAGACATCTTACACTATAAAATATGATATACTCAGACATCTTACACTTACACTATAAAATATGATATACTCAGACATCTGGCACACACACTATAACATCTGACATACTCAAGACATCTTGCACTCACGCTATAACATCTGACAGACTAAGACATCTTGCACTCACGCTATAACATCTGACAGACTAAGACATCTTGCACTCACGCTATAACATCTGACAGACTCAAACATCTTACACTTACACTATAAAATATGATATACTCAGACATCTGGCACACACACTATAACATCTGACAGACTAAGACATCTTGCACTCGCGCTATAACATCTGACAGACTAAGACAAATTCCACTCACACTAAAACATCTGACAGACTAAGGCATCTTCCACTCACACTAAAACATCAGACAGACTAAGACAAATTGCACTCACGCTATAACATCTGACAGACTAAGACAAATTGCACTCACGCTATAACATCTGACAGACTAAGACAAATTCCACTCACACTAAAACATCGGACAGACTAAGGCATCTTCCACTCACACTAAAACATCAGACAGACTAAGACAAATTGCACTCACGCTATAACATCTGACAGACTAAGGCATCTTCCACTCACGCTATAACATCTGACAGACTAAGGCATCTTCCACTCACGCTATAACATCTGACAGACTACGACAAATTGCACTCACGCTATAACATCTGACAGACTAAGACAAATTGCACTCACGCTATAACATCTGACAGACTAAGACAAATTTCACTCACGCTATAACATCTGACAGACTAAGGCATCTTCCACTCACACTAAAACATCTGACAGACTAAGGCATCTTCCACTCACACTATAACATCAGACAGACTTAGACAAATTGCACTCACGCTATAACATCTGACAGACTAAGACAAATTGCACTCACGCTATAACATCTGACAGACTAAGACAAATTGCACTCACTCTATAACATCTGACAGACTAAGACAAATTGCACTCACGCTATAATATCTGACAGACTAAGGCATCTTCCACTCACACTAAAACATCTGACAGACTAAGGCATCTTCCACTCACACTATAACATCAGACAGACTAAGACATCTTGCACTCACGCTATAACATCTGACAGACTAAGACAAATTGCACTCACGCTATAACATCTGACAGACTAAGACAAATTGCACTCACTCTATAACATCTGACAGACTAAGACAAATTGCACTCACGCTATAACATCTGACAGACTAAGACATCTTTTGCTCAGTTTAATACGTCTTCATAACATTTTAAGTAGTAATACTTAATAGACTTATAACCATCCCTGACAACGAGGTATCTTGGAACAGTCGTTCTCTTGTCGGAATTCATTTCTCTCTATAACAGATTAGTTTGTATACGGAGTTTCAAGACAGGTCGTAATTTGTTAGTAATAGTCTATCAAAAGAGGTGTTACTGTAGTTATCTTGCCATAATGAAAAATTGTATGTTCCTGGAGTGGACTGAATGAGTCATATAAACTTTTACATTGTGTATCTTTATAATCATCTTCATTATTTGTTGGAAAGTTTAAAATCATTGTTCTATGTAATTTTATTTGCAACAGTTCCAGAATGCTTAATTGCAAACGTCGATAGAGCAATGTATCGTGCTAGACCAGATGTGACCGTGCGATTTCAAAACTATATCTACTTTCAGTTCTCCGTCCTAACTATTAACATGAATGTTTGAAATTAATTGTCCATACATTTTTAAACTCCTGAGTGGAAATGAATGAAATTTTGTATATATTTCATTATTTCCGTGTTATTAAGTGCAACCAAATTCATGTACAAGTTGTAATGGTATACTAATGAATGCAGTAAAATGAATCATAACATGAAACTGAATACATACATCATATCTTTCTTTAATATCTTTTATTAAACTTCCTTAGCTGTGAATAATTGTACATGTAGCATTCAGTTGAATATGATAGATTTCACAGCCTGTGGCATATGATTGGAATACAGATGAGTATAAACAAGTACAAATGCCACTACCAGAATATGGTATAGTTTAAGTGAAAAGTTTTATGTCAAACACGGCCTATAACTCTCTTAAGTTTTGAAGGTAAACACTAATAATCGACTAAGGTCCTCTTAATGTAAAACCTCAGCCAATGAAAACCTTCAAACCTTACTGTGCAGAAACTGGAGTGTAAAATTCCAAGTAAAATACGTCATAGCTAACTAAACGTTTGGTGGAAAACATAAAAAAACGAAATCTGTGTCTCTTTAATGTAAATTATTGTATGTTTTAATGCATGAAATCCATCAAAAATTATTGAGTGAAACATAATTCATGACAGATGTAACATGATGTAAAGGGTCGGACATGAGTAAGGCCATAAAATCCGTTAATATTTTAGAGCAAAAAAAATACTCAAAGAAATATTTGTCTCAAGAAAATGTTCCATCAATCAGGACTGCACATACATTGATGAACATCAACTAAAGCCATTTAACTATGGAGTCAAGAATGTCATAAACGTAGTCTTACGAACTAAAGTATCATTATTTTAATTCTGTACTCGTAAAATCCAATCAGCATTTGTCTAAAAGGAACCAAATCAAATATGTAAAAGCTGTGATCATATGCATAACAAATTTAAGGCACCTTGATCAGATTCAAATGAGCATCCATGGAATTTGAAGCCAGTCGGGTTATACCTTGACAGTTGCGAGGTCAGTAATGGCAATCTAATCAATCAGTCACAAAACTAAATAAGCAGATGCCTCTTCAGAGATCTGTTCACCTGTACAGTCAGAGAGAAAATTTGTAAACTCAGTTTATTCTTCACACTTCGCCATCCATGTAAAATGTTAAAACTGAAATCCTGTCTTATCCAAAAGTACGAGAGTCATGTGCATACCAAAATGATGACCAGCTTTACAAACTGAGTCGAGAATCAGAAAATGGATGTTCAAAGAGAAAGGACACCATCAACAGAGAGTCCTGATAAAGAAAATAAAGCAGTCACTATGGAGATGTAAACATTATTGTTGGAGGTATAATATATTTGGAAAACAGGAGAAATTCACAACCTGTCCAGGTGAGATTTAATTTAAGGAAGACAATCCTTACGGGAGGTAGGTTTGTATCAACCTGATTTGAACAATTGGTTGGTACAATGCTTTTAGAAAAGCGATTGTCACACTCAACCTATTAGGTTTATCGCCAGTATAAGGTGAAAGTCATACCTCGCGTAACTTGTCATTGATTTATATACCTTTCCCCTCTAATTATTGTAGGATTCAGTTTCTAAGACATATCTTCGGAACATACATCAGACCGTTTCTATGACGTGTCTTTGTTGAATACATCGGACAGTTGGTAAGGCAAGTCTATGTTGAATACGCCGGACAGTTTGTAAGGCATGTGTCTTTGTTGAATACGCCGGACAGTTTGTAAGGCATGTGTCTTTGTTGAATACGTCGGACAGTTTGTATGGCATGTGTCTTTGTTGAATACGTCGGACAGTTTGTATGGCATGTGTCTTGGTTGAATACGTCGGACAGTTTGTATGGCATGTGTCTTGGTTGAATACATCAAACAGTTGGTAAGGTAAGTCTTTGTTGAATACGCCGGACAGGCATGTGTCTTTGTTGAATACGCCGGACAGTTTGTACGGCATGTGTCTTTGTTGAATACGCCGAACAGTTTGTAAGGCATGTGTCTTTGTTGAATACATCGGACAGTTGGTAAGGCATGTCTATGTTGAATACGCCGGACAGTTTGTACGGCATGTGTCTTTGTTTAATATGCCGGACAGTTTGTAAGGCATGTGTCTTTTTTGAATACGCCGGACAGTTTGCAAGGCATGTGTCTTTGTTGAATACGTCGGACAGTTTGTAAGGATTGTGTCTTTGTTGAATACGTAGGACAGTTTGTATGGCATGTGTCTTTGTTGAATACGTCGGACAGCTTGTATGGCATGTGTCTCTGTTGAATACGTCAGACAGTTTGTATGGCATGTGTCTTTGTTGAATACGCCGGACAGTTTCTATGGCATGTGTCTTTGTTGAATACGTCGGACAGTTTGTATGGCTTGTGTCTTTGTTGAATACGTCGGACAGTTTGCATGGCATGTGTCTTTGTTGAATACGTCGGACAGTTGGTAAGGCAAGTCTATGTTGAATACGCCGGACAGTTTGTAAGGCATGTGTCTTTGTTGAATACGCCGGACAGTTTGTAAGGCATGTGTCTTTGTTGAATACGTCGGACAGTTTGTATGGCATGTGTCTTTGTTGAATACGTCGGACAGTTTGTATGGCATGTGTCTTGGTTGAATACGTCGGACAGTTTGTATGGCATGTGTCTTGGTTGAATACATCAAACAGTTGGTAAGGTAAGTCTTTGTTGAATAAGCCGGACAGGCATGTGTCTTTGTTGAATACGCCGGACAGTTTGTACGGCATGTGTCTTTGTTGAATACGCCGAACAGTTTGTAAGGCATGTGTCTTTGTTGAATACATCGGACAGTTGGTAAGGCATGTCTATGTTGAATACGCCGGACAGTTTGTACGGCATGTGTCTTTGTTTAATATGCCGGACAGTTTGTAAGGCATGTGTCTTTTTTGAATACGCCGGACAGTTTGCAAGGCATGTGTCTTTGTTGAATACGTCGGACAGTTTGTAAGGATTGTGTCTTTGTTGAATACGTAGGACAGTTTGTATGGCATGTGTCTTTGTTGAATACGTCGGACAGTTTGTATGGCATGTGTCTCTGTTGAATACGTCAGACAGTTTGTATGGCATGTGTCTTTGTTGAATACGCCGGACAGTTTGTATGGCATGTGTCTTTGTTGAATACGTCGGACAGTTTGTATGGCATGTGTCTTTGTTGAATACGCCGGACAGTTTGTAAGGCATGTGTCTTTGTTGAATACGCCGGACAGTTTGTAAGGCATGTGTCTTTGTTGAATACGTCGGACAGTTTGTAAGGCATGTGTCTTTGTTGAATACGTCGGACAGTTTGTATGGCATGTGTCTTTGTTGAATACGTCGGACAGTTTGTATGGCATGTGTCTTTGTTGAATACGCCGGACAGTTTGTAAGGCATGTGTCTTTGTTGAATACGTCGGACAGTTTGTATGGCATGTGTCTTTGTTGAATACGTCGGACAGTTTGTATGGCATGTGTCTTGGTTGAATACGTCGGACAGCTTGTATGGCATGTGTCTCTGTTGAATACGTCAGACAGTTTGTATGGCATGTGTCTTTGTTGAATACGCCGGACAGTTTCTATGGCATGTGTCTTTGTTGAATACGTCGGACAGTTTGTATGGCTTGTGTCTTTGTTGAATACGTCGGACAGTTTGCATGGCATGTGTCTTTGTTGAATACGTCGGACAGTTGGTAAGGCAAGTCTATGTTGAATACGCCGGACAGTTTGTAAGGCATGTGTCTTTGTTGAATACGCCGGACAGTTTGTAAGGCATGTGTCTTTGTTGAATACGTCGGACAGTTTGTATGGCATGTGTCTTTGTTGAATACGTCGGACAGTTTGTATGGCATGTGTCTTGGTTGAATACGTCGGACAGTTTGTATGGCATGTGTCTTGGTTGAATACATCAAACAGTTGGTAAGGTAAGTCTTTGTTGAATAAGCCGGACAGGCATGTGTCTTTGTTGAATACGCCGGACAGTTTGTACGGCATGTGTCTTTGTTGAATACGCCGAACAGTTTGTAAGGCATGTGTCTTTGTTGAATACATCGGACAGTTGGTAAGGCATGTCTATGTTGAATACGCCGGACAGTTTGTACGGCATGTGTCTTTGTTTAATATGCCGGACAGTTTGTAAGGCATGTGTCTTTTTTGAATACGCCGGACAGTTTGCAAGGCATGTGTCTTTGTTGAATACGTCGGACAGTTTGTAAGGATTGTGTCTTTGTTGAATACGTAGGACAGTTTGTATGGCATGTGTCTTTGTTGAATACGTCGGACAGTTTGTATGGCATGTGTCTCTGTTGAATACGTCAGACAGTTTGTATGGCATGTGTCTTTGTTGAATACGCCGGACAGTTTGTATGGCATGTGTCTTTGTTGAATACGTCGGACAGTTTGTATGGCATGTGTCTTTGTTGAATACGCCGGACAGTTTGTAAGGCATGTGTCTTTGTTGAATACGCCGGACAGTTTGTAAGGCATGTGTCTTTGTTGAATACGTCGGACAGTTTGTAAGGCATGTGTCTTTGTTGAATACGTCGGACAGTTTGTATGGCATGTGTCTTTGTTGAATACGTCGGACAGTTTGTATGGCATGTGTCTTTGTTGAATACGCCGGACAGTTTGTAAGGCATGTGTCTTTGTTGAATATGCCGGACAGTTTGTAAGGCATGTGTCTTTGTTGAATACGTCGGACAGTTTGTAAGGCATGTGTCTTTGTTGAATACGTCGGACAGTTTGTAAGGCATGTGTCTTTGTTGAATACGTCGGACAGTTTGTATGGCATGTGTCTTTGTTGAATACGTCGGACAGTCTGTATGGCATGTGTCTTTGTTGAATACGTCGGACAGTTTGTAAGGTATGTGTCTTAGTTGAAAACGTCGGACAGTTTGTATGGCATGTGACTTTGTTGAATACGTCGGACAGTTTGTATGGCATGTGTCTTTGTTGAATACGCCGGACAGTTTGTAAGGCATGTGTCTTTGTTGAATACGCCTGATAGTTTGTAAGGCATGTGTCTTTGTTGAATACGTCGGACAGTTTGTAAGGCATGTGTCTTTGTTGAATACGTCGGACAGTTTGTAAGGCATGTGTCTTTGTTGAATACGTCGGACAGTTTGTAAGGCATGTGTCTTGGTTGAATACATCAAACAGTTGGTAAGGTAAGTCTTTGTTGAATACGCCGGACAGGCATGTGTCTTTGTTGAATACGCCGGACAGTTTGTACGGCATGTGTCTTTGTTGAATACGCCGAACAGTTTGTAAGGCATGTGTCTTTGTTGAATACATCAGACAGTTGGTAAGGCATGTCTATCTTGAATACGCCGGACCGTTTGTACGGCATGTGTCTTTGTTGAATACGCCGGACAGTTTGTAAGGCATGTGTCTTTGTTGAATATGCCGGACAGTTTGTAAGGCATGTGTCTTTGTTGAATACGTCGGACAGTTTGTAAGGCATGTGTCTTTGTTGAATACGTCGGACAGTTTGTATGGCATGTGTCTTTGTTGAATACGTCGGACAGTTTGTACGGCATGTGTCTTTGTTGAATACGTCGGACAGTTTGTATGGCATGTGTCTTTGTTGAATACGTCGGACAGTTTGTATGGCATGTGTCTTTGTTGAATACGTCGGACAGTTTGTATGGCATGTGTCTTTGTTGAATACGTCAGACAGTTTGTATGGCATGTGTCCTGGTTGAATACATCGGACAGTTGGTAAGGCAAGTCTTTGTTGAATACGCCGGACAGTTTGTAAGGAATGTGTCTTTGTTGAATACACCGGACAGTTTGTAAGGCATGTGTCTTTGTTGAATACGTCTTTGTTGAATACGTCGGACAGTTTGTACGGCATGTGTCTTTGTTGAATACGTCGGACAGTTTGTATGACATGTGTCTTTGTTGAATACGTCGGACAGTTTGTACGGCATGTGTCTTTGTTGAATACGTCGGACAGTTTGTATGGCATGTGTCTTTGTTGAATACGTCGAACAGTTTGTAAGGCATGTGTCTTTGTTGAATACGTCGGACAGTTTGTATGGCATGTGTCTTTGTTGAATACGTCGGACAGTTTGTATGGCATGTGTCCTGGTTGAATACATCGGACAGTTTGTAAGGCATGTCTATCTTGAATACGCCGGACAGTTTGTAAGGCATGTGCCTTTGTTTAATACGCCGGACAATTTGTAAGGCAAGTGTCTTTGTTGAATACGCCAGACAGTTTGTAAGGCATGTGTCTTTGTTGAATACGTCGGACAGTTTGTAAGGATTGTGATTTGTTGAATACGTCGGACAGTTTGTATGGCATGTGTCTTTGTTGAATACGTCGGACAGTTTGTATGGCATGTGTCTTTGTTGAATACGTCGGACAGTTTGTATGGCATGTGTCTTTGTTGAATACGTCGGACAGTTTGTAAGGCATGTGTCTTTGTTGAATACATCGAACAGTTGGTAAGGCATGTCTATCTTGAATACGCCGGACAGTTTGTAAGGCATGTGTCTTTGTTTAATACGCCAGACACTGTGTGTAAGGCAAGTATCTTTGTTGAATACGCCGGACAGTTTGTAAGGCATGTGTCTTTGTTGAAAACGTCGGACAGTTTGTAAGGATTGTGCTTTGTTGAATACGTCGGACAGTTTGTATGGCATGTGTCTTTGTTGAATACGTCGGACAGTTTGTACGGCATGTGTCTTTGTTTAATACGTCGGACAATTTGTATGGCATGTGTCTTTGTTGAATACGTTGGGCAGTTTGCATGGCATGTGTACTGGTTGAATACATCGGACAGTTGGTAAGGCAAGTCTTTGTTCAATACGCCGGACAGTTTGTAAGGCATGTGTCTTTGTTGAATACGCCGGACAGTTTGTAAGGCATGTGTCTTTGTTGAATACGTCTTTGTTGAATACGTCGGACAGTTTGTAAGGCATGTGTCTTTGTTGAATACGCCGGACAGTTTGTATGGCATGTGTCTTTGTTGAATACGTCGGACAGTTTGTAAGGCATGTGTCTTTGTTGAATACGCCGGACAGTTTGCAAGGCATGTGTCTTTGTTGAATACGTCGGACAGTTTGTATGGCTTGTGTCTTTGTTGAATACGTCGGACAGTTTGTATGGCATGTGTCTTTGTTGAATACGTCAGACAGTTGTATGGCATGTTTCTTTGTTGAATACGCCAAACAGTTTGTAAGGCATGTGTCTTTGTTGAATACGCCGGACAGTTTGTAAGGTATGTGTCTTTGTTGAATACGTCGGACAGTTTGTAAGGCATGTGTCTTTGTTGAAAACGTCGGACAGTTTGTACGGCATGTGTCTTTGTTGAATACGTCGGACAGATTGTATGGCATGTGTCTTTGTTGAATACGTCGGACAGTTTGTAAGGCATGTGTCTTTGTTGAATACGTCGGACAGTTTGTAAGGCATGTGTCTTTGTTGAAAACGTCGAACAGTTTGTAACGCATGTGTCTTTGTTGAATACGCCGGACAGTTTGTAAGGCATGTGTCTTTGTTAAATACGTCGGTACGTTGGACAGTTTGTATGGCATGTGTCTTTGTTGAATACGTCGGACAGTTTGCATGGCATGTGTCTTTGTTAAATACGTCAGACAGTTTGTATGGCATGTGTCTTTGTTGAATACGTCGGACAGTTTGTAAGGCATGTGTCTTTGTTGAATACGTCAGACAGTTTGTATGGCATGTGTCCTGGTTGAATACATCGGACAGTTGGTAAGGCAAGTCTTTGTTGAATACGCCGGACAGTTTGTAAGGAATGTGTCTTTGTTGAATACACCGGACAGTTTGTAAGGCATGTGTCTTTGTTGAATACGTCTTTGTTGAATACGTC
Source organism: Unio delphinus (assembly GCA_029339505.1). Classification (NCBI taxonomy): domain Eukaryota; kingdom Metazoa; phylum Mollusca; class Bivalvia; order Unionida; family Unionidae; genus Unio; species Unio delphinus. The sequence goes on along the minus strand of JAQISU010000041.1, from coordinate 5,909,879 downwards.
GGACAGTTTGTACGGCATGTGTCTTTGTTGAATACGTCGGACAGTTTGTATGACATGTGTCTTTGTTGAATACGTCGGACAGTTTGTACGGCATGTGTCTTTGTTGAATACGTCGGACAGTTTGTATGGCATGTGTCTTTGTTGAATACGTCGAACAGTTTGTAAGGCATGTGTCTTTGTTGAATACGTCGGACAGTTTGTATGGCATGTGTCTTTGTTGAATACGTCGGACAGTTTGTATGGCATGTGTCCTGGTTGAATACATCGGACAGTTTGTAAGGCATGTCTATCTTGAATACGCCGGACAGTTTGTAAGGCATGTGCCTTTGTTTAATACGCCGGACAATTTGTAAGGCAAGTGTCTTTGTTGAATACGCCAGACAGTTTGTAAGGCATGTGTCTTTGTTGAATACGTCGGACAGTTTGTAAGGATTGTGATTTGTTGAATACGTCGGACAGTTTGTATGGCATGTGTCTTTGTTGAATACGTCGGACAGTTTGTATGGCATGTGTCTTTGTTGAATACGTCGGACAGTTTGTATGGCATGTGTCTTTGTTGAATACGTCGGACAGTTTGTAAGGCATGTGTCTTTGTTGAATACATCGAACAGTTGGTAAGGCATGTCTATCTTGAATACGCCGGACAGTTTGTAAGGCATGTGTCTTTGTTTAATACGCCAGACACTGTGTGTAAGGCAAGTATCTTTGTTGAATACGCCGGACAGTTTGTAAGGCATGTGTCTTTGTTGAAAACGTCGGACAGTTTGTAAGGATTGTGCTTTGTTGAATACGTCGGACAGTTTGTATGGCATGTGTCTTTGTTGAATACGTCGGACAGTTTGTACGGCATGTGTCTTTGTTTAATACGTCGGACAATTTGTATGGCATGTGTCTTTGTTGAATACGTTGGGCAGTTTGCATGGCATGTGTACTGGTTGAATACATCGGACAGTTGGTAAGGCAAGTCTTTGTTCAATACGCCGGACAGTTTGTAAGGCATGTGTCTTTGTTGAATACGCCGGACAGTTTGTAAGGCATGTGTCTTTGTTGAATACGTCTTTGTTGAATACGTCGGACAGTTTGTAAGGCATGTGTCTTTGTTGAATACGCCGGACAGTTTGTATGGCATGTGTCTTTGTTGAATACGTCGGACAGTTTGTAAGGCATGTGTCTTTGTTGAATACGCCGGACAGTTTGCAAGGCATGTGTCTTTGTTGAATACGTCGGACAGTTTGTATGGCTTGTGTCTTTGTTGAATACGTCGGACAGTTTGTATGGCATGTGTCTTTGTTGAATACGTCAGACAGTTGTATGGCATGTTTCTTTGTTGAATACGCCAAACAGTTTGTAAGGCATGTGTCTTTGTTGAATACGCCGGACAGTTTGTAAGGTATGTGTCTTTGTTGAATACGTCGGACAGTTTGTAAGGCATGTGTCTTTGTTGAAAACGTCGGACAGTTTGTACGGCATGTGTCTTTGTTGAATACGTCGGACAGATTGTATGGCATGTGTCTTTGTTGAATACGTCGGACAGTTTGTAAGGCATGTGTCTTTGTTGAATACGTCGGACAGTTTGTAAGGCATGTGTCTTTGTTGAAAACGTCGAACAGTTTGTAACGCATGTGTCTTTGTTGAATACGCCGGACAGTTTGTAAGGCATGTGTCTTTGTTAAATACGTCGGTACGTTGGACAGTTTGTATGGCATGTGTCTTTGTTGAATACGTCGGACAGTTTGCATGGCATGTGTCTTTGTTGAATACGTCGGACAGTTTGTAAGGATTGTGTCTTTGTTGAAAACGTCGGACAGTTTGTATGGCATGTGTCTTTGTTGAATACGTCGGACAGTTTGTATGGCATGTGTCTTTGTTGAATACGTCGGACAGTTTGTAAGGCATGTGTCTTTGTTGAATACGCCGGACAGTTTGTAAGGCATGTGTCTTTGTTGAATACGTCGGACAGTTTGTAAGGCATGTGTCTTTGTTGAATACGCCGGACAGTTTGTAAGGCACGTGTCTTTGTTGAATACGTCGGACAGTTTGTAAGGCATGTGTCTTTGTTGAATACGTCGGACAGTTTGTAAGGATTGTGTCTTTGTTGAATACGTCGGACAGTTTGTATGGCATGTGTCTTTGTTGAATACGTCGGACAGTTTCTATGGCATGTGTCTTTGTTGAATACGCCGGACAGTTTGTAAGGCATGTGTCTTTGTTGAATATGTCGGACAGTTTGTAAGGCATGTGTCTTTGTTGAAAACGTCGGACAGTTTGTATGGCATGTGTCTTTGTTAAATACGTCAGACAGTTTGTATGGCATGTGTCTTTGTTGAATACGTCGGACAGTTTGTAAGGCATGTGTCTTTGTTGAATACGCCGGACAGTTTGTAAGGCATGTGTCTTTGTTGAATACGTCGGACAGTTTGTATGGCATGTGTCTTTGCTGAATACGTCGGACAGTTTGTATGGCATGTGTCTTTGTTGAACACGTCGGACAGTTTGTATGGCATGTGTCTTTGTTGAATACGTCGGACAGTTTGTATGGCATGTGTCTTTGTTGAATACGTCATACAGTTTATATGGCATGTCTTAGTTTGAATACACCGGATAGTTTGTAAGGCATTTATTTATTGAATACAATGGACAATTTGTAAGGCATGACTTTGTTGAATACATCAGATAGTTTCCATGACATGCCTTTATTGAATATATCGGACAGTTGGTAAAGCATGTCTTTGTTGAATACATCATACAATTTGTAAGGGATATCTTTGTTGAATACATCGGATAGTTTACATGGCATATCTTCGCTGAATAATTCGGACAGCTTCTATGACATGTCTTTATTGAACACATCGGACATTTGGTAAGGCAAGTCTTTGTTGAATACATCGGACAGTTTGTAAGACATGTATTTGTTGAATACATCGGACAGTTTGTAAGGTGTGTCTGTGTCGACTACATCGGACAGTTTATAAGGTTTGTCTTTGTTGAATACATCAGAGTTTTGTAAGGCATTTCTTTCTTCAATACACTGGACAGTTTCTAAGACACGTCTTTGTTGAATACATCTGACAGTTTCAGTAAAATAACTCTGGGAGTTTATTGATATTGTTTCCTACTGTTACATTTTTCATATTTTTTAATGCAAGAGTCTCAAACACACCGTCCGCGGACCGCATACGACCCGAGAAGCCGTATTATGTGGCCCGCAAAATGATTGGCAACACAAGGTGTCATGAGACATAAAAATTGTTGGTGCGGTCCTTGGGCCATCAAATGCCCTCATGCGACCCTGAAAGTGGCATTATCAGTACATAATCTGATGTGTACTTTAAATCAGCATTATCATTAAATCAACCCGAAGTGTAATGTCGGGTAATGGGTATCAGCATTATCAGTACATCAACCCGATGTGTAATGTCGGGTAATGGGTAGCATTATCAGTTTTTCAACCTGATGTTTACCGGTAATGCCGTGTAATATGTATCAGCATTATCATTAAATATATATATATATATATATATATATATATATATATATATATATATATATATATATATATATATATATATATATATATATATATATATATATATATATATATATATATATATATATATATATATATATAATGTAACTTTCGGCGTAATTTTCCTTGTTTATAAAGAAAGAAAACCGTTTATTAATTTGGAGGCGTTAATCAAAACTACAATATGGCATTGGCACGCATGTTCATTGTCAAGAAAATATTATCTCTTTGTGTTTAGATTCATAGAAAATGTACAAAGCTTGTGTAAATACTGGCCTTATTTTCTTATTCAGATTTATAGCTGTCTGTCTCTCATACTTACACACACAAACTTAGTTCACTTTCTACATGTATACAATAATTGTTTTGGCTGGAGATGAAAAGAGAATGAAATATACACCAGGTTTTCGTTTGAAAAAAATGCTCTGTCACCATGCCTTTGTTGTCACGTGGATGCTTCTTAATTATTTTAATCTTCAATTTTTATAAATATATATTTTTTTGTGTGTTGGTTTTGTGAGTTGGGCTAAGGACCTATTTTTACAGTCTGAGTACAAAGAACAGTACTAATAATTAAATACTTAATTATCGGTGATAATTTTGCTGTTACTTCAAACAAATGTAGAATCATTTTTGTTGAACGGTATCATAATGCGAGTCTGGCGTTGTATGGATAGACATGAAAATATTCGTTTGTCGTGGGGCTTGTTAACAAACAGGAAACGTACGGGATGACTAAAATAAAAAAGGACGAATACAATACTGTACACAATCCGAACGCCGGTATTTGAATGTTAGTTCACTGACATATAATTGATATCATACCAGATAAGTATGGAGGGGAATTACTGTCATAATTATATGCATGTATTTTCTAATCTTCCTTGATGCATTATTGTAAATGGCTGCTTGCAAGTGTAAATTTCGTAATTCTATCCATGTATATTGTATTCTTCATTGAAGCAAATTGTACGTGACGGTTTGCAAGTGCTGCTTTCCTTCTGCATTATTGTCAATGGCTGCTTGAAAGTGCTACATTCATAATTCTAGTCATGAATTATCTATTCTTCATTGATGCAAGCTGTAAATGGCTCCTTTAAAGTGCTTAGATCTATTTTCCTTCTGCGCCATTGTATCTTGTAAGACATCGCCGAAAAGCAGAGGCTTTGGCTTTCCACCATAAACAAATCTATGAAGCCGCTAAGAAGAACGTCACAAACATAGTCCATTTAGCCAAATTCCCACTACAGTACTAAGATCACAGAGAGTTCCAGCTGCAAAGAGCTCTTTGAGATAACTAACAAACTAATGTCAAGGAACAAATGTACACCATTTCCAACAACCTTCTCTCCACTAGAACTTCCGGACCAATTTGCAAATTTCTTCCGTGACAAAGTACAAACCATTAGAAATTCGCTTGACAGAGCAATTTCAACTGACTCGCCACCATAGTTATGATGCAGAATTTCAGCGACAACCATTTAGGAGCATTTGAAACTGTTTCTATGGATTTAGTACGGACAATCGTGATGAAAAATGACCAAAATCTTGTGAACTTGATCCAATTCCGACATCACTGCTGCTTGAGTGCTTAGACCCAATATTTCCTTCACTAACTGATGGTATTAATATCTCTCTCTGATCAGGGGAATTCCCATAATTTTTCAAAACTGCCATCGTAAAGCCACTGCTGGAGAAACCAACACTGGACCATAACGATTTAAAGAACTACCGCCCAGTTTCTAATCTCCCTTTCATATAAAAAAAATCATAGAAAAGGTTGTTCTAACCCAACTTGTATCTCATTTGAATTGAAAGTCTTTTTAGCAATGTACAGTCTGCATATCGTCCTTGCCACAGTACGGAAACTACTCTTCTGAAAGTATTTAACGACATTCTCTCTGCTTTGGATAGTGGAAAGATTACAGTCCTGACTCTCCTGGATTTATTTGCAGCATTTGACACATTAGACCATGATATATTACTTCACCGTCTCCAGCATGTATTTGGCATTCAGAATATAGCCTTATAGTGGTTCAATTTAGTCAACAGGACACAAATTATATATGCAAATGGAATACACTCCAGCCCAGATGACGTATGGTAAGGTGTTCCACAGAAACCTGTTCTCTTCATTCTCAGCCGCTCTCAAGTGTCACAGATCGTCACCCAGTGTCTCATGAATTGTATGCTGATGACACCCAAATATACAAGTCTAGCCACCAAATTGAAGTTGATGCTACCATCCATGGAGTAGAGAGGTGCATTTCTGATGTGAAATCATGGATGACATGTAACAAGCTGCAGATAAATGATGATAAAACTGAGGCTATTCTGATCACAACACAAAGGCTTTCTCATTCACATCCTTTACCTCAGACAATAAATATCAGCAACACCAATATTAAATTCTCACAGTCAGTACGAAACCTAGGCGTTACTTTAGACAGAACTCTCACATTGCACCAACAATGAACATATGCAAGGCTGCACATCTTGAATTGAGACGTATCAGTTCCATTTGTAAATATCTTTCAGTTGATGCCACTAAAACATTTGTGTGCTCATTAGTACTTTCAAGACAAGACTATTGTAACTCAATTCTGTCTGGTTCGTCACAATATTTACTCCAGAAACTTCAAAAAGTTCAAAACACAGCTGCACGGATCATCTTTAGAGTACTTCGATGAGAGCACACCTCAGTACTGCTCTGTACCCTACACTGGCTATCAATTCGATACAGAATTAAACACAAAATTTGTTCTCTGTGCTATGTTTCAATGACAGACTCCAGTCCAACATACATATCCAGCTTCACCCATGTGTATACACCAGCTAAGATACTTACGCTCTTCTTCTGATAATCGTATACTCATTGTTCCCACGGTGAAAACAGAGTCATATGGACAACGTTCATTTGCACACCAGGGCCCGGCGACGTGGAATGAATTGCCCATTGAAATTAGACACAAAGACAGTGGTCCCTTTTAAGAGTGCTCTTAAAACTCACCTGTTTCGACTGCAGGGACAAACTTAGAGACCTAATCGTGTTTTGTATCTTATATGTTTTCAGCATGTTTTTATGTTTTCCAATTTATTTGTTTTTGTCATTTGTTTTTCTGTAGTGTAGTCATATCATTATTGATGGTGTAAAGCGCTTAGAGCTTCGAAAGATTAGGCGCTATACAAAATCCTCATTATTATTATTATTATCTTGCAATTTGTCAACCAATGAATTTGTTTTTTAGTTTGTCGTATAGCAAATGCTGTGGGTTTTTTTTTTTTTTTTAAAATTAACGAGTTTTAATATTCTACTTATAAACTTGCTGTATCACAAGTTACACAGATTGCACCTTCCCAAATCACGATTGTAACGTAGCATCAAGCACGTTGCAAGTTAGCATCACTGAAGTTAGCATATAATAATGCTTCATTATGACAACAGATGGCGCTGTGACACATCAATTTCTTCCAATACGACTAATCCCTTGATCCTGACAACAAGATTTCCTCTTTGTTTGGGCGTCTTATTTAAAATATCATTCAAATTATATTACCGCATTAGTCAGCTGGTTTTTCAAGGGTATTAATATTCGGAAGAGACAAAAGTCCTGCAAGAAGTAAATTAAATGTATCAAATTGTATACAATTAGCTGTATTTAGACCACGTCATATTTCCACTTACTCTTCTCACCCCATTTTTTGGAACATATTGTAGGTGTAATTTACCACTGGCTCACTGTGGCGGAATAGGGTAGTCGCTTAGAAGCAAGGTTTAACGTCCTAATTTGTTTATATATTCTCATTCACAATGTTATTCATTTAGAGCGATTTAGAGCATGTTTATTATTTGAGAGTGCAGTATAAATTCTATTTTTTGTGCCAGCAAAGACTTCATAAGGTTTGAGCAAATTGCAGATAATTGCACACATCAAGGCCATACTTTCTCTTTCTTGTTTATTCACGAGAGAGAGAGAGAGAGAGAGAGAGAGAGAGAGAGAGAGAGAGAGAGAGAGAGAGTACATTACAGAGATAAAGATTTTGTTTATTATTTCATCTCTATGAAATTAATATTTACTGTTTTCCTGCAGTTAGTGGCAGTATATATATATATATATATATATATATATATATATATATATATATATATATATATATATATATATATATATATATTCAAATTAGACAGAATTCTTACATATGTATGGCGTTTATTGATTATTAGTTAGGATACATGTATACCATTATACTGAATCGAACCTTAAAAATGTCAGTGATCAGTACAATCCTGCATTGTATAATTATCGAATAAGATCAGGATCTTATAAAATCCATTTTTGTAATTATCACTAAAAGAAAGACCCCATGACTACCCTAAAATGCAAAAGACTGTCCCAAAACACCTTCAACTACCAAGGATACATGTAGGCAATTAAATAAAATCAAACCAAATAAAAATACAGTGATTTGTCTGATTATTTCCACTTTCAGAGAAAACGTTTTAAAGGATGCAAACCAGTTTTAAGTTTGCTTTTTTTTAATAAAAAAATAAACACATTCAAATGTTGAGGTTTTGTACATTAACCATGCAAATTAAGTATTGTAAAACAATCGTACACTAAATCTACTACTTATAATCGCAATTAAACATTTTTATCATGATTTTTCACAAGTTGTTTATTTCGTGTTGTTTTGAAAAAATATGTTCCAAACTGAAGATTGTAATATTAACAAGAAAACCTTAAAGAATACTTTAAAAAATTTAAGTCATTTTACCTATAAACTTTTTTTATGTGCTTTTATTGATGTTGCTCTGCAATATATTATTTTTGCCAAAGGTTATGTACAATATTATCACAGGAAAAAAGAGGTCTGTGAGGCGCTTCAAAATAGGTGACATATAATACAATCCTTACAAGCTCGTTAAAAAGAGTATGATATCTGGAATATATCAGTGTCATTTCTGATAATTACTTTGCTAAAATAACTAATGTTTCCAAAATAATGAGAGATATCAAAATATGGCTTCTATCAGTGAACTGGCTTGAAGAGGCTGTTCTGTTGTCTTGCTGTTTTTTTTAATGATATATGTGCTTGTTGTCTATCTTCATTTACATTAGTGTTTCATTACACATTGGCTGTTCAATTCGTGTTTCTTCATCTCCTTGTTTTGGAAATGAGAACAATTAGAATTTTTCTCAGCTGTCATGCTCACCTTCAACAACTTTCTTTGTTCTTGAATAAACCGCCATCACATGAACACCACTCAACCTCTTTATGCTATGTGGACCCACATTAATTGCTTTAAATGACCACTCCTTGGCTCTCCATACTACATTGTGCTCAAGACTAAACGAAATGGGACTACATTTGCGAAAAAAAAAAAAATGTTTCAATTCTGGCCGGCGTAGAACAGGAAGAATTCCGGTTATCTCCCTTTCAACCTTTCCAGCTAAACAATTCAAAACTTCGGACATTAATTTAGATAACCTGGTGCAAATCCCTGTCAAATTGCCAATCTTTATGTCAACTATGCCAGAGATACCACTGCATATTGCATTATTCAACACCCAATTAGTAGGACCACCGGAAAAGCGCACAGAAATTGTTAATTTTATCAACGATCAGAATATCGACATCTTCTTCCTGAAAGAAACATTGCTAAAAACATCAGGCAATGAGCCCAAGTGACACTCCATCAAGTTGTACTCCCGCCACTCTCGTAGAAATGGGATTGCCGTCATCACAAAGAAATCCATGATAAAATGTCTTAAAAACAAAACAACCTTCAACTTCTGCCACACATTGTTTGAACTAGTCCAAACAACACTCACACTGGAACAAAGTTCAGTCCATTTTTTCTGCCTCTACCACTATACTAGGTGAATGGAAATTCGATAGGTGGCAACCTGATTATTCTTGGACATTTCAACTTTCACTTGGACCGTCCTGGAAACCCTCCACCTTTATTTGCTACAAAGAGAAACCTCCGTATGATAAATAGAACCAAACTAATTCATGACATCCAGGCAAACCTAACAACATGCTTACCTCCTACAACCGAACTCAACTGCCTTTGTTCACTGCTTGAAAAAAAAAAACATGCCCCAGCCAGCAAGTGCATAGTATTAATTCAAAAGTGTTCTCTGTGGTATAGCAGTGTTAGGGACGAGCTTCGCACTGCTAAAAAAAAACGCCGTAAACCGCAGAGGCTTTGTTTTTCTACCAGACTCGCTATTCATTAACAAATCTATAAAGTCGCTAAGAAGAACATCACAAACATAATCCATTTAGCCAAATTATTCCACTACAGTACTAAGATCACAGAGTTCCAGCTGCAAAGAGCTCTTTGAAATTACTAACAAACTAATGCAAGGAACAAATGGACACCACTTCCAACTGCCTTCTCTATCGTAGACCTTCCGGACATGTTTACAAATTTCTTCTGTGACAAGGTACAAATTTAACTTTCGGTGAATGATCGTGAAGTCTACAAATTCTTTTGTACTAAATCCAAAGTCTGCATTACATCACTCATATTCTTCTTTTCAAATTTGTAAAGTGGTGTCTCATTTTCTGATCTGATGTTTTTAAGTTTAAAAAGACTCATCTGCTGTAATTAATTTTCATCCACCATAAAATCCTGTTTTGATAAACTACTAGCGCCATTTTCTTTAAAAGTACAGACTGGTCTGCTAACTCTCTTCATTGCCAATATAATGAATCTGCAAGACAATCTTTTAAATTAAAGAAATTCATCTGTTTTCTTGGAAATGAGTCATATACATTTGGTAATATAGAAAATAAGGAAAGTAAATGTAGAATGTACACATTAACTCTTATGTTATTCTTACACAGCAGTCATTGTTTTTAGAATATTCTCAAATTATATTAGTTTGTTTGATTAGTATTTTTAACGTAGCTTTAATAATTTTTCAGTCATATTGCTACAATGTCTGCAATGAGCAGTTTATAGTGATGTCTAGCACTGGAGCATCATGAAGCAGACATGAAGCATTATGTCCCACCCAGTCACATTACCCTGACACCAGGCCAACCAGTCCTAACATTAAGCTCTTAATGCTGAGCGCCAAGCGAGGCAGCTGTTAGTACCATTTTTGTAAGTCTTTGGTATGATTCAGCCAGTGATTGAACCCACGACATCCCGCTTCCAGGGCGGACACACTCACCATTAGGCCACCGGAGCAGTTCAAATTTATATTATAAGAAGAATTAAGAAATTGATGGGGAAAATGAGAAAACCTTTTACTGTTTTATTAATTTTATTTACTGTACCAGTAAAGCATAATCCATATACAGGTGAACAGAATATGAAATTAGGTGGACAAAAGCTAGTGATTATGCCAAAAATGTAATTGTTGGTATGTATGCCTCTGTTTATTTTTACATTTTGGAGGAGAAACGATAAGATTTTGAAGATGGGTGCAATGGTGGCCATATTTTATATCAGACTGCACCATTCTATTTAGAGCCAACTAGAATCATCTTTCACTTTAAGCACAATAATGATGTGATGAGCCTCTAAGTCATGATGACATTTCAAGATGGGCAGTCGTGGCCATAATGAAATTCAGATCACCACCATTTTCATAACTTATCAACTAGACATCATAAAAAGTCAATTGTGAAAACCCAACCAATATCTCTGGAGTTCTGATAAGAATGTTTAAGTGGGCCATGTGGTGGCTATACTTGAATTCTGAGCAGAACATCTTCACTTTGAACCGACCAGATATTGTAAGAAGTCATTCAGTAAAATCCCCATGTTGATACAACCATCAATTCAGGATGAATACTGTGGCAACCCTATTAGAATGTGCCATGGGCACCATTTTCATGAAGACCGACTAGACATTACAATAAATCTTCTGGTTAAAACAAATGCCAATATTACTTTCATTCAGGAGAAGTTACATAACAAGATTTTCAAGCCATTGATGTGTCCAGTTCAATTTGCAGTATTAGTCTGCATAGAGCAATACTTGCACAAATAATATCAATATATTTTCACCTGATTGACTGTAGGAATATTTCCTCTCTTTTTTTCTTTCAAGGACAGTAACAATGGGAAATATATAAATATAATATATTGAATGAAATAAAGGAGAATTTAAAACTGGTCACTTTTTATAAATAGATGTGATAATTTTTCCTAAAAAGCAGAAAATTGCAAATGGATTTCTAATTTCTCATAATGTTGTACTGTTGTGTGTCCTTTCCTCAGGCGTAAAATTTCAGAACCCTGAAAAATTATATAAAACAAAATAAGCAAAAATAATTAAAGGCTAAACTAATTTTATTTTTCTGATTTCCTTATTAGAACTATAGGGTTCATTCTCAGATTGAATCTTCTGCAAGTCTGTACGGAATGAATTATTGGTTTCCTTCAGTCCTGCATAGAGATCAAGAAGTTCTCTTACACGCTCCTTTACAATATCTGTATTCTCTCTGTTCTTAGCTGACATTTTGAAGATTTCATCAAATTTGACCAATCTATGTGGATGCATTTCTTTTGGCACTTCTGACAAGGAATCTGAAAATAAATAAAATAAATAACAATCTTAAGAACATTTAACCCTTAGATGTAAACACACATGCACATACACACACAGTTACTAAATCTGTTAACAACTGAACAATTAAATTAGCACATCAGAATGGGAAAAGTCATCTAGATGATACATACATCTTCCACTCAAACCACAACTTCTGACAGACTTTTAGAAAGCAGACATCTTCCACCCAATCTATAATATCTGACAAACTCAAAAAGGCCCAAATAAAGGCAACCTGGTGGGGTCATAGATATGAAAATAAAAGATGAAAATATGAAAGTCAGAAAAAGAGTATTGTATACCCCTACAATGGATGGCACGTGAATGAATGTGTTATGTTTATCCATTTAGAAAAGTTTGTGCAATTTTTGAATTTTACAGTTGTCTTCACTTACAGTACATCAAATGAAATGTTTTAGTTCATGGCATAGGGAGGATAATGTATCCCAATTAGCCATGTACTTAGAGCTGAATTTGTACTTAATGGGTTTAGGAATTAAATCCTGGCCACACCTTTTCCTTGAAGACTCACGCACAACATGGTCCAAAAACATAGACCATACTATAAGTCAGGGAACAAGTTAATGAGGGACTGCCGAAACATACAAACTGATGCCATCCCCCCTGGACTTGGACAAAAAAACAGGAAGGGCTATTTAATGGCTGAATACTCATTTTATAATTTGTTTGTTTGTTTGATTAGGATTTAATGTAGCTTTAACAAATTTTCAGTCATATCTCTACGATGTCTAAAGTGAGGCAGTTTATAGTGAAGTCTAGCACTTGGACATCATGCTGCAGACATGTAGCATTATGTCCCACCTAGTCACATTATCCTGACACCAGGCAGACCAGTCCTAACACTAACCTCTTAATGCTGAGCGTCAATCGAGGCAGCTGTTAGTACCACTTTTGTAAGTCTTTGGTATGACTCTGCTGGGAATCGAACCCACGACTTCCCGCTTCCACGGTGGACGCTCTAACCACTAGAACACTGGAGCGGTCTCATTTTATAATTGCATTGAAGATAATTGCCAATAAAGCATTTTTTGGGACAAAGTTGTTTGCTTTTCTGTATAAATTACTTTTATTTTCTAGATGCCCAACCTCTGAAAGATTATTAATATTATTTTAACTGGTTTCAAAAACCCTTTTTGTTTGTGATTAAGTCACTGCTTTTTGTTTTTCTTGATTCAATTTACAGCCAAACAAGATTCCTTTTCAAAAAACCAGGGCAATTGTTTACATGAAACAAATGTCATTTTGCTTGGTTACCTTGCTATCTTAGATCAAATTTGTGAATGAGTGAGGTAATTTAAGGTTGTTTAAATATATTAAGCATACAATAATACTTTTAAAAAATGTTTGAGTGATCAATTTAAATAAGTTGACCTGACACATAACTAGGGCAGCTAGCTCTTAAACAGGTAGGATCTGCATGCCTATTAGCTTTTCTTTCATTCCACCTTCTTTATCTGATCTGATATAAAAGACGTTAATTAACATGATAATACAAAAAGGGTCTGCTCAGTGCATAAATACATCAAAAAGTTCCTCAAGTCAGACATCATAAAAGGTCAACACCTAAGTTCACGGACATAGTTGTTATGGTAGATTGACATATTTCACGTCTGACTACTAGACGGCACATTGCATTTATGATGATAAACCAAACTAAAGGATAGAACTAAAACACGAATTTCACTGGAAAAAATGTATTTAACATATTTATTTAGTAAATTGCTGCTTACAGTAGGCAACAGTGACATTCACTATCAGAAATTGTGTGCATTTTGGATTTTTAACATGAACTGTAAAAAATTTCAGTCATATCGCTACAATGTCTGCAGTGTGACAGTTTATAGTGATATCTAGCACTGGAGCAACATGCCACAGACGTGAAGCATGATGTCCCACCCAGTCATATTATAATATCCTGACACCAGACTGACCAGGCCTAACACTAACATCTTAATGCTGAGAGCCTAGCAAGGTAGCTGTTAGTAAGATTTTTATAAGTCTTTGGTATGACTTGGCTGGGGTTCGAATTCATGATCATGCACAACACCATTAGGCCACTGGAGCGGTCAGCAATTTTGTTGAATATAGTTATTTATGATGTACTTATAAAAAGCTGAGAATTTCATAATGATGATTCAAAATTTCTGCTAGTATTTACCAATTTTCATGATAAAATAAGTGATATAACAAGTTTACTGTTTAAAAGTTTTATTTTCTTCATGCTCAAAAAATAGGTGTCAAATTTGGGGGTATCATGGGATCATCACATGTTATAAACAGGTTCATGTTTTATCAGGGAGTGTGTTATTTAGGTAGTCATGTAGTTTTTTTTAATATAACTTTATGATAAAAAGATTTAAAATGTAAAATAATCCCTCTATAGATCTTCTTTTTTGTTTTAGGTATCCTATGATCAGAACTAATACTTACCTGGCAGATTCTTCACCAGGTCAATCACATGATCTGCATTTGAATTATGATCTGTGTCAATTTTATTCAGAGCCAAGATTGCTGGTTTTTCCAACATCTCTGGATTAAACAGCTCAAGTTCCTAAAACCATACATCCAAAATATGTCATACATGTAAAGTGAAACCTACCTATAAAGGACATTTAGAAGACAAGAGTTGTATCTGCAATAGACAAGTATAAAGTAAAGCCTGTCTACAAAGGACATTTAAAAGGCAGTTGTATCTGCAATAGACAAGTATAAAGTAAAGCCTGTCTACAAAGGACATTTAGAAGAAAAGAGTTGTATCTGCAAAAGACAAGTATAAAGTAAAGCCTGTCTACAAAGGACATTTAGAAGAAAAGAGTTGTATCTGAAATAGACAAGTATAAAGTAAAGCCTGTCTACAAAGGACATTTAGAAGAAAAGAGTTGTATCTGCAATAGACAAGTGTCTTTACTTTATAAAGGAATTTATTTTCATAAGCAAAGATATAGGTTTCCCACTTTTCATCCCAATGGCTAAGGGTAGAACATTTATCAAATTTCTTATTCATGTACAGAGTTTACAAAATGATGCCATTTAATTGAAAATATCTGAACATGATCCTTT
Organism: Unio delphinus; assembly: GCA_029339505.1. NCBI lineage: Eukaryota > Metazoa > Mollusca > Bivalvia > Unionida > Unionidae > Unio > Unio delphinus. The sequence continues at coordinate 5,894,696 of JAQISU010000041.1, read as the reverse complement.
TCCCCTTGGCTTACTGCTATTATAATGTGCACACCATACCTTAGTTAAGCTATGATTGCTTCATTTGTTGTATGACTCTTTAAAACATGATGTCTTTATTAAATCTATCTAACACATTCAGTAAAGGAATTCCAAGGATTGTTATGATATTGTTTCCTACCAATACATTATTTGACAAAGACATGATGAAAAAAATCGAAACTATAACTTGGCATTCTGCCTCTATATTGAACTAGTAGTCTCTAGAAACTTCAAACACGAAGAAACTATGCAGCACTTTTAACAAACCTGAAAAAGCATTTCTTTAAAATAAAATGTTGCTAACCAAAAGTTTATGTAAATAGAGAAGCTTAAAGAAATTTGTACCAGCATTATCAGTAAATCAATCTGATGTGTAATGTGTATCAGCAATATCAGTACATCAACCTGATGTGTAATGTGTATCAGCATAAGATTGTGTGATGTGTATTGGCAATATCAGTAAATCAACCTGATATGTAATGTGTATCAGCATTATCAGTACATCAACCTGATGTGTAATGTGTATCAGCATAAGATTGTGTGATGTGTATTGGCAACATCAGTAAATCAACCTGATATGTAATGTGTATCAGCATTATCAGTACATCAACCTGATGTGTAATGTGTATCAGCATAAGATTGTGTGATGTGTATTGGCAACATCAGTAAATCAACCTGATATGTAATGTGTATCAGCATTATCAGTACATCAACCTGATGTGTAATGTGTATCAGCATTATTAGTAATATCCTTCTTTCCAGCTGCTTCCCCAGTATGCAAAATTGAAGGAGATTAATGTGGAATGCTAAGTTTCACTTTCAGAGAACCAGGAAGCAATAACGTTACATGAGTAATGGACTCATTCTGCTGCCTACCATATCCCAGTCCTGGATAATAATGCAACAGAACTTAACATATCTGCCCCTCACCTTAAGGTGAATAAGAAATGGTTTCTCACCACACTGAAATGCCTTTGATGCAGGATCTGACCTCAATAGCAATTTTCAAGCAGTGAAAAAATCTGACAGCCAAATAACATGTCCAGGAGCCCCAACTGCTTGGGTCATGAACAAAGCAGTCAAATGTATTGACTACATATGCTAATCCTGATTTTGCTGTTATGTGGACAAAATTAAAGAATTTTCAGAGGTAGGCAGCTCAGAAATTTCACTTTAACCAGCTGATTCACCTGTATCCTCATTTAGGAACCTGTAGTCCCTGCCACAACAGAAGGATGACAGACAAGCCAGGCAAAAGTGATCTTTTATGCCCCAAGGGTCATTCAGATCTGAGAAGAAAGACACCAGCAGTTCCAACTACATTGGATCAACATATTTTCACAAAATAGATAGGTGGCCCAAGTCATTTCAAAGGGTAATTGGACTTCATTTATCCACTCCTCATTCTGTTTCTTTCCTTCAGTTCTGCCATTGAGATGCAAGATCACCTCACTAATATGTATGACTCTCACTTATTGTCACACTTATGTATATAAACCTATATTGAAAAAAATCAAAAATCAAAATTTGGCCTCACAAGTGGGAACACACACAGCCAATTAGATGCAAGATCCCCTAATTAATACGTGTGGAATTCTTCCAACAGTATGATGATCTAACAAAAATGCTAAGACCACCTAATGGATATGTGTGGATTTCACTCATTATTGAACTTGTCCAATAGTATGATGATCTAACACCAAATGAAAAGATCACCTAATGGATATGTGTGGATTTCACTCATTATTGAACTTGTCCAACAGTATGATGATCTAACACCAATGCTAAGACCACCTAATGGATATGTGTGGATTTCACTTATTATTGAACTTGTCCAACAGTATGATGATCTAACACCAATGCTAGACCACCTAATGGATATATGTGGATTTCACTCATTATTGAACTCATCCAATGATGATCTAAAACCAAATGCTAAGATCACCTATGGATATGTGTGGATTTCACTCATTATTTAACTCGTCCAATGATGATTTAACACCAAATGCTAAGATCACCTATGGATATGTGTGGATTTCACTCATTATTGAACTCGTCCAATGATGATCTAAAACCAAATGCTAAGATCACCTAATGGATATGTGTGGATTTCACTCATTATTTAACTCGTCTAATAGCATGATGATTTAACACCAAATGCTAAGATCACCTAATGGATAAGCAAGGATCTTGTCCTTTACTGAACTTGTCAGAGATTGTGATGATATATGTTCATATTCCAATTTTAATCAAATTCTGATCAAAGACATGATAACAACATCAATCAATCATATGCATAATTAATATGCATGTATGTTGTTCATTACTAAACTATCTAAAATCTTGATGGCATAAGTACATTTTTCATGTTTAATCTAAATTGGATCAGAAACACACACTTGAGAGAGGTAAAAAGCTCCGCAAATTTGACACAAGATCATCTCATTAATCTGTGTTCATCTAACCATAACCTATCCATCCAAGATATTGACCGCATAAGCATGTATTCCAAATCTGATCAAAAACATATCAGAATATTGGCTCCAGAAGGTTACAAATGCAGAAAATTAGATGCAGGATCACCTCAATAATATGCATAGACATTACTCATCTTCAAAGTTACACGAGACAATGAAAATATGAAACTAAATTCAATGAAATATGTGACCTTCAAATTGGATGCAAGCAATGTCAAAAGATGGAGGATGGACACACATTAACCATCAACTCACTAGACCTTACATCCTGATGAGCAAAAAATGGGTGAGGCTGAAATTTCTCAATAAATACAAACAACAATATCTTTTACTTTTAACTTTTATGAGTTAGTCAATAGCCATGGAAAATATGACATGCAGAATAAATGCCAATAGTCCATTTAATTATAATGTCCAGGAAACAAAAATGTCAAGAACTAGAAATTTCAATATGTTGCCAGGGTCCATTTTCAGAAGCCTGATTGTGGGATTTCAAATACTAGTCTAGGGTCTTTTCTAAAAAGCAAGATAATGCAGAAAATTTAAATACATGAAAATTGTTCATCACATTTTCCAGGATTGCCACACAATTTGACATGAAAATCACCATGCCTTTTCCAGGATGAAACTGGTTTCTTCAAGGTTCATTTATTACCATTACTGAACAGGTTCAACAACATTTTGGCACTAAAAATGAACATTTTTAAATCAAAAGCTATTTCTATTTTGAGACCTTGATCTCAATCTCTACCGTGTTTCTAAATCAGACATATGACCATGTACTAAACTACAGGAGGTATCATTTGAAAAAGTGTAACTACTGAAATTTAAATAAATTTGCTTGTAACAGATTTAAATTTACAGAATAAAAATGTTAACTTTATTTGGACCAACTGAATATGTTGATATGAAAACATTTGTTTTTAAAGCAAAGTTTTTTTTTAATTAATTGTAAAAAAAGCCCTTTTAATTATACAGATTTTGTATACAAAGAATAGATTTGTTTTTAAAAAATCTACTTATCTGTTTGGTGATTAAATATCTTCTTTCAATGTATACTGACTATGGACTGTACATTTAATGCAATCATTGTTAATCTGCACATACAGCATGGGATTCCTCATTAAAAAGAGTACTTTTCTATGTATTTAGCAAAGTCTGACCATAAAATTCACCTTATTAACATCATATATTCAAACGGGAACTAAGGAAGATTACTTTTTATTATTTATCTCTCAAACTTAGCAAGACCACATGTAACAGACAAGATGATGGCCAATGGCCAATGAGACATACCTACTACATAAGAAAATATACACTCGGATATGGAGTTTCCTGATGGGTAACCTGTTTACCTGACTAATCTGAGAGCCATATGTCTGATCAACAACTATGATATTAAACAGACGGTTGGAAGCAAACCTATTCATTCAATTTAATGGTTTCACCTATTTCACAGCAGAGTGGGCACTCTTTTTATCAAGCAATAACATTATTTGTTTCTTTTATCCTTCCTATATTTTAGCAAAATCAAATGGAGTGGTGAATTTCCACCCCAAATATTTTCAGTTCTATAATAAAGTCTGCTACACTCACTGTAAATAGTGTAACCATCCAAACACTAACCTTATTGAGAAGTAACAGTGTCTCAAATGCAGACCTGCTTTGATATTTCGGACTTAACTGGAAACCATTGATGTCCACCAGGAATAGCAGAAGCTTGGTTCGTTCCACATGTTTAAGAAATTTGTGACCCATGCCAAAATTCACATGAGCCCCTTCAATCAACCCAGGTAAATCTGCAACAGTGATCTGAAAATAAACGTGTTCCATGATAAACAACACATAATGGCAATAGCAATAATAATAATAATAATAATAATAATAATAATAATAATAATAATAATAATAACAATAATAACAATAACAACAACAAAAATGATGTAAGAAAAGTAAGTAAACTTTTACATTTGATTTTTGGTCATGAACTTTAATAGAATTTATTGTGTAGAAAAATTGCTATAATGTTCACCAAAAAATTTGTTTAAAATTAATCTAATGGTCTAGAAACCTACCTTGTTCATCTGATTACGACAATTAAAAAGTGTGTATAAAATATTCATGGTTCTAGGTCTAATAATTTTGGAGGAAAGTTGCTAAAGCTTATTTGCAATGGAAGGATTTTTACGCAGCTCAATTATACAAAATTATGAACAAATGGAAGGACAGTTTTGTGGCTTTATTGACACAGACATATGGAAGGATATTTATGCAGGTCTAATGACTTACTGACATATGGAGGGATGTTTATGCAGGTCTAATGACTTACTGACATATAGAAGGATGTGCAGCTCCATTGACATATAAAACATATAGAAGGATGTGCAGCTCCATTGACATATAAAACATATAGAAGAATGCATGTCTGGCAGACAAACAAACTGATGTATGAAAGAATGTATGTGCAGTATGGAAGAATGTATGTGTGGTATGGAAGAATGTATGTGTGGTATGAAAGAATGTATGTGTGGTATGGAAAAATTATGTGTGGTATGGAAAAATGTATGTGTAGTATGGAATAATGTATGTGTAGTATGGAATAATGTATGTGTGGTATGAAAGAATGTATGTGGTATGAAAGAATGTATGTGTGGTATGGAAGAATATATGTTTGATTCTACTGCCAAGCAAACTTACCTACATATGGAAAAATGTATGTGTGGTTCAACTGCCATGCAAACTTAACTACATATGGAAGAGTGTATGTATGGTTCTACTGACATAATGGACTTACTGACAGTTGTTAGAATGTATCTTTGGCTCTAATGTCATGCAGACTTAATGATGTATGGAAGAAAGCATGTCTGGTTCTGCTGACATATAAAATTTCATGGAAGAAATCATGTCTGATTCTACTGACATAAAAACTTACAGATGTATAAAAGGACAATATTAAAACAATATGGCCCTTACTGATATAGCGGAGGTGATGTATAAATATTAGACAAAATGGGTAAAAATAATTCAACACTAAATCATGAAATTAAACTTATCTAACGTACTTCCTTGTGTTTTAGTGCTCCCTTGAGTTTAGCAACCCAATTATTAACCACCCTCTCATTCAGCCACTGATGTCTGGTGTTGTATTATTCTGTAAATTTCTAATGAGCCTTAATTTTCTTTGACCCTCAAATTTCCACCAACTTTCAACATATATGAATATTCAATGCATCACAGTACCTAAAATAATGCTATAGCTCATTGTGGTATGCCTCAATGGTGCCTTTCTAACTGAAAAGATCCACAGTATGTAAATTTCATACAACAATCTACAGCATGCAGCATCTCAAATGTGAACAGTGCCAGGATGTACCCTTACTGAAGCTAACTTTAAAAATCATGAACATAAAATTGTAATGTTGATGCATCCACTGCTGGAAAAGTGATTCTTTGGTATTGTAATAATAAAGAATTGAGAAGAAAGTAAATCTACTTCACCTGTCGATAATCTCTGTACATCATTGTTCCAACCTGTGGCTGAATTGTGGTAACTGTTGGGGGAAAAAATTGAAGTGAAATTCAAGGAAAAACATAAAGTGATAGTACAGGAAGGTGTCTCTCACACACACAACAACACACACATTTACCTCGATAGTAAATTAAGATGTCATACAAACCAAAATGGATTTCTGGAGTAAAGGAAGGTGTCATACATTTCAAAATGTATCTCTGCAGCAATGGAAGGCATCTTACACACCAGAAATAATCACTTTAGTAAAGGAAGGTGTCACACATATCAAAATGTATCCGAGTCTATTGTAAAGGAAGGTGTCCACAAAAAAGTATCACTACAGTAAAGGAAAGTGTCATACACACCAAAAGGTATCTCTGAAGCAAGGATAGTGTTACACAAGGATGGTATCACACAAGGATGGTGTCACATAAGGAAGGTGTCATACACACCAAAAGGTATCTCTGAAGCAAGGATGGTGTCACACAATGAAGGTGTCACATAAGGATGGTGTCACACAAGGATGGTGTCACATAAGGATGGTGTCACACACATACCAGTAAAAATTACCTGTCTGTAGTACAGGTACTATGAATACCAAAAAGTATTGAACTAAAACAAATTTCATGATTGATCTTTGTGTAAGAAAAGTGACCTAAATGCAACACTACACTGACAGATGGAAGTGAAGACAATAGTATTACTAATAGCCCATGATAGAAATGTAATCTAAAGATAATCCAGTGGCTCTTTTATTCTTTGCAGTCAGCTCACCCCTTGAAGATTTTTAAAAATAGAATTTAAGGATTATCCATTGGCTTTATTACTTTTTGCAGCCACCTCAGCCCTTCAAGATTTAAAGACGAATTGTTTTAAAGATTATCCAATGTCTCTATTAGTCTCTGCAAGAAGGTGATGCCTGATAGGATGTGGAGGTGTACTGTACCATCTACTGGGGTAATCTAGTCACTCCCATTTCCTGACTGATTGTGTTATCTTTGTAACTCATCAAAGAGAAATGGCCTTGTTGATTCATTTTTTTATCAAAAGAATCACTGTGTATTGTCGTTGAGACGTTTTTATACCCCTACATTGCTAGTGCAGCCACATTTTCAGCCATGTGACAATTACCTTCTTCAGTTTAAATTTAATTAGATGATAAGGTGACCTTCTCTGTGGGTTCCTATCAAACAGATCCCAAATCAACAAACCGAAACTGTTTCAAGCAAACCGAAACTACAACAAAGTCTCTACCAAATTGGTGGACTATTTTCAAAAGTGCTGCATAACGGTAATTAAACAAACTGAATACAATTTAAACAGTGTATCGGAAAAAAGAAAAATCCAATCTGATCAAAATTTCTCCATTGGCAATATTAATCGGAAAGATAGAGAACTTTATTAGATACTCCCATTTCATACTCTATAGCCAGTAGCGACCAACATCTGTGTTTGAATGGGTGTCCATGCATTTGTAACTTAGTCTCTATTACTCTCTGCAATCACCTCACCCCATGAAGATGAAAAATGGAATTTTAGCGATTATTCAGTGTCTCTATTTCTCTTTGCATTCACTTCACCCTTCAAGATTTAAAAATGAAATTTTAAGGATTATTTAATGTTACTCTTTGCAATCACCTCACCCCCTGAAGATTAAAAACGAAAATTTTTAAGATTATTGAGTGTTACTGTTTGCAATCACCTCACCCCTTCAAGATTTAAAAATGAAATTTTAAAGACTATTCAGTGTTACATTCATCTCACCCCATGAAGATTAAAAATGGATGATCTTGTCAATATGATTCAACTGAAGGCAAAGTGAAGTTGAATATGGAAGGTAACTCTATTTGACAACAGTGAAAATCAATCTTGAAATATATCTTCTTCATACCAATTATGGTTTCAAAAAGTATTGAGTGGAAAGCAAATTTTGTAGTAAATTATGTTTCTCCGAGAATACTTACCCAATCACATTACTTTAGGGGATATTAGCCTGCTACCTCGCGAATCCAGCCCTACCAAAAGACGAAAATTCGTCTTTCCTGTCTATGTCATATAGACAAAGGGCAATAACTCTTGCCCATTACCTCCCCTTGCCGCCCGTTAGGTGTCGCTTCTTTAGTTTTTAAGCTGAGCGATATATAAAACACGAGGATGCTCGCATGACGGGGTGGTTGGGAGGGTTTCTTAGTAATGTGATTGGGTAAGTATTCTCGGAGAAACATAATTTACTACAAAATTTGCTTTCTCCTTTGAATACGTTCCCCAATCACATTACTTTAGGAGAATAAGTGATAGGAAGAGGGAATGCGGAGCATCCGACCTCCACACGGGTATCCTCTAGGGAATGATGGTTGGATTCCCCATGTGAATGATAACCCGGTCTCCTAATTTTCAATCAGCAACACAGCCCAGGGTCACGTGATATGTGACCCTTTTATACGGTTAAGAAGATAGATATTGAAATCTTCTTACCTACGAAAATTTATCTGGCGAATCCAGCGAAGCTAATAGGCTGTGCTGATTGTTGTACATGAGTCTGGTGGGCGTCTGGGCTGCCCAACACCGGACCTACTAGAATCAATGTTTGCCTCTGCGAGTACAAACTTGAAGATAAAACTGTAGAAGGTTGACTCTGCATGTCAGCCAACAGCTTCTATAAGGTGACTGATTTGCGAATTCTCAGAGTATGCCGAGCGTATAACCCACTACAGCCATGAAGCAAGGGCTTGAATGGTGATGTCTCATATCCCAGCTATCACCAGAAAAAAGAGGTGCTTGTATGTGACCTGACTCACCTCTATGCATTGAAATGGTGCTAGAGTGCCCAAACAGGATCTTACATGGCTGTTGATCCTGACTTATCTATAAAGAAAGCGAGCTAATGACGACTCGTTGATCGCCAATGTATGGTAATCTATTTTGGACTACGAAGCCTGGCTGCGTCAAGAGGACCATCAAACCCTCTGATCGGAACGGAAGAGAGTTCGGGTCACTAGAAAGGACATGTAACTCGCTCACCCTGCATGCTGAAGCTAAGGCTATCAAGAAACCCAATTTGTATGATAGTAGCTTTAACTAATCGTGGGTTAAAGACTCAATACTGTCTGAATTGAGTCATGTTAAAACCCAGGACAGATTCCATTTGGAAACAGGGTGAGGGATATAAGTCGATTGAATTTTTTTTTTTTTTTTTTTTTTTTTAAATGTCTAAAAGATCTGACAAATCTTTGTCATGGCTGATAGCACATGTACCAGAATGGCGGAATGTGTCTGATATCATGGAGCGGTAACATTTGAGAATAACTGGAGCCAGATGTTTCTCCTTGAAAAGCCAGAGAAAAGTTGGCCAGTTGAGGGATTGTGACACTCAGAGGAACAATGTGAATGATATGGTACCAGTCTCTGAAAACATGCCACTTGCCCTCGTAAACCTTCAGAGTAGAGGGCCTTCTTGCTCTCGAGATTCTCTCCGCAATCAAAGATTTAAATTGTTTGTCTTGCAAGGCTGTCTGGACAAGAGCCAAGCTTGAACAAAAAGACGGTCCGGACAGGGGTGGAACACCCCTGGCCGCGGTTGCTTGTGAATACTTGTGCTGACTGTAATCTTCCTGGGTAGATCTATCGCCTAGATTGAGTAGATCGGAGACCCAGTAGTTGTTCCATCTGAGAAGGGTAATCAGAACCATCTGACAATTCTGACCCCTTAACTTCTGGATTAATTCCAGTACCAAGACCGTGGGAGGGTAGGAGAATGACCACAACCCTTCCCAGGTGATTGATCGAGCATCCACGACCCAAGCTTCTGGGTCTGTAACCTGTGAGATGAAAGGTGGAGAATTTGCTATTCCACCTTGTTGCAAAAGATCAATCATCGGACGTCTCCAAAGTGTGTCGATTGGAAGAAAGTCCGATTGATGGAGTGACCATTCTGTGTGTCTGAATTGTACATTGAGGTGGAGATTGTCGAACCAATGTAGAAACTGCCAGTTCAGATTGCACAGGTCTGGTGATTGGTGTCCCCTTGTTTTGAGGCATGGCACCACCACAATGTTGTCTGACATAATGAGGGCAGTTTGTAATAAGAGTTGATCCTGCCCGAAATGAAAGGCATTGATGACAGCCGTTATTTCTGAAAGGTTGATGTGGAAAGGGCTCGCCCCTGGCACCCACGTGCCGCTGACAGTATCTAAGTCCGGCAACAGGTGGGCACCCCAACCATAGGTATTAGTGGCGGAACATACCGTTATCCCCTTGGGGTATCTCCAGAGTAATCCCTGTGGACAGCCTACAGGGGTTGTGCCATTGACTCAAGAATGATCGTATCTCTGGCGTGAGCATGACTGTTTTCTGGTATCGAAGGGACTTGAAAATGGCGCAATTACGCTAGCAAAGTCCTTTGTAAAGGGCGCCTAAAAGGACGGCTGAGAGGGATCAAGTCTGCTGCCGCATTGAATAATCCGAGGATCTGCAACTCTCTCGCTAAAATGCGCATCCTGTCGGAAACGGACTCTACGAGTGCAATTATCTGGATGATCGCAAACTCGAAGAAGCCTTACCAGATTCAGATCGGGAGAAACTCCACACCCAGATGGACCAAAATCCGGATTGGACAGAGATCAGACTTTATCCAGTTCACGAGAAAGCCTATATGACGTAAAGTGATATAAGATCGTTTCTGCCTTTGAGCAGAGTAGAACTTGACAGATGTTACTGGAGGATGTCGTCCAAATATACTGCCGACGCAATAGATGAAGTCGAGCGGAACAGGGTGACGACGTAATCCATAACCTTGGTACTAGCCCAAGGGCTTAAATTTAGGCCAAAAGGTATGACATGGAACTGATAAGCCTAGTCCCGACAAGCACAACGGAGAATGTCCGCAACTCGTGGGATAGGGACGTGAAATGTGCGTCGGTCATATCTAGCCAGCATATGATGGGGTTTAAGCGACGTGCCCTTCAGACATGCGTCACGACGTATCAGGTCTAGGTTGGCAGAAGCAGTCAGCGCATTGGCCATGGAATGGTGAGCTGCCCTGTTAAGAACCCTAGCTAACCGGGCCGTCGAATCCCAAGCATGTTCATTGCCAGATTTATCAGCGATCCTGAAAATGGCTAGGGAGGCTAGATCTAACAGTGAAGACGTAGCGACTACATTTCGAACCAGCTTGGACTTGGCATTGAACACCGTTTAGTCCACTTTATAAGACAATGGAGCAGACATATGGACTGCTGCCATATTTTTATCCAGAGCCGGGACCTCAGTACTGAACGCACCGGAGTGAGTTTTGTACCATCGACCTGAAAACGACGCTGGTACTTGGCTTTCAGAAAAGAAAAACCTTAGCAATTCCTGGATCCCCTATACGTGTCGACAGACGGTCATTAATTTCCTTAATTTTGTCGACTGGGGAAGGAGGCGGAAGGATAGAGTCTCTTCCCCCTCATCCAGATCGACCGACGCTCTAACCTTATAGTCGGTAATGGCAGCAGGAGGTGGAGGGCATTCTGAAGGGGCCAACACCCTATAAATTTCCTCCACTGCGGCTTTGAAGCTGAACTCAGTCCGTTCCATAGTTGGATCTGCATACCGCTGATTTGCCTGCGACTCACTATGTGCATAATCTTGCTCTGGTAAAGCATCCATATCGGGGTAATGCATACCAGGTGGCATAGATGACTCGATTCCATCATCTCTGATAAAGGCATTCACTCTCCCTTGTGGATGAGCTGTGGACGGCCGGCAATGCCGAATGAATTGATTGGCATATGTTTGGCCTGAATGACTGCGACGGGCCGGCTATGACCGGCACCGACCGCTCGAATGGTCGGGTTGGATCGAGCGATTCCTCGCCAACTATCTGTGTCATGGTAGTGATATGTAACCGGTAGTACGGATTGACAGACGGAAACATCATTAGAATCTTCGTCAATCCGATTTGTGCGGATTGCGTTATGATAAAAGTCCCCGTGCTGGTACAGCGGTATAGTCGGATGGACAGGTATAAGACTAAAATCTCCATACGGTTGGACGACCGGTGCCTGTTGGGCTGGACGGCCGGAGCCGGATGAACGGTCAGTGCCGGCAAGTGTCGGCTGAAAGCTTGGCTGGACGACCGGTGCCATATGGGCTGAACGGTCATTGCCGGATCGCCCGGTGCCGGTTAGTGCCGGCTGGAAGGTCTGCTGGATGACCGGTGCCATATGGGCTGAACGGTCATTGCCGGATGGACGCCCGGTGCCGGATGGTGCCGACTGTAAGGTAATAACAATTACATAATGCTTATGTAGTGCGTCCAGCACTGCGCGCCCATCTACCATTCGCTCAGAGGGAATGTTGGTTCTGGTACAGCTTGCATATCTGTACAGCATACAAGGTGACTTAGATGACGCAATTCTGTCATAATTGACACTTTCACTAAATCTCCCTTGTGGAGAAGCCGTGAACATATGGACGGCCGGCACTGCCGGCTGATTGAACTGGCGGATGGTCGGCCTGAAAGACCTGTTCTGGTAAAGCTGTCATATCTGGGTAGCGCATACCAAGTGGCATAGATAACTCAATTCCGTCACCTCTGATAATGTCACTAATTCTCCCTTGTTTTAAAATCACACCGTCACGTATTTGACAGGACGGGAGGTGTACACCGGCAATACCGACTAATTTGTCTGGTATATGGTCGGCCGGAATGTCGGCGAAGGTCCGGCTATGACCGGCACCTGCCTCTCGAATGGTCTGATTGGAGGGAGATTCATCTATAACATTTCTCTCATGGTAGTGATATGTAACCAGTAGTGTAGATTGACTGACGGGTACATCACTATAATCTCCGTAAATCCGATGTACAGCCGGTGCAGGTTGATGCCGGCTGGAAGACCGGTGCCATTTGGGCTTAACGGTCGTTGCCGGATGGTCAGCCGGTGCCGGTTGATGCCGGCTGGAAGTTCGGCTGGACGACCGGTGCCATTTGGGCTGAACGGTCGCTGCCGGATGGACGGCCGGTGCAGGTTGATGCCGGCTGGAAGGTTGGCTGGACGACCGGTGCCATTTGGGCTGAACGGTCGTTGCCGGATGGACGGCCGGTGCCGGTTGATACCGGATGGAAGCTAGGCTGGACGACCGGTGCCAATTGGGCTGAACGGTCGTTGCCGGATGGACGGCCGGTGCCGGTTGATGCCGGCTGGAAGGTCGGCTGGACGACCGATGCCATTTGGGCTAAACGGTCGTTGCCGTATGGACGGCCGGTGCCTGTCAACGCAGGCTGGAAGGTCGGCTGGCCGGCCGGTGCCATTTGGGCTGAACGGCCGGTGCCTGTTGATGCAAGCTGGAAGGTCGGCTGGCCGTCCGGTGCCATTTGGGCTGAACGGACGGTGCCGGATGGACGGTTAATGCCGGTTTGCCTGCTGAAGTGCCGGCTGAACTGACGGTGTCGGCTGGACTGACAGCTGGAAGGCCGGCGAAAGTGCATATTAAAATGGATCCAATTGATCCAGCATAGACTCCATGCGTCCGGACTTACAGGCCCGAAAGCCATGCACGGATCTGCGGTGAAATTTACACCCACTGGGCAGCCTAAACCATGTCAACATAATTTCCTCCATTTCCACATTGCCAACACCCATTTTGCCATTCATGCCTTCGTTGTCGACTTTGCTTACTGAAACGACAAAAGAAGAGAACAAAGCACAAATTAAAAAATTCAGCATATTATTAATTCGATAATACTATAACCGTTATTAACGGAGTAGTCAAATTATTCCGTGCCATGTTAACTCTTAATGACAACACTAGTTATGCCGTGAGCGTGTTGCAATGGTTCGTTCAAGACGAAGTCTACTGAAACGAAAAAGATGATAAACAAAGCACAATTAGCAATTCAGCACGCTATTAAGTCGCTATTACCATAACCGTAACTAACAGAGGAAGTGAAATGATTTAGTGTCGCATGAACTCATGACTACAACATGAATTCCGCCAAAGCACAAATTAAAAATTCAGCATATTATTAATTCGATAATACTATAACCGTTATTAACGGAGTAGTCAAATTATTCCGTGCCATGTTAACTCTTAATGACAACACTAGTTATCGCCGTGAGCGTGTTGCAATGGTTCGTTCAAGACGAAGTCTACTGAAACGAAAAAGATGATAAACAAAGCACAATTAGCAATTCAGCACGCTATTAAGTCGCTATTACCATAACCGTAACTAACGGAGGAAGCTAAATGATTTAGTGTCGCGTGAACTTGTGACTACAACACGAAATTCCGCCATTAATAGTCGCAACTGGTCATTCAGAGACGAAGTCTACTGAAACGGAGAAAAAGATAAACAAAGCACAAATTAAAAATTCAGTACGCTATTAAGTCGCTATTCCATAACCGTAACTAACGGAGGAAGCGAAATGATTAAGTGTTGCGTGAACTCGTGACTACAAGACGAAGTTCGCCATTAAAGTCGCAAATTGGTCGTTCAAAGACTTTTTTGAAGTCTACTGAAACGTCAAAGAAGATAAATAAAGCACACATTATCAATGCAGCACGTTATTAGTCGCTAATATCGTAAACGTTACATACGGAATAAGCGAAATTATTGAGTGCTACATGTATTACATGCTAGTACCGCCATAAGCGTGCTTTGACCACGTTGCAACCTGGTCCGAAGTCTAGAAAAGGTGACAAAGTCACTCAAATTGGAAAATATTGTAAAATAATGTATACGACCTGTAGAGGAATGATTATCCAACACAGTAATTCCAAATTTAACTTCGGATGGTCAGAATTTACACTAAGATGGCTTGGATTCATTGGAGGTCTAATTGTACGTGTTTTCGCGTTCAGCGAAGCTAAAAAACTAAAGAAGCGACACCTAACGGGCGGCAAGGGGAGGTAATGGGCAAGAGTTATTGCCCTTTGTCTATATGACATAGACAGGAAAGACGAATTTTCGTCTTTTGGTAGGGCTGGATTCGCGAGGTAGCAGGCTAATATCCCCTAAAGTAATGTGATTGGGGAACGTATTCAAAGGAGAAATAACAATTTAGAATGGATGTAATAAGATGTGATAGAATATAATGTAACAATACTGGATGGACAGACATTTGTAACAATCAATCTAATCATACATATCCCTTTTCCAATGTGACTCAAATAACTTCAGCTCTGTGTAGACTTTGAGGCAATCATAGTAATGACTTCCAAATTTATATGTTTCTAGCCATTTAACATCAGGCTAGATTTACAAATATTTTTTATAATACGTGTTGAAAATAGAACCCATTGTTTCAGTCATCATGACACGTGCATTTTGAATTTTTATCTTGGGCCTGCCATGTAAATGAAGAAATTAAATAAATCGTTTTGTTTCAACAGCTCTTAACTATTTATGTTGCTATTAGTGATGAGATATCAAGACATCAGTTAAATTATGACGTGGCATTAACCTGAGCATTTCGAAATGGACAATATTTACATTCTAGATCTTCTCCTAGAATGTGACAGAAAAGGCCAAGGATGTTCAAAGATGGCAAAATAATATGTCCCATGAGGATGTTCCAAGTGGGTTAACATAGGTCACATGATGATGTTCCAAGTAGGTTAACACAATATTTCCCATGAGGATGTTCCATAACATGTCACACAAGGATGTTCAAAATGAGGTAAAATTATATCTTCCATAGGGATGTTCCAAGTGGGGTAACATTATTTTCCATGAGAATGTTCCAAGTGGGGTAACACAATATGTCCAATGAAGAAGTCTTTTAATGGGATAAAACTATGTTTCTTGAGGATGTTCTAAATGTGATAACACAATGTTACATGCAGATGTTCCAAATGGAATAACACTACATATTTATTGACGATATTCCAAATGGGATAACATCATGTCTCATACAGATGTTCCAAATTGAATAACATTATATATTTCTTGAGGATGTTCCAAATGGAATAACACCATGTGTTCACTGATATTCCATGTGGGGCAATACTATATGTACTCTCCATGTATATGGCAGGAACATAAAACCTGAGATTGTATGAAAAAAGGAAGAACAAGCAGAACCCCATAAAGCATAACACTATGCCTTCAGGTGATCCTGACAATCAACCCAATTGCAAGGTCCTGATTAATGTATAAAATGGCATTGGAGTGTATACCTAAAACTAATGTAAATACAAATGGGAAATATCATTGTGTTAACAAGTGTAACAGCTGACATCGATATTAACATAAAAAAGCCAGCTCAAATCCATATATACAGATCATTCTTAGCAGGAAGTTAAAAATTGTGTATATTTATAACAGCTTACATGGGTACTCAGCAATTTTAGGTTGAGCCCTTGAGATTGCAGCTAGAAATGTCGACTTGCCAGCATTAGGAAATCTGAAAGAAGAAATAATTATTATTGCACACTGACATTCATCTGCTACACAGTTACCTGCCCCTTTTTATACAGAAAAAATTCACCAATATGTCAGAAACATACTTCATAACTGTCTGTAAAGGTTGTGAAAAATATGTCAGTTAAACCTCAAGCAGAGTTAAGCTCCCCGTGGCAGAAGCCTGTACATTAAGTCCCACTTATTTCATTTGTGGAAATTTACCATTATAAAAAGGTTGCCTGTTCACACAGGTTAGTTTTCTGCCTAACTTGAAAGATATGCCTGAATGTATAAGAATAGAATAAAGACAAGGGAAATTGCATAGTTATATCAGTTTACTGTGTCAATCAAAACAATAAATAAATCTACATTTAAAATACATATTAAGTAACTATATGCATGTAAATTCCAATTCAATTATTCTATTCAACACTTCTGATAAAAGCCACAACCTTCAAGATTCTTATATACCTTCAAAAGGTAATAACTGTCTTAGAATTATGTATCTTTGCTCACAAAGTTAATAATGTCTTTCAAGGTAAATGTTGCTGAATCTGGAAACCAATTTAGTGATAACTTCAAGAATTTGTTTAAAAAAACTTAAGCTAATTTTTTTAAATCCTAATATATATATATATATATATATATATATATATATATATATATATATATATATATATATATATATATATATATATATATATATATATATATAACAAGTCTGATAGAAATCTATTCGACAACAGAACTTGTATTTAAGTTAATAACCTTTTCAATAACTGAACTTTATGTACCAATTCAATTTAAATTTAAAATGTATGACTGCTTCCTTATGTACATTTTATATTCAATAATTTTCATTACACTCTTTCCTGCAACAATGTCTTGAGACCAAAAACAAACTAATCAGATGCTATATCAAATAAATAAAATTGAACAAATTACTCACAATTAATTTTTTTGTCATTTCTTATTA
Source organism: Unio delphinus (assembly GCA_029339505.1). NCBI lineage: Eukaryota > Metazoa > Mollusca > Bivalvia > Unionida > Unionidae > Unio > Unio delphinus. Next base: position 5,877,324 of record JAQISU010000041.1, on the reverse strand, counting down.
ATGACAAGCTCAAGTTTGAGAAAAATTGACCATTACTACAGAGCAACCTTTCAAAACCAAAATTACTTGGGAACACACCTTGTGTTTCCAGTTTTTAAACAGTTTTCAGTTCACTGTCTCTCTGTTATTGCCAAATTGGTGTCCTCACACACACACACACACACACATACACACACATATATTATATATATATATATATATATATATATATATATATATATATATATATATATATATATATACACACAAACACACACACACACACAATTTTATTTGATGCTCATTTTAGCTGTTTTGAAGAACGCTTGTTGCCCACATGCTGTAATTAGTCCTGTTTATGAAGTTCATTTTAATGTAAAACACTATAAAAAAAAACCTCTTCCAGTTATCAGAGTATAAGGGTTTTGGTCCATAAGTTCAAGTTTCTTAAGACTTAAAGAGGAAAAATGCAGGACAAGAAATGAAATTCAATTTTGAGGAGAATTCAATTTAATGAGGTTTTGATTTTGAGAGGTTTCACTGTATACAGTGATTTCACCCAAAATGATTTTCTTGATCACGACAGTACAGTGATTCATTACCCAACAAGTCCAATATCAGCAATTAGCTTCAGGTCCAAAGTGATTGATCTGATCTCCCCCTTCTGTCCCAGGAAATTGTTGTAGGGGGAGCCACCATCCCCTCCCCTGGCCACAATGGCCCTCTGTCCCTCCTCATTCAGGTCAGCTAGAGGCAACAGAAGTCATATGATATAAAAGAATGGATACATGCAACATACATGTGAAACATGTTAGGAACAGATTTTTTTTATATACATATCATTTATTAAAATCTAAATAATACAACCAAATTCTCAAAAGGATGTCAATAAAATACCATTGAGCATCATATCAGGTCTGTCACAGGGACATCAATAAATACTCTTGAGCATCATGTTAATTGTCATAGGACATCAATAAATACCAATGACTATCATGTCATCTCTGTCGCAGGACATCAATAAATACCATTGACTATCATGTCATCTCTGTCGCAGGACATCAATAAATACCCTTGATTATCATGTCATCTCTGTCGCAGGACATCAATAAATACCACTGACCATCATGTCATCTCTGTTGCAGGTTACCAATAAATACCCTTGACTATCATATCAGCTCTGTTACTGACACATCAATAAATATAGTTAACCATGATGCCAGTTCTGTTCAACAGACTAAATCAATACATTTAAGTATTGGTACCAAAACAAAATCATATTCAGGAAAATACCGGTCATACCTAACAAGATCTTCGCAGTCAATATTTTTAGGTAAGTTGAACCAATTTTCAGTAAGGTGTAACAAAATATCATCTACTGCTAAATTCAACTTAGAAAACACGCATTTTAAAAGTTGAAAAGTGTGATCTGATTTTAAAAGTTGAAAAGTGTGATCTGAATTTAAAAGTTGAAAAGTGTGATCTGATTTTAAAAGTTGAAAAGTGTGATCTGAATTTAAAAGTTGAAAAGTGTGATCTGATGCAATGACTGCAATCTTATGTTCAACTAAAATGTTTAGAAGTGGCCGAGTGGTCTAAAGCGCTCTCCGTTACGGATTACTGCCATCTCACCTCTGTCTGCGTGAGTTCGAGTCTAAGATTCGGCTAATGTAGTAAGGTGAGAAAGCTTGCCAGTAGCTTCTCGTGGGTTGGTGGTTATTTCTGGGGGTTTTCCCAGGTTCTTCCTCCACCAATAATACTGGCTGCCATGTATAGCCAATTGTGTGCTGAAAAATGGCGTTAAACCCTACAAAAACAAAAAACAATGGTATTCAAAGGTTTTGCAACATTTATCAGCTCAATGTAATGTTTCTTTTCAGTTTTATGTGGTGGCAACAAAATATCTCCACCACGAGCAATACTCAAATTGGTATGTTATGATGTCCAAAAAATGAAATTGTTGCCTTTCCTACTTTTTTTCCCCAAACACATGCAAGAATATAAATTTAGACTAAAGATGGTACCCTAGAACTGGCCTTTGCTGGACAACAGATTTCACTCTTGCACCCATCTTCTCTAGACTACATATTTCAATCTTCCACCTGTCTTCAGTAAACTATCAATGGCACCCTATTACTTGTCTACTGTACACTACAGATGACATTCAAGCACCTGTCTTCTGTACACTCTAGCACTTTTCTTCTTTACACTACAGATGGTACTCTAGCACCTGTCTTCTGTACACCACAGAAAACATTCTGGCATCTGTCTTCTCTAGACTACAGATGACACTGAAGCATCTGTCTTCTCAATACTATACATGCCTCTCAAACACCTGTCTTCCCTGGAATACAGATCATACTCTACCACTTGGATTCTCCTGTCAATAGATGGCACTCTAGCACCTGTCTTCTATGGACTCGATATGTCAATCTACCTTCTGCCTTCACAGGGCAGCAAATGTCAATTTACCACTTGCTTTCTTTAGACTGCAAAATCAAGGCTCATTTAGCTGTCATCTAATTTTGACTTTTGTCAGTACTGATGTTTCTTAATTGGTGTGACTTCCAAGACAAACAGATCCATACAAGACTTTTAAATCTTGACATTACTGGTCACCATGGATACTCACCTATGGTTCTCCCCTCATCTGTCTTGATGCACACCCCGACAGGCACAATGATCTCTTTGGAAGCACCATCTTCACCAAGAAGATACCTCTTCCTGAAATGTTTGTTTACCATTATGTAAGTGCTTTAAAGAAACTCTGGAATCATTCTTTAATTAAGCTAAAAAGAATTTTGAATTCCACATAAAAGCTACATATACGTGAGCTTTTATCACTTACACCTCACCATAACACATTAACCCTTAGTGCCGCCTTTACGGGGCAGGAGGTAGTAGCCTACTACCAAGGTCTGTAGTGTCAAGGTCATGTGTGATACACTAAAGTGGGTGGTATTATAGAAAGGTAGACAGATTTAACTCTACAATGATACCAAATAATCTGAACAATTTAGTTGCACGATAAAATACAGAGGGAAAACCCTAATTTTTTAGACCAGTTTTTTTTTCACCCAAAAATTTGCCCATGGTCGGAATCCAATTTTGTGTCCAGAATTTAGACTATATGGCCGCAGATCTAAGGGAGACCGGTCAGAAGTACACACAGACAGGTGAAAAAAAGTAGGATAAGGTGGACATTGTAAATAAACAGTCTTCTCCATACAAGCATTATAGGTCCATTAAGCAGGGGGAAAAATAAATAAACAAAAAAAAAAAAAAAGATCTAACTTTTCAACTTTTGCTCATGTGCAGAGCATTATGCACACATAAAATGAATGGTGGCATGTATAACATTATCTGCATACAAATGAATGGTGGCATGTATAACATTATCTGCATACAGATGAATGGTGGCCTTCATAACATCATGTGCATACAGATGATGAGCAATATCTGATAATGCCTGCATTTCAGGTAAAAAATTCTTTTTATCCAACAATAAGACATTGTTTGCCAAATTTCTTATCCATATAAAATCTATTACTGATGGGAACCATAGTCAGTTGCATTTTTCATAAATTGTATCATTTTACAGTATTCAAATAACTACATTAAATAGGAAACTTTTATCCTCACATCTTTACTATGTAAAAATAAGGAATTCTGAGTAAGAAATGGGACACATTTTTTCCCACACCATTTCTATGTAATAACAAGAAATTCTGAGTAAGAAATTGGACACATTTTTTTCCCACACCATTTCTATGTAATAACAAGAAATTATGAGTAAGAAATGGGTCACTTTTAATGGGTCATATAAAACGTCCTTTCTATGATGATTGCCATCAAAATAATATGTTTTACCAACATGCCAATATACAGTTTAATACATGTTTGCATTACAAATATGGTCCATACCTCACAGCTGCCTAAGATCATGGTTCCCATGCTTTTCTAAAGATACATTTCTGGGGTTTTACTTTTATTACTTTTTTCAAGGTTCACATATGACCATTACTGAATGAAATTTAAAGAACATTTTAGATTATAAAACATGCAATTTCTAAATCTAAAGATGTTTATCCTTCAAGACTTTCCAAAAACATCTAAATCAAAAAAGATGATCATGTACAAAACCACAAAATATATCCCATGAAACAAGTTTGATTATATTCCTATAAATTGGCATGAAAAGTCATTTCGGTGTACAGAATAAAGATTGTAACTATATTTTTCTGCATTATGTTGCTAAGTGGGAACAACATAATGAACATAAATTATGTTTTGTTTCCTTTCAAACCTTTAATGCTAAAGAATTATAGAGCAAGTAACATCTCCTATTATAGTATTAAAAAAACAATAAACGTAAATTATTAGAATCTTGTCTTGTAATGAAGAGTTTAACACTGAATTTATCTGTGCCAATAAAATCTTAAACAAGATTTTTCAAACAACCTGATCTCCTTATGGTCTGGTTAAAAATCCATCATTTAAAAAATATTTTCAAAGGGTTGATTTAAATTTTGAAAAGACCTTCAAAATTATATACTGTTATACAGTATAAACAAGGACTGAATTTTCTGTAAAATCAACTGGTCTTCTTGTAATTTGTTAAGCCAGTCCCCAAACCTGTATTGATACAGGGGCTTGCATCATTTTTTAAAAAATATATAACAAAACCGATGACAATTTTGGATTACAAATTAATAGCAGTCTGTTTTCTAATCCGAGTTCCCTCTGAATATTCCCACACCATTTTTCATATTTGGAAATTTAAGTCGGTTGTGGGATCCCTGCAACTGCATATAGAAAATTTGGAATTTGCCACCACTGTGTGGTAGTGACAAATGGTAGTCGCTTACCAGCGGTCCTAGAAAATTTTAATTTATGTTCTACTGAATCGCTACAAACTACAAAACTATGGTGTAGATGTAACCTGACCACTTGCCATTTGTATTACTAGTCACATGGCTTCACAAAATTCAAATTACATTGGAATTCATGTAGTCATATGATATCAACAACAAATTCCTTTATAAAGTTGTTGTACAAAATTTCAATTATGTTAAATGAAATTCATATACTTTTGGCAGAAACCAGCAATCTGGTCAGTCTGATTTATCAAGCAGATAGCACATGTCAGCATGGTAATCACGTGATACAACAAAACTCCAGAAATTGTTCTCTGGATATATAAATATGGAGATCCTTGTGTTCTTATTACAACCATTATACGACTTCCATTTAATATTTAATATTTTTCTCTACAACAGTTGAAATTGTGGGTTGTTAGGTTTGTGTACTCATGTGACCAGGTCACATTTTATCAATGACAAAGTTTTTTCATGCCTTTCAGCAAATAAAAGGGTTCGGCATAATGAGAAAATAAGTAATTTTTGTATCAATTTCATGCATGTATCACTTAATCTTAAAGTTTGCTAGGTCATTCAGTAAGCGGCTACGCTTTGCCACAACCATGTTGGCCTCTTGTGATGTTAGACTGGTGTAAGGAAAGATACATATATCAAGCTGACTTTGAAAATAACAGTCCACTAGATGAATCTAATCAACTGGATGTTTGGAATGACTCAGCATATATGGTATGTTTATTGCAAGCAAACATTTGATCTATACTGAAACATACAGATATGTTTATTGCAAGCAAACATTTGATCTATACTGAAACATACAAATATTCTGGTTAGAACTCGAAAAATTATTTAACTCATGATCAATTACGTGATTGTTTCAGACGTCAAATGGTGTTGGAAAATTCCCGGGTTTTTCCCCGACTTACATCAATATTTGGAAAGGGAGTGCAGTAAGTGAATGTATTCATTGTTCATGGGAATGTGGTAAGTGTGTAACTTCCTTGTTCAAGGGAACACAGTGAATGTGTCCCTTGTTCAAGGCAGTGCAGTGAATGAGTGTGCTCTTTGATCAAGTGAGTGCAGTGGGTAAATGTTTCTTGATCTTAGACATAAGTGAATTATTAAACATAGCTGTTATACTACCAGTAAAATGCAATGCTGTATTTATTACATTTTTGGGGGGATGACAACTTGATGGTCAAGCTCATTGTCCTTGATTAAGAAATTGGAAATAAGTGGCAACTTTGAAACTCACAACTAGCTGCTGATTGATACCCTGCCATACTGTAGGTTCAACATCATTCAATTTTCCCAAAAGGAAACATACAGAAAATTGTCAAGCTTATAGAAATGCTTATGATAAGCAAGCAAATTGCAGTACCACTATAAGACCAAGACTAGCCTGCTGATTAAGCTGGACTACATGGTGAAACCTGATTAAGCTATACAACATGTTGCTGCCTGATAAAGCTGTACTACATGTTGCTGCTTGATTCAGCTGGATTTCATGGTGCAGCTGTCTCTCTAAATGATGTTCCCTAGTGTCTCAGTCTGATCTTACACAGATCTCAGATTCTCATGTTTTTGTTATTAGTTTGCATGTGCATATTTTTTTATTGCTCCAACATGAAATGAAGACTTCATGATTCATGGGCTGGTTAGTGTTTACTCCAAAGACTAGGTTATACTATAATGTACAGTAATTACTTAGTGCAAATCATGTTTAGAATCACATAAAACCTTGTTTATTCACAAAAATATTCAATGCATATTTTGGTTTTTTTCATTGTTTCAATAAAATCACATTTTTCCAGATCACTTTAAGCTAGATGTAAATACCTGTTTTATTTACATTAATCCACACACTTTTTCATTGTTACATGTGACCCAAACGGAAGTAATCTTAATGAAAAGATTCAAAAGTTCCATTGTTCAAGGTAAATAACCAGTATCTATTCAAATTAATAATAATAATAATAATAATAATAATAATAATAATAATAATAATAATAACAACGAGGACTTTGTATAGATCCTAATCTTTAGAAGCTATAAGCACTTTACAATATATATAATGATATGACTACAGAAAAACAAAATACATTTTTTGCCTTCCTGGGAGGTCTTAATTATCCTAATGTAATGTGACCCAGTGATGTATTTAATGGGGTTGGATAGGGCATAATAAATATACAGAAATACATGTTTTGCCTTCCTGGGAGGTCTCAGTTATCCTAAAGCAATGTGACCCTGTGATGGAAAAATGGGCGGGTAATCAATAGAACACTGCAGTTCATTTCCAATTTAGCACTTCAGACTTTGTCCAGAGCTATTTTGTTTCTTTACCTGCTATCTGTTCCTGTTCCAGCAATATACCTCTTTGATGGATTGGTATCATACACTTTCTTCAGTGTAATGTCCTTGCTGCTTATAACGTGGACATCACCTCCTTTCCCGCCCACTCCACCATACTTAGGAAGCCCCTGTCCTCCTCCACCCCCTCGCACATAGATTCTTAATGAATCAAAGAATTTTTTCTGAATTTGAAAAGCAAATATATATTTAATGTCAAGCAAAATGGAATATGGCGTCAACTGTTACTGGTATAAAAACACATATATGGAATCGGTCAACCAAAGCTCACTGCCATCTATAGTCTGGGACCAAAAGTTAAAGACACACTATTGATATATATAACAATGACTATATTAACATACATGCCAATCCCTGGAAAGGAAAAAGTATAATCCAAGTAGACAAAAAGAGTTATCTGAGCAGAAAATGAGTAATCTGCATATGACATGATAAAATTCAATGAGCATATGTACAAAATGATTTATTTACTCCACTGGTCTTTTAACATAAAATACTGCTTCAAATTTTCATATACAGCACTTTGAGCTTTGATTCTCTCATTCTGCATTTCAAAACACATTGTACCAGCTGAGATTATGAATGTTTTGCACAACAGTAGAGCACTACATGCTGGGTTACTGAGCCTAGATCTGAATTCCGTTTTATTTTTGTTAACAATACAGAACAATCTCTCAGTCAGCATTAGAATGGTAAAAGAAATGATATTCTTTTGAGAACCTGACAAAGAAGAGGAAATATGTATCTTAAAGTTATTGGGCCTTTCAGCTGAGAAATAAGGTGCCATTGCACATCAATTCTGTCTGCATGTAGAACATTGTCAGGTAGAATGACAACTTGATACTTAAGGAGTTCTAATTTTAATTTATCAGCAGACTTTCCTGCAGCAAGGTGGATCATATGACTGGGACAACCTGATATGTACACTGATGGAGACATTTTTCAAAATATAGAATGCAACTCATTTATGAAATCCAGTCATCACTGATGCAGTATCAGCTGAAAACCCCATTCAGTTCTGCCAACTTATATTTATTGAAAGCATTATTAACCAAATAAAAAAAAAAACTGTTTTCTCCAGTGGACTCTACTGTTAATTTTACTGCTCCTGTTTGTTGCAATACTAAATTACCAAAGTTTCATAGATTCTGCAATTTTCAGTGAATTATATTCTACTAAACACCTAACAATATTAAATGAACAGATTTTGTTTTTGCACATGCATATTTTCTGCAAATTTGGAATCGGGAAACATGTTTGAACAAAGGACCAATGTTGTATTCTACTGCTAGGGGTAGTCCATGTTCTATTATGAACTCAGTGAATAATGCTCGGCATTTATAAAATTTGTGTCACAATTGTTCTGTTGCTGTAAAAAAAGAAGTGGTACCTTAGTACTAGAGTTAGCAAAATGATCAAATTCAAGGTTTCTTTATTTTACCAACATGACCAATATTAAAATCCTTTCCACACAGCTTGAAATGTGTGTGAAGCTGCCCTAGAATGAAATGATGTATTGTGTAATACATGTATTCATCTTTGGATTGGTTATTCATCTATTTCTAATCCATCTGTGAAATTATTTGAAGATTTAAAAAAAAAGAAAACCAGTCTGTTTCCTCTTAGCTAAGTCATACAGCTACTATAAATAGAAACTGAGGTCAAAAGTTGAAACCAGCATGTTTCTTGGAAATAGGGCAGCTGCTACAAATAGAACATAATAATACTGTTAGGAAAGAGCATGCAAGTATATGGACAAGCAAACACTTATGTTGTAGTTACACTGAAAGAATAATGGAATGTTAATAAAATGAGAAAACTTTTTTTTTTTGGTGGGGGGAGGGTGATTTAATGAAACTGTAATCCATATTTATTTACACATAAGCCATAATTTTTTTGAAAAAATGATTACTCCAAAAGTGTAATGGATGGTATGTGTGTAATAAGATTGATCTTGTTACAGGCGCTAGGTCTGGTTATGTCTGGACAATATGAATTGCAGTGGGTCAGAACATCAAGACTTGGGCTACCTGAGTTCACCTCCTCATAACTGGGCAAAAAGTATAATTATCATTAAGTAGTACAATGGTATTATTCTTTGTGCCGGCACAATAAATTCTTTTGTGTTTCTTCTCAATAACATGTTTCTATTCTTATTTGAAAACAGTGGGGGGGATAACGTTTGAGAGTTTATAGAATCAAAGTGTAAAGCCATTTAAAATGTTTTCATATAATATTTAATAAAATGAAAATAAGTATAACAAAATACTTTACTTGTTGTACGAGTTAAGTTTCAACTGAAAACACAAGAGACATCACCTTAAATCTTCTTGTTCTCTCCTCTGCCTCTTCTTCCAGTTGTAATTCTTTCGATTCTTTTATCTACAAAATGTACAAACAAATAATTTCAGATCTAGAAATTCATGCAAACTAATCTAGTTTTGTTTTTAAACCAAATTTAAGTACATTATAGAAATGCTGAAAGACAAATAATGTTATCTTTAAGTGTAAGCATTATAATACTGGGAATTAGATTTATTTGGGAACATGGACAATTTGTTCAAGCCTTCCTTAATTATGTAGGACAATTAGAACCCTTACATGTTATTTCAACTGGCCAGCTCAAATATCATGTACCGGTACTCCATTATAAGAAATCTGAATATAACAAGGTCTTGGCAGGATTCTCCAATTTGTACCACTTAAGCATTTCTCCTGACTGCTTTTTTTAAAAAAAGACAAAGTTTATTGCCAAAGTAATGAGAGTTTGTTTGGCAGATCCGGCAAGACATATTCTTTAAGCAAAAATAGTCTAAGCGCATTTGTGAATTACCAGAGGTACTACTTGTGAATTACCTGAGGTTTTTGCTGTTTCGGCATGAAATGCGAGTAGGAAACACATTTTGGGGGCTATTTTTACATACATCCCAATACACCAACTTCCAAGCAATTTTCAATTAGATTAATGCCTCGTTGTGTTAATAACATTGTTTTTCAGAGCAGAGAAGGAAAAGTTGGAGTTCTTTTTTCTTTTCTTTATTTGCCAAACGGACCCATTATTTTCATATTGAGATCACTCTTTATTAAAATGTCCACCTTATCCTACTTTTTGCACAGGTTCACCTGTCTTTGTTCACTTCAGACCGGTGTGCCTTAGATCTGAGGCCAAAAAGTCTAAAATCTGGACATAAAATCCAATTCTGACCACAGGTGAAGTTTTTCCACTATATATTTTGTAGTGCAACTAAATCGTCAAGATTTTTTGGTATCATTGTAAAGCAAAATCTGTCTACCTTTCTATAATACCACCCAGTTTACTGTATCATGCATGACCTTGATACTACAGAGCATGGCAGTAGGCTACTACTTTCTGCCCCTTAAATGCGGCGCCAGGGGTTAATGTGTTAAGAATATTAAAAAATGTAAAAATCAAGACTTGCTGCAGATGCTAATGATTTGTTTGTTTGTTTGTTTTGACTTTTAATGTAGCTTTAAAAAAATTTCAGTCATATCGCTACGATGTCTGCAGTGATGCAGTTTATAGTGATGTCTAACACGGGGGCATCATGCCGCAGACATGTAGCATGATGTTCACACCTAGTCACATTATCCTGACACCAGGCTGACCAGTCTTAACACTAACCTCTTAATGCTGAGCACCAAGCAAGGCAGCTGTTAGTACCATTTTTGTAAGTCTTGGTATGACTCGGCCAGGGATCGAACCACGACCTCCCACTTTTGCGGCGGACGCTCTAACCACTAGGCCACCGGAGCAGTTAGATGCTAATGAATATAAACACTGCTGATACACTGAAAAAGGACAATGCTTGCAAAATTAGACAATGGCTGACCTCAGAACCTGGATGAAAACATTGCATTATATAAAATTTGTAAAGCTCCAATTAAATCTGAGTATTCCTCGTCATATTTGAAGTGTAGCAATTGCAACATTGTGTGACAAATAATATTTAAAAAATAAATCCACCGAAAGTAGATTGATATGAAAAGGTGACCTATTGAGCTGCATATGTCCTACCAGATTAAATTGGGCCCTCTGGAATGACAGATCTTGGAGATAAAAACTAGAGATTGCACAGCCTGAATCATGTCATTTAGTGAGCAGTTCAAGTCTAATGCTAGGTTGGTGGAAACTGCTCGCACCATGTGAGATGATATGGGTTATAAGTTCAATTGAACTGGGGTTATTTCCCTTTATGCTGAGCAAATAACACTTTACTCAAGCCTTCAAGGATGTGATAGTCTGTTCTGCTAGATTTTCTTGTCCTTTTATGAGAAGTAGAAAGAGACGTGAACTCGAGAGAGAAAGGGCTCTGTTCTATTAAGGTACCAAATGAAAACCCAGACTGGGTCCTGTAGGTGGCCTTCATTGATTTGCCAAGGTTTCATTACAAAAGTTTAGTTACCCGTGGAAAGGAGAAAACGTTCTTGACGATGAAAAAGATTGCCGTCAGGAGTAAGACTGACCCGTCTTGTCGGAAAATCATGAATGTAATTTGGGTCTGCTTATGGGGCATGTATTTTGCTTCCCGTAAATCAAGTGCCTTTGGAGTGCAGCATTCATGATTAGCGGTAGACCAACAAATTGTTCTCCGCCTTTTATTTATTTGGACTATGGTAGCGGCTAGTAAAATTTTCTTTAGAAAAGGCAGAGAACAATTTGTTGGTCTAGATTATAAAAAATAGTGGAATCTATTTTCAATGTCGAATGCTCGCCTACTTTACTCCTTGTCATCATTTTGGACGGACCTTGAACAAATCTCATTTATAATGTTCGATATTTACCTCTATTTTTCTTTTTATATCTTTGATGTTTCTCGAGAAAAGCCTCCTTGGAATGAGAAATTTTGACAACATTACTGAACGAACTTTAGCTTTTCTTGATTTCGATGTGTGTTAGAAGTTTATTATTATGAAAAGAAAACTTCAAGCCTTTTGCCGACATGATCATTTTACAAATTATTCGGCCAGGAGCTGATTCGGACCAAACGACACGCTGACTCGTACTACGTGTAATATTTTCTTTTAAAATAAACACAAACAATCAAGAAAAAAAAACAATGGAACAAATATACCTTATTTATTATGGTAGTTATTACTGTGTTTTGGCAAAACATAGTAAGAGAACGTTAACCCTTTAGCTACTACAGAAGTTGTCACTACTGCTGAGTGCAATCATTATAGTTAATGGGATTACTGAGGCTGGTTGCTAGATTGAATACTTGAGCCTCATCAAGGCTGACTACTGAAACTGAAATTGAAAACATGGTTACATTTATGTTCATTATTTAATTAGTTTTTGCTGACTTTCAGTGAAATAAAAAAAACAGCTTACCTTGTATAGTGTCTGTTATTCTTATATTTCCACTTTATAAACTCCTACATCCCATCATACAATGCTGATATTTATTGTTTGAGGCAAATGAAATGAGTGAGAAAGTCTTTGTGCTGTGATCAAAATGGCCTCAGTTTTATCATCATTCATCTGCAGCTTGTTACATGTCATCCATGATTTCACATCAGAATTGCACTGCTCTACTCCTTGGATGGTAGCATCAACTTCAGTTTGGTGGCTAGATTTGTATATTTGGGTGTCATCAACGTACAGTTGGTGAGACACATGGAAGATGATCTCTGACACTTGAGAGCGGCTGAATACATATTAGAATGAAGGGAACAGGTCCAAGAACAGACCCCTGTGGAACACAGCATAGATCAACTGGGCTGGAGTGTATTCCATTTGCAGATACAATTTGTGTCCTGTTGACTAAGTAGGACTTGAACCACAGTAAGGCTTTATTGTGAATGCCAAATAAATGCTGGAGACAGTGAAGTAATATATCATGGTCTGTTTTGTCATATGCTGCAGACAAATCAAGGATGGTTAGGACTGTAATCTTTCCGCTATCTAAAGCAGAGAGAATGTCATTAACTATGTTCAGAAGAGTAGTTTCAGTACTGTGGCAAGGGCGTTATGCACACTGTACATTGCTCAAAAGACTGTTTGAATTCTGATGAGATACAAGTTGGGTTAGAACAACTTTTTCAAAGATTTTTTATTTGAACGGGAGATTAGAAACTGGGTATAGTACTTTTAAATCAATATGGTAGAGTGTTGGTTTCTTCAGCATACCGGTAGGCTTTATGATGGCAATTGCGAAAAATGATGGGAATTCCCCTGATGGGAGAGAGGTATTAATAACACCAGTTAGTAAAGGCAATATTGGATCTAAGCACTCAAGCAGCAGTGGTGTTGGAATTGGATCAAGTTCACATGACTTTGGTGCACTCTGCATCATGATTGTCCATACTAAATCCATAGAGACAGGTTCAAATGCTCCTAACAGTTGTCACAGAAATTCTGTATCTCAACCGTATGGTGATGACAAGTGAATTAAAATTGTGTTGTCATGCTTATCTCGAATGGTTTGTACCAGTTGTCATGGAAGAAATTTGCAAACAGGTCTGGAAGGTCTACTGGAGAGAAGGTAGTTGGAAGTGGTGTACATTTGTTCCTTGACATTAGTTTGTTAGTAATCTCAAAGAGCTCTTTGTTGTTGGAGCTTCCGTGATCTTGGTACTGTAGTGGGATAATTTGGCTTAATGGACTATGTTTGTGACGTTCTTCTTAGCAGCTTCGAATAGTGAGTCTAGTGGAAAGACAAAGCCTTTCCGCTTTATGGCAGTCTCTTTTTAACAATGCGAAGCTGGTCCCTTACACTGCTATACCACGGAGAACACTTTTGAATTGATACTCTGCACTTGGTGGCTGAGGGATGTTTTTCAAGCAATGAATGCAGGCAGTTATCGAGTTGTTTAGCTGTTGGAGGTAAGCAAGTTGTTAGGTTTACTTGGATGTCATACATTAGTTTAGTTCTATTTATCATATGGAGGTTTCTCTTAGAAGCAAATAAACTTGGAGGGTTTGGGACTAATATGTCCAGATGGTACATAATGCAGAGGTGATCTGATGCAAGTTCATGGTATACAAGTGTGGACCGTAGAATATTATCATCAGGTCTCTGAAAAATTCAGTCTAATATGTAACCATCTTTATGGTTGGTTTGGTTAACTGACTGTTTTGAAACATGAATGGAATCTAGGAGTTTTGATGTGAATGGATTTCCAGGACAGTCAAAGTGAAACTTGAAATCTCCAAGAATAATCAAGTTGACACCTATCAAATTTCCATACTCCAGGAGATTTGGAAACTGCTCCAAAAAGAAAGATTGAGCCTACTTGCATTAAGAAATACTTAAAAAGGAAATTACACATTAAACTTTCATCCACCATAAGAATATAAGCAAACAAATAATTACTACTACATGAGCTTTTTTTCCACAATCTTTCTGTATGGTGTTTTAATTTGCATAAAATTAAATGATACATTATGAATTCAGAGAAAGCAAATAACATATGGTGCTTATTGAATTTGTTTTATATGACTGCATATTTTTTAAAGCCTCTTCAATACAATGATTGCCTCAACCTGTTTCGGGGACACCAAAGGTGAAAATAACAAAGGTGTCAAAAATAAGTTGAAATGCAGTTTATGCAGTTTTAGAGTAAATAACTCTCATGTTAATCTCATGTTGTATAAACATGCAAACGCAAAAAATAAATTCATACGTTTGTAGAGAAATGAAAGACAAATATCAAGAAAAAGAGATGAGCTTTCTTGCTTAAATGAGATATAATCAAGAAAAGTTTTTGAAAATACTCGAGATCCTGTGGCAGCAGGACTTACTTTAGCAAAAGTAAAATTTATGACTCAAGAGTTTTATAATTATTTAAGACCCTACTGTCATTCAGAAAAAGTATTTAAATCAATGAAGAGGAACCTCTGTATTGTTATATATTGAATGAACTTGTATTTTAAGAGGAATTGCACACAGAAATCTAGAAAGGCTTGTGGTCCAGATGGGAATTTACTTTTTCGAGTATATTATGCACCTTATCAAACCACAGTTAATAGCATCCTTTACTGTTCCAGTGGCCTAGTGGTTAGAACATCTGCCTCTGTTGTGTGGTGGTTGCAGGTTTGAGCCTCAGCCAAGGCATACAAAAACAGCTAGGCACTAAGTATTAAGATGTTAGTGTTAGGACTGGTGTCAGGATAATGTGACTGGGTGGGACATCATGCTACATACCTGCAGCATGATGCCCCAGTGCTAGATACCACTATAAACTGTCACACTTTTGACATCATAGTGATTTGACTGAATTTTTTTTAAAGCTACATTAAAAATTGAGACCCCCCCCCCCCCAAGACACACACGCATGCACACATTTAGCATCTTTCAACCTTGCTTGTATTTTTCTGGTTCATGGGATAAGGTATTACATGATCACTACATAAAAAAGACTGTCTCGATGATTCAGTGGGTATATCATTGATTGATGCTATGATATTTACCTGAATGTTAAACAAGCACTTTTATAAATGGACTGAAATTAGCTGCATTAATGATGAAGTACAAGTGGTAATATACTGCGAGTGAGAACATATTCACTCAATAATCTGTCTTACAGAAAAATATATACATGTATCTATATCCAGAAATGGGGGCTGATTTTACTATTAGTAGCTTTATCTAACGTGTTGGACAATATCGAGTATGCTAAATTGCAGACAAATTTAACTTTGAAGGCTATCAGTTGTCAATTAGTATCTATTTGAAATTGAATATATTCTAATTATTGGTCGTGTGTCAAGTCAATTGAAGGCTTAACTTTAGATAATGGGAACTAGACAAGACAAGGCTGTATTTTGAGTTCATCATTATTGTCTTTGTTTATCAACAATTGAGAGAAAGTTGTGGTCAAGGTATTTTTATTTCAGAAATGTCTCTGATCTTTTAGTATTCTTTTTTGCTGATGATATTGCTTATTGTGCTGATACAGCAATATAATAGAATGCTTTATAACAGCAATGGAAAGGTAATTAACTTGGATAAGACAAAATTGTGTTTTTGCAATGGAGTACCTAAAAGGAATTATGAAAAGTGTTTGTTTACTAGGGCACAAATAGGTACAGTTTCATTGTACAAAGATATTGAAAAGTGGTTTTTAAGTGGGGTACAGTTTCATTGTATAAAGATATTGAAAAGTGTTTTTTAAGTGGAGTACAGTTTCATTGTATAAAGATATTGAAAAGTGTTTTTTTAATTGGAGTACAGTTTCATTGTATAAAGATATTGAAAAGTGTTTTTTTTTAAGTGGGGTACAGTTTATTGGAAAAAGATATTGAAAAGTGTTTTTTAAGTGGGGTACAGTTTCATTGTATAAAGATATTGAAAAGTATTTTTTAATTGGAGTACGGTTTCATTGTATAAAGATAATGAAAAGTGTTTTTTTAAGTGGGGTACAGTTTCATTGTACAAAGATATTGAAAAGTGTTTTTTAAGTGGGGTACAGTTTCATTGTATAAAGATATTGAAAGTGTTTTTTAATTGGAGTACAGTTTCATTGTATAAAGATATTGAAAAATATTTTTTAATTGGAGTACAGTTTCATTGTATAAAGATATTGAAAAGTGTTTTTTAATTGGAGTACAGTTTCATTGTATAAAGATATTGAAAAGTGTTTTTTTAATTGGAGTACAGTTTCATTGTATAAAGAAAATGAAAAGTGTTTTTTTAAGTGGGGTACAGTTTCATTGTACAAAGATATTGAAAAGTGTTTTTTAAGTGGGGTACAGTTTCATTGTATAAAGATATTGAAAAGTGTTTTTTAAGTGGGGTACAGTTTCATTGTATAAAGATATTGAAAAGTATTTTTTAAGTGGAGTACAGTTTCATTGTATAAAGATATTGAAAAGTGTTTTTTAATTGGAGTACAGTTTCATTGTATAAAGATATTGAAAAATATTTTTTAATTGGAGTACAGTTTCATTGTATAAAGATATTGAAAAGTGTTTTTTTTAAAGTGGGGTACAGTTTCATTGTATAAAGATATTGAAAAGTGTATTTTAAGTGGGGTACAGTTTCATTGTATAAAGATATTGAAAAGTATTTTTTAATTGGAGTACAGTTTCATTGTATAAAGATATTAAAAAGTGTTTTTTTAAGTGGAGTAGTTTCATTGTATAAAGATATTGAAAAGTGGTTTTTAACTGGGGCACAAATAGGTACAGTTTCATTGTACAAAGATATTGAAAAGTGGTTTTTAACTGGGGTACAGTTTCATTGTATAAAGATATTGAAAAATATTTTTTAATTGGAGTACAGTTTCATTGTATAAAGATATTGAAAAGTGTTTTTTTTTAAAGTGGGGTACAGTTTCATTGTACAAAGATATTGAAAAGTGTTTTTTAAGTGGGGTACAGTTTCATTTTATAAAGATATTGAAAAGTATTTTTTAATTGGAGTACAGTTTCATTGTACAAAGATAATGAAAAGTGTTTTTTTAAGTGGGGTACAGTTTCATTGTACAAAGATATTGAAAAGTGTTTTTTAAGTGGGGTACAGTTTCATTGTATAAAGATATTGAAAAGTGTTTTTTAAGTGGGATACAGTTTCATTGTATAAAGATATTGAAAGTGTTTTTTTAAGTGGAGTAGTTTCATTGTATAAAGATATTGAAAAGTGGTTTTTAACTGGGGCACAAATAGGTACAGTTTCATTGTACAAAGATATTGAAAAGTGGTTTTTAACTGGGGTACAGTTTCATTTTATAAAGATATTGAAAAGTGTTTTTTAAGTGGAGTACAGTTTCATTGTATAAAGATATTGAAAAGTGTTTTTTAATTGGAGTACAGTTTCATTGTATAAAGATATTGAAAAGTGTTTTTTAATTGGAGTACAGTTTCATTGTATAAAGATATTGAAAAGGTTTTTATAAGTCGGGTACAGTTTCATTGTACAAAGATATTGAAAAGTGTTTTTTAAGTGGGGTACCATTTCATTGTATAAAGATATTGAAAAGTGTTTTTTAATTGGAGTACAGTTTCATTGTATAAAGATATTGAAAAGTATTTTTTAAGTGGGGTACAGTTTCATTGTACAAAGATATTGAAAAGTGTTTTTTATGTGGGGTACAGTTTCATTGTATAAAGATAATGAAAAGTTTTTTTAAGTGGGGTACAGTTTCATTGTATAAAGATATTGAAAAGTATTTTTTAAGTGGGGTACAGTTTCATTGTACAAAGATATTGAAAAGTGGTTTTTAAGTGGGGTACAGTTTCATTGTATAAAGATATTGAAAAGTGTTTTTTAAGTGGAGTACAGTTTCATTGTATAAAGATATTGAAAAGCGGTTTTTAATTTGAGTACAGTTTCATTGTATAAAGATATTGAAAAGTATTTTTTAATTGGAGTACAGTTTCATTGAATAAAGATATTAAAAAGTGTTTTTTTAAGTGGGGTACAGTTTCATTGTACAAAGATATTGAAAAGTGTTTTTTAAGTGGGGTACCGTTTCATTGTATAAAGATATTGAAAAGTGCTTTTTAATTGGAGTAGTTTCATTGTATAAAGATATTGAAAAGTGTTTTTTTAAGTGGAGTAGTTTCATTGTACAAAGATATTGAAAAGTGGTTTTTAACTGGGGTACAGTTTCATTGTATAATGATATTGAAAAGTCTATTTTAATTGGAATACAGCTTCATTGTATAAAGATATTGAAAAGTGTTTTTTAAGTGGAGTAGTTTCATTGTATAAAGATATTGAAAAGTGGTTTTTAACTGGGCCACAAATAGGTACAGTTTCATTGTACAAAGATATTGAAAAGTGGTTTTTAACTGGGGTACAGTTTCATAGTATAAAGATATTGAAAAGTGTTTTATAAGTGGAGTACAGTTTCATTGTACAAAGATATTGAAAAGTGTTTTTTAAGTGGGGTACAGTTTCATTGTATAAAGATAATGAAAAGTGTTTTTTATGTGGGGTACAGTTTCATTGTATAAAGATATTGAAAAGTGGTTTTTAACTGGGGCACAAATAGGTACAGTTTCATTGTACAAAGATATTGAAAAGTGGTTTTTAACTGGGGTACAGTTTCATAGTATAAAGATATTGAAAAGTGTTTTTTAAGTGGAGTACAGTTTCATTGTACAAAGATATTGAAAAGTGTTTTTTAAGTGGGGTACAGTTTCATTGTATAAAGATATTGAAAAGTGTTTTTTATGTGGAGTACAGTTTCATTGTATAAAGATATTGAAAAGTGGTTTTTAACTGGGGCACAAATAGGTACAGTTTCATTGTACAAAGATATTGAAAAGTGGTTTTTAAGTGGGGTACAGTTTCATTGTATAAAAATATTGAAAAGTGTTTTTTTAAGTGGAGTACAGTTTCATTGTATAAAGATATTAAAAAGTGTTTTTTTAAGTGGAGTAGTTTCATTGTACAAAGATATTGAAAAGTGGTTTTTAACTGGGGCACAAATAGGTACAGTTTCATTGTACAAAGATATTGAAAAGTGGTTTTTAACTGGGGTATAGTTTCATTGTACAAAGATATTGAAAAGTGGTTTTTATGTGGGGTACAGTTTTATTGTATAAAGATATTGAAAAGTGTTTTTTATGTGGAGTACAGTTTCATTGTATAAAGATATTTTAAAGTGGTTTTTAACTGGGCACAAATAGGTACAGTTTCATTGTACAAAGATATTGAAAAGTGGTTTTTAACTGGGGTATAATTTCACTGTACATAGATTAAAATAGCCTATCCTGGCTAATTTATAAAATCCAATCTGTTATGGCCATCTTTATTGCCAATGGAAATTTGGGCAATTTAGTTGTTTAGATGCCTTTAAATATTTGATACCATAATGAAATCTGCATTATGTTATGGTTCTGAAATTTTGGAACATATGTACAGTAGAATTTGTCTTGAATGACCACCTTTTATGCCCCCAAAATATGTTCTCTCAAGACAGGTGGTCTTTCATAACAGGTCACAATGCTACATAATATAAATTGTGCATTGAGAAGGTGGTCTCTCAAGATATGGGGTCTCACTTAGCAGTGGTCTTTCAAGACAGGTTTTACTGTATTTAGAATGTATTGAAAGTGTTATGCCACTTCTGCAAACAATATCTTTGTATCTTGTCTAATGTGATTAATTGTGTTGGCAGGCTACAAGTATGTATTACATATTTCTTGAAGTGTGTTAAATATTGGTATAAATTATTACATATGGATAGGATCAAATATCATACAGAATGCTATAAAATGTTGTTGTTATAGGGTTTATTACCATTTTTTGGCACAAGATATGCTCTACATAGTGGCCAGTATAAATGGTGGAGGACGAGCCTGGGAAGACCCACCGACACACAAGAAGCTACCAGCAAGCTTTCTCACATACCTACCAGGTATGTTGGCTGAGCATAAGACTCGAATCCATGCAGGCAGAAGTGAGATGGCAGTGATCCATAATGGTGAGTGCTTTAGACCACCCAGCGACTTGGGGCTCCATTACAAAATGCTTAAATCATTAAATAATAATGGACATGTTACATGAGCATCTTGCGTGAGACATTTGTTTCTTAGCAATGATATTGGCTTTGTATGTATATAACAAGTTGTTAGTGTATTTGTTACAGCATTTCTCTTAAAGAATAAAGGATTATACTAATCAAAACAGGCATGATAAAATCATGCCATTGTCAAATTATAGGTCCAGTATTATAAAAAATAAAAAATGTCATTAAATGTAGAGAAGTATCTTTCCATAGGTTTATATCTTTTTATGCCCATAATGCTCTTTCCATGGGTTTATACCTATATATGCCCATGCTCTTTCAATAGGTTTATACCTATTTATGCCCATAATGCTTTTTCTGTAGGTTTATACCTATTTATGCCCATAATTCTCTTTCCAACAGTTTATAATTATTTATGCTCATAATGCTTTCCATAGGAATATACCTATTTAAGCCCATAATGATTTTTTCAAGAGGTTTATACCTGCTTATGCCAATAATGTTATTTCCATAGGTATATACCTATTTATGCCCATTCTTTTTCAATACATTTATACCTGCTTATGCCCGTTATTTCCATTGGGTTATACCTATTTATGCCCAGAATGTTTTTCTATTGGTTTATACCTATTCATGCCCCCAGTGCTCTTTCCATTGGTTTATACATATTCATTGCAATAATTCTCTTTCCATAGGTTTATACCTAGTTATGCCCATAATTCTCTTTCCATAGGTTTATTCCTATATATGCCCATAATGCTCTTTCCATAGGTTTACACATATTTATGCTATAATGCTCTTTCCATAGGTTTATATCTATAATGCTCTTACCATGTTTATACCGATGTATACCCATGATGCTCTTTTCATAGGTTTATACCTATTTATGCCTATATGCTCTTTTTAAGATTCCAATCTTCTAGTCATTTTTCTATACAGACACGACTGTGCTACTACTTCACATTGTTAGCGTAATATTTATCAGTTAATTTTTAATTTGTAGAAAATGAATATCATGCATTTTTTTATTTTTAAACATTATGAAAATTTAAGAGAAAAGTATTTAGACAAACCTTGGATACTTATCCATCACTAGAAAATTATTATGTCTTTATGTCAACAGAAAATCATTTGTTATTCATGGTTTTGCATTATTTATATATTGTTACTGCATCTACAAGAAAATACATGTATATACAACAGATTTAATATAAACACAAAATGTATATGTGTGCTTCTGGCGAAAGATTTTGTCTGAGCATATATCATTATGGGCATGTGGCCTAGATTGAATCTTTAAACTAAATGAAACAGTTGATTGAATGGTTCAACTTCATATAATGGCATCACACAAAGACTATGTTAAATGCAGTTTTCAGTATTTGGTACACATACTAAGACACAGAAATATCAGCAACTCCACAAGCAGTTTAGAAAGTTTACATATTTAATCAGTACAAATAAAGTGATTTTTTTTCCTTCCTGATATTACATTATTAAAACTATTTATTATCTTTATGTTAACCTGTATTGTCATCATTTAATATCTCATACATGTATTTGTCTGTAAAATGTTTGCCATGCAGGTGCTGGTATAGTTAATATCATGTTATTATCCATGTGCTATAATGGGAATAAACTATAAGATTCATTACTGGTGTGCTATCATGGGAATAAACCAGTGAACTGGTCACTGTTTCTGATGTCACCTTCGTTTCAAAATAACATTTGTAATTCAGTTTCATGTACTTGATATTTTTGCTATTATGTATATGCTGTAGTTTTCTTTTCTAGCTCTACTGGCGATAGACCAGAAGAGCTTATGGGATTGTCCATTATGCAACATCAGAGCTCTTTATGTTAGCAAGGGTTTGTTATTGCTACTCTGCCTAAATGAACATAGAGGACTGCCATGATAGTTTACAAGCACATTCACTCCATTGTCTAGTTGATCCTAAATAAAAAAGGTGCTTCTTAGACCACTGCAGCCATTATGAAAATCTTTTTATTGCTTATTCCTCCTGAATGACTGGTCATATCAAATAGGGATTTATGGGATTTTCACTAAAGGATTTGTTATATAATCTATAGTTGGTCATAAAAAAAATTATGAAGCTTTGATCCAAATATGGCCTCCACAACAGCCATCTTGAAAATCTTGTTAGTGCTTATTCCTCCTAAATGAATGGTCATATCAACATGGAATTTATGGGATTTTCACTAAAGGATTTAAGGGGTCCACACGTGGCCGAGTGGTCTAAAGTGCCCTACGTTATGAATCACTGTCATCTCACCTCTGTCTGCATGGGTTCGAGTCTTAAGATTCGGCTAATGTAGTTATGTGATAAAGCTTGCCAGTAGCTTCTCGTGGGTCGGTGGTTCTTCCTCCACCAATAATACTGGCCGCCATGTACAGCCTATCGTGTGCTGAAAATGGCATTAAACCCTACAACAACAAAAACTAAAGGATTTGTTATAATCTCTAGCTGGTCATAAATAAAATGAAGCTGTGATCATTTTAATATGGCCACCACAACAGCCATCTTGAAAATCTTGTTACTATTAATCCTCCTGAATGACTGGTCATATCAACATGGAATTTTCACAAAAGGATTTTCCTCCTGAATGGTAAGCAATGTTGACATTTCTACAAAAAATCTTATTATGCATGGATGGTCCTAAACAAAAATGGTACTAATCTGATGTCCAATTAATATGGCTGCCACCTTACAAGTGAATTGTATTACTGCTCCTCATTAGTGAAATGTCAATATCACTATGGGGTTTTCACTAAATGACTTTTTATGATGTCTAGCTGGTGATAAATGGAAATGGTCCCAATCTGATATCTAATATGGACATTATAGTGACCAGCTTGAAAAAGATCGTCTAATTAACTGGAATAAAAGGTAATACTGCCAAGATGTTGTCACCAAGACAAGTCTTTAAGTATTAAAGTTTAGATTTCTCAAAGTTGAATCAATACTCTTGAAACTACATGACTTTCTCAGTGAGAATACCTGAAAAATTAACCTCCAGTAATGAAAACTGAATAAAGGTATAAAGTAGAATGGGGCATGCATTAGCAACTGGATATACAAGCAGGCAGATGTCTTTAACACTCAATACCATATCATGTTTATTGTGCACCATACAAAATGGCTCATATCCTCTGAAAGCAATAAAAATGTTGGTGTTAAGGTAACATGAGAGAATATCAAAACTAATAATATGGGTTAAAATAACTATTAAATAAAGCCTTGCTAATACACAGAGGTAAATTTCCTTCCTACAAGCAATAATAAAATCTTAAACATAACCTTTAATCTGTTGTCCATAAATACCTATATGCCCAAACCTTTCCCAATAAATTTCCCCAAAGTCTGTTTGTTTTGTTTTTATAGTTTAACGCCATTTTGCAGCACAAGATAGGCTATACATGGCGGCCAGTATTAATGGTGGAGGAAGAACACGGAAAACTCCGGAAAGAACCACTGACATACAAGAAGCTACTGGCAAGCTTTCCCACATACCCAGATTGGCCGAATCCGAGACTCAAACACACACAGACAGAGGTGAGATGGTAGTGATCCGTAATGGACAGTGCTTTAGACCACTCGGGGCCAACTCCCAAAGTCTGTAAAACTGGGTCAAAAGTACTGAACAAGGGTCAAGTGCATCATGTTTAACAATGAAGCAAATATGAAATTGTTCCTTCCTGACAGCTATAAACAAAACAATAAATAAATTTTGTTCTGTCCTTTACATGAGCAGACATTAAATTTGAAGTATCGCTCAAACTCTTCTCCATAAATTCCCTTCAAATTAGTAAAAATGGATACAAAGTAAAAATTAAGTTCAGACATACATCGATGAAGACATAGCAGAGAAACTGAAATACATAATTTCTACTAGGAGCCATAATCAGAACATTAAATCCACAATTTCACCTTGTGTCTTCACCCCTAATGCTGCCATAATCAAACATTTTAAAATCCACAATATTACCCACTTTCTACACCAATGATACTGCCATAATCAAAACCTTCCATTCAAGATGTCACAGTCTGTCATTTCCCTGATTCCGCAATGGCTTTTGCAGACACTGCCAGGTTATGGCACTAAAAATGGCACTTGGATTGTTTCAAAATGTATAAACATAAGATCTCAATGTCACAATAATGCTGAAAAATGTAACAATTAATAAAAAAGATACAACAGTAACATTTTGAATTCTTTAATCAAAGAAAAATCAACAAAAATTCAACAATTCTTTAACAAATAATACTTTTAAAAGGTCATTTTGCACATAAATGTGAAAACCATGTTAAAAAGCAAAAGCATATTAAAAGGAATAAAACTCAAAGTAAAGTATCTAAATTAATACAACCTAAAAGTAAAATTATTCACATGTACTGTGAATCGCTTTAGATTTGTTTTCGTACGTAAGTGTGACCATGACTTTTAAGCTACAATAAAACATATCCCAAGCTGATATGAAAGCCCCTCACACACACCCAATCAAATCTGATCGTAAAGCATCCTCAGTTCATTTGCTTGTTTCATATCAGCAATATTTATAATGCTAAGAATGATAATGTTTATAAAATATTATGAATGCTGAAATTTATTGATAGAATTAATTTGCATGCAACATTTCATAAATTTAAAAGCTAAAGAAAGACATTATACTAATCATTGACTATTTGATTCCTATCGTGTGCTGGAAAATGGCATTAAACCCTATAACAACAACTATTTGATGCTACAGTAGTAAATCAGACATGGTCTCTTTCCAAAGAATATTTTATATCCAATAATATAATAAGTAATACTCAATAAAACTTCATGCAACCCTATGAATTTAAAAGATATCCGGGATACATTTATACATATATATTTATAAAAATAAAATTTCAAAGCAATTATCATGTCATTTAAATATTAAGTAATTAAACTAAAATTCTTTAACTGAATATTTTAATTATCACGAGTACTAATTACTATTATACTGAGCGAATTAAACCCATTTATTCTTGTATAAAATATTTCTTTGATATTACTTGCCTAATTATATTACCTAAGAACCATTTCTACCTTGCAAATCGGACACTCCTAGGTTAATACTTTTTAGCTAAAAAGCTGAAACTTATCTACCCATCTCATGGCAGTTAAATACAGTAATTGGTGCCTATGATATTTTCCAGTTACTACTAAACTGGAAGGCATGCTATCTATATGGATGCAATTGTGGAGGGTGTATATAAATTATAGTTGTGTAAATTATTAAAGAAACATATTTTACTATATAAAAAAAATACATTACTGAACCTGTTAAGTTAGGAGAATAGGTAAGAGGTGGAGGGAGATAAATCCCTTTATACCAGACAGACCAAGGTATGAGACAGCTTCTAAATAACATGACTGGAGAACAAACTCCATAAGACAATCGGTGGTTTCGAAAGGAAAATACTTCCCTTCAGCAAATCAAGTGGAAGTCATAAAGCAGTGTTCTTATAAAGCTGTCAAACAACCCAGGAAGGTAACCTGTTGTGCCATGGCGATATGTTTCACTAGATTGAGTTGCATCTTTTAGAATGAGAGATAGAAACTGGAGAAGTGTACTTGGATCTCCATCCCAATGCATGGATAATAACAACATTTAGCAGTTTTGGTCGTGTGCAACATTGTGGCAACTGTCCTACTTTGTGAGCCAAGTTACATTCCAGTAAGTACTAATTCACAATAATATATACAGTGCATGTAATATTAGGTTTTGTGTGGATTTGACCTGGAAGTGAGAATCATTTCTGGATTTTTAAAAATTATTTTTTTTATTTCTTTTAGTGTTTCACCAAGCCACCATCTGTTTACCAGGGTGCAGATGGTCGCAACCTTTGTTTATTGAGCTATAATGCTGTTGATTTAAACTTCGTCTCAGAATAAATGTATTGTTTCTTTATGAGTTAATTATGTCTTTTGGTTTCATTCATTAGTACATAATGTATATTTATTCCACATTTCCCACAAACCTGATCAAAACAGAGTCTTTATAACATCAACACTAACAGCAATGGCAGAACCTCCGCTGGAAAAAAAAAAAAAAAAAATTTTAACACTGGAAGAAAGGAATAATGTCACTGAAAAAAATGAAAAAGGGGAGACCACTCGCAAAATAGCAGTCAGCTTAAGCGTCGGTAAAACCCAAGTTAAAAATGTAATAAAAGCCAAGGAGTACATTAGAAACGAATGGCAGAAAGGTGCACAAGCAAACAGGAAATATGCCATGGCAGTTTACGGAGATCTGAATGAACAAGTATGGGAGTGGTTTTGCGTTGCAAGGAGAAAAAAACATACCAGTTAAGTGGAAAGTTGATTCAGAAAAAGGCAATAATTGTCTCAGCAGAACTGAATTATGATGACTTTGTTGCATCAAATGGATGGCTAGAGAGCTTCAAAAATAGATACAATATCACAGCATGTGTGCTCAGTGGAGAATCAGCTCATGTAAATTTACAGACAGTTGATGACTGAAAAAAAAAAAAAAAAATACTGACCATCACAGAAGGGTATAACCTATGTGATATTTTTAATGCTGATGAAACAGGACTCTTTTACAGAGGACTTCTTGACAGGTCCTTAGTGGTGAAAGATGATGTTCGCAAAGGAGGGATAAATGCAAAGGAGCGGTTGACACTATTGTTAGCATGTAGTGCAACTGGAGAAAAACTGGACCCCTTAATTAGAAGTACAGTCCTACCCGTTTATATCGACATCGCTTATCTCGACAAGCCGCCTATGTCGACAAAAAAGCAAAGTCCCGGTCCCGTGGTCTACTATTACTATCAAATTGTCATGCCTATGTCGACGTCGAGATAAAAGAAAAACGTTTATATCGACAGAAGCCCTTGGTCCCAGCTTGAACAAATCCTTTGTTTTCAAAACGTTTATGTCGACAAGCTGCCAGTTAAGACCAATACTTTGTTTAACAATTAGTTTATCTTGCCGCCAGACTACAATTTTGCCGCCTAATCATTCATGTCGACCAGCTGTGACTTCCGACCCATACTTTGTTTCAACAACAGTTTGATATTGCCGCCAGGTTTAAATTTCACCGCCTAATCGTTCATGTCGACCAGCTGTGAGTTCCGGCCCATACTTTGTTTAACAATTAGTTGATCATGCCACCAATTTTAATTTTCCAGCCTAACCATTTATATTTGCAAGAGGCCAGTTACAACATGTACTTATTCAACAATTAGTTGATCTTGCCGCCAGGCTTTAATGTCGCGGTGGGTTAAAAGTTATTAAGTTGGCCTCTCACGGCAACTAACATAAAAGTAATGATCTCTGATAGATTATTGCATTTTCCAAAGTGATCAGTGATTAAAACAAGAGTATTGTGCTCTGAAAGTCTTCTTTTTAAGTTTATATTTATGATGGCTACCAACACCAGTGTAAAACGCAAATTAAATTTACATTCTCTGGAAACTAAATATCTGGCTGTTATTGAAGTTGTGGATGGAGCATCTCGCAAAGACGTCTGCGAACAAATTTCAGTTAAACATAACACTCTGTCAGGATGGATGAAAGCTGCTGAGTCTGTAAAGAAAGACTATGTTGAATGTAACTGCACTCACCAAAGGAAGAAGCAGAAGACTGCTAAATTTGTAGAGGTGGAGGAAGCCACAGCAAAATGGTTCAATGAAACCCGCATTGCACATTCCACTTTATCCATAGATCGTGATATGATCATCGAAAAAGCGAAAGAATTTGCCAAAAAACTTTGTGTGGAGAACTTTGCTGCAACAAGTGGTTGGTTCAGTCGATTTAAAGATCGTCATAATATTGGATACAAAAGGATTTGTGGAGAAGCAAACTCAGCAGACACATCACAGCTTGATGGATGGAAAACCCAACTTAAAGATATATTGCAGAACTATAAGTCTGAGGATATATATAATGCGGACGAAACCGCTTTATTCTTTAAGTGTACTCCACACAAGACGTACTGCATCAAAGGTCAACCATGTATTGGTGGGAAACAGCCCAAGGATCGCATTTCTGTTCTAGTCACATCAAACATGATTGGCAATGATAAAATGCCACTTCTAGTTATTGGCAAGTCCAAGATGCCTCGCTGTTTTAAAAATGTGCATCATCTTCCCGTGGATTATTATGCGAACACAAAAGCTTGGATGACGTCAGATATTTTTAAGGAGTGAATAAGAAAACTGGACAGAAAAATGAAAGTGCAAGGAAGAAAAATTGCATTGCTTGTGGATAATTGTTCCGCGCACCCACATGTGGACAATATTCAACATGTGCAACTAATTTTTCTTCCGCCTAATACAACATCACTCATACATCCAATGGATCAAGGAATCATCCAGAATCTGAAACTACATTATCGAAAACTTCTCGCCCATAAAAAGCTGGCTGCGATTGATCAGCAAGAACAATTTAAGGAAGATTTGCTTGGGGCTCTCTACAACCTCAGGAAAGCTTGGGGATTAGTGAAGCCAGAGACAATACAGAACTGCTTTATGCATGCGTTCTTTCCTGAAAATGAGGAATTTCATGGCTTCTCCCCATCCGATATCCCACATCTTGAAGAAGATGATGGCTTATATGAAGGCATTGGAATTCCAATGGATGATTTTGTTCGGATGGCTATTGAAACGGACGACAAGGAACAATGTTGGGCAGCTCTTACAGATGATGACATTATTGCTGCCGTAAAAAGTGACGTTTTAGAAGATGGCACGGAAGACATGATTGATGATGATGAATCGGAAACACCACCTTTGCCATGTGTTTCTTGCAGAGAGGCTTTTTCAATGTGTGATGGCTTGACAAGATATTTTGCTCAGTCAAACTCGTTAGTAATATCATCAGAAGCTCATGGTCACTTGGAAAAGTTGCAGCATCTTCTCCAGAGAGAACAGATATCAAGACTCAAGCAGAAGAAGCTTGCATAAAGTTCAGAATGCATGTACTCCCCGTATCTTCCGTGCACACTTGTTGTGCAAACATTTAATTATAATTATTTAAATTAAAAATTTTATTGTAATTTTTTGCATTGATTATGTTATAGGCAATAATTTCAACTACATTTACATGTATTTGTCATTAAAATCTTTTACTGTTACATGTATGTATTTGTATTTTGAACTGCTATCTCTGAGACGTATTTTAAATGTATACCACTTGTTATAATATTGTATTGTAAGAATAATTTTTTAAATACTTTTTTTGGTCAATTAATACAATATTATACCTTCATTAATCATGTCAGCCACGTATCTCTCGTTTTCTTTGATGTACTTTTCACGATGACTTATATATAAACAAATACATGTACTGTTTAAACAAACGTGTTGACAGGTTTTCATTTTCCCGTGAAAAGCCCCATCCCCTTGGTGGCCTCAATAATATGGGAACAGACTGACCGAAATCAAGGCTGATTTAAGTACATGTACTTAAGCATGTAACTAACAACTAGACACAATTGTGCTAATGCTGACATTGAATTTCTCACGTTTTTCATATCAGGATTTGACCGATGCAATATTTTTTTGTGGACTTTATTACACAAAGGTAACCAAAATGTTATTTGTCAATATACCAGTGTATTTCACTCTAGTTTTGTCCTCACATACTAAAAATTTACATTGTTGTTTTCAAAGTGTAAATACTACTCATTGATGACCGGTTAACCCTTACTGAAGAATTTAACTTGCATTTTTTTTTTGCAGACACCCCCCCCCCCCCCAAACACTTATCTCGACATCCGCTTATCTCAACAATATTTCCTCGGTCCCGAGAATGTCGAGATAAATGGGTAGGACTGTATAATGGATTTTTTTTTTTTTTTTTTTAAAGTGAATAAGTGTATAGAATAAGATATATACACATATCTAACTATTCGTTTTTTGTACATATTAATGTGATGTTGAAATATAAATTTTATTTTCGTTGTTTGATAGATGTATAACTTTATTATATAAAGATATTTTGAGAGGAATGCTAATGACCCTGAGAACCAGTCCATTTTCACACACCTCTTATGAAAGACCACCTGTCTTGAAAGACTGCTTTTGGTTGGCAGAAGAGGCGGTCTTTCATAGCAGGTTTTAATGTAATGTGTATATCACTTTATTTCCAAAGCCAAGAAGTTCAATCCCTTGTACAACGGTATCGTGGTTTGTACAAACAAGATATTTGTCATAGACTTCAAAGAGTGGGAAGTCAAGATTCATAGACTCCATGATGGAAAATTCCTAGACAAGTTGGACACAATGGAGTAATTACCACAGTTAAGTGGCTAAATGGGGTATAGAAGGAAAACTTAATACTTTAGTAGACAACAGTACAGTAAGATTCAAACACTGACTACATAGTATAAATGTTTGTTATATTTAGGTTTCTTTTAACATAATTGTTAGGTTTATATATTTCATGTATGAAGCAATAATAAATATCAGCCATAGTTTAACTGCTCGAGAGACACCATTCACCATGCCAAAGTGTAATCATAGCCGTAATAAAAGAGCAACCCGTAGCTGGTGTTTGAATGCATAAGATGTGTACGTGCCAGGATGCAAAATGTTTATAGATTATTTTACATCACTGAAAAATAAGTACCTCAAAGATAGACCCAATTATGGGCCTCTGCAATGAGTTTCTTACAGTCATGTGCAAGAGTTGTCAGAGTATTTTCATGCCAGAATTTTATCAAAATAAACTCCATTGAAGAGTGCTGACACTCTTGATGATCTTATGAGAAATGTTTTGTCAGTGTTAATACAGATTTGCTGTCGGCAGTCAAGAAGTGGAAGGGAAACTGAAACAGACATCTATCAATATAAGCAAAAAAAATGCTTTTGCCAAACTTTTGAATTTTTAGTGTATTTAGAGTGGAAATGTGGCAATGTCATGATCAGTGACAAGAATACTGTATGAAAGACATTAATATACAATAATGTCAAGAAATCTGCAGCAAATCATAGAGATAACCTTATGGTTTGCGACTACCACCTGTTGACACCTATCAATGTGTCAAAACCTTTTTTAAATATAATTTTAAAGTGCACAGTTATGTGTCTATGAAGTCTGTTCTAATGTCTAAGCTGTAATCTGGAACACTGAAGGATTCAGTAAATAAGCAAGTCAAATTTGTAATTACAATGCAGATGGAGATTTAATACTGGTGTTTTAGTCATATTTTCCAATGAGATAGCATTCTAAATGTATTCTAGGGCTCCGTAATCGAGGATTAAATATGATAGATTTAGTTATAATACATTAATACTTTAGATTTACTTTAAACCATATACATCATATTAATAATGGTGAAAGGAAACAACTTGAACAATTCAATACAAACTGATCTTAGTTCATAGATTATCTAGTGTTAAATACATTACTTCAATCCATATTGCACACACAAATTGGAACTTTTAGGTATTTTCACTGATGTCAGATGTCCATTTTCAGCGATATGTTTCACACTTTACCCAATATGTTCTGAATTTCATTGACACTGTGATAGATCATTCATGAGGAATGAAAGTGGAGCATGAAAACGGAGGGAAACTGTATACTTCCTTAAAGTAAGAGAAGGAATTTACAAAACCCTCATAAATATATACAACAGCACAATCAGAACAAATAATGAACGACTACTGGGTATGTGGTGCCAGTCCTATATTCAAAAGGAGAATAGTTTTGTCTGAATTCCTTATAGGCAAGCAGACATGTACAATTTGGTACCATCATTTTAGTTTGTGGTGTGGTGACCTATATTTGCAAGGCAAATAATATACTCGTATGATCAGTGAACACATTTAAAGAAATGTAGACTCATTATATGCTGTTGTGTAATGTACCATTAACTTATGATATTGTTATATACCATAATGTCTAGCATAAACCATTATATGATGTTATCTAATGTACCATAAACCCATAGTATATACTGTTGTGTAATGTATACCATTATATAACAGAAACCAATATTATATGCTGCTGTGTTATGTACCATAATGTAACAAAAACCCATAGTATATACTATTGTGGAATATACATAACTGCCAACCATCTAGGCTTACAACTAGTAAAAATAGGAATACAAATTAGTTCATTTGGACCAGAATTCTTGAAGCGATCTTAGAGTCTGGGAATATTTGTCGGAACAAATGTTTTAGCATGGTCTCCAGCTGATAAAGAGAGATTGTGTTCAAGAAGAAAAATCACAAATAAAGCTTCTGTTTTTCTAGCTTGCAGGTCTTCTGTTCATGGCTTAAAATATTCCAGGGCTGAGATCTGCTGCGAGTTCTTAATTTTCCCCAACTTCTATGTGCTTTTTGCTTTGTTTGTTTGTGTGGTAGTACATACTTTTTAGAAAAAAATATTATGTAGCCTGGGCAATTGTCAAATAAACACATTAAGGAAGTGAACTTCAAAAGTCACTATATCTAGTTTACAGATTGTTTCTTTCTTTATATGGACAGCTCAACTTTATTCAGTTTTTTCTTTATCTTTATGAAAACTCGTGTCCCAGTGAGAAATAGTTTGAAAGGGCTTCAGTGTAGGTTTGAGTACATCGTTTGTCTTTCCAGTTAATCCATAATGTCTGGAGGGTGAATAAGCTCATTTTCTTTAATACTAGTAAGTGAGAATCATTTCCGGATTTTTAAAAATTATTTTTTTATTTCTTTTGTTAGTGTTTCACCAAGCCACCATCTGTTTACCAGGGTGCAGATGGTCGCAACCTTTGTTTATTGAGCTATAATACTGTTGATTTAAACTTCGTCTCAGAATAAATGTATTGTTTCTTTATGAGTTAATTATGTCTTTTGGATTCATTCATTGGTACATAATGTATATTTATTCCACATTTCCCACAAATCTGATCAAAACAGAGTCTTTATAACATCAACACTAATAACAATGGCAGAACCTCCACTGGAAAAAAAAAAAGAAAAATTTTAACACTGGAAGAAAGGAATAATGTCAATGAAAGAAATGAAAAAGGGGAGACCGCTCGCAAAATAGCAGTCAGCTTAAGCGTCAGTAAAACCCAAGTTAAAAATGTAATAAAAGCCAAGGAGTACATTAGAAACGAATGGCAGAAAGGTGCACAAGCACACAGGAAATATGCCATGGCAGTTTATGGAGATCTGAATGAACAAGTATGGGAGTGGTTTTGCATTGCAAGGAGAAAAAAACACACCAGTTAAGTGGAAAGTTGATTCAGAAAAAGGCAATAATTGTCTCAGCAGAACTGAATTATGATGACTTTGTTGCATCAAATGGATGGCTAGAGAGCTTCAAAAATAGATACAATATCACAGCATGTGTGCTCAGTGGAGAATCAGCTGATGTAAATTTACAGACAGTTGATTACTGAAAAAAAAAAAAAAAAAGAATACTGACCATCACAGAAGGGTATAACCTATGTGATATTTTTAATGCTGATGAAACAGGACTCTTTTACAGAGGACTTCTTGACAGGTCCTTAGTGGTGAAA
The DNA here is from genome assembly GCA_029339505.1 of Unio delphinus. Classification (NCBI taxonomy): domain Eukaryota; kingdom Metazoa; phylum Mollusca; class Bivalvia; order Unionida; family Unionidae; genus Unio; species Unio delphinus. The sequence goes on along the minus strand of JAQISU010000041.1, from coordinate 5,843,118 downwards.
GATGATGTTTGCAAAGGAGGGATAAATGCAAAGGAGCGGTTGACACTATTGTTAGCATGTAGTGCAATTGGAGAAAAACTGGACCCCTTAATTAGAAGTATAATGGATTTTTTTTTTTTTTTAAAAAGTGAATAAGTGTATAGAATAAGATATATACACATATCTAACTATTCGTTTTTTGTACATATTAATGTGATGTTGAAATATAAATTTTATTTTCGTTGTTTGATAGATGTATAACTTTATTATATAAAGATATTTTGAGAGGAATGCTAATGACCCTGAGAACCAGTCCATTTTCACTCACCTCTTATGAAAGACCACCTGTCTTGAAAGACTGCTTTTGGTTGGCAGAAGAGGCAGTCTTTCATAGCAGGTTTTAATGTAATGTGTATATCACTTTATTTCCAAAGCCAAGAAGTTCAATCCCTTGTACAACGGTATCGTGGTTTGTACAAACAAGATATTTGTCATAGAATTCAAAGAGTGGGAAGTCAAGATTCATAGACTCCATGACGGAAAATTCCTAGACAAGTTGGACACAATGGAGTAATTACCACAGTTAAGTGGCTAAATGGGGTATAGAAGGAAAACTTAATACTTTAGTAGACAACAGTACAGTAAGATTCAAACACTGACTACATAGTATAAATGTTTGTTATATTTAGGTTTCTTTTAACATAATTGTTAGGTTTATATATTTCATGTATGAAGCAATAATAAATATCAGCCATAGTTTAACTGCTTGAGAGACACCATGCCAAAGTGTTATCATAGCCGTAATAAAAGAGCAACCCGTAGCTGGTATTTGAATGCATATGATGTGTAATTGCCAGGATGCAATATGTTTATAGATTATTTTACATCACTGAAAAAATAAGTACCTCAAAGATAGACCCAATTATGGGCCTCTGCAATGAGTTTCTTACAGTCATGTGCAAGAGTTGTCAGAGTATTTTCATGCCAGAATTTTATCAAAATAAACTCCATTGAAGAGTGCTGACACTCTTGATGAACTTGTGAGAAATATTTTGTCAGTGTTAATACAGATTTGTTGTCGGCAGTCAAGAAGTGGAAGGGAAACTGAAACAGACATATCTATCAATATAAGCAAAAAAATGCTTTTGCCAAACTTTTGAATTTTGAGTGTATTTATCATTATAGTGGAAATGTGGCAATGTCATGATAATGACAGAAATACTGTATAAAGGCATTAATATAAAATAATGTCAAGAAATCTGTGGCAAATCACAGAGATAAACTTATGGTTTGCTACTACCACCTTTTGACACCTATCACTATGTCAAAACCTTTTTTAAATATAATTTTTAAAGTGCACATTCATGTGTCTAGGAAGTCTGTTCTAATGTCTAGCTGTAATCTGGAAAACTGAAGGATTCAGTACATAAGCAAGTAAAATTTGTAATTACAATGCAGATGGAGATTTAATACTGGTGCTTTAGTCATATTTTCCAATGAGATAGCATTCTAAATGTATTCTAGGGCTCAGTAATTGAGGATTAAGTATGATAAATTTAGTTATAATACATTAATACTTTAAACCATATACATCATATTCATAAACTTGAACAATTCAATACAAATCGATCTTTTTATTGTGATGTGGTGTGAAACTGAATCGCTGAAAAGTCGCGAAACTCATGCCAAAATCGTGAGGGTTGGCAGCTTTGAATGTACCATCAAATAATCTCGGACTGTACTATTTTGTTTGAAATTATCACCTGCACATACCCTGATCTGCCACTGCATCATGCAAGGAAAGATCTGGTCTATTTTTATTTCATTAGGTCGATTTTATATTTAAAAAAACCCAAGCAAATAAAGTTGTGTGCCCCTTATAATATGATATATATTATACGACAAGTATGCTGTGCTGCCTTCATTGCAAAGATTGTTTTCATGGTCTCACATGGAAATAAGCTCAGTCTCAATTTCATGCTGCATAGTTTGTGTTAATGGTCTCCCATGGACTTAAGTCCTGTCTCTATTTCCTTCATCACTCTTAGGACCAGCTCCTCTTGGAATGGAAGACAGACACACTGCACATTCACTGGAAGCCCTACACTATCTTCACTGGCCTGTAAGTACAAAGTGACCAAATTATTATAACATTAATGACATTACAATTTCGATAAATACAGTAATACCTCAAACATACACATTTCTGGATTCGCGAAATTTTCATTGGAACTTAATTAATTTGCATCACCGATTTTTTCACAGATCTGCGAAATATTTCCCATTTGTTACTTGGTTTTACCTTACTGTGAGTAAAAATAAAAACGAACGCCAGGTAATTTTATTTTAGATAAATGAAGAAACATGAAGTTCACAAATATAATGCATACTTAATTCTCAACATATTTATTTCGTGAACAGCAACCAGGTACCTGCCGGTATTGCAGATGCAAGGTAAAAACCAAGCACATGTCAGCTGTTTTTGTTTGTACAGTATCACGTGATTAATACATTGCTGTGCTTCTGCATTTTTCAGTCATTTTCGCAACAACTAGATTGGGAAATTTATGTTTCTTGATTTTTCTAATCAAAATTACCTGACGTTCATTTTTATGTTGGATTTGTTTTCATACAGAGCACTAGAAATGGCGTATTGTTGATATCATGCGACTGTCTGACCTCTTATGTCATTAACATGTAGGTTGCAAGATTTGTGTAGTCACGTGACTAAGAATGCAAATGACTAGATCAGTTCAAATTTCATTAACGATGTAATTTCGTCTCGTCTATCAGCGGATTAAAAACGTAATAAATGCTATTCTCACAATTATTGAGAAAATAAATAATATTCCTATTGATTTCATGCAGGTATACATCGATGAAAGATCGTTCAAGTTTGCTGGGCCGGCAAGTAAGCGGCTACTACCATTTGGTGTCACTGAACTCCAACTTTTCAATAAGGAATGTGCTCTGACCCTACACCCCAACATAAATGTCCAAATATCAAAATTGGGTGGCAAGGGTCAGTGGAAACTCAGACTAATACCCATTAGACGATACTGTACTCAATTTTTACGCCAACCATTTATTTCTTTTTTCTAAGGGTAATGTATCAAGCTAACTTTTAAATGAAATTACAGTGCTTTGGGAGCATGTGTTTAAACTCGAGAAAAAAGCCTTTATTAGCATTTTTAGTGACTAGTACCAAACATTCGTGATTCCTCCTCATTCGCAACAGGTTATGGAACCTAACCTCGTGAATGTTTGAGGTATTACTTTATAGCAATCTTTTATTTCAACTAGCATTTTGAAGAGAAACACTGGCTGTAATTGAATAGTTATTGCTACAAGTTCATCTGTGGCAAAGTGCCTATTGTACCTATGTATCCACCTGCAAACAACACAGACCCAGACCTGACACTGCAATATATCCTGGAAGGTGTGGGTCTATGCAAATATAGCCTAGGCACATAACAGAAACAAGACTATACAGGTTCTACTGCTCTTGGTTTGTGGAGCTCCATTAAAAGTGAAGAAGGCAAAGGACTAGGACGATGATAAAAAAGGCTTGATTTTAGAACTGTAATTTTTGGGTTTATAAAGAAGTTTGAAAAGCCAGAAAAATAAACAGTGACATCCTAGTATTCAAACTTTTTTGTTTAATGACTCCATTGTTTCTGTATTGTAATCACCAAGCAAGCCACAATGATAACATGTGAGGACATCAATTTTTGCTGATGAACCAAAATAACTGATTGACATCAGGAATGTGTGTGTGTGTGAGATTAGGATTTTTAACATAGCTTTAACAAATTTTCAGTCATATCACTATGATGTCCGTACTGTGGCAGTTAATAGTGATGTCTAGCACAGTGGCATCATACCACAGACATGTAGCATGATGTCCCTCCCAGTCACATTATCCTGACACCAGGCAGACTAGCTCTAATACTAACCTCTTAATGCTACGTGCCTTGCAAGGCAGCTGTTAGTACATTTTTGTAAGTCATTGGTATGACTCGGCTAGGGTTCAAAACCCATGACCTCCGCCTTCCCAGGTGGATGCTCTAACCACTAGGCCACCAGAGCACTTGACATCAGCAATGATAATTATAAAATCATGATTTTGTGGAAAATGAGAAATATTACCTTCTTGATGTTTTTCTCAAAGTATCGCCTGCTGGGGTAATTCTCCAGCCGCTGCACATCCTCACTGGTCACTTTCGTCAATGGAAGGCTGCCTGCAGGGTAGTTCAGTACATTGTACAGCATGGGGTATGTTCCAGCACCTAAACACAACAAACACATACACTAGTCACTTTTGTCAATGGAAGACTGCCTGCAGAGTAAAAATTCAGTACATTGTACAGCATGGGGTATGTTCCAGCACCTAAACACATAAAGACATCAAATAGTTCTCCTTTTCTCCCCATGTTTTATCAATGTCGTAAAATGTCCTTATTGATAAATGAGATGATCAAAATGAAAAGAAAACAAAACCTTCGTATATATGTCACTCTCTACTGTTTATTAATAAAATTAAAACTGTTTGTAGTTTGTTGTTTTCCTTGAGTCACCTCTAAAAGGGGGAACCAGAGTACCATGAATGACGCATAATATGCCACCCTATATTTAACAATCCTACGTGAAGGACTTTACCCCTAAATCAAAACAAACTCTTCCATACCTTAAGCATGATCTCCTCAAGGAAAGTCATTTTGCCTAAAGTAATAAGCAAAATAATTTTTCTTCTATCCGTCTGTGACCTTGACTACTGATCTTTTGCGACCTCCGCCCCAAAGACTTTCATTTCTTATCAAACATCCATATCATTCACAAACTTTGGTAAAGATGGTCAATAACCAAAATATCAATGCAGGAATAAATTTCTTCTTTTAGTTGCAATTACCTTATATCTGACCCAAAATCAATAGGTTTTTTCATTAATTAAAATGCAGTAAAAAAAATATATCTTTAGAGTAAAAATGACCTTGACATTTGACTTTTGACCCAGATATTGATTAGGCTTCCTTCTTATCCCAAGTGCAAGCCATTCACACTGGTATATTGAGATGATAAAGAACTAAAGTTATTATGAAATAATAATTTTTCCATTTGACCCAAATTTCAAAACGCTTCTTCCTTAAGCAAGCAACTGTAAATGAAGGAAAACTAGAGTCATTGTTGGGAAACTACCATATTTTCTGGCCTATAAGTTGACACTTTTTTTACTTGAAAGTCGGGGCTTTGACTTTTACTCCAAATTGACTTATTCATGGATTGTGTCATTGAAAGTTTATATAACGTTCGTAACTACAGGTAATAAAATGAACTACAACATGGACGTGCTTTCAATTATAATAAACAAGCATGGCCTGTTTATTCAGCTGTGACAATTGTTAACAAAATATAGCAGTGATTTGTTCAGAAGTAAAATAACAAACTTGTTAGCATCGGTAATGCAATTTCACAATTGCCGGTAATATGGAATATCATACAACGATACCATTACTAGTATAAAATATGAAGCCAAGATATTGACCTAGCCTCGTCTTATATTCTGAATGGACATACATGGACGAAGGATGGGAATTCGACTTGTATTCCACATCGACTTATAGGCCAGAAAATACGGTAAATTAGAAAACTTTCATAATGAATTTTTTTTATTATGAAAAAGTACTTGTCCATATATTGAATGCAGAATTAAGCCAGCATCCAGCACACATCAATATATATATATATATATATATAGGCTATTACACATCAATGGTGAAGAAAATAAATTGTCAGGTATGTTGCATCTAAAATGATGCACTCTTATGCTGCTTCTGGCTTCTGAGAAATATTATTACATGCATCCAAACAGCAGTCAAACCTGTCTACAGCAGTCAGCATGGGAATGTAGCTTTTGCAGACTCTCAAGCTTGGTTCAGGACAAATTTATCTACTATGAATAGAATATCACTAGCATTATTATTAGCAGTAGCATCATTACTATATTAATTTTAACAATAGAAGTATGCTACCAAGATACATGTTTTTAGTTTAGTTATTTAGCAAAAGGTAAAATGAAAAAAGTTTCACTCAAGGATACTGTATCTAGACTTTAATCCATCATGTACATCAAATCAAAATTAAGCTATAAATAAATCACTGATCCTAGCTTGTCTTGTTCATATCTCCATCCCCATTTCAGTTACTAACTGACAGTTGCCCGTTATAGCAAACCACAAGAATGACTTTTTGTTAGAGCAGTTGATATACTTAGGCATAAAAACAGGTGCTCACACCTTAAATAATTAATGGATAGCTGTTACGCTGCTGCTCAAACTCAACAAGATCAAAATATAGACTTTTGTTTACAATTTTTGATGATTAGGGAATGAAAGTTTCAAGAGACTGCTGTTAGTAGCAAGTAAAACCATGAGGGATATCACTAGTGTTAGTAGCAACTAAAATCATAAGGGATATCACTAGCATTAGTAGCAACTAAAATCATGAGGGATATCACTAGCATTAGTAGCAACTAAAATCATGAGGGATATCACTAGTATTAGTAGCAACTAAACCATGAGGGATATCACTAGTGTTAGTAGCAACTAAACCACGAGGGATATCACTAGTGTTAGTAGCAACTAAACCATGAGGGATATCACTAGCATTAGTAGCAACTAAAATCATGAGGGACATCACTAGTGTTAGTAGCAACTAAACCATGAGGGATATCACTAGTGTTAGTAGCAACTAAACCACGAGGGATATCACTAGTGTTAGTAGCAACTAAACCACGAGGGATATCACTAGTGTTAGTAGCAACTAAAACCATGAGGGATATCACTAGTGTTAGTAGCAACTAAAACCATGAGGGATATCACTAGTGTTAGTAGCAACTAAAACCATGAGGGATATCACTAGTGTTAGTAGCAACTGAAACCATGAGGGATATCACTAGTATTAGTAGCAACTAAAACCATGAGAGATATCACTAATGTTAGTAGCAACTAAAACCATGAGTGATATCACTATTGTTAGTAACAACTAAAATTATGAGGGATATCACTACCAAGATTTTAGTTTCTAGCAACACTAGTGATATCCCGCATGATTTTAGTTGCTACTAACACACGAGACGCTACTGGCAAGCTTTCTCACATACCCACATTGGCCAAATCTGAAACTCGAACCCACACAGAGGTGATATGGCAGTAATCCGTAACGAAGAGTGCTTTAGAACACTCTGCCACGCGGGGCCCGGTTTAGCAATGGTACTATCTATGTACGATTTGTACTTGGCATAGAATTTGTATAATCTATTTATAATTTGTATTTGGTATAGCAATGGTATAATTTATGCATGATCTAAATCTATTAAGTCTAGCAATGGTACAATCTATGTATGGTCTGTATTTGGTATAGCAATAGTACAATATATGTATGATCTGTATCTATTTGGTATAGGATTGGTACAATCTATATATGGTCTGCATTTGGTATAGTTGTTGTATGGTTAAATGCCAATTTTCAGCATACAATAGGCTATACATGGCAGCCAGTATTAACGTTGGAGGAAGAACCCTGGAGAAAAAAAATCAACGAAAGAACCACCGACCCATGAGAAGCTGCTGGCAAACTTGCTCACATACCCACATTGGTCGAATTTGAGACTCCAACCCACACAGACAAAGGTGAAATGGCAGTGATCCATAATTGAGAACACTCCTTGTATTTGGTATAGCAATGATACAATCTATACATTATCTGTATTTGGTATAGCAATGATACAATCTATACATTATCTGTATTTGGTATAGCAATGATACAATCTATACATTATCTGTATTTGGTATTGCAATGGTACAATCTATGTATGATCTGTAATTGGTAAAGCAATGATACAATATATGTATTGTCAGTCTCTATTTGGTATAGGATTGGTACAATCTATGTATAATTTGTTTTTGGTATAGCAATGGTACAATCTATGTATAATCTGTATTTGGTATAACAATGGTATAATCTGGGTATGATCTGTATCTATTTGGTATACCAATGGTCCAATCTATGTATGATCTGTATCTACTAGGTAAAGCAATGGTACAATATATGTATGATCAGTCGCTCTTTGGTCTAGCAATGTTATAGTATATGTATGGTCAGTCTGGACTTTATCTAGCAATGTTACAATATATGTATGGTCAATATCTATTCCAAGACAATACATTTATTATAGCAAACAAATTCAGAGTAGGAAACTGACATAAGTCTGATTAGTAACCCATTATGATCAACAATTCTAAAATAATACTGTCCTCCTATATCTCTCCTTTGATAATAATCTGCACACAACAGGTCCAAAGTCACAGAGTACACTATAAGTGAGGGCATGAGTTACTGAGGGACCTCAAAAATGTTAAGGAATGCCATCCATGTTGAGTCAGTAACTTTTAAGTGTTTTAAAATAATGCTAAAAAGTAGGTTACTGCAACCTAGATTTGTGTGTGGGAAACAGCTTGTTTCTCAGATGCGCCTACAATGCACACTTGGTGGCATTAGATTCAAAGAAGTTGAAATTTGAATACAATACTGAGCATGGATTTCCCTTTATTTAGTTTTAAATTCTTAGCGTCTCCAACCAAATAATGCAGTCTTAACCCAGTGTATGAATTACATAAGTCATGAGCTATACTTTGTGCAGTACAACAATGTGACAATTTCTTAATACATTTTTACTATATAAAACAATAAATATAAGATTTTGATGTTGTAACGCACAGAGTGTTTCTGTATCTGCTATAGAGAGATAGAGAAAGGATCAAAGAATCAGCAGCTGTCCAATCTTTGCCAGGTAATACACAATCCCAGTCTAAATTTTGTATCCATAACAGTATGTCTTAATATAAAAAACAAGCATACTTATTCCTTACCTATCAATTTACTCACATCCCCATGAGGCACTGCCGCACAAGCAAATACTGGGCAGACAACTCCATCTAGACCCAAATCGCACCACTTTTTCTGGAAATTATCTTTGTATATCTGTTGAAATGAAAAATCCAATGTTATATCGTTTCATAATTTTCAATCTAAAATACTAAGAGCTGTAAAGTAACAATGCACTTACCCTAATGGTAGAAGATTCCACTACTGTGAGATAGTTAATGGCCTGGCCCCTTGCCATGTTCTCATTATTGGATTCAACAAGTAAATGCCTTCATTTTGGTGCAACACAGATCAAAAGTGTAACAGGATGCAAAGCTAGTGCGAGATTGCCAGAAGGCTGCTCTCATAGCAACATCCATGATTCAAGTAGGCCCAGTAACCCTAACATCATGGGTTTTAATTCTCATGAAAAAAAGAACCCTGATGACTTCTCTTGCTAGTGATGACAATCCACCTGAAAATGGTTGCCATTAAAATATTGGAGGAAAACCTTTAAGAAACAGAAGATTCAGATCCTTCCTTCTCTCTTTTGAAGACAATTCCAACCCTTCCTTCTCCCATTAGAGAAAGTCAAATAAAATCAAAGCTTTAACTGGGCTAAGGAGAATATCTTGATCATCCTTAGATAGCCCTAACCTCATTGGCTTTAATAATCATGTAAGAAGGGTCCCATCTGGCATGGGACTGTTGAGTTGTATTGATAATAGGGACATCAAAAATAGTGGCCAATAACAGATCAGAGGAACCCTGAAGAGGCAAATTGAGATAATTCTGACCCTCATCCTTCCTTCTGAGGAAGACACAAAGAACTGAAGGTCCTAACTGGGCAAAGGAGATAATCTTGATCATCCCGAGACTGGGGATTTCAATAGCAAATGGAGGTGTTGAAGGTAGCCGATTCTTGGCCAGAAACCCAGATCAGAGTGAAGAGAAGCAAAATCATAATTACTGTTGAATTTGTGAACAACCCTTTTGCACTGACACATAATGACAGTTACTTGTTCTTGCTGACACTAAGGTGAAAAGAACAATCATGTTATGGGTGAAGTTCTTCAAGGAAGCTTTACTCTGAGGTTTAAAGGCAGGTTTTGATAATGCCCCCAAAAATGAATGATTTCATCTAGGCATTAGATGAGCAATATACAGGTCTCTGAAACTCAAAGTACTTGTTCTCTTCCAAGACTGTCCACTGGAGTAGATTTCAGTCTTGAAAACAAAGAGCTGGAGCATGTGTACCAAACTTATGCCTGAAATATTTTACTATGGACATGTCTGAAGAAACCACAACATAATGAAACCTTATTTGGTTGATACAAACATGAACTATAAACACTACCTATATGTCTAGGATGTCAATATGAAGGATTGATTCATATCAAACCAAAGTCTGTTAAGAAATATCTCCTCTGGCTCCAGGTGAGCACCCCATCCCAAATCTGATGAAAAGGACAGAGAAGAGTGGGGTATGCGAGTTTTGCATTGAGACTCTGGTCTGTTGCAGCAGAAGATCTGAAAGCCTCTCACCTGGAGAGAATTTTTTTGTCCTCGACCCCAGAAGACTTTGCATGCACGACTACCATCTTATCAGGTGTCCATACTTCCTTCTCCAACAACACGTGATTTGACAGGTGAAAAGGAGCAGGGATCTGAATGGAAGGGAAGGACCAGCTACAACTTTCTGTTTTGGGAACTTATTCAGTCCATCATATTAAACCCACTTCACTGGCAATAATGGAATGTCCCCAATGGCATACCTCTCAACTGAGGGAAACGTTGCAGTAGGATTATTATCATCCCATAACTACTCATAGGAGTTTATAGGACTAACTTTACTAGCTGTGCTCCTGGGCAAATGTTAGAGCAAGGGAAACAGTCAATACTAAGTAACTGGTGTTCATCGATGTATGGACAGAAATACCAAGATATAAGATAGTAAAAACATTGGGATGGTAGTGGCACAAAAGAATCAAGAGACTAGTTACACATACAGAATCAAGATTTAACACCAAATGGGTGATAATATGCTAGGGATTACTTTGCACATACAAGAATGATTATCCAACACCAAATAGATGAAAAAAGCTGTGGGACTAGTGGACGAAAGCATAGCATATAAAGAGGCTGGAACATCTTATAAGTACAAAAGCACATCATATAAAGAAATTTGCACATCATATAAAGAGGTTTCCATAACATATAATAACAATTGTCATCTTAAGACAGCTCTGGCATTCCATACAAAATCAGTTTGATGATTATACTGCTTTTTTGTTTACCTCAACAGCCATTGCTTGTTGCCACCATTCATAAACTGACCTGTAAGTATTAAAAAAAAAAAATTTTACTAAATGTAATAAAATTTATGCAAACTAAAAAGAAATACATTTGATTTAGCACATAGCTACTGTATTTACCGTACAAGTTTCACTTTGGTCATATGTCCTAAGACTTAAGAAATTAATAAATTTGTAATGCAATTGTGCCCCCCCCCCCAAGTTGCAATAAAATGGATAAATAAAATGCTTAATTGAAAGTCAAAAGAAAGAAACTAACCTTGTATTGTTATCATTTATTCATTTTTTCAACATGAACATTAAAGAATAAAATATATCCACGAAATTCATATAAGTAGCAAGCAATGACATGAACATTGAGAATCAAAATGTGTGTGGTTGTGCTCAAAGGTTTTAACAAGTTAGCTGACAAAAAACTGGATCCAACAATATCACAAAAAGAGGGAAATAATCAACTTATATCTTGAAAAAGCATTCATGCATAACACAATGTTAGGTGCAAAATAATCAAGATTGAATTATATCCAGGTCTACTGTATGACAGTGTCTCGCAAATAAAAATTATCATTCGAAAATACATTCACTTATGTGTAAGTGACAATCTTTTCACCAGCTCGGGTTGCAAAATTATTCATGGACAATATGATCATTAACATGTATGAAACTTGAGTGTACTTTGATTGCATTCCTGGATGGACTGACAATTAAATGGGGGTCAAAAGTGTGAAAATTAGCAAAGAGTAGTGCAGATTGGAAAATATGTTGCCTTTAACAATATTTCACAGTATGAGAAAGCTAAAAAACTATTCATGTACCAAAAGAACGGATCGTACATGTTCAGTAGACGGGTTGTGTTGATGAGATGCTGCTGCAGTGAATTAGTTTTATCTCAAGTACAGTTTAATGTTTTTTTTTTTAAATAAAATTTCAGCTGGAGTGCATTTCTGACATGTAATTTACTAATGATTTAAAAGGTGTCCAACAACTTACGACTCTAAAAAATTATGTGCATACAAAAATTACTTTTAAAATTAATTTTTGTTGTCCTAACAAATACGGTGTCCGAACATATACAGTAAATACAGTAGTCTAATTTAGGTCCATAAAATACATTTGTCCCCATATTGCACACATAGACTATATATATATATATATATATATATATATATATATATATATATATATATATATATATAAAAATATATATATATTTGTATTTACACAGTCCTACCAGTTTATGTGAACACCCTTGGGCTCGAGGAAATATTGTCGACATAGGTGGATGTCGAGATAAGTGTTGGGGGGTGGGGGGGCATAAAAAAGATAAAAGTTAAAATTTGTCAGCAAAGGGTGACCCGACGTCAGTGAATAGCATTTACAATCTGAGAAAACAATGGAAATTTTGAGTACATGAAGACAGAATCAGTGTGAAATACATTTGATATTGACAAATTACGATTTGGTTACCTTTGTGTAGTAAAATCCAAATTAAAATATTGCATTAATCACATCCTGATACGAAAAACGTTACGATATTCAACGTAGGCATTAGCACATGGTTGGATAGTTGTCATTTACATGCTTCATGTACATGTACTTAAATTGGACTCTATTCTGGTCAGTCTGTTCCCATCTTATTGAGGCTACCAAGGGGATGAGGCTATTCACAGGGAAGTGAAAAACTGTCAACAGTACATGTATTCTCCACAAATACTTTTCTATCCGACGTTATGACGAACATTGAAGCAACTGAACCAACCACTTGTTGCAGCGAAGTTCTCCACACTAAGTTTTTTCACAAATGCTTCATTTAACCATTTTGATGCTTCCTCCATGTCTTCAAATGTAGCAGTCTTGCTTCTTCCTTTGGGGAGCGCAGTTACCTTCAACGTAGTCTTTCTTTATAGACTCAGCAGCTTACATTCTTCCTGAGCGGGTGTTATTTTTAAGAAGTGGAAAAATTTCACAGACCTCTGAGAGAGATTTTCATCCCTTAACTTCTAGAACAACCAGATATTTAGTTTCCAGAGACTGTAAATTTAATTTGTGTTTTACCCTGATGTTGGTAGCCATCGTAAATGTAAATAAAGTTAAAAACGAAACTTTCACAGCAAAAAAAAAACAAAAAAAACCCCACTTGTTTTAAACACTTTCAAAGATTTTGGAAATGCGTAATCCGTATTTTCACGCAATTTTTATATATGGGATTCAGAAAATCAAATATACAGGAGTCCTCTGTACGCATCAATTTCCTGGACTGTAAATTTAAGGGCTTGCTAGTCCTGCTTTGACCACCTGTGCTGATATTTACAATCAGAAAATTCCGTGATTGAAAGATGCACAGATGTACATGTCATTGTAAGAGTACATCTGAAGAACATGACCCACAAAGCTAGGCGGCAAGATCAAAGACTTAACTAGCTGCAGAGTGGTGAGAAAATGTGCTGCTATGTTGTTTTTTTTCCATCCGACAGCGACATCAAAAGCCCGGTGACAAGATCAACTAATTGTTGAACAAAGTATGGGTCGGAACTGGCAGCTGGTCGACATGAATGATTAGGCAGTGAAATTTAAGCTGGCGGCTAGATCAAAATATTGTTGAAACAAAGTATGGGTCGGAACTGGCAGCTGGTGGACATGAACGATTAGACAAGAAAATTGTAGTCTGGCGGCAAGATCAAGTAATTGTTGAACAAAGTATTGGTCTTAACTGGCAGTTTGTCGACATAAACACTTTGAAAACAAAGGATTTGTTCAAGCTGGGACCAAGGGCTTCTGTCGACGTATACATTTTTCTTTTATCTCGATGTCGACATAAGCATGACAATTTGATAGTAATAGTAGACCAAAAGACCAGGACTTTGCTTTTTTGTCAACATTGGCGGCTTGTCGAGATAAGCGATGTCGATATAAACGGGTAGGACTGTATGTATGTATGTATGTATGTATGTATGTATGTATGTATGTATGTATATATATATATGAACAAAACTAATGATCAAGACACCTAATATACATAAAAATCAATATCAATGCAGAACTATTTTTAAGTAAATGTGTTACATATATTTGATATAAGTCATTTATATTTATTTTTATTGTTAGTTTGTTAGATTTAAATTTGGCATTTTAAGTTTTAAGAATCGTTCATTGAAGGGGGGATGACCTTCACTTTACAGAGTAAACACCAGGTGTTGATGTCATTTCTGACCTGGTTTCAGAGTTGTAAACAAGCTTTTAAAATGATTGGTTGGTTCCAAGGACATTGTGGAGTTTTATATAAACATCTTTCTAATTTTAGTTGGGTCATATGCTGGGTACATGAGTTTTTGAACGTAAATTTGTTCTGATAGTTTCTAGAAGATCATGTGACCCCTTGTTTATGTAAAAAAACAGATATATAAACTATGTTTTGGAAGCGAGCTATTCAGTAGAAAATCGGGCTGTTAGAATATTAAGTTGTGTCTTTTTGAGTTATTATAAATTACCAATTTACTGGAAATTGTGTCAATTCATTTGGATCAAGAGGAATTATTTTGTTATATATCTGGAAAAGAATTGTGCTCATAGAGATTTTTATTAACAAGAACTGACTTCATCAAGAGACATAGTCTTCCATATTGGATACTTCACTGGAATTCGAACTTAAAAATTATTTGGACATTTTATTACCAGGACTTCTGCAATTTCTCTAGTGGATAATATTTTGAATTATTTTGGATTAATCTTGGAATTGATTCTTAAAACCGTAAGTTTATTTTTCTTTTCTGAAAAAATATTTGTACTTAATAAATTGTTTATTAAGTTTTATAAGCTTGTTATTTTCACTCTTTCTATGTTACTGTTTATTCGAGATTAAGCACGTAACAAATGGTATAAAGGTATTGTTGTGGTCCTGTAAAAAAACAATCTAATTTCTAATGAAATTTATGAAATCGGTGAAATACATTTCAATATATTCTCAACAAGGCTTTTGCAAATTACAGAAATTATATATTATATTATATTATAGGCATATTTTATAAACTTCATTTGACATGAACAATTACATAATAAATAAAAAGATACAAATACAATTCATACTTACCTTCCCCTGACAAAGATGTCTTTCATGTTTTATATAATACTTGAAATGCATTCTTTTTGAAGAAAACTATTTTTAGACATAGTTTCAAAATGGCCATATCAATGAACAAATAAAGGCGTAGTTTCAAAGTGGCTATATAAATAAACTAAAGGCACAATTTCAAAATGGGCCATATCAATAAACTAATCAAAGGCACAATTTCAAAATGGGCCATATCAATAAACTAATCAAAGGCACAATTTCAAAATGGGCCATATCAATAAACTAAACAAAGGCACAATTTCAAAATGGCCAAATCAATAAACTAAACAAAGGCATAATTTCAAAATGGCCATATCAATAAACTAAAGGCATAATTTTAAAATGGGCCATATAAATAAACTAAACAAAGGCATAATTTCAAAATGGGCCATATCAATAAACTAAACAAAGGCATAATTTCAAAATGGCCAAATCAATAAACTAAACAAAGGCATAATTTCAAAATGGCCATATCAATAAGCTAAAGGCATAATTGTTAAATAGACCATATCAATAAACTAAACAAAGGCATAATTTCAAAATGGCTGTATCAATAAACTAAAGGCACAATTTCAAAATGGGCCATATCAATAAACTAAACAAAGGCACAATTTCAAAATGGGCCATATCAATATAAAAAGAAAGGCAACGTTTCAAAATGGGAAACTAAACAAAGGCATAATTTCGAAATGGACTAATATCAATAAACTACACAAAGGCATAATTTCAAAATGGGCCATAAGAATAAACAAAACTTCAGAATATATTTCTGTGAACATATTATGAATGAATTTACATGTACTATATTGTACAAATTTACATGTACTATTGTACAAATTTACAGGCATTATATTGTACAAAAACAAGGCATATACATATATATGTAAATACATGCAGAGATAAATATTTATTGTAACTCTTCAATAAATGAAAACCTGAAATGGATGCAAATATAATAAATGACATTTAAATACTGAATACTATTAAATTTATTCTTTACAAGACGATCTTTACTGTATATTCATTATTTTATTATTAAACATTTTGATTGCTTTAGAGAGTACATTGGTGATTTAAAAAAATGCTATATTAATGTGCTAGGAAAAGGTGTGAACAAAGTAGATAAAATCTATATGTAAGAGAGCTACATACCGGCATCCTTTTAAAGATGTCATGCCTCGAGTTTGGACAGGATCCTGAAGAATGGATCATTCTAACATCACACACATGCATAAATACATCTTTATTATTTATAATTATCTTTACATTAATACCCAATAAACCAGAATGTAATCAATTATCACATAGCTCATCTCAGTAATCACTTTAAACAAATGTTAAAATTCTACCACATACTTCAAGCATTAAACTGATAACATATATTCCAAGCATTAAACCTCTAATAAATACTCCAAGCATTAAACCTCAAACATGTACTTCAAGCATTAAACCCCTAACACGTACTGCAAACATTAAACCTCTAACACATACTCCAATCAGTAAACCTCCAACACATACTCCAATCAGTAAACCTCTAACACATACTCTTAAGCAGTAAACCTCTAACACATACTCCAAGTAATAAACCACTACACATTCTGTAAGAATTAAACCACCTAATACCTACTGTAAACATTAAACCATCTAATACCTACTGTAAACATTAAACTACCTAACACATACTTCAAGAAACATATCGCGCAAGCATCAAACCTTTAACACCTACTGCAAGCATTAAACCGCTAACACCTACTGCAAGCATTAAACTTCTAATACATACCGCAAGCATTAAACCTCTAATACATTCTGCAAGCATTAAACCTCTAACATCTAATGCAAGCATTAAACCAGGTAACACCTACTGCAAGCATTAAACTAGGTAACACCTACTGCAAACATTCAACAATACATACTCCAAGCATTAAACCTCTAACACATAATGCAAGCTTTAAACCCACCTAATACCTACTACAACAGGGCATAAAATACAAAAAAATAGAAGTAATGTAATCATTGATATAAAAAAAGATTAATATTATTTCTGTATTATGTTTTAAATCATGTTTCTAAAATCAGCTGAGCATGATCACATGTACACAATGATATGCCTACTACACACTGAGTATGATCACTTGTACACGATATGCCTACTACAGATTGAGTATGATCACATATACACTTATATATGATCACTTGTACACAATGATATGCCTACTACAGACTATGATCACTTACAAACATCAATATGCCTACAACATACTGAGTATGATCACTTGTATACAATGATATGCCTACTACAAAATGCACATGATCAGATGTACACAAATAATATGCCTATTTCAGAATGAGTATGATCACATGTACACAATGATATGCCTACTACAAAATGCACATGATCAGATGTACACAATTAATATGAATATTACAGAATGAGTATGATATGTACACCATAATATGCCTACTACAGACTGAGTATGATCACATGTTCACAATGATATGCCTACTAGAAAATGCATATGATCACATGTACACAATGATATGCCTACTAGAAAATGCATATGATCACTTGTACACAATATGCCTACTACAAAATGCATATGATCACATGTACACAATGATATGCTACTAAAGAATGAGTATGATCACTTGTACACAATGATACGCCTACTACAGACTGACTGAGATCACAAGCACACATGGATATGTCTACTACAGAATGAGTATGATCACTTGTACACAACGATATGCCTACTACAGAATGAGTATGATCACTTGTACACAATGATATGCCTACTACAGACTGAGTATGATCACTTGTACACAATGATATGCCTACTACAGAGTATGATCACATGTACACATCGATATGCCCAATGCAGACTGAATACGAGTTTTCACATTTGAACTCTTAACCATTAGTGAATTGCTGTCATTTATGCTACCGTTAGCAGATGTGACAGTTATTAATGTATTTGAATTACTCACACACAAACTTTGGAACAGAACTATTTAAGAAATAAGGGCTGAATAAGAAAAAATTCAATCAAAATTTGCTACTCTCTGATGTTACTGTGGATTATTAGCAAGTTTATAGTTATCAGTGTAGGTCTTAATTTTGTATAATGGTTTGTTTCACACCCACCCCCCAAAGTCTGTCATCTGAAAATGACTTGAACATTTCTTGGGAATCTCTATGCATAAAATCAAATTGTGTAAACTTAGAACTGGCCAAGACAGAGAACTATAAGGTCTTGGAGAGTTCCCTGATAAAAATTGAATTAGACTGTTTATAAAAGTCATAAGGCAATTTCACAATTGCTTTAATGTACACTTTATATATATGACTAGGTCAAATACCCATGTACCAGTTTCAGCTAACATAATTATTTTAAGTGTGAATGTGGGTTTCTTAGTTTCAATGGTTCATTTTATTTACACAGATATTTATTTACTGTATATCTAAAATGTCTTCAAATACTATGCAGAAACTAATCACAGGAGATAAAGTCTGCTAGTTTCGCTTACCATAAGTCAATAACAGATCCAAAAATATTACATGTTTATTGTCCTAATCATTACTGTAGTATCTAAATATAAAATATGTTTCTGTGGTATAGCATTTCCATATTAGAAAGCACTGCTTTAAACAGGCATAGCATTTCCATATTAGAAAGTACTGCTTTAAACAGGCATAGCAATTCCATATTAGAAAGCACTGCTTTAAACAGGCAAAGCATTTCCATATTAGAAAGTACTGCTTTAAACAGGCAAAGCAATTCCATATTAGAAAGCACTGCTTTAAACAGGCATAGCAATTCCATATTAGAAAGCACTGCTTTAAACAGGCAAAGCATTTCCATATTAGAAAGCACTGCTTTAAACAGGCAAAGCAATTCCATATTAGAAAGCACTGCTTTAAACAGGCAAAGCATTTCCATATTAGAAAGCACTGCTTTAAACAGGCAAAGCATTTCCATATTAGAAAGCACTGCTTTAAACAGGCAAAGCATTTCCATATTAGAAAGCACTGCTTTAAACAGGCAAAGCAATTCCATATTAGAAAGCACTGCTTTAAACAGGCAAAGCATTTCCATATTAGAAAGTACTGCTTTAAACAGGCAAAGCAATTCCATATTAGAAAGTACTGCTTTAAACAGGCAAAGCATTTCCATATTAGAAAGTACTGCTTTAAACAGGCAAAGCAATTCCATATTAGAAAGCACTGCTTTAAACAGGCAAAGCAATTCCATATTAGAAAGCACTGCTTTAAACAGGCAAAGCATTTCCATATTAGAAAGTACTGCTTTAAACAGGCAAAGCAATTCCATACTAGAAAGTACTGCTTTAAACAGGCAAAGCATTTCCATATTAGAAAGCACTACTTTAAACAGGCAAAGCATTTCCATATTAGAAAGTACTGCTTTAAACAGGCAAAGCATTTCCATATTAGAAAGCACTGCTTTAAACAGGCAAAGCATTTCCATATTAGAAAGTACTGCTTTAAACAGGCATAGCAATTCCATATTAGAAAGTACTGCTTTAAACAGCTAAAGCATTTCCATATTAGAAAGTACTGCTTTAAACAGCTAAAGCATTTCCATATTAGAAAGTACTGCTTTAAACAGCTAAAGCATTTCCATATTAGAAAGTACTGCTTTAAACAGCTAAAGCATTTCCATATTAGAAAGTACTGCTTTAAACAGGCAAAGCATTTCCATATTAGAAAGTACTGCTTTAAACAGGCAAAGCATTTCCATATTAGAAAGTACTGCTTTAAACAGGCAAAGCAATTCCATATTAGAAAGTACTGCTTTAAACAGGCAAAGCATTTCCATATTAGAAAGCACTACTTTAAACAGGCAAAGCAATTCCATATTAGAAAGTACTGCTTTAAACAGGCAAAGCATTTCCATATTAGAAAGCACTGCTTTAAACAGGCAAAGCATTTCCATATTAGAAAGTACTGCTTTAAACAGGCAAAGCATTTCCATATTAGAAAGTACTGCTTTAAACAGCTAAAGCATTTCCATATTAGAAAGTACTGCTTTAAACAGCTAAAGCATTTCCATATTAGAAAGTACTGCTTTAAACAGCTAAAGCATTTCCATATTAGAAAGTACTGCTTTAAACAGCTAAAGCATTTCCATATTAGAAAGTACTGCTTTAAACAGCTAAAGCATTTCCATATTAGAAAGTACTGCTTTAAACAGGCAAAGCATTTCCATATTAGAAAGTACTGCTTTAAACAGGCAAAGCATTTCCATATTAGAAAGTACTGCTTTAAACAGGCAAAGCATTTCCATATTAGAAAGTACTGCTTTAAACAGGCAAAGCATTTCCATATTAGAAAGCACTGCTTTAAACAGGCAAAGCATTTCCATATTAGAAAGTACTGCTTTAAACAGGCAAAGCATTTCCATATTAGAAAGTACTGCTTTAAACAGCTAAAGCATTTCCATATTAGAAAGCACTGCAATAAAGAGGTATAGCATTTCCATATTAGAAAGTACTGCTTTAAACAGCTAAAGCATTTCCATATTAGAAAGTACTGCTTTAAACAGCTAAAGCATTTCCATATTAGAAAGTACTGCTTTAAACAGCTAAAGCATTTCCATATTAGAAAGTACTGCTTTAAACA
This sequence comes from Unio delphinus, assembly GCA_029339505.1. NCBI lineage: Eukaryota > Metazoa > Mollusca > Bivalvia > Unionida > Unionidae > Unio > Unio delphinus. The sequence continues at coordinate 5,822,156 of JAQISU010000041.1, read as the reverse complement.
GCTAAAGCATTTCCATATTAGAAAGTACTGCTTTAAACAGGCAAAGCATTTCCATATTAGAAAGTACTGCTTTAAACAGGCAAAGCATTTCCATATTAGAAAGTACTGCTTTAAACAGGCAAAGCATTTCCATATTAGAAAGTACTGCTTTAAACAGGCAAAGCATTTCCATATTAGAAAGCACTGCTTTAAACAGGCAAAGCATTTCCATATTAGAAAGTACTGCTTTAAACAGGCAAAGCATTTCCATATTAGAAAGTACTGCTTTAAACAGCTAAAGCATTTCCATATTAGAAAGCACTGCAATAAAGAGGTTTAGCAATTCCATATCAGAAAGTACTGCTTTAAACAGCTAAAGCATTTCCATATTAGAAAGTACTGCTTTAAACAGGCAAAGCATTTCCATATTAGAAAGTACTGCTTTAAACAGGCAAAGCATTTCCATATTAGAAAGTACTGCTTTAAACAGCTAAAGCATTTCCATATTAGAAAGCACTACTTTAAACAGCTAAAGCATTTCCATATTAGAAAGTACTGCTTTAAACAGGCAAAGCATTTCCATATTAGAAAGTACTGCTTTAAACAGGCAAAGCATTTCCATATTAGAAAGTACTGCTTTAAACAGCTAAAGCATTTCCATATTAGAAAGCACTACTTTAAACAGCTAAAGCATTTCCATATTAGAAAGTACTGCTTTAAACAGCTAAAGCATTTCCATATTAGAAAGTACTACTTTAAACAGGCATAGCAATTCCATATTAGAAAGCACTACTTTAAACAGGCAAAGCATTTCCATATTAGAAAGTACTGCTTTAAACAGCTAAAGCATTTCCATATTAGAAAGCACTACTTTAAACAGGCAAAGCATTTCCATATTAGAAAGTACTACTTTAAACAGGCAAAGCATTTCCATATTAGAAAGCACTGCTTTAAACAGGCAAAGCATTTCCATATTAGAAAGTACTGCTTTAAACAGGCATAGCAATTCCATATTAGAAAGCACTGCTTTAAACAGGCAAAGCATTTCCATATTAGAAAGCACTGCTTTAAACAGGCAAAGCATTTCCATATTAGAAAGTACTGCTTTAAACAGGCATAGCAATTCCATATTAGAAAGCACTACTTTAAACAGGCAAAGCATTTCCATATTAGAAAGCACTGCTTTAAACAGGCAAAGCATTTCCATATTAGAAAGTACTGCTTTAAACAGGCAAAGCATTTCCATATTAGAAAGTACTGCTTTAAACAGGCATAGCATTTCCATATTAGAAAGCACTGCTTTAAACAGGCAAAGCATTTCCATATTAGAAAGCACTGCTTTAAACAGGTACAGCATTTCCATATTAGAAAGCACTGCTTTAAACAAACATAGCATTTCCATATTAGAAAGCACTACTTTAAACAGGCAAAGCATTTCCATATTAGAAAGCACTGCTATAACATGCAAAGCATTTCCATATTAGAAAGCACTGCAATAAAGAGGTTTAGCATTTCCATATTAGAAAGCACTGCAATAAACATGAATAGCATTTCCATATTAGAAAGCACTGCTATGACATGCAAAGCATTTCCATATTAGAAAGCACTACTTTAAACAAACATAGCATTTCCATATTAGAAAGCACTGCTATAACATGCAAAGCATTTCCATATTAGAAAGCACTGCAATAAAGAGGTTTAGCATTTCCATATCAGAAAGTACTGCTATAAACAGGTATAGCATTTCCATATTAGAAAGCACTGCAATAAACATGAATAGCATTTCCATATTGGAAAGCACTGATATAAACAGGCACAGGATTTCCATATTAGGCAACAAAACTCAATCTACAGTCAGCATTTCTATGTGCATGTGCACATGGAATAGATATAATCTAACTGGTCATACCCAAATGGAATGCCTCTATGCCTGTATATGTCATAGATGTAATCTAATTGGATATCCCCAAAAGGCATGTCTCTGGCCTGTCCACATTTAATCTTTGGCAATGGACCAAACAAAATAACTAAACAAAAGGTTTCTAGAGTCCCTAGAAGGCTCTAAAACACTCACCTGTGTGATTAGCCTTATTATGGCTTTCAAACACCAAAGTAACCACCTGGGAACTGTTAAGCTAAAGCATAACTTCTGCATGCAGTCATCAAGGATGTCCTTCTGCCTGTAAAGATTAACAGAATCCAAGGAAGTGTTCATATGAAGAACAGAAACTTATATTCTTGCGGCTGGAGAGCAAAGCTTCACATAAAACAAATTATGCAGCCTGAGACTGTCAACCAGAATAATGATCAAACTTTACTTTCATTCGAAGATACAAGAAATTATAATTATTCTATCTATATTCCCCGATATCAGTGACTAGCTTAAACTGAAAACACGGAAGTCATGTGGAACATTAACTATGTGCACCTTACCATATTGCAACATCATCAAATCATCAATGGATGTAAACGCATGGAGACAAAATAAACCTTTAAAAACAGAACATAAAAAAAATATAAAGATAAAATAATCTGTCACATTTATATTTCAAATAAACAAGGAAATACACACTTAGACTTAACCTTAATTCTATAACTAGCTTTGCCATTAAAAAGTATCAACAAATAAAGTAAAATGATGAGATCACAAAAACTTTACTTTACACCAATGACATTTCAAGCTCAACATCCAACTGCTAATGATATAAACATATACTGTACCAGTAATTTTATGTTATGTTAAAAAGAATCATATTAAAAAATATATGCCATCAGCTTAGTAATTTATTTCTAATGATACTTCAGTTCTTGTCTACACAATGACATCCTAGTGCTGTGTGGTTATTCATCTTGTAAATCATATACAGTATATCCCAATTATTATGTAAATAACTGGCAAATCTATAATTAGCACAATAAGTCTGTACTGATTATGGCATCACTGGATCTTCTTAGTAAGTGTAGTCCATGTTAAATTTGAAGAACAAATGGAACCACTTACAGTCACTCTTACATTGTCTGTCACTACCTGTCTATATCAGACTAATTTTGCATTGCCTGTTTCCTATAAGGCTGTCTACTGTCCTCTAACTCAGACTTCAATTTTACCTTGCTTGTTTGTTATTAAGACCTCTATTGTCCTCTAATTCAGTAGCAAATATCTCCAAATTTTATCTGAGGCATTTCTTGTTGTTAATATAATCACAACATTGGAAAGGTATGCACTTAATTTATAGTTAGTATAATGACAACAACAACAATATTGCATTCAAACTAAATGACACATGGGAAGAAAAGATACGTAGATGTAAATTTTATGCAAGAATCAAGGATGTAAGCCATATGTAATTAAATTGAATCCACTGTATAGTTGAGCCAGACTTAGATTTGTTTACCAAAAGTGCATAGAATTAATGAAGTCAAGACAACTACTACAGTTTAAGGCACAAACTGGACCACATAATTGTTACAGAGAACATGCTATGCTATTAGTGTCCTTTACAAGGGAATACACCATATTGAATCATATACACCTGACAATCAAGTATGTAAAACAGATCAAACATTTCATTTACCGTATTTTCCGGCCTATAAGTCGAGACTTTTTGACTTGAAAATTCGGTCTTCGTCTTATACTCCGAATCGACTTATATATGGATTTTGTCATTGAAATTGCATCGACTTATATATGGATTACAGTATCCGGTATGCTATTGATATTGCTCTATAATCGGCATAATCGAAAACAGGTCACATAGAAGTACAAATTCATGTTAAATTACTATGTCAATAAATTGTCATAAAATAATATGACTGCATTTATATTTGTAAGTTTTGTCATTATTTATTTTGCACTCTGCGTGTTTTTTCTTATTTCTCAAACATAAAATAAAAGAAAACAATTACCGGTAAAAACTTCACCGGGCCGCATAGCACACTTACGGTCTATACTCTATAGTGTACTGTACTAATTCAAAGCATATTGTTTGTTCCTAAAAAAAAAAAAAAAAGATATGAAATAACTGATCCATTAATATTTGATTTTCCAGTATAATGTTGGACACACGTGAGCAATTACCGGCATAACTTTTTTTTATTGATCCAATTGATCCTACAAAGGGATGTAATCCATAGTAACTCGAGTGTTCTATGATGTAGATCATGCATTCTACTGAATCCCCCAAATCATATGTTTCTAATTGTATTTGACAAAGTTTCTCAAATAAATTACCGTAGGTTTAAACTACACTAAAATCAGATATATAGATGGACTACCAGTACTAATAGATCATCAGTGATCCATGATTTTTAGTTTCGCAATTCAGTTTAAAGCACATTGTAATGTCAACACTTCACCTATATTCATTCTTAACCAGCTGACGTTTCAGTGTCTCTCTTTGATTATACCGGTTGTTGATAAATTTGTATTTGGTTTCCAGCAACAATCAAAGCCAGTTGCCGCAATTGTTTCGACCTTGATATTGGCTTTAGCTACCGATACTAGTTACCATATTGCCGGTACCCCATTGTTCTTTATCATTAATCCGCATCAATTACGCTACTCGTGTTTAATATCAATGGGATTAAGTACAACAATAAATGATGCCCACTCCATTCTCTAGATCTAAATACATGTAATGAATTTAGCCATGGGCATTGTTTTCATTGCTTTAGTACAGGTTAAAACACAACCAGTTCTGCCTGCTGTATTTATTAGAGTACATCAAAAGAACATGACGCAATAGCTGGGCGGCAAGTTCAAAGGACTTTGACTAGCAGCTTGGGTGGGAAAAAGTGCTGAAAATTACAATGACCGAATTCAGTGACAAAGATCCTGAGACGTACATGTAGTTATTATAAGAATACACTTTAACTTCCATTATTTAATATACGAACAAGTACTATTTCATCATTCGTTACGTACACCCGTTACGTAATTTTTGTTATTTTCTTTTCATTGAATTCAGTCAAATAATGATCTGTGACAAAATTATTTCATATTTTACATCCTTGTGTGGATATTTTCGATGGAAATATTTGTATTATGGATTCAATGTATGTTACAAGATTCGCTGGTGAGTACACGGTGTTGATATTCTTTTCATGCAATACATTATACATGTATATATAAATTAGACACGTGTATGTACCACCAATGCATGGTTCTCTGAATAAAGTACCGTAATTGTATTTGACAAAGTTTCTCAAATAAATTACCGTAGGTTTAAACTTTCAACTGGAAGGAATGATCATAGCTCTTGTTGCAATGGATATTGCCGGTAATATGGAATATCATACGACGATACCATCAATATTCATGCAACCGGAAGTTACTACCGGTAGTATAAAATACAAAGCCAAGTTATTGACCTGGCCTCGTCTTATACTCCGAATCGACTTATATATGGACGAAGGATGGAAAATTTGCAAAATTGGTCAATTCGACTTATACTCCGCATCGACCTATAGGCCGGAAAATACGGTAATGGAATGGCAAAATTGTATTTTCCAGTTCTTATATTTGACATACATTGCCTCCAAGAATGTCCTGCCACCATCACCTGCCACTGATTTTAGGTACAACTCGGTCCACATCTGGGGTACATCAGGTGGATCAAATGAAATCACCTGTGGACATGGAAGTCAATTAAAATAACTATTTATCCACTGATAAATCCATGCTTAAATAAAAATACTACTCATTTTTAATACATGTTAGAAAATATTTATTTGTTTGCTTTGTAAGTAGTCCATCACAACCTTTGGACAAATAAGGCTAGCCCATATGTATTATGGAAGACACACAGAAAGGTTTATTTTTGCCCAAAAACAACAAAACAGAAAAAGGCCCAAGCATGTGTGAACAAAAAAAAAAAAAGCTATCAATTTGTTTTTATGTATGTGAGTGTGTGTGATTTGGATTTTTACTTAGCTTGAAGAAATTTTCAGTCATATTGCTACAATGTTTGCAGCGTGCCAGTTTACAGTAATGTCTAGCACTGGGGTGCCATGCTGCAGACATGTAGCATGATGTCCCACCCAGTCATATTATGCTGAAACCAGGCAGCCCAGTCCTAACACCAACTTTTTAATGCTGAGCAACTAGTGAGGTAACTGTTAGTACCATTTTTATAAATCTTTGATTAGACTCTACCAGGTTTTTTTAATTTACTTATGGTTAAACGCCATTTTTCAGCACAATATACGCTATACATGGTGGCCAGTATTAATGGTGGCGGAAGAACCCGGACAACCCCCAGAAAGAACCACCGACCCACGAGAAGCTACTGGCAAGCTTTCTCACATAACTGCATTTGCCGAATTTTAGACTCGAACACACGCAGACAGAGGTGAGATGGCAGTGGTCCATAAAGGACAGTGCTTTAGACCACTCAGGGCCACCTCTACCAGGTTTTAAATCCAGAACCACCCACACCTGAAGCAGCTGCTATATCCACTAGAAGCATTGCAAAATGTTTCAATGGCACATGAATATGATCAAGTCAAATAAATATGCAAATAAACATACCAAAACATTTTATTGAAGTAAGTTGAAGCAGTTTCTCAGTAACTGTATTCATAAATCATGCACTGCAAAAGGTCAAGTTAAAAATTGCATGAAAATCTAATAAAAAAAATTTAAAAAAATATGTGGAAAAATAAAGGATTCTTGTGACCAGAATATTAAAACTATACTATTGCTGAACACTGATTGAATACACAGTAAATGTAAACTCTGTGGATGTTAACATTTGCACACTGATTTACAATATGGTAAAAGCAAACCTAACCTATACATGGTAACACTGCACACTTAAAAGACAATATAGTAAAAGTAAACCAGACAAACATTAATATACATGGTCAGTTTCAAACAGACTTACTGAGCTGAATGAAAACAAAATAAACAACTCTTGAGCCATTTACAAAGCTGTTTTTAAAATTTAAATAAGCTTATTAGCTCGTTGTATGAACCAAAAGTGCCCGCTTTTATTGTCTCACAAATAACTAAATGCTTGATGCATGCACATGCAAGCTGTTCATAGGCCAAGTTATGCAAGATACCCTGTGCAGTCTTCAAAAGTTTCACTTTTTGTTTGGCTTCATGGCATTTATTGACTTGTTCAATGGTACCATCATCTTTGTGGCATGATAATGGGGTAAAGAATCTGTTGTGTTACATCTACATTTTAACAAAATTTTCTGCCTTTGCAAATGCAAATGCCACTATGTCAGGGTCATTTGATGGGGCTGGAAGTACAGGACTAACTAAATTTGCAGAGCACAAATTTCTCCTTCGAGTAAAATATGTGAATAAAACGTGGGTGAAAGTTATCTCAATATGCTACTTAAATTTCTTTTCTAGATGGCTCTGCAGTCTCAGGTGCTCACCACTACAGATCAATGACATCTATGCATGGGTTGGACATTTTTCCAGGGGTTCTAATTGTACCAAAGAAACTGGTTGCCATGTAAAGCCTATCATGTGCTGAAAAAAGACAGTAAACCCACAGCAACAGCAAGAACAAATTTTTGTTTTCATATTTTATTTGATGCTATTATAATCTATTAATATGGTTGAGTTTATTCTAGAAAAATATTATGGGATAGACAGAGTACATACTAATTTATGGATATTCCCAAGCTCTGCCATATAATTTGAAGGCACAAGAAAGATAAGCTAAGTGAAGGATAGCAACTGTTGCAAATGGAAAAGATCCCTTGATGAATTTTGTTCATTTTAAACAAAACAATTATTGATAATTTCTGGTATTTAATGAGTGGCACATCTAATCAGATTAAAAGGTTTTAAAAAGTGCTTTGTTCATTTTATATGCACCACTTTTGGTGAGACTTGTAGTTTATTTTATGTAAATCCTACAACAGTACATCCTGTAATAGCATTCTGTAGTACACCCTGGCTGAAACACTGAAGTTGAAAGCAGAGTAATTCACCTTCTGAAAAGCCCTAATTGCTTCATTACAAGCTTATGATTATATAACAGTCTCTAGTTCAGTTGGGTAATCATGTGAGATATGGGGGAAATATTTCTTCATGAGAACAATATACTGTCTGAAAACCAGCTAAGGCCAGTACAGTATGAGAAAACAATGCATGGCTCCTTTATATCAGCGAATTAAAGTTGTTGAACATTCATCAAAAAAAGACAGCACACCATTGAATGTAATGGTCCATTTAAGTTAGTCCTACCTGTTTATGTTGACATCCTAGGGCCTGAGGAAATTTTGTTGACATAGGCAGATGTTAAGTGGGGTGACCTGTTGTCAGTGAGTAGCATTTACGCTTTGAGAAAACAATGAAAATTTGAGTACATGAAGACAAAACCAGGGTGAAATACACTTGTATATTGACAAATTACGTTTTGGTTACCTTTGTGTAATAAAACCCACATTAAAATATTGCATCAGTCACATCCTGATATGAAGAACATTACGATATTCAATGTCTGCATGAGAACATGGTTGCATAGTTGTTATTTACTTGCTTCATGTACATGTACTTAAATTGGCCTAGATTTTGGACAGTCTGTTGCCATCTTGTTGAGGCTACCAAGGGGATGGGGCTATTCACAAGGAAATGAAAACCTGTCAAGCTTGTTTAAATAGTACATGTATTCTCCACAAATCTGTTTGTATCCGATGTTATGACAAACTTTAAAGCAAGTGAATCAAAGTGGCAGGCTTGACCGACTGGGTAGGTACAGTTTAAAGCTTGAGCAGTCTAGGTAAATATATGTACATAGCAAAGCCATACTTTTATAACCAAGGGCTTATAAACAATGACACCTTATATCAAAGCATGCTCCAACAAGACTGGGCTAGTATGTAAACTCAAGAAAGTGAGGAATAAATGATGTGAATATTATTTGTGGTTCTCATTAACCAAGAACAAAAAGGCAATGAAATAAGTATGTATTAAATTAAAATAAATATAAACCTTGAACAATATATGTGACCATTACAATATTAAAAGGCAAACAAATGGCTTTACAGTGAAAAACTACTAGATTTTTTTAACAACTTACTGTATGGCCCTGAGCCTCCAAAGCTGTTTTGGCCATCATCACCACCCTCTGGCATGCTGGGACTGATTGCAGGTAACCATCATTAACATAGTAACCAATTTTCAATGGCCTCTTGCTTTGGAATATCTGGAATAGACAGTAAAGTAGTTTCATCCTGTGCTGTGAGTGATAATGTTTCAGATTGTTTGGATAAAATAGTGTTCTGTAAATAATTGTACTGTCACAGAGGTCTCACAAAGTCAGAATTATGCGTATTTGGATGCAAATTTTTCATCAGGGACGCAGAAAATCACCCACACAGGAGTCCTCTGTACGTACGTTTTTTTGTTGGTTTTTTTTTCTTCTTCCCCTTTTTTTTGTTTCTTTTGCAAGCAGGAAAGTTTCGCTGCACAATAAATATGTTCTAACCATTGTAAAAAATGAGACAATGCTTTATTTGTGTTTGTTGCTGACTTTCTTTGACCAAAGCTCGTCGGTTTGCTTTGATGATGATGCATTTGTTATTGAAGGCACTGCTCAAGGCTCCAGATGAAGGACCTAACAAATACCCGTTTGTTATTGCTGTGGCAACATCAGATAATTGTAGAACATTGAAACAGATTTGTTTAGTATATATCAGTGCTTCAAAGGCACAAAACAATATCTGTAAAACATGTCAAAACAGTAAACTGAATAGGTACAAGCAGAAGTAACAACTGATGAATGACAAGATTTCAACACCAATTGCTCTATCCAAGGGAAGACAACTAAGCTAAAACAAGCCAAGAGGCTTGGTAAATGTCTTTACCTGCTTGGGAGTACTGGATCTGAGGTAGTTGTTGTTGTTGTAGGGTTTAACGCCATTTTTTTTAGCATAAGACAGGCTATACATGGCGGCCAGTATTAATGGTGGAGGAAGAACCCGGGAAAATCCCTGGAAACAACCACCAACCCACGAGAAGCTACTGGCAAGCTTTCTCACATACCCACATTGGCCAATTCCAAGACTTGAACCCACACAGAGGTGAGATGGCAGTGATCCGTAACAGTGCTTTAGACCACTCGGGCCCCCAATCTGAGGTAGTAATGTTCTCTTAATGTATTATGATCACGATAATCTATCTGATGAAGAAATCAGTACTTAAAACCTATATATCAAGACCTTACAAAGACAATTTATGCGCTTTAATGAAATGTTCTGAATGAAACAGAAGGTATCCATCATACTAACCTCATCTCTAAATGGAACAGGCGGGATGCTTCGGTCCAACTCAAACATATAGTCACATAGTATTGCCTTCGTTGCCAAAACTAATCCATCTAAATCCCTTGCCATTGGTCCAATTGTACCAGACACTGGAAACAAATATTTACATATAACAATAAGGAAATGAAGTAGATAACATCGTCTCTGCCACTGTAATGGTGTACATGACCACAAATAGCACAGACACTAGAATGCCATCACACGATCATTATAAACAGTAAAAACCCTGATTCTGTTGGGGCATTATGCAACAACATTATGCATAGGTTTCAATGGTAACCATTAAAATACTGACCATACAACACTATGTATAGATATTAATGGCTGCCATTTCAATACTGGCCTTACAACAACACAATGTATAGGTTTTAATGGTATGCCATTACAATATTTTGGGGCATTGTATATAGTTTTAAAGGTATGCCATTACAATAATGTTGGGGGAATTATATGAAGGTGTTAATGGCATGTCATTATAATACTGGCCTTAAAACAACACAATACATAGGTTTTAATGGCATACCATTACACAACTGTTGAGGCTTATTATTCAGGTTTTAATGGCATGCTATTACAATACTGTTGGGGCATTTTGTATAGGTTTTAATGGTATTCCAATGCAATATTGTAGGTGCATTATTATGTTTTAATGGCATGCTATTACAATACTGTTGGGGCATTTTGTATAGGTTTTAATGGTATTCCAATGCAATATTGTAGGTGCATTATTATGTTTTAATGGCATGCTATTACAATACTGTTGGGGCATTTTGTATAGGTTTTAATGGTATTCCAATGCAATATTGTAGGTGCATTATTATGTTTTAATGGCATGCTATTACAATACTGTTGGGGCATTTTGTATAGGTTTTAATGGTATTCCAATGCAATATTGTAGGTGCATTATTATGTTTTAATGGCATGCTATTACAATACTGTTGGGGCATTTTGTATAGGTTTTAATGGTATTCCAATGCAATATTGTAGGTGCATTATTATGTTTTAATGGCATGCTATTACAATACTGTTGGGGCATTTTGTATAGGTTTTAATGGTATTCCAATGCAATATTGTAGGTGCATTATTATGTTTTAATGGTATGCTATTACAATACTGTTGGGGCATTTTGTATAGGTTTTAATGGTATTCCAATGCAATATTGTAGGTGCATTATTATGTTTTAATGGTATGCCATAATTATTGTTGGGGCATTATGTACATGTTTTAATGGTACGACATTACACTATTATTGGGGCATACTGTATAGGTCTTAATGACATGCCATTACAAGGCTGTTGGGGAAGAATTATGAACAGGTTTTAATGGCATGTCGATACAATACTGGCCTTAAAACAGCACAATGTATAGGTTTTAATGGCATGCCATTACAATACTGTTGGGGCATTTTGTAATAATGTGAAATTATGGATTGGTTTAAATGGTATGATATTACAATACAAGTGAGGCATTATGTATCCGTTTTCATGTGACGTCATAAAACGTGTGTACTTGCATATCCGCCATTTTGAGTCCCTATCCTACATAACCGGCACATTTCATTTTGTGAGTAAGAATAGAAAGATGCATCACATTCTGTTGTGCATATCAACCTCGTGAGATCGAATTGCGTGACTTTTTACGTGTTTTCTTCAAGTAAAATATATATATTTCAACCATATTTGTTATTCTTTCCTAAACAAATAAATTGATCAATAAACAAACGCATAAAGAAATGGACATACAACCAAGTATAAACATGTAATGATTTTCGATTTTCACGGGCTTAAATCAAGCATTTGATTATCGTTAAAGTTTAAAAGCCAATTGTTTATATATAATTTCATATTTCTTAAAGCATTTGAGAAAAACATCGTTTTGACATTCGAAACAACGTCATGTTCCGTCAGACACGTGTTTCGTTTGAATACACACTAAAGATGAAACTTCTTTGACCGGTTATCGCTTTCTAGTATAAGCCTACGTCCACCATCCCCTCCACAAATACAATATTTGAATATACTATTTAAAATGGTTTCTCAAATATTCTATGGCACGAACACATGTTGTCGTGAAAAATATTTGTACATAAAACTTCTAGCATAAAAGACATGCTATGAAATTTTAATTCGTGACTGATATTGTATCCAGAAAATCATGATCTGGAAATACTCTTTCAAGAAGACAAGCTTAGGGATATGATACGAATGACTTTTTAAAAAAGTCAATATTGTCTGTTTGTAAACAACAACAAAAAGTGCATTTCTTAGATATCAATAATATACACGATTACGGTTCTACTTTACTATTCTGTCTTTCGATATAAGCAAGGGAACTTCCAGCTTTATTTTTATTTTTGTGCTATAGTGCACATAAATTCAAGTATAATCTATGTATTGTGTCGAAGAAGTAAATATCCTTATCAATAGTTAAATCAGATTATTATTCTTGAATATACATAATGACTAATGTTGACAACGGTTTGTTAGGGATTCAAAATGGCGGCAGGTGTGCGTGTGTTGAATTGTGGGTATTTGCGTACTTAATCGTGACATCTGTGAAAACAACCCATTAGGTTTTAATGGCATGCCATTACAATACTGTTGAAACATTATGTAACACAGTTGGTGCATTATGGATTGGTTTTAATGGTATGCTATTACAATACTAGTTGGGCATTATGTATAGGTTTTAATGTTATATGTTTACAATAAGAATAGAGCATTATGTATAGGTTTTAAAGGTATGCTTTTCAGACACGATTTTGTTCTCCCAAAAAAACACTGAAAATGTGAAAGGGTGGTTTGGGGGTACTCCACCAACGGGGTCTCGAGGGGCAGCACCCCTGCAGGGGCCAAATGTCCCAGATTAAAAATTAATTTTACATGCATGAAAAACTTATGATCATAATATGTAACAAAATAATCATTTGAAAAACTAACAAACTTACCAAAAAAGTTCAACTGTTAATGATACAATATTTATTGTCACATTAATTTCTTCTCCACTACTATTGGTACTGAAGTTTTTTCATGTGCATGTCAGTGTTCACATCGTAATTAAGTCAATAATTAAGCACTTTTTGCTGACAACATATTACACTTCTCTCTTTTCATAACAAATATGTAAAATAAACATCTAAATACATCACCGATATAAAAATAATCCCATATATTCACATGTATTTTTGCCCACAACCTGCTGATATGCCAGTTTAGCTCTTTTTGCGGCTTTATGAAAGATTTCTTTTGTATTCCGTTTTGTCACCAATGATTTTGTTGGCTCAATGTGCAATCGATTCTTTTCCTTCTCAACGAGAGCATTCCCTTTCAAGCAACAGCTTGTATTAGCGACATGCAGTGCACATATTGTGACAGAGGGCTTCATTTTTTCCGTATGCAACTTTATTTGTAGGTGCGGTTCCAGTATTTCAACCATGACTTTGGTAATGTGTATCTTTATTGCCTAGGTCACAAAATGCCGGTCCTCGAGCGTTGTTTTCTTATAAAATGACCAACTAAATTTCCGTTGACAATTCCTTCCAACCATTCCCATTTACTTAAGTTTCTATTAAACCTTTATCTAAACTTTTAGTGTCATCGTCTCTCTCAACAATTTTGGAACGCCATTTTTTTTTTTTTGCAAGCAGGTATCACGGTACCAATTGTTTTTCCATAGACCTCAATGCTAATATCTGGAGAGATAAATATATTTTCTATCCTAATTTAGCGTGCATCTCACACACTGTTATAGAGAACAATGTTAGATTGTCAATTTGATGATGACAAAACCAGGTACTCCATTGCATTTAAGAGAGATAACTCTGCTGGAACTAGACAGGGGTATGAGTTATCTAGTCACAACATACCTATTTTCAGTCATGTGTATTACATTTTCAAAAAATCATAAAAAATACAAAATATGATCTGTATAGGAATTAACATAAATTCACATGTTGCCAAGAGGCTAAACTATTTTTTAAGCCTAACAGAAAGTACAACTCTTACATAATCCACCAATCAAAGCTCGTGTTGTTGTTTACTTTGGACTGCAATGGACCCTGCACCTTATGCACCGCCCACCTGGTCATGCGCAATTGGTACCGTTATACCTATAGCAAACCTTGATTTTTCCAATAATCTGTGAAATAGCTCGGGACTATATAACTAACAAGTGTACTTAGTCTCGCTTGTCAAAAACAATTTTATGAAGTACTAAGCTATGTTTTATATGATTGTGTATAGAAATGTTATTCAGCTGTTTTAACTCCTGTTTTCACACTTTTGCTTCACTATCAAACTCATCTTTTGAAATAAAATGAATTCTTTTAACTATGAGTTGTGTTTTATTCATATTAGCACTTATCATACTTCACTTTGGTGATATGGGATAAATCACATTATGTCATATTATGTAATAGTAAGGTCAAAGGTCAATGCACTAGTTAACATGTACCAGTTCTACTCTTAAAGAGACATTTTGATATAAAGTAAAGGACTTATATTTGTGTCACAAACACAGAAAGTAACAACAAGGACAGGTGGACATGGCCCAATCTAATTATAAAGTATCAGCTTTGAACACTTTACACTGTCTGCATATGCAAGAGGTCACTAACCTCTAGTCCTCACACAAAGGTCAAGCTACCCAGCCTCTTTGTCATACAAATAGAAAGCTTCCCTCCTTTCTGTAGTGCATACAATTGATGCAATAAGCCAATCTGACACCAAACAAAGTAGATAACAGCTTTTGTAAGGGGTTATCATGGATTTGTGTGTGAAAATGTTTACTTGAATACAGAAAAAGGCTAAAGTTTAACAATGAGTATAGTGAGTCCAATGGATTTAAAAACAGGAGAAAAGTGTGTATCTAAATGGGAGATGTAGCGTATGATAATGGAATTAAAGGAGACAAAAGCAGCAATGAGAAAAATGAGAAGTGAGAGCTTGATAACATTATCTTGGAAAATATAAGGCAGCAGTGGATCATAGGTGCAAATACAATTCCAAGGCACCTGTGCTATAACATCCCTTACAGGCACCAAATATCAGGTGACATGGTGTTCATTCCTAGCTAATATAAAAGGGGGAATAATGTAGATAATATAGATGCATATAAGTTATATTTTTTCTAAATAAGAAATTAACAATAATGGGCTTCTGTTAGACAGAAAAAATACCTAAAACAAACAAAGCATGTTTGATCAGTTTTCAAACTTTTAAACTTTACTGGGAAAAATTATTAAAGTACTTCTAGTTCAATTTGCATCAAGACCATGGGCAAATATGATAATTCAAAAAACTTATCTTGATTTTCATACAAACTCACCTAAATTGTGGGGTTTTATCTATTGAAATTTTAGGTAGGTCTGGTGTAAGGGAGATAACTGAATTGTATACATAAAGTTTGTACTTCTCATTTTCTCCACTGTATATTCTCCATGTTATACAGATGACTTCAGAAACACATGTATTAACTTCAATGCAATTAAATTATCCAAAAATGTATTACCGATAAAGCGAGAACCTAAAATCCAGGATTATATATGTAGTGGAGACCTCAAGAATGATTATGTAACTAACTAGAGAATCGCATTTATAATTTAAAGACACAAAAGTTTACAAAAAAAGACAATTAGAGCAGGACAATCAAAATCAAAATAGGAAGGAATACCATATCTTTAGCAAACTACCTAAAATACTTATACCAGAATATTCTTTATGATACAAGTGAACTATCTACACATTGGCCAGGAATGTCCTCTATCTTCTCTATAACATGCTTTACAAGAACAAAAAAGTTGTATTTTATCCATGATTTTTCATCTTTTGCGCATAAAATAGTCAATACTTTGGCTAAAATTAACTATATTAACTTTATATAACCTTTTTTTTTTGCCTGTATGCTAATATTGGAGCTTACTACACAGTCACAAAGCAATCAGTCTATATATGCTATAGATATAGTTACAAAAGCCCCATTCCAAAGCTAATGTGTGTTATTTTGTACATTTTCTATGTAAAAGTCTGTCAATATTAGACCAAAACATCTCAATATCCATTGTTTAACCAAATGACACTATGACAGTATAGAAGTGGTGTCTATATATACTCGTTACTATGGATACACTGTGAAGCTGGTATTATCTTTTAGGTATCACGGTACCAATTGTTTTTCCATAGACCTCAATGCTAATATCTGGAGAGATAAATATATTTTCTATCCTAATTTAGCGTGCATCTCACACACTGTTATAGAGAACAATGTTAGATTGTCAATTTGATGATGACAAAACCAGGTACTCCATTGCATTTAAGAGAGATAACTCTGCTGGAACTAGACAGGGGTATGAGTTATCTAGTCACAACATACCTATTTTCAGTCATGTGTATTACATTTTCAAAAAATCATAAAAAATACAAAATATGATCTATATAGGAATTAACATAAATTCACATGTTGCCAAGAGGCTAAACTATTTTTTAAGCCTAACAGAAAGTACAACTCTTACATAATCCACCAATCAAAGCTCGTGTTGTTGTTTACTTTGGACTGCAATGGACCCTACACCTTATGCACCGCCCACCTGGTCATGCGCAATTGGTACCGTTATACCAGCACGCGTCTTCTTTCCGTTGCCAACAGTTTCCTTCACATGAAGATTCATTGGATGAATTTAAACTTTTGACCAATCAGAATACTCTTTACGAGAGTCGTGGGCTAACTAATATATGGAGCGAATACGTTACATGGGTCGTTGCGGAATGGGACTAAACAGACCGGTTAAAAACCGGAAAACTCGGATCGGACACGATTTACAAAAACAGACTATATATATATATATATATATATATATATATATATATAAAATTGGATTCATGTAAGGAGAAAAGCGGAATTTCGCTTTAAAACGGAGAAAAATCATGTCTGGCTATTACCATACTAGTGGGGCACTCTGTAAAGTGGTATGCTATTACAATACTAGTTTGGTATTTTGTATAGGTTTAATGGCATGCCATTACAATACTGTTGGGACATTATGTAATACTAGAAAACTCGGATCGGACACGATTTACAAAAACGGACTATATATTAAAAAAAATTGGATTCATGTAAGGAGAAAAGTGGAATTTTGCTTTAAAACGGAGAAAAATCATGTCTGGCTATTACCATACTAGTGGGGCACTATGTAAAGTGGTATGCTATTACAATACTAGTGGGGCATTATGCATTAGGTTTTAATGGTATTACATTACAATATTGGTCTAATTAGGCTGAATATAAGGCAATTTTAGAAATGTAAATATAAAAAACTGTAAAAGAAAAAAAGATGGGTGCAATGTTCCAAAGCATGTCTATGGAGTTTTCATTCCATATATTTTGTCAAGAAAGCATGCAGATTTATATAATATGTAATATCAGTATATGGAAGCTTCCATTGTTAGTTATAGGAAAATGCACATCACTGTACAAATTATATACATATGAATATGTTTATGTAGTCACTTAAGATCTAAATTGAGGCTAGATTTTTAGTCTCTGTGTTTTCCCTAAAGATAGGTTTAGCAATCCTGTTAATCCCATATTTGTAGTCCCAGTGTGTCCCTTATGCCCCTTTAAGAATGTTTTTATAGTCCCTTGGATATCCCCTCACAGACAGGTGTTTAGAGTCCTTATGAATCCATTTTAAACACCATATTTTCGGACATATAACGTGCACATTATACGCGTTTTTACAATCAGCGCACACACACCCACCCACATGGTATATGCATAAGCGCTTTTTCCCTTTTTTTTTTAACAGCCAAAAGCACATCGATGAATTTCGCGCAACCACCCTAATAACCGGTGACAATTAATAAAAGATTTTTTTTCATACACATACAATATAAATGAGGTTTATTCAAATCTTTAAGTAGAAAATAAACAATTTGAAGTTGACACAGTGTTGTGCCGCTTGCACGTCTGTACGTTATGATATGTAATGAATATCTTTTATTCGCACGACGCATACACTAACTTGCATTATAAAAATATATTTCTTGTAATTTCAATGTGGGACAAAAACCGATAATCGGTTTAAAATCGGATTTCTACAAACGATAATCGGTTTTTTGGAGAAAAAAAAATCGATATTAACATCCCTATACCGATATGCGTGCATTCCAGCCAGAAATAAGAGGAAACCAGTAAATACACGTAGTTTTACTGCAGTTGCTATTTTGTCTCTGTTTACGCGAAAAATATTATGACGTGATATTTACTACTGTACCGGTAATACCGGTATTTATTACGAGCAGAAAGGGATAAAGGCGCCGGCGTTAAATCGCTGGATGGTGAGGGAGAGACGATAAACAGTCTCGTAACGCATATCAGATTAGGCACCTTATGCAGTCCTGTGTTCCGGCAGGCCTGTGTTGGTTATCGCGCAGTATATGCATGGGCACGCAATCCAATATATTTTTTACACAAAGACGGAATTTCTGCATGTGCACGTTATACACGTAGGCGCGTTATATGCGCAAAACTACGGCAATCTTTTTAGTCTATTGGATGTCCCTTGTAGACAGTTTTATTGTATTGAGCGTGAAAGAGATAAATGAATTTTTATAAAAGCAGCTGGAAAGATAGTATAGGATTTTTTTCTTGTCATGTACGACTAAAGCAGTATTTGAAATTGCTGAAAATTTTAGTATTAATTTAATTTTATTTTACATGATTTTACTAATTTTAGGCAAAAGAAACCAACCCAATGTAAAATCTCTATAACACACACTTACATGAAATAAAGACAAAAAGAAAACAAGTTTTTGCTAGTACGGTAATGATTCTTCAGTAATACCTGATCAAAATATCTTAGGAGAACTACTACTACCTCACAAATCCAGACTTCTAGGCTAAAACATTTTAACTAAAAACTAGAAGTTATCTCCATGAATAGGAGCCTGTTCTTGGCAATGAAGTAGGGGCCATCATAAGTGATGATACAGACCTATCTTATCTGAACCGCAGGTTGTTTGGGTCCACTGAAAGAGCAATTATTTCACTGATTCTGCCTGGCATGGTTAATTCAAAGATGAAGCAGGTCTTATATGAGAGGCGAATCAATGAATTTCACGAGAGCAGTTCAAATACAGTCTTGTTCAGCCTGGTTAGTACAAGACTGTTTCTCATCAAAGAACCATATTAGCAAGTTTAGCTACTTGAGGTATTAAAGACTACTGTGATACAATGTTTTTTTCATTAACTTTAATACACTTTTAAAGTGGAGGGCCATTGAGCCTGAGCAATTATTTCCACCAATGGTTAATATAACTATTTGTTCTTGAGGCTTGTTTAATATTATATGAGAGGCGTTATTATCCAGATGTGTTCTATTCAGACACTATGTGTTGCTTGAGTTTATTATTATTATATAATTATTATAATTTAATAATTTGATTCTCCCATGGATTGCCTTTGATCAACTGATGAGGTAATTGATCGTCCCATGGATTGCTGTTGATCAATTGATGAGGTAATTGACTGTCCCATGGATTGCCGTTGATCAACTGATGAGGTAATTGATCCATGATTTTTTCCCACCAAGTTAAGCAACATTCCTTTTCTGTAGCAATTACATAATCAGAGGAGTTTTCTTTGAAGAAGTCATTCCAATCTACGGAAATGGCATCGACTGTCAAGCCTTCAAATCTGGGACTTGTGAGACAAAGGTCCACCTTGTTGAAAACCTTTTGTAATGGTTTTCATTTCAACCATGTTTTTATGCAAATGATGATCCTGAGGAGACAGCAATCCACTGGCTTAATGGAATGATTTAAGGAGGTGTTTCCCACATACACATGCTCTATACTTACATTCATAAAGACTGATTTCTTGAGCTTGTACTTGAAAAGGCATACTCGATGTGAGCCATGTTGGGTTGCCACATCTGACATGGAACCACATATATGTGCAAATTGTAAGAGGTTGATCCAAGAGAACAATGTCTTGGCCTCCATTGGGACAACATAATCATTTTAATGGATGTATAATCGGGTGACCTAGGATCATAAGGTCTGCTGCTGCAATATGCATACCCAGCAGACGAAAGAATTCTCAGTTAGGGAGACTGTTCTGTGTAACAAGTAAGCCACCATTATCATGATTTTCAATGCTTGTTCTCAAGGGAGATGTACCATTTACCTTAGAATTGAACTCCATACCTAGATGGACAAAGTGTTGAGATGGTATGAGGTTGGATTTGTACTTGTTGATGTTGAAACCATGGTTGACAAGGAGAGTAAAAAGGGATATCATGTCTTGCTCCAAGATATAACTCACCTGATGTTTCTGTAGAATATCATCCAGGTAGTTTGATGTTGCTGTCATGAAGGTCGTTTAGACATGGGCCAGTACCTAGTCCATCAATCCTGTGACAACCCAGGGACTGATGTTGGGAACGAACAGGAGTGCCCTGAATTGGGAAATGGTGTGTGGTGTGTTTGTTTGCAAAGTGCATTAATTTCCTGGCAGCCAGGTAAATGGACACATGAAGATATATGTCCTCTAAGTTCACACTGATGCCGAAACTATCTCCTGGACATCTTTTAGAACCCATCATGGTGTTTCCATATAATCCAAGGGTAGTGAATGAATTGTTTGAAGCTTTAGTTTATGACAGGGTAAAGAGTGCTGTTTGCCTTTGGAACACAAAGTGGCCTTAAAAATAAAATCTTGGGGAATTAACACTGCAAACAATTTCTACCATCCTTTCCCAGAAAATGTCACTGGTTTCTTGCTGCAGAGTGGCAGCTTTAAATGGGTTGGTTGATACTTTGTAGCTGAGGAAAGCCCGGACAAAGGAGGTGTGCCAAATGTGATACCGAGTCCCTCAGAAACCAACAGTTGGCTCTATAAATCATCACGGCAAATCTTGCCCCACTTAGCAGTAAGAATCAGTGCTTTCCCCTTACCGAGATCTGTGATGTGGGTGGCATACAGACGTCTTTTTTTTTTTTTAGAAAGGGAGGCTATCATGGAGAAATACATTGAACAATCACCCTCTCTCTGCCTCTTATCCACTTTTTTAGAACTGTGGTTTTCATCAGATGTAAGGACTTTTCTCAATGGCCATTATTTAAAAGGCATCCTTGTGATCTTTTAGCAGATTTCCCATTAAATCCCTCTATAGCAGCCGAGATTGTTAGGGAGGGAAATTAGTATTCTTGGTAGCTCATTTGTGTATTTGGCCAACCATTAAGGATGACATTGGCTGATACTGGTTGTGGGTGTAGTTTGCCATTATTGTGATCTTTAAGAAAGGTTCAGGTAGACGCTGGATCTCGTTCCTCCATTTGTAAATTAGTACAGCATTATTCGTGGTATGTTAGGCAGCTCTGTTAAGACTCCCATACATGCACTGGAAGATCTGGGATAGGAGATGATAAACCAAAAAATCCTACTGTTGAATGATCACCACAGATATCAGAGCTAATATAGAGTCAAGATTCACAACATAACACATCCACTGCTTTGTGTTGTTAATAGACTTCTAATCCATGCGTATGACCGAGAAAAGTGGAGGGAACTTGTCAGATGTTCAGCAGCACAGTGCCTCGACGACCACACTAGGTCAAGAATTTGATGAAGATTGTCAGAGAATTAGGAAAAAAATTATAACTTGGTTATGCCTTAGAAATATTTGACTATTTTTCATTGTAGATGCATACAATGTTATCTAGAGTGAATAAGTGTTTTTCCAGATAAGCGATGGAATTAACATGTATCTTGCCAGAAATTACTTGCAACGAGGGGCATTATAATCATGATATGCACAGGTATTTTACCCTGAATATTACTAACTATCTTATGGATTTAAGCAAGATCAATTTATAACCAACACACTGGTCATTTTGGATCTGGTCGAGGAGTGCACATTCTCCATTGTGTTCTTCAGCCACAGGGGTGAGTGTTAAATTTATATTTGATTTGATATGCGAAGCTTACTGAGTTTGTAATGTCATATTGTGTAATGATTCATTTATTACAACGTAGATTTGAAACACTGAACTTTGAATTACAAGCTGCTATTTGAGTTTAATGTATTAACATATATCTAGAGATTTTTCAGAACTCATTATTACCAGTTTGGTTTTATTGTAGCTGATGAGCTTAGCTGACAAGAGATGGCTAGAGCTAGAGCTCTGTATATGTATGTACGTATGTCTATACATGTGGTGGAGCCACGACTGTAGATGTAGCTAAATCAAAGGTGCTGTATGCTGTCTGTACACATGTATACATATGACTGTACATGTGGTGGATCCGTGAAAGGTGCGAGCAGCTGATACAAGTGTGGGCCAACCCAAGGACTCGGTGAAACTGTACAGTTTATCAAATATATGAATCGTACAACTGTACAAGGGTCAAGAAGCATATGTTTGTTCCAATTGCTGTTTCAATGGGTACATTTTCATTTACATGAGATTATTTTGAATCTTAGTTGTATTCCAGAAGATTTATGTGACTCTGACTTACAGTGAAGAACATTTGAAACATATTTAAATACCTTGAGATTGTTTGAATCTTAATTGTAGGCCATATGTGAAATTATGTAAATATTTTACAGTGCATACTATTATTTGAAATGTATATGAAATCTATGACGTTTCTGGACTCTGTATTTCAGATTGATATCATATTTTTGGTTTTTCAATGTGTGAGTGTTAGTATAAAGTGATTGGATCAATCGTATGTTGAGAGCGTGAGAATCATTATATTAATACATGTACATCATATATTTTTCTTTACTAATTAAGTTCATAAATTTCCATCTTTCACACATTGTGTTTGTGTTATTCATTTAGTCCAAAACCCAATCGGTTTCTATTCTGCGACAAAGATGATGATGAATCCATGCGTAAAGAGTATAACCTTGTCAATCCCCAAAGCTGTAATGTTTCAGTTGACTGCTTGGGTATCTAAAAGGAAACTTGGAGTATCGAACTTAAAGAACCATGGACTAAAATTCAAGGGATAGCATCCTTGTGAGAAAAGGTTGTTTCATACTTGGACTCTGTAACTGACAATGTAAGCAGTTCAAAAGATCAGTAACTCTGCTGGTCTGTGGAAGTAATCTGAAAGTCATTTCTTTAATCCAAGTCAATAAATCAACTTATACTGGAACTTTAGACCAGGCAGTTGAAGGAGACGGAGAAGGTGGACATAACAGATGGCAGTAGGTGCAAAATTTCCAAAGTTTGAAGCTCAGAAATTTGAGTCTTTGTGCATTATAGTAAGATCTGACAGCAATTTTTGAGATCATTGAATACAGGTGGTGGTGGCGCAGGTACTGAGAAATTAAGCTGGGCATTTTTTTGGTGCCAGTGCTTTGTAGTGCTAAGTGGGAGAGACTGATCCAAGAGAGTACCTTTATAAAGTGGGTTCATCAAATTGGACAAAGACTGTTCGTCTAGTAGCTGATACATGATGATCGACAGTGGTTGTGACCCATTGTGATCAGGGTCACAAAGTCCAGTCATGACAGAACAGTGCCATCTTAGTTGGCATGATGTTCAGTTTGTAAGATTAAAACGGTAAAGGATATTTAATCCATGTAGCCTGTCCATAAATCTGCCATGTGAGATGGTAACTGAGACATTGTTTTTCCTAACAAGCTCACTCTCCAGCAAGTGATATATTGTGGAGTCTGTGTGATGGTACTGCCATTATAGATCTATTTTGCTGTGGCGGAGAAGGAGCCAGAGCATGGTGGCTTGTAATGCTTTGTGCCTGATGAGCCATGTGGAGTGTTATATCCTTCTGAAAGTAACCATGCACTAAAACCACTTCTGCATGCTGCTCATGGCAACTGCATTTGTCAACATACATTTCCATAGTCTTCTTTGGTACTCCGCGAATGGCAGCCCAATGACATTCAGTTCAAACTGAGCAGAATGGATGTGCTGTTAGACTGGCATCAACAGCAAACTAAACATGATGGATGGTTGTCAGTTGGCATGTTTCCAATATTTACAGATCTCATATTTTAAACTCTAAGAAAATACAGAGTAGTAAGGTGTAGGCCAACATGCATCCTGCTTTTTGATTAAGGGAGTATCAGTGTATGGATACACACTTTGACAATTTACCTGTAAAGGAATACACACTTTGACAATTTACCTGTACAGGAATACACATGGCAATCAATGCAAGTTGAGTATTCGAGTGTCGCTATTAATAATTGTATTGCTAAACATTAATTCTAGTCAAAGTTGCCTATAGGAAAGGTCAATTGACTGCCTATACCAATAAAATCACCGAAGCATATTTATCTTAGCTATGAAGTGGACACAATGACTAATTTATAAATTGTGTATTATAACTTACCTATACTATTGGACCATGGAGGAAATTATAAAAGATAATTGAGTTTTCTATAGCACACACAATACCTGCACATAAGTAAAGCTACAACACTGAATCAAAATGATTGATACTTATGCAGATAATATCAATTGTCAAGAAATCCCAAATGATGGCCTATACAGGTAAAATCAGTAAAGCATTGCATATATACCTATGAAATGGATGCTACCACTAGACTAGTACAGAAAATTTACCTGAATGTATTTGACCGTAACAGAAACTATACAGCAACATTAAATGAATTTTCTACACCACACACCTGATGTGCATATTTTTAAATACAGCAATATCAATGTGAGGAGATTCACTAGTGACATATGCTGGTACATAACAAGTGTGTCTTAGTGCTTGAACATGGCAAAGTGATGATACCAAAATTCAGAACTTTGTCACTGAAGAGGGAAAAAAAGGTTGCAAATTACAGATGGAGTATACTTCACAAGACTTGGCACCAATCCTGTATCAAGGGGAAATCATTATAATTGCTCACTAGATGGGCAGATTACTTCTAGCTTTGAAACTGCTAAGTTTTTAGCATGGGATAGATGGATTTGCAATGTAGTGGTAGTTCTCCTAAGGTATTATGATTTCAATAGCAAAATGAATGCAAATATATTGAGTGTAACATTAAAAAAGAACAGCTAGGACATAAAATGTCAACTAATCTGATGACTGAAAATCTAAGACATAAAATATCTACTAATTTGATGACTGAAAATCTAAGACATAAAATATCTACTAATCTGATGACTGAAAATCTAAGACATAAAACATCTACTAACCTAATGACTGAAAATCTATGACATAAAATATCTACTAATCTGATGACTGAAAATCTAAAACATAAAACATCTATTATTCTGATGACTGAAAATATAAGAAATAAAACATCTATTATTCTGATGACTGAAAATCTCAGACATAAAATATCTACCAACCTGATGATCGAAATTCTAAGACATAAAACATCTACTAATCTGATGACTGAAAATCTAAGACATAAAATATCTACTAATCTGATGATTGAAAATCTAAGACATAAAATATCTACTAATCTGATGATTGAAAATCTAAGACAGAAAATATATACTAATCTGATGACTGAAAATCTAAGACATAAAATATCTACTATTCTGATGACTGAAAATCTAAGACATAAAATATCTACAAATCTGATGACTGAAAATCTAAGACATAAAACATCTAGTAATCTGATGACTGAAAATCTATGACATAAAACATCTACTATTCTGATGACTGAAAATCTCACATAATACATCTACTAATCTGATGACTGAAAATCTAAGACATAAAATATCTACTAATGTGATGACTGAAAATCTAAGACATAAAACATCTACCAATCTGATGACTGAAAATCTAAGACATAAAACATCTACTATTCTGATGATTGAAAATCTATGACATACAATATCTACTAATCTGATGATTGAAAATCTAAGACAGAAAATATATACTAATCTGATGAGTGAAAATCTAAGACATAAAACATCTACTATTCTGATGACTGAAAATCTAAGACATAAAATATCTACTAATCTGATGACTGAAAATCTAAGACATAAAACATCTACTAATCTGATGACTGAAAATCTAAGACATAAAACATCTACTAATCTGATGACTGAAAATCTAAGACATAAAACATCTACTATTCTGATGATTGAAAATCTATGACATACAATATCTACTAATCTGATCATTGAAAATCTAAGACAGAAAATATATACTAATCTGATGAGTGAAAATCTAAGACATAAAACATCTACTATTCTGATGAGTGAAAATCTAAGACATAAAATATCTATTATTCTGATGACTGAAATTCTACGACCTAAAAAATCTACTAATCTGATGATTGAAAATCTAAGACATAAAACATCTACTATTCTGATGACCGAAAATCTAAGACATAAAATATCTACTAATCTGATGACTGAAAATCTAAGACATAAAACATCTACTATTCTGATGACTGAAAATCTAAGACATAAAACATCTACTATTCTGATGACTGAAAATCTAAGACATAAAATATCTACTAATGTGATGACTGAAAATCTAAGACATAAAACATCTACTAATCTGATGACTGAAAATCTAAGACATAAAACATCTACTATTCTGATGATTGAAAATCTATGACATACAATATCTACTAATCTAATGACTAAACATCTAAGACAAAAAACATCTACTAATCTGATGAGTGAAAATCTAGGACATAAAACATCTACTATTCTGATGACTGAAAATCTATGACCTAAAACATCTATTATTCTGATGACTGAAATTCTACGACCTAAAACATCTACTAATCTGATGATTGAAAATCTAAGACATAAAACATCTACTATTCTGATGACTGAAAATCTAAGACATAAAATATCTACTAATCTGATGACTGAAAATCTAAGACCTAAAACATCTACTAATCTGATGACTGAAAATCTAAGACATAAAACATCTACTATTCTGATGACTGAAAATCTAAGACATAAAATATCTACTAATCTGATGACTGAAAATCTAAGACATAAAACATCTACTATTCTGATGACTGAAAATCTAAGACATAAAATATATACTAATCTGATGACTGAAAATCTAAGACAGAAAATATATACTGTTCCAATGACTGCTATATTTCCTCATGAATAATTAGTGTGACAGTTTATCTATTTTTCTGACGTAGCAATTACACACTTTTTCAATTATCTCTATTTAACATACCATATTATACCTGGCAAAATTAAAAATATAAATTTAACATACAGATGTACCGCAATACTCTGTACCATGTACAAGCATGGTCTATAGAACTAAGCATCTCACCTGTATAAGTATAATTGTCAATATAATCACTATTTCTGACTTTCAAACATCGAAATACAAAACTTAAACATTGCTGACACTGCAATGTAAAACTTGAAAACTGTTGACACTATAATGTAACACTTGAAAACTGTTGACACTGCAATGTAACACTTGAAAACTGTTGACTCTGTAATGTAACACTTGAAAACTGTTGACACTGCAATGTAACACTTGAAAACTGTTGACACTGTAATGTAACACTTGAAAACTGTTGACACTGCAATGTAACACTTGAAAACTGTTGACTCTGTAATGTAACACTTGAAAACTGTTGACACTGCAATGTAACACTTGAAAACTGTTGACTCTGTAATGTAACACTTGAAAACTGTTGACACTGCAATGTAACACTTGAAAACTGTTGACTCTGTAATGTAACACTTGAAAACTGTTGACACTGCAATGTAAAACTTGAAAACTGCTGACACTGTAATGTAACACTTGAAAACTGTTGACACTGCAATGTAACACTTGAAAACTGTTGACTCTGTAATGTAACACTTGAAAACTGTTGACACTGCAATGTAACACTTGAAAACTGTTGACACTGTAATGTAACACTTGAAAACTGTTGACACTGTAATGTAACACTTGAAAACTGTTGACTCTGTAATGTAACACTTGAAAACTGTTGACACTGCAATGTAACACTTGAATAATGTTGAAACTAATGTAAAACTTGAACACTGTTGACACT
The DNA here is from genome assembly GCA_029339505.1 of Unio delphinus. Classification (NCBI taxonomy): domain Eukaryota; kingdom Metazoa; phylum Mollusca; class Bivalvia; order Unionida; family Unionidae; genus Unio; species Unio delphinus. The sequence continues at coordinate 5,793,883 of JAQISU010000041.1, read as the reverse complement.
GTAATGTAAAACTAGAGCTGTACAGACCTCACTTTTTGCTGATTATGCCGATACCGCGTATGGCCAATTATTAAAAATGCCGATTATTTCATTATCACAGTATATATATATACTTGCGTATAAGCTTAATAATTTAGGAAAAAATAAAGGCCTGGAAGAAGGAATGGGGAGGTCGGCTTATCCATAAGCTAATGTCTAAACTTTACTGTTTTTAAGTCTTTTTGTTGACTACTGTAATGGCTATAAATCTTGGAACATGAAACAATAATTTTTTCTGTGTCTTAAGACATAGGCATGTTAAAAAAGTAACTTTCGGTGACCCGACAATTCTTACACTGTTATAAAATACTATGATTGATTTTGCATGTGCATATTTTCTGATTTCTCCAACACGAAATTAAATAAAGGTAAATACAGACTTCATAATTCGTGGGCCGGGGAGACCATGTACTATAATGTACAGTACTTGCACAGTTTAAAGCGTGCATAGCGTCACTTAAATCCATATTTATTCCCAAACATATTGGATGCAGATTTTGCTTTATTCGTTGTTTCGACCAAATTGCATTCTTCTAGATAACATTTCAGATAGTCCTTAATAGCTGTTTCATTTACAATGAATCACCTCTCACGAGTTAGTCATTTTCAATGATAAAAGTGATTCTACAAATTGAGGCAATATGTTTAAAAAGGTACGCACGTTTGATTGTGCAAGGCACATATCCATCATAATTTACATGCTCATGAAGAGGGGTAATAATAAAAGCTAAAATTATCATATAGATCGACTAAGATCAAGATCAATCAATTTAAGTTTTGTCTTTTGGCTAAACAAACATCATAACTTTCCACACAATGGAAAGCTTGATATTTAGGCGTCTCCTTTGAATTTGAATTTCAGTGAATTTCTCTATAGTTTTGTGACAGCAGTACAGGCCAGTTAATCATTAAAATGCCTGAAACTGGCTTGTGACAAGAGGAATTTTGAACGCTAACTGTGCCAGTACATTGATGCAGAGGTGTAGCTAAAGTGTTTGGAGCCCGGGGACAAGATTCATTTTTACGTTCCCAGGTTCTTCCTCCACCAATAATACTGGCCGCCATGCATAGCCTATCGTGTGCTGAAAAATGGCGTTAAACTCTACAACAGCTACAACAACAACATTTAGCGATGGTAATTAACATTGGTATATACGGTCTAAAAATGCCAGATGTTAACTCATATAAGTTTCTCTCATGGGAATGGCGTTGTAGCATTGGAGTTAAGCATTCGTAGTGATCATTCTTGGGATTGAATTAATTGTGGATGATTTTATTGCTTTGGCTTATGTTTTTGGTCTGGTTTATTTTTTAATTTTGTATTGTTGCATAGGTAAAAAAATCATTAAATTATGTGAATAATGTTTAAACTTAACATTCTATTTAGTGAAGATGCAAATTCTTTATAGAAAAATAACTTTTTTAACAATAATTCATAGGTGATGCAACAGAACATGTAGGACTTTTCTTGTTTAGAAGAAAATGAAAATCGAGGACATAATGTAATAATTGGGAGTTCTCAGCAAAAATCAGCGGTAGTTTACAGCAAGTGTGTTAAAACAGTAGCTACTTTTAAGAATATATTGTCTTTGAATTAATCCCCAAATCAAATGTTTATTCCTTAGTTTCCACTATTTAATTCTGTTTTAAAATTCAAGCCATGTCAAGATGAATGTTATAACTGAAATTATATTTTGGAAATTTATTTGCATTGGCACCGATTATTTGTGCCGATACCAATTATACTGATTGTTCTAATAATCAGCCCGATTATGAGAATGGGTGATTAATTCGTACAGATCTACGTAAAACTTGAACACTGTTGACACTGTAATGTAAAACTTGAACACTGTTGACACTGTAATGTAAAACTTAAACACTGTTGACACTGTAATGTAAAACTTGAACACTGTTGATACTGTAATGTAAAACTTGAACACTGTTTACATTGTAATGTAAACTTGAACACTGCTGACACTAATGTAAAACTTGAATAATGTTGACACTGCAATATAAAACTTGAAAACTGTTGACACTGTAATGTAAAACTTGAATACTGTTGATACTGTAATATAAAACTTTAAAAATGTTGACACTGTGTAAAAATACATCAATACTGCTGATGCTATAAATAACTTTAATGCTGCTGGGGGAAAACAGACCATTACATTCCATAATTTTGATACAGGTGAGACAAAAAAATTTAAGTATACATTACCTTTTCTACTAAACTTCCAAAATAATCAGATGTATTTCAATAGAATTACCTAATGTTTGGCCTTGAGAAAGAGATGATGTTCCTTTACGACTGAAACAGCAAAGATTAAAATAATTCTTAAAATATCTTCTATAAATTCAATCTATTGTTGTCAAGATTTGCAAGATCTTAAACTATAAGAATTAAATTAATCTGCACAAATGTAAAATACTCAACTTCCAAAACAAAGCAGTAAATAGAACAAATCTGTGCCACAGAATAATAGACAATATTATTCAATTTTAAACAATGCTGATTCTTAATTTAAAGAGTCCTAACTGTTCAGATTTATCTAATATCTACAATTGCTCATCTTCATCATTTTCATTTTTGCTGATTTGTAGATCATATCTTAGAAAAGTACAAAGCTAAAAAAACAATACTATATGAATTTTCCTTGTTTACAAACATTTGTTTGTGTATTTACCACCTTAAGAATTTAGACCTTAGATACCTGAATCTTCCTAGTGTAGTTTTCAGTCCATAGCATCCACAAAAATGTGATGGCACCCGAATGCTACCCCCTATATCAGACCCAAATCCTATGATAGAGCCACCAGCTGCTAAAAGGGCTGCCTCACCACCTGTAGACCCACCTGGGCTTCTAGTGGCATCATAGGTGTTGTTAGTCCTCCCATATATTGGATTGGAACATTCATATCTGGGAAGATGAGAAATTAATTGCATTAGTACATTGATTATAAAACACTATTTAGACATAGATTTGTGCTTAACAATGAAAACAATTTGCAGAAAGAGACAAAGTTTGCTCTAATGGCTTTCTTTAATTATTTATCTTTTGTACATTTGATCATACCATTCCATTGCCTTATTACAAGGGTTCAACCTCACAATCTAGTGCATTTGTATATATTTCTCTTGACATCTCACATGATGATCCCAGAATACATCAACTAATCAATCTGACTACAAATTGTAAAATGTTATTATTAACAATAAAAAAAAATGCAAGATCTTGTTCAGAAAGAAATGAAAATACTTCATTGTAATGTGTTTTCCTGGTGTGATGTATTGATTGTCAATCTCTTTTTTCTATATGAACATAAATTCTTGTCAAGTTTATTGTTTTCCTTTTCCCTCTTCCTATTTATAATGCAATTTTTTGTATACATTGCTAATGGATGTTATTTTATGCTGTCCTTTCATATTTCATAAACTATTCGCTAGTACTGTTTTCATAAACTATTCGCTAGTACTGTTTTCATAAACTATTTCGCTAGTACTGTTTTCACAAACTATTTCGCTAGTACTGTTTTCACAAACTATTTCGCTTGTAGTACTGTTTTCACAAACTATTTCGCTAGTACTGTTTTCATAAACTATTTCGCTAGTACTGTTTTCATAAACTATTTCGCTAGTACTGTTTTCATAAACTATTTCGCTAGTACTGTTTTCATAAACTATTTCGCTAGTAATGTTTTCATAAACTATTTTGCTAGTACTGTTTTCATAAACTATTCGCTAGTACTGTTTTCATAAACTATTTCCCTAGTACTGTTTTCATAAACTATTCGCTAGTACTGTTTTCATAAACTATTTCCCTAGTACTGTTTTCATAAACTATTTCGCTAGTACTGTTTACATAAACTATTTCGCTAGTACTGTTTTCATAAACTATTTCGCTAGTACTGTTTTCATAAACTATTCGCTAGTACTGTTTTCATAAAGTATTTCAGCTAGTACTGTTTTCATAAACTATTTCACTAGTAATGTTTTCATAAACTATTTCGCTAGTACTGTTTTCATAAACTATTTCGCTAGTACTGTTTTCATAAACTATTTCGCTAGTACTGTTTTCATAAACTATTTCACTAGTACTGTTTTCATAAACTATTTCGCTAGTACTGTTTTCATAAACTATTTCGCTATGAATGTTTTCATAAACTATTTCGCTAGTACTGTTTTCATAAACTATTTCGCTAGTAGTACTGTTTTCATAAACTATTTCGCTAGTACTGTTTTCATAAACTATTTCACTAGTACCTACTGTTTTCATAAACTATTTCGCTAGTACTGTTTTCATAAACTATTTCGCTACTACTGTTTTCATAAACTATTTCGCTAGTACTGTTTTCATAAACTATTTCGCTAGTACTGTTTTCATAAAGTATTTCGCTAGTACTGTTTTCATAAACTATTTCGCTAGTACTGTTTTCATAAACTATTTCGCTAGTAGTACTGTTTTCATAAACTATTTCGCTAGTAGTACTGTTTTCATAAACTATTTCGCTAGTACTGTTTTCATAAACTATTTCGCTTGTAGTACTGTTTTCATAAACTATTTCGCTAGTACTGTTTTCATAAACTATTTCGCTAGTACTGTTTTCATAAACTATTTCGCTAGTAATGTTTTCATAAACTATTTCGCTAGTACTGTTTTCATAAACTATTTCGCTAGTACTGTTTTCATAAACTATTTCGCTAGTACTGTTTTCATAAACTATTTTGCTAGTAATGTTTTCATAAACTATTTCGCTAGTACTGTTTTCATAAACTATTTCGCTAGGACTGTTTTCATAAACTATTTCGCTAGTAATGTTTTCATAAACTATTTTGCTAGTACTGTTTTCATAAACTATTTCGCTAGTGTTTTCATAAACTATTTCGCTAGTACTGTTTTCATAAACTATTTCGCTAGTACTGTTTTCATAAACTATTTCGCTAGTAGTACTGTTTTCATAAACTATTTCGCTAGTAGTACTGTTTTCATAAACTATTTCGCTAGTACTGTTTTCATAAACTATTTCACTAGTGCTGTTTTCATAAACTATTTCGCTAGTACTGTTTTCATAAAGTATTTTGCTAGTACTGTTTTCATAAACTATTTCGCTAGTACTGTTTTCATAAACTATTTCGCTAGTACTGTTTTCAAAAACTATTTCGCTAGTACTGTTTTCATAAACTATTTCGCTAGTAGTACTGTTTTCATAAACTATTCGCTAGTACTGTTTTCATAAACTATTTCCCTAGTACTGTTTTCATAAACTATTCGCTAGTACTGTTTTCATAAACTATTTCCCTAGTACTGTTTTCATAAACTATTTCGCTAGTACTGTTTACATAAACTATTTCGCTAGTACTGTTTTCATAAACTATTTCGCTAGTACTGTTTTCATAAACTATTCGCTAGTACTGTTTTCATAAAGTATTTCAGCTAGTACTGTTTTCATAAACTATTTCACTAGTAATGTTTTCATAAACTATTTCGCTAGTACTGTTTTCATAAACTATTTCGCTAGTACTGTTTTCATAAACTATTTCACTAGTACTGTTTTCATAAACTATTTCGCTAGTACTGTTTTCATAAACTATTTCGCTATGAATGTTTTCCTAAACTATTTCGCTAGTACTGTTTTCATAAACTATTTCGCTAGTAGTACTGTTTTCATAAACTATTTCGCTAGTACTGTTTTCATAAACTATTTCACTAGTACCTACTGTTTTCATAAACTATTTCGCTAGTACTGTTTTCATAAACTATTTCGCTACTACTGTTTTCATAAACTATTTCGCTAGTACTGTTTTCATAAACTATTTCGCTAGTACTGTTTTCATAAAGTATTTCGCTAGTACTGTTTTCATAAACTATTTCGCTAGTACTGTTTTCATAAACTATTTCGCTAGTAGTACTGTTTTCATAAACTATTTCGCTAGTACTGTTTTCATAAACTATTTCGCTAGTACTGTTTTCATAAACTATTTCGCTTGTAGTACTGTTTTCATAAACTATTTCGCTAGTACTGTTTTCATAAACTATTTCGCTAGTAATGTTTTCATAAACTATTTCGCTAGTACTGTTTTCATAAACTATTTCGCTAGTACTGTTTTCATAAACTATTTCGCTAGTACTGTTTTCATAAACTATTTTGCTAGTAATGTTTTCATAAACTATTTCGCTAGTACTGTTTTCATAAACTATTTCGCTAGGACTGTTTTCATAAACTATTTCGCTAGTAATGTTTTCATAAACTATTTTGCTAGTACTGTTTTCATAAACTATTTCGCTAGTACTGTTTTCATAAACTATTTCGCTAGTACTGTTTTCATAAACTATTTCGCTAGTACTGTTTTCATAAACTATTTCGCTAGTAGTACTGTTTTCATAAACTATTTCGCTAGTAGTACTGTTTTCATAAACTATTTCGCTAGTACTGTTTTCATAAACTATTTCACTAGTGCTGTTTTCATAAACTATTTCACTAGTACTGTTTTCATAAAGTATTTTGCTAGTACTGTTTTCATAAACTATTTCGCTAGTACTGTTTTCATAAACTATTTCGCTAGTACTGTTTTCAAAAACTATTTCGCTAGTACTGTTTTCATAAACTATTTCGCTAGTAGTACTGTTTTCATAAACTATTTCGCTAGTACTGTTTTCATAAACTATTTTGCTAGTACTGTTTTCATAAACTATTTCGCTAGTAGTACTGTTTTCATAAACTATTTAGCTAGTACTGTTTTCATAAACTATTTCGCTAACTATTTCGCTAGTACTGTTTTCATCAACTATTTCACTAGTAATGTTTTCATAAACTATTTCGCTAGTACTGTTTTCATAAAGTATTTCGCTAGTACTGTTTTCATAAACTATTTCGCTAGTAATGTTTTCATAAACTATTTCGCTAGTACTGTTTTCATAAACTATTTCGCTAGTACTGTTTTCATAAACTATTTCGCTAGTACTGTTTTCATAAACTATTTCACTAGTACTGTTTTCATAAACTATTTCGCTAGTACTGTTTTCATAAACTATTTCGCTATGAATGTTTTCATAAACTATTTCGCTAGTACTGTTTTCATAAACTATTTCGCTAGTAGTACTGTTTTCATAAACTATTTCGCTAGTACTGTTTTCATAAACTATTTCACTAGTACCTACTGTTTTCATAAACTATTTCGCTAGTACTGTTTTCATAAACTATTTCGCTACTACTGTTTTCATAAACTATTTCGCTAGTACTGTTTTCATAAACTATTTCGCTAGTACTGTTTTCATAAAGTATTTCGCTAGTACTGTTTTCATAAACTATTTCGCTAGTACTGTTTTCATAAACTATTTCGCTAGTAGTACTGTTTTCATAAACTATTTCGCTAGTACTGTTTTCATAAACTATTTCGCTAGTACTGTTTTCATAAACTATTTCGCTTGTAGTACTGTTTTCATAAACTATTTCGCTAGTACTGTTTTCATAAACTATTTCGCTAGTACTGTTTTCATAAACTATTTCGCTAGTAATGTTTTCATAAACTATTTCGCTAGTACTGTTTTCATAAACTATTTCGCTAGTACTGTTTTCATAAACTATTTCGCTAGTACTGTTTTCATAAACTATTTTGCTAGTAATGTTTTCATAAACTATTTCGCTAGTACTGTTTTCATAAACTATTTCGCTAGGACTGTTTTCATAAACTATTTCGCTAGTAATGTTTTCATAAACTATTTTGCTAGTACTGTTTTCATAAACTATTTCGCTAGTACTGTTTTCATAAACTATTTCGCTAGTACTGTTTTCATAAACTATTTCGCTAGTACTGTTTTCATAAACTATTTCGCTAGTAGTACTGTTTTCATAAACTATTTCGCTAGTAGTACTGTTTTCATAAACTATTTCGCTAGTACTGTTTTCATAAACTATTTCACTAGTGCTGTTTTCATAAACTATTTCGCTAGTACTGTTTTTATAAAGTATTTTGCTAGTACTGTTTTCATAAACTATTTCGCTAGTACTGTTTTCATAAACTATTTCGCTAGTACTGTTTTCAAAAACTATTTCGCTAGTACTGTTTTCATAAACTATTTCGCTAGTAGTACTGTTTTCATAAACTATTTCGCTAGTACTGTTTTCATAAACTATTTTGCTAGTACTGTTTTCATAAACTATTTCGCTAGTAGTACTGTTTTCATAAACTATTTAGCTAGTACTGTTTTCATAAACTATTTCGCTAACTATTTCGCTAGTACTGTTTTCATCAACTATTTCACTAGTAATGTTTTCATAAACTATTTCGCTAGTACTGTTTTCATAAACTATTTCGCTAGTACTGTTTTCATAAACTATTTCGCTAGTACTGTTTTCATAAACTATTTCGCTATGAATGTTTTCATAAACTATTTCGCTAGTACTGTTTTCATAAACTATTTTGCTAGTAATGTTTTCATAAACTATTTCGCTAGTACTGTTTTCATAAACTATTTCGCTAGTACTGTTTTCATAAACTATTTCGCTAGTACTGTTTTCATAAACTATTTCGCTAGTACTGTTTTCATAAACTATTTCGCTAGTACTGTTTTCATAAACTATTTCACTAGTACTGTTCTCATAAACTATTTCGCTAGTACTGTTCTCATAAACTATTTCGCTAGTACTGTTTTCATAAACTATTTTGCTAGTACTGTTTTCATAAACTATTTCGCTAGTAGTACTGTTTTCATAAACTATTTCACTAGTACTGTTTTCATAAACTATTTCGCTAGTACTGTTTTCATAAACTATTTCGCTAGTAGTACTGTTTTCATAAACTATTTCGCTAGTACTGTTTTCATAAACTATTTCGCTAACTATTTTGCTAGTACTGTTTTCATAAACTATTTCACTAGTACTGTTTTCATAAACTATTTCGCTAGTAATGTTTTCATAAACTATTTCACTTGTACATGTAGTACTGTTTTCATAAACTATTTCGCTAGTACTGTTTTCATAAACTATTTCGCTAGTACTGTTTTCAAAAACTATTTCGCTAGTACTGTTTTCATAAACTATTTCGCTAGTACTGTTTTCATAAACTATTTCGCTAGTACTGTTTTCATAAACTATTTCGCTAGTACTGTTTTCAAAAACTATTTCGCTAGTACTGTTTTCATAAACTATTTTGCTAGTACTGTTTTCATAAACTATTTTGCTAGTACTGTTTTCATAAACTATTTCGCTAGTACTGTTTTCATAAACTATTTTGCTAGTAGTACTGTTTTCATAAACTATTTAGCTAGTACTGTTTTCATAAACTATTTCACTAGTACTGTTTTCATAAACTATTTTGCTAGTAATGTTTTCATAAACTATTTCGCTAGTACTGTTTTCATAAACTATTTCGCTAGTACTGTTTTCAAAAACTATTTCGCTATGAATGTTTTCATAAACTATTTCGCTAGTACTGTTTTCATAAACTATTTCGCTAGTACTGTTTTCATAAACTATTTCGCTAGTAATGTTTTCATAAACTATTTCGCTAGTACTGTTTTCATAAACTATTTCGCTAGTACTGTTTTCATAAACTATTTCGCTAGTACTGTTTTCATAAACTATTTCGCTAGTACTGTTTTCATAAACTATTTCGCTAGTACTGTTCTCATAAACTATTTCGCTAGTACTGTTCTCATAAACTATTTCGCTAGTACTGTTCTTATAAACTATTTCGCTAGTACTGTTTTCATAAACTATTTCGCTAGTACTGTTTTCATAAACTATTTTGCTAGTACTGTTTTCATAAACTATTTCGCTAGTAGTACTGTTTTCATAAACTATTTCGCTAGTACTGTTTTCATAAACTATTTCGCTAGTAGTACTGTTTTCATAAACTATTTCGCTAGTACTGTTTTCATAAACTATTTCGCTAACTATTTCGCTAGTACTGTTTTCATAAACTATTTCACTAGTACTGTTTTCATAAACTAATTCGCTAGTAATGTTTTCATAAACTATTTCGCTTGTAGTACTGTTTTCATAAACTATTTCGCTAGTACTGTTTTCATAAACTATTTCGCTAGTACTGTTTTCAAAAACTATTTCGCTAGTAATGTTTTCATAAACTATTTCGCTAGTACTGTTTTCATAAACTATTTCGCTAGTAATGTTTTCATAAACTATTTTGCTAGTAATGTTTTCATAAACTATTTCGCTAGTACTGTTTTCATAAACTATTTCGCTAGTTCTGTTTTCATAAACTATTTTGCTAGTACTGTTTTCATAAACTATTTCGCTAGTACTGTTTTCATAAACTATTTCGCTAGTACTATTTTCATAAACTATTTCGCTAGTACTGTTCTCATAAACTATTTCGCTAATACTGTTCTCATAAACTATTTCGCTAATACTATTTTCATAAACTATTTCGCTAGTACTGTTTTCATAAACTATTTCGCTAGTACTGTTTGTCTTTATTTCTTTATGGTAGCACCATACAAACTGTCTTGGAGAACAAAGAATTTAAATTTGAATATGACCATTCCCCTCCCCAATTTAATCCTTGGATCCTAAGTTTTCATAATAAATGGTAATAAATGTTCATGCTTATTGTTGTATACTCATGTACTCAAATGCATGCATGCATAACATGTCACATTATCCCAAACTTTTTCTGAAAATTATACTAGAATACAAGAGAAACTGACAGACCCTGAAATATATACAATTACAATGGAAACTGATTTACCCTGAATTATTGATCATTATAATATATATGGATCTACCTTGAAAATATGGACAACAAAATTAACTGATTTACCTTGAAAATATGGACAAAAAAATTAACTGATTTACCTTAAAAATATGGACAACAAAATTAACTGATTTACCTTGAAAATATGGACAACAAAATTAACTGATTTACCTTGAAAATATGGACAACAAAATTAACTGATTTACCTTGAAAATATGGACAACAAAAATAACTGATTTACCTTGAATATATGGACAACAAAATTAACTGATTTACCTTGAAAATATGGACAATTATAATAAAATGGATTTACCCTGAATTATGGACCATTATAACAAAAATTGATTTGCATTGAAAATATGGACAATTCTAATTAACTGCTTTACCCTGAATTATGGATGATTATAGTAGAAACTGATTTACCTTGAATTATGTATGATCAGTGATGAAATATAAGAATGAAAAACATATACCTTCAAAATTTGTGGCTGAAACAATCCCTTTCTTTTCTGCAGTATTATTTATTTTTGTGAGGATACAATTTTGTGGTTTTGTTAAAAAGATATTTTCGTAGCTACTTAAATTTGTGGTTTTGCCTGTCAAAAATTTTTTTTGGGGGGGGGGGGTTTTACTAGTGATAGAGTGGTCTAAAATGCTCACTGTTAAGGACCACTGCCATCTCACCTTTGTCTGCATGCTTAAGAGTCTCAGGCTCAGCTAATGTGGGTATGTGAGAAAGCTTGCTGGTAGCTTTTTAAGGGTTGGTGGTTCTTTCCGGGGTTTTCCCAGGTTCTTCCTCCTTACTACTGGCTGCCATGTATAGCCTATCTTGCTCACAAAAATGGCGTTAAACACTATTACAACAACAACTGTCAAAATTTGCACATTAGCAGGTATTTAATTTTGTGGTTGAGCAGCTACAAATATCCAAAATAAAGAATACAAAAGAATAAAACTATGCTAATGCAAATGGCAGTCACTCAAATGATTAAAATAATACTACCACATGCATGAGTACAAAGCAAAGACCTGGCAAGTTTAATATTTATATTGTGATTTATTATGAATGATAGCTGACACAGCAAACAACACTAAAATACTACTACTAAACGTACCTCTATAAGCACAAACAAAACATGTCATGATCAATCACATACACCATATTTTTTTAAATTTCCACAACAATAAAGGAACCTAATGCCTCCAAAGTTTTATAATGCTAACTAACCTGAAAGACGGTAGAATCACTAATTTATTTATGATTGCCACATGTACAGGCCAACTTCAGACACTGGACTTGAAATAAATAAAAAGTACAAAGAAAAATTAAAATCACACTTCCATAACTATGCTAAAGAAGTCATGAAGGTCATCAAAGAATTGTAAATGTTATGGGTGACAATCAGTGCATGATGTTAGGGGCCATCCATAAATTACGTCACACACCTACGGGGGTGGGAGGTGGGGGGAGGGGGTCATACATTTGTGATGATGTGTGATGAAGGGGGGGGGTTGTTTACGAAATGTGATAACACATCGAAATACGCAACTTTAATAAAAGTTCCACTTCTCTTTTTGATTGCTTACAATTTATTTAATGATGTTTTAAGTAGCTTCATGTGTTTCGGGCATGAGCTAAAATTAAGATGAACTCGTCTTCGAACTACCAACACCCCATACTATCCTCAATAATAGCATTTTTCCATTTCCAGTCCGCTGGTGTCCACAAAGCGAGGTTGAAATGATCCTTTTCTCACCAAACTTTTAATTTTACCTTTTTGTGCTATAAAATTAAATTTATAAAGTCTGATTGAAAAGTAAATAATTTATAAGTTTGATAGAAAAATATATTTTTTTATAAAGGCTAGTTCAGAAAAAACAATCTGTCATGTACATCAAAATTATTTTTCCTCATTTTTGGTGCCAGTTTACAGTGAAAATTTTATTTTCAAAAAATCTAACAATTAAGGTCATAAAATTAACGATTTAAAATGTTATTTAGTAGTCCAAGAATACTTTGATACTGTTAAATATCCGGGTTTAATGCATTACCTTTTCTTTACACAAAGGTTCTTTGACGACAAACAAAAAAATTTCCTGCACCATGTGAAGCATTTATACTAACTATACCCAATTACAGGGGCCCTGAGTGGCCGAGTGGTCTAAAGTGCTGTCCGGTACGGACCACTGCCGTCTCACCTCTGTCTGCATGGGTTCGAATCTAAGATTCGGCTTATGTAGTTACGTGAGAAAGCTTGCCAGTAGCTTCTTGTGAGTCGATGGTTCTTTCTAGGGGTATTCCCGGGTTCTTCCTCCACCAATAATACTGGCCGCCATGTATAGACTATCGTGTGCTGAAAAATGGTGTTAAACCCAACAAATAAAAAAATACCCAATTACAAGATGAGTTCAACTGCAAACAACATTGACTCTAATCTGCTGTTGTACGATTTGCTTTGCAAACCAGCAGATCTGGGTCTGTGCAGTTTGTAGCTGGACTCTGCTTACAGGCGATTATATATGGTACTACATGTACTACTATGCCCCACCCAATTATTAATTTCACAACAATGTTGGCACCCTTAAATATTTGCCATTTTCTTTATCCCTCTAAACAGGAGGTAATAGAAGAACAAAAATAATCAAGCACCAGAGCTTAAGATGCAACCAAGCAAAATCAATGTAATATTGATATCCCTATTTGTGTTTTATGTATACTGTATATGCATGTGTATGACCATCCAATAAACCTCGATAAATATAAGTGCAAATGGAACAGACATACTAAATATATGATGATGTTTGTCCATCGATATCGATGAGGACCATTCAATGTCATTGATTCATTGAGGGTGGGTCCGGAGATGGCTGATCAGTCCGATCCGGGCCCGGAATAGTCTGTTGCAGTGGGGACATGGATGTGCAGGTTGTTGACTGTGAATTGCATTACTGCTATTCCTAGATTTGCACAGATCACGTTTCTCAGCTGTGTCCACCAGTCTTTTGTGCTCAAAGGCTGCCACACCAGCATTAACTTGACTGCACCAAGCAGACCGATCAGCAGCGACACTCTCCCAGCTGTCAGGATCAATGATTAGGTTCTTTAGCGAGGCCTTGAGGGTGTCCTTGTACCTCCTTTTTTGACCATCATGAGATCTCTTGCCTTGCTGTAGTTCTCCATAGAAGATTTTCTTGGGTAGGCGTTCTGTCGGCATGCGGACGACATGGCCAGCCCATCGGAGTTGTGCCTTGCACAGCATGGTGTGGATGCTTGTCATGCCAGCCTGCGTGAGCACCTCTGTGTTTGGTACCTTGTTCTGCCATCTAATTTTCAATAGTTTTCTCAGGGAGCTCATGTGGAAGTGGTTCAGTTTCTTAACATGGCGGCTTTACACAGTCCAGGTCTCGCAAGCATAGAGGAGGGTGGGGAGAAAAACCGCTGCATAGACTTTTAGTTTGGTGGCAAGCCTGATGCCTCTCCTGTCCCAGACATTAGAGCGGAGTCTGCCAAAAGCTACACTGGCTTTGGCAATCCTTGTATTGACCTCATCATCTATGTGAACTGCTTGTGAGAGAGTGCTGCCGAGGTATGTAAACCTGTCTAAATTTCTGAACTTTTGGCCATTGACAGTGATAGATGGTTATGATATATATGATATATATATATATATGATGTGTACAAATATACTTAATCACAACACCTGAAAATATTTCCACCAAAGCAACACTGACAGTCAACCATTTAAAGAAACAATGTTCTGGTTTTACACAAGTACTTGTATATTTTTATCAAATTGAAATAAAAGCAAACAAGCAGCAAATGAAAATGACTTTGCATGACAAATAAATTAATTGCAATTCTATTGCCCTATACACTTTTAATTTTTTTTGCCCATATAAAGAATAAAGATGTCAACCTGTATATTACAATAAATTTACACTGTGACCAAGACGTCCAGAAAAAACATAACAGCTTCTGAATACTATAATCTGTTTCAGAGACAATGCTATACTATGTTTCAGAGACAATCATATCGTATTTTTCTGAGAAAATTATATAGTCTGTTTCACAGATATTACTATAGTTTGTTAAAGAGAGGCAGTGACATCTTTTTCAGAGATATTGCGATAGTCTGTTTCAGAGACCATAATATAGTCTGCTTCATAGAAAATGTTATAGTCTGTTTCAGAAAAATAGCTATAGTCTCTTTCAGAAAAATGTTATAGTACTTCCAGCTTTAGCTCGACCGAGATGAAATTTTCATCGACTTGATCATAAACAAAGAATGATCCATTCATTTCTTCACTTCGCTGTCATGGCAAATTTATGTCACATAAGAAATAATTCGTTAAATCAAATACAATCATTTTAGAAATACATTGATATATTCAAGAAATGTCATCCATCCATTTAAAAAGAGTGATTTGCCAAATATGAGGGATTTAATAAAGCAAACAAAAGTCGATTTCATGATTACTGTTTGAAATTTAAGCACAATAGGCTTAACTTCTAGGATAAGCATTAACAACTGCATAATTCTCATAATTGTACATCCTAGACTATACCCAGATGTAGCTGTTGATTAAGAACTCCAAAAGGAGATCAAGATTGGAAATAGCGTTATAGATAAAAGAACAAAGCAACCCTGGTCAAAAACATCAAGATAGTTTTACCAATTAAACTTGATATACCTTAACAAATATTCAACTTACAAAGTTCAAGTCCATTAGCAAAGATATGTGAGATTGTGGTGGGCCCCATTTTGTAAAAATTATTCGACAGGGTCTTTAATGGATCATTTTCTGTTGGATAAAAAGACAGTGGCTCTAAATTTCTACTACAAAGTTTCAAAGTATTTTTTTTTTTTGTTATAATTACTTTATTTGATAATTATAGGAGAATTTTAATACAATATTCTGAACATCTGCAGTTTTAGCTAGATGACAAACATTTTCAAAAGAATTTTATGCCAATTTCAGCTTTCCAGTGCCTTCTTTTTTAATACATGTTTTTCCTACAATATTAGAGTGCAGCACCACAAAAATAATACTACAATGACTAAAGTGATTTGAAACATGTTCATTTTCAAATAGGAAATACGGCTTTATCGGGGGAAGGGTGCAGAGCTTTGTGACGTCATATTTGAGGGGGATCTGACTTTTTGTGATGACGTGTGATGAGGGGGAGGGAGGGGGGTCAAAATCTGCCAAAATTGTGTGCCATTATTTATGGGTGGCCCCTTAGTAAACCTTGCAACCAATCAAGAATTTGTGGGTACCATCAGACTTGATTGCCCTGAGTGGCCGAGTGGTCTAAAGCACTCACTGTTCCAGATCACTGCCATCTCACCTCTGTCTGTGTATATTCAAGTCTTAGGCTCGGCTAACATGGGTATGTGAGAAAGCTTGCCATTGGCTTTTCATGGGTCAGTGGTTCATCTCAGGGTTTTCCAAGATTCTTCCTCAACCATTTATACTGGCCACTATGTATAGCCTATCTGGTGCTAAAAAATGCCGTTAAACCCTACAACAACAGCAACAGACTTGACTGAAATGATGCTGATAAATGTCAGTGAAGTGTGAAATTTAATTCTCCGTAATTAGTATCTACATCATGCTTCATTAATAACGTAACAGTGCTTCAATCAATAGTTCTAGCATTTTGAAGGCTTGATGCCTATAGGATTAAAAATACATGAATAGAAGATTGGTCTCATTAGAAAATATGCTGAAAATATGTACTGTAAATAATCACTTATCAGATAAATCTCACCTCAAAGTGAACAGTCCCAGATCTGTTGTTGCTTAATGTAGCAGAAAATCTGATATACGTGGTTTGTTATAACTACTCAGTAGAACAAACAACACAGGCCCTTATCCTTCTCCTAGAATATTTAAACAATCACATTAACTTTACAAATATAAGCCCTATTACCTTCTGAATCCATCCCTATACTATTTAAACAAAGGGCAATAACCTTTCCTCATTACCTCCCCTTGCCATCTACGGGTAGCATCAGTTTAACCTGAATGGAATATCATGTAGCAGGATGCTCACATTTCAGAGAGGATGGGACAGTATTAAAAGGTAATATGATCATATAAGTATTCTAAGAGAAGCAATTTAATAAAACATTTGCTTTCTCTGATGAGAGAATCTTGGATTCCCCATGTGAAGGTTAGCTCACTCTCCTGTGAGCAGCACAACAAGAGAAATGGCTTACCTCTGAAAAAGAATAAGATCTTCTTGCCACATAAAATTTTCAGATGAATCCAGTAAAGACAGTAAAGACTGTTCAGGGTACTCATCCAGAGGTTGTGCTGGTGTCAGATAACTCTGGTCACTGCTTTGACTGAGTCTACCAGACCCAGTGTATGTTGCTGCTTAGCCATGTCTTGTAGATAAACCTCTTGAAGGTTGACTGTGCACGCCTACCAATGGTCTCAACGATATATTGATAGAGATATGACAGTCAAAGCAGAGCTCTCATAGATTATTCTAATCTCATGAGCAGTGATCTTCATGCATCAACTCTGTTCTAGTGATATGTCCAAGTATGCCATGCATATTATGCACCTCAATAACAATGAGAGGGTTTTGAACAGTTATGTCTTCTTTCCCAGGTTTAACTGCAAGATCTTTGAGCTCCTCAAACTGGATCAGACCACATCAGATAAAGACTAAGCAAACATACCAGGTCCTGTCTAGTAGTGTCAATACATGAGAGAGGTTGTATGATGAGGATGATGTTTTGAATGCCCACTAAGACTAACTGATTTGTGGTGATGAAACAAGGTTTGTGTCAAAAGGATCATCAAGCCATTTGATCAAAACTGAAAGTAGGCTCAGTCAACAGATACATGACTGACTCTGCGAGCATAATCATGAAACAGGTTTTGAATGAAAGGAGCTTCAGAAAAATCCTGGCTAAAGGCTGGAGTTTGTTTGAACTCAGCCAAGTCAGAACCAAAGAAAGATCCACTTAGGAAAACAAATGTCAGCAATTTAGACCTTATGAAGTCAAAGCTGGAAAACAGTCAGAGGTCTTTGTTATGACCAAGATCATCTCTACCATAATGATGGGACATGCCCTTAATAGTAATTGGAGTCAACCTTTTCTCCATGAACAGGCAAAGAAAAAAGTCAATTACTTGTGGGGACAGAGGTACTCAATGGGATGATGTTTAAACTTTGTGCCAATCCCAGACAATGTGCCATTTCCCTTCACAAGCCTTTACAGTTGAGGGCCTGCTAGCTCATGAAATTCATTTAAAGACTGATGACTTGATTTGTTTCTTCTGCAAGGCTCTCTGGACAAGAACTATGCATCAAGGAGAAGATAATCCAGGTTAGGATGAAGGTCTGTGAAGAAGGCATCAAAATGGGTCTTAAACCAGCGAGATTGCAAAGAATGATGGAAGATGAATCAGAAAAAAAGCTTTGGAAATGCCTTGGTCAATGATCTTGGCAGATGAACTCAACAAATTGTTTTTCCATCTGTGGGAAATTTCCAGACTGCAGGAAAATACAGAAGGAAGGGCCAATTTTCCTGTCATCATAACCAAATAAGGCCTTGCCATGTACAGGGGTGTGGTAGACATTCTGAGTTCAGCAACACCCCATAAATTCCACCAATGTAGCTATAATCAGTCTGCTCATTGGTGGGATCTGAGTATGAACTATCAGGTTTTTCAACACACCCAGTGTGGGTGCCATCCTGGATGGGATCAAGATTAATATCTGGATAGAATATTCCCAAAGGCTTACACAATGCATAGCCTTCTTCTTCCAGACTTCCTAAGTATCATCCAAGAAGTAAAGCCATGACTAAATGGCAAGCTGTATCCCCAGGATACATTCATCAATCAAAATGGATGGCTTGTCAAAATCCAAACATCCAGTACGAATTTTGGTAGCATGGACAGCAGGACACACAGCTGTACTGCCTGATTAATGGTAATGTTAGGCATATCGATAGATCTATCAACCTGATCCCAGGCAGTGTGAATGTTCGATGGCTTTACTCAACAAGGCATATGTAATGGATGCTACAGTCAATGAATGGTATGGATCAATAACCAGATGACTAGACGGTATTGTTGGCAGCTGATATAGCATTATGTCTGAGATGCAACTAGACAGTATAGATCAAAATCCAGATGACTGGACGGTATGGTCAGCAGCTGAGAAAGTATTAAATCAGATGTGCAGCTAGACTGCATTGCTCATTCAATATAAACCCCAAAAGTCCTCCAGTGTCGAAATTCTAGCCTAGGACAGGAAGACAAAGAAATGTTCATTCAAGTCATTTATAAAAACCATGTGCCTGGACTTACCGGCTAAGAGGCCAAGTTTGAAAATGTGGAGTTACTTACACCACTACGGCTACCTAGAATTTGGTGGAACTTCTCCAGGTGAAACAAACATTAAGAACAAGGATGGCCAAAAACATCAATACTTTCAGTCCTGAACATTTGAGTTAAGCTGAATGTAGCCGACAAAGTGGACTTTACACAAGTTTTGTATACCAAGTTATTTACAGTCATGCAAATGCTATTAATATATTCCACATAAAATTTATCTTTGATAATTCGATATAAAAAAAACAGTCATATCATTACTGTTACATTCAGTCTCTCCTAAACTTATAGCCCTATTGTACAATAAAGTAACAAATTCTATAACAACAATGTACAGTTGTGATGTAATCAATAACATGACACCAGCTAACAGTCTTTGTCCTAAAACTTGCATCATCAATATCTGGGGTATATTGGTTCTGAGATAACAAATTCTGTCACAACAATGTACAGCTGTGATGTATTCAATAACATGATACCAGCTTTGTCCTAAAACTTACGTCATCATTATCTGGGGTATATTGGTTCTGACAAATGGAATGGCTCCTTGCCTCTTCAATACCTACAACAATACACAAAGAAATTAGGATAAAACGCTATTTTCTTTATCTATGATAGCTTGAAGAAAAGTGTCTAGTCAATCTCTCAGTGGTCACCTTATATAATGATCATTTGCTTACAGCAGCCATTCTAACATCCTCCCCAAAACTTTCCTTTATAAACTCACGTATATAATGGTCAACCTGCTATATGCAGTCAGCAGCCAGGTATTTCATACCCAAATAATAGTTTCCTCACATTTGCAGTCAGCCAAATAATTGTTTCCTCCATATAAAGTAGTCACTGTATCAACTGTGACTGTACTATCTGTTTGATGTGGAATACATTATTTGGATAAAGGAATAGAACATGAATCGATGTGTAAACCTTTCTTATTGTGCTTATATTCACCATACTCAAGACACGAGCAATTCAAAAGTGTAAAATATCAGATTCAAAATCAAAACATGTTTTACCATTTGAGAGAAAGAGGGTCAAGGCAATTTGTTAGCCAGGAAAAGTAGCTGTATTGTCATAGTAGAAATGTGAGCCATCTTTTTTGACAGTCCGACAGGTCTTTGTCTGGAATCTCAAATTTTCCTATCTGATGAGAAAGCGTTATGATACAAAGAAATACTATTTCATTGTCTGTAAAGGATGGTGAAGTTTCAGTTCATGCATTAGAAAAAACAACCAAATTGAGCTTCTTTTCATTCACTATTCCATCACAGGCAATTGGTTAATCGAAATATTATTTTAAAGTGTTAACACCTGTTTTTTGATGTAATTATGCATGCAGGCAACAACAACAAAAGTAGACTTCTATTTCCTAATCCTGTATAGGTTTTGTGAAATCATAAACAATTTTTTAAAATCATCAGTGACCATTTATTTAAAAGGATAGATTAATGTGATACTTGATCGTGTTGAATGGTGCACTAAATTAAATCTGTAAATAATAATAATACAATACCGGTATTCAGGGTATGGCATTTGTTAAAACATAAGTTTGAAAGATTAACCTTGCATACAGGGGTCACCTATGTACAAAGGTCATCTATTATTTTCCTTGGGGTCACCACAATTGCTACGTTTGACTGTAGAACTCTAGTTCACAGGTGTACTGTTTAACATCAAACTCTATTTCACAGGTGTACTGTTTAACATCAAACTCTAGTTCACAGGTGTACTGTTTAACATCAAACTCTAGTTCACATGTGTACTGTTTAACATCAAACTCTATTTCACAGGTGTACTATTTAACATCAAACTCTAGTTCACAGGTGTACGGTTTAACATCAAACTCAAGTTCACAGGTGTACTGTTTAACAGTTTATTTCTTGTTAGTTAGCTTAGCCTCACATTCCTCAAGTAAATAAATAATTATTGTAGTAATGTTTATATTACTATTACTTTTATTATTATTTGTTCAATATGTCTTTGTGCCACATTCCCTTATAAATTTATTCATATCTATCTTTCTCATATTGCTATTTGCATCCTGGTTGTAAAGTCTGAAGTGAAAAATGCAATTACAGATGGCACCAATGACACATGATCTTGCAAATATATTGATAACTAAGTCACATCAAGTGGTACAGTACTATTGTGCTGACAGCTCCATTAATATTCTCTGATATTCTCAAGATGTAGTAATTTCTTGTTACACCTCTCCCTCAATAACTCGTGCACAATGGTATCCAAAAAAACTGGCAAATTATAGAGATACTTTGGTACTTCAGAAAAATTAATAAAGAGTTGGACTTCACCAGTGTCGGTTGTTTAAATAGTTGTATGTCTATTCTATAATCATGCTGGGAATACCTGTAAATAAATAGTATTTTTTTTTCATAAAGGCACTAACAGTTGCAATACACATGTGTATCACTGAAAACACTGTATTACACCACTCCGTTCTACAAATAAATCTGGATATATTATAGTGCTATTGTTGATTTCAAACTAGATTTTTTTTTATCAAGATGTAAATAAAACATTGTGTATTTCATAACTCCTTTTTGTATGTGAATGTGGATACATTCTAGAACTTTTGATTTCAAAACAACTAAATCTTTTATCACAAAAGATGCATATTTTTATTTCAAAACATGTTTCCAAATTCACTAAAATACAAATGTAATATTTTTATTTCATAACAAGTACTGAAGAAATTTGGTTCATTTCTGATCAAATCTCTAAATTCCACTCGAAGAATTTTAAGATAATACAAACTTTGGATTTCATTTCTATATAATGAACCCTAATATGGAAGTAGACTTTTCATGCCCTGAGTACGCCTTGTACTTGACTCGCATGCTATCTTTGATTTAGATAAACCACTGATTAATTTAATGTTATATACTGTAATGATGCTAATGAGTTGGATAAACCACTGATTAATTAATTTTATATACTGTAATGATGCTAATGATTTGGATAAACTGATTAATGTCATATGCTGTAATGATGCTAATGATTTGGATAAACTACTGATTAATGCCATATGCTTTTATGTTGCTAGTAAGTTGAATAAACTAGATTAATGTCATATTCTGTAATGATGCTAATGAGTTGGATAAACTAATGATTAATGCAATATGTTGTAATGATGCCAATGAGCTGGATAAACTACTAATTAATTAATTTTATATACTGTAATGATGCTAATGATCTGGATAAACTGATTAATGTCATATGCTATAATGATGCTAATGAGTTGGATAAACTACTGATTAATGCCATATGCTTTTATGTTGCTAGTAAGTTGAATAAACTAGAGTACTGCCATATACTGTAATGATGCTATTGAGTTGGATAAACTACTAATTAATGCCATATGCTGTAATGATGCTAATAAGTTGGATAAACTACTAATTAATGCCATATGCTGTAATGATGCTAATGAGTTGGATAAACTACTAATTAATGCCATATGCTTTTATGTTGCTAGTAAGTTGAATAAACTAGAGTACTGCCATATACTGTAATGATGCTAATGAGTTGGATAAACTACTAATTAATGCCACATGCTGTAATGATGCTAATGAGTTGGATAAACTAATGATTAATGCAATATGTTGCAATGATGCTAATGAGTTGGATAAACTACTAATTAATGCCATATGCTGTAATGATGCTAATGAGTTGGATAAACTACTAATTAATGCCATATGCTGTAATGATGCTAATGAGTTGGATAAACTAATTATTAATGCAATATGTTGCAATGATGCTAATGAGTTGGATAAACCACTGATTAATGTCATATTCTGTAATGATGCTAATGAGTTGGATAGACTACTAATTAATGCTACATGCTGTAATGATGCTAATGAGTTGGATAAACTACTGATTATTGCTATATGCTGTAATGATGAGAATGATTTGGATAAATCACTGATTAATGCAATATACAGTTTTGATGTAAGTTATTTAACAATATTTAAAATGGTCTTCAACTGGTCAATTGAAACGAATTGTTTCTAGTAAAATATGTTTCTTCATGAATACTTACCCTATCATATATCATAATACCTTACTGCAACCTCACAAATCCATCCTTCCCTGATAAAAGTTTTACTGAAAAGAATATATTTGTCTAAAGAAGATATTGGTGGCTTTAAAGCCAATTTTCAAAACATGATAGGCTATACATAACAGCCAGTTATTTATTTATTTATTTATCATGTGCAGTGCATGCCAAGCCATTTAACAGTGCCATCATCAGCAATGTGCAGAACCTGCAGTCCATCAGGGGACTTTGTCAGTGGGCAGTTGTTCACAATGTTTGATATGGTCTGCAGAGCTTCACAGTTACAGGAAGAGTCAGTGGCCTGGCCCCATTATACAATGCTGACTACACAACACCCACCTGTCTGGAAACAGTTCAGTATGGTCCACAGGGCAGACAGATGGATCAGCTATGAGGGCATGGTTTACAACATCTGTTGAAGACCACTGAACACTCCATGCCGAAATAGCTGACATGGTCTCCGACAATGGACTTAACAAGATTGGATGTCTCAAATTCAGGCGGACTGTTGGATGTGAAGTGATGTCCATGTACAGTGGAAGCATCTCACTGGCATAAACGTTAGCCAGCAATTTTGTCATTCCTTCTTGGTGATGGAGATGTGGAGGAGGAATGTTGCTGAGTACTGGCAACCATAGTAAAGTAGTAGTTTGTAGTGTTCCAGAGATTATACGCATTGTTGTGTTGAGCTGGACATCAATTACTTTGGTATGAAATGACTGGAGTGGAATACTCAGCTATCAAAATACAGAGCTGATGTCTTGAGTATTTGAACTGCACCCTAGGTTGAGCCAACCAGTTTGTAGAGATGTTGTTTCGACTGTTCAGCTTTTGTCCCCCCAACATCTTCCAACTTTGGTGATATTATCATATATATATATATATATAATCGATCTTGAATATTATTAATAAAAACATGCATCCAGATTATATAATACCTTGAATCAACAATGTCATGACTTGAGCACATGTTCATTCTTTTTACTACATTCCAAATTCCCTTGTTTGTCTTAAGGGCATCATGGGACAATGTTTCATTGTCACTTGGTTAACCTCATTAATAGCATCACAGGAGAATACTTCATTGTAACTTGGTTAACCTCATTAATAGCATCATGGGACAATGTTTCATAATAACTTGGTTAACCTCATTATATTAAGTTTATCATTTGTATAATTGCTGTTAATGTTATCATAACTTATTTTAAAACTCTGATTTCCTGTCAATACAGAATAAAACATCTATGTTACAAGTTTTGTATACCACATACCTTTATCAAGACTGCATCCTCCTCGTATAACTGTCCTATAAGGTTCACAAGTCCCATTGTGCAATCATAGCCCTATAAATAACAAGTAGATATGACACTAATTAAATACTTTTTTTTAAAATATATAAATCATTTAAAATTAATATTTAATTAAGCAAATAGATTCAGCAAACGTGTATACTGTAACATTATGTTAATTTGGGTTCAATGCATTTCTGAAGAAAGCAAATGTGTTGTAATGTTCTAATCCAGTTATGATCGGATTTAGTTATATTTGGTTTAGGGTAATTGTTTGTTTGTTTATATTTTTAAAATTTTCATTACATGCTATTGTAATGCAGGTTTATTTTTTTGGAGATGATATTTTCCAGAAAATCAGTAGACCTGACTCTTTTTTTCATAAACGTCTAAGGCTGACATTGATCCTGACCTTAACTCATTCAGCCCCAG
This sequence comes from Unio delphinus, assembly GCA_029339505.1. Classification (NCBI taxonomy): domain Eukaryota; kingdom Metazoa; phylum Mollusca; class Bivalvia; order Unionida; family Unionidae; genus Unio; species Unio delphinus. The sequence goes on along the minus strand of JAQISU010000041.1, from coordinate 5,768,976 downwards.
CACTGTTAACAGCATTATTACTGCTCTACCTCAGTAGCACTAAGCTGTGTCTAGCTGTTTGTGTCCCATATAGTTTTACCCGATTAGAGAATTTTGTAAATGTAATCACTCTTACTTTAATTTGGCAACACAGTGATGTATTTTTGTTTTATTTGTCCAAGTTTTCAAACAAAAAATATACACTATTTACGAAATTAACATGATCTATACAATCTGCTAGATCCGCAAGAACTCTTGTCATCATCACCATCAGCATCCTCTTCTTCTGACAACTCAGTCTCAGAAACTTCTGTGTCAGAATATCCAACTGCTGAACATATTTTTCCTTCCCTTGCTCAATACTTTCAAGAATAAACCCAAGAAACTCCTCATTTTCATTCTCACCATCATCATCTTTTGTTCGCCATCATTTATGATTTTTCATGTAGAAGAACACGTCTAGTGAAACTGCCCTCCATTAGTAACCCATGGTTTCTAAACAATTCAAATTTGTACAAAGAAACTGAAAAATCGTTTATGATTGGTTAATATTGGTCTGATTCTTGGAAAAAAACATATGTAAACAATCAGAGACATTGTATTTAATGCACAATCAAAGCAATAAAAGACAAGATTGGCTACTGAATGCAGTCAATAAACTTAGACTACTGGCAGGATCGGCCATTGAACGCAGAAACCGGATCACGCATATTGACGAGATTGGAGCCAAATGAGTGAATTTCAAATTTGTAACAGCCATGTAAACAAGTTTTTTTAAATTTATTTTTATTGTGAGAATAGTAAGAGCGAGATTGAGACTGTATTTTAATACATAACCCTAAACTTTTAAATAGTTGTAATGAAGTAAACAATTTTTAATTTTTTTTATAGAGTAAAGTAATTGGCTTCATCAAGGTTATATTATGTGTGCGTGACCTTAAAATGTAAACATGACTTCGCAACTCAGGGAGTTAGTTCTGTGTAGAGGCAGATGTCACAATTGTTGCATCCTTAATCATTATTATCTTTTACAGATCCTTACATTTCCTTAAATTGGGGGCCATCATTACATTTCCAGTCACAGGGCTCCCTTCACTTGCCAAGTTTCATGCATTCACAACTTTGCTTTTGACCCCCAATTTGTCTCAGTACTGAAATGTACCATACTGATATGCCCATATACAGTGGAAACCCGCTATAACGCTCCCCGCCATATTGCAAATTTGGATACAACATGGTCGTGGTGAGGCTCCCAAAATTTCATATATTTATTTGCACATGATTTTTTTTCTTCTTGAAGTGTTATGCCAAAATAAACATGATGTGATCTTTGTGAATTTCTTCAATTAATTCTGAAAACAATCGTTGCTCTAACAATAGCTAACATGTGTTTCTTCTTTAACTGCACACACAACCAAGCAACAGACAATGCGGTGGTTGATAAAAGCTTCTCACAGTTTAATAAACATCAAAAAAGGAAAGCCGCCAACATGTTTTCTGGGCTTGGCGGTGTTATTAGATGCAATCAGTTGACCAGTAAATAATGTTTTCATCACTAGTTGGAAATTGAGAGGGTGTGAAACTGTTATGCGTTCAGCTTAAAAACAATTACTGACTTGTGACCATTGCATGAGTACTGCACTTAGTTCTCAGGTTTTACATGTGTATGGGGTTCGCTTATGAAATGGTTATTAATTTCCCCCTTCTTTTTTTAAATAAATATTTTACCGCACAGGAAAAGCAAGTTGATCATTGTACTTTGTACAAAAAAATTTTTTTTATGATTAGCGTTGTTCCGATTATCAATTATAATCGATCATCAGTTGGTTGAGCAGATAATCGATTGCGCTGCATAATCGATTGTGTGTAAAGGGAGACTACTTTTTAGGTGTATGCAAAGCATAAATGTTAGTAAAACTCCCAGCCACTAAAGTTGACCTGAAATTTATTAATCTCCTTAAGAAATACAAATATGAAACCTTATCATTCATAATTAGGAACATATAGTCATTATTGCATGGTCACGTTGTTAAATTGTTAAGTTAATAAATTTAAACACATTTTGTTGATTTGTTTTAGTTAAATTGAAACATCTTTATTAGTATTTATAAACAATGACAAACAAGAAAAACATGTCCTTCTATACTTTATATTATAGACACATCATATATGAACGAAAGAAGTCTGAATGATTGTAGCAGTATTTCAGTTACATTTGCCTGATCAGCCATAAAAGTTGCATTCATTTAACAAAGTTGTAGAACCAATATAATAATACACAATGTAATATTATTGTCAGGTTAAAGTATACATCATTAATTTAAAAGAGATTACTCCTGTACATTTATAAACATATTGAAATCTTGATCAAAGATGTAACTGTTTAACAAAAATTAAAATTTGCTTTTAGTAACCAATTATAATCAATGATCAGTTAGTTAATGGGGAACCGATTATTGATTATGAATTTCTGACCGATTCCCATCACTAATTATGATTTTGGGAAAGAGATCGTGAATGAATTCTAATATAATACAATATATAATACTAGTACGATAAAGTACAAGAAATAGTTTGTAAAACACGGCTTCTGCAATGTATTAATTTCACCAGGTCCTTGAATTGTTATGCCTAAATAAACACCGGAAATATAACTTATTATTAATCCAAGAGTAAAGACCTGTGTTCTTTAACTGCATAAACAACCAAACAGCCGACAATGTGGTGGTTGATACAAGATTCTCACAATTTAATAAACATCCAAAAACGAAAGCCGCCAACATGTTGTCTGGGCTTGGCGGTGTTATTAATTATAGGGAATTATTTGACTAGTAAATAGTGTCGGCTTTGTTAGCTGGAAATTGAAAGGGTATTAAATCATACATGCGTACAGCAGAATTTGTTTTAAATATCAGTGGCATGTGACCATTACAGACTTACTGCATTTTATGATTTAGTTCTCGGATTTTATGTGTATGGTATTTGTTTATGAACTCGTCATTACTTTCCTATTTTTTGTATATATAAAAAAAATATTTTACCATTGTGGAAAATCAAGTTTACAATTTGTATACACACCGTTCACAGACCCTGTAACGTAATGAAACGTACACTTGCTTCGTCTTTCGTAACCTAATTTTCTGTTAATTTTTCTCAATGAATTCAGACATAATGATTTGTGACAAAATATAAATACGTTTGCAATTTTTGCAATGGAATTAGGTACAGGTATTATGGATTAGCTGCATGCCACGACAGTACTATATCAGATGGTAAGTAAACAGTGTTAATACTCTGTTCATGCTATATGTTGGACATTGAATTCAGACAACGATCTTAAACAAAATTATTGAATATTTTAAATCTGTGCAATTTTCAATGGAATTACATGCATTATAGGTGAACTGCATGCCACGACGGCACGATAGTAAACAATGTTAATTTCCTCCCTATTCATTATATAACGTCAGTTAGGGTATTATCAATCAACGTGTATTTTCGGGGGAAAAACAATAAAAATAAGTAAAATTATCTAACGCAAAGTAATAACCTATAAATATATTATCCGTCCACTTTTTGGAATAAGTCTTATTACTCCATTCCATTTAATATTCGTCCGATAATGCTCCGATTTTTTACATTAGACACAAGTACACGTATATACGCCAAATGCGGTGTTTGCTGGAAAAAAATAAAATACTGTAAAACCCCACATAAACCGAACCCACTTTTAATGCGATCCAATTTCTTGGACTCCAATTATCGCGTTATAGCGGGGGGTTCCACTGTACTTCATTCCCACTTCCTACAGTGCAATTATGGTGTATCGGCTGATGTTTGTTATCAATGCAATCCTCAGAATCAGACATATCAAGTTTCATTTATCGGTGTCCCTATAAACCTCATATCAGCCTCATGCGCCTCCACATATTGGTGTCAGACACTCTTCACAACCCTACAAACTCCCCACAAGTCTCTCTTCCTGAGGTATTCCTATGGAAACAATTAAGAGCTGGGCTGGTGCGTGCAGTGTGCTGTGATTTTTTGGGAATATTTATTTTAACAACCAAAATATTTGGGAGAACACACACTTAATAAACACATCTTGGTTTTATCTGAAGATAGAGAAAACAATCCATACCTGTAGGAAATTAACAAGGACTTTAGAGGAAAAAAAAACCAGCACCAATAAAATGTAGCACTAATTATTTTGAGTGAAAAATGTTCTGTAATGTACTCCTCAACATGCAATATTTTTATTATTATTAGAGCTATATTTTGAAAGAAAAGCTAAGCAGCAGACAAAGAAATTCAAAGAAATAGCAAGCACTGCACAATAATTTTGATTAATAAAAACTCCACACTTCTGGATTATCTGTACCGGGTACATATTTATCATATGCATTCATGAACAAAGCAAAATTTTAAAAATATGTAATTTGTTGTAAAAATTTCTATCCTGGCATAACCCTTTTATCTTTGAAAAAAATGTTTGAAAATCAGCAATTATTTGAGGAAGACACTTAAATGACAATATGTTTGATAATACACATGTTAAGTTTATAAAAGATTGATACATTTCATATTTGAGTCATCATATTTTTAATTTCTAAATGTGAACCCTAGGAGACTCGCCATTTTTGCCTGAAATACTTCTGATTGCATCCAAAACACATCTTTTTCTTTTTGAGATTTTCATTTTTCAGGCAACTAAGTGTATCATAGATATTCTTTTGGATGGCCATTTCATCCACACAAGAATGAAAAAAAAATTCTGTTTACTTATTGGACCAATGATTTATGTGCCCGGCCCCTGTTTACTCCAAATTTAAAACTTACCATACTTTCGACAAAATCTAATTCCTAGCATGTAGTTTAGACTTGCCTGCCTTAGATCTAATGGTAAAAGGTCTAAAATCTTGAAACAAACTTTGATTCTGGTAGTTTTCAGCCTAAAAATAATCTGGTCTCAAAAAATGATTACTTCTGCTGTGTGTTTTTAATGTAAGTAAAAATTATTTGGTATTATTTTTAAAAGTACATCTTTTTTTTTCCTGCAATACCATCCAGCTTGGCGTACAATAAATGCTATTGATGTCATAGGATTTTGAAGTTTGGTACCATAAACACAAAATCTGGAGAAAACAAGTTTACTGGGGGAAGAATTTATCCCATATTTGTGTGTGATGAATCATGTGACTTTAACTATTGTTTAGTTTATTAAGTAAAATATCATCACATATTTTGTGTCTGAAGGATGTAAAACAACATTTTTATGGTGTCATTGTGTTTCATTAATGTTTATTTCTGAAGTCTTGCATAGAGAAAAACTTGTTATATTTGAAAAGCAGTGTAAAACAATTAAACTTATTACAGACACATGTTTACTTGAAACTGTTGTTACGTGTTTAGGCTCTCATAAATAGAAACAAAGAAAATGTTAAAAACAACAAGCTTTGTAAAATTTAACAAATAATTAACTTCCTTTGAAAAAACAATGTAAAAATTAAACATATAACTTACAATTTTAAGAATCAAATCCAAAAATAATCCAAGAATAATCCCAGACTTAAAAATTAAAAGTCCTAGTAATAAATTGTTCTGAATAATTTGAGCTGGAGCCCTACCGAAAATAAAAAAATGGAAGGCAATGATGCATGCTGTAGCATGTTTAGCACTGAAGTGTCAACAGTTCTTTTTTTGAACCACAGGCTCTAATCCAGTGTTTTAATTCCAAATAAAATTTCAATAAATGTCTTTGTCCAAGAATTAATTCTGAGCACAAGTATTTCCAGAGTAAAATAATCTCTTAGAATCCAAATGATTTGAAGAAAATTTACGTCAACGTGTTTCTAGCCCAACTCAAAATTATCTCTCTAAACATCACTATTAAACCTAGCTAATGCGCAATTTCGGAAAATCCAGAATTGTGAAAAATAACTTGTTTACATATCTTTAAGTCACCTAAATATGACCTTGATAAAAACCAATCATTTCAATCCGAGAATAAAACAAAAATAGAAAGTTGTTTACTTGTCTCAGTGATTTCTGATATCAAGGTCAGGAACTAAGTCAAAAATAAAAAGTGTTTCTATTATTGGTTGTTTATGAAAAGAGTCAGGTCAAACTTAATTTTCTGTATAAAAATATGCTAAAACAAGTAAACAAGATTACATTACAATAGCATGTATTGGAATTTTAAAAATTTAAACTAACAAACAAACAATTAAATCAAATCAAATCAAATATATATTATATCAGATATACATAACACTGTAATCTGTCATGTTTTTCTTGAACTTGTTTACTCTAGTCTTCCAATGTGTGAAAGGACTTTAAATGTTTTCCAACACTGAAGAGTTGTTTGCAGTAAAAGATATACTGGAGTTATAACAAGGAGATAGATTAGCTTAAATTTGTGCATTCCTGTTATACATTTATGAATAATGTCCATACCTTAAGCTGAAAGTTTTCCTTCAGACTAATAGGAATTCCATAAAGCAGACCTTCCTTTTCAGTCCGTTCATCGAGAGACTTAGCATCAGCCTGAATAAGAGACAACATTTATGTAAGCTCTGTCTCATTTAGGGTTGAAATGAAAACACTCGCTTGTCGATTGTGGGATTTATTTTGAGATGAAATGGTACGTAATATAAACCTAAAACAATACAAAGCGCATACTTAGAATACAAGACAAAAACAATACAGAATTTAACCAACACAAATACAATGCACAATACACACACTGTCATTTATAATTTTATCACAGCAAAACACAAATGATACCTTACCAGACTCGAAGGGTATAATTTTTCCAAATTATATTCAATCCCTGGTCTTTCACTTGCGCGAAAGCCAAGTGCTCTTCTTCACGACTCGTACTGCTCGAGGTGTTGTCTGTCTCAAGAACTAGAGTAGGAATGCCAGAAGCTTTTTGTTAGTAATATGGGGGATTGATTTTAATACTCATGAAGCACATGCACATCGATCGATCACTCACGCACTCCCCCATGACAAACATGTACATTGGTCCACGACACGAGTCCTAGGTCACACTGTCATCCAGAGAGACTGGCAGGCAGAAATTAATCATTCAAAATCTTTCCTTTAACATTAATCCATACTCAATTGCATTAGGGAATCATATACCAGAATATATTAATGAAGGCATACAAATAACAAGGCCAGTGTTTTATAATGACTCACTCAATGTATATGGGGTCCTGAGTGGCCGAGTGGTCTAAAGCACTTTCCGTTACGGATCACTGCCATCCCTTTTCTGTCTGCGTGGGTTCAAGTCTAAGATTCGGCTAATGTAGTTATGTGAGAAAGCTTGCCATTTGCTTCTCGTGGGTCGGTGGTTCTTTCCGGGGGGTTTTCTGGGTTCTTCCTCCACCAATAATACTGTCCGCCATGTATAGCCTATCGTGTGCTGAAAAATGGCGTTGAACCCTAAAACAACAACAACACTCAATGTATGAACAAATTCTATCAAGGGAGTCAGAAAACATATGGCAATAAGAAGAAAAAAATCAAAACAACAAAGCAAAGTTTCTATCACTCAAATATATAACCTCAATATGTTGAGTGCCAAGCGAGGCAGCTATTAATACCATTTTTGTAAGTATTTGGTATGACTCAACCAGACAGACAGATATATATCTTACTATGTCTCTGCCAAACAATGATACATGTTTTACTGTCTTTCGACAGAGACAGCTGTCTCTTACTGTTCCTCTGCAGAATAGTGACATCTGTTTTACCATGTCTTCCATACTGAGATATTTTTTGTCTTATTATGCCAGACAGTAATATCTATCTCTTAGCATGATTACACAGGTAAGACAAAAAAAATACTCTCAGCTATCTATAGGACTTGCCTCAGCTTCCAGTATTGGCTCTGTGACACAGTTCAGTCTTTTATTGACTTCCTGAACCTGAAATGTAGAAAATGGGCCATAAGCCTACTTTTGATACACCCCCCCAACAAAATGTACACAATTTTTGACATTTTTACATAAGGTTTTTCTTAATTAAAATGCAAACTCCACAAACCCATAACACCATGTTCCAACAATGTATATGGGTGTCCCTGCATGGTTATCATATGTGAAATACAATTATCAACACTAATATAATGAAGATTTTTTAACAATATGATTTTTTTTGGTAGACATCTACCATGTTAAATAAAGTAGTGATGAGTGCATTAAAAGATAGTGAAATAAATGCAATAATATTTAAATTTTAGAGAGAATTATATCATTCCAATGGTGTCAAGAAAAGTTAAATTTCAGAATTACAAACTGAAATGTTCTTTATGTCAATTTAATGATATTATAAGTAAAATCATATATTGCTACACACCAATCAATGTCATTTATGTGATAGTTATTTGCTGTATTGTACTTCAAACAAATCAAGTCCCCAAATGACATTTGATCATGGATGTTAAACATGGGTAATACCTCTGGAACAGCCAGCCTTCATGGGAAACATTTTCTTCATGCATGTGACCTTTTCCTAAATAATGATATTAATAATAAGGAAGAAACTTCTTGATAATTTTCATGGAGATTTCCAGTTATTTCATTGTCTGTTAGGCCAAGTCCAAATCAGGGACTGTCTCTGATGATCATGGATGTATATCATGCTACTGCCAACCACTAACTTTGCCAAAATAAAGTATAATAAAGGTATACTACCTTTGTTTGATATGCTGCCAGAACTTCTAATGCAGAATATTTTCCAGACTGTAGACCTTCCTGGAGCTCTGAGGTTGGCAGGCATTGGATTTCCTGCAACTTTTCTCGATCAAACTGAAATATATATTGAATTTGCCAATGTGTCTGGTACACATACAATACACACCTTAGCTGTGAAAAGCACATGCTTAGATCCCCTGTCCCAAAAATAAACCATCCCATAAATCTATTGTTCCAAAAATGTATCAGCAGATTAGGGTTTTCACTATTCACCTGTTATTCCTTTATTATATCAACAATGTCATGGTTGTAATACTGTCATAGGTCATGTCTGTGACAATGTGTGTCTGTTCATCATTCAATAATTTTTTCTTGAAATCTGAACTCCATCTAGAATTACTGAGGAAAAAGTATTTTATCTGGCATGATGCTTTGGGAAGCAAAATAATTACAATACCGTTTCAGATCATGGATCTAGTCCCCAAGAGACTAAGGTGGTGGTCAAAGATCACACTTTTATACATAATATTCTTCCTTGTAATCTGAAATTTTGATGATGTTTTGGGACATTGATCATATCTGTAATGATGTTTTGGGGCAGTGATAATATTTGGTATGATGCTTTGGGGATTGATCATATCTGACATGACATTTTGGGACAGTAATCATATTTGGTATGATGTTTTAGGAACAATTCATATATCTGGCATGACATTTTGGGACAGTGAAAGGCAATTACAATTTGGTTTCACATAAACGTCTATTTTTGTGGTTTTATGTACAGCATACCTTATTATAAGGTGATGACTTGTAATTTTGTACATTTGTGATTTCTATGAGCCATCATATACATTACTCCATCATTATAATGCTGTGTATTGGAGACATACATTATAGTGTCAGAACATCTTACTAGTCAGTAAATATCACTCCAATACATAACTCAAACATCTGGCCCAGCAAATATCACACAAATATGACACAACTCAAACATCTTACTCAGCAAATATCACACAAATATGACACAAACATCTTTCTCAGCAAAATGCGTATTCCTGAATGTAATCCTATTGCGCTTGAAAGTGTTGATAACTCAAGCAAAAGCATCAGTCCTGCAGCAATTTGATTTTTCAAAGTTTTACTTTTAATTATATACTTTTAAAAATATACTGTAGTTACTAAGGTTGGTAATATTAGTACATGTATACCCATTTATCAATCTATTTTCCAGGTAACCTCATTTATAGAACAAACAAGATAGGTTTATCATATTCTACATGCACAATGTTTCACAAACATGACTAAATAAAACCAAATGTTTTGGATCTGGGATCCAGAGCGAGGGCTCAAGGGGCAAGAGTTATAAAGTAAAAAGGTTACATATTGAAAACCTGCAGATATGTCTAATACCAGTAGCTTCTATCCCAAGTTACACTTGAAAACCTGCAGATATGTCTAATACCGGTAGCTTCTAACCCAAGTTACACTTGAAAACCTGCAGATATGTCTAATACCGGTAGCTTCTATCCCAAGTTACACTTGAAAACCTGCAGATATGTCTAATACCAGTAGTTTCTATCCCAAGTTACACTTGAAAACCTGCAGATATGTCTAATACCGGTAGCTTCTATCCCAAGTTACATTTGAAAACCTGCAGATATGTCTAATACCAGTAGTTTCTATCCCAAGTTACATTTGAAAACCTGCAGATATGTCTAATACCAGTAGCTTCTATCCCAAGTTACACTTACATTCAAACTGTTTAGGTCATCATCCAACTTCCTGAAAGCTACTTGACATTCTTTCTGTCTCTGCCCGACCTTCTGCCTTAAGTGTCTTCTCCAAAAATAGCGCTGAATGGCCTGGCCTACTGGAATCGTAACAAGTGTTATAGCAGCAAATTTGGCAATGGTGAAGTACGACTTCTCCTCAACCATTTGCAACAAACCTGACATGGTCTATTGGCTTTATTGAAGTGGATACTAAACTCTGAATTTTGATCTTTAGAGGGATATGGATATAGGAAAGAAATTGTGCTGCCAACCAGTCTGCAAAGAAATGAAGAAATTATCAGGCTTTGTTAGGGTTCAAATTATAACAAATGTATACAACAATTAAACTTAAAACTTTAAAAACCCTCATTATGTAACTAGTTAAGGATAATTTATCAGAGCTCTCGGAAACGCTAAATTAAACACATTTGGACGCAAATTTTTTATCTGGGACGCAGAAAATCACCCAAGCAGGAGTCCTCCGTACGCACGTTTTTTTTTTTTTTTTGGGGGGGGGTGTTGCTTTTAACTTTTGCAAACAGGATAGTTTCGCGTCACAATAAATATGTCCTAATCACTATGAAAAATGAGGCAATGATTTTATTTGAGTTTGGTGCTGACTTTCTTTGAGCAAAGGTCCTCGGCTTGCTTTGATAATGGTGGATTGTTATTGAAAGGCACCGCTAAAGGCTCTATTGAAGGACCTAACAAATACCCATTTGTTATTGCTGCCGCAACATCAGATAATTGCAGAACATTGAGAAAGATTTGTTTTATTTGTTTAGTATATATCAGTGCTTCAAAGGTAATCAGTTTTCTTTGAAGTGTCAGCAAAACAATTTTTTTCTTCCATCTGCTTTTTAAAAAAAATTAGCGTCATCTGGTTGACTGTACTCATTTCACGTTTCCGCCTTCAGAGGTGTTGGATTTTAAATAGTCAATTGCATGGTTAATTTGATTATAATACAGCATACAGTAAAAAGACCAGATATCAGCATAAGCGGATTATGATATAACAGTGCATTGTTATATCCAAGTTCGCTGCTTCCTGTCATGGTGCCTTTGATTTTCTCTAGTCCAAACGCAAGACTGTATATACAGTTTTTATCAGCCAAAATTCGTGTCGCCACAAATATCGCCAGATGGTATTTATTTTGTCACCAAAAAGGAAAACAGAATCACAATTTTCTACATTGGCAAAGCCCCATGATCCTGTAATTATAAATATTGCATGCGAACTCGAAACCAAGACACATTGAGACTTGGGCAAAATGCCATTTGCAAATTTGGACAAGTATTTTGGGGTTAAACGAAAAATTGATGAAGATTTAAATGAGATTCAGAACTGTGCTTAAGTTACTAGAACTGATATAGTGGATTGTTCTGCACATGGCTTTGAAAATATGTAATGTTTATGCATCAGGCTATGGAAAGGAAATACTTTACTTTGGAATCTTTCTGTCTGCATTTCAGCCCAAAAAAAATTAATTTTATTTTTTATACCAAAAAGTCATGCTATTGAATAATTACAGAAATGACGTATTGTTGTGCAGAATTACCAGTTACGCCGAATAAACTGATACAGTTGTACATGTCAGTGTTATGGGAATTAAACTCGATGTCAACTAACGCTTCATCTAATCTGCAAAGTTTAAAAACTTTTGGGATGGGACTGCAACTTTTGCTGGTGGGACTCCTATTTTTACCAAAATGGGAGTCCTGGACTCCTAGTTTTAGAATCCTAGCGAGACCTGTGATAATATTATGAATGAAGAGCATGTATTACCAAATATATGGCTCAAAATGTACTTCAGTCATATGTACAGACCATTGTTTGGCACCATCTCCTATACATAAGAAGTCAAATGAACTGACCAATGTTTGACACTATCTCTCGCGCATAAGAAGTCAGATGTACTGGCCAATGTTTGGCACTATCTCTCGAGCATAAGAAGTCAGCTGTACTGACCACTGTTTGGCATTATCTCTCATACATAAGAAGTCAACTGCACTGACCAATGTTTGGCACCATCTCTCATGCATAAGAAATCGAATGGACTGACCATTGTTTGGCATTATCTCTTACAAATAAGAAGTCAAATGTACAGACCATTGTTTGGCATTATCTGTCACTCATAAGAAGTCAAATGCAATGACCAATGTTTGGCACTGCTATCTACAACTCATTCAGATGTATGAACAAAGCAAGTTTCATAAAATGAAGCTGACTTTCATTGTTGCAGATATATGCATTTTTAGTGTTGTATCAAACCTACAACTAGGCTACACCTAACTCCTAAAAATGAAGCATGGTTTAACAAAACAATGTTGGAGATTTAGGCTGAAATTCATATTTAATTACAAAAAGTCTTCAAATGCTGAAAGTAGATCAGTTACATATTTTTGACCATCTGTATCGTGATTGTAAAGAGGAGTCTAAACATAAAAATATGACAAGGATATAGGGCTTTAATCCCAAATAAATATGGTGAAACACATTAATATAAAATAGACAATTAATTATTAAAATTCACAATGACTTCTCTTTACAACTGAGTTATGCTACTCAATATACAAAATATGAAAACCACTTGTGTGTATAAAACAAAGTCAGTGTCCAACATTTTGCTTTGGTTGGGTATCTCCTCTTGTGACACATCCATATTGCAATTGTGATAGACTAGATGAAATAAGGTACAATATGTGGATGCCGTCAATTACATAATTTTAGCATGAGATTCATCTTTAGGTAACAGCCAAAAGATCTGGAATGGGTCAGAGTCACAAATTCTAAGGACAACAGGTTTTAATAGTTCAATGAATATGATGGTTACATCAAACAGGCATGCTGGTTTTCTTACTGGTAATGACATTGATGATGCTTAATACAATTCAGTTTTAAGACTGGACCTTAAATGAGCATATTCAAGTAGAAGAAACAGAAATATCACAACATGTAGATTTCCAGAAGTGCAGGAAGATGCCAATCAGTTTCAGTCAATGATGGAAAGGGAGACAATCTACAGGAATTTGTGTGTTTGTGTGTCTGATTTGTATTTTTCATGTAGCCTTTACCAATTTTTCAGTGATATCACTATGATATGACACAGTTTATTTAATGATGCCCAGAGGCATTTATGAATAAAAAATATACCATTATTTTCATTCTCATTTTAACTGTATCTCCAAAGCCACTGGATATATTGGGTTTGGAAGAAGGAAATAGTGGAAATTTCTAATCTTAACTCGAAAACTATTCCAGAGTATTCAAAAAATTTCTGAAACAATTTTTGTTTGGTTTAGATATTTTATACTGTTTGGTATTGTGATTTTAATTTAAAAAAACACAAACACCAAAAATTCTGTGCAACTAGTTTTGCATTTTAATCTATGCTTCTTCAAGCACAAAATGTTTTGAAATACTGTTTGGTAGACATAGAATGCAGATGGGGAGTATTACCAGGTAGGCTATACTGGAATAGTGATTGTAAATAATCAAGAGCACTATTACTGGATATCCTGTACATTAACTGGATTCAGTCTTTAACAGATAACATTTTTAACTTAACAGCTAAATTTTCCTTGCTTTCTTTCTGGATTGCTATTAGTTCAAATGCTATTTGCTATGCCTTATCATTTGAATTACCCCATACTGTATTAATTTAAGCCAAGCAACTTTAATTAGGTTTTATATAACTTATAAAATAGTATTACTTTATTTTGTATTCTTTGCTTTTCTGAGATATAGTGTCTTATCCTACTGAGAAGCCATAAACTTTAATTAACTTTTATACTGATTTGTATGATATGTTCAGTCCATGATAGTCTACTTGGTGTTCTGGTAGTTAATAACCTATCATGACTACCATTTGCAAATTGTTATCCTTCCATTTCATATTGAGTGAGTGATATTGATTTTTAACATAGCTTTAACAATTGTTCAGTCCAATCATAATAATGTCTGCAGTGAGGCAGTTTATAGTGATGTCTAACACTGGGGCATCATGCCGCAGACCTGTAGAATGATGTTCCACCCAGTCACATTATCCTGACACCAGGCGAACCAGTCCTAACACTAACCTCTTAATGTTGAGCGCCAAGCGAGGCAGCTATTAGTACCATTTTTGTAAGTCTTTGGTATGACTCAGCTGGGGATCGAACCCAAGACCTCCCACTTATGCGACAGACGCTCTAACCACTAGGCCACCGGAGCGGTTCCCACATCATAGTAAATCACTACCAAATTTTGTTATTTTATGCTGTGTTGACATTATTAATATTTTACTTTTACCAGTATTTACAAACATGCCCTTGCATGTGTACCAGTTGCACAGTCTGTTTAAGGCATCCTGCGAAAAAAATTCCAGTTCATAGTTCATGCTTTGGATGTCTGACACTATATGTCATCTGCATAGAGTGGTAAGTCATTAATAAATAATATAAAAAATAATGGACTTAGAATTGAGCCTTGTGGTAAGCCACATCTAAGTGTTTCAGGTTCAGACAGACTATTATTAATATAACAACATGTTGTCCTCTTTCAGTTAAATAAGAAGTAAACCATCTAATTGTGCTTTCATCATATTGGCAAATTTTCAGTTTCTTCAAATGGATTTCATGATCCACCTTATAAAATATTTCCTGAAATATACAAAACAGATCCCATTATTCTACTTTGATCAAGTGCTTGAAGCCATTGATTAGTTAGCGAGATCAAGGAGGTCACACATGAATGTTTCTGTCTAAAGCGCAACTGATTAGAGTGTAACTGCAAGTGTTTGGTTAAATATGACATGAATGAGTCATGAACATGTTTTTCAATCAATTCTGACAAGTTTGGCAGTATTGAGATTGGTCGGTAGTTAACAGCGTCATCCTTAGAACCAGATTTGTGAATACGCATTGCTTGTGCAGTTTTCCATATTTTGGGAACTGATGAGGTTGCAATACTTAAATTGATTATGAATGTTATGCCATCTGAAATAGCTCTGCAGAAGTTTTGATAAGTTGACCTTTAGCTTTATTGGTATAAAGTTCAATAAGACATTTTTAAACAAAGAGAAACATACCTCCTAGGTGATTTTGGTGATGCAGTACTTTTTCAGTTCATTACAGTTGTACACTGATTCCTTTAACCATGTGGCATTGTGTGCAAAAAAAATCATTGAAAACATTTGCAGTGCCAGTGTCATCATTAACTAATGCGTCACAACAGAAAGTGAGTGAATTTTCTACTAAATAAACGACCAAAAAATGTAAATTAAATGTAAATTTTGCCGCAATTTGAAGAAAACCAGATTCACTACACAGAGAGCCAACAACTTTGGTGGTAGTCACATGATACTGTACAAACAAAACCAGCTGACACATGCTCAGTACTTGATTTTACCACCTATCTGCAATATCGGCAGGTTTCTGGTTGTTTTCACAAAATAAATATGTTGACAATTAAGTGTGCATTATATTTGGGAACTTTTAATGTTTCTTCGTTTTTCTAAATCAAATTACCTGACATTCATTTTTATGTTGGATTTGTTTTCCTACAGCGACATTAGATATGGTGCATTGTTGATATCACGTAAGTGTCTGACCTCTAATATCATTGACATGCAGTTTGATAGATTTGTGTAGTCATGTATATTAAGAATGCAAATGGCCAGATCCAGGTCAAATTTCAGAAACGATGTACTTTCGCCTCGTCTGGCAGCGGATTAAAAACATAACGAATGCTATGCTCACGATTATTGAGAAAATAAATCATATTCGTACCTGCGACCAGCTAGTATGAAAGTTTGCTTGGCCGGCAAGTAAGCGGCTACCCCATGCCGACATCAAACGGTGTCAGCGAATTCCAACTTTTAGATAGCGAATGCGCTCAGACACCTCAACATAAATGTCCAAAGTTGTGAGTTGAGTTGTCTCCATTTTTTTTACGAAATGAACCTTCCAGAACTGGAACAAGCATAGTACTAATTTTAGTACCCTTACTCCTCATGGACGAGGCTACGACATCATAGCTAGGACAAGCATGGATTAAAGAGTAACATGTTACGCAGCATTATTGGTACATATTAAATCCGTTTTGCCATTGCTGCATGGGTGCAATCAAAGGTCTATGACTTACCCCCTATTGTTTCATATTTAAATAAACGTCTTTCAATCGAAGCGCGTAAATATAAATACAACGAATATGGTGGCTGACCTAGATTAATTTACCATGGGGAACAACTCTACTGTATATTATCTTAAAGGTCTCACTGGACAGTTCTTTTGGCAAATTTTTGTCCGACAATGACCTATAGCAGAAAAAATATAATAATATTACATTAAACTGGAAGAAACAAATACAAATTAACTAATGATTTTTGTTGAAATGATGCTTGTAAGATTCTGACTGAGGTATTAAAGTAAATTCCTTATGTAACAAATTAGCATACTTTTCATCACCCTCAACCATCTAGATTTTTAGATATTTACCTCTGTAGCAGACACATGTAAATACACAAGCCAATTTGGCGGCTCATTTGAACCACGAGTTACGCATTTGATTTCCAATGCTAGTCTAACTGTGACAGGCAGTCACCAACAAGTCAATCAGTTTCCAAGCCTAACTCAAAGTAAATGTAAACCACATTACAAATTGTGTGAAATTAAAATTGCTAGGATGGTGATAATTAGGCTCATGTCTTCTACATTAAATATTAGGGAGGTGTCAAAATGCGAAACTATTCAGAGAGACCAAAAAGACTTCTCGCAGACCCCATCTTTGTTAGCTGATAGGACTTTAAGAATTCCAGGCCCCCCCCCCCTCCCACCGTGGTCAATTTACTTTTAGAATTTTGTATCTGTATGTATCTCCCTTAGACCTGTGATGTTGTACTTTTGTTATAATAATTTAGTAACAAAAATTTATGTTGATAATTGTTTAAGAAATAGATTATGGGCTTGATCTCGACAAAATTTGTGACTACTTGCCAAGGTTCCTGGGTGGTTCATCGGCGTTCCCGATATCTACAGGACTCGCGGTAATAACTCAGTTCTGACAGGAAACCTATGCAAATACCATGATATTAAAAATTCAATAACTTTAAATTTATGAGGCTCGTGATAAAATCTATAGTTATCAGCTATTCCCAATAAGGGGGTTTCACGGTTACTAGCTCACCAGAGGGCGTATCGGTGCAGCTGCTATGCAGAGAACTCGCCCTGGGAGAACTCGCCCCTTGGAGAACTCGCCCTGGGAGAACCCGTCCCAATATATCTGGAGAAGTCGCCTCAGAGTGGTTGGAGAAGTCGCTCCACTTCGTCTGGAGAAGTCGCCCCCAAACCCAGATAACCTTTTTATAGCAGAATTAAAATATCTTTTACGTGATTCATTTTTAGATTTTTATTTATATGCGATCACGAAAGAGATATTAACTGGTAATCATAAAAAGCAATATCATAGTAATATTTCTAAGACGAAATTCAGTCTTTATATAATCTAATAAATGACGATAGTATAGCGATTAAAAAGGATGATTAGTCAGACACTATCATTATTATGAATCAAGAAGATTATTTTAAATAAGTTGAACGTCAATTAAATGATGAAAACTACTACAGACATATTGGCAAAGATCCGTCAATATAAATTAAATAAAAAAAATTCAAGATGCAATAATGAGATGGCAACAAAAAAAAGTCTGTTTTTGAGGAATTTGATATTTTCCCTCTAGCATGCTTACACATAAGTTCTACATATTACCTAAAACTCATAATGAAATCGTATATTAAAGATACAACAACTTTCATTAAAAAGTTGAAGTCTATTCCACAGCTGACTATTAATTTCAATCCTGGTATTATTAGATGTAACATCATTATATACCAACTTTCCGCATGCAGTTGGTATTGAATCGTGTACAAATGTTCTTGATTACAATCCTACTAATAGCCCACTATCTTGTGAAGATATTTGTATAATATTAAAACTTATCTTGAAAAATAATTATTTTCAATTTAATAATACGAAATACATATATATAATCAGTACGGCAATGTGTATTAATATGGCTCCTTCATACGCTTTCCTTTCGTGGGTAAATTTGAAAAGGACTTTCTTCAAAACGAAAAGTTTAATCCATCCCTTTGGTTCAGGTTGTTCGATGACATATTTATATCTGTAAGCAGTCAACCGAAGAACTGTAAAATTGTATTAATCGCCTAAATCATTTTCACCCGACAATTAAATTTACTAATGCTACATCTAGTACGCATGATTCATTTTCAAATGTAATGTAATTTTAAAATATAGTGATAACACTATCTCTACAAATATTCATATCAAGGAAACTAATATCCACCAATATGTGGAATAATCTTCGTGTCATCACATGTCATGTAAAAACGATATAGCACATAGCCAGTCGAAAATATACCGACGTATCATTTCAGATGATTGTCAATTACAAAATTCGTTGAATAAATTTACAAAACAGAAATTATCCTACACATATCATTGATTCTGCGCTGAACATAGCCAGTAATATTATTCAACATTGGACTTTAAATAAAGCAGTATGTACAATAGAGACTGAAATGTAAATCCTTTCAGAATACAATCGAATTCTTCATTATCTAATGTACGTCGTATAATTAATAAATTTTAGTCTCCTAAATTTATCATTTTTTTTTTCTATTTACCATTGTAAAAACACTTTACAAAAATAAATCAATTATCGCTTTAAAAAGACCCAAGAATTTGCAAGATTGTTTGTATTAGTACTAAACAGACAGAAAAGAAAAAGAAAAAAGAACATTTTTCGTCATCTAAATGTTAACATACACTGGCGCTCTGGATGTGCACATATAAGAGAAACTACTATGAATAATCATCGCTTTAATATGTAAAATTATAGAGATCCGCAGTTTTCATCTAATATTTCAACATAGTTTAACACCAATAATAACTCTCTAAGTGAATTGTCTGTCATGCCAGTGTTTTAACCAATGAACATCACAACATATGGCACTTAAAAAATGGTATGCATCAACAATAACCATTTATTGGGTTGTATTTTTTATAACAAAATGTACAAGTAAATTTTGAGCGCCTCTTATACTCACAAAACCCCTTGTTTTACAACAACAACAAAATCGCCGTGCATAAAAAGTGTTACCTATGTATCATGACCTTTTTGGAATGATAGACGTATATTGATACAGTAAAAAATGTATCCATTAAGGTAAGAAATGTATATAATGAGTTAACGTGTCAGCGTCATTGATTTGTGCCTCATTAGTGAATTTGGGTCTAGTACGCATGATGCTGTTATTATATATTAATAAATAGCGTAATCTTATTTATTTTACATCGGTAATTTAGTAGTAAAATATTTTATAAACTTCTCTTTTAACTTGAAAAAGTTTGTTATTATTGAGAAATAATAAAATTACGAACACCGACAAAAAAGAAGAAATAAACTAAATGATGTAGTAGGACTGATCTTTCCGAATTCTGCGCATTAGCCGTGATGATTAACTCGATAGCGACCGCATTTCTTGAGTAAGCATCAATAATGTTTTTGTTTATTGAGTTCAAGTATAATTTGTTAATGGTTAGCATATCTCAATGAAAAATCATATTAAATAGTTCAGTTAGAGAGATAAATAACATAACACTTTGACTTATTGACGGACAGAGCCAATTCAGTCGATTTCGGGTTATAAAAGTCAGTGTCATAACGTCATCTCAGGATGGCTCAGGTTATTATGTTGGAACCATTTTATATCTAAAACTGCAGACATACCATCATGCTCTCTCTTTTTAACCAAATAAAACGCATCTAATGATTTGAAGATCAGAACGAAATGGATAGAAAACACTTTTGTTTCGTTAAGTACAGAAGCGAAGTTGATCAAATGGGAAATTTGAAAAATAATTGTTAATTTTATAGATTTAATAAGTTACTAAGTTCAAGAATAACAACAATAAATAAAGCCTTGATAACCATGTGGCGAAATCTCAGAATTATTTCTGTATATACTATCCTTGGGGAGACTTCTCCAGGCAAAGTGGGGCGACTTCTCCTGACACCTGGGATGAGTTCTCCCAGGGCTAGTTCTCCATGGGGCGAGTTCTCCCAGGGCGAGTTCTCCATGGGGCGAGTTCTCCGCTATTCGGTGCAGCTCAACTCCGGATAGTTCAATAATTAGAGATGGCAGACGTAGATCAAGAAAATTTGACAAACCGCTCACATTTTGCAAACAGGATCGATATCTCACTATCTTAAAATGAAATTCAATCAATATTTGATAAATTGTTGTTACATCTTTATTTTTTTTCTCACTAACTTGCGCTGCAGCCAGCTTTTAAACAAATGTTTTCTGCCCGTTTCAGATCTTCATTATCTTTCCATTACTACATTATGTACTAGTTTGTGTTAATTGATTGTGCAAAAGTGTATCGCTGCGTAAAAAGTTATTGCAATTTATATCGCTTGAAGGATATTGAAAAGATGTTTATTTTATTTTTTTACAGTTTTAATCATAGCAGTAAATTTATGTTGAACGACAAAAAAAATTCTAACTTTTTAAAGTTCTTTTATTATTGATTTAGAATGTTGCATTTCTAATAATATTAATTATATTTTAAATGAAATAACTTGAGTTTCTTTCAAAATGCACAAATGTCGTCCGTGCTTGAACAGACAGGCGCACGTACGAGTATCCTTGATGATTATTCTAATTTTATTTCCTGGAACGGATGGAAATTTTAGAGTATATAATGTGGAGAAATATCTATCTAAGACCCACTATGCATGTATAGGACATCTGTGTTTCTCACCTATCTGCCTTTCTTTCTGTATGTGTGTCTATCACATTTCATCTGGTCAATTGGGTATGTATATCCTCGAATGAATGCATTTGCATACGTATATTACATAAACATACTTCAGGTGAAAAATGAGTATAATTCGATGCTAAGAAAGAGCGAGTGACCGATAGAATAAAAACAAAGATGAATATTTGTGAGTATTTATTTATTATTGACTTGTAGGGCTTTTTCTTACAAGCAGTCTTTTTTAAAAAATAATACTGTTTGCAATTTTACATCCGGTCACGTGGATTAATATTGAACCGAAGTAGTAGGACGAAATCTATGAAATAATTGTATTTTTAAAACTTACATCTTTAATGCAAGGAACGTTAAACAGAAATATTAAGATAATTTTAATAAGGCTGTTCAAAATGAATTTGCAGGTTTCAATCTGAAATCTTGTTAAAGACCCTAGCAGATTTTAGCAAATTGTTGAGATTATTTTTCTTTAAAGTTATGTAACCAAAAAGGTGCAAGAAATGTTTAAAATTGGAGAGCATGGTGAAATGTTCCTACAAATGAAATTATGGATAGTAAATCTATATTATCAGGTATAATATAAATATGGACAGTGTATTTAATTTAATTAATTGACATTCTTAAAGTATGGAAAGGAAATATTTAATTATCTGATATAATGTAAGTATGGACACTGAATCTAATTTTCTGATTTAGTGTCAATGTTAGGATTGAATTTTTAGTAAAATTAATAAGATTGATATTTTCCTTGAATTGTATTAAAGTAATGTTTTATTTGTTTATATTCTAAAAGATATTAAAGGTAATTTCACTTGTTTTTCAAGTACAACTATATAGAATAAAAAGAGTTGCTGAGCAAGCGGAAGAAAGGCAATGTATATAACTATACTCTATAACATCAGTAAAAATAACTAATGTACAGTGTTGTGTAAGATTGTATATCATAATACATGCGTTTGCCGACTTAGCTACAGTTCTAGGTTCCATCAGTAAAAATATGTTTTTGACCTAGTATTGGCATAGATTCAATTCGGTTAATGAAGGTGGAGTAACTTCTCTCTCTAACAAGCTTTTGACGACACAAAAACAAGATGGCCTCCAACTAACGGATATCCATATTTGGTCTGACGTCGTTAAAACAAATATAAATAACTACAAGGTTAAGTCTTATGACGTAAGTAAGGTGGTTTTTACCGGCTGAAACTGGTTCTTACCGGACTAGAGATTTAGTGTTTTTCTGTCTGATGCGTAGAGGGTATGACCTTGTCTAACCCTGAATCTGGCCGCGTATGTATATATAGAGATGCGCGAATCAGGTCAGATTTAGTTTTCCGTATCAGCAGAAAATTGACGTTGACTCTTCAATTCCAGCTTTCCAGATGTAGCTGTCTATCATCGCGGCGGCGCTCCTTTTAAGAGAGCCTGAATTCTTTCTTCTCTCTGTCTCTCTCTCTCACCATGGATATTGACGCTCCTTAACATACGAGTAATTCCTTCTCATAGCAAGAAATGAGAAGAAGGTTATGAAAAGCTAATCACAACATACATAACAGAAACTTTACATAACAAGTGGATGGAGAATGTTACAGATCTCTGGAACCTCTCGCAGAGCCAATGTCCCCAAGATGTAGTCTATCTACACCGTTATGAGTGACTATTTCTTTTGAGACAGTGTTTTCATAAAATTATGGGAGAAGATTCTTTGAAACAACGACATGAGTGGACTAACATCATGAATAAAGCCGTCACACGTATAACTATGATCCATGGGAGAGACTCGCACCAACATCTTTGCTATCATCAGATATCACGCCGTCAGCTACACTACGTCAACTCAGGAATGACAGAACAACTTTTCTGTGATTTTCGTATTTTTTTCGCCCACACGAAGGGTCAGTTCTAAGTCATCAGCGCCAATATCATCACATGGGAATAACAACAAGTACAACTAAGACGTTTACCAGCATACAATGCATATTGCCGATGAGTATTCTTCCCACAGTATCGTTTTAAACATCCCACATGTAGAATGTACATATACCTAGTCGAAATCGGGCTACCAGCAACCCAGACTGAGATGCACCTATACCATAGACCTGGATTTCCATTGACCTAATAGCAACATCTCCGCCAGACCCAAAGTCAACGACAGCCGCAGTGACAGTGACTTGAACTTGTACAATTTGAACTCTTTCATTATTACAGACAATACGTGTATTGTTTACTATTTCTTTCGTATACAATTCATTCATAGGAAGAATATTTCTGGACTGTAGTAATCCACACACAGGTATGTTTTTTGCTTAATCTTATTTTGTTTCTTATAATACAAATATTATAAGGTTATTGCGTTAATTGATATTCCTAAACAACTGATCTATTTTTTGCTGTATTCTTATGTAGTAACATTATTGCTTACATTTGTAATTTTCTGCCTATAGAGCCTTAACGAGAGCCAACGGACGTTACTTCGCATAAGCTATACAAAACCTGTTCGTACTGAAATCTGAAACCATCGTGTAAATGATTCGCTGCTAGCACATTCAACATTACCGTATTTACCTATCTGAGGGAGAATTGTAAATTCCGCCTAGCCGTCTCGAACTTATTGACCTCAGATGTTTTTTGTTTGTCAGCCAAATGGTTCGACAATGTTTTAGAGGTTTTTCTCTCACAATTATCATACCATTATATGAATATCTGTACCCTATTGTACGTACTATAAGAACGGCTATAATGCCTACCTTCAGCCAGACGAAGTATTCCTTCTATGGTTTTGCAACATCCATTGATGTTGACTTAGATGTATGTTGAAATGATATAAAATAGTCAAAGTGTCCTAGCGATTACTCGAATCCGAGTTAACGTAATGCATAGCTCTCACGATATGAGCAGCTATTGGCCTCTTTACGGTCAGCTTCTGAGTCAAATTTGTTGAAATGATAAAGGCAATACATTCTCTTCCATCGTCACAGATAACTTTAAAACACGTACATTTCAAAGCTACCAAACGCTTAAATGATATGTTCATTGTTCTTAGGTTAATTCAAAGGCGATACATATTCATACACGCACAGGTCAAAGTTGATTGCAAGTGAACATACGTCATGATTATTAAGGCTAGAACAACATTAAATTGTCAGTTTTCTAACTCTTGATTAATACTAAAATTGTCCGCCATTGTCTTTGCAACCATTCTTACTTCAAAGTTACTGTTAATTCTTTGTTGAACTAGGAAGATCAGCTCAATATCGGCTCACTAGCATTCATAACAACATGATTTTTTTCATTACACATGGCTGAAGTAATCTAATACCGTAGTCACCCATACATATGTTCTGCTGATGTTATGCAAATAAATTTAAAAGAGAAGAAGAGACAAAAGAGGACATAAAAAGAAAAAAAAGTATAAAAAAAGAGTAAACTAAAATAGAAAAAGAAAAATAAAGATACCAAGAACTGCATGCTACTATTTTGTGTTACAATCGTATGACAAGACTAGTTTATATGTAGGTTTTGTAGAATTTTATATTGTAAAGCTGTTTAAGTTACGTAAACTTTTAATTTTTTATTTAATGTCGTACCACGCTATTTCACTCTATTTTATGAAGGTATCCAATGCTGCTAAGTTCTTCCATTGTGGGGGTTTTTTGGGGGAATTTTTTTCACGAATTTTGCGTTGTACTCTTTATTGTATATTTTTGGGAATTTGACTAAGTATTGTGCAAAACACTTCCCATTGTGTTTGGGAATTTTATCAACTATTTTGCATAGTATTTTACTTTTCGAATTTGACTGAGTATTTCGCAATGTACTTCTCATTGTATTTTTTGTATTTTACTTGGTATTTTGCAATGTATTTGCAGTGTTTACATTGTATTTTTAAAACTTTGCGAAAATGTCTCGCAACGTTTTTTTTATCACTGTATTTTTGACCTCTTCTCTTGTTTTGATGAATAAAATTGATTTTTTTTCTTTTCGAGCCTCGAGGACTCGGCTCAAATAAACTAGAGGGTATTGTTAGGATTGAATTTTTAGTAAAATTAATAAGATTGATATTTTCCTTGAATTGTAT
The DNA here is from genome assembly GCA_029339505.1 of Unio delphinus. Lineage (NCBI taxonomy): Eukaryota > Metazoa > Mollusca > Bivalvia > Unionida > Unionidae > Unio > Unio delphinus. Next base: position 5,743,605 of record JAQISU010000041.1, on the reverse strand, counting down.
TAAAGTAATGTTTTATTTGTTTATATTCTAAAAGATATTAAAGGTAATTTCACTTGTTTTTCAAGTACAACTATATAGAATAAAAAGAGTTGCTGAGCAAGTGGAAGAAAGGCAATGTATATAACTATACTCTATAACATCAGTAAAAATAACTAATGTACAGTGTTGTGTAAGATTGTATATCATAATACATGCGTTTGCCGACTTAGCTACAGTTCTAGGTTCCATCAGTAAAAATATGTTTTTGACCTAGTATTGGCATAGATTCAATTCAGTTAATGAAGGTGGAGTAACTTCTCTCTCTAACAAGCTTTTGACGACACAAAAACAAGATGGCCTCCAACTAACGGATATCCATATTTGGTCTGACGTAGTTAAAACAAATATAAATAACTACAAGGTTAAGTCTTATGACGTAAGTAAGGTGGTTTTTACCGGCTGAAACTGGTTCTTACCGGACTAGAGATTTAGTGTTTTTCTGTCTGATGCGTAGAGGGTATGACCTTGTCTAACCCTGAATCTGGCCGCGTATGTATATATAGAGATGCGCGAATCAGGTCAGATTTAGTTTTCCGTATCAGCAGAAAATTGACGTTGACTCTTCAATTCCAGCTTTCCAGATGTAGCTGTCTATCATCGCGGCGGCGCTCCTTTTAAGAGAGCCTGAATTCTTTCTTCTCTCTGTCTCTCTCTCTCACCATGGATATTGACGCTCCTTAACATACGAGTAATTCCTTCTCATAGCAAGAAATGAGAAGAAGGTTATGTAAAGCTAATCACAACATACATAACAGAAACTTTTACATAACATCAATAATTATTCTCCTAGTATGAACAAAATAAGTTTGACATATATAATTGATTCATTGGTTTTCCTTTGTTGACTTTATGTTTCGCTAATCAAGTGTAGAACAGTAAACTATCCGGAAATGGAGATTTTTTGTGGGCATGCGCATTGGAGCTAAGGGAGTTAATTTTTGGCGCTACGATCAGTAACTCCGTTGCATCCGTGAAACCCCCTACGTGTATGCCAGCTTCTGTGTAGAGAAAAGGATATCAGCTGCAGCATTTTCTGGACCTACATGTGTTTGAAACATGTGCTTTCAATTCCACAACAAAGAGTCAGGTGCTAATTTCAGTAAATAGTGTTCCAGACTCAATTCTGTTAACACATTAACCCCTGGTGCCACATTTACGAGGCAGGAGGTAGCAGACTACTGCAAATCTCTATGGCGTCAAGGTCATGTATGATATACTAAAGTGGGTGGTATTATAGAAAGGTAGACTGATGCAGCTCTACAAGGATACCAAATAATATGGAAATTTTAGTTGTATAACAAAATACAGATTAAAAAAAACAAAAAATTTTTGGACTCGTTTTTATTTCACCCAAAATTTGCCTATGGTCGGAATCAGATTTTGTATCCAGATTTTAGACTTTTTGGCCTCATATCTAAGGTAGACCGGTCTGAACTGCACACAGGTAGACATGTGCAAAAAGTAGGATGATATGGACATTTTTAATAAAGAGTGGTCTCCATAAATAAAAAAAATGATGGTTCCGTGAAGAAAGAAAAAATAAAATAAAATAAAAATCCAACTTTTCACCCTTTGCTCATGCGCGAGCATAATAACCAATGGAAAACAATGTGTTTTTTTTTAAAACAGAACTATGCATTAGGCTAATGGAAAATTATTTGGAAGTAGGTGTATTAGGATGTATTCAGAAACAGTCCCCAAAATCCAGTTCCTACTCGCATTTCTTGTTTTTAAAAAAATGCAAAAACGTGCAGGGGTTAATGCGCTAAAGGACCGATATTCCATCAATAAAATATTGTCTCTATTTTTTCAGTTACAACTAGAATACGCTCTCAAAAGATTTTTTTCCTACAAAAAAATAACTTACATTCAACCGATCCTGGCCAGTCAAACCCATATATACTCTATTTTATCTTCACACATTTCCAGGCTGGTTTCCATTTTTACATTTAATTAGTACCGTGTGTCCAAAAGGAATAGATTACGGGGTTTTTACCTTCCTCCTCAGACACCTAAGTCAGTGGTTTCCTTCCTCCTCGTCCCATTTTAATCTTTTGTCAGATGATTCCCCAATTGTCCTGTATTTGCTATGTGTTTTATGCTATATTGTGTGTTCGTACATGTATATGCATAATAATAATAATAATAATAATAATAATAATAATAATAATAGCAATAATAATAATAATAATAATAATAATAATAATAATAATAATAATAATGAGAACGTTGTATAGTGCCTAATCTTTAGAAGCTCTAAGAGCTTTCCAACATATATAATTATATGACTACCAAGAACCACCATGAAATTAAAAAACATAAATTCATGCTGAAAATATTTAAGGTAGGAAACATTATTAGGTCTTTAAGTTTGTTCTTGCCGTCGAAATAGGTGCGTTTTAAGAGCACTCTTGAAGGGGATCAATGTCTTTGTGTCTAATTTCAATGGGCAATTCGTTCCACATTGCTGGGCTCTGGTATGCAAAATAACGTTGTCCATATAACTTCATTTTCATAGTGGGAATAATGAGTATAAGATTATCAGAAGAGGAGCGTAATGATAGGTATGTCGGACTGGAGTCTGTAAGAAAAATGTAGCACGTATAACAAAGTTTGTGTTTGATTCTAGATCGAATGATAGTCAGTGTAGGATGCAAAGCAGTATGGAGTTGTGCTCTGATCGTGGTACTCAAAGGATGATCCGAGCAGCTGTATTTTGAACCTTTTACAGTTTCTGGAGTAGATATTGAGACGAACCAGACATCACTGAGTTACAGTAGTCCAGTCTTGAAAGCACAAATTAACATACATGTCTTTCAATGGTATCAACTAAAAGATATTTGCGAATGGAGCTATACGTCTCAGCTCAAGATCTGCAGCCATGCATTCGTTTATGACATATTGGTCAACGTGAGAGTATAGTTGAGAGCAACACCTAGGTTTCGTACTGACTGTGCGAATTTAATGTTGATGTTTCTGATATGTATTGTTTGAGGTAAAGGATGTTAATGATAAAGTATATGTGTTGTGATCAGAATAGCCTCAGTTTTACCATCATTCATCTGCAGCTTGTTACATGTCATCCATGATTTCACATAAGAAATGCACCTCGCTACACCATGGTGGTAGCATCAACTACTAGCCAAACCCATATATACTCCATTTAATCTTCACACATTTCCAGGCTGGTTTCCATTTTTCCATATAAATGTGTCCTAAAGGTGGGTGGCTAGATTTGTATATTTGGGTGTCATCAGCGGATGTTATATGACACTTGAGAGCGGCTGGGTGTATAGAATGAAGAAAACAGGTTCAACAGCAGACCCCTGTGGAACACCACAACTTATATCAACTGGGCTGGAGTGTATTACATTTGCGGACACAATTTGTGTCCTGTTCACTAAGTAGGACTTAAACTACAGAAAGACTGTATTGTGAATGCCAAATAATGCTGGAGATGGTGAAGTAATATATCATGGTCTATTGTGTCAAATGCTGCAGTCAAATCAAGGAGATTATAAACTGGGTGGTAGTTCTTGAAATCGTTATGATCGAGTGTTGGTTTCTTCAGCATAGGCTTTAAGACGGCAATTTTGAAAAATTATGGGAATTCCCCGGATGAGAGAGGTATTAATAATAACAGTAAGTGAAGGCAATATTGGACCTAAGCACTCAAGCAGCAGTGATGATGGAAGTTCACATGACTTTGGTGTACTCTTCATCACGATTATACATATTTAATCCATAGAGACAGGTTCAAATGCTACTAATGGTTGCCACTAAAATTCTGTATCGCAACTGTATGGTGACTACGAGTCAATTGAAATTGTGTTGTCAAGCTTATCTCTAATGATTTTTATCTTGTCACGGAAGAAATTTGCAAACAGGCCTGGAAGGTCAGTTGGAGAGCTGGTAGTTAAAGTTGGTTACATTTGTTGCTTGACATTAGCTTATTAGTAATTTATTATTACCAGTTGAAACTTTCTGTGATCTTAGGACTGTAGTGGGATGATTTCGCTGCATGGACTATGTTTGTGGTTGTGAAGGGGCAAATTTATGGCGCTCTAATAAGAATACATTAGTTGAGACCAGAGAACCATTAATTAGATTTCTAGAGAATGGACGCGAATCAGTCGTCACACTGCCATGTTCAGAATGTCATTTCGAGGGGAGAATGTTATCCTTAATTAAGCAATTGTTTGGAGAGCAGCCAGACTGACTATTAGGAGCACATTAAACCTTATTTTCAGGGTAAAAAGATGTCACAATTGAGAAGTCGCAGAAACTCTGTAACTATGAAACTACCAGGTAAAGCTGACCCCGACATTGGCGCCACTGGGAAAGGGGCCGAGATATTTGACTGATTGGTTACTCTTGTTAAGGGGCATGTTTCCCACACAAACTTTCCTAGGTTTTAATATCGCCTCACCGAAAATGTTAATCTGTCTAAGCTTTTCTGCAAGATAAACCAGAATAGGCTCCGAAAAATTTGTAATAAATATTCTCGTAAAAACGGATTTGGATTGACTTGAAGCACAGGGAGAAAATAGCTCCTGAGACGTGCAATCCTGAGAGCGCAAGTCTGAAACGTTTAATCTGAGAGTGTAAACTGCGATTTGCATCCTGAGAGTGGAATCCAGAGACATACAGTTCTGTGACGTAATCCTGCTACGGATTGTTGAGGATGGATCCGGAGATCCGGGCGTCTGAATAGCTACAGTGGAAGTCGAGTCAACCGAAGAACAGGTTATGAATCATACAAGACGTTGACTTCGATTGTTCACTTGATCCTATGAAGAATTAAGTCTATTAGTAAACAGATCAACTATTTTATTTGAATTCATTTGTGCTATCCTTTGTCATTCGAGAAAGTTTTGTTTTCTAAAAGCTGAGTTTTTCCTAATGTAATGACTTTGCATAGTTGTTTTATGTAATTGATTAAATTGTTTGTTTACCTGTATGGGGGGGGGGGGGCTCCTCTTTGTTTGTTCTATATATTTGTTCTGATCTCTATATAATTCATCTATAAGTTTCACCACTTATATTTACTCGAACCGGGCAGTTACTTCGAGGATGGTCTACCTCTAAATAACGAAACCAAATTAAGCGGGACACCCAATTAGTACAAAAACACGGTCCCCGACAGTGGCATTCTTTTTAGCGGCTTCATAGATTTGCTTATGAATAGTGAGTCTGGTGGAAAGCCAAAGCCTCTCAGCTTTACAGCGGTCTTTTTTAGCAGTGCGGATTGATCCCTAACACTGCTATACCACAGAGAACACTTTCGAATTGATAATCTGCACTTGATGGCTGGGGCATGTTTTTCAAGCAATCAACACAGGCAGAAGTTATTTAGTTGTTCTGCTGTAGGAAGTAAGCAGGTTGTTAGGTTTGCTTTGATGTCATGCATTAGTTTGGTTCTATTTATCATATCGAGGTTTCTCTTAGTAGCAAATAAAGTCGAGGGTTAGGGACTGATACGTCTAGATGGCATATAATGCAGAGGTGATCTGATGCAAGTTTGTGGGATACAAGGCTGGACACGTCAATTTCATGACCCAGAAAATCAACATTGACATGCTGTGCTTTCTGATGGTTTCCATCGTACTTGATGACACGTCACTTTCATGACCCACAAAATCAGCATTGACATGCTGTGCTTTGTGACGGTTTGCCATCCAAAATGCTTCTGATTAGCCAAGCCGTTTTGAATCACCAGGAAGCTAAACATGTTCTTCACAAATTCTTGGACGCAAGTCAGTATCGGGAAGAGCATTTATAAAATAATTAATTGCTGAAGTGGAATTCACATATACACAAGCTTAGGTAAGCAGGTTGTTAGGCTTGCTTGGATGTCATGCATTAGTTTGGTTCTATTTATTATATCGAGGTTTCTCTTAGTAACAAATAAGGTCGAGGGTTAGGGACTGTTACGTCCATAATTGAGGATTGTGGATAATTTTAGTTTTTCTGTACCAGACTTTTGTCATGATTGTGATATAGTAAGTTGTGAATGGAATTTTGCTTACCTGACGTTTGTAATGTTTCTTAAGTAGTAAGCAAGATGTTTACTAGAATCTGAGTTCAATGGTTAGTCGAAGTTTTGCATGGAAATGATTAATTCAACAGAACATTACGTTGCAACTTAGATCGAATGAGAATGTATTTAATAGAGACTTGGTAATAAAATGAATTTTTTTTTCTCGGTCATATGATTTGCCTGTGGAATAATTTGGAGTTGTGTTCAGATATAATTTGAGAGAAATTATGTATTTAAATTATTAATTCCAACGACAAACTGTTAATTGACTCTTTAGTCTGAGAACACTAATTCAGAATTGTTGAGAACGCATTCAAAGACAGTTTAGATTGCATCATTGTGGGATATGAAGACCCCTTATAATTGGAATGGAACATTCTATATTTATGCACTTGTGCTGGATTAAATAGGATTTTTTTTGGGATTTAATAAACAGAATAACTTTTAGAAATAAATCATTTGTTGATTTTCCTAAACATTTTGGTTTTACTAGTTTCTTTTACAAAGTCATAAAACTCGAAGAAGAGTGAAATTTTTAGTAGAATGCCAATTCTCAAATTGACTCATCCTTTCATTTTATGAAAGTTACTGTACAAGAAATAAGTTGTATGATTTCTTAATATATAATATTTTTTTAAAATATTGCCCCACAAAAACATTAAAATTTGGGAATGATTAAATGTACATCACGACGACATATAAATTAGTATTGTTAAGTACCAGAATGTCTCAAAATACGGAATAACGTGTGATTAACTGGAAGTCATTGAAACTTTCATTATTAATTACTGTTTAGAAAAACTAGAACACAGTGAACTTAGACTAAAAAGAAGACATTATTTTATTGTTCATAAGAAATTGCATTTAATTCATTCGTTTTGTTCAACAGTTAGAGAATAAATAAAGAATTGAAATAAATAACAATGAGTAGGCCCTATCCAATGTACACTAGGTCATAGAAATATAGAAGAACTTGGCTTCACCCCAACATTGTTCCTCAAAATTATTACTGTAATACAACCACATGTATGTATCCCATGTCCAACTTGATGTACCTATTAACGACAACAAAAACGTTTTCATGGAAACTATTCCTTATCCAAGCATATAGTTTTAGCATAATCAGAAACAGATTGTTTTTCTTCAAAATGAGGGCTTGAAAGTTGAGACAAGACAAAATGGTATAGTTTTATTAACAATGGTTATTTTGCCTTACAGAATCGAGTAATATCGAAACAGTATAAAACTTTAAATACAAAATTTTTGAAAGGTATAATGTTATGATTAGATGGCATGTATGAAATTTCAATAAATAAAACAAGATTTCAAAACTTTACATACCTTCTTAGACAGGTAGTACCCTCACCGCTACAGCAATACCCATAATTCATTACCTTCTTAGAAGGTAGTACCCTCACCGCTACAGCAATACCCATAATTCATTACCTTCTTAGAAGGTAGTATCCTCACCGCTACAGCAATACCCATAATTCATTACCTTCTTAGACAGTTAGTACCCTCACCGCTACAGCAATATCCATATTTCATTACCTTCTAAGACACCGCTACATCAATATCTTTGTTTAATTATCTGTCAATAAAACAAGCTTGCAACATACATTCCCAAAACAAATTCGAATTTATTCTTACTAACATCCCCCCCCCCTTTTTATTTGGGTAGGTGTTAGAGCTTGCTTAGTTGTCAACTCGGGCAATGCCTCTCTCCTTACGACCAGTTTCGCCTACAAGAAGTATAAGAAACTCGTGTCTATCTGTCATATTTAATTGTACTGTAGTCTAATAATTCATGATTACTTTTGTTGAAATAAATAATCCCTGGTGAATGCTTTCCTGTTTAAATATATGTATAGATAATCTTGTTACTTGAAATCCAGCTATTCCATGCTAGAATAAAATATATAATGTATGCCAAGTTATAAATACACGAATTTGAAGAAACTTTCACAAATTATTTTTAGCAATATGTTGTACACGAGTAATAGTTGAGTATATGGTCTTAAATAAACACAGGACTGTTACTCAAATACAATATGAGCTTATTATAGGAGAGAAGGTACACTTACAAATCTCGTGAAAGGTTATCTCGTTTGTTATTATACCATCGGCAACCCTGTAATTCTCAATTTATCCGAGTGCGATTATCGTTTTCAATTCATACTCGACAAATTCTTCTACTATTACTGCTTAAAACAAAGTGTAAAAGATGTTAGTAAAATTATTTTCTCTATTAAATATGTCTAATTTTTTTATTTGGAGATATTTTTGATGTTTACCATTAGAAGTAGTAAGTATGCAAATAATATTAAACAATGATTAACCTGTTTATTACCATCGTTACAATCAAACAATACGTGAAATAAATGAATCAATATATTAAGCAGATCTTCTGTCTTTGGAACCGCTTCCTGCACTTGAAATTCTCATCGCTGTATACTTTTATCTGGTGGTTACTAGATACATGAACCATTTAACCACTAACAACTGGGGCCCCGAACGACCGAGTGGTCTAAAGCGCTGTCCTTTACGGATCTAAGATATGGCTAATGTAATTATGTGAGAAATCTTGCCAGTAGCTTCTCATGGGTCGGTGGCTCTTTCCAGGGTTTTTCCCGGGTTCTTCCTCCCCCAATAATACTGGCCGCCATGTATAGCCTATCGTATGCTGAAAAATGGCGTTAAACCCTACAACAACAACATAACCACTCACAACTGAGTGCCTCCGGAGTCTCTCGATCCGAATCCTGGGCCATTGAAGTGGAGGAAGTTTGCTGGCTAGCAGGAACATTAATCTGTTCCTTTGCAGGATACGATAGAGCTTTGAAATAAACAGAAATAGACTAATCTTATCAAGTGGCCCTTCACAACAGTTTGTTGACTACATCTGAACAAATCTACGAACTCTATCAAAAAATACACATCATAAGGAGATAAATTCGGATGGAGAAAGGAAACTGTTTTGGCAGGAGGAGGATATGTAGCTAATCCTGAAATGGCTGCATTCATAAGTCATAAACAACACTCCAAATTTAATGAAATTGCTGAGAATGACGCAAGCACAGATCAGAACAATCCAAATAAACAGCAAACAATTGAATAATAATATATCAAATAATTATATTATGCATTGGTATTATGAATATTTACATTATATTTTTAAAATAGAAATGGAATGAGGAGAGAGGAGGAAAAGAGTGAAAAATATGAAAATTTATTCTTACACTAAGTTGATGCTAAGTGAGTGTAGCTATGGCGATGTGCAATTTGTCGTACAAAGACTCGGAACGGTCCAATCAATGGCATTCTGTTGTCCCAGAGAAGTATTTAAATGTGGATCAATGATCAGTGGTCATTTATAAGGTGATACACGCTGAACACATGGTACAGGTATGATTAGAATACATCTCAAATTCCTAAAAGAGATGTTTACTTAATTACTGATACATCAAGGCAACTGTACAATATGGTTCGGAAGCACCACTAGTACTTAAGACTCGTTTAGTTCTGGTTTAGTCACAGATGCAACATTTCAATCACATTTAATCTAGATACTTCCATTCACAGTTCTACTTCTTGACCCATCTTTGAACATCTGGGTAACCGATATTTGGACAAAATCTGTGTCTTTCATTCAATTCAGATAATCTCCATGTTTTTTAAGTAGCTTATATTAAACACAGAACAAGAAAAATCGTGAGTGTTCAAAGTTGTCGTAAGGTTCATAACTAAATGTGAAGAACTGTTAATGTCTGCTTGAAGTATAAATAAAATGTTTACGTGTTGTTAAAAGAATGGAATGTATTACTGAATATGTGTAAACTATAGAAATGCCTGCATGTCATGAAATTTAACAACAATGTTAAGACATTCAGTCATCCAATCATAATAATACTATATTATACTATTCATCATAGTGCAAATTTTACTACAGTGAACTCACGTTTGGCAGCTGTTTCTGCGGGAGAAATGTTTCCCCTCGTAACTTTTGACGTATTGTGACTCTAAACTCAACACACTGCAAATATACTGTGATCAGGGAAATTTGTCAAAATACTACAGCATCAAGATCAATGTTCATCAAATAATTTCATACTCTCATAATCACATTATCATGTAAACTGGACGAAAATTTTTGTTATAATAAAACTTTAGTCGCACAAATGTGCTTAAATAGCATAGGTTTTATGGAGGCCTAATACCCAAATGTTTAAATATTCTATACTGTAATATATTGGGATTTTATTTCCGTTTGCTTCCACTACACTTTGTAAGAGGATATAAACTTGTTAGAAGAACTCTTATAAGATTAATTAATACGGCTTTCTGTTAATGTAAACAATGTGAAATATATCATTACCATGCTTTGCACATAAACACATTTACACTTTTCATGAACATTTTACAACTCATCCAGCTTGTGAAAGAACCAACTATGAAAACTTCGTATCTTCTATACAATATATTTTTTGATTTGTAAATGTGAAGCGTAATATATTTCGTGTGATAGAGTATCTTATTCAGGTATGTAATACACTCTTACCATCGAGTCCCACCAAACCTATCCCCATCGATTTCCATAACGTTACTCAGTTAAGATTGAAATTTATTCTACACAAGAAACCTCGCATTGAGCTGGGATCAGTTCATTGGGTTTCTGTACTGTATACTAAATTATTTGAAATCTCCCACTTGCTGATTTAAATGCTTTTGCATAAGCCAGTATGTTATGCTTTTATGGGAGTTTCTCCATACATATGCATTTGTATTCATTGAATATAGTACTAGTCGCCTTTATTACCCATGTACAATCGTGATACATTGCTTTTTGTCGCCTGCATTTTGCGAAATTTGAACATCCCTTGCCTCCAGAAAATAAACGCGACAAACATTTTATATTTAAAACATTTGGTACTTACCAATTTCCGAAAAGCCCCAAAACAACCACCAAATCAATTCATATTCTGTTAAATGTAAGTAATACTTAGAACCTAACTAATACCGTTGTGAAGAACACGATTGTACCTCCGGAATTATGGGAACCTAGTTGTATTTCGTTCATTGCCATGCAACACCAACTGGAATAGTGGCATGTAACTCCCGCAATGTCAGTTATATAAACAACTTTAAGATCAGATAATTGTTTCATTGGCTATTTATTATTCTGGTGTTTTTTTAACCTTAAGTATTACTAGATGAAATAGCTTTCCGTTTAAATTTCAGTTAAACTGGAATAAGTTTAGCGATATACCGAAGAAATAATAATGCTACGGCTCATCAATGGGGGGGGGGGAGAGGGTGGAACAGACTTTTTGATGAAATGTCATTTGCTTTAAAAATAAAAAGCTTTCCTTCGAAAATGAAAAAAATATAAGTGTAATAACGCCAAACCGAACTCTTAAACTTACCTAATTAGGTTAGTTTATTTTGTTGCTTTATCCGTCGTTAGTGTAGTACTCAGGAAAAGTCAGAGCAACCGCTCATCTGGGGATTACAACATCCTGCTGAGACAGACCGCGCACACTCTGTCGGTTAGGGGTTAAATTGGTTTCCTGTAAAGGGGAATCAAATGTCTCAGTGGGAACTGACTGGCGGTTTCTAAGTCTTAACACGGGGAATGGAATCTGGTCTATGGTCAGGCATGGGAAGAGAATAGGTATAAATTTACACTTCATAATCTGAATGTTCTTGGGAACAGGGCTTGAGCACGGGGATATGGAGTTTATGGTACTGAATGGGGTTTGTTTATTTGGGATTGTTTGGACCGGGAGATTTAGAGGAAGGTGGAAGGAAGTAAAAGGCGAGCAAGAGGTTCATTGAAGGGTTCTCTGGTTTCCTTTGCCATATTCTCGCTGTACCCTGTAGAATTGTGTGTCAGTGCTGTGAATCTCCTTGGTTATATAATGGTGGTGTTCTCAGCGGTCGTCCAGTTTATGCTTTCATTGAAATGCAACATTCTTGACGTTGACTTCTAGCTTGAAAGCTTGAACCTTTCGATCGCAAATACCCGTGTTGCGTGCAGCCCGTTTTCCGGCCTTCTCAGCAGCACGTCTGAAAGCATACAGCAGGCGTTAGTGAGGTTTCTGTTCGTAACTGGCCGGATCTTTGGCACCATCATTTCCAGGATGGGTAGCCAATTAGGCGTCGACGGATAGCCTGGCATGTCAACCAAGCATTAAAAAATAGGTGAATACCCAGTGGCAGCACATTTAGTGGCATTGTAGGCCTGGACGATTGGTATGATGTACAATTTCCAGTCAATTTTATGGTCGTCTTCCAAATTGCTAAGCAGTTTAAATGCGGTTTGGTTGAAACGCTTAGCTCTACCTTTTTCCATGGGGTGATATGGAGTACGAGATTTTGCTATTCTCACTAATTTGTACAGTTCCCTTATCACTGAACTGTCAAAGTTCTGGCATTTCAGGGAAAGAATAAAACTTAATAAAGTGCTCATACAGGTGGTAGTTTGGGTCGTCTGGCTGAGTGATTACAAGAATATGCTTTAAAGCGACCCTTAGGCCTTTCAAGTGATAAGAAGTCCCTTGCAAATCAGCTTCATTGGGCGTGTTGTCTGCTCAATGGCGGATTCATGTTACTTCTCTAACGCGGGCCAGTCAGTAAAAGCATTGCCTTGCAAGCCACATATACCTGTTCTTGCTCTGATGACCTACATCGTCATGGATGCCTTTCAGGGCTGCTGTCTATGACTCGGGGGGGGGGGGGGGAATTAATTACTTAGCTTGTTGACTGTCAATCAGAATACCATTTTCGTCAAGAACAGGACATTGCGCTCTCGCATGTATTTCTCCACTTCCAATGTCTATTGACGGATTGCTTTTTCCTTCCAGCGGAAACCACTAAATCAACAACTCTTGCTTCCGCTACATTACTTCAATGAGCAGACTTCGAACAGACTGGGGTGCGACTAGTCTGAGGCCTGATCTCTTCGGCTGAAAGAGGGCAAATCACAGCAACAACACATTCTGAAAGCAGCATTGACTAATCAGCTGCCGTACTTATAGCCTTGACCATATAAGGTAATATCTATTGATTTCTACTGAGGCCACCAGCGTCTGTATTGACTTTGCCTGGTTTATACAAGATTGCAAAATCAAAATCTGCCAGAGAGGCTAGCTAGCAAAGCTGTGTGTCATCGAACATGGTTGTGGTGGTCATGTAGGTCAGGGGGTTCGAGTTTGTGACGACCTCAGCTAGTCGTGAAATTTGTCTGCTATTGCTCACTTCAATGCCAGGAACTCCAGCTTATGAGTTGGGTACAGCTTTTCTGATATTTTGAGACCTCTGATTGCATAGGTACAACCCTATCCACTCCATTTTGGTTCTGATATAGAACGGCACCAAGCCCGTTGATTGAAGCATCAGTGTGTAATATGAAGGGAAGTGAAGGTTGAAGTCTGCATAAACAAGAACAGATGGGGATGTAAACCTAACCTTAATGCCTGCTTTTGAGGTTAACCCATGCCCAAACAGAGCTAGTGGTCTTAGTCTTCCTTTTACCATTTTACTTACCGGTCTGTTCATTAGTAAAATGTCATTTAAGTAGGTAATTTAATGGTTCCACTATATGGACATAGTTTTCAAGGTACCGACGGTATACAACACAGCTAAACCAAGAACATGGCGTAGTTCTTTCACATTCATGGGGTTTGCCACTCATGGCTGAGATTTTATCTGGATTAATGGAAGTTTAATACCCGTGTTCCGCATATCTTCCGAAAACGGCTTCGAGGCTTTGGATATGCTCCTCAGAGGTTCTTGAGAAGACCAGGATGTGGTCCAAACGATTAGACACTCAAATTAAGTCACGCATACATCTTCACATCGTTCCATCAAGCGATGGAAGGTGGCAGGGGCATTGGCGAGTCCGAATCTGATCCTGTGCCACTGAAAGAAACCCAATTTACCTACATTAAAGGCAGTCTTTTGTTTATCCTTTTTTGTGCATTTCCACCTTCCAGTATCCAGTTATGAGATCGAGCTTGGAAAAGTAGGTCGAACCTATAAAACTGTCAACGATATCATCATACCTTTGCACCATATATAGTCATGTTTTGAACGAGCGCTAAGTTGGCACCAATCGATACATAAACGAAGTGATCCGTCCTTCTTTCTGATCAAGTCTACGTTGGACGAGAAGGGAGACTCATATTCTCTAATGATTCCAGCTTGGAGCATTTCCTTTATGTGCTGACGCACCTCGTCATATATCCCTGGTGGAATACTACAATATGCCTGTTTAATAGCCTTTTTGCTACAACTCCTAGCAACAAGATTTTTGGGTAATGCTATATATGGCTGTTCGTCGATCCCAAGGGGTAGATATGCCATCATTGATGGATTTCGATAAGAGGCGAATTACATTGGTGCTTATAATGACCGGGAACTCTGCATTAAAAGTATTATCCCAGATGACCAATATTGGAATATCTATGGATAATATCGAACAGGTTTAGAGTTTAACAGTACACTCAATATACCACGTATATTATAGCAGGACACCATGCGCAGTACTTAGTTTAAGATATACTGTATCCAGTGGCAACAATTCCGATCTGTTCTACAAGGAAATATATGCATTTTGTGATATGGTAGAAACCATTTATCCCGAATCCATGAGTGCTGTAAAAAGAGTTATTTATAGTTACAGTGCGCTCATTCTACTCATCAACTGGTCCGAATGGAGGTATGTCCAGAACTTACTTCGTAACAGGTCGTTACGAATGTCATTCATCATTTGCCTAATGCATGTCACAATATGTCCTATAGCCGATAGGCAAATGCAGTGACACTCATCAGTGCGCTGATATGCATTGAAGAACTCTTGCATAATATTTTGTTCTTGGTAGCATTAGATGCAGACATGGAACCCATCTTATTAATTAATAAAATCAATAATCAATTAAGGTATAAATAACAATATTTATTTACTGTAAACAGTGATCACGTGACCATACATCTTCACATCATGTCACATATTGGTCACTACACACTAGTGGACATATAACTACATAAAATGTATTAAAGCGATAATATTTCACTAGTAATAAATGTTAATACCTCAAACAATACGCAAGATTTACTAAATAAATTCAGTATTATTAATAATTCTACTTTCATAGTCCAAACGTCAATAAAATCCTTCATAATAAAATCCGATTGTAGCACATAATAAAATGAATCAAATCCTTGCGCCTAATTAGTTCTATTTAGCACAAATTTCTACGCGAAACGGTCCTTGAAATTCTCGTTAAGCTGTTAATGTTTCCACGTGTTGTACTGAATGCAATAGGGTTACCACATGACAGGAAATGAACTGACACCAGTTAATTGAGCTCATATCACTCACAGCAGAAAACTGCAACATTTGCATAGGCCTAGGTGTATTTGAACGCAACATCCGTTGAATATCCGTGGCCGCTGGTCTTCAGTTAAATCAGGGTGGTCGCCAATATAATCAGTTTTACGGTATACGGGAGAAATAACAACTTTACGGCTCTCTGGGTTCTTGTACTTTAATCAGACTTGATGTTTCAAATGAAGACCATGAAGATGAAGGCAATGAAGAACATGACAATGAAGAAGACCTACAATATATACACATGAAATATATAAATAATTAAAGTAAACAAATCTAACACACACGGACAATTCACAAAATAAGGCGCAGAATTATTATAAAATTATCACATTGTAATTTTAAGCATACCAGTGACGTGTAGTATTTTGGTGTGCAATCGTGATTTTCAATACAACGTGTGTAAACCTTTGTTTGTCCCACGGTCGGCGCCATTGTATACCATTCGTTTTCCCACGGTGGGCGCCATTGTAATAGGTTTAGCGGTATACGGGAGAATAACAACGTAACGTCTCCGTGGGTTCGTTTTTTAATCAGACTTGATGATGACTAAACGAAGACCATGAAGATAAAGACAATAAAGAAAATGAAGATGAAGTCCATAAAAATGAAGAAGACCTACAATATATATATATATATATATATATATATATATATATATATATATATATATATATATATATATATATATATATATATATATATATATATATACAAGTAAAAGTAAACAAATCTAACACACACGGAAAATTCACAAAATGATCAGGCGCAGACTTACTATAAAACTATCGCAGTGTGATTTTTCTTTTAATTACCAGCGCCGTGTAGTAATTTGGTGTGCAATAGCCATTTTCTTCGATACAGTTTGCAAAGTATTGAACTCAGAAGTTGAAGTTAACTCCTGGAGAATCGTTGGAACAGGGAACTTGTTAATGTAATTGGCGGCTGCATGATAGACACGTTCAATGCAAGCAACTCATGTACATCTCGCTCACAACGCGTAAGACAGAGCAATGGTATATGGCCATAACCATACTGAATCTGTAGCATCAAAATACTAAACGCACACAAACAATAACAAACAGTGGTTTACAGAACTAAAGTCTGGGAGAAAAGACAAGCATCGTTTCTGTTTATTAGCACCATTGTGACCTAAGATGACGTACAACTTAAGTTCTCAATAAATGATTAGAATTATTTTCTAGTAGCTACTCACTTACTTTATCACAAAATGACACGTAGTCTTACAATAGTAATTTCTGACATCAAAGATTATGTATTGAATCTGATACTTGCAAAAATAGTTTGTGTCGACGGCACGCAACCTCTTCCATACCAAAACATTGTAAAAGTGTACCAAGTTCTTGAAAAGGTTTATTAGCTTTAAAAGGAACGGCGGCCCCTACAAACTTATCTAGCTAATTGACAGCTTCAGCTTTAAGGATCTAAACCGGATATCAATGTTTTCAACACAGAAACTGATTTTTCATTGAAACGCGATAGAGATCCATCACCTGGAAAATCGAAATCTGTTTGTAAGCTCCCTTTTGATAGAGTTTTTTTTTCTTCCTTTAACTTCAACGAGTTTTATCAATTAAAGACAAGGCGATGTTTAAATTTCATTCGATTTCCTATTTGGTGATATTTGTCAATATGCTAATTGCCCCCCTTTTATTATTCTAAAAAACTGTTATGCTCCAAACGCTCTCCGCCAAAAATGGTTTTAGTCTGTCATGAAGGGTAATTTTTGGTACTGCATACTAAATCAGGCGACACTCCAGTTATACAACATGTGCCCTCTCAGTTCGTTTCTAGACAAAACATTTTTTCTCAATGTAGTCTGTGGAGTATATATTCCATTAACATTCATAAAAGCCTGGGAAACTGCAGAGTCCTTAAGTTCAAAGAGACAGCATGTTGTGGAAAATGCAGTCTTCACAGCATCATTAATATGAAGTTGCACTTCCCAAAAGCCACTGGCAAGGACCAAATGTGACAACTAATTGGATCAATGCAGGGCGTCAAAGGTGTCATTAATATGTGAAATATGATAGCTGTCTCTCGATGTTACATCACGTTCAGACTGTGATAATCTGTACAAAATCAATGGCTGACGCCCATGGAGGATCAATGATGCCGTATTTGAAAACTTAGTTGATATCTTATGCAGCTTGACGCCTAGACAACGGAAGTCCTTGGGAGTGTAGTTAGACATGAGCAGCATTGCCAATGTTGATTCTATGCTGCACTTTATTTGTATGACAAAGATCATTTTGTTAAATGAGCTACCGAATCAACTTAGAGAACAATCAATTTTTAATTCATTTAGATTATTAATTTTAATATAAAGACTGTAAATGTAATATCTGCTAATAATACCCCATCCTGCCACGATGACAATAAATATTTGTGACACCGTTTTGTTTTCTGTCCTTGTGTTCTCAGTGGCGCCCTCATACATTTTTGGTGTGGGGTGGGGGCGAACATGTAGTGGTCGGCTATTAAATTGTATGGATGTAGGCCAAATCATGTTTAGAGGTAATGTCCAAGTGGGGATGGGCGAGCGGAGCCCCCTCCCCCCTCCTGTGCGGGCAGCTATGCTATAGCGAATACTTACTTATGGTTTTTAATTGTTCTGGTTTCCTGTTTAAAATGCTTCCAGAGTTGCAATCCGCTATGGGGGCAGGAGGCAGTTTTGTACATTGGTCCGGTCAAACTGGTATGACTTTTGAGATATCGCTCTGTATTTTTTAACGATACGGACATATTTATATCCCGGGATGCGTAACACTTCCAGTTTACTAAGCAGTCGTACTCCTACAAGGTTAGCTTGACCACCTTTGGTCCCCATTTGGCACTCCGCTCTCACGTCTGGCTTCAAGAGGATGTGGCATGCTCAGCGGCCACATCCTGGAAAACGTCCTCGACTGGCCGGCTCAACCAGGATGAGGGTAGCCGACAGGTCTTAAACCCTCGGTGAGTTAGGCTTCGTCTACTTAGCATGTGAAGACTGGATTCTGAAGCCTGAGCGGGTGAACCACGAGCTGGTCAATGGGCAGAAAGGAGATTATCAACAGAGCGCCCTAGAACGCTAAGAGCTCAACGGAACAAGCAGGACATCCTGGTCATCCACTGCAATCAACTCCATCTCCGGCCATCTCGATTTTGTCATGCTGCTGAATTCAGATGATTTTGGGCGAAAGAGTGAGGTCGACGAACTGCGCAACTCATCCTCACTTAAAATAAAGTGACTACGCCAGTCATTCTTTTCGTTTCAGCCCATCCTATTTAATCAGCCACTAAATTCTTGTGGCGACAGGCAAGCTACGAAACGGTATGTGTAGGTACAGTGGCAGCCTTAGCCGCAAACCTTCATTCACGTAGCAGTAGTAGAATCCGGCAGCCCCTTGAGTGACTGAGGAGCCCTCTTCAGGAATGCACTGTTCACCTCAATGGCATCAGTTGCTATGCTCCATCCATGAACAACCCAGACGAAGTAAAGGTCAAATTCTATGAGGATATTCACTCCGTCAATGCTGATATTCCAATGGCAGATGAGCTCGTCATTCTTGGCGATATCAATGCACGAGTAGGTTGTGATCACGTTGCCTGAGATGGAGTGCCAGGAAAGCAAGGAGTGGGTCACTTTAATAGCAACGGTCTTCTTTTGCTCCAGACTTACGCTAAGCATAAATTGCTGATCACCCATATTGAGCATCAATACAGTCTTTTTCCTCCCTGTCCGTAACCGGACGTCATGGATGCACCTTCGTTCTAAGCTCTGCACCTCATCGATTTCATCATTGTCAGGAAGAGGGACAGGCAATGCATATTACAAAGTCCTTGTGCTGAGCTGACTGCTGGAAAGACCACCGCCTCATCATCACCAAGTTTAACATCCGCATTCAGCCCCAAAGACACCCACATAAATAGATGACTCATAAAGGACTAAACTGAAATGCACCAGTACCAAACAGTCTCTCGCGGATGACCTGGAATAACGTCTGAAATCTCCGTCTCGACGATCAGAATGTGGAAACCGACTAGGCGGCGTTCAGAGAGCTGGTCTACAGCAAAGCGTCGATAATAATAGGATCATCAACCAGAAATCAGCAAGACTGGTTTGATAAAAACTACGACGAGATCGAGCAGTTGCTGGATGAGAAGCACCGTCTCCTTCAAACCTACCTCAAAAGCCACAAGTCCACCTCTAGGAAATTAGCGTACAACACTATACGCAGAACTGTACAGCAGAAACTTCGTCAGATGCGAGACATATGGCTGAGCAACAAAGCTGATGAGATCCAGTGATACGCAGACCAGCGTCCTGAATCTACCGTAATCCATCAACGATGAAGCCATCAGTTGTCTCCCCCATTTACCCATGAACGAGGCACTGGATGACCCTCCAATTTTGCTGGAGACACAGAAAGAGATACGTCTGCTCTCCAGTGGCTCATCACCTGGTTCAGACTCCATCCCAGATGAAGTCTACAAGGAAGGAGGCACTGCCCTGATAGATAGGCTCCACAACTGATGTGGCAGTAAGAGACGACCCCCCCCCCCCGGAATTAAAAGATGTTTCTATAATCTATCTGTATAAGCACAAATGGAACCGCCAGGCCTGAGAAAACCACCGAATATATTCTTATTCTCAATTGCAGGAAAGATACTCGCCAGAATCTTACTGAACCGCCTTACTACGCACCTTGACCAGGGACTATTACTAGAAAGCCATTTTCGATTCCGAAAACAACGTGAAGATCATTGACATGTTTTTTTTTCTGCGAGACATCTACAAGAGAAATGTCAAGAGTAAAACGCCGACATTTTTTCTCCATCTACGTCGACTTGATAAAGGCACTTGCTACTGTTAGCAGAGAAGGCTTGTGAAAGGTAATGGCCAAGTACGGATGCCCGAGAAAATTTATATCCATGGTGAAGCACTTTCACGACGGCTAGCTGGCACAAGCCCAGGACAATGGGGAGACAAGTGAGCCATTCCCAGTAACCAATAGTGTCAGGCAAGGTTGTGTTCTGGTACCGACACTGTTCAGTCTATTGTTCTCCGCCTTGCTGACTAATGCTTTCAGAAACGGAGAGAAAGGAATAGGCATCAGGTACCGTACAGAAGGACAACTATTAAATCCCAGGAGGCTTCAAGCGAAAACCAAGGTTATGCCAAACACTACCAGGGATTTCTTATCTGATGATGACTGCACCCTCAATGTTGGCTCAGAAGCCGACCTGCAATGCAGCGTTCACATGTTCTCCAGCTCCTGCACAAGCTTTGGTCTGACGATCAGTACCAAGAACACTGAAGTACTGCATCATCCGGCTCCTGGAAAGCCCTATGTTGAGCCCAACATCACCGTCAACGGCCAAAAAGTCAACGTAGTAAACCGCTTCACCTACTTTGTCAGCACACTTTCACAGAGCATCACTATTGACGACAAGGTGAACCTTCGCATTGCCAGAGCAACTTTCGACAGATTTTTTGCCGATTTCTGGAATAGAAGAGGCATCAGCATCCAGACCAAACTAAATATCTAGAGGGCAGTTGTGCTCCCCTAACTACTTTACGCATGCGAAACGTGGACGGTGTACCAACGCCACGCCAGGAAGTTGAACCAATTTCACACCACAAGTCTTAAGAAAATCCTCAACATCAAGTGGCAGGACAAGGTTTGAGACACTGAGGTACTTGCCCAAGCTGGTCTCTTTAGCAAGCATCCACACCATCCTGATGTAGTGTCAGCTATGCTGGACGGGAAACGTTGTACGCATGCCAGACCACCAGCTGCCTAAGAGACTCTTCTATGGTGAGCTGCAGCAAGGTCAGCAATCCCACGGAGGTCAGAAGAAACTCTTCAAAGACAATCTGAAAGCTGCGTTGAAAGCGTTCGGTATAAATCCTGTTTCCTGGGAGCAAACAACAAACGATTGAGTCACCTAGCGTTCCTCCTTACACAAAAGCTCCAAGCAGTGTGAATCTAGCAGGACAGCAGCTATAGAGGTGAAGCGGCAACAGAGAAAAGCACGTGCCATCAACCGTCCTGGAGATGGCTCACTCATCCCCAGTCCCTTATGCAAATGAACATTCCGTGCAAGGGTTGGCCTCATGAGCCACCTGCCTACGCACAGAACAGAACCCGATCATCTAACCCTCCGATGAATAGAAAGGTCCTCTTCGAATCGACGGACCAATAACATTTGTGAATTTGGTCATTCCAGTTTGTGTTGTTCTTGAAACTAGGCATAGACGTTTCTTAACTTGAGGGTACGGTGTAACTTTGGAGCTATTATTGTGTAATATCTAATATCTTAAAATATTTGTGAATTTCGTCTTTCCGGCTTGTATTATTCTTGAAAATGATGTGAGGTATGTACCCCTCATGTGGTCACTGAAGAGTATGTAGCCAGTGAAATACCAATAGTCGTCTAGAAAGAAGAGCTAGCTATTTATAGCAGTAGACACGTTGGTTCAAGGCAAGTATAATATATCAAAAATTGATTGGATGACAACTATTTTGAATAGTATCAAACTTTTAAGTTATAATGTTTTCCAAAATTATCACCCAGGGAAAAGGCTTGTTTTTGCACTGTGAGTATCACGTGTTCTAAAAAAAATGGCTTTTGGACATAAAAAATGCATGGATAAATTTGGGAGTGGGGTGCATCAACTTTGAATTTCAACTTTGAATTTCCACTGACTTGCAAGGTCAAGTCAATGATATTATTATGTATCGCTTTATTATACATATCCAAAAATGGATCTTTTCGACCTCACTCATATATTTTATTCTTTATGAATTTTAATATTAGGTAGTAACATTAAATTTGTGCATAAAACTATCCCTGGTTCCTATATTCGTATAGCCGAGTACAACGCAGGGAGCATACGAGGCAGGAAACCAATCTATTTTAAATCGTACTACTTTAAATATATCTTATCTTATCTTGCTTTATCATATTTAATATAGTGTACGTGAAGTCGACGAATACCGGTTTACTAATGTATCACACATGTAATGTGGTTTACAGATGGTCATAGTGCTTATTGAGATAATATTTTGTAAACTCTGTATTCTGTTTTTCCAACTACGTTACTGTATAGATTATATAAAATTACCTTGCATTGTATTATTGTATCATTTTCAGATACAATTGTTTTAATCTTTGCTTCATAATAAACAATGTAGATGACACATTATAATTTATATACTTTACATTGCCCAGAAAATATTAAAATTCGTGCGATTCATTTGATCACTTGTACTAAGCACAGGGGCTGGTATCGTTGCTCACAAGTTATCTGTCGTACATAATTATTATGTAGTACATCATACATGTACGACAGGTAAATTGTAAGCAACGATAGGAGTTCCTGTCTACTACGGTGTTAGAGTATCAAAAGCTATATAGTTCCTGTCAAATACTATTTTTAGGCCTGGAGGAAACTGAAAATTGTAAGAAATTTCACACTCAACACAAGTACATAAAAAACGTGGACGAAAGTGATCAACTATATTAACAGTCTCATCTTATCATTGTAATTGTTTTTGATCTTTCTGCGAAACTGATGCAACGGTCCATCTCTAATGACTCAATATGACGCCATGATAATGGACCAATCAAAAGTAGTGTTTTGCAACAGTCCATATCACCGGAAGTTTACCTTCCAATGCCTGATACAATTAGCAGATAACACAATGTTGGTATATTGTTTGTATACTTTTCCTTTTATGTAGTGCTTAGTTGAAAACAATTTTTATCAAAGTTCTGCCAGATGGATCGATAGCTAAGTAGCTTTTATTCAAGAGGTAGATAACATCTCTCTCTCTCTCTCTCTCTCTCTCTCTCTCTCTCTCTCTCTCTCTCTCTCTCTCTCTCTCAACGTTAGCATTATATTAAGTTCAACTCGCCGTTTAGCCAGTAATATCACACAGACATATTGTAAATTTGTGCTACTTCAACAACTCATGGCAACCGTTTCCAAACATTTCTTGTTATTAAGACATTCACCTCTCAGAATAGACCACTCATTGAGTCAAACCAATGCATGGTGAACTAACATTAAAACTACTGGCGCAGCTGTAATCAGATCTTCCAACATGAAAATGCAGATGTATTGTTGTTCACATGTCAGTAATGTCAGAAAATAGAAACAAAGTTGAGGAACTACCCCCCCCCCACATGATTTTTGGTCTAAAATGCATCCTATGTTATAATGTTGTTGCATTATAGTGATAAGAACAGTGTATATGTTTTGTGGATGTGTATTTGTTGTTCTGCTTACAAACATATATTGCAAAAGTAAAATTATATACATATCTACACTATTCAGATCCCTCTCCACTGTGACAAGTGTGCACATTATGTGTTAAATTAATTCATAATTAGATATTTTGGTAAAGGTGACTGCAAAATGAAGTAATATGTAAAGATACAAAGGAATATGGTAGAGAATACATAATGCACTGGTACCACTTAAAAAATGAGATCATATTTGCTGTGACAGTTTGGCCTCCTTAACTTTATTGACACAATTGTACTATCATGTTTTCCATCAACACTTTCATTTTAAAATAAATTTTTATTAAATGCTTAGGTAACTCACAAAAGCACTAATATGTTTGACTATTTGGTTCACCTGAAAAGAGCTGCATAACAAATTTTCCATTCAGGATCTTGATCTCTTTTAACTCTAGTGTCCACTTACTATCTACCAGCATTTACTGTAATAAATGCCAATGTTTTCTGAATTACTTTTCTTTTCAGGTTAATACATGATTCATTAAATGACAGGTTGTATTACTGATTACATTTGGATTGCTATGTTATTAATTCAGATGCAAATAAAAAATAAATCATCATTATCATAGGTGCACTTTCAACCTTTAAAAAATATAACATGAGGGCTATTAATGACCTTGCCTTGCAGCATGGCACAAACTTAAATGTTTTTTTATTATGGATAATAGATGCAGTCTTATATTGCAATGGGCAGCTTGAGCATCAAGATTGATGTGGATGGAGTTGCAGTAAGGAAAAGTACTAGATGTCATTTTGATACTTACCATGATCGAAAACCACTTGTGACAGAAACTCATTATTGTGAAGAGAGAATGTTCCAACATTGATTAATAGCAATGAACTTCACATTTTTTCAAATTAAGGTTATCCTCCTAAACATACATATACTTTTTGTATTACATTCATTGTGAAGGAACATTTGGAACAACAGTTAGTCAGTTTTGATTAGGCACATATTTGCATTTACCCTTATAGCAGGGTAATTAAATTGATATTCCTGTAATTACCCTTGACAAGTAGGTTTCATTTGATATTCTTGTAATTACCCTTGACAAATAGGTTTCATTTGATATTCCTGTAATTACCCTCACAAATAGGTTTCATTTTGATATGCCTGTAAATATTATTGATAAATGGGTGTCCTGCATGACTAGGTTTTGCTGCAGTTAACTTTCTAAACTATATTATATATATATATATATATATATATATATATATATATATATATATATATATATATATATATATACCCAGCATGCGTTGCAATGCCACTTAAAGAAAGAAAGTGTTTGTGTTTTAATCCTGGTTTCCAATCTTGCTTTCCGTTGCTCGTCTGTTTCTGAAGCTTGTGATGCCTTTATATTTCGTGTTTGAGGTGTAGATCGACCAATAGCTTTTCGTTTAGGTGGCATAATTGATTTGACAGCGAAAGTAATGCTTCGTAATGACTATTACAAATTCACACCACGATTGTTTGACGTAACCAAGGCGCAAAGCAAACGTAACTAAGTAAACATGACGTATCTAAGGCGCCTACAGTTCACACCGAACACACGTGAAATTAGGTATCGCTACCGATTATGAATTTCATACAGCTGTTGATTTACATCATCATAGTTTTAGCCAATCCAGACTGTGTTTCGATCACATGACTTATTTAAGGCACCTACTGTTCGATCACGTGACATATCTAAGGTGCCTACAGTTCACAGCGAACACACGGTAAATGTCGCAAAACTATATGAAATACCCACATTTGTTAATTGTACAATTTAAATGGTTGTACTAATTCAGAAACCTTTGCGTGCATGCGCAGAACAACTCACCAATCGGATGAGCAGTATAGGAATGCATACGACACAAACAAACAAACATTCATTTATATATATATATATATATATATATATATATATATATATATATAAAGTTATTTCTGTTTTTTAGGAAAGGATGTAGATGAACCATGATGAGGATGTTCATTTTGTGGGATATAACTTAGATTGGAGATGAAGTGTGTGAAGATTAGAGTAGCCCAAATTTATTACACCCATGGGTTATTCTGTGCCAGTCACCCTATACCCATCCTCTGCATTGTCTGTAGCACCATACTGATCTTATGGTAAACATTTTTTGATATTATTTTCAAAGTATACTTTTGTGACACTTCTGTTTAATTGTGAGATCTTGAATTTTTAGTTTTATACAATTTTCAATCACTGCTTAACAGAAGAACTTAAGACAAGATGGAATCAATAAGGGTTCCATCCAAATTTCTTTCACAATGGGCAGTTTGAGAAGGTATGGGTACGTCTGACCATAGGTGCACTTCTGTAGAAAGTTGTTGTTTCATAATTAGTTTTTAATTATAATTATATTTTAATTATAATTATATTCTTTCACATTAAAGATTGAAATTTCTCTTGTCATTTTAGATACATTCATTTTTAAGGTAAAAAATTAGATAGAAAAGAGAAAGTTGACATTTTACCTTGTGTATAATGAACTGATTGTCCAGTCTTTCGAACTTACTTACAGGTGAAAGGGAAAAACACGTATATTGTCACTACTGCTACATGTATATGAAAACGAGAAAATCTCCAGCATAGTAATCAAAATCAACTGACGTGATCTCACCCAACCAATGGAAAATAACTTAATTCTTCTAGGAAACCACACAACTAGCCAGTTCATTGGGAAACAACCTTATATTAGAGCTGTACCAATTAATCGCCCATACTCATAATCGGGCTGATTATTAGAACAATCGGTATAATCGGTATCGGCAGAAATAATCGGTGCCGATGCAAATTAATTTCCTAAATTTAAATTATAACATTCATCTTGATATGGCTTGAATTTTAAAACAGAATTAAATAGTGGAAACTAAGGAATAAACATTTGATTTTGGGATTAATTGAAAGACAATATATTCTTAAAAGTAACTACTGTTTTAACACACTTGCTGTAAACTACTGCTCATTTTTATTTTTGCTGAGAACTCCCAATTATTACATTATGTCCTCGATTTTCATTTTCTTCTAAACAAGAAAAGTCCTACATGTTCTGTTGCATCACCTGTGAATTATTGTTGTGACGAAATAATTAGTTTTCTATAAAGAATTCGCATCTTCACTAAATAGAATGTTACGTTTAAACATTATTCACGTAATTTAGTGATTTTTTTTTACCTATGCAACAAAACAAAAATAAAAAATAAACCAGAACAAAAACATAAGCCATAACAATAAAATCATCCACAATTAGTTTAAATCCCAAGAATGATCACTGCGATTGCTTAACTCCAATGCTACAGTGCCATTCCCACAAAATAAACTTACACGAGTTAAAATCTAGCATTTTTAGACCATATATACCAATGTTAATTACCATCGTTAAATGTTGTTGTTGTAGCTGTTGCTGTAGAGTTAATGCTATTTTTCAGCACACGATAGGCTATACATGGCGGCCAGTATTATTGGTGGAGAAAGAACCCGGGAACGTTAAAATGAATCTTGTCCCCCGGGCTCCAAACACTCTAGCTATGCCTCTGCATCAATGTACCGGTATAGTTAGCATTCAAAATTCTTCTGGTCACAAGCCAGTTTCAGGCATTTTAATGATTAACTGGCCTGTACAGCTGTCGCAAAACTATAGAGAAATTCACCAACTGTCATCAAAAGTGATGCCGAAACATCAAGCTTTCCATTGTGTGGAAAGTTATGATGTTTCTTCAGCCAAAAGAGAAAACTAAAATTGATTGATCTTGATCTTAGTCGATCTATATGAGAATTTTAGCTTTTATTATTACCCCTCTTTGTGAGCATGTAAATTATGATGGTTATGTGCCTTGTACAGTCAAACATGTGTACCTTTTTAACAATTTGTAGGATCGCTTTTATCATTGAAAATGAGTAACTCATGAGAGGTGATTCATTGTAAATGAAACAGCTATTAAGGACTATCTGAAATGTTATCAAGAAGAATGCAATTTGATTATGGGCCCTGAGTGGCCGAATGGTCTAAAGCGCTTTCCGTTACAGATCACTGTCATCTCTCCTCTGCCTGCGTGGGTTCGAGTCTAAGATTCGGCTAATGTAGTTATGTGAGAAAGCTTGCCAGTAGCTTTTCGTGGGTTGGTTGTTCTTTCCAGGAGTTTTCCTCAGGTTCTTCCTCCACCAATAATACTGGCTGCCATGTATAGCCTATCGTGTGCTTAAAAATGGCGTTAAACCCTAAAACAACAACAAAAACAGCAGTTTGGTTGAAACAACGAATAAAGCAAAATCTGCATCCAATATGTTTGGGAATAAATATGGATTTAAGTGATGCTATGCATGCTTTGCACTGTGTAAGTACTGTACATTATAGTACTTACAGTCTTTATGTATCACAATGATATAATCCAGAATGTCTTGGAATGAGTTCACAATAATCCCAAAAGCAGTGTTTAATATAAAATGTCACTGAGTGCGTTATATGTCCAATGAATAGTTTAAATAAATGATTCCTCTCAAATTATATCTGAGCACAACAGTAAATTATTCCACAGCCTGAACTTAAAACAGGAATGAATAATTGTTTACCACATCTTAAATGTACGAATTTCACTTGACCTAAGCCACAGTAAAATATTCAGGATGTGGGTCATTTTAAATGGAAGATTCCGTAAAATTTTAGACAAGTTTGCTTGTTGAACATTTTAAGTTTGTAGATAAGGTTGAATCAAAAGTAAGCATCTTTTAAAATATGACAGAAGTCAGGTAGTCCAGAATCCCACCATAATTGTGGACAAAGTTCAAGAATGCAATATAAATTAAATATACATCAGACTTACACAAAAATGGGAAATCAAATTTTAATCCAAGTGTTGTATGTAATGATTATAAGATAACTGTGCATGAATCAATTTTTAATCCAAGTATTGTATGTAATGATTCTAAGATGACTGTGCATGAATCAAATTTTAATCCAAGTGTTGTATGTAATGATTATAAGATAACTGTGCATGAATCAATTTTTAATCCAAGTGTTGTATGTAATGATTCTAAGATGACTATGCATGAATCAAATTTGAATCCAAGTGTTGTATGTAATGATTCTAAGATGACTATGCATGAATCAAATTTTAATCCAAGTGTTGTATGTAATGATTCTAAGATGACTATGCATGAATCAAATTTTAATCCAAGTGTTGTATGTAATGATTCTAAGATGACTATGCATGAATCAAATTTTAATCCAAGTGTTGTATGTAATGATTCTAAGATGACTATGCATGAATCAAATTTTAATCCAAGTGTTGTATGTAATGATTCTAAGATGACTATGCATGAATCAGATTTTAATCCAAGTGTTGTATGTAATGATTCTAAGATGACTATGCATGAATCAAATTTTAATCCAAGTGTTGTATGTAATGATTCTAAGATGACTATGCATGAATCAAATTTTAATCCAAGTGTTGTATGTAATGATTCTAAGATGATTATGCATGAATCAAATTTTGAGTACCGGTAAGAGTTGTGGACTTGTAACTGAAAATAGTTGGTGAATTATTTACTTGTTTGTAAAAAGAATCTGTTACTAATGTTTTATTTCAAATAAACACCATGTAAAATTTTCAAGTGCTAGAGTTTCTTTTTCAGTGTCAAGCCCCAAAAAAGTTTCCATAGTTATATTATCAATTTTCCATCATGTATGCATGTATATACATGTAGAAACACTGCATGATTATGAGTTTTTTTGAGATTTCAAGGGGTGGGATGAGGTACCAATCTATATCTCTTTTCAGGCAGGAACATTGCATGATTAGGGGTATGAGGTTTTTGTGAGATTTCACAGGGTGGGATGAGGTACCATTCTATATCTATTTTTAGGCAGGAACACTGCATGATTATGAGGATTTTTTTAGATTTCAAGGGATGTGATGAGGTACCATTCTATATCTCATTTAGGCAGGAACACTGCATGATTATGAGGTTTGTTTGAGATTTCAAGGGGTGGGATGGGGTACTTGAAAATGTTGTTAGTGCTTCTCTTTAATGTAAAGTCAAATCAGTATGGAGTTTTCATCAGAAGACTTCTTATGGTGTCTAGTTGATCTTGAAAAGAAAATGATGCACTTGGACATTTAGTATGTCAGCATGGTCACTACTGAACAGTTAGATTTATCAACATGAGGTTCTCATAAAAAAAACTTCTGATGATATGTAGGTGGTCCTAAACGAAAAAGTGGCATGAGTCCAGTCAATAATAATAATTCATCTTTCTTATATTTTTTCCATTTAGCTATCCTTTGGTGAACCTCCCATTGCCTGGCAACAAACCTTTAGAGCATCCATCACCAATTAAAGAATTCCTGACATCAAATTCTGACCCGATTCTGTCAAATATACCAAAAGAGGAGCCAGAAGGAGAAAACAAATACACACCGCGATGGGTGAGAGATCTTTGCATCTAGTGAAGGAGTGAAAACCAGACTATTCAACTAAATTGTTTGAAACATAAATTAGAAATAAATTTTACAAAATCTTTGTTTGAGTTCACAGATAATGAAGCTATTTGAGCAGAATATTCAGACTCAGATTCAAAATGTTGAATCAAAATAGATACATTTAGTTAATTAAATTATTATGGATATATACTACATACTTTAACAGTAATTAAATTGATGTATATCAGTCATACATTGATTCTGAATGGATACATATCAGTCATTAAATCTAAATGGATAAATATCAGTCATTAAATCAGAATGGATACATACCAGTCATTAAATCAGAATGGATACATATCAGTCACTAAATCAGAATGGATACATATGATGATGATGATGATGATGATGATGATGATGATCAGTCATTAAATCTAAATGGATAAATATCAGTCATTAAATCTAAATAGATAAATATCAGTCATAAATCAGAATGGATACATATGATGATGATGATGATGATGATGATCAGTCATTAAATTTAAATGGATACATATTAGTCATTAAATCTAAATGGATACATATTAGTCACTAAATCAAAATGGATGCATATAAGTCATTAAATCAGAATGGATAAATATCAGTCATTAAATCAGAATGGATACATATCAGTCACTAAATCAGAATGGATACATATGATGATGATGATGATGATGATGATGATGATGATGATCAGTCATTAAATCTAAATAGATAAATATCAGTCATTAAATCTAAATGGATAAATATCAGTCATAAATCAGAATGGATACATATGATGATGATGATGATGATGATGATCAGTCATTAAATTTAAATGGATACATATTAGTCATTAAATCTAAATGGATACATATTAGTCACTAAATCAAAATGGATGCATATAAGTCATTAAATCAGAATGGATAAATATCAGTCATAAATCAGAATGGAAAAATATCAATCATTAAATCTAAATGCATACATATTTGTCATTAAATCAGAATGGATAAATATCAATCATAAATCAGAATGGATAAATATCAGTCATTAAATCAGAATGGATACATGTTAGTTATTAAAATCAGAATTGATGCATATTAGTCACTAAATCAGAATGGATACATATCAGACATTAAAGTAAGAATGGATACATATTAGTTATTAAATCAGAATGGATACATATCAGTCATTAAACCAGAATGGATACATGTTAGTCATTAAATCAGAATGGATAAATATCAGTCATTAAATCAAAATGGATGCATATCAGTCATTAAATCAAAATGGATGCATATTAGTCACTAAATCAAAATGGATGCATATCAGTCATTAAATCAGAATGGATAAATATCAGTCATTAAATCAAAATGGATACATATCAGTCATTAAATCAGAATGGATACATATTAGTTACTAAATTAGAATTGATACATATTAGATATTAAATCAGAATGGATACATATCAGACATTAAAGTAAGAATGGATAAACATTAGTCACTAAATCAGAATGGATACATATCAGTCATTAAACCAGAATGGATACATTTTAGTCATTAAATCCGAATGGATATGTATCAGTCATTAAATCAAAATGGATGCATATCAGTCATTAAATCATAATGGATAAATATCAGTCATTAAATTAAAATGGATAAATATTAGTCATTAAATCTAAATGGATAAATATCAGTTATTAAATCAAAATGGATAAATATCAGTCATTAAATCTAAATGGATAAATATCAGTCATTAAATCAAAATGGATAAATATCAGTCATTAAATCTAAATGGATAAATATCAGTTATTAAATCAGAATGGATAAACATATTAGTTACTAAATTAGAATGGATACATATCAGACATTAAATCAGAATGGATACATATCAGTCACTAAACCAGAATGGATACATATCAGACATTAAATCAGAATGGATACATATCAGTCACTAAACCAGAATGGATACATATCAGACATTAAAGTAAGAATGGATAAATTTTAGTCATTAAATCAGAATGGATGCATATCAGTCATTAAAGTAAGAATGGATAAATTTTAGTCATTAAATCAGAATGGATGCATATCAGTCATTAAATCAGAATGGATGCATATCAGTCATTAAATCAGAATGGATACATATCAGTCATTAAATCAGAATGGATACATTTTAGTCATTAAATCAGAATGGATACATATCAGTCATTAAATCAGAATGGATACGTATCAGTCATTAAATCAGAATGGATACATATCAGTCACTAAACCAGAATGGATACATATCAGACATTAAAGTAAGAATGGATAAATTTTAGTCATTAAATCAGAATGGATACATATCAGTCACTACACCAGAATGGATACATATCAGACATTAAAGTAAGAATGGATACATATTAGTTATTAAATCAGAATGGATGCATATCAGTCATTAAATCAGAATGGATACATTTTAGTCATTAAATCAGAATGGATACATATCAGTCATTAAATCAGAATGGATACGTATCAGTCATTAAATCAGAATGGATACATATCAGACATTAAAGTAAGAATGGATAAATATTAGTCATTAAATCAGAATGGATACATATCAGTCACTAAACCAGAATTGATACATATCAGACATTAAAGTAAGAATGGATACATATTAGTTATTAAATCAGAATGGATGCATATCAGTCATTAAATCAGAATGGATACATTTTAGTCATTAAATCAGAATGGATACATATCAGTCATTAAATCAGAATGGATACGTATCAGTCATTAAATCAGAATGGATACATATCAGTCACTAAACCAGAATGGATACATATCAGACATTAAAGTAAGAATGGATAAATATTAGTCATTAAATCAGAATGGATACATTTTAGTCATTAAATCAGAATGGATACATTTTAGTCATTAAATCAAAATGGATAAATTTCAGTTATTAAATCAGAATGGATACATTTTAGTCATTAAATCAGAATGGATACATTTTAGTCATTAAATCAAAATGGATAAATTTCAGTTATTAAATCAGAATGGATACATTTTAGTCATTAAATCAGAATGGATACATTTTAGTCATTAAATCAAAATGGATAAATTTCAGTTATTAAATCAGAATGGATACATTTTAGTCATTAAATCAGAATGGATACATTTTAGTCATTAAATCAAAATGGATAAATTTCAGTTATTAAATCAGAATGGATACATTTTAGTCATTAAATCAGAATGGATACATTTTAGTCATTAAATCAAAATGGATAAATTTCAGTTATTAAATCAGAATGGATACATTTTAGTCATTAAATCAGAATGGATACATTTTAGTCATTAAATCAGAATGGATACATTTTAGTCATTAAATCAGAATAGATACATATCAGTCATTAAATCAGAATGGATAAACATTAGTCATTAAATCAGAATGGATACATTTTAGTCAGTGAATCAGCTTTTTTAAAATTTAAAACCCAGATTGAAGAAAATTTCAGTCTTATTGCAGTGTTACAGTTTATAGTGATGTCTAGCACAAAGGCATCATGCCACAGACATGTAGCATCATATCCCACCCAGTCACATTATCCTGACATCAGCCAACCAGTCCTAACACTAAACTTCCAATGCTGAGTGCCAAGCGAGGCAGCTGTTAGTACCATTTTTATACATTTTTGGTATGACTCATCTGGGGTTCGAACCCGAGACCTCCTGCATCCAAGATGGACACTCGAAAACAGTGCCACTGGAGCAGTCATCATTGAATCAGAGTAGATACATATCAGTAATGAAATCAGAATCGATATATGCCAGCATTGAATTGGAATGGGTCCAGTATAAATACGTATCAGTAATGAAATCAAAATGGATACATGTCAGTCATGAGTACATGTCATTAAAATCAGAATGGATATATATATCCACACTGAATTGGAATGGGTCCATTATAGATACATATCAGTAATTAAATCAAAATGGATACATATCGGTCATTAAAATTAGAATGAATACATATTGGTCATTAAAATCATGGATACATATCAGTCATTAAAATTAGAATGGATACATATCAGTCATTAAAATTAGAATGGATACATTTGAGTCATTTATTAAAATTAGAATGAATACATTTGAGTCATTTATTAAAATTAGAATGAATACATATCAGTCATTAAAATTAGAATGGATACATTTGAGTCATTTATTAAAATTAGAATGAATACATATCAGTCATTAAAGTTTGAATGAATAGAATAGTTTGAATTAAAGTTTGAATGAATAGGTCATTGAGTTGGAATCTATACATCTCAGTTTTTTAAATTATAAACCATATTTAGAAAACAAGGGAAATTTGTAGCATTCAAATTTTATACAAAGATATGTCCCAGAATTGATGAACTTGAGAGTTTCATTATTATATAATTTTGAGAATGCAGGTAAACACTTATAAGATTAAAAAATAGTGGATTAGTTGTGATATAGCAACACATTTTGACAGTCAGCTGATATTGTTGGTGTTTGGCTTTTAATGACGCTTTCAAGACATAAGTGGCAATATCATGCCAAAGCAATGGAGCCAAGTGTCTTTTCCGTGAAGACACTGAGCCAACTAACTCAAGACCCAAGCTAACCTGGATCTGTATCAGATTTGCAATCTTTAGATTACAAGACTTATGCCCAACCAGCAGAGCTGCCAAATATTTACCAAATATCCTTGCCAATTATTTACCAAATATCCTTCCCAAAGGACCTCTGGGGGTAAAAATTTAACATAACTGGTGGGGAGAGAGGGGCAGTCCATTAAAATGAATTCATATAACCACTAGTTCTTACATTCTTCTTAAAGTTTTATTAATCCATTGAAATGAGTTGGTATAACCACTAGTTCTTACGATCTTCTTAATGTTTTATAAATCCATTGAAATGAGTTGGTATAACCACTAGTTCTTACAATCTTCTTAATGTTTTATTAATCCATTGAAATGAGTTGGTATAACCACTAGTTCTTACAATCTTCTTAATGTTTTATAAATCCATTGAAATGAGTTGGTATAACCACTAGTTCTTACAATCTTCTTAATGTTTTATTAATCCATTGAAATGAGTTGGTATAACCACTAGTTCTTACAATCTTCTTAATGTTTTATAAATCCATTGAAATGAGTTGGTATAACCACTAGTTCTTACAATCTTCTTAATGTTTTATTAATCCATTGAAATGAGTTGATATAACCACTAGTTCTTACAATCTTCTTAATGTTTTATAAATCCATTGAAATGAGTTGGTATAACCACTAGTTCTTACAATCTTCTTAATGTTTTATTAATCCATTGAAATGAGTTGGTATAACCACTAGTTCTTACAATCTTCTTAATGTTTTATTAGTCCATTGAAATGAGTTGGTATAACCACTAGTTCTTACAATCTTCTTAATGTTTTATTAATCCATTGAAATGAGTTGGTATAACCACTAGTTCTTACAATCTTCTTAATGTTTTATTAGTCCATTGAAATGAGTTGGTATAACCACTAGTTCTTACAATCTTCTTAATGTTTTATTAATCCATTGAAATGAGTTGGTATAACCACTAGTTCTTACAATCTTCTTAATGTTTTATTAGTCCATTGAAATGAGTTGGTATAACCACTAGTTCTTACAATCTTCTTAATGTTTTATTAATCCATTGAAATGAGTTGGTATAACCACTAGTTCTTACAATCTTCTTAATGTTTTATTAGTCCATTGAAATGAGTTGGTATAACCACTAGTTCTTACAATCTTCTTAATGTTTTATTAATCCATTGAAATGAGTTGGTATAACCACTAGTTCTTACAATCTTCTTAATGTTTTATTAGTCCATTGAAATGAGTTGGTATAACCACTAGTTCTTACAATCTTCTTAATGTTTTATTAATCCATTGAAATGAGTTGGTATAACCACTAGTTCTTACAATCTTCTTAATGTTTTATTAGTCCATTGAAATGAGTTGATATAACCACTAGTTCTTACAATCTTCTTAATGTTTTATAAATCCATTGAAATGAGTTGGTATAACCACTAGTTCTTACAATCTTCTTAATGTTTTATTAATCCATTGAAATGAGTTGGTATAACCACTAGTTCTTACAATCTTCTTAATGTTTTATTAGTCCATTGAAATGAGTCGGTATAACCACTAGTTCTTACAATCTTCTTAATGTTTTATTAATCCATTGAAATGAGTTGGTATAACCACTAGTTCTTACAATCTTCTTAATGTTTTATTAATCCATTGAAATGAGTTGGTATAACCACTAGTTCTTACAATCTTCTTAATGTTTTATTAGTCCATTGAAATGAGTTGATATAACCACTAGTTCTTACAATCTTCTTAATGTTTTATTAGTCCATTGAAATGAGTTGGTATAACCACTAGTTCTTACAATCTTCTTAATGTTTTATAAATCCATTGAAATGAGTTGGTATAACCACTAGTTCTTACAATCTTCTTAATGTTTTATAAATCCATTGAAATGAGTTGGTATAACCACTAGTTCTTACAATCTTCTTAATGATTTATTAATCCACTGAAATGAGTTGGTATAACCACTAGTTCTTACACAGTTATAGTTTGCATAGTTTATAACTTTTATTTCTTCAACCCCCTTGATTTAATACAGAAAACTAATTAAGATGATGAAGCAATGCAAGTCAATGCTTAATTGATTGTAATAATTCAGTAAACACTAACACAATATGGAGATTAAAGTGTACTTGGTACATAATTTTATGTGCCTTCAGAAACAGCCACTGGCATGACTGTGATGGTCAGTCAACACTTTTCACATTGGAATGCAAGAGAGCATATCATATTTATGATGATTACACTGAAACGGAATTCAAAGTTAAAACTGAAACATAAATTTTTCTCGACAAGGCATATTGAATTGGTATTTATTTTTTAAACTACATTAGGAATTTTAAGTTTAGTACAAACTTTGAATCTCACTTAAGTAATGAACCCTGTTAATGAAATTAGGCTTTCATGCACTGAATATGCTTTTTCCTTGGTTTCCTTGTTAATAAAATGAAGCTTTCATGCACTGAATATGCTTTTTGCTTGGTTTCCTTGTTAATGAACTGAAGCTTTCATGCACTGAATAACAAAAATTAAAATTTGCTCTTAGTAACCGATTACAATTGATGATCAGTTGGTTAAGGGGAATCGATTATCGATTTTGAACTTCTGACCGATTCCCATCACTATATATATTATATATATATATATAATTTTCATGAAAGTGGATGTAAGTTGATAACCTTATGTAATAGCTAATGTATAGCAATAGAAAGTGAATCTAATATGTGAATGCTAAACATCATGAAGATTAATTGCAAACTTGTATGAGATATAAAATATATATTATGCAAATGATTTCATTTAAAACAATATTTATATAACAGAGAAAAATAAACTAATACATTTTTAAATTACTCCATCCCGCAAAATCTTAATTAGCAGCCATATCTAAGTTAAATTGCTTTCTTGGTATCCTGGAATGGATTCACTCCAGATCATCTTGTACACATGGAGAAGTGTTAAAATAAATGAAATGGTGGCCATTGAGCAGGTGGATGATAAATACATGTAACTACTCAATCAAGTCCAGTAGTTATAAATGTTTGTGAGCACGACATTTTTAAATCAGAATAATAATTCAGAATTTTTGTTTACAGTACAAAGACTAAATTACCAAATTTAAGAATTAGTTGACTATCGATTATTTATGTTTCTCTCTGAGAACATTAGGAGATTCTTGACTTAAAAATCTGGGAAAATCCAATCAGGATTCCTATCTGTTTAATAAGTGTGCATGGTAAAAGGGCTCCTGGTGGGATTCATTGCTGAAACCGTTATTCTTTCAGCTGAAAGGTCCAGCAGTAGCTTTCATTCAGCAAGTGGTTGTTAAGGCAACCGTCTCACCATGGGATCCTGGGAAAATGGTTTCAATGGATGCTCTTCAGGTGCCTCTAAGGAAGATGTTTGAAATTCTGGAGCACATGGCCAGCTTTAGATATCTTAACAGGTTCATTCTGACTTTTTTTCCTTTAATATTAATCTTATTGAGCTTAATGAAAGAAGATTGCATTGGAGGCCAAATGTGTAGAAATTATATTTTTAAAAAATTGTTTCTATGTGGGGCAACATACTTAATACAGCTTTTTGATCATTAGAAGTGATTCCTAATTCACTTCACACTTTTTAGATTGCACTTGAAATAACTTTATTTCATTTGTTTTAATTATTATTATTATTATTATTATTATTATTATTATTATTATTAGCTCATCTAATTGTAAGTCCATGTGAGTAGGTATGGTTTTCAA
The DNA here is from genome assembly GCA_029339505.1 of Unio delphinus. NCBI lineage: Eukaryota > Metazoa > Mollusca > Bivalvia > Unionida > Unionidae > Unio > Unio delphinus. The sequence goes on along the minus strand of JAQISU010000041.1, from coordinate 5,705,003 downwards.
TCATTTGTGTGAATATTTGCTATTTTTCAACTTTTTCCTCATAAAGAACACTGAACCAGTTTAAACCAAATTTTGCAGAGACCATCCCAAGATAAGGGGCTGAATTTGTACATAAGATGCCTATCTGACATCTAATATGGTCACCGTTACTGAAAATATAAATTCTTTATTTATAAAAAAGATGCCAATTTGCACTTTAAATGGCTACAGGTAATAAAAATGGAAGACCTTTACATGACTTCTGGGGCCCTGAATGGCAGAATGGTTTAAAGCGCTCACTGTTACAGATCTCTGCCATCTCTGTCTGCATGGGTTTGAGTCTCTGACTTGGCCACTGTGGTTATGTGAGAAAGCTTTCTGTTAGTTTCTCGTGGGTCTGTGGTTCTTTCTGGGATTTTTCTGGTTTATCCCTCCACCATTTTTCAGCACAATATAGGCTATACATGGCGGCCAGTATTAATGGTGGAGAAAGAAACATAACAAACCCCGGAAAGAACCACCAACCCACGAGAAGCTACTGGCAAGCTTTCTCGCATAACTACGTTTGCCGAATCTTAGACTCGAACACACGCAGACAGAGGTGAGATGGCAGTGGTCCGTAACGGACAGCGCTTTAGACCACTTGGCCACTCGAGGCCCCTTCTCTCATTTGTAATTTTTTTTTTTATATGTTAGACAAGGAGAATGATCTCAGGCTCATTGCTGCTCTTTTTACTTTTCCATTAAATTAAACATTTTATCAGCTTGATTTTCAAATAAAAAATATTATACCTACAGGAGTGGCGTCTATGGACTGACAGACCTTTGCCTGCGGGTAATGGAGAAAGTGAAGAACAAACACTTAGATCTGCTGCCTCAGTATTCATGTCTGACCTTATCCCCAGCCAACCTCTGGCATGGAAACAAGCAAAAGTAGGAGACACTTTGGCTTTGTGTATTGCATTTTCTTCCTGTTCTTTGTATTATCTTTAGATAATGACTCAGGCATTTCAAGCAGATTTATAGAATATGTAGTTGCTCTGTTCTAGCTGATGCTTTTTCAGAGTGGTAAACAACATTAGCGTTATGGTCCATTCTTAATGTAATGGGGTGCCTTGACTATTTCGATAAGTTTACATTTTCTGTTTGGTTTATAAAATGATTAAACACATGAAGATTGATATTTAGTGGAAAATAAACAGATTGTGGTAATTAATACAGAATTACACTGCTGTAATAAGTAAAGTATTTGTATGGCATTCAGGGCTGAGGAGAGGAGATTGTGGTAAAAGGGAGGAAGCCAGAGACATTATGTCAGGAGAATTCAGGACCCCCTCTTTTGCAGTCCAGTTGAAACAGTATGACTTAACAGTGACTGCAGTTTGAAATGTATTGCATTGAACATATTAGCCCCAAGATGGTGTTAAGTCTTTTGTGTTTTGTTTTATTTATTAAATGACTTAAGTTTTATTATTTTTATGTGAATTTCATTTGAGAGGGATTTATCAAACTAGATGTGAATTTGGATCAACCTGGGTCATGCTATCCCTGGCAAATTAATTCAAATTCCATGCATTTATAGCCCAATCACAGGGAAGTTATTATAAATTCCATGCATTTATGACACAGTCACAAGCAAATTATTACAATTCAATGCATTTATGACACAGTCACAAGCAAATTATTACAATGCCATGCATGTAAAGCCCAATAACAGGGAAATTATTACAAATTCCATGCATTTATAGCCCAATCACAGGGAAATTATTACAAATTCCATGCATTTATGACACAGTCACAAGCAAATTATTACAATGCCATGCATGTAAAGCCCAATCACAGGGAAATTATTACAAATTCCATGCATTTATAGCCCAATCACAGGGAAATTATTATAAATTCCATGCATTTATAACCCAATCACAGGGAAGTTATTACAAATTCCATGCATTTATAGCCCAATCACAGGAAAATTATTATAAATTCCATGCATTTATGACACAGTCACAAGCAAATTATTACAATGCCATGCATGTACATATAGCCCAGTCACTTGCAAATTATTACAAATTCTATGCATTTATAACCAATCACAAGAAAACTCTTAAAAATTATATGCATTTATAGCCCAATCACAGGCAAATTATGAAACATTTCATGCATTGATATCATCAAGCAGTGAACAGGTCTTGTTGCACAGTTTATCCCATAGAATGCACAGTAGTTTCTGTTGAAATGACAGCCAGCTGTCAAGCAAGGAAAATTTTCCAAGGGAAGAATTAGTTGAAGTAACAGCCAGTTGGCAAACAAAGAAATTATCGAAAGAAAGGATTTGTTGAAGTTTGGCAAACAAGGAAAATCTTCAGGGAAGGAACTAGTAGTTAAGATCACAAGTATGGAACTTTGAAATGAAAATCACAGAAGCAAATCTTCAGATGTAAGGAGTTGTACTTCTGATACATGTTTCCTTAACAATTGTAAATTCAAATAAAATGGAATAAAAATGCAATAAATTAGAAATAGAAAATACAATGGCATTGACAGTCGTAGTTAAATTAAAATATAAACTTGGCATACTGTAATATTATTTTACATTTTTATTTTGTGAAGGCCACAACAGTTATTTTTATTTATTTAAAGGATGAACAAATAATATCTGTCACTATTTTTCCCTAAAATTTAAAATCGTAGATAGATTGTTATATTAAAAAAACTATATTAAATCTCACACTTTAATGTCATTAACTTTAACAGCATACATTGCTCCTTTTGACCATAAAACATTATGGTCTAGAAAGTTGGCAGCTATGGTTTTGAACCTCAGAGGTTGTACTTGCAGGGTAGATCTTCATGAGGCCTCATCTGAGATAACTATATGCCCATGGGTCTCTTAATCTTAAAGTGGTCCCTATTTGAGATAACTCTGTGCCCACAACTTCTAAGTCTTTAAGAGGCCCCATCTGAGATAACTCAATGTCCATGGCTTTCTAAATCCTAAAGTGGTCCCTATCATAGATAATTTTGTGCCTAGGGTTTCTAAATCTTAATCAGGCCCTATTGAAAATAATTATATGCCCAGGGCTTTCTAAATCTTAAAGAGACCCCCATCTGAGATATTTCTATGCCCAGGGCCTCTAAATCTTAAAGAGGCCCCATCTGAGATAATTATATGCCCAGTGCTTTCTAAATCTTAAAGAGACCCCTATCTGAAATAATTATATGCCCAGGGCTTTTTAGAATTTAAAGTGGCCCCATCTGAGATATTTCTATGCCCAGGGCCTCTAAATCTTAAAGAAGCCCCATCTGAGATAATTATATGCCCAGGGGTTTCTAAATCTTAAGGAGGCCCCTTTCCATCGGAAAGTGCCATGCTGAAGGTGCCTTTTGACTTTTTTGAGATAGTACATTACTACTAATACAGGGCAAGTTGATCTTGATGTAAGTGCTTCTTCAGTTGCCCTGTGTTTTGGTCTCTGTGCAAGAAAGTAAAATGTTTTAGTAGTGATGGTGTCAGATCTAATAGATGTTAAGATTACATTAAGTTGTTTGAACTTTAATGTGACATTAATTAAAGTTCAGTCTGAAATTGATAAGTAACTAAATGAACAATAATAATAACTATTTTTGACACAGGGGCCCTGGGTGGCCATGTGGTATAAGGTGCTTGCCTTGACAGATCATTGGCACATCTCACCTCTGTCTGAATTCCAGTATTGGGTCAACCAGTGTTGACATGTTAGAAAAAGTTTGCCACTAACCTTCATGGATCAGTGGTTCTTCCCAGGATCTTCTCCAGTTCTTCCTCCACCAGGCCACAATATATCATGTGCTGAAAAATGGCATTAAATCTAGTAACAACAATAACATCTTTAAGGTTGTTTTAAATTGGATCATAAAAATGACTACTTGAAGTTATTATTCAAAATACCAGAGAGGAAATACTTATGTATTCATTCACCTTTCCGGAGACAGTATTTGTAAACAATGATTAAAATATAATTATTTATTCTTTTGAGATTGACTGTTATTTTTATAATTATTCCTAATTATGAGAATTGAAATTGAACACCTTGCATGAATGTCATTGACTTTGTTTTGCAGTATGTAATCGATGTTATAACCTCATGAAGTTAAACACCATGCATGAATGTCATTCACTTTGTTTTGCAGTATGTATTCGAAGTTATAACCTCATGAAGTTAAACACCATGCATGAATGTCATTCACTTTGTTATGAAGTATGTAATTGATGTTATAACCTCATGAAGTTAAACACCATGCATGAATGTCATTCACTTTGTTATGAAGTATGTAATCAATGTTATAACATCATAAAGTTAAACACCATGCATGAATGAATGTCCTTCATTAATTAATGATCTAACCTCATGAAATTGAACACTGTGCATTAATGTCATTCAATTTGTCATGCAGTATGTAATCAATTTTCTAACCTCATGAAATTGAATACTGTGCATTAGTTCCATTCAATTTTTCATGCAGTAGGTAATTGATGTTTGAATTTCCTGATCTCATCAATCCTATGAAATATGAAATTCAGTTCTTAATTCATCCAAGCCATTTTTCAAAGATGGATCTTATGAAAGAAACGGGAGATTTTTTCTGATCAGTGAGACAGCAAAAGAGCTGGCATGAACATAAATATTCATAATGTTCTCCTTAAAAGTAAGACTGCTATGTCATGACTGTCATGATCACTTCATTTCTGATGCCCTTAAAGTGGGCATTAGCCTTACATTAGCTATTTCACTCCATTTCTGATGCCCTTAAGGTGGGCATTAGCCTTACATTAATTATTTCAGTAATTAAATGATAATGTCTGTATCCAGGTTTCTGCAGGACAAAGAGATTCTGAGGACAATTCACAAACGCTACAGTCAAGCCCTGGAAGTTCCACCAACTGTTAAAGGTAGTTTTTTTTATCTATAGATGATTTGATACATACTGGTGTTTCAGACCATACTTGTATGCATTGTATTTATGATTTGTTGATATGGAGCGATGTTCCACAATGTATATAATTTGTTATACAGGCTAGCATTCTGCAACATATTGATATGATTTATTGATACGATGATGTTCCACAACATATATCTTTTTTAGGGAGACAATTGTATTCAGTGCTACTGCATAAAAACATTTTTTGGAATCCATTTATAACAAACTTGGATTTTGTGAATTTCCAGACAGAACAGAATACTGATTTTAGCACATACATAATCTGTATACTTATTCCAATAGTTTAGCTCATCTTTTTTAAGTAAGAATTATTTTTATTCACCAGTAGTTCTTCACGATTTTCATTGGTTTGCATGTTTCTGTGTCTGTGGTTGAACTTGATAAGTTTATGTATGCAAAACGTTTGCTTACTGTGATTTATTTAAAATAGTTGGCCTTTTGCCTACCCCCCTACCAAAAAAAAACAATAGGCAAATGACAATGTACTTCTGTTTTCAATAGTGACTTACTACATAGATAAATTTTGTGTAAAGAAATATTCTTCTTTAGGCACACATTTTCAATTCTTAGGTATGTTTTATACCTTTAACTTAGAATCCATTGGTTTTCTTTGAAACTTAAAACAGTTTAGTCAGGTGTTACTCAATTGTTATTTATATTTTTTGTATTTCAGCCTTGCATAAAAACAAAGGCTGTTTAATTCTCTAAGTTTTCGATTTAAAAACAAATAATTTTATTACAAGAACCAAGAGTGAAGCATTGGATATGGATTATTTGGTTTTCAATGACACTTTCAAGACAAATCTGGCTTTAGTGTTCCAAAGAAATGAAAGCCATCAGCCTTTCCATAGGACACATTGTGGCAGCTGTCCTGAACTTTACAGGAGAGATATTGGATCCATGCGGTAGCACTGGATGTTAATTTTGTAAAAGACAATATATGATTCAATAATAGGATAAAAAAATTACTCAAAAATCAATTTGATACTTTAAAAATGTTGGCCCATGTAAGTGATGTTTGTGTTTTATTTTTCAGTAAAGTATTTTTGCAAATCATAATCTCTTTCTTGAATATAATATTTTTAATTTCAGATTTTCTGTTTGGAGTCCCTTGGAAAGAGACAGGCATTAGTCGCTACTTTATTCGGAACAAGCAAAGAACTATTACTTTTGCTATCACCTATGTTTTGAAAGCCTATGATCAAAGGTACCTACTGTACATGTTACATCACCTATGTTTTGAAAGCCTATGATCAAAGGTACCTACTGTACATGTTACATCACTTGCCTTCCACTCCCAGAACAGAAACGTTTTGTTGTAAAATTGAGTTTACTGTACATGAGGTTGGTAACTAATAACAAATGTTGCATTTCTCATGCTTTCATTTACCCTTGTCGTATGATATAAAGGTGAAGGTCACATCTGGAAACAAAATCACCAGGCACACTTCTAACTGCAATCCTATGATGAGCAGATTTAAATGGCTATGTATCACAATATGCTATTCTTTCTATATTGTTTATACAGATGAGTTGTAAACTGTCCAATTGGCAAGTTAGTTATTACTTTTACTATAATAAGAAACATTTAGTATGAACAGTAATCAGCAGGGTAGCCTCATTGCTCATAGTGAACAAAACTTAAACAGGTAATCATGGTTCTAGGTTGCCTAATTGGCTAAATGCATGCAAAGTAATAACAATAATTGCAACTCGTGACTTTTTTCAGTAAGCAATGAACATTATTAATTACATAAAATAATAAAATACCTAATTCTGCCTAATTAAAACATGAATATATCAAATTGATAAAATATATGATCCTGATACATATAAACTCCCTTATAAGTTGATTCAACTTACAGTTGGCCACCTCCCACCCCTACCCCACCCCACCTCTTTTGGGTTGCAAAAAGGGAATTTCTCTATGACCCTCCTATAAGATGAGGTGAATTTTTGCAATTCAAATCTGTCAGCAAATGGTGATGTGGCCAGTTAGTTAGAGTTGTACTTTGGGAAAAATAAACAGGTACAACTGGATAGATGGATAAACAGACAGATAGGACAACTAAAGACAAAACTAATTAATGTTTTGAATATTTACAAATTTCAGTTTTATCTTCATGTAATGAAGTCCATATCACTTAGCATTTCTAATCTATTTATATAAATAAATCCATGAATTGAATTATATATTATATGTCGGTATACAATTTTTAATCCAGATTGATGATATTCACAGTATATCATAATATATTAATTCCAAAAGGGTTATAACTAGCAAAGTAAAGTCGTGTAAATATCACTGATATAATATGGTTCAAAGCCCTATAACTCCTCTTCATCATTGGCATTACCAAATAAAGTTCTGAATTCCTCCACAGTCATCTGATCATTGTAAACATCATCCAACTTGGATTCCTCATCTGATTCTCATCCAATTCTGATTCTTTGTCTTTACTGTCATCTATTGTTACATTGGTTTATCTCGAATGAAATAACTGAAGGGTTCATAAGTCGTCATCCATTCCATGTTATTGGAAATACCATATTTCTTAAATGAATTGACCAAGATCTCATTTGGAATTTCCTCCCACGCATTACATACCCAAAGGGATACTAAATCCCTGGATGCATCACATTTTCCGCTCTTGTAAATTCTTTTGACCCATCTAGAATCTACTAGTGCCAATGTTAACACATATTTGCCTTGAATGGCTTGTTCAGGCAAACATCCAGTGGTTGTAGGACTGATGTGGTACCACCAGAGATCACAGCTTGGTATCCTTGATGTCACTAAATTATGTTTCACAGACTGCATCAAATGCACCCAAAACACACTGCTCTAGAACCCACTTGTTTAAATCAAACTCCCAGTTTGCATAATGGCTTTCAGTTATTTGAATTTTCTTAACACTTTGAACCCTAATCACCTCCATATTTCGGCACAATAACCCGAGCCTCCCCGGCAATTTTTGACAATTTTATAAAAAGTAAAATTTTGCAAAATAAAAGTAATATTATGCCTTAGAATGATAATCCACTATGATATAACAGCAAATATCAAATTGTCTCTTTTCAAACATGCTTATAAAATGCTTTTTATTACTATGACTATGTAACAAACTGTCTCGAAATTTTGTTCATGTTGTACCATTCATGCAAGATCTATATTTCACTGACCATCTAGCGAATAACATAACACAGGCCAGTATACCGGCCTGTCGGGTTATGATGGTAGATAGCTAGGCCAGTATACCGGCCTGTCAGGTTATGACGGTAGATAGCTAGGCTGGTATACCGGCCTTTCGGGTATATACACCGTTACAACCAGCTGGTAAACCGGCCTGTCGGGTTCAAAGGGTTAAGATGTCAACTAGAGCTGACTTGTGCCAGTCATAGATTTGTTTGTCCACCACACCAACTTCACATTCTGCAGCTCTAGTGTTGTTTTACTCTGCTAAGTCAATAACTTTTAACTTCAGCGCTCCATTATATGCATTGTTTTCTTTTCACCATATTGGTGAAAGTACCTAAATTCTGTCAAAGTACATTGTCAATGACAGACCACAGTGTATGATATCTGTTAAAGTACATTGTCTAAGACAGAACCCTGATTATTCATGAACCTGGACCATTATTTACATTGAGCAGTGCTGCCCAACCTGTGGCTTGTGGGTTAATTTTAAATGGCCTGCCAGAGCTCAAGCAATATTTTGTGCATTTATGTAAAAAAAATATCCATGGCCTACTTTCATAGTATATCTTCTTAACCAGGTATACATTTTTAAATAATTTTTTAATGTCATTGCTTTTAAAGTTTTCTGCTGTGACCCTTAGTTTCAAGAAAAACAATTCAGTGGTGCATGGTGTCAAAAAGGTTTGACAGCACTGATGTGGAGGGACTCAACATGGCATTGAATAAGTATCAAATTCATGGCACACTCAACATTGCATTGGATAAGTATCAAATTCATGGCACACTCCACATGGCATTGAATAAGTATCAAATTCATAGCACACTCCACATTGCATTGAATAAGTATCAAATTGACGGCACACTCAACATGGCATTGAATAAGTATCAAATTCACAGCACACTCAACATGGCATTGAATAAGTATAAAATTCATGGCACACTCCACATTGCATTGAATAAGTATCAAATTGATGGCACACTCGACATGGCATTGAATAAGTATCAAATTCATGGCACACTCAACATGGCATTGAATAAGTATCAAATTGATGGCACCAAATTCATGGCATTGAATAAGTATCAAATTGATGGCACACTCGACATGGCATTGAATAAGTATCAAATTCATGGCACACTCAACATTGCATTGAATAAGTATCAAATTCATGGCACACTCAACATTGCATTGGATAAGTATCAAATTCATGGCACACTCCACATGGCATTGAATAAGTATCAAATTCACAGCACACTCAACATGGCATTGAATAAGTATAAAATTCATGGCACACTCCACATTGCATTGAATAAGTATCAAATTGATGGCACACTCGACATGGCATTGAATAAGTATCAAATTCATGGCACACTCAACATGGCATTGAATAAGTATCAAATTCATGGCACATTCGACATTTCATTGAATAAGTATCAAATTCATGGCACACTCCACATGGCATTGAATCAGTATCAAATTCATGGTACACTCCAGATGGCATTGAATAAGTATCAAATTCATGGTACACTCAACATGGCATTGAATAAGTATCAAATTCATGGCACACTCAACATGGCATTGAATAAGTATCAAATTCGTGGCACACTCAACATGGCATTGAATAAGTATCAAATTCATTGCACACTCAACATGGCATTGAATAAGTATCAAATTCACGGCATGCTCAACATGGCATTGAATAAGTATCAAATTCAAGGCACACTCGACATGGCATTGAATAAGTATCAAATTCATGGCACACTCGACATGGCATTGAATAAGTATGAAATTCATGGCACACTCGACATGGCATTGAATAAGTATCAAATTCATGGGACACTCGACATGGCATTGAATAAGTATCAAATTCATGGCACCAAATTCATGGCACACTCGACATGGCATTGAATAAGTATCAAATTCATGGCACACTCGACATGGCATTGAATAAGTATCAAATTCTTGGCACACTCCACATGGCATTGAATAAGTATCAAATTCATGGCACACTCCACATGGCATTGAATAAGTATCAAATTCACGGCATTGAATAAGTATCAAATTCACGGCACACTCGACATGGCATTGAATAAGTATCAAATTCATGGCACACTCGACATGGCATTGAATAAGTATCAAATTCATGGCACACTCGACATGGCATTGAATAAGTATCAAATTCATGGCACACTTGACATGGCGTTGAATAAGTATCAAATTCACAGCACACTCAACATGGCATTGAATAAGTATCAAATTCACAGCACACTCAACATGGCATTGAATAAGTATCAAATTCATGGCACACTTGACATGGCATTGAATAAGTATCAAATTCATGGCATACTCAACATGGCATTGAATAAGTATCAAATTCACAGCACAATCAACATGGCATTGAATAAGTATCAAATTCATGGCACACTCAACATGGCATTGAATAAGTATCAAATTCATGGCACACTCAACATTGCATTGGATAAGTATCAAATTCATGGCACACTCAACATGGCATTGAATAAGTATCAAATTCACAGCACTCAACATGGCATTGAATAAGTATCAAATTCACAGCACACTCAGCATGGCATTTAATAAGTATAAAATTCATGGCACACTCCACATTGCATTGAATAAGTATCAAATTGATGGCACACTCGACATGGCATTGAATAAGTATCAAATTCATGGCACACTCAACATGGCATTGAATAAGTATCAAATTCATGGCACCAAATTCATGGCACATTCGACATGGCATTGAATAAGTATCAAATTCATGGCACACTCGACATGGCATTGAATAAGTATCAAATTCACGGCACACTCAACATGGCATTGAATAAGTATCAAATTCATGGCAACCTCAACATGGCATTGAATAAGTATCAAATTCACGGCACGCTCAACATGGCATTGAATAAGTATCAAATTCATGGCACACTCGACATGGCATTGAATAAGTATCAAATTCTTGGCACACTCAACATGGCCTTGAATAAGTATCAAATTCATGGCACCAAATTCATGGCACATTCGACATGGCATTGAATAAGTATCAAATTCATGGCACACTCGACATGGCATTGAATAAGTATCAAATTCATGGCACACTCCACATGGCATTGAATCAGTATCAAATTCATGGCACACTCCAGATGGCATTGAATAAGTATCAAATTCATGGCACACTTGACATGGCATTGAATAAGTATCAAATTCACGGCATGCTCAACATGGCATTGAATAAGTATCAAATTCATGGCACACTCGACATGGCATTGAATAAGTATCAAATTCATGGCACACTCAACATGGCATTGAATAAGTATCAAATTCACGGCACGCTCAACATGGCATTGAATAAGTATCAAATTCATGGCACACTCGACATGGCATTGAATAAGTATCAAATTCATGGCACACTCGACATGGCATTGAATAAGTATCAAATTCATGGCACACTCAACATGGCATTGAATAAGTATCAAATTCATGGGACACTCGACATGGCATTGAATAAGTATCAAATTCATGGCACCAAATTCATGGCACACTCGACATGGCATTGAATAAGTATCAAATTCATGGCACACTCGACATGGCATTGAATAAGTATCAAATTCATGGCACACTCCACATGGCATTGAATAAGTATCAAATCATGGCACACTCCACATGGCATTGAATAAGTATCAAATTCGCGGCATTGAATAAGTATCAAATTCACGGTACACTCGACATGGCATTGAATAAGTATCAAATTCATGGCACACTCGACATGGCATTGAATAAGTATCAAATTCATGGCACACTCAACATGGCATTGAATAAGTATTAAATTCATGGCACACTTGACATGGCGTTGAATAAGTATCAGATTCACAGCACACTCAACATGGCATTGAATAAGTATCAAATTCATGGCACACTTGACATGGCATTGAATAAGTATCAAATTCATGGCACACTCAACATGGCATTGAATAAGTATCAAATTCACAGCACACTTTAGTTGGCATTGAATAAGTACCGGTATCAAATTCATGGCACACTCGACATGGCATTGAATAAGTATAAAATTCATGGCACACTTGACATGGCATTGAATAAGTATCAAATTCATGGCACACTCAACATGGCATTGAATAAGTATCAAATTCACGGTACACTCGACATGGCATTGAATAAGTATAAAATTCATGGCACACTCGACATGGCATTGAATAAGTATCAAATTCATGGCACACTCAACATGGCATTGAATAAGTATCAAAATCACAGCACACTCAACATGGCATTGAATAAGTATCAAATTCATGGCACACTCGACATGGCATTGAATAAGTATAAAATTCATGGCACACTTGACATGGCATTGAATAAGTATCAAATTCATGGCACACTCAACATGGCATTGAATAAGTATCAAATTCATGGCACATTCGACATTTCATTGAATAAGTATCAAATTCATGGCACACTCCACATGGCATTGAATCAGTATCAAATTCATGGCACAATCAACATGGCATTGAATAAGTATCAAATTCTTGGCACACTCCACATGGCATTGAATAAGTATCAAATTCATGGCACACTCCACATGGCATTGAATAAGTATCAAATTCACGGCATTGAATAAGTATCAAATTCACGGCACACTCGACATGGCATTGAATAAGTATCAAATTCGTGGCACACTCAACATGGCATTGAATAAGTATCAAATTCATGGCACACTCAACATGGCATTGAATAAGTATCAAATTCACGGCATGCTCAACATGGCATTGAATAAGTATCAAATTCATGGCACACTCGACATGGCATTGAATAAGTATCAAATTCATGGCACACTCGACATGGCATTGAATAAGTATGAAATTCATGGCACACTCGACATGGCATTGAATAAGTATCAAATTCATGGGACACTCGACATGGCATTGAATAAGTATCAAATTCATGGCACCAAATTCATGGCACACTCGACATGGCATTGAATAAGTATCAAATTCATGGCACACTCAACATGGCATTGAATAAGTATCAAATTCTTGGCACACTCCACATGGCATTGAATAAGTATCAAATTCATGGCACACTCCACATGGCATTGAATAAGTATCAAATTCACGGCATTGAATAAGTATCAAATTCACGGCACACTCGACATGGCATTGAATAAGTATCAAATTCATGGCACACTCGACATGGCATTGAATAAGTATCAAATTCATGGCACACTCGACATGGCATTGAATAAGTATCAAATTCATGGCACACTTGACATGGCGTTGAATAAGTATCAAATTCACAGCACACTCAACATGGCATTGAATAAGTATCAAATTCACAGCACACTCAACATGGCATTGAATAAGTATCAAATTCATGGCACACTTGACATGGCATTGAATAAGTATCAAATTCATGGCATACTCAACATGGCATTGAATAAGTATCAAATTCACAGCACACTCAACATGGCATTGAATAAGTATCAAATTCATGGCATACTCAACATGGCATTGAATAAGTATCAAATTCATGGCACACTCAACATTGCATTGGATAAGTATCAAATTCATGGCACACTCAACATGGCATTGAATAAGTATCAAATTCACAGCACTCAACATGGCATTGAATAAGTATCAAATTCACAGCACACTCAGCATGGCATTTAATAAGTATAAAATTCATGGCACACTCCACATTGCATTGAATAAGTATCAAATTGATGGCACACTCGACATGGCATTGAATAAGTATCAAATTCATGGCACCAAATTCATGGCACATTCGACATGGCATTGAATAAGTATCAAATTCATGGCACACTCGACATGGCATTGAATAAGTATCAAATTCATGGCACACTTGACATGGCGTTGAATAAGTATCAAATTCACAGCACACTCAACATGGCATTGAATAAGTATCAAATTCACAGCACACTCAACATGGCATTGAATAAGTATCAAATTCATGGCACACTTGACATGGCATTGAATAAGTATCAAATTCATGGCATACTCAACATGGCATTGAATAAGTATCAAATTCACAGCACACTCAACATGGCATTGAATAAGTATCAAATTCATGGCATACTCAACATGGCATTGAATAAGTATCAAATTCATGGCACACTCAACATTGCATTGGATAAGTATCAAATTCATGGCACACTCAACATGGCATTGAATAAGTATCAAATTCACAGCACTCAACATGGCATTGAATAAGTATCAAATTCACAGCACACTCAGCATGGCATTTAATAAGTATAAAATTCATGGCACACTCCACATTGCATTGAATAAGTATCAAATTGATGGCACACTCGACATGGCATTGAATAAGTATCAAATTCATGGCACCAAATTCATGGCACATTCGACATGGCATTGAATAAGTATCAAATTCATGGCACACTCGACATGGCATTGAATAAGTATCAAATTCATGGCACACTCCACATGGCATTGAATCAGTATCAAATTCATGGCACACTCCAGATGGCATTGAATAAGTATCAAATTCATGGCACACTCAACATGGCATTGAATAAGTATCAAATTCACGGCACACTCAACATGGCATTGAATAAGTATCAAATTATGGCACACTCGACATGACATTGAATAAGTATCAAATTCATGGCACACTCAACATGGCATTGAATAAGTATCAAATTCACGGCACGCTCATGGCATTGAATAAGTATCAAATTCATGGCACACTCGACATGGCATTGAATAAGTATCAAATTCATGGCACACTCGACATGGCATTGAATAAGTATCAAATTCATGGCACACTCAACATGGCATTGAATAAGTATCAAATTCATGGGACACTCGACATGGCATTGAATAAGTATCAAATTCATGGCACCAAATTCATGGCACACTCGACATGGCATTGAATAAGTATCAAATTCATGGCACACTCGACATGGCATTGAATAAGTATCAAATTCATGGCACACTCAACATGGCATTGAATAAGTATCAAATTCATGGGACACTCAACATGGCATTGAATAAGTATCAAATTCATGGCACACTCCACATGGCATTGAATAAGTATCAAATTCATGGCACACTCCACATGGCATTGAATAAGTATCAAATTCGCGGCATTGAATAAGTATCAAATTCACGGTACACTCGACATGGCATTGAATAAGTATCAAATTCATGGCACACTCGACATGGCATTGAATAAGTATCAAATTCATGGCACACTCGACATGGCATTGAATAAGTATCAAATTCATGGCACACTTGACATGGCGTTGAATAAGTATCAAATTCACAGCACACTCAACATGGCATTGAATAAGTATCAGATTCACAGCACACTCAACATGGCATTGAATAAGTATCAAATTCATGGCACACTTGACATGGCATTGAATAAGTATCAAATTCATGGCACACTCAACATGGCATTGAATAAGTATCAAATTCACAGCACACTTTAGTTGGCATTGAATAAGTACCGGTATCAAATTCATGGCACACTCGACATGGCATTGAATAAGTATCAAATTCATGGCACACTTGACATGGCATTGAATAAGTATCAAATTCATGGCACACTCAACATGGCATTGAATAAGTATCAAATTCACGGCACACTCGACATGGCATTGAATAAGTATCAAATTCACGGTACACTCGACATGGCATTGAATAAGTATCAAATTCATGGCACACTTGACATGGCATTGAATAAGTATCAAATTCATGGCACACTCAACATGGCATTGAATAAGTATCAAATTCACGGCACACTCGACATGGCATTGAATAAGTATCAAATTCACGGTACACTCGACATGGCATTGAATAAGTATAAAATTCATGGCACACTCGACATGGCATTGAATAAGTATCAAATTCATGGCACACTCAACATGGCATTGAATAAGTATCAAAATCACAGCACACTCAACATGGCATTGAATAAGTATCAAATTCATGGCACACTCGACATGGCATTGAATAAGTATCAAATTCATGGCACACTTGACATGGCATTGAATAAGTATCAAATTCATGGCACACTCAACATGGCATTGAATAAGTATCAAATTGATGGCACATTCGACATTTCATTGAATAAGTATTAAATTCATGGCACACTCCACATGGCATTGAATCAGTATCAAATTCATGGCACACTCCAGATGGCATTGAATAAGTATCAAATTCATGGCACACTCAACATGGCATTGAATAAGTATCAAATTCATGGCACACTCAACATGGCATTGAATAAGTATCAAATTCGTGGCACACTCAACATGGCATTGAATAAGTATCAAATTCATGGCACACTCAACATGGCATTGAACAAGTATCAAATTCACGGCATGCTCAACATGGCATTGAATAAGTATCAAATTCATGGCACACTCGACATGGCATTGAATAAGTATCAAATTCATGGCACACTCGACATGGCATTGAATAAGTATGAAATTCATGGCACACTCGACATGGCATTGAATAAGTATCAAATTCATGGGACACTCGACATGGCATTGAATAAGTATCAAATTCATGGCACCAAATTCATGGCACACTCGACATGGCATTGAATAAGTATCAAATTCATGGCACACTCAACATGGCATTGAATAAGTATCAAATTCTTGGCACACTCCACATGGCATTGAATAAGTATCAAATTCATGGCACACTCCACATGGCATTGAATAAGTATCAAATTCACGGCATTGAATAAGTATCAAATTCACGGCACACTCGACATGGCATTGAAGAAGTATCAAATTCATGGCACACTCGACATGGCATTGAATAAGTATCAAATTCATGGCACACTCGACATGGCATTGAATAAGTATCAAATTCATGGCACACTTGACATGGCGTTGAATAAATATCAAATTCACAGCACACTCAACATGGCATTGAATAAGTATCAAATTCACAGCACACTCAACATGGCATTGAATAAGTATCAAATTCATGGCACACTTGACATGGCATTGAATAAGTATCAAATTCATGGCATACTCAACATGGCATTGAATAAGTATCAAATTCACAGCACACTCAACATGGCATTGAATAAGTATCAAATTCATGGCACACTCAACATGGCATTGAATAAGTATCAAATTCTTGGCACACTCAACATTGCATTGGATAAGTATCAAATTCATGGCACACTCAACATGGCATTGAATAAGTATCAAATTCACAGCACTCAACATGGCATTGAATAAGTATCAAATTCACAATACACTCAGCATGGCATTTAATAAGTATAAAATTCATGGCACACTCCACATTGCATTGAATAAGTATCAAATTGATGGCACACTCGACATGGCATTGAATAAGTATCAAATTCATGGCACACTCAACATGACATTGAATAAGTATCAAATTCATGGCACCAAATTCATGGCACATTCGACATGGCATTGAATAAGTATCAAATTCATGGCACACTTGACATGGCATTGAATAAGTATCAAATTCATGGCACACTCAACATGGCATTGAATAAGTATCAAATTCACGGCACACTCGACATGGCATTGAATAAGTATCAAATTCACGGTACACTCGACATGGCATTGAATAAGTATAAAATTCATGGCACACTCGACATGGCATTGAATAAGTATCAAATTCATGGCACACTCAACATGGCATTGAATAAGTATCAAAATCACAGCACACTCAACATGGCATTGAATAAGTATCAAATTCATGGCACACTCGACATGGCATTGAATAAGTATCAAATTCATGGCACACTTGACATGGCATTGAATAAGTATCAAATTCATGGCACACTCAACATGGCATTGAATAAGTATCAAATTCATGGCACATTCGACATTTCATTGAATAAGTATTAAATTCATGGCACACTCCACATGGCATTGAATCAGTATCAAATTCATGGCACACTCCAGATGGCATTGAATAAGTATCAAATTCATGGCACACTCAACATGGCATTGAATAAGTATCAAATTCATGGCACACTCAACATGGCATTGAATAAGTATCAAATTCGTGGCACACTCAACATGGCATTGAATAAGTATCAAATTCCTGGCACACTCAACATGGCATTGAATAAGTATCAAATTCACGGCATGCTCAACATGGCATTGAATAAGTATCAAATTCATGGCACACTCGACATGGCATTGAATAAGTATCAAATTCATGGCACACTCGACATGGCATTGAATAAGTATGAAATTCATGGCACACTCTACATGGCATTGAATAAGTATCAAATTCATATGACACTCGACATGGCATTGAATAAGTATCAAATTCATGGCACCAAATTCATGGCACACTCGACATGGCATTGAATAAGTATCAAATTCATGGCACACTCAACATGGCATTGAATAAGTATCAAATTCTTGGCACACTCCACATGGCATTGAATAAGTATCAAATTCATGGCACACTCCACATGGCATTGAATAAGTATCAAATTCACGGCATTGAATAAGTATCAAATTCACGGCACACTCGACATGGCATTGAATAAGTATCAAATTCATGGCACACTCGACATGGCATTGAATAAGTATCAAATTCATGGCACACTCGACATGGCATTGAATAAGTATCAAATTCATGGCACACTTGACATGGCGTTGAATAAGTATCAAATTCACAGCACACTCAACATGGCATTGAATAAGTATCAAATTCATGGCACACTTGACATGGCATTGAATAAGTATCAAATTCATGGCATACTCAACATGGCATTGAATAAGTATCAAATTCACAGCACACTCAACATGGCATTGAATAAGTATCAAATTCATGGCACACTCAACATGGCATTGAATAAGTATCAAATTCATGGCACACTCAACATTGCATTGGATAAGTATCAAATTCATGGCACACTCAACATGGCATTGAATAAGTATCAAATTCACAGCACTCAACATGGCATTGAATAAGTATCAAATTCACAATACACTCAGCATGGCATTGAATAAGTATAAAATTCATGGCACACTCCACATTGCATTGAATAAGTATCAAATTGATGGCACACTCGACATGGCATTGAATAAGTATCAAATTCATGGCACACTCAACATGGCATTGAATAAGTATCAAATTCATGGCACCAAATTCATGGCACATTCGACATGGCATTGAATAAGTATCAAATTCATGGCACACTCAACATGGCATTGAATAAGTATCAAATTCACGGCACACTCAACATGGCATTGAATAAGTATCAAATTCATGGCACACTCAACATGGCATTGAATAAGTATCAAATTCACGGCACGCTCAACATGGCATTGAATAAGTATCAAATTCATGGCACACTCGACATGGCATTGAATAAGTATCAAATTCTTGGCACACTCAACATGGCATTGAATAAGTATCAAATTCATGGCACCAAATTCATGGCACATTCGACATGGCATTGAATAAGTATCAAATTCATGGCACACTCGACATGGCATTGAATAAGTATCAAATTCATGGCACACTCCACATGGCATTGAATCAGTATCAAATTCATGGCACACTCCAGATGGCATTGAATAAGTCTCAAATTCATAGCACACTCAACATGGTATTGAATAAGTATCAAATTCACGGCACACTCAACATGGCATTTAATAAGTATCAAATTCATGGCACACTCGACATGGCATTGAATAAGTATCAAAATCATGGCACACTCAACATGGCATTGAATAAGTATCAAATTCACGGCACGCTCAACATGGCATTGAATAAGTATCAAATTCATGGCACACTCGACATGGCATTGAATAAGTATCAAATTCATGGCACATTCAACATGGCATTGAATAAGTATCAAATTCATGGGACACTCGACATGGCATTGAATAAGTATCAAATTCATGGCACACTCGACATGGCATTGAATAAGTATCAAGTTCATGGCACACTCCACATGGCATTGAATAAGTATCAAATTCATGGCACACTCCACATGGCATTGAATAAGTATCAAATTCGCGGCATTGAATAAGTATCAAATTCACGGTACACTCAACATGGCATTGAATAAGTATCAAATTCATGGCACACTCGACATGGCATTGAATAAGTATCAAATTCATGGCACACTCGACATGGCATTGAATAAGTATCAAATTCATGGCACACTTGACATGGCGTTGAATAAGTATCAAATTCACAGCACACTCAACATGGCATTGAATAAGTATCAGATTCACAGCACACTCAACATGGCATTGAATAAGTATCAAATTCATGGCACACTTGACATGGCATTGAATAAGTATCAAATTCATGGCACACTCAACATGGCATTGAATAAGTATCAAATTCACAGCACACTTTAGTTGGCATTGAATAAGTACCGGTATCAAATTCATGGCACACTCGACATGGCATTGAATAAGTATAAAATTCATGGCACACTTGACATGGCATTGAATAAGTATCAAATTCATGGCACACTCAACATGGCATTGAATAAGTATCAAATTCACGGCACACTCGACATGGCATTGAATAAGTATCAAATTCATGGTACACTCGACATGGCATTGAATAAGTATCAAATTCATGGCACACTCAACATGGCATTGAATAAGTATCAAATTCATGGCACACTCGTTTAAGATTTTCTGCATAAAAGCAACTAGCGCTGCAGATTGTCTACTGGAGACAACAAAGCAATGCTGCTTTCACAGGCTAAAGGAATAAGGTCATATTTGTCTAATTAGCAACAACAATCAAAAAACTAGGTTAATTGCCAGTCCTAAGATGGATATAAAAAAAGTGAAGAATTTTTTAAATAAAAAAATTGGGATGAGTGAGTTTAAAAGAAAACTTGAACCTAAAAATACAAATATTGACAAACTGGTTATTTTAATACCTCTTTCGTTTACAATGACAGATACTTCTTTTTGTTTTCTCACAACATTTCTAGCTTTGTTACCATTAGTGTTTAAACCCTGAAACTGACATGGGTAAGAGGGAATTTTATCTTGAGGCTAAGCACTTTGATGTTTATTTCTCTTTTACTTTTTAATATTAGTATGATTACCAAGCCTGTTTATAATTGCTAAGATAAAATCATTCAAAAACTTAGTTTTGACAGAATTACAGTTATTTTCAAAGCATTATTTCTGAAACGTCTTTATTGTATATTTTTATTACATTGCTTGATTAATAGAACAAAAATGTTGAAGTAATTTGGTAAGTTGACTTTTGAGATTGAGAATACTTGATTTTATCACATTAATTGTTTGCTGGGTAGTAAGTGTTGTTCTCCTGTAATTATCAGATAACAGATAAACACCGATAAAGGGTGACACATTTTTGGTACATCGATAATACACTTGTACTTTCAACAAAGTCTTCCTTATGGTTATAGTTCCTTTTATTTCCAAACAAACATGCCCAAAAGACTCAAGTGTTTTATTATTAAGAATGATCACATTAAAATCAGCTAGATTCAATATTTGTAAACGGCTAAAACACGGTATTGGTGCTGATAAAGGAATTTTCATGTTATATGCATGAAATAGAAAAATTAAACAAGATATGAACCAATTTTAAAGATTGGTAAGCCTGGCATATACCTCTCTTACTTTCCTGAAAATTTCAAGAGGTTAGTGTAACCCATTGTTGAGATATGCATGGAAACAAGCTCTAAAAATGGCCATTTTTGAGCATTATGTAGTCTCACTCGAAAAAAGCTTGAATATAAAATAGAGAATTCTCTAAATATCATACTGAAATTATGCATTTATTGGTCTGGTTTTATGCGGAATTCTATCCTGCAAATATTGCTTCTTGAATTAAAGAAATCGGTAAAATATTATGGATTTTATAAGCAAAATACCGTCAGTAGAAGTTTTGTTTCAACACTGAAATTCAAACACTAATCTGTTGTTATATGCCAACATTTTGTACAAAATAACATTCATTATAACTTTTATTGACATCTAGAACTCGACTTTATATTATAATAAGTAGTAAAACCATTTAAATCACATGGCTAGCCAAGATATTCGAATGAGAGCTTGTTCTTTGTCAAACTTTCCAGTTCTAAATTTTGTAGTGTCTGTAACCTTTACAAGTTTATATGGCAATAATTTTGTTGTTTCATTATGGAAAAGTATAAATCCTACAAAGGCTCATGTGTATCCATGTGATGTCCAAGTTGGCCAAAATTGGTGGTGCTGTATTGTACCATTAAAAAACAGCAACTCAATAAAAAAAAGTTACAGACACTACACAAACAGGTATAAAAATGAAAGATAAAAGTATTGTTCTACTTGTCATTAAAACATTGTTTTTCTCAATAGAAAGTTCCATCTTATGTGATGTAATGTTGCATCATCTATTTACCTCTGCAGCCAAGAGCAAAAAAGTGATGCAATAACTCTCTTGATTGAATATTGCATCATTCTTGCAGCACTGTCTGTTTGAGTAATTTACTACAAGACAATGTAACCTGAATTTCTTATCCTAGAAGAAGCTGCCTAATTACTTTTTCTGTTCTTTACCATGGTACATCCCTAAGACATGGGAAGACGACAAAAGCAAACCTCTGGGAACAACTCTGGTAAGTTTGTATTGAATTGGTAAACCACACTCTTAAATTGCAGTGTCTGTAACCAATATCCCCTTTTTATACTGTCTATGACTTTATCCCTGTTTTTTTTTAAAAATGAAGCCAAATTATGTTTCCTATTACAGTATTGATGTGTAAGGCTAAATTTTGACATATTGTCTGTCTGCAATTTGTAATATTTTGGTATATTTATAGTTTCTTTCATCTAGATTTCTGATAACAGGCAACATTTTCAGTGATTTCTTATAATATGCAATTGAAACTGAGTATTTTTGCATTCCATATCATTAGACTAGTAAATTCAAACAGAAATATTATGAGAATTCAATGAGCTCAGACTTAGTATTGGATACATTGCTGATATTGTCAAATGGTTACAGACACTACTAGACATGTGAATTGATCCGACTGTTGTTTACATTATTAAGGAAAGTGTGCAATCATTGTAAATGCTAGAACATTGAATAATCATCAGGTTTTATGCTATTTCTTTTTCAATCAGATACTTTTCTTTAAGAATCTACAGGTTATTCCAGTTTGCTTATGTATGAAAGCATATTGCGTACTCATTACAAGTATGTTTTGTAAAGTCTAAATTTCATCCGTATACATAGAGGAACAAAAATGAGAATGAAGTTGTTTGTTTTTAGGAAGCAAAGATAAGCCAGAAGAAGATGAACAGAAGATTAAAGCTAGAAGGGAGAAGACGAGGCTAAAGGTACAAGCCTGGAGAAAAAAACAGGGAAAATAAGGCAAAACATGAGGAGCTAAAAAGGGTTGATAGAGAAAGAAGAAAAGATGCAAGACTACTAAAAAAACAGCAATCACTTTCCGATTCAAATCTTCAACAAGAATTAAGAAGGAAAAAACGTGAAGAAATGAAAAGGTATCGCCAGAAAAAGAAAGAAAAAGCAGCCCTGGCATTATCGGTTAATAAGAGTGTTGATTTAAGAAGTCCGAAAACTGCTGAATTAAGTAGAAACAAGAAAGAAGCTGTGAAAAGAACCCAAGCATGGAGAATGCGTATCAAACTGAATGAAAGTATACAGCAAGAGTGTATTCAGACTGATTGTGAAATAGGAAATACTGGGTCAGCCAGAGATTCACCAATGAATAAAGTGTTACCTAAAGCAACTCTGTACAGACAATTAAAAAAGGTAAAGGAAGTATTACCAAATACCCCAAAGAGAAAAGCAGTCATCATAAGTAAATTAATTGAATCTCCATCAACATCAAAGTTTCTAAATAGGAATAAAATGATAATGACACCAGATTGCAGAAAAAAACTTGAATTGACAGAAGGTTGACAGGAGATGCAACTTCAGCGAAAATGTTAATGCCTGGGAAATGAGAAAGTTAGTACTCAATAAAGATAATTTAAGTCAGAAAGGAAAACAACTTAAAGACAAGAATCCATCAACAATAGAAAATAATGACAAGAAAAGAAAACAAGGAAGTAACCAGAAAGATCATAACTCAGCAACAAGCGAAAAGCCTAATAAGAAACGGAAGTCAACAGAAAGACAAAACATTGTGACAAAGAAGATCAAAGTTGACAAAAAAGCACCAACCAACACAGAGAAACCAATAGAGAAATACCACCCTGGAGAATTTGTTGCTGTAGGACTTAAGCCAAAGAAGGGACCTCTAGATGTATACTTAGCAGAAGTAATAGACATTCTTCATAACGAAGTTAGACTTAAATACATGAGAAAGTCTGGCAACATGTATGTTTGGCCTGAAAAAGATGATTATTCACAAGAGGCTCTAGATGCTATCTTGTACAGGGTAAAAGCTCCACAAATAGTCAATGAAAGGGGTCATTTCAAGTTTAATGCAGCTGAATTGTCTAAGCTCATGTCAAATCTGGAAAAAAATCATAAGCACTTCTATTTGAAATGACAATATAAAGTCAAGGTTTAATGTGTAGTGTCTGTAACCTTAAGATCAATCACATATGGGTCTGTGTTTGAGTCAGCACCTTGGGTTGAACAATACTTTAGTGACTATGATTTATTGAACATTCATTATACTTCAATATTTTACTCTTACAAACACTATTTAGTATTAAACTTTCAAGTGCTATTTACCAGTTCATAATTTTAACACAAGTATTGGACATATACCTGTTACAATGTGGTTTTATCATTTTATTAACTAATCAACATTCATTTAATGAATAATTCTAGTCAATGTGTTCATGTTGAATTATTTTTGAAGTGAATTTTATGGAGATATGTATGGTTCTGCAGCTGTATTGAAATGCTATAGTTTTGTAGTGTCTGTAACCAATTTTATGGACAATGTACTTCTGACTCTTATGGAAGTTTGCAATACTTTTGGCCAGTATTAATGATTTTGTTTGTTTAAATATTCTTCTTGGTGTTAGATAAATGCCTAAATAAGATTATTCTATGTCTTTTATGTTTGTTATGCAAAAGTTTCATGGTTAGGTTTTTTCTAAGTGATACCTTTGTCATAGATGTTTTGATTTTGCTATTAAGTTGTTTACCACTTCCAGTTATGTTGTTTACTTTAAATGTTGATATCCTGTTACTGATGTTACTGTGAAAAAAAATAAAGTTTTAAAGTTTTCATGCTGTTTTTCTTGCATGTTATACACCAAGTGTAGTGTCTGTAACTGTTGTTATACCACAGAATTGAAATAATGGTTAAACAAAATCGCATGCATGTTCAAGCTAAATCTAACTTGATCTGACTAGGGGACACCCTAGGGTATATAATGAGCTTCATTGAAATGTTCTATCAAACATTTCAATTTTTTAAGTGAGTGAGACTACTCTCAGCACCAATACCGTGTTTTAGCCGAAAGCAGATTGATTAGAGTTGTCAAACGTATAAACTGCCAAAAGGTTAGGTAAGGGTGTAAATTTAGTGAATAATACATGTGTACTGATATTATGTGTAACTGATAAGTTAAAACATAAATATTTAACTTGCTGTAAGCAGTAAATATTTACATTATCTTATCTGTTTGAGAAAATGCAAGGCTGACTTTGACATCGACTAGAAGATTTGAAATGACATTCATTTGATGAAAAAAATTATTTCCAGTTTTTGTATTAAATAGATGTGTTCCATGTCAACACTAAATAATATGGAGAATCTCAGGGTATGAAACTTGCAAAACAAAGTAGTTTAAACATAAAATAACCCATTTTTCCTTCTCTCTCTTTTAACTTTCTGGACTTGCCCTGAGTCAGATACGTTGGAATCTTGAACTCACCTGAGCCAAAAATGAGCTTTGTTCTAGGAATTGGGCATGTGGATTTGTAAATTTCTTCATCCATTGTATTAAGAAAATTCAGTAACTATGTTTTCAATCATATTTTACTATGTAAAGACTAATGGATAGCTATGCATCTAAGAGTAGCATGAGAAAAATCACACCAGCTTGTACATTTTTAAATGATCTTGGATTTCTTTGACCTCTAGTTATATAGCAAGTTTTAATATTCATTCATGGTTTAATATAGTTATCTACTATTTAGAATTACCATTCCATGCTCAATGAAATTTCATGTAATATGTCTAGTTTTTACATGTCAAAAACTGAAATTTTGAGATCATAGTAGTTTAAGATTAGAATCAGAACTATTGTCTGTCTGTACATATACTTATTTTTGAACAAGTATTTTAATAAAATTCTATGTTTTATTTTTTCAGCTTCTTTAATCAACTGAAAAAGATGTTAGAAAGCCTTTATCCAGAGACAAGAAATAATGTTAATAATAGTCATATTGACTTTGTGGTTAATATTCATTACAAGGAGAGCAATGTGTTTGTGGAATATACTCCTCTGATTGTGACCTATCTGGTGTTATTGCTCTATGTCTACTTCTCAGTCAGTAAGTCAAAATTTCTAATCCAATTAACATACCATTTTTCATTTCTGTTTTGTATTCATTTGAAAACAAATTAGAAGGATCAATTTTGTCTGACATATTATATTTTTAAAAAATCTAGATTTACGGATTGACTATATTTGAGTGTTATATTACTGATAATAATTGTACAGAGAAAAATATCACATGATTTACAAATTGTTATTTTTCGTATGAGCACCACAATTTTTCTTCTTGACCATATATTATGAATTTCATTTCTGCAAAGTAAATTGAGTTGTCAACCATCAACAGTTACCACACTTTATGTTTAGCTTAGCACACAGAATAAAGATATATCTTATCAAAGTTTGAGTCAAAAGGTCATGGTCACTATGGCAGTTAGAAGAAGAAAAAAAATAAGTACAGTTCCCCACCATCTACAAGGGGCCCCGAGTGGCCGAGTGGTCTAAAGCGCTGTCCATTACAGACCACTGCCATCTCACTTTTGTCTGCGTGTGTTCGAGTCTAAGATTCGGCAAATGTAGTTATGTGAGAAAGCTTGCCAGTAGCTTCTCGTGGGTCGGTGGTTCTTTCGGGGGGTTGTCCGGGTTCTTCCTCCACCATTGATACTGGCCGCCATGTACAGCCTATATTGTGCTGAAAAGTGGCGTTAAACCATAAAAAACAAACAAAACCACCATCTACAGTTACTTTATAGACATCTTAAGCTTGGGGTGAAGAAGAACTTTATTGATTTCAGAGTAAAAAGATCAATGGTTAAGATCACTATGACTGAAAGAATAAACAAATAATTTGAGTTCTCCACCATCAATAGTTACCAAACTGTGAGAATGGCTTGCATATGTGATAAGGAAGGACCCAATCAGTTTTGAAATCATAAAGTCAAAAATGAAGGTCACTGACAAAAAAAAGAAAATTGCTTTCTGCACTATAACTTGAGTTATCAATAATCTACAGTTACTATACTTTGTGGATGACTTGTATTTTGAGTAATTAAGAACTCCATTTGGGTGAGATGTGGTCTAAGTCAAGGTCGCTGGTGACTTAAAGAAATAGATTGGTTTCTGCACAATAAATTGAGTTCTCAACTGTATGCAGTTACCAAACATTATGAATTGCTAGCTTATAGGGAAAAGACCTTCAATTTTTAGGTCAAATGCCAAGGTAACAAAAAGAAGAAAACTGGTTTTTGTACTATAACATTAGTTCTACATCACAGATCAGGGCCAGACATTGTGGATGGCTTGCACTTGGGGTAAGGAAGAAACATAATTTTGAGGTCACAGGTCAAAGAGTATGTGATTATTTTCAGCATATAACAATGTGCATGAAGTTGATGAATGATTTACGCAGTGGCTGTTACGGAGCCCCAAGTGGCCGAGTGGTCTAAAGCACTGTCTGTTACGGATCACTGCCATCTCACCTCTGCCTGCGTGGGTTCGAGTCTAAGATTCGGCTAATGTAGTTATATGAGAAAGCTTGCCAGTAGCTTCTTGTGGGTCGGTGGTTCTTTCCAGGGGTTTTCCGGGTTCTTCCTCCATCATTAATACTGGTCGCCATGTATAGCCTATATTGTGCTGAAAAATGGCGTTAAACCATAAAAAACAAACAAAAACAAAACAGTGGCTAAGAAAGAAGATTGAAACTCAATAAGGTGGAACATATTATATTTTGTTGTCAATCAATTTAATTTCCACTTGATAACTTGCATTGTCCACCATCCACAATTACCAAATTTTGTGGACTGCTTGTATGTGGGTAAGGAAGAATCCTTTTGATTTGAGAGTCAAATGATTAAAATCTCTCACAGAAAGAAAAAAAAAGGGTTTCTGCACAATAATTTGAATTATCCACCATTGGCAGTTACCAAACTTTGTGAATAGCTTGCACTTAGGGTAGGGAAGAATCCTTTTTTATTTTGAGGTCATAAGGTTATTGATCAAGGCCATTGACTGAAAGAAGAAAAAATGGCTTTTCCACAGTATTTTGAGTTCTCTATCATTACATTTACCAGACCTTGTTGAGGGTTTGCACTTGAACATGGCAGGGTCCATAGGGGACCTTGAAAACACCTTGAAAGTTCAAAACATTGTCTAAATACCTTGAAAACACCTTGAAAGTTCAAAACATTGTCTAAATACCTTGAAAACACCTTGAAAGTTCAAAACATTGTCTAAATACCTTGAAAAGCCTTGAATTTCTTAAAACTGAAAGGAATTATTAAATACCTATCATTTTACAGATTTAAATAAAAAAAGAAAAG
Source organism: Unio delphinus (assembly GCA_029339505.1). Classification (NCBI taxonomy): domain Eukaryota; kingdom Metazoa; phylum Mollusca; class Bivalvia; order Unionida; family Unionidae; genus Unio; species Unio delphinus. The sequence continues at coordinate 5,676,066 of JAQISU010000041.1, read as the reverse complement.
GTAAAAAAAAATCTCTTACTAAGTTTGTGGCAGAAGGGAAATTTCCGCAACTGGCCACTGTACAGTCATATATTTTGAAAGTCCACAGCAACTACAGCAACATACAAGACTATTAAACATGGGGCAGGCATAAATCCACAACAACAACAGCAACATACAAGACTTTTAGACATGGGGCAGGCAAAATTCCACAACAACAACAGCAACATACAAGACTATTAGACATGGGGTAGGCATAAGTCCACAACAACAACAGCAACATACAAGACTATTAGACATGGGTCAGGTACAAATCCACAACTACAACAGCAACATACAAGACTATTAGACATAGGGCAGGCAAAAGTCCACAACAACAACAGCAACATACAAGACTATTAGACATGGGAGAGGCAAAAGTCCACAACAACAACAGCAACATACAAGATTATTAGACATGGGAGAGGCATAAGTCCACAACATTAGCAGCACACAAGACTAATGGACATGGGTTAGGCACAACAACAACAGCAAAATACATGCCTATTAAACATGGGTTAGGCTTAAGTCCACAACAACAGCAACATACAAGCCTATTAGACATGTGGCAGGCATAAGTCCACAACATTAGCAACATACAAGACTATTAGCAATGGTGGAGGCATAAGTCCACAACAACAACAGCAACATACAAGCCTATTAGACATGGGGGAGTCATAAATCCACAACAACAGCAACATTCAAGCCTATTAAACATGATTTAGGCAAAAGTCCACAACGACAGCAACATGCAAGACTATTAGAGATGGGGGAGTCATGTAATTTGTTCACAATACTCCCATTCAGGGTATTTTTCAGCTCTGGCCTTGACCTAAATAACTTGTAGCACACAGTTTTAATTTACTTGAGCCTAAGATAGGACCTCTTTTGGATTGCTGAACTATATGTCCACCATTACAGAGCTGTTTACTGGTACAGTTTTACTTTTATTTTTACAGAAAAATTCACACTAACACAGGCTCATTGTCTTTATTACAAGCTAAGTCTTTTTCTCAAAGATGCAGCAGGCCTGAGTTCTAATCATTCATTATGCTTTTCAACTCTATCACTGAAATGCTTCTGAATGTTCTGTGATCCTAAATTCAAGCATCTGTTCAATAATGAGAGGTGAGACCCATGTTTGTGATGCTGTGATAAACTCTTGACAAGCAAAATGAAATGTATAGTCATGGTGCATAACATATATACACCAAGAATTGTGAAGATGTATCAATTTTATAAACTCTGTGTGTGTGTGTGTGTGTGTGTGTGTGTGTGTGTGTGTGTGTGTGTGTGTGTACTTGTTGTCCACCAATTAGAAGATCAGACATTTTGGAAGAATACCAAATGCATACATTGTGAGTTTTTATTAAAATGTTTTTAATTTCACCAGCTACATTTGTTAGTATGACAAACATAAGACAGGTTACTGACTGGACATTGGCATATTACTGATAAAATTCCTGATAAATAGAGTAAACATGCCTGCTTTTATAATTTCAGGGAAAATAGAGATGGTGAAATCTAAGTGGGGCTTAGCATTAAGCGCTGTTGTTACTATAGTTGCATCCCTTTTGATATCAGTCAGCATGTGCTCACTATTTGGACTGGTGCCAACTCTCATCTGGGGGTATGTTTTATATTTCGGAAGAATCGTAGCAGAATAAAGTATGCAGGCAGAATATATGAATAAATAGAGAAAACAGTTCTATTAATATTTCTGTTATGTATTTTTACACAAATAATATATTTATACCTTGATGAATGTTCAATGTTTCATCAGAACTCAAATTATATAAAAAAAATTATATAAATATTGGTAGACTAAAATATTAGTTTTACATAAACTTATCTGTATATTGACTGATGCAAACCTGGCTCCAATTTCCTGATGAGACATCAAGTCATGTCTTAAAGTAAAGGATGTAACCCAGCAATATGATTGACTGAAGTTTAAGTCTGATTTTAAATGGACAATTTAAATGTTTCAAGTTAAGCCTTAGTTGAAATTTTGTATTGGTGAAATTGAGGTTTTATGTTTTTATCGCTGCAGGTTATTATCTAAGTAGATTAAATTCTTGATCTACCTCATGTTCATAAATTGAAATTTATAATGAATATAGAAATAGAAATCAATCTTTTTAACTATGATTATTCATATTTAAATATATGTATAAGTATGTTTCTAAGTAGTGCCTTTTTTAGTCCTTTTTTAGGACTTATCTTTTGATAACTTTGTTGCTTTGTTTTCCACCAAGGGTCTCATTATTATAGCTTCAGGACTCACATTTCAAAAGCTGAAGAGTATAATCTTGGTGGGAGTAGCCCAGCCAACGAAGAATGTTTTCATATATTTATGCGGGAAAATTAAATGTTAATATAATACAGTTTACATTGTATAAGAAAATTTTTTGTGTTTGAACTCACAGACTGATTATCTCTTTTGTCACAAAACCATAATATTAAAAGTTGTAGGTCGACAACAAAAACAATGATGCTTTCGTAACTATTTTTGCCAAGATCATGATTGGAAAAAAATTAAATTCAATCAACATTTGTCCAGATATGTAAAGTTAATTACTTAGGTTATTACATATCTAATTGTGCTTTAACAAAAGAAAATGTGTTTTGTTGAATGCTGTCAATCAATATTTTCAAGAGCATAAAATTCTTGTAAATTTGTTGATTCCTTTTAATTTGTGAAAATGTCAAGTATGTATTTAGCAACAGAGAAAGTTGAGAGAAAAAATATCGTTTTGAACAGTAGGATTCCAGATTATATGATTTACAATAATTTTTCTTTCAGGGAAATATTTCCATATCTGGTGGTTTTGATTGGCCTTGAGAATATTTTGATTCTAACAAAGTCTGTTGTATCCACCCCACTTCATCTGGATGTCCGAGAGAGAATAGCTCATGGTAAGCTGTATTCCTACATTTTAGTTTTATTTTGAAGTTTAAGTATTAGGCTTTTAAAGGAACAACTAGAAAAGAAAGATGTGTGAAATTTTCTATAAATTCTCTATATGCTTTAGATGAATTTTTCCATCTGTTACATTTCTTATTTCTCATTAATCTTTTCAAAATTGAGATGAATGCTTCCTCCTAAGTTTGAAATGGAATGCAGGGGTCACGCTACATGGCGAAGTGGGCAGCTAAAATATGTCAACTTCACCTTCTGTTAAGAAAGCAAAAAAGACTTCACACTGTGATTGTTTTAGAAGTATATTGACCATAGTTACTTAGATGCCACTCCACATAGCTAGTTAGTTCTAGCGCTGTATTGTAGCAAAATATATTCATCAAGCCATCAAGAAACTAGTTTTGATATTAGCTATGCTGACAAAGAATCTCTTGCACATTCACAGGCATGTGTTTTGATAGCTGTTTGACCATTAACACTTTTCCGAGTAAGTTAGCCACTAGCACTGCCCAATTCCTACAATGTTATCGTTTGATGAAGAAAAAAAACGTACATACTTGTCCTTTGACAATAGTATGTAAATAGCAATTTGCGTTTAAAGAACAGAATTGGTGATCTAGATATTTTAACTGCCTCTTGTACACCATTTCGTCATAAAATTAGATTGCAACAGCAATGGGGAAATAATGGAAATGGTAGACATTGCTCTGTCTGTGAAAATATATTAAGAAAAATATACAGTTCATGATAAACAAAGTCTAGGTATTATGTTAATGTAATTTTTATTATATTGGTCTGACAGAAACATATGGGACAATGTTATCTTGTGGAATTCATGAATTGTCTCATATTGTGAACATATGTTAAAAAAAGCAGCACAGCAAATACTGTTTTACCAATGCTTAAAATATGCTACAACTATGTAGACACATAACAAAGCCGTAAATTTGCAATCATATAAATTGACTGTTGTAATAAAGCTATATAAAGTGATTGGGTATATTACAAAATCCTCCTCCTAAACATAGATGCACTCATTTATCTACGTTGATTTGGTTGGAAAGAAGGTTTTAGTTCATTTATTAGTTTAGGCTCTAATAAATGGTAACAAAGAAACAGTAAAAACAACTTTGTAAAATTTAACAAATAATTTATTTCCCTGGGAAAAGATAGTAAACATTGAAAAGAACTTACAGTTTTAAGAATCAAATCCACACACACATAATCCAAGAATAATCCACAAATTAAAATTGCAAAAGTCCTAGTAATGAAATGTTCTAATAGATTCAAATTTGAGTTTTGTTGGAAAATCCAAGATGGAAGATGATGACATATGCTGAAGTCTGTTTTGTGTTTATCTATAGTTCCTTGTAGAATACAAGATTTAACACTCTGGTGTTGGAAATCCAAATAATATTTTGATAAACTGTCTTTATCCAAGAATTACATATGAGCACATCAAATATTTCCAGAGATATGAATTAATCCTTTAAAATCCAAATGGACTGAATTGTTAACATAGATTAAAATGTGGTTGCAACAAAAGAAAATGATTTAACGTCATTTGTAAAACCCAAAACTGAACTTACTTCATTAAGACATAGATTATATCGTAAGCTAATATGCATTTGTGAAAAAATACCCCAAATTGTGAAATCACGAAGGGGGAGGGTGTTAAAGGAGTAATGTGATAGTTTTATATCATGTTTTCCTAACATGACCCTGACAAGAACCAATCATTTTTACTTGAAGAATAAAAAGTTGTTGACTTATTCACTAGTCTCATCTTGACCTTGTCAACATGATCTAGGTCAACATTATTTGTTTACCAGAGAATAATTCAGTCAACAGATTTTCTTAAAAAAACACCATCTCTAGTGAATAAATTTGCATTACAATAATATGTAATGAAAATTATAAAAGAATTTAAAACTAACAAACGATATTAAATAAAAACAAATATTTTCAGAGATACGTAATATTTTATATACTGACTACAATGGAGCCATATCTATGAGTTTATGTCTTTTAGTGTGTTATGTATGACAGTAATGTTTTATCTGCAACAAAGAAATTAGGAATGATCTAAAGGCATGTGCCTTTGCCCTCGTGTTCATGATATATGGGTTGTTTCAGATGCTTTAGAAATCTCTCAAACACCATTATTGTAATAGTTTAGAAAGTATAGTTAATTAATGATTTTTACATTATATATATATATATATATATATATATATATATATATATATATATATATATATATATATATATATTACTTTGCTTCCACTTCTCCAGTTGAGCTCTTATTTCTTCCTGTTCTGCCCAAAAAGGAGAAGTCGATTCTCCCTAAAGTTCAAGTCTAGCTTCACCCATATTGAATGGTCAGTTTATAGAGTGGATCAGAAAACATTTTTATTTAGGTTTTAGGCAAAGAAATTATCAAAGTTGCTTTAATCTCAGAACAAATAGGGGTTAATTTTTTTAAGGAACATTAATTAAGGCTTTTCCAGAAATTAAATTGGGCTGGAATGTGGTGGATTTGGGGCATGAGAAGGAAATTTTCTGGAAGATTCAGCAATCCCTAAAATTTTAATTGTGCTTAACAGAATTTTTTAAATAATGGAATTCAGTTATGCTTACCCCCACCACCCATATTTAATGAAGTAAAAGTGTTTTCTGATCCACTCCTTCCACTGAATTCTTTACTCCAACTGTGTATGAAAAGACTAAAGTTAGAAATGGGCTTATATTAGACATCAAAATAGTTTTACATTGTGTGTTTGATATGCACACTTGATATTGATGGCCTTTTCTATTACAGAATTAAGCAAAGAGGGATAGTCAATAATGTACTCACTATGGCTGTCAGACTTTTTGTAATGTCTACCTGGTACCATCGATTCTAAAATTGGTTACACAATCAATGGGAAATTGTATTGAAAATGTAAAGACATGAATTGTTTTGATGTAAGTTCATGATGGCATGAACGTTATGCAGAAGTGTATAGTTTTCAATGGTTAAAGAAGTGTATAGTTTTCAATGGTTAAAGAAGTGTATAGTTTTCAATGGTTAAAGAAGTGTATAGTTTTCAATGGTTAAAGCGTAAATTAAAAAACTGCTCATTTAGTATTCACTTGTTTCAAAATATGATGTAAATAAAATGAACAAAAAGTTGATTAAACTGCGAAATAAAAAAAACAATGCAATGTTTGATGTGCAGTTACCCTTGCTACTAGACAAGTGTTGTTCACAGCTGTGTGATGAGTTCCAACAAGATAGTGTTGTACAGTGCTCATGTTACCACTTTTAGCAGGTGCTATTTCACACAGATTGTATTGAACACTATTTTCATCCAGGCACTTAGCATATGTACACACTTTCAGTGTTTCACCCATTTTTAATTTTAAAAAGTAATTAATTTAAATTGATGCACTATTCTCTCCTGCCCTACAAATCAAACTGAGTGTCACAGAATTGGGCGAAAATTGAATTTATTTCTTCTTGAATACAAACAAAATTTTACCATTTTTTTTGTTTCGTCGTACTTGCGTTACCTGGGGTGACTAAGTGTCTTTCAAGGTAAGTGACGTGTAGCGATTTACATGTACCTGACTACAAATCACTTGAAGTCAGGAACATTATAATCACGGGGTGCATGGGAATTTTGCCGTGAATTCTGCTCATCTATTTGAGGACATATAAGGCAGAATATTTCTAAAAAGATTACGAGTCAAAAGTATCTTGTCAAAGGAGAGATAGCTCATCATTCTTTCTCCAGCCAAAGGGGTGAGTGTTAAATTTATATTTCGTTTTATTGTGAATTTTATTCAGTTTATCATTTCATGTAATGATGCCTTTATTACAATGCAGATTTAAACCATTGAATATTTGGAATTACTAGTCACTATTAGACTTTAAATGCAATTGCATAATCTAAGTTTTTGATTGTTTTAGAAACAACTATTATTAGTTTGGTTTCTTTATTGTAGCTGAATTGTAGCTGAATGTGATTGATTGTGCCATGATTGTGCCGTGATTATGCTGTTTAATTGTGCCATTTGATTGTGCGATCAAATTGAGGTATCTGACTGTCTGTCAGATTGTCTGTCCGTCTACGTCTGTCGAGATTTATAAATATCCGGAAGGGGCCCCGAGTGGCCGAGTGGTCTAAAGCGCTGTCCGTTACGGACCACTGCCATCTCACCTCTGTCTGCGTGGGTTCGAGTCTAAGATTCGGCTAATGTAGTTAAGTGAGAAAGCTTGCCAGTAGCTTCTCGTGGGTCGGTGGTTCTTTCCGGGGTTTTTCCGGTTTCTTCCTCCACCACTAATACTGGCCGCCATGTATAGCCTATATATTGTGCTGAAAAATGGCGTTAAACCATAAAAAAAAAAAAAAAAAAAAAAAATATCCGGAAATCTAGAAGTCTAAATGTCCGAGTGTTGGAGCTGTCTAGAGGTGTAAACGTCCTGGGTAGCATCTAAGTATTTGGGACCGGTGGTTCTAGTAGATGCTGTATGCTGTCTGTACGTATAACTGTAGTGGATCCGTGAAGGGCAAGTGGCCGATAAAAGTATTGGGTCAACCCTAGGTATTCGGAGAAGCTGTGCGGCGATATTCAACTGTTTGTGAATCGTACGGTTGTACAGGGTCGAGACATGTGTGTGTTTCAATTGTTGTTACAATTGAATACATTGTTGTATTTACATAGAGTCACTTTGAATCACAGTAGTATTACAAGGGATTACATGAATCTTGATAACAGTTAATAACTTGATTTAATACATGTAGATGTTAGTACTTGTTGTCGCAATCCATATGTGCGATAATGTAATTTGATGTTTGTATTTGTTATCGCAATTTATACGTGCGATAATATAACTTTTGTAAAGGTTCCATTTTATATGAAACATTTGTGTAGTCCAGGAGGTTCCATGGATCTGTGTTTATTTTGTATTAATATTTAATTTATTTTTGAATTGTGAATGGTTGTGAAGTGTGATTGTGGGTTGAACGCATGAGTTATTGTGTTGATACATCATTATTTTTCATTAATAATTTATTTCATAAATTTATATCATCTTTCACATATTGTGTTGTTCATTTAATCCACCAACCACTCGGTAACAATTCTGTTACAATGAGCAATAACTTCTTGGCATGTTAATGTTGTGTCATGTGTACACGTTTGACATGTCAATGATGTGTGATGTGTACATGTTTGACATGTCAATGTTGTGTCATGTGTACTTGTTTGACATGTCAATGATGTGTAATGTGTACATATTTGACATGTCAATGTTGCATCATGTGTACATGTTTGACATGTCAGTGTTGTGTGATGTGTACATGTTTAACATGTCAATGATGTGTGATGTGTACATGTTTGACATGTCAATGTTGAGTGATGTGTACATGTTTGACATGTCAATGTTGTGTAATATGTACATATTTGTCATGTCAATGTTGTGTCATATGTTCATGTTTGACATGTCAGTGTTGTGTAATGTGTACATATTTGACATGTCAATGTTGTGTGATGTGTACATGTTTGACATGTCAATGTTGTGTGATGTTTACATGTTTGACATGTCAATGTTGTGTGATGTGTACATGTTTGACATGTTAATGTTGAGTGATGTGTACATGTTTGACATGTCAGTGTTGTGTGATGTGTACATGTTTGACATGTCAATGTTGAGTGATGTGTACATGTTTGACATGTTAATGTTGAGTGATGTGTACATGTTTGACATGTCAATGTTGTGTGATGTGTACATGTTTGACATGTTAATGTTGAGTGATGTGTACATGTTTGACATGTCAGTGTTGTGTGATGTGTACATGTTTGACATGTTAATGTTGAGTGATGTGTACATGTTTGACATGTCAATGTTGTGTCATGTGTACATGTGCAGTAGCCAATAAGTAACCTAACGAGAGTCTCAAACTGTACACGTTATTTCGTATCTTGCTTACTTTGGATGTCACCTGATATAATATTCTGTCTGAACATGGAAACATTTTTATTTTATATGAAGTATAAAGATTTGTTTTATATGAAATATAAACTTTTCTTATGAAGTTTAAACATTTTTATTTTATATAAGTATAAATATTTTTATTTTATATGAAGTGTAAATGTTTTTTATGGGAAGTATAAACATTTTTGTTATATGAAATATAAACTTTTTTTTTATGAAGTATAAACATTTTTATATGAAGTAAAAACATTTTTTATATGAAGTATAAACATTTTTATATGAAGTAAAAACATTTTCAATGTGAAGTATAAACATTTTTATTGAAATATAAACATTTTTTGTTCATGAAATATAAACATTTTTATTTTTTATGAAGTATAATAATTTTCTTATATGAAGTATGAACATTTTTAATATGAAGTAATTGGGTACATGATGGCTCACCTTATTTCCTTGGTTTTTATCAGCAGGTGAGTACACTGGCTGGCAGTGATTGCACTCAATATTTATGGTCATTTATATTACAGTTTTAAGCAAAGAGGGATGGTCAGTCACATGCTCATTATTGATGGTCTTTTCTATTACAGTAGTGCTGTCCAATCTGTGGCCAACGGGCTGATTTTAAATTGCCTGCCATAGCTTGAGCAATTTTTTGTGTATTTATGTTAAAGATGTCCATGGCCTACTTACATAGTATATCCAGGTAATCAATTGTGAATAATTTTTATAGTCAATGCTTTTAAATTTTCTGCTGCGCCCTCTGCTTCATAAAAAAAAATCAGTAGCCCATGGTGTCAGAAAGGCTGGACAGCACTGTATTACAGGGTTAAGCAAAGAGGGTTGGCTAGTCACTAGCTCTTTATTGATCGTCTTTTCTATTGCAGGGTTAAGCAAAGAGGGTTGGTTAGTCACATGCCCTTTATTGATCATCTTTTCTATTACAGGGTTAAGCAAAAATGGTTGGCTAGTCACTAGCTCTTTATTGATCGTCTTTTCTATTGCAGGGTTAAGCAAAGAGGGTTGGTTAGTCACATGCCCTTTATTGATCATCTTTTCTATTACAGGGTTAAGCAAAAATGGTTGGCTAGTCACTAGCTCTTTATTGATCATCTTTTCTATTGCAGGGTTAAGCAAAGAGGGTTGGTTAGTCACTAGCTCTTTATTGATCATCTTTTCTATTACAGGGTTAAGCAAAAATGGTTGGCTAGTCACTAGCTCTTTATTGATCATCTTTTCTATTGCAGGGTTATGCAAAGAGGGTTGGTTAGTCACATGCCCTTTATTGATCATCTTTTCTATTACAGGGTTAAGCAAAAATGGTTGGCTAGTCACTAGCTCTTTATTGATCGTCTTTTCTATTGCAGGGTTAAGCAAAGAGGGTTGGTTAGTCACTAGCTCTTTATTGATCATCTTTTCTATTACAGGGTTAAGCAAAAATGGTTGGCTAGTCACTATCTCTTTATTGATCGTCTTTTCTATTGCAGGGTTAAGCAAAGAGGGTTGGTTAGTCACATGCCCTTTATTGATCATCTTTTCTATTACAGGGTTAAGCAAAAATGGTTGGCTAGTCACTAGATCTTTATTGATCGTCTTTTCTATTGCAGGGTTAAGCAAAGAGGGTTGGCTAGTCACTAGCTCTTTATTGATCGTCTTTTCTATTGCAGGGTTAAGCAAAGAGGGTTGGTTAGTCACATGCCCTTTATTGATCATCTTTTCTATTACAGGGTTAAGCAAAAATGGTTGGCTAGTCACTAGCTTTTTATTGATTATCTTTTCTATTACAGGGTTAAGCAAAGAGGGTTGGTCAATCACAAAGAATTTAGGGACAGAACTAATAATAATCATTTTTGGATTCTTTACATTTGTTCCTGAAATCCAGGTAAATCATTCATTCTCCCTTTTATCATCCCTTTGTCTTATCTTTTACTTTCTGGCTGCAGTGTAGGACACAACAAATTAATTCTTCTCTTACATTGTTTGTGTTTTAAAAAGAGAACCTAAGTTTAAAAACAATACACAAACACAACATTATATAATCGTACATGAATGATACTTGCAATTATGTAATTCAAGTCAAAATATCAGTAAAGTTGCCATGATACAGTATTGCAATTATGTAATTCAAGTCAAAATATCAGTAAAGTTGCCATGATACAGTATTGCAATTATGTAATTCAAGTCAAAATATCAGTAAAGTTGCCATGATACAGTATTGCAATTATGTAATTCAAGTCAAAATATCAGTAAAGTTGCCATGATACAGTATTGTAATTATGTAATTGAAGTCAAATATTAAGTAAAGTTGCAGTGACAGTGTGTTGTAATTATATAGATTTGTGGAGAAGTAATTTGTTTTTTATTGAGATTTTTTACAGGATTTGATTGTTGAATATTAAACACCACATGAAAGATTCAGTTTTATGTTATTCATTCTTTCATATATTAGAGACATAGTATTGATACCCTGATTATGGCACATTTCCATTACATATATGTATTATAATTTTTTTTTACTTATTTGTAAAGAAAATGTTCAGAAAAAAACTAGGCAAGGATAGTGTATGTAGGATTCATGAGAAATATTATGTTGTACCTTCTTCCTCATCATTTTATAATAACAACATATTAGATGTTCCATTTTAATGCATTATTTTTGTCATCTTTTTCACTCAACAGGAGTTTGCTGTCTTTGCTCTTGTTGGTCTGCTTTCTGACTTCTTCCTGCAGATGGTTTTCTTTGTGACAGTCCTTTCTGTGGATATCAGAAGAATGGAGGTAGGGATGTTTTAAAATATATATTTCATTCTTACAGAATTTTCGGCCATTTTTGCCTAGAATGTCACAAATGAATGGGCAAGTAATTGTTTATCATGTGATGTGAACTATAACTGGAGTTTCTCTCAAGGAACATCCTTTTAAAAAAATTTGAAATACTGATAAGATAAATATATATACTTTTGATGACATTCAGTTAAACTTGCTATACAGTGATCCCCCTCATGAATGCCCACCCACCCCGACCAGTGGGCACCCACTTTTTACGACCAGAATCAATTAGCAGCGATGAGTTTGCATTTAAAAGTGCTCCTCAAGAATATGGCCACCCCTCTAATGTGACCAGAAGACAAAACAGGAAAACCTGGTCCATATTATTTGCAATATTAGTACCTCAGTTTAATTTTTAAATACCAAATAGTGCATTTATTTTATAATTTTTTTAATAATAATTAGAAATAAATTTGTTTGATATAGATAATCAGAGTAAATGTTTCTGTTGCTATAATTAGTAATATGTTAAAATTTGACTTCATTTCTTTCCTTTTTTTAAAACTATACTGCATTAGTATTACAGATGGTATTTACAGAAGAATTTTAATCAAACAGAATTTATATATTAGTATATTCTCATAATCTTTAAAAAAATATCATCATGATGTTTTATGTTAAAGGTTCCAATTTGTTAAAGAAAATATTTAAAATAAATTAAATGTATATATTTTTTAAAATTAAAGAGGTGTTTTTGTGCTGATTAATATTGTCATATGACTTTTCTGATATTCTGACATTCATATAATCATTGTCAAATAATGTTTTATTAATGAATAATATAAACTATTTCAGTACAAATATCATTTGCAAAATTCTGTTTTGTTATTCCAACATTTCAGTGGCAACTTTTTTTCAAATATTCTTATTTGCTTGTGTGTTTATTTATTTATTAATTTAATAATAATAATAATAATAATAATAATAATAATAATAATAATAATAATAATAATAATAATGTTATTATTATTATTATTATTATTATTATTATTATAGGTTAAATAATAGTTCTGAAAACACAGTCTCTTTACATTTTGTCTTAAAACTGGAAACATTGATTGGAAAACACATTATGTTAACTTGGATTAGCACAAATATCAAAGATAATTAAGAAATGTTTTTTTAAAACATTTTTATGTCTGTAAACCTCTTCCCTACCCCATAATACAGTGTAACTTTGCTATAGCACACTTCATTATAACACAGATTCAGATATAACATGATTGTGGTGTGGCTCCTGAAATTTCATATACATGTACTTTTCTTTTACATGAAAACAAATATTCTGTCTTAAAAATATTACAATAACATGTGTAAATTTATAATTTTTTTTTTTGAGGAAGAGATCTCATATAAATTCTAATGTAAGACGAGCTTGCAATTTCATGTATTTTTTTTACCTGAAAAACGTGTTTTTTCTTCTTATAAGTACAAAATTAATGCATAAAACGTTTAATCATGGATTGCGCTGGATTCGCCATCACAAATTGTGATTTATATTCCTTACTGGCAACAAAATATACCATCTTTTGATTTTTTTCCCAACATTATTGACTGTAAACGTGTATATGCAACCTTGGGTTTCGAGTGAAGAAATTCAGAGGCATCATAAAAGAAAGTCTCTACTTTATATAAATGCACTGGACTTTATTCTATTGTTAGATAAACAAATCCTTGTTTCGTATTGACTAACCACCCTAACATTGCATTATTAGATCTGGTAAATGGCTTGAGTACTGTATGCTGTGAGATTGACTGTCTTAAAAAATAACATATCTGATTTAACATTTCTAATATCAACCAGACAAGGCACTATCTCATAATGGATCTTTTTTGACAAAATAGTGTCAGCTTATCTGCTGCTTGCTAGTATTTAATATATTTAGTTTGACTGACCTCTGTATGTGGATTGTAAGTAAAATTAATCTTCTTTTCACTTGAGTTAAATCTTTCAGAACACTATTAATTTCCACAGTAATCACTGTCAGAACAGAACACCTGTGTATTCATTGTCTGTTTGCCTTTTTGAAAAAAAAACAATTTCTGATGCATGCATTGAAGTCAGCATCACTCCTCCACCAGAAATGTCACTTCACCCTACCCCCACGCAACGAAAAAAGACTGGAAATCTACTTGTTGGCTTACTTATGCTACTGGGATCTTTGAAGGCAGGAACAATAACCACGGCTGATTCCTTTTATTCTTAAAATGTACACAGACAAAAATAGTTTTTATGAAATTTCATATAAAACTGATCACCTTTTAAGCACTGCTTGTTCTGTATAAATACTAAACAAATGAGAAAAAAAATCAATGTTCTACAATGTAGCGTTTGCAAAGGTTGGGGTGGGGTACTTCCAATATATTAATTAAAATATTATGGAAGTTCCACCTGGCTCGTGAATTATAAATTTAAATTAATGACCAAATAGATGTACAGCTCTGAGCCCCCAGTCAGCACTCCCGATGGTTAAATTATATAGAACACGAAGATGAAATTCAAACAATAACAATTTAATAAAGCCTATAAATTTAAATGATACACAATCACTCGTCCTCCAAGTGATAGCCTAATTCATTCAGTAATTTTCAGTGTGAGTTCGATTTTCCACCTGGCCTTTGGTTGTACTGATCTATTTATTCGATCCTCTCACTCCTCCTGGATTTCACCTCTCCCGACTTCTCTCCTTCCTTCTCTTTCCTTCCGTTTCTCTATCGAGACTGTTGGGACCACTTTCACTGGTCTGTCCCCCGAAGCTTTCTCTCCTGAATTCCCGCTTTTCTTCTCTTCCTTTCGTCTCTATCGGAGACACTGGGACCACTATCCTAGTCTGTCCATCGAAGCTTTCTGTGAAAATCACAAGGCGTTAACATGGGTTTATCGAATCTCACCTCACACTAAATCATCATTTAACCATCAAATAAGGCTATTACTTTTTAGGTCACGCATACATACACATTGAAATTCCCACACACTCTTACAAGGAACAATGGTGTAATAGCACGATATCATACATATATCAATACATCGTATCACATCAGTATATCTAATATATATATTTAATCTCATTGTACTTACAATATTACAACAACCAGACGTATGTCTGTACACTACACTCCCACAAGCGTATGCAAATATTCATATTACTAATTTCTTACAGTGCAACCATTTCAAAGATACCATTCAGTTTCTATAATTGCATGGATAATGTGCTATTGTACTATAAAATAACCACTTAGCGAATTATAATAATATTAATTCTTACGACGGCTAGCAAACAATATGATTCTTTACAGATATGAACTCATTCTTCAAAATATACAAACATATCAACATCACAAAATAATTATTCCTACTACGATTTTAGTAATAATAAGTATATCTATATATATATATATATATATATATATATATATATATATATATATATATACAATCTACAATTAAATGCAGTTGCAGTCGGCAAAGATCGAACAAATAGCTCACTGACCTTTTAGAAGCTACACTTAGAATTCTTTTCCTAAGGTTTTCCCGCCAATTAACGTATGGCTGACCGGAGTTCCTATTCACGGGTAAGTTCTCTGTAACGAACTATAGCAACTAAAGCTCGCTGGCAGGTTTAAAGATATTATACTTTAAAATAAATTAGGGTCCCACCCCTATCTCGATTCTGATTGGGTAGCGCTGGGGCCCTATCCACTCGACTAATTCAATCTGGCGGTCAGTCAGCGTATCCAGAAGATAAGGCACGCCCACTCCTTCTGGCAGTTTCTTTGATGTACAAAACATCCTTCCAGCCCAAGATGCTAATTACGCTTCTGACGGCCTTGGTCGGCTTCCTATTCTAGCTACGGCAAACTTACATAAGGAATGGTGTTAGCCTGCGGTCATGTTTAACAATAAACAGTGGCTTGTCCGACTTACTTGATTACACATGGTTCTAATTAATTTTGGGTCGGGCAAAACGCCACATACAATTTACAATTATTTTTTGATGTTGCTGTCACAATAAGAAACAAACATCTATTTGGTCCTCCAAAGATGTCCTTTAGCGGTAACTTCAATAACACATGCATCCTTCATTAAAGAAGGACAACATTATTCTTCAATAAAAGCAAAAAACCGTTCATCAAAGGAAGTCAAAACCAAATTTAATAATCTGATGTGAAAATTTCTGTCATAACCATGTGACATGCAGACAGTTAGACCTATTAGTTGGGGTGAAACAGTAATTGATATTATTCATGATAAACGACCTGTGATACAATACGTATCGATACACATATGACCTTGATGATTTTCATCTTTAAGTGGAGCCCTTTTATGTATGTTGACATTCCTGGTTGTATTTCCTGTATGCAAATTTCAGATTGACATATTGTTATCATATATTTATATTCTATTTTCATTGATGACAAGATAATAAAAATACTTTCGAATGGTCTATTTTTTTGGTTGACAGTGTTTTATTAAACATTTTTGGCCATCTTCATTCGCTGTTAAATTGTTGGCATCCGTTAGTCTCGAGAGACGTTGGAAGTGCATCCATGTGAGATGTCTCGGTTGGTGGTTGTGCCACACTACAGACATCGTATCGATATGACTGATTTTTTTTAAAAAGCTACCTTAAAAATCCAAATCACACACACACTTCCCTACTTGACCCAAGGTTTCGATTTGCATTTTCTTTATAATAAAGTTAAATAATCATAGGTTCAAAATATTTACAAAATAAAATCTTAGTTATAATTAGAAGGTCTGTTACTAAAAGTATAATATAAAATGTGGTAAACAAAAGGTAGACCCAGCATTTCTTGGGGAATTTCCAATGTTATTGACTCCAAAATACATGTACATCCATAGCATATAATGAATTAAAAAAACAAATGACATGTAAATTAAACATACATAAGACTAAACTGTGTCTCATTTATAGTATGATAGACATAGTGTTGAGTCAGAACAGTTACAATCCAATTTTTTTTCATCAAGCTGATCATTGAATGACAGCTGAACTAGCATTCAACATTTCAGACAGGAGTCACATGTGCTATTGAAGAAAATCATAGTGACAAAATTACCCCAGATTACCCCCATGACCGCATGTGACATAGGATCCTGTCTGTTTTAAAGTATGATAGACATTGTCTGGTGTCATAATAGCAATAGGAGTAATCTGTGGCAACGATTTAATCCATAATACAGATATTAATTCTTAAGTGATCACCTTGTCTCTAGACAAGGCCACAAATATTTAGAAGAAGAAGAAGAATTTTATAAATTCTTTTTCGAAGAAGAAGGCCGAGTTTTGGGAATGTAATGGTTATATAATTATTTTGTTTGATTAAACATTGGCTGAAATAGTTTAAATATCAAAAAGATGATACAATTATTTTGTACTTTGTGAATAAATTGAATCCTCTATGCATTAAATCGATGTACTTTAATATATTATAGATTCTTATACTTGGTAAATTATCGTTTGTTGATCAATTTCGAAAACTCTATAAATAAATTATTCTACATTCCATTATTATGTCTTTTTAAAGAGTTGTTTCCCTTCAAAATGTTAGAGTTCACTCCCATGACTGTAGCTTATGAATAAATCGAGATCAACCGTTCTATTAATATTTTTATCAAGTATAATGCAACAAAAAATAGATTTTTTTTAAATATAAAAAACATCTGATAAATAAAAATAATTTAAAAAATACTTTGTATCTTGATATATTATTGACAAATCTTCAATATTTCGTCAGAACTCAGTTTATATAATAAAAATGATGGTGTGCATAATACTTATAATAAAGTATTTTATAAATAATTAATTTAGAAATGCCCTTTCAGTTTTAAAGAATTAGTAAACTTATTTTCATGATATTAGTTTATAACTTCACTAAGTAAGTTATTTTATAATTTAGAATACTATGTAAATAGTGTTAAATAATTGTAAATTATTGTAAACAGGGGACGTAATTAAAAAAAAATGATTAGTAAATGTCATATAGTGTTTCGGAATTTAGACCTTTTGGATATATCGTATTAAGAGAGTGACTCAAATAGGTTTTCTTTAATAGATGTTCCATCTCAGAATCAGCTATAACAATAGGATGAAAGGAGAAATCTTGCAAAGTGTGGGAACTGTTTTTACAATGTTTTGCAACATGAAATGAAAATGAGTGATCAATATATTTTTTCTTTTTCTGATCTATGTAGGTTCATATGTTTAGATAAATCTGGCTATGACTCATAGTTGGACAGATTTTCAACCAGTCTTTTTTGTACCTTTTGACAATAAATAAAACATATTTAATAGATTAATTAATTCGGGAATGTTAAATTAACTTTGCTGAGTACAGGAATATATTTTACAATACCTAATGATTTAGATCTCATAAAAGATGTATAGTGCTACATTTTAGAATATGATGGAAACAATTATGTATGCAAAAGTCATTAATGAATTACTGAATTAACTAACTGAAAACTGATTTTACCATATTGTAACAAAGCAGGCTCTGTACAGGACATGAAATTGGGTTATATAAAGGGCTGACATGATTCTTTCTTAAACAGAAAGTATGAACCCTGTTTAAGACCCAGTAACAATTGCCTTGGCAGCTATTAACCTTATTAACCCTGTATAAGACCTGTATTAAACATCACCTTGTCAAGTATTAACCCAAGTATTATACCTGTATTAAACATCACCTTGTCAAGTATTAACCATGTATAAGACATGTAATAAACATCACCTTGCCAAGTATTAACCCTGTATAAGAACTGTAATAAACATCACCTTGCCAATTATTAATCCAGTATAAGACCTGTAATAAACACCACCTTGCCAATTATTAACCCTGTATAAGACCTGTAATAAACATCACCTTGCCAATTATTAACCCTGTATAAGATCTGTAACTGACATCACCTTGTCAAGTATTAACCCTGTATAAAGCCTGTAATAAACATCAACTTGTCAAGTATTTACTCTTTATAAGACCTGTAATAAACACCACCTTGCCAAGTATTAACCCTGTATTAGACCTGTAATAAACATCACCTTGCTAATTATTAGACCTGTAATAAACACCACCTTGCCAAGTATTAACCCTGTATTAGACCTGTAACAGTTTATAAAATAATTTAATATTTTCAGGAAATAGAATGAGCACATTTGGTGGCATTCACACAATATAGCTTAAGATTTTTTAAACAAATATCATAAATGAGTGTATTTGCATTGGCCTTATTATAGGTTCTTGGTAAGCCATAGTCTAGATGTAGATTTTCCTTGTTTTTCTCTCTGTAAACAGACCTGAGCCAGTATGACTGCCCAAGTACCTATAACTGAGCCTGTATGAAAACCCTTTTATAATAAAATATAGTCATAAAAGATTGAAATATCTTAAAGTAAAAATGAAACTTTCTGCATTCTTTTAGATTCACTGGCAGTAAGTCAGTAATTCAGATGAGATGGGCCTGCAGCCATCATTCATCATCCATCAATCATCAATTGCCTGATAACCACTTTAAAGGCCGTAGTTTTGGTCTCATTCTGTTAAAACTTGTGTCACAAATGTTATCTGATTTTATCAAGATCTCTGATGAGTCTGACAAAGAGTGAGATCCATGCATATCAATAAGATGATCTTTCATCTTATTTTCAGATTTTATTACAACTCTGGAAACCATAATTTTTGTTAAATTATATAACCAGACTTGTAAAATGGGCTTGCTTTGTCAGAATCTTGAATGAGTTCATACATATTATTGAGGTGATTTGCATCTGATTGGATAAATCTTTTACCACTCTTAAGGCCTTTTTTCTGCTTAGACTTGGATAAAACTTCCAATGTAGGCTTGTGTCATCAAGATCTCAGATGGGTTTAGTAATATGCGTGGCCATGTATATTTATGATGTGAATTTGTATCTGATTGGTTGTGTTTGTTACCACTCAAGAGGTCATAGTTTTTGCCTTATGTTAATCTAAATTAGAATATAAATATATAAAATATATTGATAACAGTTGAGATACATATTAGCCAGGTGATCATGTGCCTGATTGACTGACCAAATGATTTATATCTCATATCATTATGATTTTGATACATTTTAGAATGTGAAAGAAACAATTATATTTGTAAATGATTAAATAATGAATTAAGTAAAATTAATACACTGAAAACTAAAATATTTCTGATCTGATTTTGATCCTACATGGAATATTATCAAGATCTTTGGTGAATTTGATAGATCCATATGAAGGTGATTTTACATCTGGTTGGTTGAGCTTGTACACTCTTTGGAAGCTACATTTTTGCTGTGATTTTGATCAAACTTGGAATATAGGCTTATATCATCAAGGTTCCAAACTAGCTGCAATTGAAAGAAGCCACTCTATTAATTAGAAATCTTTTATCTGATTTGCAGAACCTGTCAGTATTCTAGTGGAACTATTTATGAACAAATTTATTAAACAATCTCATTATCATCAGGGTGTTGTATGTGTTCTGTATATTTCTTATAACTCATGGCACATGACTGTATGTGTAATTTTTGTTCATGATTATAAATTGTGGTGAGTACCTATAAAGAAGATAATACATAGTTATACAGAGTATGGATTATATTCTAAGATATTAAGAGTGCCTGTTGATTGCATAGGATCTATAAATAGATGTCAGGTTTCTGATAATAAAACCGGTTGACAAGTTTGGGGTAATTTCTCATTGGCTGGTTGGATCATGTGGGTTCTTAGAAGAATTAAGTTATTTCCCATTAGATGGATTAGGTCACATGAATGGGTTTTGTGAAATATTAGATTGAGTAGTAAGGTCAGTCATGTGGGATATATTGCAACATATAATCATAAAAGACTCTTGGAGGTGTAATATAAGACAATTGAGCAATCAGTCTTCTTCCTATTTTGGATTCATTCATATTTTGGATTGCTGTTTCATGTATTAGTCTATAATTTCTTGTGTTCTTGTTGTAACATCAGTCTTCAGATGCCTTTAATGTTGTGTTTAGACATTATTTGAGAGGAAACATTCAATCAATTTGGTTGAATAATTGGAATAACAAAGTGTTCTTTGGATTAAAATATTATTCTCAGACTATTGTGAATTATTCAGATATGTTCTGGACAATGCCATTCTGATCGGGACTGTTGGCAAACCAGCACATTCAAGAATCAGAAATTCATTCAGAACATACTATTCGTTTGGACTTGAATAAAACCTTTTAGGATTGTTTTGGATTCAGTTTATAATACTGTAAATTTCTCTTATATAATCACTTTATAACTTTGATAATTAAATTATTTGTTAATTTTTATGAAACTTGTTGGTTTTGCTCCTTTTTGTTACTTAGTTTATGTTCATTAATACATAATAGATTAGTTTGGTTATGCAGAAGATTGATATATATTTATGAGTTATATGATTGGCTGATCTTGTTACCACTCTGGAGACCAATTATTTTATAGGAATTTGTTCACACTTGGTAAATAAACTTTATGTAATCACAGCCTTAGAGAGGTTTCATAACAAGTGAGATCTTTCCAAAGCTTGGCTGATTATGGCATTAGAGAGGGTTTCATAACAAGTGAGATCTTTCCAAAGCTTGGCTGATCATGGCGTTAGAGAGGTTTCATAACAAGTGAGATCTTTCCTAATCTTGGCAAATTATGGCATTAGAGAGTTTTCATAACAAGTGAGATCTTTCCAAAGCTTGGCTGATTATGGCATTAGAGAGGTTTCATAACAAGTGACATTTTGTCAATGTGTGACTGATCATGGCCTTAGAGAGGTTTCATAACAAGTGAGATCTTTCCAAAGCTTGGCAAATTATGGCGTTAGAGAGGTTTCATAACAAGTAAGATCTTTCCAAAGCTTGGCTGATCATGGTGTTTGAGAGGTTTCATGAAAAGTGAAATAATCTGGTTCATGGCTAAGCGGCATTTGTCATCTTGTTATTTATTCACACTACAGTGCCAGTGAAGAGCTCCAGTCTTTTTAAAGCCAATAGTAAAATCATGAAATTTTACTCAGAAGATCTGAAAGCTCATTGTGTTGCTCAGTCTAACATAAACAACAGTTCTTTTGAGACTGATTAGTACTTTCTCCATTTTAATACTGACAGCTTTAGCTGAGGTTCAAAATAAGCTTTATGTTATTGGAGTGATTTCTTTGTGTGAGGACTTTAGCACGATAATTCAGTCAGCTGGTTTTATGTTATTGGAGTCATTGCTTTGTGTGAGAACTCTAGCAAGATAATTCAGGCTGGGTTTATGTTTTTGGAGTCATTGCTTTGTGTGATGATTCTAGCAAGATAATTCAGGCTGGTTTTATGTTATTGGAGTCATTGCTTTGTGTGAGGACTCTAGTAAGATAATTCAGGCTGGTTTTATGTTATTGGAGTCATTGCTTTGTGTGAGGATTCTTGCAAGATAATTCAGGCTGGCTTTATGTTATTGGAGTCATTGGTTTATGTGAGAACTCTAGCAAGATAATTTAGACTGGTTTTATGCAATTTCTCAATGTGTCCTCAAATTGACATTAATATTAGTATGCATATGCTCTTTTTGACAATATTGTGTTTTTGATAAGAGATAAAGACAACAGAGGGGAGAAAAATAACTAGGTTATGAAACTGTACACCTGTGAATTTCTTATTCTTGAAAGAAGAGTTGAGAAGTTTCTTAGGTGTGAGGAAATCCTTAATTTCCTCCTAGTGGTAAAACTAGCTTGATTTTGACTGGCTTTTGGAATGTTATGATTGAATTTTAACTTTTGATTCCTGATGTATCTTTAGTGAAAGAAATCAATGTTATGAATATCATGCCATTAATACCTAAATGCTTTATTCTGAATTTGATATATCGTCAAGGACAAAATGCATATTGCTTTATTATGAATTTGATATCATATCAAGGACAAAATGCTTAATGCTTTATTATGAATTTGATATCGTATAAATGACAAAATGCATATTGCTTTATTCTGAATTTGATATCGTATCAAGGACAAAATGCATATTGCTTTATTCTGAATTTGATATCGTATCAAGGACAAAATGCTTAATGCTTTATTATGAATTTGATATCGTATCAAGGACAAAATGCTTAATGCTTTATTATGAATTTGATGTCGTATCAAGGACAAAATGCTTAATGCTTTATTATGAATTTGATATCGTATCAAGAACAAAATGCATATTGCTTTATTCTGAATTTGATATCGTATCAAGGACAAAATGCTTAATGCTTTATTATGAATTTGATATCGTATCAAGGACAAAATGATTAATGCTTTATTATGAATTTGATATCGTATCAAGGACAAAATGCTTAATGCTTTATTATGAATTTGATGTCGTATCAAGGACAAAATGCTTAATGCTTTATTATGAATTTGATGTCATACCATCAAGTCATAAATCCATAATACTTTGTTCTGAATTTGTGTCAGAAGGTGCGATGTTGATGCATGATTCTCACTCATATTGGTGCTTTGGTTATTATTATCTATGAAATGATCAACCACAATATTATTACCCAGATTGACTAAGCAATAGAAAAATATGAAATTAATGGGTGGAATGACAGAGTTCTGAGCAATGATATGGAAGAAAACAAGACGAGCCCATGTATATAAAATATAACAGTTTAATCAATTACATAAACAAAATAAATTGAACTTGAGATTTGAATGATTCACTTCCTCTCAGATATAGAGTTACAGAATTTATGTAAAATTCAGTGAGCTGTTCTGTTATGCTGATAAAATAAATTTCCACATTTAACTGAGTGACCGATTGAAGTCAACTTGCCAGCATGTCAGCATCACCTGGTTGCTTCTGGTCTTTTATAAATCGCTATTGGTGATAGGTCAGCATGGTTGTTTTTTTTTTCCTTCTGTTTCTCTCTTTCTAGCCTCTTCAGGTCATCAACCATCTTGGTTGTAGACTGTGCTCCTTTTCACTGTCATTAAATTTATAGAGCTTTGTTTTCCTTCAAATAAAAACATAATACCAATGTGTGAGATTTTTCTCTTCTCCTGGTATCAAACAATATTCCCACTCTCTTTTATAAAAGATTTTATATTGTAATTCAACAGAACACAACCTAACATACTCTCGAAACCTTATTACTAAAAATGAATGCCTCTTCTTGCTGCTTCACCATTTCTTAACTAAGAACAATGACATAACTAGACCTCTTAGACAAAGCCATCACACAATATAGCTATATATTACTGACTTGATTATGCCTGTTTCTAATGCTAACACCATTGTTAATTCTCAGTTGAAAGGAATTCACAACTTAATTAATTACACAAATGAATTAATAAACTTCACTCCTTGATCTTTGGTACTCTGCTGATTAGCAATTTATTGTGAGTCTAGCCCATATGTCAAATTGAATAATTATGTGTCATGCTGACCATGACAGAATGTACTGCGAAAATTATCTATACAACATTTTGTACCATTACTGTTTAATATACAATCAGTACCTAAATCCATAATGCTTTATTCTGAATTTGATAAACCATCAAGGCCTTAATCCAAAATATTTTATTCTGAATTTGATATACCATCAAGGCCTAAATCCATAATGTTTTATTCTGAATTTGATAAACCATCAAGGCCTTAATCCAAAATACTTTATTCTGAATTTGATATACCATCAAGGTCTAAATCCATAATGCTTTATTCTAAATTTGATATACCATCAAGGCCAAAGGCCTAAATCCATAATACTGTATTCTGAATTTGATATACCATCAAGGCCTAAATCCATAATGCATTATTCTGAATTTGATATACCATCAAGGCCAAAGGCCTAAATCCATAATGCAATATTCTGAATTTGATATACCATCAAAGCCTAAATCCATAATGCTTTATTCTGAATTTGATATACCATCAAGGACTAAATCCAAAATACTTTATTCTGAATTTGATATACCATCAAGGTCTAAATCCATAATGCTGTATTCTGAATTTGGCAAGCATGATTTTAAGTGAGAATATTCTCTAGTAGTTAGATATGATTGAATAGCTTGATATATAGCAGTGGAGACCGACTGTTGTTTTGTCAAATCTGAGATTATTATAAAAGCATATTCTTTGATATTCTTAAAAATGGTAATGTTTATATGAATGAGGTGATTTATTTATACAAATCTGTACATTACAGTAGGTTATGTTTTGTAACAAATACTTTTAAATAAGGAAATATTCACGAAATATCTCATAAATTATTGCATTTCTCAAGAATGTGACAAATATAGTATCTGCTGTAATGCTAGATTGAAGTATTAAGCACATTATTCCATGTATATTGCTCATTGTTTCAAAACTTTTAAAATGTTGACAAGTAACAATAAAACTGCTTCAGATCCCCATTTTGATCAGAATCATAATCACATGAGTCTTTTCTTCCAGGACATAATAGCTTTTAAAAATTTAGATATACTTCTGAGAGAGAGTAGAGATTTTATGCAATTTTTAACACAGTGCACACAAGTTCCTGAATTATAGCCCAAAGTAAGACATTTTTGTAACAAATATGACTTTCACTTTAATGATGATGGTCCTTAGACCTTTATTTACGAAATAGAATATAATAGATACATTTTTGCCATATCTATATTATTTATTTTATCCTTTCAGCTTTCAGACTTGCATAGAAAAAATATCCAGAATGCTGTTCAAACCACAAAATTTGACCCAATAGAACCTCTCATTCATTGTCCAATCAAAACACTCTTCATGGCTTCTTCTGGCCAGTCAGAAGAGAGAAGGGGTGGTAACTCCACCACTGCTCCAAGGCTAAATCTCTCTTCAGGAATGGGTTTGATGACATCAGCAAGACCTACTCAGTCACCTCGGATACAACATGCAGACATGTTTTTTCAAAATCCTCGACTGTTAGAAATTCCCAGACGTTTGCGTCTACTTTACTTTTGGGCAAGCACAAGAGTATTTCAGAGAATCATAATGGTAAGTTTGCATAATGAAATAATTTTTACAAAAGAAAATGCAATGAAGAAATGTTTTACTTTATAGTTCAGGTATTATTTAAATATATGTATTGTCAACTTAAATGTTTTTTATAAATGGATGCAATATCAGTTTTATTAGTCACAGTTTTTTGAAAATAAATTAAATTTGCATGAGATATTCCTGTGTGTGTGTATTTTTCTTGAACAATACATACCAAATCATAATACACATACATCCTCCCAGCCTTACAGTAGTTAGATCTACACAGAATATGTGCACTTCACTCCAGTAATAAATGTATTACAATCAAGGG
Organism: Unio delphinus; assembly: GCA_029339505.1. Lineage (NCBI taxonomy): Eukaryota > Metazoa > Mollusca > Bivalvia > Unionida > Unionidae > Unio > Unio delphinus. The sequence continues at coordinate 5,649,985 of JAQISU010000041.1, read as the reverse complement.
CACTCTGTCACCTTTATGGGCAGGTAAATTTTTTGCTTGTTAGCTAAAATGTTTTAGTGGTGGGGGTTGGATTTGTAAGGTAGTAGTAGTTCAACCGAGATATTATGATTAGGTAAGTATTTTTGAGTAATCATTTTGTTAGAAAAAAATTAGTTGATGCATGCCTTAAATTGGTCTGTTGTTACGTAAATGAGGATAGAGAGAAATGAGAAAAAGTATAAGGTATTCAACTATATGTGAACTTCCCAGATGGGAGGGGTTTCCTCCTGACATGAGGGGTGTCCCCATCCTGAGCAGCATTCTCTGAAATGTCCCATGCATGTAGAATTATTAATAAACTTTTTTTCCCATTTGTTTTTGCAAATTACTTTCATTGTTGTATCTTTTTGGTAATATTGCCTGTGATCATGTGATTAAACTAGCTTAAGCAGGGCAGGATGATTTTAGTTGCTAATTGCAAGCAGTATGAAACAATTAACAGCCATATGATCATGTTAGCAGGGTCAGTTGGCATCAGTGTTTGAAGTTTTTCAACATGGATTATATATGATCAGAAGTAATTCAGAAAGGAGATAAATTATGTTGGATTACTAAAGAGCTCAATCAACATAAGACAGGGTCATTTTGGCTTTGGTGTTTAAAGTGTGTCCGGATGTCTTAGTGTATGTTGACTCCCGATGCTAAAACGCCAAAATCCGAGCAAATATGCAAACTTTGAAAGGCAAAACCTCAAAAAACATGAAAATGTTTACTTTTTTATATATAAAATACATGAAAATTTAGCTGCATGAAATTAATGATAGTACAGTATGCTGTTAAGAAATTTTTAAAAAATTATGGTATTTGATGTATTTTTTGATAGATCTAAAACTTTAATTATTTTTTCCCTACAGGTTTGCACAGTTCTTTGGATTTCCCTTATTATTTATAAAACTGGTCTTGTTGACCACTTTACCAACTCTACCATGTATACATCAAATGAAACAACAGCTAGTGGTGAAATACCTCCACAAGACCAGTTTCACCAGCATCAGGTCATGGAGGAATCTCTGCGACACAATGGAAGATTTTCAGAGGATTTTCAGCGCTACTTCTATCGAGATATGGATGATGCTGAACCAGCCAGTGCTTTGGAGCACACAGATTTACAACTGTGGAAGAAGCTTTCATACAAGCATTGGCCTGTGCTCTTTGACTACTACAATATTAGTATTTATGGGAGGTGAGTAAAATTATATACATTTAAAATAGCTATTGTGACCACCTTCATATAACAGACACCTTTTTAAAATTTAAAAGGTCCCATTTATAATATAAATCTTGCCTTCACTAAAGTTTTCTATGACTTCCATCATTTCTTCATGATTTGGAAAAATCTGTTCACCAAGAAATAAAGCATGGAGTATTTGAACATTTTTTATTTGCTCCATGGTGAGCATGAATAATTTAGGTATATTTGTGTATTTCTTTTATTTTTATATTATTTGACTCAAATGTTTATGTAAAATACCTGTTTTAATTTACTTGTAATTTTTTCCACTCTATACCACATCTCCCTATTTTCCTAACATTTTTCCCTATTCAAGCAATAATACAAGTTTTTTTTCTTGGTCTAGATAAATTAATTTAATGCAAGAACAAAATCAATGAAGCAGTAAAGGCCCTTCTAGATGTATTATTGTAAGAAAGAATTATATATATATATATATATATATATATATATATATATATATATATATATATATATATATATATATATATATATATATATATATATATAAAGCCAAAATGTTAGATTTGCATGACTTGCAATAAATCTTATACAAGTCCTAAAGATAGAAATCAAGTTGATGCAGTTTAATATTGATCTCAGGGACATGGAGAGTTCAAGTAAAATCAAATTCTATACCAAATGCCAAATACAAAAACCAAATGGAGAGTTCAAGTAAAATCAAATTCTATACCAAATGCCAAATGCAAAACCAAATGGAGAGTTCAAGTAAAATCAAATTCTGTACCAAATGCTAAATGCAAAACCAAAAACAGTTAATGGAAAAAAATAGATGAAATGGAAACTGTTTTTATTACAGGTATATAACTATCTTGCCATCAATTCACTTGTCAGTTGTTATCCCTCCTGATGAAGCTACAAATCAACAGCAGTCATCAGGATCACTTGATACTTCTAAGGATGATAGTGTGACAAGGATAAATGTGCCAGTCTCATCCGTTAAAGTGGAGGCTGCTGAAGACATTACTATGGAAACAGAGAATGACTTGCAGCAACAACTCTATGACCTTTATGACCCTAAGAAATTGCAGCAGTTTTATCCCAAGTCTCAGAAGGAGTTTGTAATTACACTGATACTGGCTGTGCTTAGTGTTATTTGTATTACATATTTCATGCTGGTGTTGTATCGATGCATGTGCTCAAGAAGGTATGATAAATGGAGGGCTTCCTGGAATAAACCAAAACGCAGGAGTAAAGTGAACAACTACATTAAACAGATTAAAGAGTCTGTACCACTTGTTCTGAAAGGCCATGAACAGGTGAGTTATGCACCAGTATACACAGTAACATATTTGGAAATTAGGATGTTCAAAATTTATAAAAATGTATTATCTAATATGATGAAAGACAATCCAACTAAATTGTTTTAGCTAGAAGATATAATATCCTTTATAGATGGCCAGTTATATAGAGCCCCTTGCATTCCCAAAGCTTTTTATGGTAAAATTATCAAAAGTTTGAACCTGTTAAAATTTGAGGAGGGAAAATATTTAATTTTTCCTCCCTACATTCATACATCTAGCATGTCTGAAATAGAAATTTTATAAATGCTAACATTTGTTCCATTATTTTTTTTTATATGACAGTTTAAACCAGCAACATCATATAATAAATATTACATTTAGTGTGATAAATGTTCTACCTGAATAGAGTAGATGCACTACCATAATAGGGTGTACTGCAAAATGCAAAATGCATCTAATTGATGGTACTGATAAAACTGGATTTTAAACTACATTACTTGTCTTTAAATCTATTATCATATGAATAACCTATTATTTAGGAGAAAAGTGTTTGAATTGTATGAGCCTATATATATATATATATATATATATATATATATATATATATATATATATATATATATATATATATATATATATATATATATATATATCTTGCTTATATATATATATATGGTAAATACATAATAATTCTATGGAAGTCTGTCAGAGTTTGTTCCATGATGCACCGCTGTGGAATTTGCCCATTTATTCTAAAAATATTGTGCTGAAAAATCAATCAAATGCACAGAATAATGCATTATATATGTTCAAGCCCTGCCTTTATTTCTTTGATAAACCTCCCCTGTATTCAGAAAATTCAAACAGAGTTGAGGAATATCCTTGCTAAAATTTCAGTTCTAGATCAAAGGATCATATATGATGACCTTTCACCTCTCATCTAGTGTCCATCATTTATTTGTTATCACTACTTCTCATGAACTACTAAGATGATTTGAAAATATTTATATGGCTATATTAGTAGGATTTTTGTCCACCATAAATAACACTCTACAAATATGGAGCTAATTCCAAATGAAAATGGTTCATATCTGACCTCCAAGATATGTTTTTTAGTTTTAAAATCAAACTTTATTGACCTTGAGGTAAATTTAGAGGTCAGTGCTTGCATTTTTTCCTTATTGAGCTTATGAACACAGTTACTTGTACATGTGCTAGTGAATTTTGACCAGACATGTTGTTATTATTTTCTTACATTCCACTAAATGAGTTGGTGGCTAGCACATTGACATTAATTTTAAAGTCCATGGTCTTGAGAATTTTATATGTTGCTGTCATTTGAACATAACACATAAAAGAATGAATGGATTTTTAAAAAATCAAATCCATTTCATTGATATAATAGAAGAATACCTTGAATGATATCATTTCAAAAACTCCATTTTATTCCCCCAAAATGGTAGTTAAAGATTTAACAGATTTTAACTTGTGTTATATTTTGACATTGAAACAAGGTCTTTGATCTCCTATGCTTGATATCAGATTCAAGGTCAAACTCAATGACAAAGAATTTTGCATTGCACTTAAAGATATCTTGTTATCAAATTTGGTATGTTAGAGTTTCTGGACAGGAACTCAGCCTTTAATAAGAATGGATTTCAAGTACATTTTAATCAAGATGACTAAAATGTTTCAGAGTTACTGGATCTACAGACAAATGTATAAAAGCAAAGCCAGATCTATGGTCTATGGCAAAATAAATAAAATAAATATTTTAATTTGATAGGATGAGAAGGCTTGTCCATGCTTTAAATAATAAGATTTTCAGCAAAGAAAATACTTCATCTGATACAGTTTTAAAATATTTCAGATTTTTTTAAAAAAACTTAAATTGCCACTGTAAAAAATTTTCTACTTTGTTCAGTAGTTTCTTGTAATTTTATATTACAGGATATAGAGTGTATTGCTGTATATGGGAACATGATTGTGAGCTGTTGTCTAGGTGGTCAGCTACGAATCTGGGACTGTGCTACTGGAGAATGCCTCAAGTGTATAAATAGATTTGGGTTAGTGACAGTCATACATTTACAACATTTTCCCATCCAGATACATATTTTAGAAATGTAAATGGGCTTATTCAGTCAGATTATAGTCTTGTCTTCTATCTTGCTCAATACATGGTCTCGTTGCTTGGAGCAAGTTAGAAGATAAGATCTTAGTAGATATTTGCAGAAATTTGCAAAAATAAGAGTATATGGCGTTGGTGTTGGCTTTTCATTGAGCATGGGGATGTCACTGGGTAAATATGACAAACTCAAGTAAATAAACACATCAGAAGTTTCTAATTATGCAGATCAATTTATTGATTTTAACTATTTCAGATCTAATATCCATAAATATTTAGAATCCAGTAGACAGATATTTGTGTAGGACAATGGAGATTTCAATTTTCATGTACAAAAGCTGCTTTTACAGCATCCCCCTTTTCCCCACAATTGTCATCCACATATTGCACCCTTGCTAACACCATGGTCACTGTTAAAGGACTAATCACTTGTACTCTTGCTTATTAAACCAGGGTCACTGTTAAAGGACTCATCACTTGCACTCTTGCTTATTAAACCAGGGTCACTGTTAAAGGACTCATCACTTGCACTCTTGCTTATTAAACCAGGGTCACTGTTAAAGGACTCATCACTTGCACTCTTGCTTATTAAACCAGGGTCATTGTTAAAGGACTCATCACTTGCACTCTTGCTTATTAAACCAGGGTCACTATTAAACAGTCTCATCACTTGCACCCTCGCTTACACCATGGCCACTGTTAAAGGGCTCCCTCGCTTGCAAGTTATCAAGATAAAGGTGATCAATAATGGTGATCAATAATTTATCACATAATTAAGAATACATGTATAATGTTATTTATATTTAATTTGCATTGTTTGTTTGTTAGTTGGTTTATTTTTTATTATTATTATGTAAACGATTAATACATAGCTAAAATATTCTCTTTGTGTATGGGTTTAATATCAGGATCATTATTAATAGAAATAAATAAGTTTATTTTGGGTCTGGATATAGGTTCTTGAAATTCCTCTACAATTTTATCTGGTGTACCTGAGATAGTCCATGTTATATTATTTTTATTTTAATAGCAGTTTTCTCATTAAAGCTGACATTTTATTTTGTAAGCTTTAAGAAGTTTCTAGAATATTATTTTCCATTAGGTAATAGTTTTTTTTTAAATAGAAAATGCTAAGTGTTACCTGAGGCCTTGTAGAGGACTGTAGGACTGTATAATTTTGTCACTGGAAAAATTATTAATATATGCTTTAATTGTAATTATGACCACAGTAGGCATTTCCCAGCATTTTCATATATTATTATTTTATCATATATTCTGGTATTTATTGGGAAAATATATTTAAAGACAATCTTACATAACTTAATAAATATAGTGATTTCGTGAAGTTGATTCTAAATTAATAAATTAAAGTGGTATTCTTATCTAGCATTGATCCATTTTGACTTTTAAAAGTTAAACAAATGTGACCCAAGATGTTACTTTTTTTTCTAAAATAAATAAAAAGAGATCCACACCTTTCTAATAGTTATAAGTGGATTTGTGAGTTATGAGTGTATGCATACTAAAATGAGAGTAGTGTAAATATACCTATATAAAGTTACATAATTGCCTCCAATTTTTGGAGTTTGTGTGCCAATTTTTTCCTGTCTATGTTTCCCCAGATTTTGTTTATAAGTGACATTGGCACATCTGTTTATGTTTGTTATATAGCATTTTCCCTACCACAAGTGCATTGCCTCTTACATCTATGTGCATGAAGGAACAAATTTAAATGAGATCACCTTGCTTGTTTGATTATGCCTAACAATCTTGAAGTACATTATCATTGAAAAGCATTTTTTGAGGAATTATTACAATAATCTTCAATGGAATTTTGATAGACAAGGCACGAAATAAAGTCAATAAATGCCATGTAAAGTATGGGTAATCAAATGTTCCAAAATGACACCTGTAACTGCAACAAGTAACTTAGACTGTGTACATAAGCTTTGTGACTTGCACTATTGTTGGGACAGTCATTTATTGATTGACTTCCGACTTTGCCTATTCAGAGTACAAAATGTAAGGAATATTTTTATTTCATGACATATACCAGACTTGGGCAAATAATATTCTCTGTGACTCTAAATTGTAGTGATGTATTCACAGTCCCATAAAAATATGTAGATCAATAGTCAATTTTAGACCAAAAATAAAATAAATAATTATTACCAGATTATATATTCAGTTTTTTCTTTTAAATGTATTTCAGTGTCATGCCATCACCTATAAGAAACTCTGTAAGGAATAATTCTTCAGAAGAGAGTGACTTTGATTTTTATGGAAACAGAATTCAAGATCATGACCCTGATTCAGGTGATCTTTTCAGTTGTCATGACAAAAATCCACGACCACGACACAGAATAATATCTAAGAGTAATAGATTTGATTTTGAACCAGATCTCAGATCAACAATTGAAACTGACTTCTCTTCACTACCCCGGAACATGGATAACTTGCATCAAATTATGAATTCAAGTACAGATTCTAATACTGGACCTCGGACATGTTCTAATTCTTCAGCATCACATGTACCATCTGTGGAAACAACAAATGGAGGGTATGATTTCATTGGCAGATTTTCTGGAGTGTATGAGGAACACCTTCGCTTCATGGCAGAGACTTTGGCATTAGAGAGACAGCAACAAGTATTGATGGATTGCCGGTCAAGAAGTTGGAGTGCAGGTAACGTAGATAGCATTTTAAGTTTTGTTCCCTTGACCAAAATTTGTTGCAGTCTGTTTAAATATCTTTACCACTTTTTACATGTACAGTCAAACCCACTTATCTCGACCTCGGTTAACTCGCCAACCCTATTAAGTCGACGTTTTTGAAGTGGAACCGCCAAATTCTCTCTTTGTATTAGCATTTTCTCATTGGTTATGTCGATTCTTTTATGTCGCTGAACCCTAATATCTCAAGCACAAAAGAGGGCAAAATTTGCCACTTAACGTCGGTTATCTCGATCCCCATGACCAATCGTCGGCTTTTGAAAATGTTAGTTATCGATGCCACAAATGATCCTTTGTTTGTATTGACAACCCCATCTTAGCAGTGCATTGTTACATCGTAATCTGCTTAAGCTGACATCTGGGCCGAGTACTGTATGTTGTGACAGTCAATCATGCTACCGTACTATACCCTACAACTGACCAACTTCTGAAGACGCAAATAGAACAGATAAAATTAATGGAATGGCTAATCCTTCTGTTTGTTGGCTGAGATATGATAAAAAAATTAAAACAGATGCTCTATGATGTATGTATCAAGGGAAAGTTCGTCAATTAATTTACAACTGGCTGTGATATTTTGAAGAAGGAGTATGTCACCAAACATAAATCCAGGTGGTGTAAATAATATTTGTGCATTTTACTCATTGATCTTTTCCGTTTGCCATCAATCCCGTGTTACGGTTACAGAGACTTAAACTCCGCAAGAAGAAATAGCAAACAACAAATAAACAATAATTATGTATTTCTCAAAATACAGGAGTTAAAGAATCCCTATATTGGGTGTTAACTTATGATAATATATACGGTCCAATATTGTCAGGTGTTGACACGTGTAAGTTTCAATTGTGGGAATGGAGATCCTATTTTGCTTGTTGAGAAAATTTATACAGCATTCAGTGATCATTCTTTTGGGATTTAGGAAGCAATAGAGCATTTAATGGAGATTTTGGCGAACTTCGTAATTTGCTCGGAATTTTTATCATGCATGTTTTTGTGATTTTGTGAGCGATCTTTGTGTTTGCAGTGTTGGAGAATATAATAAAGGTTTGTATCGAGAATCAACGGTGGTTTGTATTGTATACTGGTAAATCTCTGCCGTTAGTTGGTGCACATATGCCTTTTGCTGTTAGCAAACATGTATGTACATTTTTATAGCATGCCGATCGCTTCATCAAACAAATCGCGGCAACGCTGTTGTGTAAAAAAAACCTCCAAAACATGTGCATTACATTCTCATTTATTAACGTACATCATGTACATAAAGAATTTCAAGCACATGTTAATATATTGCCGCCAAATTGGTTTTCGTTTATCTCGATCATCGGTTATCTCGACACTTTTTGGTAAACCCCTGGGCCGGCGACATAACCGGGTTCAACTGTATTATTAAGTTCTACCAATGGTCAATAGTTCAGGTGCCTGATGTTGCCTAGCCTTAGTGATTGTACCATTGGTCAATAGTTCAGGTGCCTGATGTTGCCTAGCCTTAGTGATTGTACCATTGGTCAATAGTTCAGGTGCCTGATGTTGCCTAGCCTTAGTGATTGTACCAATGGTCAATAGTTCAGGTGCCTGATGTTGCCTAGCCTTAGTGATTGTACCATTGGTCAATAGTTCAGGTGCCTGATGTTGCCTAGCCTTAGTGATTGTACCATTGGTCAATAGTTCAGGTGCCTGATATTGCCTAGCCTTAGTGATTGTACTTATTGCTAGTAGCTCTACCTGTTGACTGGCCTTAGTGATTGTACCAATGGTCAATAGTTCAGGTGCCAGATATTGCCTGGCCTTAGGAGTTGTACTTAGTGCTAGAAGCTCTTCCTGTTGACTGGCCTTAGTGATGATGCAATATAATATAACACATGATAATGTGGGGAAGACATACAAACATGGCCTCAAAAGATAGAGAATCTTAGAAGAACATTGATAACTCAAAACAGCAATCCTTGGATATTGCTCAGATTTGAAAGTTCTTATTATCCAAAGGGTTGGCATGGGATATATTAATGGCTTACATCCATATGGGCATCATACTTTAATTCTTAAATCTGAAACCATTCTTTATACTCCTATGAACTTTGGTACATGTATTAGAAGAGTGGTCCATATGTGCTTTTGGTTCAAAAATCATTCAAGAACCTCAGTAAAGTGTGATACATGTATTGACTAGTTGATTAGATGACCCTTTTATGCTTGTTTTGGTTTGATTTTTTTTATAGAATTAATGCCATTTTTCAGCACGTATTAAGCTATACATGGTGGCCAGTATAACTCATGAGTGAAGAACCTAGAAACACCTGGTAAAAACCACCGACCTATAGTATGCCACTTGCAAGCTTTCTCACATACTCATTTTAGATGAGCTTGAAACTTGAACCAAATGGGCAGAGAAGGAATGGCAGTGATTGGTAAAGACAAGCGCCATTAACAACTTGGCCATCAGGGACCCTATGTTGGTTGGTACATATATTTAACTATTGGTCCAGATGTGCTTTTTTGCTGTTTACAATTCTTTCTTTTCAATATTTTTAATGTTTTTTTGTTTTCTTGTTCATCATTTCATCCATTATTTACGCTGTTGTTTATAGAGTACAACTCCAAAATTATTCAAGATACCTCTGTGAAACTTTTGGTATTGATTTAGGCATTCAAGATTCTTTAGTTATGAGATTTGTAATGATGGTATTCATGTGTCTGTTGGACAAATCTGAAGTTACCATACCAGATCAATTGTCACCTGGGTCAATAAGGACTGCACCTTCTGTAGTCCACCAGGACAGAGGTTACAAGTGTGCTACTGGTACTTTGCATAAAATCAGAGTGAGAGACAGCATAGCCATCGCCACCTGGCACAAACTGGAAGACTCTTAAGAGTTGACACATGAGCTCGAACACAACACATGGCACATTCTGGGACTCTTTGAAGTAAGATGGAAAGCCATAGGAGAATACTAAACTAAAGATGGACATATATTATACTATAGTGGAGAGTTGGACAAGTCCATAAATAGAGTACCGGTAGTCTTCCTTGTAAACAAAGCCGTCACGGGATCTGTGCTTGAATGTCTCCCCATATCTAGCAGAATCATCTCCATTCATCTGAAAGCATCTCCCTTTAACATCACAATTATCCAAGTCTATGTTCAACTACCGATCTTGATGGTGAGGAGATAAACTCCATTGTAATATAAACATAGTCAGTAAAAAAGACACCCTCATCATCCAAGGAGACTGGAATACCAGAGTTGGCAAAGATGCTCTTAAAGACTGGGATGATCATTGTGGACCTTGTTGCATTGAGCTTACCAATGAAGGAGGGAAACATCTGCTTGAGTTCGCAAGCTACAACAACTTGATACTTGCCAACACCCTGGGCCAACATTAAGCTTCACGTTGCTGGACATGGCTTGCACCATATGGAACCCATCATAACCAGATCGACTACATACTGGTTCAAAACCATTACCGTTCTGGCATCAATAGAGAAAAATCAAGAACGTTCTCAGGTGCTGATGTTGGGAGTGATCATAACTTCGTCATAATGATCGTCTGAGTGAGGCTGAAGAAAATTAACAAGCCAAAGCAAATCAGGCTCAAATTCATCCTTGAACAACTGAAGGACCCTAACATCTGCAAGTCATTACAAGCCACAATTGGAGGAAAATTTGCTCCACTCCTTGTGATGGATGTTGATTTTCAAGTGATGACAGACACTTTTTAACACAATCATGACAACGGCTGCCAAGGACATCATTGGCCTCCATCACCCAAAGAAAAAAGTCTTGGTTACAGAAGTAATTCTGAATTTGTGTGATGCCCGAAGAGACCTAAAAAACACCAGACACACAACAGTGGCAATGGAGTACCAAGAAATAAACAAGAATATCAGGAAAAAAACTTAAAGAAAGCAAAGGAAGGTTGTATTGAACAAAAGTGCACAGAAATAGATAAAGAATAACAGCAAAAAGGCATTCCAGATTGTGAAAGACTTCACCAGACAGAAGCAGCCAAGAGTCAATACCATTTAAGACAAAAATGGAAAATGACTCACTGAAGCGAGTGACATTGCAGAAAGGTGGTCTGAGTATTGTAAAGAACTCTACAACCATCAGTCCACAGGAGATCCAGGGGTGCTTGAAGTTCCAAACTCCACAAATGATGATGATTTCCCCACTCTTGAAGAAGAGGTGGAGTCAGCAATAAGAACATGGAGTAGACAACATTCCAGCTGAACTTATCAAGAATGGGGGAGGGGTAAACAGTGATAGAACTACTAACAAATATCTGCAACAAGATCTGGCAGACGGGTGAATGGCCAACACAGTTGACCCAGTCACTTATTATAACACTTCCCCAAAAAGGAAATCTCCAGCTGTGACAAAATTACAGAACTATCACTTTAATCAGCCATGTTAGTAAGGTGATGCTGAAGATCATCTTGAACAGACCACACACAGAAGAAATAATCACTGAAGAACAGGCAGGGTTCCAAAGTAGAAGAAGCACAACAGAACAGATATTCAATCTCAGGGTTCTGTGTGAAAAGTACTCGCAACATCAACAAGACATCTATCACCTGTTCATAGATTTCAAAAAGGTCTTTGACAGAGTGTGGCATGAGGCATTGTGGGCCACAATGAAGAAGTACAACAATGGTCCAAAGTTGGCCAATACCATCAAGCAGCTGTATGCCAAGGCTACCAGTGTAGTAATTGCTCAAGATTCTGTGGAGGACTAGTTCCAGACAACAGTCTGAGTTCATCAAGGCTGTCTCCTGTCACCCACACTTTTCAACATCTACTAAGAGTAAGTACATCATGAGTGAAGCCCTGGAAAACTACTGTGGGACAGTCAGCATTTTAGGGCATAACATCACCAACCTCTGCTTTGCAGACGACACTGAAAGGCTGACAGGCAGCGAAGATGAGCTTGTCACCTTAGTGGAGAACCTGGATGAAACATCTTCCAGATTTGACATGGAGATAAGCGCAGAGAAGACAAAACTGATGACAAATAGTGGCAAACAAATCTCAGTCAAGGTTAAAGTCAGAGGACAGGAACTGGAAACAGTGTGTCAGTTCAAAGATATTGGTTCCATAATCAACGAAGAGGGATCAAGAGCAGAAATTTTGTCATGAGCAGCACAAACAACAGCAGCTATGTCAAAACTAAGACCTATCTGGAGAGACAAAAATATCTGTCTGAAAACTATAATCAGACTATTGAGAGCACTAGTCAGCTCAGTCATTTTGTATTCATGTGAGGCCTGGACCTTGACAGCAGAATTACAACAAAGAATCCAGACCCTTGAAGTGAGATGCTTTTGAACCATCCTTGGCATCTCTGAAATAGACCACATCACAAATGAAGAAGTGTTTAACACCATCAGGGATAAAGTAGGTCATTCAAAATATCTTACACGTCATCATCATAAAATATGAACATCATTCAAAATATCTCACATCATGATCATGATGAAATACAAACATCATTCAAAATATCTTACATGTAATGATCGTGATGAAATAAGAACATCATTCAAAATATCTCACATGTCATGATCATGAAATACAAACATCATTTAGAATATTTCACACATCATTGCTTTGATCCTGTTCAATTTAATATTATTTATACTCTCCGGACTGTCAGTATTTTGTATACTTTTATATTTTTTATCATTAATTATGTTTTTCTGTAGATTTGTGCAGGTGCATTTTAATTCTACAGGTTTGGGGTGAAATGATGCACCTGCTCCATATATAGATATCATTCATGATAGACTCAATGCACTATGATACATTATTGATATACATATCAACCTAATGATCTTTTTATTTTTTTAATATCTGTCAGTGGTGTGGTGAAGTTGTTCTGTTGACATATTGGTTGTATTTCTAGTATGCAAATTACAGACAGACGTAGACTTACCATTAGTTTATATGCCATTCTTAACCTGGAAAAGATAAGAAAGAAAACGAGGCTACATATTAGTTGTCTGTGATTTTAACTCAACCTTTCAGGCTGTTTCAAACTGCTCCATTTGATCATTTCCGTTTGGTCACCAAGTTGTTTGTTTTACACTGTGTGAGTTCTTTAAAAATATATATTATTTCGTGTCATTTAAATTTTGATGGCATGATGGTGTTGTCTTCAAAACATAAAAAAATGGTGCATTTTCTCCATGCAAGGAAAATTGCATCATGAGCAGTTTTGCTGATACAAAATGACTGAATTCAGTATAAAAAAAAAGGCGAACACCCACTTCACTTTAACATAGTAAAAATGCGACTATAATTAATGTGGTTTGAAATTTGACCCTCTCTTGCCAGTTCTGTGCTAATTTTGTTTTCTTTTATCACAAAGCTTATGTGTTACTTTGTATCTATATTGATAGAATTTTGATGCAATGATTCTGGTGTGTCACGCAGTGAATACACAGCAGTTTGATTTTTATTGCTGGCCATTTTTGTGCCCTGGATTTGAATCAACAATAACAACAAATTGAATTAACTGTAGCATATTTCAGCATCAAACACACCATAAGTGTAGCCTTCAACTTCAATCCAAGTAAACACTAAGATATGAATCCGCTAAGAAGCTCTGCATAAATTTGGTTATTAAATTTTCAGTAAAGTATTTAAGTCATAGAGGATGTGTCGTCCAGTATGGTGATATGTATTGTTGGTGGCTGAAAATACTAATGGGATACAATAATTGGGTGGGTGGGTGTGAGGGAGATTTTAGTGAGTTAGGCACCTTGTGTTAATTTGTAGAAGACAAGCAGGTGTTGTCAATATTTTTATTTTAATCAAAGTTGGGGGGGGGGGGGAAGCTCATATACAGGCCACAGCCTAAACTTTAAAGATTTTAAGATTTTTTTTTTTGACTACCATAATGACTGTACATCTTGGGACATGAAAAAGTAAGTTTTTCCATGTCCTAAGACATATGCATATGAACAAAATACATTCTTGGTTTCCCAATACTTATTATACTGTTAAAAACAACTATGATTGCTCTTGTTTTTGTTAAAAAAGGTAAAGACTTCATAAATCAGGGGGCGGTTTGAGTTTATCCTGAAGACCGGGCTGTAATATAATCTACAGTGCTTACACAGTGCAAATCGTACCTATTGTCACTTTAATCCTTGTTTTTTCCCAAACAGATTAGATGCAGAGTTTGCTTTATTCATTTTTGTCTACCATATCCCTTTCTTCCAGATAACACTTTAACTAGTTGGTAATAGCTGTTTCATTTACATTCATCCACAAACTCACGAGTTACTCTTTTTCAAAAGATATAATTGATGCTAACAACTGAGATATTCATTAAAATTCTGAATATAGATTAGCTAAGATCATCATCTATCTATTTTATTTTAGTTATTTTGGCTGAACAAAATCATAGCTTCCACACAATGGAAAGTTGACTATTTTGGTGTCTTCTTTGTTTATAATTGGTGGATTTGTCTTTGGTTTTCTAACAGCAATACAGGCCAGTTAATCATTAGAACCCTAAAACTGGCTTGGGGGTTGGCTTATATGCAAATGAGTATATAAGATATTCATGACTGCTGAAGATTAAAGTTAATTGTATAGTGTCAGATTAATTTTGTATTGATTCTGCGACTTTTGTATCAATATCTATGTTGAAAAAGTATCATTGCATGAATATATCGATCACCTGTTGTCATTGACCAAACGCGCTTATGGCATGGCTTGTTGTCCATCATCTGTCATTCCTAAATGAAAATAGCTGTATTCAGAAATCAAATGTGGCTACCATAGTGGTCATTATGAAAACCTTCTCCCATTTCAACATGAAGGGATAGTCATATTGGTATGGGGTTTTCAACGCAAGACTTTTTACGATATGGACCATATATAATCACATATAAGCCCATTCATGTATAATCCAATCTGAAACTGCATATGAAAAACATTAAAAGTTGCATGACCCATAAGCAAACCCCTGTATTGAGCCATATTGAAAATCATGGAATTTATTCTTTATGTGAATGGATGACCGTAGTCAGATGGGGTCCTGGAGGTTAGGCAGTGTGATTTCAGTGATCTACAATAATAATTATATATACCTGTATTCAACAAGAAAACATTTTTAAAAAATCTAATTTAGATCTCTTTTTATCCAGGTATTTGTATTTTCCTAAATTATTCAGCATAAACATTAGTATAAATAGTAAGTCTCCATGAAAGTTTAACACAGCATAACACTTTTTTCAATAAGCAAATACAGTTGGATATTGGAATACAAGCAGTCACACTTTTCTCTATAAGCAAATACAAGTGGATATCTGAATTCAAGCAGTCACACTTTTCTTCATAAGCTAGATGTTGTATAAATGATATATATGGAATAATTAAGACGTTTTTGATATGGGGTATAGGTCCACCTTTAAGACACCTATAAAAAGTCAAAACTGTTACTAGTGCATGTACTAATATTAGTACCCCTACTTTAGCCTTGCAATCAACTGTGTGTTACAAGAAATTGGAGACAAGCTTTGTAACAGGACTATGTAATAGATACATCCATACTTATCTAGCTCTGTTCTAATGTATGAGTACTATTGTACTGGACAAGTTCTGAAGGGTTGAGTTTCAAATTAATGGTACATTTGAAAAACTGTAATGTTACTTCTCCATTTAGCTAGAATAATATGGATATACCTGATTTAATTTATTTGCACTGTTAGATGAACATTAACATTTTGTAATGAATGCTGTTCTTTACTTATTAATGGACCATTCCAAAATATTGTACTTAGGGCACATTTGATTCATGCTTAGGGGGATGAACCAGATCATTACACTGTTACATACTGAATCAATTGAAGTGGAAGTCTCAGAATAAATAAATGATGGCATCCTTCATATGTGAGGTTATGATTCTCTAGATTCAGTGGAGAAGGATAATACTTCTCTTTGTTTGTAATTGACTGCATCAATGGTATCCATTGTGCCTACATCATTAAATCCCATATATGTACAGTTGAGACAGTGGAAAGAGTTTTCTCTTGAACACTGCATCATGGCACTTGATTTGGCAGAACACATGAAGATTTGCACTTAATGCTAAATCAAGTACACCCTTTCTTATGGCTCTGATCAAAACAATTACCTCATCAATTTTGAGATCCATTGGATGATCAAATGGACATATAACACAATTAATTTTACTATATGTTCTATACATTTATTTCTCAGTACTGACCATTCCACTTTGTGACAGTCAAATCAAACATATGTTAATCTAAAATACCTTCAAAGATGACTTCATGATGAAGTTCTTGTCAAGGGTTCACTGGCATCTTTTTGAGAGGCTGCACTGTAAATAGAGCAGCATGTAAAAAAGAACACAGATTTCATTTCCGGATCATCACTAAGGCCTAATTACTCACTGTGCAATGTCAACAAAACACACACAAACAGCCACTCTCTGAACTCATATTCTCAAGAATAAACAATTACCTTTAAATCCCTACCCAAAATGCATCAATATAGCTCTTCTATCACTACCAAAATGAGAGAGGAAAAATGTTCTAAAAATAGACTAAAACTACATTTGTAGGTACTGAACTGGAAATACTAATTGTGATGCGATTCCAAATAACCCTGGCGAGCCGTCTTGTTGCCATGGGAAAATTACCTCACCATTTTGTATGTGCTGTTTGAATCACATGACTAAGTAGCCCTGGTCAGCTGTTTCTTACCAGTGGGAAAGAGTTGCATGGACATTTAGGAAGGACTTAGATTAGTATGGCTTCAGTATGTGGAATGGTGATATGAAAATAAGTTTGTGAGTCAGGTTCTTGATGAAAACAAAACTACATGGTACACCAGTGAAGTAGTTAATATAAGCTTTTATCAAAAAGGTAGTGCTCTCATAGATATTGGAAATGTGAAGGCTTTCATGGACTATGGAAATGTGAAGGCTTTCACAAACTGTGGAAATGTGAAGGCTTTCACAAACTATGGAAATGTGAAGGCTTTCACGGACTATGGAAATGTGAAGGATTTTACAAACTATGGAAATGTGAAGGCTTTCACAGACTATGGAAATGTGAAGCTTTCACAAACTATGGAAATGTGAAGGCTTTCATAGACTATGGAAATGTGAAGGCTTTCACAAACTATGGAAATGTGAAGGTTCTCACGGACCTTTAGAAATAATATCATGCATCAGATTTACTGGATCAAGACTTTAGAAAGCATGGAAAATTTGTTGATGGACACTGATGATTCTCATTTTCCTTGTGTGAAAATTTTGCAAAAATGTAAATACTCTGCAGAAGGTAATATGTCAAAAGAGTGACATAAAACAGTGCTTGTAACTCTGCTTTGTTTCTTTGGCTTGGTGGAGTGCAATATTTGAGAATTGTTCATTAGTATGTCCTATGTGACAAGAAAATGTAAAATTCAACAAGTATTATATAATCCAAATATAAATGTTCTCTAAAATACAAAGCCAAACAAAGTGAAAGAATTAAAAATCACTTGCAGTATGGTATCTAAAAATCTAAACCAAACAGTTGGATTAAACATTTTTCTTTGAAAAAAAATCTATTTCTAATTTATGCATGAAAAGGTAAGTGTATGTAGGAGCCAGAAGACTACCCATTACTGTACCTATTATTTAATTATATTTTATGTAATTTGTATTATTAAATTGGAAATAATTATTTCCAAATTAAGTTTTATTACTTACAAATATCTTTTAGAGCAAGTGTGCTGTTATTTGGATTGTTTTCAAGAAAATATTTTAATGCTTCACTTTCATCTACATGTGGAATGTTGGTATATAGTGATGTTACATCTAACGATACCAGGATTGAGTTATCTGATAGTTGTGGAATAGTCTTTAAATTTTTAATGAAATCAGTAGTATCTTTAATGTGTGAAGGAAGTGATTTCATTAAAGGTTGTTAAACACTGTCACTAAATTGGAATAGGTTTTCATTATATAAATTACAACCTGATATAATGAGTCATCCTGGATAATTTAAAGGTAAACTTTGGTAAACTTTGGTCAGGATTTGTATGAGTTTTGGGTAATATGTAGAATTGAGGTGTGTGTATTTTAATAGGGAAAGTTTCAAATTTGTTATATACAGAATTATTATTTGTAACAATCTCATTAATGCATGTGGAATTTTTTAATTTAATATCTAAGATCGTGTCTTCATTAATTGTTTATTTTCTTCCTCCAATAATGTGCTGGATTCCTCCAATAATGTGCTGGATTCCTCAGAAACATACAGATAGCAATTTGTTTCTCTACCTTATAACACAAACTGCTTATTAGCTGATGTTATTTATTTGATAACCAGTAACAAATGTAACGTGCAAAATGTTGGACAAAAACTTCAACAAGCTTCTAAGAGAATGAATAATCATAACTTCAAAAAAGTTTGAGATAATCAATTCTCATCTATTATATAAGTACATTTTAATATCAATTATCACTCTCTACTCAATTTTTCTTTCATGCCAGTAGATATTTTGAATGGAGACATGAAGACTGATAAAGGAAACTTATTGGATTCATAAGTTAGGAACTTTGTATCCTAGTGTCCTTAATACCAATGCACTACCGGTAAAATTTTAATAAAAAAATTGATTCTGTATATCCTTTTAAAAATATAATTGTATGTATGACTGTTTCTATTTTATTTTTATTTTACGGATTATCTTTTCATTAAAGATTCTTGTATTTTTTTAGACCCTGTCGTATATACAAATTTGTTATGATGATGCATATCATTTACAATGTTACATCATTGATATAATTATTATTTTAAAATATAAAGATGTCATCATCCATTTCTTTCAAAACATTTTGTGCCAAAAGAAGCATATAGTAAATGTCATGAAACTAGCTGCATAGAATTTGTTCTTTTTTATCCCATATACAGTACGGTATGAAATCTAGAAATTTCTAAATGTGCTATCAATTTCACAGTAATCCAAAAATGCTTCAAATTTATTCTGAATGAATGTGCTTATGTGCTAGCAGCAACGAAGAATCCACCGATGTTCCAATATCTAAAAGGTTTTACATCAGCGTAAGTTGAATGAAAGTTGAATGTCACAAATGTTCTCAAATATTTCATGGCTATTTAACAGATTACTAAATATCAACTTTTTCAGCTCTACAATTTTAATGAACAATAAATAAGGGGTCCCAAGTGGCCGAATGGTATAAAGCGCTCTCTGTTATGGATCACTACCATTTCACCTCAGTCTGTGTGGGTTTGAATCTCAGATCCGGTTAATGTGAGTATGTGAGAAAACTTGCCATTAGCTTCTTGTGTTTTTTTTTTCCCAGTTTCTTCCTCCACCATTAATACTGGCCGCTATGTATAGCCTATTGTGTGCTGAAAAATGGTGTTTGACCCTACAACAACAAATGAACAATAAATCAATCTGATCCTCTTTTCTCGTATTCTCGCAAGATTTTTTTTTTTTTTATGGTTTAACGCCATTTTTCAGCACAATATAGGCTATACATGGCGGCCAGTATTAATGGTGGAGGAAGAAACCGGACAAACCCCGGAAAGAACCACCGACCCACGAGAAGCTACTGGCAAGCTTTCTCACATAACTACATTTGCCGAATCTTAGACTCGAACACACGCAGACAGAGGTGAGATGGCAGTGGTCCGTAACGGACAGCGCTTTAGACCACTTGGCCACTCGGGGCCCCCTCTCGCAAGAATAGTTATAACTATAGAATGACAGTGTAGTGATTTAATTCTTTTCACCAGTCACCTAATGCACACAAATAAATAAATCAGAATTACTAGAAAACATTCCTAAACAGATAAATTATTTTATATTGTGAAATACCTTAACAGTTAAACAAATGACTTTTTAAAAATATAATTTAACCAGTCACCAGCCAGGGCAGGCATAGACATATCTGAAGGTTGGCCTGGTGTCAGGAGAATGTGACTTGGTGCGACATGATGCCACACAGGAGACATTTTAGCAGTAGGACTGAAAAATAATTCACACCACATCCACATTATTACTTGTATTTGTTTTTTCTACGTGATAACTGCTATCTATTTTGTGCTTAGCTGACCTGTAGCTATATTAAAGCATTATCTGCTGTTTAAGTGTTCCCTCTATCACATGTTAAACACGACTACATGAATTTTATTCACCGTGTATTATCAAATACTTTTTCATTATTTTATTTTCTGAGCTTGTTGCAAGCAACAGCCCTTCAAAATATAGTTGTTGTTGTTGTAAAACTATAAATTGTTGTTGTTGACAATCTATATGTTTCTATTCTATATATAATTCGTTGTAATGGGCATACTTTGGTGGCAGATATTAGAATGTTTGTTTATTTGAACGTTAACTTATGCAAATCTTAGTTTAACAAACTTTTCTTTTTATCTCTTTCGATTTATACTTGTTATATTCGATTTGATTTTGAGAAAATTTTAATACTAAGGAGAGTTAGGTTATAAACTGAGATTTTATATCTTCCATTATAATATAAACAAGGGAGGTAATCCAATTTCATTGAGGCAGAAAATGAAAATTATTGATAATTTTTTAATGATGATGAACAGTGGCGTAGAGAGGAATAATAAAGCGCTGCGGTACAATCAAAGGGAAAACTCGTCTGTTTGTTATTATTAGTAAATGTATGACAGGTCAAGTTTAAGCAACGATACGAGCCCCAGTGATTTGTACAAGATATTAAGGGGACCACTCAAAAGATTTCTTTTAAAAGGTTGAAAATTATAAATGTAACTGATCCAGCTAAGATCTCGGGAATTGATTTGAACATTAAGTTGATGTAATTTGATTTTATGATGTAACGACTGGGTATTTACGGCTTGATAAGAAATTATGTAATAATAATAATAATAATAATAATAATAATAATAATAATAATAATAATAAATGAGAAAAATAAATAAATAAACAAACAAGATAGTCTGTAAAACTGTTTATCAGTATTGACAAAGCCCATTAAAATAATGTGTTGTTCTTGTTACATTGAAAAACAAAATTAGTGTTGGTAAATTTGTACAAACTTTTTTTTTAAATAAACAAATTGTTCTGCATAAATTGAAATTAAGCATAAACTACAAAAAGTATCATTCACATTTTGAATTTAACTTTGATCATAGTTGCATCCATTTTTCAAAATATTATCAACTTTTTTCACAATTTTTTTAAAATTTGGCATATACTGTATTTACTTGATATTGATGTTTTCCTGAAAAGAAACTTGTTTTTTTTATGTTCACTGATTCAAGTCGTAGACAAAGATAAAGTTAAATGAATACTACTCCAATAAGCATTATTATTTTCATTAAATAACTTGCATCATGAAGTCAAAGTTGCAAATAATCTTTTCCTTCATTACCACATATAGATTTGTTTGTTTGATTTGGATATTTAACGTAGCTTTAACAATTTTTCAGTCATTTCTTTATGATGTATGTAGTGAGGCAGTTTATAGTGATGTCTAGCACTTGGGCATCATGCCGCAGACATTTAGCATGACGTCCCACCCAGTCACATTATCCTGACACAAGGATGACCAGTCCTAACACAGTCTTTGGTATGACTCGGCCGGTAATCGAACCCATGACCTGCTGCTTCTGTGGTGGACACCACATGAAGAAAGAAGATCCCTATTAGTCAAATGTCTAACATCAAAGTTACTGTCACTGAAACGAGAAAAATGTTGTGTACTCAATAGCATTAGTGCTGCGTCACAAACCTGGACAAAACAGTATGGATGGTTTGCATTTGGATTAAAGGGTCATAGGTCAGGGTTATTATGACTGAGGGAAGAAAAATGTATTCTGCACAATAATGTCATTTAAATATTACAGACCTGGACAAAATGAATTACATTTGAGCTAAAGTAAATCCTATCAGTTTTGGAATCAAAAGGTAAAAAGTCATGGTCATTTTGACTAAAAGCAGAATACTCATTTCAGCACAAAAGGTGAAATATCTACATAAAGTACTATGAATTGCATGTGTGTGAATAGGATTTTAAATGTAGCATTAACAATTTTTTTCAGTCATATTGCTACAATGTATGCAGTGTGGCAGTTTATACTGATATCTTGCATAGGGTATTAGATTAAACTCCCTAGATTAAGGATATCTTGCATAGGGTATTACTAAGATGAATCTCCCTAGATTAAGGACATCTTACATAGTGGATTACTAAGATGAATCTCCCTGGATTAAGGACATCTTGCATAGGGTATTACTAAGATGAATCTCCCTAGATTAAGGACATCTTGCATAGTATTTTACTAAGATTGAACTCCCCATGTTAAGGACATCTTACATAGTATTTTACTAAGATGAAACTCCCTAGATTAAGGACATCTGTACATAGACTAATATGACCCACCCTAGATTAAGGACATCTTGCATAGGGTATTATTAAGATGAATCTCCCTGGATTAAGGACATCTTGCATAGGGTAGTACTAAGATGAATCTCCCTAGATTAAGGACATCTTGCATAGTATTTTACTAAGATTGAACTCCCCATGTTAAGGACATCTTACATAGTATTTTACTAAGATGAAACTCCCTAGATTAAGGACATCTGTACATAGACTAAGATGACCCACCCTAGATTAAGGACATCTTGCATAGGGTATTACTAAGATGAATCTCCCTGGATTAAGGACATCTTGCATATGGTATTACTAAGATGAATCTCCCTAGATTAAGGACATCTTGCATAGTATTTTACTAAGATTGAACTCCCCATGTTAAGGACATCTTACATAGTATTTTACTAAGATGAAACTCCCTAGATTAAGGACATATGTACATAGACTAAGATGACCCACCCTAGATTAAGGACATCTGTACATAGACTAAGATGACCCACCCTAGATTAAGGACATCTGTACATAGACTAAGATGACCCACCCTAGATTAAGGACATCTTACATAGTGTATTACTAAGATTGAACTCCCTAATTTAAGGACATCTTGCATAGTGTATTACTAAGATGAAATTCCATAGATTAAGGACATCTTGCATAGGGTAATACTAAGATGAAACTCCCCATGTTAAGGACATCTTACATAGTATTTTACTAAGATGAAATTCCCTAGATTATGAACATCTTACATTTTTAAAACTATTTTTAGGAATTATTTTTTTTTATAGTATCTAAAAAAAATTTAGTTGATCCTGAATGAAAAGAATGGTGATTTGACCTCAGATATGTCTGCCAGATTTATATATTGAAATTCTTTATGCACATTTTCCAGAATAGATGTTGTTATGTGTTTATGCTCTAATAAACAGTAATGCAGAAAAAATTTAAAAAATAAGCTTTGTAAAATTTAACATAAATTTTTCCTTGGAAAAGATTGTAAAAATGGAAAAAAAACTTAGTTTTAAGAATCAAATCCAAAAATAATCCTGGAATAATCCCAGAATTAAATTACAAAAGTCCTAGTAATGACTTTACAATGAATTCAACTTTGAGTTCTGATGGGAAATCCAAAATTGAAGATGATGATGTATAATGATGTCTGTATTGTGCTTATCTAGAGTTTCTTGTAGAAACACAATATTTATCACTGTGGTGTTGGAAATCTAAATAAAATTTTACACACATCAAATATTTCCAGAGAAATGAACTATTCTTTGAAAATCCAAAATGAACTGAAGAAATATGACATAACTCGAAACTAGCACTTTCCATTGTAAAAGTAGAAGCCCAAAACTGAGAATATTTCTCTAACATCTCTTATTAAATCTAAATTCTGCGCAAATACGAAAAACCCTGGATTTCAACACAAGGGTCGCGTGATCTTGTTTACATCATGTAGTCCTAACATAACCTTGATGAGAACCAATCATTTTACTCTAAGAAAGAAGTTATTTAATTTGTAAAATCCATACACAAGCCTAAGGACACATACTAATACAGCCTCAATTTAACCCTTATCAATCCTACATTATGAATGAATAAAAAAAAAAGTTTTTTACATCCAATTTGCAAATCAAGGTCAGGAACTACATGTATGTCAACTTTAAATTGAAAGTTTCAACTATTATTAGCTATTCACTTTTATGTCTTAAATAAATAAAACTCTGAACTCTATCCTGGAAAACTTTACAGTTACATGAAATAGAATTTTAAAAAATTAAAACTAACAAGCAAACAATTAAATTAAAAAATAAATATAAATTACATCAGATATTTGTAACAATGTACATGACAATGTATTTTGTCAATGTATAGTTTGGTTTAAATGAAAATGGCTTTGATCTTACATCAAGTATGGCTGCCACAATTGCTAATTTGAAAATCTAATACTGATGATTATCAGAGATGGTTTTAGCACTCAACAATTAAAATGAAGAAATAGTTTTATCTTGAATTTCTGAAACTTTTCTGAGGAGAGTAGAGCATTTGTTCCCTTGATTGACTATCATTGTTACTTGTGTATTTGGTTTTGGTGGAATATCATTGTTACTTGTGTATTTGGTTTTGATTGACTATCATTGTTACTTGTGTATTTGGTTTTGGTGGAATATCATTGTTACTTGTGTATTTGGTTTTGATGGAATATCATTGTTACTTGTGTATTTGGTTTTGATGGAATATCATTGTTACTTGTGTATTTGGTTTTGATGGAATATCATTGTTACTTGTGTATTTGGTTTTGATGGAATATCATTGTTACTTGTGTATTTGGTTTTGGTGGAATATCATTGTTACTTGTGTATTTGGTTTTGGTGGAATATCATTGTTACTTGTGTATTTGGTTTTGATGGAATATCATTGTTACTTGTGTATTTGGTTTTGATGGAATATCATTGTTACTTGTGTATTTGGTTTTGATTGACTATCATTGTTACTTGCGTATTTGGTTTTGGTGGAATATCATTGTTACTTGTGTATTTGGTTTTGATGGAATATCATTGTTACTTGTGTATTCATTTTGGGTTTTTGTTCACAATTCAGTTGTTTGAAAAGATATCCTTTGTGTTCCAATACTGAATAAATACTTATACGATGTCTTAAAAATTATTAGTTATCTTAAGAATTATTGCTTATCTTAAGAATTATTAGTTATCTTAATAATTATTACTTATCTTAAGAATTATTAGTTATCTTGCTTTAATATTCACAATTAAATAAGAAATAAATATTTACAATCATTTTTGATTACCTGACATGTCACTTGAAGGCAAATTGTATATTCATATTATGAACATATTGTACATGCTTTATATGTTTTTATGAAAATATTGAATAAAATTTTATGGAAATTTTTTTTTTTGCATCATTGCCCAAGAAAATCTAATCAAAGTCACAATATACCAATAATTGGTATTGCCATAATAAACTGTTGGCTATATGCTGTGTTTTTATGTTATTACTTGCAAACTATTTTGTTGTCTTTCATGAAGTGCCATTATTCACAAATTATTTTAAATTTATATTTTAAATTGTATCCTGAAATATTCCAGTTTTAATTAACATAATTAATCTAAATATTTGGACACTTCAAAATCCTTTGTTTCTGATCTGGAAATTTTATGTTCAGAAAAAAAAAATGAATGACAGAAACAACGACATACCAAAAAGTTCCTGATCTTTTAATGTTCAGACCAGATCGCTTATCATCTCAGTCATATGTAACAGTATTAGATACCATGGTATGTTCCAGTATTTTTTGGCATCTACCTGACATAGACTAGAAAGCAGGTTTCATCAATGGCTACTTTTACCTGCTGTTTGCTAATCATAGTTGGTAAAAACAGAAAGTTACATCAAACACAAGTCTTTTCTCAAAGGAATTCAGTTAGGTCATGGATTACTTTAAGTAAATGGGTGGGAAAATATGAGTAAAATAGAATCCTTATTCAAATGGACTAACCCAGAATGGAAACATCATGTTCATTTAAGTCTGATAGGCAACAAAGCAATCCAAACACTTCTTTCCATTTCTTTGATTGTGCTTATGGCTGATAAAATATGACATCATCCAACATTGATTGTGCATGTAGCTGGTAAAACATGCCAACAATGTTTTACTTGCTGCATACATGCCAACCATTACGCTTTTGGCGTAATCATTACGCTTTTTGCCACTAAATTCCGCGTTACGCGTTAAAGTTTATAGATTACGCTTTTTCGATATATCCATCTTGCAAAAAAAATAATTTTTTTTTCGTTTTTATTGGCATTACTTTATTTTTTACATACTGTTTTATTTTTAATTAATAAATACCCCGCTTCTACATAACTACGATATACGAGTATACTTGTCCGAGGACTTTCCTAATATTCATGTTCTATTTATAGCAACTATCATGTTACTAAGATACTTTCAAACTTTCGACCTCATATTCTATTTATAGCGGCTTAGTGAGGAGAGAACAGACTGGTTTCTATTTTGTTTAAATCATTTTGCACATACTCTTTGTTCTAATTTTGTATAGTGCAGAACCAGTCTAAAAGTTTTTTTTGCGCTAAAAAGTATTAAAAAATTCTCAATGCGTTTATGAGTGCAAAAAATATCTCTTAAATAATTTCACAGATGGGTTAGAAAAAGTCAATAATAAACAAAGCAAAATGTAATCAATCCTCCAAACACGACGAGGGCATCATCACGTGACGTCTAATCGTTGACGCTAAATGGCTTCAGATGTTAAGATGGATTCTAGTCTTTGTGTATGTTAGAGCACATTTTTTTCCCCAAAGAATTTCGCAGATGGATCAGAAAAAAGCAAAACAACGAGTCCTCCAAAGATTCAAAGATGAATATATGAATGACATAATACAGCGTTCCATTCTATGACAGCATCATGCTCATTGCAGACTGCAGAAACGATTTTAGCATTGGTCAAGGTGGTAAATTTGATGTGGAAAAACACATGAAAACAAGGAAACACATAGAATTAGCTCGCCCTACGAACTCTAATAATAAGGTAACTTCTTATTTACAGCAGAGCTCAAGTGCAGACTTGAATACTATAAATGCTGAGGTGTTATTTACCGAGTTTTTAATAGAACACGGACTACCCTTAGCGGTAGCAGACCACGTTGGTCCCTTGTTCAAGCGAATGTTTCCTGATTCGAAAATTGCGGAAAAATATGCTTGTGCAAGAACAAAATCATCTCACATTGTTCGGTGCCTAATGTGAGATGGTTTACAAAAAGCTTAATGATCCAGTTACAAAACTGTACTGCTTGTTTATGAAGAGTGCCATTCCATTGTTTGATGCAGCAAATGTCTTGCAGAAAGAAGAACCATGCATTCATATTATGCACAAGATTCTGTCAAACCAGTTGTCAGATTTGCTAATAAGGTTTATTAAGCCAGAAATCATCGCATCAGCCAAACTTTTAACTGATATTGACTTTCATGACCATGCAAACCAGAAAGATAATGAAGATCTAGCTATTGGTGCAGAAGCAAGAGAATTCATAGAACACAATTCTACTCTTCCTGTGATTACATGCTCCATAAATTCCCATATGGAGATGAACTGCTTTTAAATGCTTCAGTTGCTTATGTAAATGAGAGACAGTCAAAAAGCTTCAAAAGTGTTAGATTCTTTGTCAAGAGATATCCCTTTCTATTGCCACCCTTGTCTAACTTGGATCATCTGGAAGAAGAATTCCTGAAGTATCAAGTTGGGATTCTACCTGACAATATACTTAATGCAGATAGAGTTGATGTGCAATGGCACCTTATTTCCCAGGTAAAAGACTCTATCACTGGAAGAAATAAATTTCCTCTTCTTTGTCAGGTTATGAAAGGAATATTGGTTCTTTACCATTCTAATGCTGACTGTGAGAGATTGTTCAGTGTTGTTAACAAAAATAAAACTGAATTCAGGTCCAGGCTAAGTAACCCGGTACTGAGTGCTCTACTGGTATGCAAAACATTCATGGCCTCAGCTGGTACAAAATGTTTTGAAATGCAATATGACAATCTGTTGCTTTCTAAAGCTAAAAGTGCTACATATGAACACTTGAACCATTAATGAATGATAAAAGACGAGAAAAGCAAATAAATCATTGTTAATTGTAATTGTAGTATGTTATATGTGGATTACTCTTTTTCTGCTTGGATTCCTCTTTTTGACCACTTGGATTACACTTTTTCCTCGTCAGGGGTTGGCATGTATGTTGCTGCTTGAAATTCTGTTTTATCTGTATTATGACAATTTTATCTGTATTTAGTCAATTCATTTGCATACAAAATGCAGATATGCTGCTTGTCTAGAGCCCTTGAAAACTGATTACAAAATTGCATACCTGAAGAAAGCTTCTTGTTGTTGTTGTTATAAGGTTTAACACCTATTTTCAGCACAAGATAGGCTATACATGGTGGCTAAAATAACTGGTGGAGTAAGAACATGGGAAAACCATGGAAAGAATAACTGACCTATGAGAAACTACTGGCAAGCTTTCACACATACCCACAATCAAAGCTTGTATTTAAACAACATTTTTAAAAACAAAATCTTCAAATGTGAACAAACTTTAAACACTTTTGTGAATTTGAAGGTTTTCTAATGAATTTTAATGAATTTGTTCTTAAAATCATCACTGTAGTATTTTAGAAAAGCTAAAGTAACCTGTGCTTATTAGAAATCTTACCAATGAAATGTGTTTATTTTACTTCAGTTAAGTTACTCGCTTCTATTTCAGGAGATTTGTCCAGCACATTGCAAGAGTTATCTCTTCTGGATCAGGATAGCAAGGCGAAATCAGATACCATATGGTGTCTAACCTGTAGACAAAACCTGGTTGTGGCCGGATGTGGAGATGGAAGGATAGAGGTACAGATTTTATTTAACTTAAACCTTTTAAACTTGATCTGTGACTCGAGTTTACTTAAAAAGTACTGCTCTTCTTGATTGGCTGAAATAAAATTAAAGGTTCAGGTGCAAGCAATGGTTTATGCTTTCTGACACAGGTCAACATTTAGGAGAGTTATAGGCCTTGAATTCCCATTGTCTTCTTACTTCTTTTTCCAAAAAATAGGCTTGTCTGTTTAAGGCCCTGTACAGAAAACTCTCGGTAGTAAGTGGGGAATTTGCAGTGCACCCAACACTAATAGCTCTTGTTACAAAAGTGTCTGACCAGAAAAAAAAACCTGCACAAAATCAAGAAAATAAACTTGTGCTCATAAATCAAAACAAGATTTGTGTAAAGTGTTCCTGGTGATTTAAAGAATTTTATATTTAGAAAGAATCCTTATATCAATGAAAAATCATCATTACTTGGCATTTTGGTATTCTAACATTGTACAAAACAATGTTTGTCATATTATTTGTACAAGAAGTTTCATGACTAGAGAAGCATTTCATAAACTATAGAAAATTGATGTAAATTCAGTTCATTGATTTATGGTGATACATAATTTTTTTAGCAAATTTGCAACATTTCTTTGCAGTTTTGGGATGTTTCAAGTGGCATGTTGAAATGTGTGCATGCAGAAAATGGCAGTGGAGTAACAGCCATCAACTTTGTTAGTGACAGGTAAAAACTTTGTACATCAACTTCATGAGCAATCGGCATACATTTTGATTGTACAGCAAGTTGTAGCAGCTTCCTATTGCACTCTTAAAAGCAGAGTTCATAGCAGACATTTCAGTTTAAGGATGGTATGACCACAATCATATAGGCAATATTACCCATTTGTTATTGTAACCTTTTAATATCATTTTGGGATTCTGTTACTTGGTCATGATACATAGGTTTAAAATGTTAGAATCCTTTAACAGTGTAATTTTGGTAAAAACATACATTATATTATTATTCCGGTATCTACGCTGGCATTGATGTTTTTGTCTGAAGTTCTTGGAGTTGTCTCTATTTCTTTAATACTTTTACATTTATTCCGGGTTGATTTGGTTGACATCGCTTATTTCACCTAAACATGCTTCAGAAGCAAGTTTCACTTCACTTTGAATTCATGCCATTTTCCACCCCCTTTTTTTCAATACAGTACATTACAAATTGAAGTAAATGAAAACTTTTGTGTCAATTTCTTTTTAATAGGTTTGGTAGATAGTTATAGAAACAAGGTTTATGATGGTCAGTTTTGGTGCAAATTTAATATTCATAGACACCAGAAATCACTCTGGTTTCTAATAAATTTGCATGATGCTTGACAAAACAACTTAAATTTGGTAATTTTATGGTCCAGTCCGAATCATGTTAGGAATCAAACTCACTTCCTCCTATTTTTTTTTAAAACTTTGCCCTATTCTGACAGAAGAGAGTAGTGATTTCACCTAAATATCAAAGTCCAGGAAGTTATTGGCATGAAGCTTTATTGGTGTGATCATCTTTGGAAGTACTGACATGGGTAGAAGATACCTGTTTTTCACTAACAATAGTTTTAATTTTGATCCTGAAACGTAAATACGTAAGGCATAGCATTCTGGCTAGTTCTTGTTGGTTGTCTTTTCTTAGTAAAGAACTATTAGCTGACAGTTGATTTTATCATGTTTTTTTTGTTTTTTTATGGTTTAACGCCATTTTTCAGCACAATATATAGGCTATACATGGCGGCCAGTATTAGTGGTGGAGGAAGAAACCGGAAAAACCCCGGAAAGAACCACCGACCCACGAGAAGCTACTGGCAAGCTTTCTCACTTAACTACATTAGCCGAATCTTAGACTCGAACCCACGCAGACAGAGGTGAGATGGCAGTGGTCCGTAACGGACAGCGCTTTAGACCACTCGGCCACTCGGGGCCACATTTTATCATGTTATACATTAACTGATATAAATCGTATTATTACACCTGATTATAAAAAAAAACTTTTTTCAAGCTTCAACTGAAATATCTGTAATCAAAGTAGTTTTGTTTTAAAGAAAAATATCATATTTACAGTGTACACTCTTGTGTATTTTAGAACATGTTGATATTTTTTATCCTACTTTTTATTGTTGTTTTCAATTACTAAATGTTAATGAGAAATGTTTTACAGTATAATCTTCAAAACTGTGATTGTGGAAACTTGTACACATCAATGGTCCTAAGGAATTTTCTTTGCACATTAGGGTGATAGCTGCCAGATTGGATGGTAATGTGGAATTCCTTCAGCTTCAGACATCCAGAAATCCCTCACTTTCAAACACATTGTCTGTCAGCTCGCACCACCGCCCAGTCAGAGGTAAACCCTATTTAAAATGCTGTGATCACTTGTGGGCTGTCTCATTCTTTTAGGTGGAGATAATCTAAAATACAGTATATTTATGGCGTGTCATGAATGTTAGAATGTCTTGAATAGCTAAAGCGTGTGTTGTATAACAATTTGTCAGTATGTTTTGCATCTGCATTCTGGTACAAAATGTGGATTTTGCCCATTTATGATAAGAACTGCAGATCCAGGTTAGTAGCAAAGCTAAATCTTTAATTTTCATATAGTTTATTGTAATTTTGCCACGTAATATATAGATTGCATGTTTTATGCTCTGATTTTGATTTTTGGCCACATAGACTATGTGTTAAATATACTTAATCTATATTGTGTTTTAACTTTTGTCCATGATTGTAAGTTGTACTTCAGATTCTTGTCCTTTGTAAACAGTTTATATAACGTCTAAGTTCACTGCCAGTCTTATTTAGAATTAATCCTGGTTTTTCTGTTGGATTGCTTCACATCTTATTATGATACAGGTCAAGTTGTTGTTATTGGCTATTTTCAAAACATAATTGGCTACACATTGTGGCCAGAATAGCTGATGGAAGAACCTGGGCAAATCCTGGGAAGAACCATCAAGCCACAGGAAGATACTAGCAAGCTTTCCCGCATTAGCTGAGACTGAGACTTTAACCCATGCAGGAAGAAGTGAGATGTCAGTGACCTGTAAAGGCAAGGGCCTTATACTACTCTGCCAAATGGGGCCCCAGTAGTAGGCCCAGTGAAAATGTGTATAAATAGGGATTTAATTTTAAAAAAATAAGTCATAGTCTAAGTCTTTTTATTGTGTTGTTCCATGGTGAAAGCGATTTCTTGCAAATACATTCTGTAATCTTATTGTGAGTAATGGATTGGAAATGGTGTAATGGAAAAATAATCATTTGGATTATCAAGAATCATTTGCACTGCAAAACTCTGCACATGTTCCTAAAGCCATGGACCTTTATGTTTCAGGCCATGCCAGACATCTGAGCCATTCCAGTAACATGAGTGATGATCTAAAGTTGTGTACTGATTCACTACACTGTGTCACACTCAAAAGTACCCATGCACACCAGCAACCTGTCACAGTTCTACAGACAGAGGGGGGAAGGACTGTATCTGGAAGTCAGGATCACTCTCTGAAGGTTTGAATTTGGGCAGCATGTGTGTTTATTGCTTGTGTTTAATAGCAAGTATATTGGAATGATGGTGTATTTTGAGAAGCTTCTTTGAGTTCAGGGAATTTTTTTAATAATGAGTAGAGCAGTCATTAATTTTAATATTTGTAATATACAGAAAATGTGGGCCATGTTTAGCCACAGCAATCACCTCCTAGTTTCAGTGCCCTTGATTATAGTTGCATTTATAATAATAATAGTACAGAAACATCTTATCAGTTTCAGATAAAAATAAGATTTAAAAAATTTAAAAAATTTAAAAAATTAAAAAAAAATAAATAACAGATTTACCACATTATAGGTATAATGCAGACTTTGACAGTGGTAGCATTCATTTACTTTGGCTGGGTAAAAAAATCTGAATTTTGACAAGAAACACAGCAGACCATAGTAAACACTGCAGAAGAATTCCTTAAGATGGGAAGATTTGCAGTAATTCATTATGGGAATGACTGCTATTTTTTAGTATCTCCATAATTAGAATTATATGATCATGTTGTTTAAGCCTATTGTATTGCCTTAAATGAAGACAAATGCGGTCTGCCTACAGATTCTCAAATTATCTTAGAAAATTTCCATCCCCAACATGGATACTTGAATTCTTTGCTTATTTTTCAGGTGTTTCGTCTGGAAGATTGCCTGTGTTTATATACACTACATGGTCACACAGGCAGCGTAACAGCTCTGTATTTGGATAAGGTACTGTATTTAACTTATTCTGAAATCATTAAATATTCATATATACTACATGGTCACACATGCAGTGTAACAGCTCTGTATTTGGATAAAGTATCTAACTTATTCTGAAGACATTAGATATTCATAAAATTAAGTCTGTATCATTGTTACGAGTCTATGCTCTTGAAATAAGTAACAGAAAAGAGTGGAGTCAACAAGTTTTGTAAAATGTAACAAATTATTTATTTCCCCTGAATTAAAAGTGAAGATGAGGGGGAAAAAAATGGTATTGCAATTCAGATAAAAAAATAATTCAAGAATTGAAGGCAACAAATCATAGTACAAAATGTTTGAAAAAAACTCAGTTGAAGTCCTGCAGAGATACAAAATTGAAGGTGATGATGTATCTGTTATGGCCTGTGAAGTGCTGATGTGTCAGCAGTCTCTTGTTGAATTGCAGAAATATTATTCCAAGATTGAATTAAGTATAAATTCCAGTGAATGTCTTGATCCAAAATTTCATCAGAGCACTTTTGTATTTCCAGAGAAAATAAGCACTTGAATTCAATAATTTGAAGAAAATACAAATCAACTCAAACTGGTAGCAACATAATACAACTTAAAGTGAAGTGGTAGATGTTAAAGTATGACTGGTAAAATCCTTACAGTCACAAGATAATAGTTCTCTGTTTGACCTCAGGTTACAATTAGCATTTTCAAAAACCAACCATTACCTAATGGAAAATAAACTTCTAGAATGATTTAATGAGCCTTGTTTTATTTACAACACAATAGCCAACAAAATTCACTTCAAAATTTCCAAAACCCTGACCCTGATCAACAATCTTTCTGACTGAGTGTATTGACTTTGTATCAGCTCAATGTATTCAGCAGATTTTGCAGTGATTTTCTGTTTTCATTTTAGTGTCCTCCATATGCAGCTGTCAGTGGGTCATCTGATGGAACAATCAGACTCTGGGATCTTTTGACTGGGTCTTGTGTCCACAAGGTCAAAGGCCATGAGGGCACCATAGTGACTATGACCTGCACTGAAGCATACATCATTAGCTCAGGACTAGATGATCGTCTTTGTGTTTGGGAAAGGAGTAGGGGTCACCTCTTGTACACAGTAGACATGGTGAGCTCCAGTTTTAATTGTGGGTTTTATATTTGTGCTTGTTGCATATATAATTTGCCAAAGAAATTTTACTTTTAGTAGTTTTTAAGTTTGGTAAGCATTGCTGATTAGGATGACAAAGTTATGCAACAGTTTTATGTAGGATTTATCACATGTAGGATTTATCAATAATTCATTTGATCACATGTGAAATATGTAAATAATTCATTTGATCACATGTGAAATATGTAAATAATTCATTTTATCACATGTGAAATATGTAAATAATTCATTTTATCAGATGTGAAATATGTAAATACAGTGGGGCCTTGACTTACGAGTTTAATTCGTTCCGTGATGGAGCTCGTAACTCAAATTACTCATATGTCAAATCCACTTTCCCCATAGAAATGAATTGAAATGGAATTAATCCGTTCCGGACCTCCCAAAAACACGGCAATATCGATAATTCTGAAGCATATCTTGATGTTATAGAGGTCTTTCCAGAACTCTCTAAGGTTGCGGTTTGTGCTCTCGGTCACCTCAAATCCGCGTTGGAACAGGTGCTTGGTAAAGAGTTTCTTGAAATTAGAAATCAACTGCTGGTCCATGGGCTGCAGGATAGGGGTGATGTTGGGTGGAAGGTAGAGAACCTGCAGCAAATCAGCGTAAATAGCGCGTGCATCCTCTCAGATTATAGCCTTCGTCACGGTATCTCCGGCGAGCTGCTTCTCCGTCAACCCACCATCAGCAGCTTCTCCATATTTTAACGGAGAGACGTCCGCTATTTATTAATTATTTTAACGCCCTTGGCTAGCGTGATTGCCTGTATGGACTCCTTCAGCTTCAGTATGGTGCAGATCGTGGAAGTGCTACGCTCGTACTGCTTCGTCAAGTCGACTACACGCACACCTTGGTCATGTTTATCCATAATTTCCTTCTTTAATTCAATGAATATCATCTGCTTCTTTGCAAACTAACCGCAAGCACAAATGCGAGCACAACACTAATGCTTCCACTGTGAGCTGACCGCTTAAAGTGAACGAGTGAGACACGGGATGATTGGCGGATGTTCATGCGTTCACTGTGACGTTCGCTGCGCCAACTAGCGGTGGGGTATCTGAAGCTGACTCGTAACCCGAATTTTAGCTCGCAACTCAAAGCAAAAAATCGGCCGAAAGACGACTCGTATCTCAAAAAACTCGTTAGTTGGGACACTCGTAAGTCAAGGCCCCACTGTAATTCATTTTATCACATGTGAAATAGGCACATTATGTTTGATTAGTTTTGTCATATTTGAAACAGGCACATATGTACATGTATAATTTCTTTTATGACATGTGAAATATGTACATATTTAGGATTCAGTTTATGATATGCTAAATAGGCACATATATAAGAAATTGTTTTATCACATGAAATACGCACATATATGTAGGATTTGGTTTATTACATGAAATACGCACATATATGTAGGATTTGGTTTATTACATGAAATATGCAAATATATGTAGGATTTGGTTTATTACATGAAATAGGCACGTATTTAGGATTTGGTTTATTACGGTACATGAAATAGGCACATATGTAGGATTTGGTTTATAGCATCTAATAGGCACAATTGTAGGATTTAGTTTATAACATGAAATATGCACATATGTATGATTTGGTTTATTACATGAAATACGCACATATGTATGATTTGGTTTATAGCATGAAATACGCACAGATGGAGAGGATTCATGTTATCACATGTGAAATAGACAGCAGGATGTTTAATCACATGAATTAGGCACATATTTAGGATTATGTTTGTCACACGTCATATAGTCACATATTAAGATGAGTTTAATTGTGAGTGAATTAGACGTAATTATGTAGGATAATTTTATCAAAGGAGACAAAGGCACATATGTAGTTTTGTTTGATCACATGACAAAAGTTATCAATTTTGTTTATGGACAACTGAACATATGTTATGCTATATTATTGTGACATAATTTCATACAGTGGGACCCTGCTATAACACGGTAGTTGGGAGCCATAGAATCCGACCGTGTTATGAACCAAAATGTGTTATAAGCAACCATGTACAATACCAACACATTTTTGGTTTTAATTGGGAGGAGGGGGGTACATAAAGACGGGTGCGACAATGCATGGCACAATTACCATTTTTGATCAATATATATTAAATGAGAAAAAAATTTGCTGTGATAACAGAAATTGCAGATATAATATATTACTTTATTCAGAGAACCATGCATTGGTACATACACGTGTCTAATTTATATATACATGTATAATCTATTGCATGAAAAGAGTATTAACACCGTGTACTCACCAGCGAATCTTGTAACATACATTGAATCCATAATACAAATATTTCCATGAAAAATATCCACACAAGGATGTAAAATATTCAATAATTTTGTCACAGAATGTGACTGAATTCAATGAAAAGAAAATAACAAAAATTACGTTACGGGTGTACGTAATGAATGATGAAACAGTACATGTCTGTAGATTGAATAATGGAAGCTAAAGTGTATTCTTATAATAACTACATGTACATCTCAGGATCTTTCTGTCTCTGAATTCAGTCATTGTAAATTTCAGCACATTTTCCAACCCAAGCTGCTAGTCAAAGTTCTTTGAACTTGCCATCCAGCTATTGCGTCATGTTCTTTTGATGTACTTTAATAAATACAGCAGGCAGAACTGGCTGTATTTTAACCACTGAATTATGTCACTGTAAATATCAGCACAGCTAAAATGATAATGTAATCAACACTAACTTTGTCTCCCAGCTATTTGCATGCGTACGGAGGACTCCTGCATGTAGTGATTTATGTGTCCCAGATCAAATATTTGCATTCAAATACACGTAATTAAGCGTTTCCGAGACCTCTGTGTCGTATACATTTTATACCATTACATTTCTCATCTATCAATAGTTATTATTTTTTGAAAAACTCTGATTTTTAGCTGCTTTCTGCTAATGTCACGTTTGCTCTTGGCAAAGTCATTTATAGTTCTCAGTTGCAGAATTCGAATTTACTAGTCAACAGATTGCATAAAACAACACCGCCAAGCCACGCACACATGTGGCGGCTTTTTGTTTCTTTGATGCTGTATAAATCGTTTCCCCCTGATTTGAACAAGTTTAGCTCGGCAGTTCACTTTGATCATACACAATGTACTTAAATTAATTGATTTATACATTCTGGTGAGAATCTTTTATCAACGCCCGCATTGGCTGTTGCTTAGTTGTGTATGAAATTAAGATAACATATATTGGAGATTATTAGAGCAACGATTGTATTTGGAATGCACACAAAGTAGACACGATGGCTTCATTGCTCAGAATCAGTAATAATAATATTGACACTTATGAGCTGTCATTTTTCAACAATAAACAAAGATCAAAGTTCTCAGTAGGCCCAGCATTTAATTCGTATATCCGATGTTTATTCTGGCACAAAACTAGAAGAAATTTGTTAATTTTTTTAAATTTTAGGAGCCATACAATGATTATTTTTATTCGATTTTGTGTGTGATTTCCTCACCAAAATGATAATACATTTTCTACATGTTTTTTTTTGCACTTTTTAGACGAGTATGAGAATGATAATTAAACTCTTGACGTATTTTATTTTTCATACTTAAAAGATTTTTTTTTTTTGGTCTTTGAGAAAAATACTTGTAATAAATTACCTGAAATTTCGGGAGCCATGCCACGACCGTGTCATATCCGAATTCGTGTTATAACAGGGTGTGTTATAGCGGGGTCCCACTGTAGTATAAAAATTTGTATGAATGACAAACAAATAGGGGACTGATATATCATATCAGTTGTATTATGTGATATGAGGATAGCTATGATATTTTAGTAGATATAAGGAAACAATTTGTGAGATAAGTGGAAATGTTTTGTATTGTCATTAATAGCTTCACCTGTTAGATCCACTAAAAATGTGTAGATTTCATTTCTATTGTATTTATTAAGATTGTTGGCTTGTATGGATCTTTTCTCCATTCTGTACCAAGGCCATCAATAGCTGCAGTACTTCATAAATACATTAATTTAACAGCGACTTTTAACATTTATATTTTTGCATATATGACTTCAAATTCTGTATTTTAAAAAAATTAATAGCTGTTTTTATTAAAGAAAATGAAGAGGTTTTCATTTTAGTTAACACTTTTTTGCATGGACTGATTCCATAATCATTGGTGGGAAGGGGGCAGTGTGAAATTGTCACAGAGCAGTTGTATCTGACATATTTGAGTTTAACCTTATGAAACAAACAATTTTAGTTATTATGAGTTTACTTTATATAAGGAATTTCGGTTCTTCATCTTGTCTGTTTTTGATTTTCAGATTTAAATACCGTATTTTCTCGGCCTATAAATAAGTATGCATGTAGTATAAATCGAATTCATTAATTTTGTAAATTTTCCATACTTTGTCCATATATAAGTTGATTCGGAGTAAAAGATGAGGCCAGGTCAATAACTTGGCTTTGAATTTTACATGAGTAACTTCCAATTTCATGAATATTAATGGTATCACTGTATGATATTTCATATTACAGGCAATCATGAAATTGGATCACCAATGCTAATATGCTTATAATTTCACTCCTGTACAAGGCACTGCTCATTCTGATATCAATTAACACAGCTGAATAAACAGTCCATGCTTGTTTTAATTATGATATCCATTGCAACAAGAGCCACATGGTTATGCATACTGTGTACATGTGAATTAACTGTCTAAAGCTTTAATCTGATTATTCCAGTTGAAACCAGTCTTGAGTGCAAGATTCAACAGATGAAATAAACTCAGTGAGGCTAACATTAAGGAAATTAGGTTATCCATAGAGAAATCAGAAATGTGAAGATAGTTAAGAGACATAAATCAGAAAAGTTACAAAGAAAAATAAATAAAAATACTTTTTTTATACTTTAACATATCTGTAAAATGCAGTATCAAATTTACA
The DNA here is from genome assembly GCA_029339505.1 of Unio delphinus. NCBI lineage: Eukaryota > Metazoa > Mollusca > Bivalvia > Unionida > Unionidae > Unio > Unio delphinus. The sequence goes on along the minus strand of JAQISU010000041.1, from coordinate 5,610,404 downwards.
CAAATGAACAGTTTTACAATACATATTATTTAACATGTCAATAATAATTGAAAACACATCAATGTTTATTGTATTACCTGTAGTAGAACTGTTCCACATTCTAATTAAGAAAATAATGATTATGAGTTTACTTTCATCTCAAATATCTGAAAATCCTTGAAGTCTTCCATATAGGAATGAAAAATTCTCAGGGCTAAGATCATTCGAAATGTTCTTATTATTGTTTGCTTCCATCTCATCATCTTCATCTGGCTTCTCTATCCCGCTGACAGTTTTTGGTTTAGAAAAGTCATTCAAAGTAGCTGATGGAGGAGCCCTGTCCCATGCATCCTTGTCCCAATGTACAACCTGGGAATATGTAGTTCTGTGTGCTTGCCTGCTGTCATCCAGTGTTCCCACAACTTCTGAAGCTCAGTTTCGAAAACACGATTAATGGAATGTCAAATGACTGTAAAAGCTTTGTCATACCACCTGGGATGATGCCTAACAACATCTTCTTGGTTCCAATCTTCACCTTTGTCTCGGCACTGATGTGTACACACAGAATTTGTAATAAGGAGAGTCTTCTCAAGGAGGAAAAATCCACCAACTCGATGGGCAAAACATCTATCTAACCGCTTCCCATCATGTTATTGTCCATCCATCCTTTTGGATTTACTTCAGTCATTATTCTCCTTTGGCATTGTTTTTCCTTTTAAAATCAGCATTGATGGCAACTTTTCGCCATCAGCAGAATACAAGAGAACAACAGTGAAGTTTGACTTCTCATAACCTGTTGTCCTATTAGTAACACTGTTAGATTCTTTAAACTGTTCTATTCATTGGAATGTCGAATGTTAATGGCTCTTTGTTCATGTTTATCATCTTAGTCATTTCCAAATTGTCAGTCTTAATCTTGTCTTGGACGTACTCACGGAAATTGTTCAATTTTTCCAGAAAGTCTACAGCATAATCTGCATTATTTTATAATAATGATAGAATGCTCGATTGATTACATAAATTTGTAGGATCTATGCCAGTAATTGCTTGCATGTGTCTAACAGTAAACTGAAAATCAAATATCAGTGGACCAGTTGCTAAAATGTGATCAGGTCATGTACGGTCAATCACTGACAATCAGCATGATTTATGTGGAAAACTATTTTTAAATAACATACATTGTGTTGTTTATATAATGCAAAGATAAATACAGATTTGTATGAGGAAAGGTTTAATAGGAAAATAAATGCTACATGAGCATATTGCTTTTTTTTCTTTAGTTCCACAAGCCTCTATTCATTATCACCAATATTAAACACAAGTCAAAATATATGAATACAGTAATATCACATAATAAAATATTTCACTCACTTTCTGGGGGCTACTCATGGGCTAGAAGTAGTCCATTTGGAAGGAATTGTATCCAAAGAAGTACATAAATACTTATTTTTGTTAGGTACAGCTTAATTGTGAGCCTTGTGCATTGTCGTCCCCTAGTGATGCATTATTTGCACATCCGATGCATGCCTCAACAACTAATAGCATGATAGATTGGAGTGCACTTCCCATATATCATTATTTCTTGCATGAAGCAGTCAACATACACACTTAGTTAAAGTAGCTATTAAAAAGAGGTCACTCAGTATGACTTTAAAGATATGAACTTGCTTAGTGAAACCAAAGTTAGGGCAATCAGGGGCCATAACTCAGTAAATGATGATAGGGTTTGCTGGAAATTGAACTCATTCAGGGTCTCATTGTCATAAAACTGCAGTTGGTTAAAATACAGCAATCCTTCATAAAGTAATGCTCTGGAAACCAAAATCAGCAGGACAGACAGGATGCATGTTTCCTGTAAATGAAGTTGTGGAACACGGGAAATCAAACTTAACAGGTCTTATAAGTATACCAAAAAAAATTAACATTAGAATGGATGATGGGATGGACATTGTGGTTTTTTTTTATTAGTTTCCCTGATAAAGCATGCTTTATTGTATGAAAAAGCAATGTTTTTATATGCAGTAGTTTTTTGTTTTGTTTTGCAATCATTTCAGACTTAGTGTTAAAATGTGTGCATTTTCATTGCAGGATACTAGCAGTGGAAGCAGTATGGCAATGTTATCCAATAACTTCTTGGTTACAGGTGGAGAGGTAAGATATTTGTTTCAGGTTTTTTAAAATTAAATTCATGGAAAATCAGGAGGAATGTAGTACTATCTTTCATAGACCAGATGAGCTTATGCAGTGGCCAGTCATCTGTCGTCCATTGCTTGTCTCATGTCACCCAGTGCCTGTGTCCTGTCATCCACTGCCTACCATCAGTTTGCACATGTTTGTTATCACTACTTCTGAATTACTGTGAGGACTGCCAGTAACTTTACAAACACATTCATCACAAAGTCTAGTTGGTTCTAAATGGAACTGGTGCTTCGAGAAGATCTAATATGGTTGCTACAGTAATTAAATTGAAAATCTTATTATTGATACTAATTGGGGTTTTCACTCAAAAGCTTCTATTTGGTTGGTCCTAAATGAAAATGGTACCAATCTAAAATACAATATGGCTGTCATTATGGCCATGTTGAAAATCTTATCATCTCTACATTCTTAAGAAGATGGTCATATTGACATGGGATTTGCTAAAAGACTTTTTATGATGACTGGTTGATCTTAAATGAATAATAGACCAGATGTTGTAAGATGCAACTAAAGGAAGCAGTGGTGGCAGTTGTTAACATGCTGGATTCTTGACTGAAAGAGTGCAGGTTTGAATCTTACTATTGGATCAGCTGGGTCAGCTACCATATTGTATCCTTGGGCATGGCAGTTTGTTCCAATTGCCTCAGCACTAAAATACTTGTGTTGATATGCTGTGAATAATAAACCAAACGAAATCAAATGAAAATAGTACACCTTTGACATCCAGTGTGACCACCATCTTGAACATGTTATAGTTACTCTTTTTAAATGGATTGTCATATTAAAATGGGTTTTTCACAAAAGATTTATTATGATGTCTAGTTGGTCCTGTATGAGAATGGTGCCCGTTGAAAGTCATCAGAATCCAATATGGCCAGAGTGGTGGTCATCTTGAAAATCTTGTCACTACTAAACATTATGGAATTTTTTCTGAAAGGTTTCTAATGGCATTATGACATCAGATTAGTCCTAAATAAAAATGTTGCCATCTGACCTACCCTGGATATCCAAAATTACTGGCACAGTGGCCATCTTTAAAATCTTGCTTTCATTATTCATCCTAAAATTGAGTATATCAACACTAGATATTTCATATGCAATCTAGTTGATCCTAAATGAAAATGGTGCTGACTCAGCTTAAAAATATGGCCACCATCTTGAAAATTTGGTTATTTCTACTCCTGCTGAATCAATGATTGCATCTTGTCATTGCTACTTCATATTGAATGGTCAAGATAACATGGTGTTTTCATTAAAAGACTTTGTATGATGTCTAGTTGGTCTTATGCAGCATGTAGCTTGTTTTAATGAAAATGGTACACCTCCAAGCAACACCATAGCCATATCAGAAAATTTAGTATCACTACTCTTCTTATATCAATGATGGCATTTACATCAGTATTAAAAATAGTTCTTGCAATATTGATTGTTTCTGAATGAAAATTATGATATCAACATTTCCACACTTTTGTGAAGGAGTTTTGAAAACCAGACCTAATTGACCTTGGTAAAGTCCAAGGTCATTGCTTGAAATTTTGTACTTCACTGAGATTTTGAATACCGACTTGTACATGTAAAATTAATTTAGAAAAAATCTTATATTTAGTTGCATTCCAGTGCTCCAATGAGCAATTTGACAGCCGGCACTTAGAAACTGATTTCATGGTCAATAGCCTTGATGTGGGATTTTTAGTCAAATGTTTGGTGAAGAATATCGTCAGTGGTATCATCAGTAATACCAGTTTTGTTCCCAGCAAAACAAACAAACAAACAAACGATTACTTGTACATTTAATTAAACTTTGCATGTGGTAATATCTTATCATAGCTATTCTGATTTCGAGGCAGCAATTTACTTCATTCATTACCATAGCTATTCTGATTTCGAGGCAGCAATTTACTTCATTCATTATCATAGCTATTCTGATTTTGAGGCAGCAATTTATTTCATTCATTACCATAGCTATTCTGATTTCGAGGCAGCAATTTATTTCATTCATTACCATAGCTATTCTGATTTCGAGGCAGTAATTTACCTCATTCATTACCATAGCTATTCTGATTTCGAGGCAGCAATTTACTTCATTCATTACCATGGCTATTCTGATTTTGAGGCAGTAATTTACTTCATTCATTACCATAGCTATTCTGATTTTGAGGCAGTAATTTACCTCATTCATTACCATAGCTATTCTGATTGTGAGGCAGTAATTTACTTCATTCATTACCATAGCTATTCTGATTTCGAGGCAGCAATTTACTTCATTCTTTACCATAGCTATTCTGATGTAGCTGTTACAATCTTTCAGCAGTAAAACATGTCTTGAGCAAGCTCTGATTTGAGTAATCTCTGTTATTTACGACCACAATCATAATGCATGGATCAGTTTTTATTATATAAATTCACTGTTGTGAGTGACCACTTGCTGAATGTGACCAGTGACCATGTCTTGGCAAAATATGCATTTTGTCACTCCTTTGAATGCACTCATTGCAAAATCAGTGATGAGCACCACTGACCTTTAATTAATCGTTTGTAACTATGACTGCTTAGACTGCCTGGGTGTGAATAGAAGTATTTGTCTATTAAGCCAGCCATTGAGAATTGTTTCCTGGATTTGATTGTTATTGTTAAAGTGGTTTAGTTGTTTGTTGCTTGTTCAATGTTACAGAGATTGTATTTGCATGCTTGTAAGTCTATATGTTTTTTGCATCATTCTGAAGCTACATTAAATGTAGCTAAAAGTACCTAACTTTTTTCACAAAAAGTATTTAAAAAGAATTAGTTACTTCTAGGTAAATTCAATGATGCTGACCTGAAAATTTACTATGTTACAGATAGGATCAAATTTGCAATGCTGTGTGGAACAAACTATAGTAACTGCAGGTTTCATGAATATCATTGCTTGCTTTTTCAGATTACTGGCAATAAAAAAATTGCATCACTGATGCTTAAAAAAAAAAATTCCAGTTTTATTTTAAAGAGAGAGAAGAGGCATATGTATTCCAACACATTTTTCTTCTTGCACCTCGGGATCAAAATAAAATATACAGCGATATGAAAGAACAATTTCAGCCCTTCTTCATGCTATTTTGTACATCACTGTCCTGGTTTAGCTGCTGCTTTTGTCAAAGAGAATAAACAATAATAAATTAAATACTAAATGGTAGCTATTGAAATAAAAACCATTCTCCTGCAATGTTTAAGTTTATATATTCACAGTATTTATAGCCATAAAGATCCCATTTAGTTTCAGTCCCAAAAGTGACTGTTAAGGATGTTGTGTAATTTTCTTTGTGAGTACAATGACCGGTCGATTTCCAACAAATATGATTATCCTTTATCAGTAAGTACATGTACACTTCATGAGATTTTGAACCTTGCTCATGCTAGTTGTTACTGTGAATGACACTTATACCAGTGATGGAATATCTGTCTTTGTAATGGGTATTCATTTTCTAACTTGTATATTTTAATGCATGCATATGTATATAAATTTAAACAATGTATATTACAAGTGGATGCTGCTTCAGTATTACTTTTTTTATAGTTTAATTATCAAAAGCAGTTGATTTCACCTTTAAAATGGTATGTGCTGTAGCTGCCTTTTAAAATGGTTGTTTAGCCTACTGCTTGTAGAATCACATGTATATCACATGTAATTATTTTGTTTATTGTAAATTTTAAGCTAGCCAAACTTTCATTTGTTGCTACAGATACATGGAGTGGGCAAAAATAAATGTTTCTGTATGTTTGCCAAAATGTCCATGCTATGCTAGCATCAGTTGACAATTCAGCCTATTAGTTCCTGACAGGATACATCAGTTAATGACAAGCCTACAGTGTAAAATTGCTAATCATAATTTATCTGTGTTACATTTCCATATCATTGTGTATTGCATCAGCATTCTTTAGAGACATTGTTTTAAATTTTGTATTTTATGACATACGGTAGGATTTATACCCATACACTTTTATGACATATGGTAGGATTCATACCCATACACTTTTATGACATATGGTAGGATTCATACCCATGCACTTTTATGACATATGATAGGATTCATGCCCATGCACTTTTATGACATATGGTAGGATTCAAAGCTCAGTCTCATGTGTAAAAAAAAATAATTCAGGTCACTAATAATCACAACATTTTTCTTTTTAGGGTTGCCTCTATTTGTGGGATGTCAATAAAGGAGAGCTTGTGAGAGTAGTGTCCCTTGCTGACCAGGAAAGGATAGCATTCATTCATCATATACTAGCCATGGAAAACTCTACCATTGTTTGTGATTTTGGGAATGAAATCAAAGTGATTCATTTTCCAGTGGTACTAGAAAAGGCAGAGTGAGCTCCCTTGCATTTCAGGATGCCTTTGACACATGAAAGCCCGAGGCTGCAATGCCATGTTACTGGCATGCTCTCAGTTAAATGTAAGCCTTCCACTTGACACATATGCCATGTGCATTAAAACACCATTAATCTGGATTGTGTTCATCTAATTATAGTGGAATAATATGATTACAATACTTTGAGGTTTTTATTATGAAAATTCACAGTAAAAATACAATAACAGAGTGATGCTGTGTAAAAGATGAATAGTACAGAGCTATGATTGTTTTAAGTTTATAGTTTCTTTAATCTTGATTTTGAAAGTTCAGCTGAGAGCAAATCACAGCCATTGATGAATAACTTTGATGAATGCATTGACAATGCATAACTTCACATGATGTGATTTAAGAAACAATGTAAATGTATAAGCAATGACATCCTCTGTAAAGTTTCAGGAGTTTTTATGATCAATGGTACAAAGGTATGAGTGTATTGAGAATTGAGATTGTTTATCTGAATGAGAGAAATAGAAAGAAAAGAATTGACATGGTGTCACAGTGATTTAATTAATTAGGAATTAGATTACCAAGTCAATAAATGTATATAAAATTTTGATTGTATAACGTATGTTTGTAAAATGTTTCCATTATCAAAAGTCATATTGTGACCATAATGTTTGGGATACCTAATTTTTTGATGTAATGGGTCAAACAGAACAAAAACAAATGTATGAAAATGGCCGGAGCAGAAGCAGTTTTATAATTTAATTAATAATATTTGTTCTGTTTTGTGAAATTTCAGTTTAAAAAATAGACAATGATTAAAGTGGTTGAAATAAGATAGCTACATGTGCTATCAAGTAATGCACCCTAAGATGGGGTCTATGCAGTTTGTTACTAGTAATTAATAGAACAAACAACATAGTAATTAATTAGTAATTAGTAATTAATAGAACAAACAACATAGTAATTAATTAGTAATTAGTAATTAATAGAACAAACATAGTAATTAATTAGTAATTAGTAATTAATAGAACAAACAACATAGAATCCAATCTACCATTGCATATGGGATGGCAGATCATAATGTATGTTTTTACAGTTGGTCTCGACTAATAAGTGAGTATAAACTGTACTTGCTCACAATAGAACACACTACTAATAATATCATTAAAAGGAATCATTAAAATGTACAAATATTTATGGATAATATAATGAACTGTGCTTTTAGCAGTAGACATGATTACATTTGAATTTATAATAAAATATTAGATCACAGGATGAACTATACTATATATAAGTTGGCAGGATTTGATGTTTCCCTTCATTACCACCTCACCAGGTGAATGGGGCTTTTAACTTAAGGTTTTTTTCCATCGTGAGCTTTACTTGTGTTCTTTTATTTAGACTTCACACACACACACACACAGACATATACACTCTCAAATATTGGGCAAAAAGAACACTCATTGACAACCCCCAAGGTAGTTTTCATTGTCTGTCTGTTTCTTTGATGCGAAAGTAAAGAAAAACTAGTAAAATAAAACAAAAGTTGACAAAAGGGTCCACTTTTTCTTAAACTCATCAGTTTTGCTATTCACTTTGGCAACATTTATCCAGCCTTCTTTATGATAAAACATGCTTTTTATATCAGGTGAGATTTGGGATATTTGATGTTGTTACGTGCTTAGGCTCGAATAAACAGTAACATAGAAAGAGTGAAAATAACAAGCTTGTAAAAACTTAATAAACAATTTATTGAGCACAAATATTTTCCAGAAAAGAAAAATAAACTTACGGTTTTAAGAATCAATTCCAAAATTAATCCAAAAATAATTCAAAATATTATCCACTAGAGAAATTGCAAATGTCCTGGTAATAAAATGTCCAAATAATTCCAAGTTCGAATCTTAGTGAAGTATCCAAGATGGAAGACGATGTCATGTGATGAAGTCAGTTCTTGGTAATGGAATTCTATAAGCACAGTTCTTTTCCAGATAAATAACAAAATAAATCCTCTTGATCCAAACGAATTGAAATAATTTCCAATACAAGGTAACTCAAAATGACACAACTTAATATTCTAACAGCCCAACTTCTACTTAATAGTTCGCTCCAAAACATAATTTATATACCTGTTTTTACGTAAACAAGAAAGGGGTCACATGATCTTCTAGAATCTTTTAGAACAAATTTACGTTAAAAAAATCACATACACACCGTATGATCCAACTAAAAATAGAAAGATGTTTATAACAAAGCTCCATAATGTCCTTGGAACCAACCAATCATTTTAAAAGCTTGTTTACAACTCTGAAGCCAGGTCAGAAATGAGGTCAACACCTGGTGTTTATTCTTAAGAGTACATGTCATCCGACTTTCTAAATAGGAATGAATCTTAAACTTAAAATGTCAAATATGAATCTGACCAACAAACAGTTAAAATAAAAAATAAATTACCCAAATCAAATACACGTAACAATGCACAACATGATCTGCATATATTTTACATGCAAAATTAGAAAGTTTACAAGATAATCAAAGTTTTTATTTCATGTAAGGACATCTTTTCGTGTAATTTTAAAAGTGGGTTGTAAGTTTGGTTCCATTCCACAAATAATTTCCAGAAATGTTCAGTTACTGAAGTCTTAGAATAAGTACTGTTTGTTCTGCTCCCTCCGTAAAGAAGGTGCATTTATCATTATTACTTAAATTAATCTTTTTCAAAAACTGGTTTGTGGCAATAGTTCTTTGTAGAAATCTAACATTAAAACTAGTAAGTGTCTTTTGTAAAGTTTTACCTTTTTACTTATCTAAGAGATCCAAGCTGATCATGTACTGTCCAAATGACAATAACTCAAGACTGAACATAATGTTTGCACTCTTTAAGAGACATATAGTAACTGTTGCAATACCAACAGAAAAATTTTAGGTGTTAACTTGCTTTTTTAATATTTATATGGACTATATGTAATTTGCCCAGACATAAATTTATCAACATTGCAAGGTATTTATCAGATTTTATTTGGTTGATAATGTGAGCATTGCACATAATCTTCTGATTAGTATCTTTTTTAGTTTGTGTTTTGACAAATAGTCATAACAAATGACTGTTGTCAGTTTTGATTGGTACTTCACAGCTTTCTTGTCATACTTGTTCACAACAAAACACCTCTGCAGTAATGGTAACAAAATGACTTTTTAGATTAGATCACAAATATTTGCTAAGTATTGTAAAATCATTCATTTTTGTGGAGATCAATGTTTGTGGTTTATCCAAAATGTATTGGTACCCAAATTTGTGCATTGGGAATGAGATTCTACAGTCTGTACAGAACAATTACTGTTTGCTGGATATTAAAAATTGCTTTGTAGAAACCACAAAATGTTCAAAATTTGTACCCATAAAATAGTTGCAGTTTATTTGGTGCTAAGAGTAATTACTGGTTAACTGTATTTTAATGTCATTGACCATATGGGCTTATGGTGTGGCCTCTTCTCCATTGACTAAGATCGGATATCCATCCATTCAATGACACATTTGTTATTGCTACTCCTTCCAATCTAATTGGAGGATTGCCATGAAACTGTACAAACTTTCATCACAAGATTTGAAAAGTGTGCTTCTTAACATCAAATATGGGTACCAGAGAGGCCTTCTTGAAATCTGTTGCTATTACTCCTTGGTGGATTGTCGTATCAGTATAAGGTTTTAACTAAATACTTCTTTTAATGTCTAGCTGATCATAAATAAAAAGAGGTACTAAGTTAACATCCAGTATGCTTGGCACCGCAGTCATCTTAAAATGAACGTTATCCTTACTCCTCAATGGAAAGCCATACTAACATTGGGTTTTCACCAAAAGATTAAATATGATTTTTAATTGAGCTTGAATGAAATTGGTGCCAGTCTAATATCATGTATGGCTGCCATCTTGAAAATCTTGTTACTCCTCCTAAATGAAATGTCACATCAATATGGGGTTTTCACCAGAACACATATGTTGTCCAGCTTGATCTTCAATATAGCCATCATGTCAACCATCATTGTTATTATTACTCCACCAGAATTAATGGTCATGTTGATAAAGGCTTTATATATATAGTTGGTCCTGAATGAAAATGGTGCCCCACAAACACACAATATACTTGCCACGATGAGCATATTGAAAATCTTGTTACTGATTCTCATGAAAGGATGGTCCTATCAGTACGAGATTTTAACCAAAGTCTTCTAATGTCAGCTGGTTTGTCCTAAATGAAAATAGTACAGATTGTATATTGAATATAGGCTGCTACAGCAATTAATTTGAAAATTGTATCTGCCAGGAATATCAGAGATGGTTTCAGCACTCAAGAAGTTATAAAGAAGAATGATCTTATCTTGAATTCCTGGAAATTATTTTCAGAAAGTTGAGTGTCAATCCCTTTGATGGTATTTGTTTAATCCGTATTTGATGGTATCTGTATTTTATCTGTAGAATTTGTGTTTATTAGGAATTTTTAACTTGTCTTGACAGTTTAGATGAATTAACTAAAATATAAAAAGTAAACAAGTTTCTAGTGTGATCACAAATCGATCAAAAAGGAAGAATTTCTTGTCTCTTAAGATTTTGTCAAATTGGCTGAGATGTAATAACTTAATGTGATTTTCCTCATTGAAGATTTTGTCAGATTGGCAAAGATGTAACTTAATGTGATTTTCCTCATTGAAGATTTTGTCAAATTGGCCAAGATGTGACTTAATGTGATTTTCCCCATTGAAGATTTGGTCAAATTGGCCAAGATGTGACTTAATGTGATTTTCCCCATTGAAGATTTTGTCAAATTGGCCAAGATGTGACTTAATGTGATTTTCCCCATTGAAGATTTTGTCAAATTGGCCAAGATGTGACTTAATGTGATTTTCCCCATTGAAGATTTTGTCAAATTGGCCAAGATGTGACTTAATGTGATTTTCCCCATTGAAGATTTTATCAAATTGGCCAAGATGTGACTTAATGTGATTTTCCCCATTGAAGAGCCAAAGTATACAGCCAATATTTTATTCCTATTTTTTTCTCACTATCAGTGAAAACCAAATTTTAAACAACTATATTCTCTTCTTCATTTTTTTACAGATACCAAAAAATACTCATAGTTTTCCATATTTAGAATTGTTACATTTTGTTTATATTTAATTTTAGTGGTGATTCTTGGTGATGGATATAACTAAAAGCCAATCTGTTTTTATATATCACAAATTAATAGACACTAGATAGTCTTTAAGTAGCAAACTTATATATATTTGTTTGGGGGTGGGGTTAAGTCATGTTTGGGTTGAATACTTCCTATATAAATCTTACACCTTAAGATGTTGTTGATTTGTTTTAATTGCACTTTTAATAATGTTATTGACAATATCATGCTGAAGAGATGGGGGTTGTGTGCCTTACACAAAGATAAACTATGGCAGCCATCTAGTCTGGCCTGGGCAAGTATCAGTCCAGTAACCCTTGGATTACAACTCCAACAACACTAACTCAGCTTCTTCCTATTACTGCTTGTCAAAAATTTGCTTAGAAAACATGTTATCCTCTCTTACATTTTTTATATCAAAGGATCAAAACATGGGCAACCAAAACAGCATGGCAATGCCAGATATTATAGTTCCATTTTAAATATACAAACTGTGGTCATCATTCTTATTGTGGTAATTTATCCTCCACCCATAAAGGAGCTGCTCTAAAGGAAAGATCATTTTTATGTTGCTGAATATAAATACTGATAATTAAAGGGAATTCTTGATAACTCAGCAGCACTTAATGCTTTTATTAATGAAAAACTTTGAATAATAAAAACTATTATTATTGAAGTGTCTGTTCATAGAACTAAACATGTTATGTATGGCAATCATATAAGTAGAATCCTCACTGTATTTCATGTCAGGTTGATGCAGGATTTGTAAAATAAGTAAAATTGTATCCACATGAATAAAGAATTCTTGATTTTTCATAAAATATTGTCACTATTTTCATAGGATATTGAGAAAGTAAAAAATGTTTATTTGTGGAGAAATAATTCAACTGTACACACATATTTTAAACCATCAGAGTGCAAGAATATTAAAGGCTGTAATACAAATATTGTTTTTCCATTGAATAATTTTAAGTTATCCAATGAATAAGGGTAAAGTAAGTAATATTTTTAGGAAGGGAAGGCTAATCATAAATCTGGTAGAATCTTAATTTATGAAATTTGTTTTGCCAAAAATATTGAATCTGATGTTTAAAAGATGTTTCCTACTTTTTGTATAAGTTTCTGAGTTGTTTAATATTAACATAAGCTGCCTTGTTTCACACATCTGTTTTGTGAGAAATAATCAGATTCTGAGTTTGTAATTATTCACTGGTTTATGGATTAGTATTTAATCAAAAATGCATTGCATCATTTGGTTGTACAATTACCATTATAAATTGTCAGATTTGTTTACCATTTGAAATTGTCAAATTTGTTTACCATTAGAAATTGTCTGATTTGTTTACCATTAGAATTATCAGATTTATTTACAATTAGAATTGTAAGATTTGTTTACCATTAGACTTGTCAGATTTGTTTGCAATTAGAATTGTAAGATTTGTTTACCATTAAAATTTTCAAGTTTGTTTCATTGTAAGATTTGTTTATCATTAGAATTGTCAGATTTGCTTACCATTAGAATTTTCAAGTTTATTTAATTAAAAATTGTCAGTTATAATATTATTCATTGATGTATATTCAAGATTTTTTCCCCCTGAAATGGCTAGATTCATGTCATTATTTACCTAACCAGGTAAATTAGGGCCTTCCTGTATGTTCATTTTTTCCCCCATACCAATAGAGAAATCTAAGGTGTAAAATGGAGGTATATAGTTATTGTTGTCTGTCTATCCATAAATACTTTTTTTTTCATACCAAACTGTGCTCACTATTGAAGGCATCGCATTCAAGCTTGGTACTATCATTAGACAAGTTGTTTAGTGCCTTTTGCTGTTCTTAACTCTTCAGTATTTTGGGGGGTTTTGTCCTACAATCCAGGATTGCACAAACTACAATATTTTTTCTTCTGAAAAACCTATTTAGCATATTTGAAAAATATATAAAAACAATGCTTTTGAAATGACAAATGAAATGTGTTAGACATGTTCATATGCATATGTACATAACATTAGATTTTCATGCGATTTTTTAAAATATTTTTTATCAGTTATTTTACCACAGTTATGGAGATAACTTTGTCAACTCGAATGTACAAAATCCACTAGAAATAGCAAAAAAATCATTTTACATTTTTGTAAGCATATTAAGATGACCAGGATTGATTGGATTTTGAAGCCATTATTAGCAGTGTTATGAATATTTTTATTAAAGCTTTGAACATGGACATATTTTGAGGGTGAACATTTAGAATTTTGCAAAAAAAACACTTTGCATTGTTGAAATATGAATAGCATGTATGTCATTAAGGCAATTTTCCCCATCATTTTCATTCATTTTAAAGCTCATACAGCTTTGTTTTTTTACACAGTCTATTTTATTATTTCCTTCAAAACAGCATAAAAATTTTTTTATGATTATTTTGAACTAAAATTTGTATACAGTGATGTGTGGTTATGATTCATATCGCTAATAATTTATTGGCTTATTAGACAGCATTATACATTTTTTCATATATTTGCATAGACCTTTCATTTTTTTTTTATCTGTTTGTTTGAATCTTGGAGAAATTTCAACAAGAGATTTATTGTTATCTTGTCTGTATTAATATGGTTAGCATGACTGAATGTAGATTTCTTAACTGAATCCTTATGAATGGAGTGTTGTCATTACCTGAGTATGACTGAAATCAGATTGTCTGATGTTGTGTTATCATTAACTCATTGTGACTGAAATCAGATCGTTTGATGAATGAAGTGTCATCATTTCCTGAGTGTGACTGAAATCAGATCGTTTGATAAATGAAGTGTTATCATTACCTGAGTATGACTGAAATCAGACAATGATGAATGAAGTGTTATCATTACCTGAGTATGACTGAAATCAGACAATGATGAATGAAGTGTTATCATTACCTGAGTGTGAATGAAATCAGACAATCTGATAAATGAAGTGTTATGATTATCAATGCAGCTGAAATCAAATCATCAAACACTCCTGTGGGACTGAATGGTTTTACCTGACTTATAACCAAATTGGTATAGGCTCATATCCGTGCTATTAGATAGCCCAGGTTGGTTTCTGGGGTGTGTCCTTTGGCAAGGCACTTGCTCAGATTGCCTTGGCACTTAAAAGACAATCAGTTGTTACTGTGCTGTAAAACACCAAAATTTACACACAAAAAATTTTTAAACTTGTTTTTTTTTTCTTCAAATAAAATCCAACTCCTACTTTTCCAAGCATGATTTGACATTCAATGGCAGGCCATGTTCAGGCATCAATTTAGTTTAATTCTGTCCAAGAGTTACAGGAATCGAGGAGCAACTAATTCAGTCAAATTTATATTTGTATTTTACTGTTCACTTCTGCTTAAAGAATGATAACCTCCAAGGATTTAAAACACTGAAGAAAGTATTGTTTAGTTAGGCATGAGTGAATAACAAAGATGACAATTAGGTATTTATGTTCTTTGGTTTAATGGATTAATATACTTGCACGCATACAATATGTTTTAGTTTACTTTGCATTTTATGGCACTGCAAAACAAGTCAATTATTTAGTGCTGAGGCAACTGAAGTGCTTCAAGCAGGCAAGCAACACTGAAGCCAACACCAGGCTGATCCAATGGTAGAATTTCACTAACCTTTGAATCACTGTGGCTACTTCCACAACATCAGGCTGACTCGATGGTAGGATTTCATTAACCTTTGAGTCACCATGGCTAGTCTCAACACCAGGTTGACCCAGTGGTTGCAATTCACTAGCCTAGGAGTTATCATGGCTTCTGCCATTCACAATATACATGTATATATTTTAAAAGAGGCTTACATTTTGACCCAAAATTGCACTATACAGCAAAGTTTTGAGACTTTCAGATACTTTTCTTTTGATACCTCAGTGCTCTAAAGATTCAACTCATTTAATGAATCCTATATGGTTAATGGGGCTTTGTCAGATATTTTCTAGACTGCTCAGTGTCCTAGTGGTTAGAGTATCCACCTCAGATGCAGGAGGTTGTGCATTTGAAACCCGCCAAGTCATACCAAAGACATAAAAACTGTACTTGCAGCTCCCTCGCTTGGTGCTCAGCATTAACAGGTTAGTGCTAGGACTGGTGACAGGATAATGTGACTGGGTGAGACATGTGGCTAGAACATCATTACATGTATAAACTTCCATACCTCAGACATCATAGCATATGACTAAATCTTTTTTAAAACTACATTAAAAATCCACATCACACACAAACATTGCTAAGTTTGAATAAACAGTAGTATAGTCAGATGTGATTTCAGTTTGATTATTGGCATATCTTTTTCTATACAATCAACGTTATGTTTAAATATGTGGTAATGTCAGCAGCCGAGAGGTAGCATTCCTTGTAAATTAATCTATCAGGATTCATATGAAGGTAACAAACATAAAAACAGTATAGTCAGAAATGCCAACCTGTACTAATTGAATAGTTGAATAGGATTTTGAGCATTAAAATACATCAAAACAAGAATTATTCAGATTATTTTTAATTAAACAATCTATTTTAACCATTTTATCTGGTTTAAAGTGAATTTGGTTTGAAATGTACTTCATATAGACTTTATTCTCACCAAGTGCCAGACATCAAGAATGGATCGCAAAGGTATCCTATTCATCCATCTGTAAGTCTTAATGACCCATTTTAAATTTCTGTGGCATATTTTCCATCAAAGTGTGATCAATATTTGCTGACTTTCATTTCTATATTCTACTAAAGCCAAGGATTTCTTAAAGATCTATATTCAGTTGCTTCTGTGATACAAGTTCTTAGATATACTTTTACAAATGGCTCACAACCAGATAATACAAGTATTTCAGTGATCTAGGCATACTGGTGTTCAAGTTGTGGTTTGCCAACTAAACATTTTATTGGACTGAAAATTGAAGTACGACAAAAGTCATCACAATGGTGCAATTTGAGCTTAAAAGTAGGAATGATTCTCTCAAAATTTGTATAGCCTGCATCTCTGTAGAATGTTCTGTAACTTTCAAGCTGTTAAGGGATCTACAAAAATGTATCGCATTATATTTAAGACATCTTAAGACTAAAGTACATTGCAAGCAGATCTATACAGTAATAGTTATAAAACCACATGGCATTTGGATGGGTGTATTTAATGTGAAATCATGTAAAATCTAAACCAAGAACTAAAATTAAGTAAATTAAATGAAGTAGCAAATTTTAAAATAAAAATCATGCAGTAAAATGAGATACATGATAATACCTGCAGGAATCTGCCTGGGATGAGTCAACATCAGCTTGCAAGAACACTGTACATTTACAAGAACACTGAAATTGTTAAACTGAATTCATATTTTAATTGGCTTTCTGTCAGTCTGGTTGAAATATACCGGTAGCTTTTGTTTTGTTCCAAGAGCAATTTTAAGAGATACCCATTCGATATTTTTTTTGTGGCTTCTTGAGTTTTTAGATAGCCTATTGTTTTTTTCTAAATTTATATTGCTTTTTATAGGAAATTGTGCCATTGTTTATCATAAGGGCCTACTGGTTCCTTAACTTCGGAGATCCCTTTGGCTGTGCTATACGGAGGCTCTAGATATTGTGAGGACCAACATACATGTTTGACCATATTTGAAAATGCAGTTTTAGTGATATCATTCTTTTCTATGTAAATTTTTCAACAAAATATAATTAAGATCTTCCACAAAGTATGTATTTTGCAGAGTGAACTGTAACGTTCATGCATTTTATTCATTGTCTTATGTAATTACTATACAGCTTATTCTTCATCATCCTGTGTAGTATTTTAATATAAGTCATTTCTAATCAATGCATTGAGCCAATGCTTAACCTTATAAAGAAATCATATATGATCTTAAAATTGTATGGAATGTGAAGAAACTTTTGCAGCTTTGTAGTTGTTAGGCCATATACAGTCGACTCCACTTAACTGCACATCGGATAACTGCACACTCTGGATAACTGCACGTAATCAAGCCGGTCCCGATTTTTCCCAATGCTTAAAAATGTACTGTACCGTACTCAGGTTAACTGCACACTCCGGTTAACTGCATGGTCTCGTGACGGGCCCGAGTGTGTGCAGTTAACCGGAGTCGACTGTATACTGAAGAGATCCTGATTGGAAGGGAATAACGTTACCTTAACCAGCACAATACACCATTTCAGTATTTTAACTCGTATGTAGTACTTTAAATAGACACCATGTGCATCCATGCTGATATATATTCTTAGTTTTAAGTAATGGTCTACTCAGCTTCCAGAAGATTTGACCAAAGTATTTTCATTGTCCATTAAATAAATGTACAAACATTCAGCTTTATTGATATAAAGTAACTTCGGCTCCTACTTTCTTAAGCAATGTTTACAATAGCAAACAGTTTTTGAAAAGTAAGATCTTTGAGTCTAGATTTTAACAAGCCCAAATGATATTGTGAAAAAGTCTATAAATCCATATTTATATTTTTTAAATTAATATGGTAATCATTCCAGGCATTTCTTTGTCTTCGAATTACAACATTTTTATGATAAAGACTCACTAACAACATAAAGTCTGCAATGATCTGTCATAAGAAACCATCACCACTGGTCTTACTATATGCCTGCACCACCAAGCAATCAGACAAGAGGAGATAACATTTGACTTCCGTGTACATCAAACAACTGCATGGAAGCAAACTGAAGCAGATGTTTGTGACTGCTATATTTGCAAGCTTTGATTTGCCTTACCTGTTTATAAATTATTCAGATTACAAAATTTTGCATAAAGTTGATTTACAGTATCATAATTAGAACACTGAAAATATTTCTTCAGAATTATACAACAGCCATTGACAGAGGGAAGTCACTATAACCTATATAGGCAATATCATCACACTTACGGACACATTTTTTAATTCTGAGGAAACACACCATTTTGCAATGAAATCAAAGATTTTCTAGTTTTTGAGCGAAATAATTGTGAAAAATTTGTTCAATTTAATCAGTGATTATCTGTTTTATTTCGCTAACATGTGAAACAATAAAACATTTTGAAAGAAAATATGTGTTTATTTTATCTGTTGCAAAACAACACACTTCATGCACTTTGAACACTAGTATGCCAGGTGAAAACATTTTATTCACTTTGGACATTTAAGTTGAATGGTTGAAAACAACGCATTTCACTTGCTTTGGACATTTAAGTAGGATGGTTGAAAACAACACATTTCACTTGCTTTGGACATTTAAGTAAGATGGTTGAAAACAACGCATTTCACATGCTTTGGACATTTAAGTAAGATGGTTGAAAACAACACATTTCACTTGCTGTGGACATTTAAGTAGGATGGTTGAAAACAATGCATTTCACCTGCTTTGGACAGTTAAGTAGGATGGTTGAAAACAAAGCATTTCACATGCTTTGGACATTTAAGTAGGATGGTTGAAAACAACACATTTCACTTGCTTAGGACAGTTAAGTAGGATGGTTGAAAACAATGCATTTCACTTGCTTTGGACATTTAAGTAGGATAGTTGAAAACAACACATTTCACTTGCTTTGGACAGTTAAGTAGGATGGTTGAAAACAATGCATTTCACATGCTTTGGACATTTAAGTAGGACGGTTGAAAACAAAACATTTCATTTGCTTTGGACAGTTAAGTAGGATGGTTGAAAACAATGCATTTCACATGCTTTGGACATTTAAGTAGGATGGTTGAAAACAATGCATTTCACTTGCTTTCAGATTTCACTTGCTTTGGACATTTCAGTAAGATGGTTGAAAACAACACATTTTTTCACTTGCTTTGGACATTTCAGTAGGATGATTGAAAACAACACATTTCACTTTTACAATGGACATTTCAGTAGCCATTTGAAATGGCACACTTTATTCACTTGAGACATTTCAATATGCCAATTAAAACAACACACTTCCTCACTTTGGACATTTCACTATGCCAGGGGTGGCGAACCCTTATTAGATCGTGTGCCAATATTTTCAATTTCAAAAATATAATTATTGCTGCATCCTAAAGAGGCCTACCAGTGACGTAGCTATACTGGCTGGGGTCTGGGGCAAAGCCCTAGCCAAAACTAAATGTGCTGACTTTATGCCGAAATGTAGGTTGATTTTTGAATGGTATTACATATATAATGCCATAATAAAATTACCATAAATAAATATACTCTGCTATTTTTCTTCAACCGGTACTACATACACCAGTAGCTGTTAAAAATGTTTTATTATGACAAAATAAAGCTTAAAATTATAATTACAATATAAAGCGTTTATTGGATTCATGACTTAAGCCTAGCTTACGATATAGGAGTCATAGACAAGTCAATCAATGTGACTTTTGCTGCTGTGTGGTAGACGATAACATTTGGATATCTGGAGTATATTTTGTATTTTTCAAAGATAAACAAGCTGCACTCAAATCATCAGTCAAGCAATTTCTGGTATTCGATTCTATGTAATTCAATGTTCAAAATAATGATTCACATGAGTAAGTAGACGAGAAAATTGACAAAATTGCCCTTGCTACTTTTATCAGAGAGTTGAAAGTTCCAGGCAGGTCATTCCAGACTTTGAGAACCTCATTTTCGGCCGATATCTGAGGTTCTAATGATCCATTTAACTGCTCACGTTCAATTATTTCTAGTCACACTGGCAAGTCAACAAACTTTTGTTTC
The DNA here is from genome assembly GCA_029339505.1 of Unio delphinus. Lineage (NCBI taxonomy): Eukaryota > Metazoa > Mollusca > Bivalvia > Unionida > Unionidae > Unio > Unio delphinus. The sequence goes on along the minus strand of JAQISU010000041.1, from coordinate 5,590,025 downwards.
CAAATTGCACTGGACTGTAACTCAACAAGTTGCATTTCAAAATCTTGTAATTCCATCCAAGAAAACATGGCCAGATCTAGATTTTCAAAATTGATTGTACCTGGATATTTTATAAATTTTGCAGTGTCTTCGAATTTTTTTAACTGCTCAAAATGCGACGAAAATTGTTCAAGAGTTGCATCAATTATCTTGATAAACAGCCTCATCTGAGAATCTTTGACAACAGTTTCTGGAATTTCTAGATTAGCATAAAATTTTTCAAGTTTATTAAAATAGTGAAACTCCTCTTTCTCTAGATCACGTTTGTAAATCTTTAGCTTCTTTTCAAATGCTTTCACAACCTCAAATGCCTCATCAACAGTTTTTCCGCACCCTTGGAACTTAGTATTAAGTTCATTTAGATGTAATGAAAAATCTGCAAAGAACATTAGTCTGCTGAGCCAGTCAACATCAGTTAATTCTGAGCATTTCTGTTTGTTTTTTTATCATCCATAAACATTCGAATTTCATCAAGGCATTCTACAAAACGTTCCAAAACCCGACCTCTACTAAGCCAACGTACATTATTATACATTAGTAAACCAGAGTAAGCTGATTGAACTTCATTTAACAGCTGTGCACATTTTCTGTTATTTAAAGCACATGCAGTAATGAAATTTACAGTTTTTATGACACATTTCATAATGACTTCAAGTTTGCACATAGGGCTTCCTGGTGAACAATGCTGTGAAAGGTTAACAGTGGGTGCCCAACATGTCTTGTAAATAATGTCAAATTTTCTTACCCAAAGTGCAAGCAATCTTTGTTCTTGGTATGTTCTATGTAGCACTAATGTTATTGTGCAGAAGTAAATTTTATTCCTTCAGTCTCAGTGACCCTGACCCTTGACCATAGAATTCAAAGTGCATCAGATTCTTCCTTACTTTATCTGCAAGTCATCCACAAAGCTTACTTAGGTTCATAGGGAACTTACTGTTCAGAAATCATTTTCTTCTTTCAGTTAATGACCTTTACCTTTTGACTTTTTAACCCTGAAATCAATAATGTTTAGGGTTTAACTACAAAACTAAATAAGGTCTTGTTTCACTAAAATCTAAAGCTTAACTGGACAATCTTGGTGAATTTCATTGGAAAAACAATTGCTTTTGATATGTATGGGTTAGAAATTATGTCCATCATCATAGAGTAAAATTGTCCATTTTTGTAAGGTATGCACCTATGCACCTTTAACCTTGAAACTATGAAGTTCAACTTTTACACTTTTTATTAATTTATATTTAAATTGTTAAAACCAATTTATTAGGTGAGATGCTGGTATAGGGTGAATTGAAGAGCTTGGGGGAAAACCTGTCAGTCTGGGGCTGTGACCATATACATTTGAGTGCATTAGAACCAGAGAATGAACCTTGTTCATATTGATTCATAGTGAGTATGTTTTGAATCATTCTTTGGTAATTTGGTTCCTTTTGTACAGTAATAACTACTTACAACAAAGTACTTGCGACAGGCCAGTACAACTGACCTTTGGCAGACATAAACACGCCTATGCATCAAAAATATGATCAACCCTACTTATTAGTTATCATCAAAACATATAAACCACCTACTCATCAGAATATCATCTCATATAGATATAACCACATCTACTCATCATAATATCATCTCATATAGATATAACCACATCAACTCATCAGAATATCATCTCATATAGATATAACCACATCTACTCATCAGAATAAGCAGCAGAGAGGGTGAATCAGACAACTTTTTTTTGTTTTTATTTTTGATTATACCCCCTCCAAAATAACACTAGACCCTTCTCGCGAAAAAATAAGTCTCTGACCCTTGTCTGAAAACATTCGCGTCGCAACGTCGTTGTCACTCACTCTCTCTGCTGCTAGAACTTTCAGTTGGGTTAACCGAATATTTGATCAAGTCCTTAGGACGAAAATCATTTATGATTTCACAAATAGACTAATTTGTAAAACCTCCTCTTGTAAATCAATCAGATTATTAGACTGGTCAGTGAGTTTGAAATTAATTCTGGTTAATGAATTATTATGACATCGCATATAGACTGGATTCACCGGAGACTCAATTATTAAAAACCCTGGAGGGGCTGTTGGTGCAAATGAATACAAAATATATCCCTGCTGAGCTTGATTTGATCGTTCTAAATTAATTTGATAGCTTCCTTCGATTACATCACATACTAAATTGAGCGCAATCACCGTTGAAATATTCACATTGAACGGAGCAATATGCCTGCCACCACCATCTGGGTCATTATTATGGGTCAGGATAGTTGTTTGTGGTTGTGGTTGTGTTTTTTTCCACGTATCATGGATTTTTTTGAAACCTTCATCGATGGCATCACTGAGAGATTTTTGTAATTCTGAGATATTATATCCTGGTAGTTTGAATGTGGGGATATCTTCTACGCGTATATTATACTTCGTTGCAAATTCTGTTCTCGTTATAGGATTACTGTCACCTAATACCACTTGAATGATTTGCAAATGAAATGTTTCCATGTCATTGATGATTTTGTTGCATGTTTCTACGACGCTGATAAATTCATCTCGGGTGAGAGAGCCAGATTTAAGAGATATTAACAGCAGCGAAAAATCATTATTCATTGCTGTGAAATTTTCATCGATGATATCTTGTCGAGTTGCGTGTTATATTGGGTTGTTGTACTTTTTCACTACAGTGAAAACTATCAATTCCTTGTATTCTTTATAACTTTTTACTGGATTATCAGATTTTGTCCTGTCGGTGATATAATCAGTTTTTTGTGGTTCTGGTAATTTAACGGTTTTTCCACCGGGTGGTAATTCAGGCCATCCTAGTACTGTTCTTATTGAGCTTTGATAGATATCTACGACGTATTCTTCTGAGTTTATTTCAATGGCAGATGATAGTGTTGGTTCATGAACTGTTATAGCTATTTTTGACTCTACTCCAGTAATCGATTTTATTCTACGCGCGAATTCATTATTGATTTGTTCAATTTGATATGATCCGGTTGGTATGGAAACAACATTCCAGTCTGGGGTGCCGTCGGGTTTATTCTTATTTGCAAATACCAGTGAATTATTGGGTTGTTGACCACCAAATGATTTTGACCTAATATTTGGCCAACTGTGGTATACTCGTAGTTTTGCTAGCGCTATCTCCTTCACTGGGACCGGAGAGGGGAAATTCACACTGAATTCTGGATTCGTTGAGGTTATTGAGATCATGCTTGTTTGTACTGGTTTTGTGTTCTCCACTATTTGTTGAAGTAATTCCATCTGTGTTGTCATTGTTATTATACTCATGTTGTATTTCTAATTTTGACATCGCAGAATCATATATATCTACCATCGCTGAAAACTCACTCTCTGATATAATTGTATCATCGAGCGATGACGATATCAATGAGGATAATTGCGAGTATGCAGTAGACACAACATGAAATTGAATTATGTAGTCTTGTAGTTTCCGTTGGCTGCATGAGGATATTTTTTTTGTGATTATTGAAATTATTCCAGCGATTGTTGTTGCCGCAGAAATGCAAATTGGAACAGCTATCGGAGCCATCATTGTCACTGAAGACAGTATAATACCAGCTCCGGTGATTACACCACTCACAGCGTACACAGTAACATCAATTGCGGTAATTCTCCTGCGATATTTTTTAATTTTCAATTCATACTCCTCAGACAAGGTTTTGAGTCTAGTTTGATACTCTCTGACCTGATCATAGCGATATTGCGATGATGAAATCATTTTTTATTTTAAATACGCTAGCGTTTTCAATTGAAACCGTTAGTGAAATTGCTTTGCAATTTTCAACTTAAATCCGCTACGAATTCCACATACCACGTTGTTGTAACCCTAACCAAATTTTTATCAGTAGCTATTAACGTGAACTGTTCAGTTGTATCCTTGTCGATGATCGTTGAAATCGTATTATTGACCCCGGATGAACTGGACGATGAAATATTAAATTGAGTCGTTCTCACTATTGTTAATCGATAAATACCCTTAACTGTTGCAGTGATGTCTAATTTGTTGTTTTCAGGTGTCCACACAAATGATCCGTGTTTGATTGTGTATACTACGTTGTTGGTTTTCTCATGAGGAATTTTTGTTTTTTCAATGACTGTTATCATCCTCGTTGCATCCCCCTTGATGCCTTCGATGAAAGTTTTCGTCTCATCGATGGATTTTTTAATATCAGGGAGTTTTAGTTCAATTTTATCAAACGGGGTTCCAATAAATTTATCAATGATATTTCTACGAAATGCGGTAAACTGTTTTATGTGTTCTTCGGTTTTAGATTGAAGTGTTGCTAGTTCTAACGCAGAATCATTAAGAGTTTTAAATCGATCTGTAATCGTCGAAAAAAGTACACCCGGTTTGAGTTTACCCTGATCGGAAAATAACGCGATAGTATCCTCGATTGCATTTTGTTGTTTAACTAAAATATCATCCAGAGAAATATTACTGGTTTTCAATTTACCCTGATCGGAAAATAACGCAACGGTGTTCTCGATTGCATTTTGTTGTTTAACTAAAATATCATCCAGAGAAATATTACTGGTTTTCAATTTACCCTGATCGGAAAATAACGCAACGGTGTTCTCGATTGCGTTTTGTTGTTTAACCAAAATATCATCCAGAGAAATATTACTGGATTTCAATTTACCCTGTTTGTCTTGAAATACAACTATTTCATTCGGGTCAACACTTGTTAAGTTCAACGTCTCAGCGATTTCATCTTTAATTTTTTTTTGTATATCCTTGATAGAATCAGGAGTTGCAGTGTCATCGGGTTTGGGTTTCAGAGGTCTCCCCCAAATATCAATCATGATATTTTATATATCTCTCTCTAAAAAGCGATTACTAGTGTAGTCATTTACGACAATATGTGGTGGTTTTCCCCTTGGGTTACCCAAGGAGTTAGAAATAGCGTCAAGGACATTTAATACTTCACTGCCGCATATTGGTGGGTCATTGATTTGTTGTGTTGGTAGCGTAGAATACCAAGTCTTCATTGGAAGGGTTTCTATATAATGCATAAACTCTTTTGGTGGGGCTAATCCATATGAATCAAAATAGACAATCCCACGTGGATCAATAGCGTATGCAACCCAGTGAGTTCCAGGTCCGGTGCTGTTATCGAGATTAATAATACCTGTTTCAGTTTTGTTTGGTTGATGTGGTAATTGATCTTTCATAAAAACACCTCTGAAATTTTTAATCACTAGTTTTTTAGCAGCATCCATTAAATCAAAATTGGACATTGGAACCATAGATTTCTGAATTAATAAACCGTTCCTGGTAGTCTCAGGCCTGATCCGTGAACGGATCTCCCGCTGTACCATGAATACGGGGTTCCTGGTAGTCTTAGACCCTTTCCGCTGTACCATGAATACGGGGTTCCTGGTAGTCTTAGACCCTTTCCCTTTTTTTTATATCCTTGTCCAGTTGCCTTTTTTAGTGCCATTCCTGCTGCAGTACCAACGGCTCCTAACGCTGCTGCTTTAGCCACCGCTGGGGCTGCTGCTGCAATCAATGCTGGTATTGCAGCTAACAATGGAAATATACCACCTGTTTTCATCATATTTTTAATAGCAGCCGCAGAGAGAGTAATCTGAACTCCTTTTTTATCCTTGAAAGCATCATTGAAATGTTTCACTTGACGAGTTGTCAGCGATAATTTATTTGCACCACCCGTCATTTGATTAGGTTTCAACGTGATTGTGGTTCCACATTTTTTAGCCGATTCTGATTGCAATTTTTTGATTTGACCAGGTGTCAATGACACATTGATATTACTATATGACATGTTATACATAATTGATTGATTCTAAATCGTAAAACGATTCAATGGAAATATCCTTCGGATTTTCAATTACATATTTTCCACTGGTGCATCTACCACTCTCATTCTTCCTCCAACACCTTCGAGTATCATTGATTTATCACTGAGAATGACAGCAACTGCTCTATAATTCGTGATAAGGAGGGGAGCAACCCCAGCAACTGGTGGACCAGTCGGACGGGTTACACGGGCTCTAAAGTGTATATCAACGACAGATTGTCTCATCAAATCAAGATGTTCCAATGAAAAGTAATAAATCGGATAGAGGCTTTTAAAATCCAATTGTGATATTTGCAAACCGGTATCCACATTTTGATCACGTGCCATAAATGACAACAGGTTATGATAGACACGTGCAATATGATTCTGACCGTAATCAAGTTGTATATCCTCGGATGGTTCCTGCTGTCCGTTTATTCTCAGCGAGACTTCACTAACACCTAACTGATCAAATATCATATGACTTCGTTCTTGATTACCAACTCGCGCAGCATTCTGTAACGCAATAAATATATGACGTGGAGCTGAAACTCCTTGTTTTGATGCCAGGTGCCATGTGAATGTACCATCAACACTGTCTTGTTTAATATCCGTGGTCACTGATAACCAACTTAACAACGACTTTCCTCCTTGGTCCATAAATGATAGTAGTCGCTGTTCGTCTGTGATTGATGGAGTTAACACTGGCATCCATAATGATAGTTTTGTTAAAATGACTTTACCGGCAGCAACCCCAGCATTACGCCAGATTGCATCATCATCAGTACCCTTTCGTACAAGCGCTATTGTGTGTTTGGCTCCATAAATAACTTTTCTAACATTTCTACAGAATCCAAATATGTGATGTAGTGGAATCGCACATGAAAATCGTCGACGCTGCCCATGCAACGTTGCTACACGTGTTGCAAATCCTAAATTGAGATTACCATTAACGCCTCCGAGAATATCAAACGCAGCTCCGGGTCTAATTCGACGTTCTGGATTAGCTGCTTCTTGTTGATTGGCTTCTGCAGTACCCTGTGCTGTTAACACTTTAATGAATTGAAGGTGATCAGCGGTATCAGAGGTATCCTTTGCAAACATCATAGATGGACCCGCTGATCTTGAGCAGCAGAGAGGGTGAATCAGACAACTTTTTTTTGTTTTTATTTTTGATTATACCCCCTCCAAAATAACACTAGACCCTTCTCGCGAAAAAATAAGTCTCTGACCCTTGTCTGAAAACATTCGCGTCGCAACGTCGTTGTCACTCACTCTCTCTGCTGCTAGAACTTTCAGTTGGGTTAACCGAATATTTGATCAAGTCCTTAGGACGAAAATCATTTATGATTTCACAAATAGACTAATTTGTAAAACCTCCTCTTGTAAATCAATCAGATTATTAGACTGGTCAGTGAGTTTGAAATTAATTCTGGTTAATGAATTATTATGACATCGCATATAGACTGGATTCACCGGAGACTCAATTATTAAAAACCCTGGAGGGGCTGTTGGTGCAAATGAATACAAAATATATCCCTGCTGAGCTTGATTTGATCGTTCTAAATTAATTTGATAGCTTCCTTCGATTACATCACATACTAAATTGAGCGCAATCACCGTTGAAATATTCACATTGAACGGAGCAATATGCCTGCCACCACCATCTGGGTCATTATTATGGGTCAGGATAGTTGTTTGTGGTTGTGGTTGTGTTTTTTTCCACGTATCATGGATTTTTTTGAAACCTTCATCGATGGCATCACTGAGACATTTTTGTAATTCTGAGATATTATATCCTGGTAGTTTGAATGTGGGGATATCTTCTACGCGTATATTATACTTCGTTGCAAATTCTGTTCTCGTTATAGGATTACTGTCACCTAATACCACTTGAATGATTTGCAAATGAAATGTTTCCATGTCATTGATGATTTTGTTGCATGTTTCTACGACGCTGATAAATTCATCTCGGGTGAGAGAGCCAGATTTAAGAGATATTAACAGCAGCGAAAAATCATTATTCATTGCTGTGAAATTTTCATCGATGATATCTTGTCGAGTTGCGTGTTATATTGGGTTGTTGTACTTTTTCACTACAGTGAAAACTATCAATTCCTTGTATTCTTTATAACTTTTTACTGGATTATCAGATTTTGTCCTGTCGGTGATATAATCAGTTTTTTGTGGTTCTGGTAATTTAACGGTTTTTCCACCGGGTGGTAATTCAGGCCATCCTAGTACTGTTCTTATTGAGCTTTGATAGATATCTACGACGTATTCTTCTGAGTTTATTTCAATGGCAGATGATAGTGTTGGTTCATGAACTGTTATAGCTATTTTTGACTCTACTCCAGTAATCGATTTTATTCTACGCGCGAATTCATTATTGATTTGTTCAATTTGATATGATCCGGTTGGTATGGAAACAACATTCCAGTCTGGGGTGCCGTCGGGTTTATTCTTATTTGCAAATACCAGTGAATTATTGGGTTGTTGACCACCAAATGATTTTGACCTAATATTTGGCCAACTGTGGTATACTCGTAGTTTTGCTAGCGCTATCTCCTTCACTGGGACCGGAGAGGGGAAATTCACACTGAATTCTGGATTCGTTGAGGTTATTGAGATCATGCTTGTTTGTACTGGTTTTGTGTTCTCCACTATTTGTTGAAGTAATTCCATCTGTGTTGTCATTGTTATTATACTCATGTTGTATTTCTAATTTTGACATCGCAGAATCATATATATCTACCATCGCTGAAAACTCACTCTCTGATATAATTGTATCATCGAGCGATGACGATATCAATGAGGATAATTGCGAGTATGCAGTAGACACAACATGAAATTGAATTATGTAGTCTTGTAGTTTCCGTTGGCTGCATGAGGATATTTTTTTTGTGATTATTGAAATTATTCCAGCGATTGTTGTTGCCGCAGAAATGCAAATTGGAACAGCTATCGGAGCCATCATTGTCACTGAAGACAGTATAATACCAGCTCCGGTGATTACACCACTCACAGCGTACACAGTAACATCAATTGCGGTAATTCTCCTGCGATATTTTTTAATTTTCAATTCATACTCCTCAGACAAGGTTTTGAGTCTAGTTTGATACTCTCTGACCTGATCATAGCGATATTGCGATGATGAAATCATTTTTTATTTTAAATACGCTAGCGTTTTCAATTGAAACCGTTAGTGAAATTGCTTTGCAATTTTCAACTTAAATCCGCTACGAATTCCACATACCACGTTGTTGTAACCCTAACCAAATTTTTATCAGTAGCTATTAACGTGAACTGTTCAGTTGTATCCTTGTCGATGATCGTTGAAATCGTATTATTGACCCCGGATGAACTGGACGATGAAATATTAAATTGAGTCGTTCTCACTATTGTTAATCGATAAATACCCTTAACTGTTGCAGTGATGTCTAATTTGTTGTTTTCAGGTGTCCACACAAATGATCCGTGTTTGATTGTGTATACTACGTTGTTGGTTTTCTCATGAGGAATTTTTGTTTTTTCAATGACTGTTATCATCCTCGTTGCATCCCCCTTGATGCCTTCGATGAAAGTTTTCGTCTCATCGATGGATTTTTTAATATCAGGGAGTTTTAGTTCAATTTTATCAAACGGGGTTCCAATAAATTTATCAATGAGATTTCTACGAAATGCGGTAAACTGTTTTATGTGTTCTTCGGTTTTAGATTGAAGTGTTGCTAGTTCTAACGCAGAATCATTAAGAGTTTTAAATCGATCTGTAATCGTCGAAAAAAGTACACCCGGTTTGAGTTTACCCTGATCGGAAAATAACGCGATAGTATCCTCGATTGCATTTTGTTGTTTAACTAAAATATCATCCAGAGAAATATTACTGGTTTTCAATTTACCCTGATCGGAAAATAACGCAACGGTGTTCTCGATTGCATTTTGTTGTTTAACTAAAATATCATCCAGAGAAATATTACTGGTTTTCAATTTACCCTGATCGGAAAATAACGCAACGGTGTTCTCGATTGCGTTTTGTTGTTTAACCAAAATATCATCCAGAGAAATATTACTGGATTTCAATTTACCCTGTTTGTCTTGAAATACAACTATTTCATTCGGGTCAACACTTGTTAAGTTCAACGTCTCAGCGATTTCATCTTTAATTTTTTTTTGTATATCCTTGATAGAATCAGGAGTTGCAGTGTCATCGGGTTTGGGTTTCAGAGGTCTCCCCCAAATATCAATCATGATATTTTATATATCTCTCTCTAAAAAGCGATTACTAGTGTAGTCATTTACGACAATATGTGGTGGTTTTCCCCTTGGGTTACCCAAGGAGTTAGAAATAGCGTCAAGGACATTTAATACTTCACTGCCGCATATTGGTGGGTCATTGATTTGTTGTGTTGGTAGCGTAGAATACCAAGTCTTCATTGGAAGGGTTTCTATATAATGCATAAACTCTTTTGGTGGGGCTAATCCATATGAATCAAAATAGACAATCCCACGTGGATCAATAGCGTATGCAACCCAGTGAGTTCCAGGTCCGGTGCTGTTATCGAGATTAATAATACCTGTTTCAGTTTTGTTTGGTTGATGTGGTAATTGATCTTTCATAAAAACACCTCTGAAATTTTTAATCACTAGTTTTTTAGCAGCATGCATTAAATCAAAATTGGACATTGGAACCATAGATTTCTGAATTAATAAACCGTTCCTGGTAGTCTCAGGCCTGATCCGTGAACGGATCTCCCGCTGTACCATGAATACGGGGTTCCTGGTAGTCTTAGACCCTTTCCGCTGTACCATGAATACGGGGTTCCTGGTAGTCTTAGACCCTTTCCCTTTTTTTTTATATCCTTGTCCAGTTGCCTTTTTTAGTGCCATTCCTGCTGCAGTACCAACGGCTCCTAACGCTGCTGCTTTAGCCACCGCTGGGGCTGCTGCTGCAATCAATGCTGGTATTGCAGCTAACAATGGAAATATACCACCTGTTTTCATCATATTTTTAATAGCAGCCGCAGAGAGAGTAATCTGAACTCCTTTTTTATCCTTGAAAGCATCATTGAAATGTTTCACTTGACGAGTTGTCAGCGATAATTTATTTGCACCACCCGTCATTTGATTAGGTTTCAACGTGATTGTGGTTCCACATTTTTTAGCCGATTCTGATTGCAATTTTTTGATTTGACCAGGTGTCAATGACACATTGATATTACTATATGACATGTTATACATAATTGATTGATTCTAAATCGTAAAACGATTCAATGGAAATATCCTTCGGATTTTCAATTACATATTTTCCACTGGTGCATCTACCACTCTCATTCTTCCTCCAACACCTTCGAGTATCATTGATTTATCACTGAGAATGACAGCAACTGCTCTATAATTCGTGATAAGGAGGGGAGCAACCCCAGCAACTGGTGGACCAGTCGGACGGGTTACACGGGCTCTAAAGTGTATATCAACGACAGATTGTCTCATCAAATCAAGATGTTCCAATGAAAAGTAATAAATCGGATAGAGGCTTTTAAAATCCAATTGTGATATTTGCAAACCGGTATCCACATTTTGATCACGTGCCATAAATGACAACAGGTTATGATAGACACGTGCAATATGATTCTGACCGTAATCAAGTTGTATATCCTCGGATGGTTCCTGCTGTCCGTTTATTCTCAGCGAGACTTCACTAACACCTAACTGATCAAATATCATATGACTTCGTTCTTGATTACCAACTCGCGCAGCATTCTGTAACGCAATAAATATATGACGTGGAGCTGAAACTCCTTGTTTTGATGCCAGGTGCCATGTGAATGTACCATCAACACTGTCTTGTTTAATATCCGTGGTCACTGATAACCAACTTAACAACGACTTTCCTCCTTGGTCCATAAATGATAGTAGTCGCTGTTCGTCTGTGATTGATGGAGTTAACACTGGCATCCATAATGATAGTTTTGTTAAAATGACTTTACCGGCAGCAACCCCAGCATTACGCCAGATTGCATCATCATCAGTACCCTTTCGTACAAGCGCTATTGTGTGTTTGGCTCCATAAATAACTTTTCTAACATTTCTACAGAATCCAAATATGTGATGTAGTGGAATCGCACATGAAAATCGTCGACGCTGCCCATGCAACGTTGCTACACGTGTTGCAAATCCTAAATTGAGATTACCATTAAGGCCTCCGAGAATATCAAACGCAGCTCCGGGTCTAATTCGACGTTCTGGATTAGCTGCTTCTTGTTGATTGGCTTCTGCAGTACCCTGTGCTGTTAACACTTTAATGAATTGAAGGTGATCAGCGGTATCAGAGGTATCCTTTGCAAACATCATAGATGGACCCGCTGATCTTGAGCAGCAGAGAGGGTGAATCAGACAACTTTTTTTTGTTTTTATTTTTGATTATACCCCCTCCAAAATAACACTAGACCCTTCTCGCGAAAAAATAAGTCTCTGACCCTTGTCTGAAAACATTCGCGTCGCAACGTCGTTGTCACTCACTCTCTCTGCTGCTAGAACTTTCAGTTGGGTTAACCGAATATTTGATCAAGTCCTTAGGACGAAAATCATTTATGATTTCACAAATAGACTAATTTGTAAAACCTCCTCTTGTAAATCAATCAGATTATTAGACTGGTCAGTGAGTTTGAAATTAATTCTGGTTAATGAATTATTATGACATCGCATATAGACTGGATTCACCGGAGACTCAATTATTAAAAACCCTGGAGGGGCTGTTGGTGCAAATGAATACAAAATATATCCCTGCTGAGCTTGATTTGATCGTTCTAAATTAATTTGATAGCTTCCTTCGATTACATCACATACTAAATTGAGCGCAATCACCGTTGAAATATTCACATTGAACGGAGCAATATGCCTGCCACCACCATCTGGGTCATTATTATGGGTCAGGATAGTTGTTTGTGGTTGTGGTTGTGTTTTTTTCCACGTATCATGGATTTTTTTGAAACCTTCATCGATGGCATCACTGAGAGATTTTTGTAATTCTGAGATATTATATCCTGGTAGTTTGAATGTGGGGATATCTTCTACGCGTATATTATACTTCGTTGCAAATTCTGTTCTCGTTATAGGATTACTGTCACCTAATACCACTTGAATGATTTGCAAATGAAATGTTTCCATGTCATTGATGATTTTGTTGCATGTTTCTACGACGCTGATAAATTCATCTCGGGTGAGAGAGCCAGATTTAAGAGATATTAACAGCAGCGAAAAATCATTATTCATTGCTGTGAAATTTTCATCGATGATATCTTGTCGAGTTGCGTGTTATATTGGGTTGTTGTACTTTTTCACTACAGTGAAAACTATCAATTCCTTGTATTCTTTATAACTTTTTACTGGATTATCAGATTTTGTCCTGTCGGTGATATAATCAGTTTTTTGTGGTTCTGGTAATTTAACGGTTTTTCCACCGGGTGGTAATTCAGGCCATCCTAGTACTGTTCTTATTGAGCTTTGATAGATATCTACGACGTATTCTTCTGAGTTTATTTCAATGGCAGATGATAGTGTTGGTTCATGAACTGTTATAGCTATTTTTGACTCTACTCCAGTAATCGATTTTATTCTACGCGCGAATTCATTATTGATTTGTTCAATTTGATATGATCCGGTTGGTATGGAAACAACATTCCAGTCTGGGGTGCCGTCGGGTTTATTCTTATTTGCAAATACCAGTGAATTATTGGGTTGTTGACCACCAAATGATTTTGACCTAATATTTGGCCAACTGTGGTATACTCGTAGTTTTGCTAGCGCTATCTCCTTCACTGGGACCGGAGAGGGGAAATTCACACTGAATTCTGGATTCGTTGAGGTTATTGAGATCATGCTTGTTTGTACTGGTTTTGTGTTCTCCACTATTTGTTGAAGTAATTCCATCTGTGTTGTCATTGTTATTATACTCATGTTGTATTTCTAATTTTGACATCGCAGAATCATATATATCTACCATCGCTGAAAACTCACTCTCTGATATAATTGTATCATCGAGCGATGACGATATCAATGAGGATAATTGCGAGTATGCAGTAGACACAACATGAAATTGAATTATGTAGTCTTGTAGTTTCCGTTGGCTGCATGAGGATATTTTTTTTGTGATTATTGAAATTATTCCAGCGATTGTTGTTGCCGCAGAAATGCAAATTGGAACAGCTATCGGAGCCATCATTGTCACTGAAGACAGTATAATACCAGCTCCGGTGATTACACCACTCACAGCGTACACAGTAACATCAATTGCGGTAATTCTCCTGCGATATTTTTTAATTTTCAATTCATACTCCTCAGACAAGGTTTTGAGTCTAGTTTGATACTCTCTGACCTGATCATAGCGATATTGCGATGATGAAATCATTTTTTATTTTAAATACGCTAGCGTTTTCAATTGAAACCGTTAGTGAAATTGCTTTGCAATTTTCAACTTAAATCCGCTACGAATTCCACATACCACGTTGTTGTAACCCTAACCAAATTTTTATCAGTAGCTATTAACGTGAACTGTTCAGTTGTATCCTTGTCGATGATCGTTGAAATCGTATTATTGACCCCGGATGAACTGGACGATGAAATATTAAATTGAGTCGTTCTCACTATTGTTAATCGATAAATACCCTTAACTGTTGCAGTGATGTCTAATTTGTTGTTTTCAGGTGTCCACACAAATGATCCGTGTTTGATTGTGTATACTACGTTGTTGGTTTTCTCATGAGGAATTTTTGTTTTTTCAATGACTGTTATCATCCTCGTTGCATCCCCCTTGATGCCTTCGATGAAAGTTTTCGTCTCATCGATGGATTTTTTAATATCAGGGAGTTTTAGTTCAATTTTATCAAACGGGGTTCCAATAAATTTATCAATGATATTTCTACGAAATGCGGTAAACTGTTTTATGTGTTCTTCGGTTTTAGATTGAAGTGTTGCTAGTTCTAACGCAGAATCGTTAAGAGTTTTAAATCGATCTGTAATCGTCGAAAAAAGTACACCCGGTTTGAGTTTACCCTGATCGGAAAATAACGCGATAGTATCCTCGATTGCATTTTGTTGTTTAACTAAAATATCATCCAGAGAAATATTACTGGTTTTCAATTTACCCTGATCGGAAAAAAACGCAACGGTGTTCTCGATTGCATTTTGTTGTTTAACTAAAATATCATCCAGAGAAATATTACTGGTTTTCAATTTACCCTGATCGGAAAATAACGCAACGGTGTTCTCGATTGCGTTTTGTTGTTTAACCAAAATATCATCCAGAGAAATATTACTGGATTTCAATTTACCCTGTTTGTCTTGAAATACAACTATTTCATTCGGGTCAACACTTGTTAAGTTCAACGTCTCAGCGATTTCATCTTTAATTTTTTTTTGTATATCCTTGATAGAATCAGGAGTTGCAGTGTCATCGGGTTTGGGTTTCAGAGGTCTCCCCCAAATATCAATCATGATATTTTATATATCTCTCTCTAAAAAGCGATTACTAGTGTAGTCATTTACGACAATATGTGGTGGTTTTCCCCTTGGGTTACCCAAGGAGTTAGAAATAGCGTCAAGGACATTTAATACTTCACTGCCGCATATTGGTGGGTCATTGATTTGTTGTGTTGGTAGCGTAGAATACCAAGTCTTCATTGGAAGGGTTTCTATATAATGCATAAACTCTTTTGGTGGGGCTAATCCATATGAATCAAAATAGACAATCCCACGTGGATCAATAGCGTATGCAACCCAGTGAGTTCCAGGTCCGGTGCTGTTATCGAGATTAATAATACCTGTTTCAGTTTTGTTTGGTTGATGTGGTAATTGATCTTTCATAAAAACACCTCTGAAATTTTTAATCACTAGTTTTTTAGCAGCATCCATTAAATCAAAATTGGACATTGGAACCATAGATTTCTGAATTAATAAACCGTTCCTGGTAGTCTCAGGCCTGATCCGTGAACGGATCTCCCGCTGTACCATGAATACGGGGTTCCTGGTAGTCTTAGACCCTTTCCGCTGTACCATGAATACGGGGTTCCTGGTAGTCTTAGACCCTTTCCCTTTTTTTTTATATCCTTGTCCAGTTGCCTTTTTTAGTGCCATTCCTGCTGCAGTACCAACGGCTCCTAACGCTGCTGCTTTAGCCACCGCTGGGGCTGCTGCTGCAATCAATGCTGGTATTGCAGCTAACAATGGAAATATACCACCTGTTTTCATCATATTTTTAATAGCAGCCGCAGAGAGAGTAATCTGAACTCCTTTTTTATCCTTGAAAGCATCATTGAAATGTTTCACTTGACGAGTTGTCAGCGATAATTTATTTGCACCACCCGTCATTTGATTAGGTTTCAACGTGATTGTGGTTCCACATTTTTTAGCCGATTCTGATTGCAATTTTTTGATTTGACCAGGTGTCAATGACACATTGATATTACTATATGACATGTTATACATAATTGATTGATTCTAAATCGTAAAACGATTCAATGGAAATATCCTTCGGATTTTCAATTACATATTTTCCACTGGTGCATCTACCACTCTCATTCTTCCTCCAACACCTTCGAGTATCATTGATTTATCACTGAGAATGACAGCAACTGCTCTATAATTCGTGATAAGGAGGGGAGCAACCCCAGCAACTGGTGGACCAGTCGGACGGGTTACACGGGCTCTAAAGTGTATATCAACGACAGATTGTCTCATCAAATCAAGATGTTCCAATGAAAAGTAATAAATCGGATAGAGGCTTTTAAAATCCAATTGTGATATTTGCAAACCGGTATCCACATTTTGATCACGTGCCATAAATGACAACAGGTTATGATAGACACGTGCAATATGATTCTGACCGTAATCAAGTTGTATATCCTCGGATGGTTCCTGCTGTCCGTTTATTCTCAGCGAGACTTCACTAACACCTAACTGATCAAATATCATATGACTTCGTTCTTGATTACCAACTCGCGCAGCATTCTGTAACGCAATAAATATATGACGTGGAGCTGAAACTCCTTGTTTTGATGCCAGGTGCCATGTGAATGTACCATCAACACTGTCTTGTTTAATATCCGTGGTCACTGATAACCAACTTAACAACGACTTTCCTCCTTGGTCCATAAATGATAGTAGTCGCTGTTCGTCTGTGATTGATGGAGTTAACACTGGCATCCATAATGATAGTTTTGTTAAAATGACTTTACCGGCAGCAACCCCAGCATTACGCCAGATTGCATCATCATCAGTACCCTTTCGTACAAGCGCTATTGTGTGTTTGGCTCCATAAATAACTTTTCTAACATTTCTACAGAATCCAAATATGTGATGTAGTGGAATCGCACATGAAAATCGTCGACGCTGCCCATGCAACGTTGCTACACGTGTTGCAAATCCTAAATTGAGATTACCATTAAGGCCTCCGAGAATATCAAACGCAGCTCCGGGTCTAATTCGACGTTCTGGATTAGCTGCTTCTTGTTGATTGGCTTCTGCAGTACCCTGTGCTGTTAACACTTTAATGAATTGAAGGTGATCAGCGGTATCAGAGGTATCCTTTGCAAACATCATAGATGGACCCGCTGATCTTGAGCAGCAGAGAGGGTGAATCAGACAACTTTTTTTTGTTTTTATTTTTGATTATACCCCCTCCAAAATAACACTAGACCCTTCTCGCGAAAAAATAAGTCTCTGACCCTTGTCTGAAAACATTCGCGTCGCAACGTCGTTGTCACTCACTCTCTCTGCTGCTAGAACTTTCAGTTGGGTTAACCGAATATTTGATCAAGTCCTTAGGACGAAAATCATTTATGATTTCACAAATAGACTAATTTGTAAAACCTCCTCTTGTAAATCAATCAGATTATTAGACTGGTCAGTGAGTTTGAAATTAATTCTGGTTAATGAATTATTATGACATCGCATATAGACTGGATTCACCGGAGACTCAATTATTAAAAACCCTGGAGGGGCTGTTGGTGCAAATGAATACAAAATATATCCCTGCTGAGCTTGATTTGATCGTTCTAAATTAATTTGATAGCTTCCTTCGATTACATCACATACTAAATTGAGCGCAATCACCGTTGAAATATTCACATTGAACGGAGCAATATGCCTGCCACCACCATCTGGGTCATTATTATGGGTCAGGATAGTTGTTTGTGGTTGTGGTTGTGTTTTTTTCCACGTATCATGGATTTTTTTGAAACCTTCATCGATGGCATCACTGAGAGATTTTTGTAATTCTGAGATATTATATCCTGGTAGTTTGAATGTGGGGATATCTTCTACGCGTATATTATACTTCGTTGCAAATTCTGTTCTCGTTATAGGATTACTGTCACCTAATACCACTTGAATGATTTGCAAATGAAATGTTTCCATGTCATTGATGATTTTGTTGCATGTTTCTACGACGCTGATAAATTCATCTCGGGTGAGAGAGCCAGATTTAAGAGATATTAACAGCAGCGAAAAATCATTATTCATTGCTGTGAAATTTTCATCGATGATATCTTGTCGAGTTGCGTGTTATATTGGGTTGTTGTACTTTTTCACTACAGTGAAAACTATCAATTCCTTGTATTCTTTATAACTTTTTACTGGATTATCAGATTTTGTCCTGTCGGTGATATAATCAGTTTTTTGTGGTTCTGGTAATTTAACGGTTTTTCCACCGGGTGGTAATTCAGGCCATCCTAGTACTGTTCTTATTGAGCTTTGATAGATATCTACGACGTATTCTTCTGAGTTTATTTCAATGGCAGATGATAGTGTTGGTTCATGAACTGTTATAGCTATTTTTGACTCTACTCCAGTAATCGATTTTATTCTACGCGCGAATTCATTATTGATTTGTTCAATTTGATATGATCCGGTTGGTATGGAAACAACATTCCAGTCTGGGGTGCCGTCGGGTTTATTCTTATTTGCAAATACCAGTGAATTATTGGGTTGTTGACCACCAAATGATTTTGACCTAATATTTGGCCAACTGTGGTATACTCGTAGTTTTGCTAGCGCTATCTCCTTCACTGGGACCGGAGAGGGGAAATTCACACTGAATTCTGGATTCGTTGAGGTTATTGAGATCATGCTTGTTTGTACTGGTTTTGTGTTCTCCACTATTTGTTGAAGTAATTCCATCTGTGTTGTCATTGTTATTATACTCATGTTGTATTTCTAATTTTGACATCGCAGAATCATATATATCTACCATCGCTGAAAACTCACTCTCTGATATAATTGTATCATCGAGCGATGACGATATCAATGAGGATAATTGCGAGTATGCAGTAGACACAACATGAAATTGAATTATGTAGTCTTGTAGTTTCCGTTGGCTGCATGAGGATATTTTTTTTGTGATTATTGAAATTATTCCAGCGATTGTTGTTGCCGCAGAAATGCAAATTGGAACAGCTATCGGAGCCATCATTGTCACTGAAGACAGTATAATACCAGCTCCGGTGATTACACCACTCACAGCGTACACAGTAACATCAATTGCGGTAATTCTCCTGCGATATTTTTTAATTTTCAATTCATACTCCTCAGACAAGGTTTTGAGTCTAGTTTGATACTCTCTGACCTGATCATAGCGATATTGCGATGATGAAATCATTTTTTATTTTAAATACGCTAGCGTTTTCAATTGAAACCGTTAGTGAAATTGCTTTGCAATTTTCAACTTAAATCCGCTACGAATTCCACATACCACGTTGTTGTAACCCTAACCAAATTTTTATCAGTAGCTATTAACGTGAACTGTTCAGTTGTATCCTTGTCGATGATCGTTGAAATCGTATTATTGACCCCGGATGAACTGGACGATGAAATATTAAATTGAGTCGTTCTCACTATTGTTAATCGATAAATACCCTTAACTGTTGCAGTGATGTCTAATTTGTTGTTTTCAGGTGTCCACACAAATGATCCGTGTTTGATTGTGTATACTACGTTGTTGGTTTTCTCATGAGGAATTTTTGTTTTTTCAATGACTGTTATCATCCTCGTTGCATCCCCCTTGATGCCTTCGATGAAAGTTTTCGTCTCATCGATGGATTTTTTAATATCAGGGAGTTTTAGTTCAATTTTATCAAACGGGGTTCCAATAAATTTATCAATGATATTTCTACGAAATGCGGTAAACTGTTTTATGTGTTCTTCGGTTTTAGATTGAAGTGTTGCTAGTTCTAACGCAGAATCGTTAAGAGTTTTAAATCGATCTGTAATCGTCGAAAAAAGTACACCCGGTTTGAGTTTACCCTGATCGGAAAATAACGCGATAGTATCCTCGATTGCATTTTGTTGTTTAACTAAAATATCATCCAGAGAAATATTACTGGTTTTCAATTTACCCTGATCGGAAAAAAACGCAACGGTGTTCTCGATTGCATTTTGTTGTTTAACTAAAATATCATCCAGAGAAATATTACTGGTTTTCAATTTACCCTGATCGGAAAATAACGCAACGGTGTTCTCGATTGCGTTTTGTTGTTTAACCAAAATATCATCCAGAGAAATATTACTGGATTTCAATTTACCCTGTTTGTCTTGAAATACAACTATTTCATTCGGGTCAACACTTGTTAAGTTCAACGTCTCAGCGATTTCATCTTTAATTTTTTTTTGTATATCCTTGATAGAATCAGGAGTTGCAGTGTCATCGGGTTTGGGTTTCAGAGGTCTCCCCCAAATATCAATCATGATATTTTATATATCTCTCTCTAAAAAGCGATTACTAGTGTAGTCATTTACGACAATATGTGGTGGTTTTCCCCTTGGGTTACCCAAGGAGTTAGAAATAGCGTCAAGGACATTTAATACTTCACTGCCGCATATTGGTGGGTCATTGATTTGTTGTGTTGGTAGCGTAGAATACCAAGTCTTCATTGGAAGGGTTTCTATATAATGCATAAACTCTTTTGGTGGGGCTAATCCATATGAATCAAAATAGACAATCCCACGTGGATCAATAGCGTATGCAACCCAGTGAGTTCCAGGTCCGGTGCTGTTATCGAGATTAATAATACCTGTTTCAGTTTTGTTTGGTTGATGTGGTAATTGATCTTTCATAAAAACACCTCTGAAATTTTTAATCACTAGTTTTTTAGCAGCATCCATTAAATCAAAATTGGACATTGGAACCATAGATTTCTGAATTAATAAACCGTTCCTGGTAGTCTCAGGCCTGATCCGTGAACGGATCTCCCGCTGTACCATGAATACGGGGTTCCTGGTAGTCTTAGACCCTTTCCGCTGTACCATGAATACGGGGTTCCTGGTAGTCTTAGACCCTTTCCCTTTTTTTTTATATCCTTGTCCAGTTGCCTTTTTTAGTGCCATTCCTGCTGCAGTACCAACGGCTCCTAACGCTGCTGCTTTAGCCACCGCTGGGGCTGCTGCTGCAATCAATGCTGGTATTGCAGCTAACAATGGAAATATACCACCTGTTTTCATCATATTTTTAATAGCAGCCGCAGAGAGAGTAATCTGAACTCCTTTTTTATCCTTGAAAGCATCATTGAAATGTTTCACTTGACGAGTTGTCAGCGATAATTTATTTGCACCACCCGTCATTTGATTAGGTTTCAACGTGATTGTGGTTCCACATTTTTTAGCCGATTCTGACTGCAATTTTTTGATTTGACCAGGTGTCAATGACACATTGATATTACTATATGACATGTTATACATAATTGATTGATTCTAAATCGTAAAACGATTCAATGGAAATATCCTTCGGATTTTCAATTACATATTTTCCACTGGTGCATCTACCACTCTCATTCTTCCTCCAACACCTTCGAGTATCATTGATTTATCACTGAGAATGACAGCAACTGCTCTATAATTCGTGATAAGGAGGGGAGCAACCCCAGCAACTGGTGGACCAGTCGGACGGGTTACACGGGCTCTAAAGTGTATATCAACGACAGATTGTCTCATCAAATCAAGATGTTCCAATGAAAAGTAATAAATCGGATAGAGGCTTTTAAAATCCAATTGTGATATTTGCAAACCGGTATCCACATTTTGATCACGTGCCATAAATGACAACAGGTTATGATAGACACGTGCAATATGATTCTGACCGTAATCAAGTTGTATATCCTCGGATGGTTCCTGCTGTCCGTTTATTCTCAGCGAGACTTCACTAACACCTAACTGATCAAATATCATATGACTTCGTTCTTGATTACCAACTCGCGCAGCATTCTGTAACGCAATAAATATATGACGTGGAGCTGAAACTCCTTGTTTTGATGCCAGGTGCCATGTGAATGTACCATCAACACTGTCTTGTTTAATATCCGTGGTCACTGATAACCAACTTAACAACGACTTTCCTCCTTGGTCCATAAATGATAGTAGTCGCTGTTCGTCTGTGATTGATGGAGTTAACACTGGCATCCATAATGATAGTTTTGTTAAAATGACTTTACCGGCAGCAACCCCAGCATTACGCCAGATTGCATCATCATCAGTACCCTTTCGTACAAGCGCTATTGTGTGTTTGGCTCCATAAATAACTTTTCTAACATTTCTACAGAATCCAAATATGTGATGTAGTGGAATCGCACATGAAAATCGTCGACGCTGCCCATGCAACGTTGCTACACGTGTTGCAAATCCTAAATTGAGATTACCATTAAGGCCTCCGAGAATATCAAACGCAGCTCCGGGTCTAATTCGACGTTCTGGATTAGCTGCTTCTTGTTGATTGGCTTCTGCAGTACCCTGTGCTGTTAACACTTTAATGAATTGAAGGTGATCAGCGGTATCAGAGGTATCCTTTGCAAACATCATAGATGGACCCGCTGATCTTGAGCAGCAGAGAGGGTGAATCAGACAACTTTTTTTTGTTTTTATTTTTGATTATACCCCCTCCAAAATAACACTAGACCCTTCTCGCGAAAAAATAAGTCTCTGACCCTTGTCTGAAAACATTCGCGTCGCAACGTCGTTGTCACTCACTCTCTCTGCTGCTAGAACTTTCAGTTGGGTTAACCGAATATTTGATCAAGTCCTTAGGACGAAAATCATTTATGATTTCACAAATAGACTAATTTGTAAAACCTCCTCTTGTAAATCAATCAGATTATTAGACTGGTCAGTGAGTTTGAAATTAATTCTGGTTAATGAATTATTATGACATCGCATATAGACTGGATTCACCGGAGACTCAATTATTAAAAACCCTGGAGGGGCTGTTGGTGCAAATGAATACAAAATATATCCCTGCTGAGCTTGATTTGATCGTTCTAAATTAATTTGATAGCTTCCTTCGATTACATCACATACTAAATTGAGCGCAATCACCGTTGAAATATTCACATTGAACGGAGCAATATGCCTGCCACCACCATCTGGGTCATTATTATGGGTCAGGATAGTTGTTTGTGGTTGTGGTTGTGTTTTTTTCCACGTATCATGGATTTTTTTGAAACCTTCATCGATGGCATCACTGAGAGATTTTTGTAATTCTGAGATATTATATCCTGGTAGTTTGAATGTGGGGATATCTTCTACGCGTATATTATACTTCGTTGCAAATTCTGTTCTCGTTATAGGATTACTGTCACCTAATACCACTTGAATGATTTGCAAATGAAATGTTTCCATGTCATTGATGATTTTGTTGCATGTTTCTACGACGCTGATAAATTCATCTCGGGTGAGAGAGCCAGATTTAAGAGATATTAACAGCAGCGAAAAATCATTATTCATTGCTGTGAAATTTTCATCGATGATATCTTGTCGAGTTGCGTGTTATATTGGGTTGTTGTACTTTTTCACTACAGTGAAAACTATCAATTCCTTGTATTCTTTATAACTTTTTACTGGATTATCAGATTTTGTCCTGTCGGTGATATAATCAGTTTTTTGTGGTTCTGGTAATTTAACGGTTTTTCCACCGGGTGGTAATTCAGGCCATCCTAGTACTGTTCTTATTGAGCTTTGATAGATATCTACGACGTATTCTTCTGAGTTTATTTCAATGGCAGATGATAGTGTTGGTTCATGAACTGTTATAGCTATTTTTGACTCTACTCCAGTAATCGATTTTATTCTACGCGCGAATTCATTATTGATTTGTTCAATTTGATATGATCCGGTTGGTATGGAAACAACATTCCAGTCTGGGGTGCCGTCGGGTTTATTCTTATTTGCAAATACCAGTGAATTATTGGGTTGTTGACCACCAAATGATTTTGACCTAATATTTGGCCAACTGTGGTATACTCGTAGTTTTGCTAGCGCTATCTCCTTCACTGGGACCGGAGAGGGGAAATTCACACTGAATTCTGGATTCGTTGAGGTTATTGAGATCATGCTTGTTTGTACTGGTTTTGTGTTCTCCACTATTTGTTGAAGTAATTCCATCTGTGTTGTCATTGTTATTATACTCATGTTGTATTTCTAATTTTGACATCGCAGAATCATATATATCTACCATCGCTGAAAACTCACTCTCTGATATAATTGTATCATCGAGCGATGACGATATCAATGAGGATAATTGCGAGTATGCAGTAGACACAACATGAAATTGAATTATGTAGTCTTGTAGTTTCCGTTGGCTGCATGAGGATATTTTTTTTGTGATTATTGAAATTATTCCAGCGATTGTTGTTGCCGCAGAAATGCAAATTGGAACAGCTATCGGAGCCATCATTGTCACTGAAGACAGTATAATACCAGCTCCGGTGATTACACCACTCACAGCGTACACAGTAACATCAATTGCGGTAATTCTCCTGCGATATTTTTTAATTTTCAATTCATACTCCTCAGACAAGGTTTTGAGTCTAGTTTGATACTCTCTGACCTGATCATAGCGATATTGCGATGATGAAATCATTTTTTATTTTAAATACGCTAGCGTTTTCAATTGAAACCGTTAGTGAAATTGCTTTGCAATTTTCAACTTAAATCCGCTACGAATTCCACATACCACGTTGTTGTAACCCTAACCAAATTTTTATCAGTAGCTATTAACGTGAACTGTTCAGTTGTATCCTTGTCGATGATCGTTGAAATCGTATTATTGACCCCGGATGAACTGGACGATGAAATATTAAATTGAGTCGTTCTCACTATTGTTAATCGATAAATACCCTTAACTGTTGCAGTGATGTCTAATTTGTTGTTTTCAGGTGTCCACACAAATGATCCGTGTTTGATTGTGTATACTACGTTGTTGGTTTTCTCATGAGGAATTTTTGTTTTTTCAATGACTGTTATCATCCTCGTTGCATCCCCCTTGATGCCTTCGATGAAAGTTTTCGTCTCATCGATGGATTTTTTAATATCAGGGAGTTTTAGTTCAATTTTATCAAACGGGGTTCCAATAAATTTATCAATGATATTTCTACGAAATGCGGTAAACTGTTTTATGTGTTCTTCGGTTTTAGATTGAAGTGTTGCTAGTTCTAACGCAGAATCGTTAAGAGTTTTAAATCGATCTGTAATCGTCGAAAAAAGTACACCCGGTTTGAGTTTACCCTGATCGGAAAATAACGCGATAGTATCCTCGATTGCATTTTGTTGTTTAACTAAAATATCATCCAGAGAAATATTACTGGTTTTCAATTTACCCTGATCGGAAAAAAACGCAACGGTGTTCTCGATTGCATTTTGTTGTTTAACTAAAATATCATCCAGAGAAATATTACTGGTTTTCAATTTACCCTGATCGGAAAATAACGCAACGGTGTTCTCGATTGCGTTTTGTTGTTTAACCAAAATATCATCCAGAGAAATATTACTGGATTTCAATTTACCCTGTTTGTCTTGAAATACAACTATTTCATTCGGGTCAACACTTGTTAAGTTCAACGTCTCAGCGATTTCATCTTTAATTTTTTTTTGTATATCCTTGATAGAATCAGGAGTTGCAGTGTCATCGGGTTTGGGTTTCAGAGGTCTCCCCCAAATATCAATCATGATATTTTATATATCTCTCTCTAAAAAGCGATTACTAGTGTAGTCATTTACGACAATATGTGGTGGTTTTCCCCTTGGGTTACCCAAGGAGTTAGAAATAGCGTCAAGGACATTTAATACTTCACTGCCGCATATTGGTGGGTCATTGATTTGTTGTGTTGGTAGCGTAGAATACCAAGTCTTCATTGGAAGGGTTTCTATATAATGCATAAACTCTTTTGGTGGGGCTAATCCATATGAATCAAAATAGACAATCCCACGTGGATCAATAGCGTATGCAACCCAGTGAGTTCCAGGTCCGGTGCTGTTATCGAGATTAATAATACCTGTTTCAGTTTTGTTTGGTTGATGTGGTAATTGATCTTTCATAAAAACACCTCTGAAATTTTTAATCACTAGTTTTTTAGCAGCATCCATTAAATCAAAATTGGACATTGGAACCATAGATTTCTGAATTAATAAACCGTTCCTGGTAGTCTCAGGCCTGATCCGTGAACGGATCTCCCGCTGTACCATGAATACGGGGTTCCTGGTAGTCTTAGACCCTTTCCGCTGTACCATGAATACGGGGTTCCTGGTAGTCTTAGACCCTTTCCCTTTTTTTTATATCCTTGTCCAGTTGCCTTTTTTAGTGCCATTCCTGCTGCAGTACCAACGGCTCCTAACGCTGCTGCTTTAGCCACCGCTGGGGCTGCTGCTGCAATCAATGCTGGTATTGCAGCTAACAATGGAAATATACCACCTGTTTTCATCATATTTTTAATAGCAGCCGCAGAGAGAGTAATCTGAACTCCTTTTTTATCCTTGAAAGCATCATTGAAATGTTTCACTTGACGAGTTGTCAGCGATAATTTATTTGCACCACCCGTCATTTGATTAGGTTTCAACGTGATTGTGGTTCCACATTTTTTAGCCGATTCTGACTGCAATTTTTTGATTTGACCAGGTGTCAATGACACATTGATATTACTATATGACATGTTATACATAATTGATTGATTCTAAATCGTAAAACGATTCAATGGAAATATCCTTCGGATTTTCAATTACATATTTTCCACTGGTGCATCTACCACTCTCATTCTTCCTCCAACACCTTCGAGTATCATTGATTTATCACTGAGAATGACAGCAACTGCTCTATAATTCGTGATAAGGAGGGGAGCAACCCCAGCAACTGGTGGACCAGTCGGACGGGTTACACGGGCTCTAAAGTGTATATCAACGACAGATTGTCTCATCAAATCAAGATGTTCCAATGAAAAGTAATAAATCGGATAGAGGCTTTTAAAATCCAATTGTGATATTTGCAAACCGGTATCCACATTTTGATCACGTGCCATAAATGACAACAGGTTATGATAGACACGTGCAATATGATTCTGACCGTAATCAAGTTGTATATCCTCGGATGGTTCCTGCTGTCCGTTTATTCTCAGCGAGACTTCACTAACACCTAACTGATCAAATATCATATGACTTCGTTCTTGATTACCAACTCGCGCAGCATTCTGTAACGCAATAAATATATGACGTGGAGCTGAAACTCCTTGTTTTGATGCCAGGTGCCATGTGAATGTACCATCAACACTGTCTTGTTTAATATCCGTGGTCACTGATAACCAACTTAACAACGACTTTCCTCCTTGGTCCATAAATGATAGTAGTCGCTGTTCGTCTGTGATTGATGGAGTTAACACTGGCATCCATAATGATAGTTTTGTTAAAATGACTTTACCGGCAGCAACCCCAGCATTACGCCAGATTGCATCATCATCAGTACCCTTTCGTACAAGCGCTATTGTGTGTTTGGCTCCATAAATAACTTTTCTAACATTTCTACAGAATCCAAATATGTGATGTAGTGGAATCGCACATGAAAATCGTCGACGCTGCCCATGCAACGTTGCTACACGTGTTGCAAATCCTAAATTGAGATTACCATTAACGCCTCCGAGAATATCAAACGCAGCTCCGGGTCTAATTCGACGTTCTGGATTAGCTGCTTCTTGTTGATTGGCTTCTGCAGTACCCTGTGCTGTTAACACTTTAATGAATTGAAGGTGATCAGCGGTATCAGAGGTATCCTTTGCAAACATCATAGATGGACCCGCTGATCTTGAGCAGCAGAGAGGGTGAATCAGACAACTTTTTTTTGTTTTTATTTTTGATTATACCCCCTCCAAAATAACACTAGACCCTTCTCGCGAAAAAATAAGTCTCTGACCCTTGTCTGAAAACATTCGCGTCGCAACGTCGTTGTCACTCACTCTCTCTGCTGCTAGAACTTTCAGTTGGGTTAACCGAATATTTGATCAAGTCCTTAGGACGAAAATCATTTATGATTTCACAAATAGACTAATTTGTAAAACCTCCTCTTGTAAATCAATCAGATTATTAGACTGGTCAGTGAGTTTGAAATTAATTCTGGTTAATGAATTATTATGACATCGCATATAGACTGGATTCACCGGAGACTCAATTATTAAAAACCCTGGAGGGGCTGTTGGTGCAAATGAATACAAAATATATCCCTGCTGAGCTTGATTTGATCGTTCTAAATTAATTTGATAGCTTCCTTCGATTACATCACATACTAAATTGAGCGCAATCACCGTTGAAATATTCACATTGAACGGAGCAATATGCCTGCCACCACCATCTGGGTCATTATTATGGGTCAGGATAGTTGTTTGTGGTTGTGGTTGTGTTTTTTTCCACGTATCATGGATTTTTTTGAAACCTTCATCGATGGCATCACTGAGAGATTTTTGTAATTCTGAGATATTATATCCTGGTAGTTTGAATGTGGGGATATCTTCTACGCGTATATTATACTTCGTTGCAAATTCTGTTCTCGTTATAGGATTACTGTCACCTAATACCACTTGAATGATTTGCAAATGAAATGTTTCCATGTCATTGATGATTTTGTTGCATGTTTCTACGACGCTGATAAATTCATCTCGGGTGAGAGAGCCAGATTTAAGAGATATTAACAGCAGCGAAAAATCATTATTCATTGCTGTGAAATTTTCATCGATGATATCTTGTCGAGTTGCGTGATATATTGGGTTGTTGTACTTTTCCACTACAGTGAAAACTATCAATTCCTTGTATTCTTTATAACTTTTTACTGGATTATCAGATTTTGTCCTGTCGGTGATATAATCAGTTTTTTGTGGTTCTGGTAATTTAACGGTTTTTCCACCGGGTGGTAATTCAGGCCATCCTAGTACTGTTCTTATTGAGCTTTGATAGATATCTACGACGTATTCTTCTGAGTTTATTTCAATGGCAGATGATAGTGTTGGTTCATGAACTGTTATAGCTATTTTTGACTCTACTCCAGTAATCGATTTTATTCTACGCGCGAATTCATTATTGATTTGTTCAATTTGATATGATCCGGTTGGTATGGAAACAACATTCCAGTCTGGGGTGCCGTCGGGTTTATTCTTATTTGCAAATACCAGTGAATTATTGGGTTGTTGACCACCAAATGATTTTGACCTAATATTTGGCCAACTGTGGTATACTCGTAGTTTTGCTAGCGCTATCTCCTTCACTGGGACCGGAGAGGGGAAATTCACACTGAATTCTGGATTCGTTGAGGTTATTGAGATCATGCTTGTTTGTACTGGTTTTGTGTTCTCCACTATTTGTTGAAGTAATTCCATCTGTGTTGTCATTGTTATTATACTCATGTTGTATTTCTAATTTTGACATCGCAGAATCATATATATCTACCATCGCTGAAAACTCACTCTCTGATATAATTGTATCATCGAGCGATGACGATATCAATGAGGATAATTGCGAGTATGCAGTAGACACAACATGAAATTGAATTATGTAGTCTTGTAGTTTCCGTTGGCTGCATGAGGATATTTTTTTGTGATTATTGAAATTATTCCAGCGATTGTTGTTGCCGCAGAAATGCAAATTGGAACAGCTATCGGAGCCATCATTGTCACTGAAGACAGTATAATACCAGCTCCGGTGATTACACCACTCACAGCGTACACAGTAACATCAATTGCGGTAATTCTCCTGCGATATTTTTTAATTTTCAATTCATACTCCTCAGACAAGGTTTTGAGTCTAGTTTGATACTCTCTGACCTGATCATAGCGATATTGCGATGATGAAATCATTTTTTATTTTAAATACGCTAGCGTTTTCAATTGAAACCGTTAGTGAAATTGCTTTGCAATTTTCAACTTAAATCCGCTACGAATTCCACATACCACGTTGTTGTAACCCTAACCAAATTTTTATCAGTAGCTATTAACGTGAACTGTTCAGTTGTATCCTTGTCGATGATCGTTGAAATCGTATTATTGACCCCGGATGAACTGGACGATGAAATATTAAATTGAGTCGTTCTCACTATTGTTAATCGATAAATACCCTTAACTGTTGCAGTGATGTCTAATTTGTTGTTTTCAGGTGTCCACACAAATGATCCGTGTTTGATTGTGTATACTACGTTGTTGGTTTTCTCATGAGGAATTTTTGTTTTTTCAATGACTGTTATCATCCTCGTTGCATCCCCCTTGATGCCTTCGATGAAAGTTTTCGTCTCATCGATGGATTTTTTAATATCAGGGAGTTTTAGTTCAATTTTATCAAACGGGGTTCCAATAAATTTATCAATGATATTTCTACGAAATGCGGTAAACTGTTTTATGTGTTCTTCGGTTTTAGATTGAAGTGTTGCTAGTTCTAACGCAGAATCGTTAAGAGTTTTAAATCGATCTGTAATCGTCGAAAAAAGTACACCCGGTTTGAGTTTACCCTGATCGGAAAATAACGCGATAGTATCCTCGATTGCATTTTGTTGTTTAACTAAAATATCATCCAGAGAAATATTACTGGTTTTCAATTTACCCTGATCGGAAAAAAACGCAACGGTGTTCTCGATTGCATTTTGTTGTTTAACTAAAATATCATCCAGAGAAATATTACTGGTTTTCAATTTACCCTGATCGGAAAATAACGCAACGGTGTTCTCGATTGCGTTTTGTTGTTTAACCAAAATATCATCCAGAGAAATATTACTGGATTTCAATTTACCCTGTTTGTCTTGAAATACAACTATTTCATTCGGGTCAACACTTGTTAAGTTCAACGTCTCAGCGATTTCATCTTTAATTTTTTTTTGTATATCCTTGATAGAATCAGGAGTTGCAGTGTCATCGGGTTTGGGTTTCAGAGGTCTCCCCCAAATATCAATCATGATATTTTATATATCTCTCTCTAAAAAGCGATTACTAGTGTAGTCATTTACGACAATATGTGGTGGTTTTCCCCTTGGGTTACCCAAGGAGTTAGAAATAGCGTCAAGGACATTTAATACTTCACTGCCGCATATTGGTGGGTCATTGATTTGTTGTGTTGGTAGCGTAGAATACCAAGTCTTCATTGGAAGGGTTTCTATATAATGCATAAACTCTTTTGGTGGGGCTAATCCATATGAATCAAAATAGACAATCCCACGTGGATCAATAGCGTATGCAACCCAGTGAGTTCCAGGTCCGGTGCTGTTATCGAGATTAATAATACCTGTTTCAGTTTTGTTTGGTTGATGTGGTAATTGATCTTTCATAAAAACACCTCTGAAATTTTTAATCACTAGTTTTTTAGCAGCATCCATTAAATCAAAATTGGACATTGGAACCATAGATTTCTGAATTAATAAACCGTTCCTGGTAGTCTCAGGCCTGATCCGTGAACGGATCTCCCGCTGTACCATGAATACGGGGTTCCTGGTAGTCTTAGACCCTTTCCGCTGTACCATGAATACGGGGTTCCTGGTAGTCTTAGACCCTTTCCCTTTTTTTTATATCCTTGTCCAGTTGCCTTTTTTAGTGCCATTCCTGCTGCAGTACCAACGGCTCCTAACGCTGCTGCTTTAGCCACCGCTGGGGCTGCTGCTGCAATCAATGCTGGTATTGCAGCTAACAATGGAAATATACCACCTGTTTTCATCATATTTTTAATAGCAGCCGCAGAGAGAGTAATCTGAACTCCTTTTTTATCCTTGAAAGCATCATTGAAATGTTTCACTTGACGAGTTGTCAGCGATAATTTATTTGCACCACCCGTCATTTGATTAGGTTTCAACGTGATTGTGGTTCCACATTTTTTAGCCGATTCTGATTGCAATTTTTTGATTTGACCAGGTGTCAATGACACATTGATATTACTATATGACATGTTATACATAATTGATTGATTCTAAATCGTAAAACGATTCAATGGAAATATCCTTCGGATTTTCAATTACATATTTTCCACTGGTGCATCTACCACTCTCATTCTTCCTCCAACACCTTCGAGTATCATTGATTTATCACTGAGAATGACAGCAACTGCTCTATAATTCGTGATAAGGAGGGGAGCAACCCCAGCAACTGGTGGACCAGTCGGACGGGTTACACGGGCTCTAAAGTGTATATCAACGACAGATTGTCTCATCAAATCAAGATGTTCCAATGAAAAGTAATAAATCGGATAGAGGCTTTTAAAATCCAATTGTGATATTTGCAAACCGGTATCCACATTTTGATCACGTGCCATAAATGACAACAGGTTATGATAGACACGTGCAATATGATTCTGACCGTAATCAAGTTGTATATCCTCGGATGGTTCCTGCTGTCCGTTTATTCTCAGCGAGACTTCACTAACA
Source organism: Unio delphinus (assembly GCA_029339505.1). Lineage (NCBI taxonomy): Eukaryota > Metazoa > Mollusca > Bivalvia > Unionida > Unionidae > Unio > Unio delphinus. The sequence goes on along the minus strand of JAQISU010000041.1, from coordinate 5,557,494 downwards.
CCTAACTGATCAAATATCATATGACTTCGTTCTTGATTACCAACTCGCGCAGCATTCTGTAACGCAATAAATATATGACGTGGAGCTGAAACTCCTTGTTTTGATGCCAGGTGCCATGTGAATGTACCATCAACACTGTCTTGTTTAATATCCGTGGTCACTGATAACCAACTTAACAACGACTTTCCTCCTTGGTCCATAAATGATAGTAGTCGCTGTTCGTCTGTGATTGATGGAGTTAACACTGGCATCCATAATGATAGTTTTGTTAAAATGACTTTACCGGCAGCAACCCCAGCATTACGCCAGATTGCATCATCATCAGTACCCTTTCGTACAAGCGCTATTGTGTGTTTGGCTCCATAAATAACTTTTCTAACATTTCTACAGAATCCAAATATGTGATGTAGTGGAATCGCACATGAAAATCGTCGACGCTGCCCATGCAACGTTGCTACACGTGTTGCAAATCCTAAATTGAGATTACCATTAAGGCCTCCGAGAATATCAAACGCAGCTCCGGGTCTAATTCGACGTTCTGGATTAGCTGCTTCTTGTTGATTGGCTTCTGCAGTACCCTGTGCTGTTAACACTTTAATGAATTGAAGGTGATCAGCGGTATCAGAGGTATCCTTTGCAAACATCATAGATGGACCCGCTGATCTTGAGCAGCAGAGAGGGTGAATCAGACAACTTTTTTTTGTTTTTATTTTTGATTATACCCCCTCCAAAATAACACTAGACCCTTCTCGCGAAAAAATAAGTCTCTGACCCTTGTCTGAAAACATTCGCGTCGCAACGTCGTTGTCACTCACTCTCTCTGCTGCTAGAACTTTCAGTTGGGTTAACCGAATATTTGATCAAGTCCTTAGGACGAAAATCATTTATGATTTCACAAATAGACTAATTTGTAAAACCTCCTCTTGTAAATCAATCAGATTATTAGACTGGTCAGTGAGTTTGAAATTAATTCTGGTTAATGAATTATTATGACATCGCATATAGACTGGATTCACCGGAGACTCAATTATTAAAAACCCTGGAGGGGCTGTTGGTGCAAATGAATACAAAATATATCCCTGCTGAGCTTGATTTGATCGTTCTAAATTAATTTGATAGCTTCCTTCGATTACATCACATACTAAATTGAGCGCAATCACCGTTGAAATATTCACATTGAACGGAGCAATATGCCTGCCACCACCATCTGGGTCATTATTATGGGTCAGGATAGTTGTTTGTGGTTGTGGTTGTGTTTTTTTCCACGTATCATGGATTTTTTTGAAACCTTCATCGATGGCATCACTGAGAGATTTTTGTAATTCTGAGATATTATATCCTGGTAGTTTGAATGTGGGGATATCTTCTACGCGTATATTATACTTCGTTGCAAATTCTGTTCTCGTTATAGGATTACTGTCACCTAATACCACTTGAATGATTTGCAAATGAAATGTTTCCATGTCATTGATGATTTTGTTGCATGTTTCTACGACGCTGATAAATTCATCTCGGGTGAGAGAGCCAGATTTAAGAGATATTAACAGCAGCGAAAAATCATTATTCATTGCTGTGAAATTTTCATCGATGATATCTTGTCGAGTTGCGTGATATATTGGGTTGTTGTACTTTTTCACTACAGTGAAAACTATCAATTCCTTGTATTCTTTATAACTTTTTACTGGATTATCAGATTTTGTCCTGTCGGTGATATAATCAGTTTTTTGTGGTTCTGGTAATTTAACGGTTTTTCCACCGGGTGGTAATTCAGGCCATCCTAGTACTGTTCTTATTGAGCTTTGATAGATATCTACGACGTATTCTTCTGAGTTTATTTCAATGGCAGATGATAGTGTTGGTTCATGAACTGTTATAGCTATTTTTGACTCTACTCCAGTAATCGATTTTATTCTACGCGCGAATTCATTATTGATTTGTTCAATTTGATATGATCCGGTTGGTATGGAAACAACATTCCAGTCTGGGGTGCCGTCGGGTTTATTCTTATTTGCAAATACCAGTGAATTATTGGGTTGTTGACCACCAAATGATTTTGACCTAATATTTGGCCAACTGTGGTATACTCGTAGTTTTGCTAGCGCTATCTCCTTCACTGGGACCGGAGAGGGGAAATTCACACTGAATTCTGGATTCGTTGAGGTTATTGAGATCATGCTTGTTTGTACTGGTTTTGTGTTCTCCACTATTTGTTGAAGTAATTCCATCTGTGTTGTCATTGTTATTATACTCATGTTGTATTTCTAATTTTGACATCGCAGAATCATATATATCTACCATCGCTGAAAACTCACTCTCTGATATAATTGTATCATCGAGCGATGACGATATCAATGAGGATAATTGCGAGTATGCAGTAGACACAACATGAAATTGAATTATGTAGTCTTGTAGTTTCCGTTGGCTGCATGAGGATATTTTTTTGTGATTATTGAAATTATTCCAGCGATTGTTGTTGCCGCAGAAATGCAAATTGGAACAGCTATCGGAGCCATCATTGTCACTGAAGACAGTATAATACCAGCTCCGGTGATTACACCACTCACAGCGTACACAGTAACATCAATTGCGGTAATTCTCCTGCGATATTTTTTAATTTTCAATTCATACTCCTCAGACAAGGTTTTGAGTCTAGTTTGATACTCTCTGACCTGATCATAGCGATATTGCGATGATGAAATCATTTTTTATTTTAAATACGCTAGCGTTTTCAATTGAAACCGTTAGTGAAATTGCTTTGCAATTTTCAACTTAAATCCGCTACGAATTCCACATACCACGTTGTTGTAACCCTAACCAAATTTTTATCAGTAGCTATTAACGTGAACTGTTCAGTTGTATCCTTGTCGATGATCGTTGAAATCGTATTATTGACCCCGGATGAACTGGACGATGAAATATTAAATTGAGTCGTTCTCACTATTGTTAATCGATAAATACCCTTAACTGTTGCAGTGATGTCTAATTTGTTGTTTTCAGGTGTCCACACAAATGATCCGTGTTTGATTGTGTATACTACGTTGTTGGTTTTCTCATGAGGAATTTTTGTTTTTTCAATGACTGTTATCATCCTCGTTGCATCCCCCTTGATGCCTTCGATGAAAGTTTTCGTCTCATCGATGGATTTTTTAATATCAGGGAGTTTTAGTTCAATTTTATCAAACGGGGTTCCAATAAATTTATCAATGATATTTCTACGAAATGCGGTAAACTGTTTTATGTGTTCTTCGGTTTTAGATTGAAGTGTTGCTAGTTCTAACGCAGAATCGTTAAGAGTTTTAAATCGATCTGTAATCGTCGAAAAAAGTACACCCGGTTTGAGTTTACCCTGATCGGAAAATAACGCGATAGTATCCTCGATTGCATTTTGTTGTTTAACTAAAATATCATCCAGAGAAATATTACTGGTTTTCAATTTACCCTGATCGGAAAAAAACGCAACGGTGTTCTCGATTGCATTTTGTTGTTTAACTAAAATATCATCCAGAGAAATATTACTGGTTTTCAATTTACCCTGATCGGAAAATAACGCAACGGTGTTCTCGATTGCGTTTTGTTGTTTAACCAAAATATCATCCAGAGAAATATTACTGGATTTCAATTTACCCTGTTTGTCTTGAAATACAACTATTTCATTCGGGTCAACACTTGTTAAGTTCAACGTCTCAGCGATTTCATCTTTAATTTTTTTTTGTATATCCTTGATAGAATCAGGAGTTGCAGTGTCATCGGGTTTGGGTTTCAGAGGTCTCCCCCAAATATCAATCATGATATTTTATATATCTCTCTCTAAAAAGCGATTACTAGTGTAGTCATTTACGACAATATGTGGTGGTTTTCCCCTTGGGTTACCCAAGGAGTTAGAAATAGCGTCAAGGACATTTAATACTTCACTGCCGCATATTGGTGGGTCATTGATTTGTTGTGTTGGTAGCGTAGAATACCAAGTCTTCATTGGAAGGGTTTCTATATAATGCATAAACTCTTTTGGTGGGGCTAATCCATATGAATCAAAATAGACAATCCCACGTGGATCAATAGCGTATGCAACCCAGTGAGTTCCAGGTCCGGTGCTGTTATCGAGATTAATAATACCTGTTTCAGTTTTGTTTGGTTGATGTGGTAATTGATCTTTCATAAAAACACCTCTGAAATTTTTAATCACTAGTTTTTTAGCAGCATCCATTAAATCAAAATTGGACATTGGAACCATAGATTTCTGAATTAATAAACCGTTCCTGGTAGTCTCAGGCCTGATCCGTGAACGGATCTCCCGCTGTACCATGAATACGGGGTTCCTGGTAGTCTTAGACCCTTTCCGCTGTACCATGAATACGGGGTTCCTGGTAGTCTTAGACCCTTTCCCTTTTTTTTATATCCTTGTCCAGTTGCCTTTTTTAGTGCCATTCCTGCTGCAGTACCAACGGCTCCTAACGCTGCTGCTTTAGCCACCGCTGGGGCTGCTGCTGCAATCAATGCTGGTATTGCAGCTAACAATGGAAATATACCACCTGTTTTCATCATATTTTTAATAGCAGCCGCAGAGAGAGTAATCTGAACTCCTTTTTTATCCTTGAAAGCATCATTGAAATGTTTCACTTGACGAGTTGTCAGCGATAATTTATTTGCACCACCCGTCATTTGATTAGGTTTCAACGTGATTGTGGTTCCACATTTTTTAGCCGATTCTGATTGCAATTTTTTGATTTGACCAGGTGTCAATGACACATTGATATTACTATATGACATGTTATACATAATTGATTGATTCTAAATCGTAAAACGATTCAATGGAAATATCCTTCGGATTTTCAATTACATATTTTCCACTGGTGCATCTACCACTCTCATTCTTCCTCCAACACCTTCGAGTATCATTGATTTATCACTGAGAATGACAGCAACTGCTCTATAATTCGTGATAAGGAGGGGAGCAACCCCAGCAACTGGTGGACCAGTCGGACGGGTTACACGGGCTCTAAAGTGTATATCAACGACAGATTGTCTCATCAAATCAAGATGTTCCAATGAAAAGTAATAAATCGGATAGAGGCTTTTAAAATCCAATTGTGATATTTGCAAACCGGTATCCACATTTTGATCACGTGCCATAAATGACAACAGGTTATGATAGACACGTGCAATATGATTCTGACCGTAATCAAGTTGTATATCCTCGGATGGTTCCTGCTGTCCGTTTATTCTCAGCGAGACTTCACTAACACCTAACTGATCAAATATCATATGACTTCGTTCTTGATTACCAACTCGCGCAGCATTCTGTAACGCAATAAATATATGACGTGGAGCTGAAACTCCTTGTTTTGATGCCAGGTGCCATGTGAATGTACCATCAACACTGTCTTGTTTAATATCCGTGGTCACTGATAACCAACTTAACAACGACTTTCCTCCTTGGTCCATAAATGATAGTAGTCGCTGTTCGTCTGTGATTGATGGAGTTAACACTGGCATCCATAATGATAGTTTTGTTAAAATGACTTTACCGGCAGCAACCCCAGCATTACGCCAGATTGCATCATCATCAGTACCCTTTCGTACAAGCGCTATTGTGTGTTTGGCTCCATAAATAACTTTTCTAACATTTCTACAGAATCCAAATATGTGATGTAGTGGAATCGCACATGAAAATCGTCGACGCTGCCCATGCAACGTTGCTACACGTGTTGCAAATCCTAAATTGAGATTACCATTAACGCCTCCGAGAATATCAAACGCAGCTCCGGGTCTAATTCGACGTTCTGGATTAGCTGCTTCTTGTTGATTGGCTTCTGCAGTACCCTGTGCTGTTAACACTTTAATGAATTGAAGGTGATCAGCGGTATCAGAGGTATCCTTTGCAAACATCATAGATGGACCCGCTGATCTTGTATAATCATCAGAATATCTTGCTAACCCTATGATTGTTGTGGCCATATCAACTTCACGGTCAATGGATTCAATTTCTTTTCCATCAATGAGATATCTAGCGCTTTCAAATAACGCCATGATGCCGTTATTAACAAAACCAACTCGGACATTTGAGTTATTGTCATATGGGGTATCAGCTGCAACATTTGTTACAAGTTCTCCTTCTACTTCAATAAATGCCTCACACGGTAGAAAATATTTACTGGTATCATGAACTTGAAGTTCAATTCGCGATCGGAGATCTGGTTGTACTGCGTGATAAGAATAAAATTGATAATCGCGTACAGAATCATCTTTACGCACTGGGGCGTCTATATCAAATGCTGGATCAGATGATTTTTTGAACATTTTATTCTATTTATCAGAGTCTAAATCGGATTTTCCATTTCATCGTGAAAAACGCTAGCGTGAAAATCCATAGGATTTCATCGACGTGGTTTTCTAAAGCCACTTCCCGCTATCATATTTGCAATATTGCTTTGGTCTCCTTGATTTACCATCGACGCTAGTTTTTCATCTACTGCGTTATTTATAATTTTACTAACACTTGCAGGCATTTCTTCTGTAGACGGTAACGGTTTCTTTTTTCGCCCCACTAATGATGTTATTTTATCCTTCGCAGTTGAAAACGCTTTCCCGGCAAGATCTCCAACAGTACTAATACCCTTATCACGAATAACATCAATGGCTTTCATTCCAAGTTGTTTAGCTAACGGCATCACTTTTGGGGCCGTTCTTGAAAAGAATCCTAAAATGGTCTTGCCGAGGCCATCTCCGTAGTATGCTCTATAAACTGGAAACCGTGAATTAACTACATAGACGAGGGTTGGTTTATCATGATTGTAATGGATGATCATTATTATAAAAACAATAGTGTTTTCAATTGTTATTTAATCGCTATGATACCCATTTGCTAACTCGTCAATGAAATCTCGATAAGTTTTGATATCCATGATACCACCGGCAAATAATCGTCTACAAATATCAGCTGCTTCATTAATTATTTCTGGAGAGTTATTTCCAGCTCGGAATCCTCCTACAAGAACATCTAATCGTGATATATCATTGATAACACTATCAGGACAAATGTTTCCAATCCTTGGATTTTGCAATCCACTTCCGCTATAACCAGCTGCTTCATCTAGTTTTTCTAAATCCGTAGTTTGTAAATAATCATCATCATCATCACATCAGGTGGTAGTTGTTGTTTTTTTTGTCTCCGTGTTGGTGTTTGACGTCGTTCTTCTAAATCATCATCATCATCAGGTGGTAGTTGTTGTTTTTATTGTCTTCTTGTTTGTCTACGTGTTGGTGTTTGACGTTTTAGTTCTTGCCGTTCTTCTATTTCTCGTTGTCGTTCTTCTATTTGTTCTCTTTTATAATTACTAATTCCCTTTTTAAATTCCTTGTACCCTATCTCATCCTTATTCAAACGACCAATCCCTTTATTTAGTTTATACAAATAATCGAACCAATCATTACTTGATATTCTATCATTCTTATACTCGTCCTTTAAAAAATCTTTTTTTGAATTATAGCTTTGAGCAGCAAAATTACCAAAGGCTTGATAATCCTTTGATTTCAATAAACTAGGTTTTTTTATTAATATTTTAGCATGATCAGTAAATTTATTCAACAGAGAAACAGTCGTTTTTTTTCGGATCAGTTTTTTCAGTTTGTTCAGTTTTCGCTGCTAGTTTTTCAAGCTCACCAATAACAGATTTCCCCGTCTCGGGACTATCTCCCAGTAAAGCACGCTCTACTCCTTTCGTTGCTGTGGTTACTGGTTTAAACAACTCTTCAGACCCCAGAGCAAAATCAGTTTGTAAACTCTGTCGTTGTTGCAGTTTATTCCTGACAGAGTCGCGAATTGGTATAAATTTCTTAATTGCATCTAGTCGCTCACGAGCCAATCGGGTCGTTAATGCTTCATTGACCATTATTTGAAATCAGAAACCATTTTTCAATTGTAAAACAATTTTTCCCATCGATGATTCCATCCTTAACGGTCCAATTTTTTATTGCTGTGAAATATTTTTATTTTTTATCCAATGATTTTGCCTGTTTTGGTGCCATTTTGGTGGTTTTCAGTTGAAAATCTCAAAGAGATTTTACAGTCAAGTAGTCGATTTTACATGGGATTTTCCATAAGGAAAAGCTGTTAAAACTCATTTTTGATGATTTTTAGCCATTTTTCATCAATTTTTGCCTGTTTTCAGTGATGTTTGGTCATTTTTCATCGATTTTCATCAAAAAACCTCGTAGGGTCAAGTAGTCGATTTCCATAGAGAAAAGTTCTTAAAAGTTAGGATTCTATTTTATTTTCGCAGTGTGAAATATTTTCACTGATTCAATCAAAAATGACAAAAAAAAATGAAAATCTCAAGGAGATTTTACTGTCTGACAAAATCTTTTGAGGGGCCGGTCAATCAAAATAGTTCATTTTCTTGAATTAACGCTCGTAAGTTTCTAATTTTAGAATTAACTTCCTTTTTCAATTCATATTCGTTACCCAATTATTTTCGTATTCCTTCCACGATAGTATATAACGGAACAAACACATCTACTTCACTGGAAAATGCAAGAGAGTCTCGAATAGAATTTTGAATTTTTTTGATGAGTGCATATTTCTTTGGCAACATATACTTGTTAGTGCTAACTCCGTATTCTATATCCTGAAAATCCGACTTGATTTGATCAGGATTTAACCCATCTGACAATCTAATATTCTGATTTTTCAATTTTGCAATTTCAACTATGATGCTATTCATAATTTCAGAATTCATATATGATAATACATTTTTCTAATTCATTTTTCAAAAATAAATGAGCCGTTAATATTTTAAAAATTCAGTCTGTATATATAAATATCTTTTTTAAAAATTCAGTCTGTATATATAACTATCTTTTTTAAAAATTCAGTCTGTATATATAACTATCTTTTTTTAAAATTAATTCTGTATATATAAATATAAATGCAGACAAAAATAAATATCAACCATGATGAGCGATTATCAGTCATTTGGCCCCCTTGATATAGGCCGTTGTGGTTCTATTTGCATTCATTGGGTCCCTTATTAGGCCTTTGTGTCTTTCATAGGGTCCTTTGTTAGAGCATTTTTCTGTTTCTGTTTTATATCAGAATGTTTTTTTTTTGTTTTTGCTCTTTGAGATATGACCCTATGACCGTTTCTATTAGCCTATAATTCATTCTGGGTTTACCCAATGTGCATCCACGTTTTGGCCGGTAATTCATTTTTGAACACCATACGGGGTAACCCAAATGTGATGGAGAGCTAATTACATCCATGGATGGTATTTATTTTAGGTCATTTATATTTACATTCACCGGAAACATATTCCCCTAAGAGTGAATCTAACTCGTCAAATAACGGGTTATAATCACAAGAGGGTATGTTTACGTGAAATGACCTAGAGGTTACATATATACGACAACACATCTTTGGAACTCCTTGGTTGCCTTCACATCCAAGTAAGCCCAAGGGAAACCCGAAACATACATCTCCGGAAGGGAGGCCTAACATGGCAAACGCCATCTTAGACCGCCCAGAAGATATGCTTGGGGTGACGTCACAATTAAGGACAGCACAAATACCGTATATATTTCCACTGAGTGTTGTGGCAAATTGTAGGTATACATATACTTAATTAACTTAATTAAGGATGGATTCAATGATGATGGGATTATAATTCAATGATGATGGGATTATGATGATGGAATGATGATGTAATGTAGGGCATTTATGTGTTTACATTCACATAACATGCAACCATGAAATTAAATTCATGGTTGCGTAAGTTGTCAAAAACCGACAACCCACCGCTACCGTAAATTTGATAGCATGGGTTTTGCATGTTATGTGAATGTAAAAACAGAGGGGGCGCCTTCCTCCCCTCAATTAAATAGAAAAAAAAAAATAAACATCCAACCGTTTCACCATCAGACAATTGTCTGCTATGGGGCGCGAACATGTGATGAATAATTGTCTGGGTTTACAAGCCAAACACGATACCGTTAGACCACTGTTCACGTCTATAAAGAATAACGTTTTTTAACGTATATATGTTGTAACTATTCATATGGTATATAAAGGAAATTAATACATCAATCCGCAAGTATGCTATTTTATTTTCTTGAATTACTTATTAATGGTGTTTCACAGTATTTAAATGAGACAGAATATTTGACTTAAACACTAGAACAAAGAATATAATTGTTTGAAAACATGTCTTTTCTTACAAAACAATGCCCAGCGCTGAATCACAATACCCATTAAACAAGTTAACATAATCTAAGGGAGAAAGTATACACGTGTGTTGTCCTGTAACGCCTGTATCTCCGGATCACATCCTATGTTATGAAATACGCATTAATCGCACGTGACACAGAATATTTGACTTAAACACTAAAAAAAAAAGAAAATATATCTTTTCCTAAAAAGAAATAACAAGCCGCTAAATCACAATGATAACTCCCTTGGTTATTATCATTTAAGAGTAGTCTCCCTTGGTGTTATAGACGGTACGCGTGTACTGTATTTTGACATACGAAAATAGAATTTTCTGATAATACTATTACGGAATGCTTCATAATTAACAAGCACGGAGGGGTGAGGTCTGAATTCTTGGTTCATTTGTATAATAACACTATTTTTCTAATTCATTGTTTGGTTTAATTATAAGTCTCTGTATATAATCTTGAGCAGTCTTTATTATTTTGTCATCGTTGGGGTCAATGGCAGTATTTTTTATTTTTTTATCATAATAGCGTTTTAGTTCCCTGTATCGTTTTCCGCCGCACATAATGCATAATTGCGACCTCCCCCTGACCCCAACCCCACATTGAATACAGGGTAACGGACCTCGGCTTCCACGACGAAAGCTTTGCATATGATACCAACAGAATTCATTTCTGCATGATTTGTTACACGGTGTCACTGATCCAATCATAAGCCATTTGCAATGATTCATTATACTTAAATCTTTCATTTAAATGCTTGTTTTAATTATAGTATGGAGGAGTTCGAGAGATTATCGAAAATTAAGCCCTGGAAAAGTGTTCAATTCAATCTTGATAGAGTTTCTGATACACCAAAGAATAAAATTCTTGATAGAACCTTGATTAGTAAAATCAGAGACTGTTTTAATGAATTCAAGCGTGATGGGGCAGCTCATTGTTGGTCAACATTTCGAATTGATGGTGTTGTTGACGCTACCATGAATGATGAAAAAGCAGCAGTGATAATCTCACGTCTTGGGAAAGAAAGAAATTTTTTTCGAATAAAATTCCTTATCCGTGATAATGGAAAATGGATCATTAGGGACAAATACGAGCCTATTCTTAAGGACAAAAAAACTGTCACTGTGACTCAGGATTCAAAACCAGGAATTTTGACTGGACTTGATAAACCCTACTACGAAAGATCTTATCCTGTCACAGTAGTTGTTTACGGGATATATCCGCTCAATGAAAAACCTGATATTTCAAAACTAGCACCCATGAAATATTCGACAGGGCTCAATTGTGTAGCAACACGAATAATAGAACACTTCACAAATGCGTCCCGGTGAAATAAACTAACTGATCTAAGACGAAAAAAAATATCCGAGTGGGAACTGACAGTGAAACAGCATGGGGCAACAATTCAAGATATAGCCAAATTAGAAACATCATTGAGATTTCCAATATCGGTAAGGACAATCACCGGAGAAGTATTATACAAATCGAAATATAAATCACAGGGAGCTCCCATTGAAATTATTGATCATAATGCACACGCGTGGTCATCTGCAGTAACAATATTCCCACGGGATAGAACCGTAAAATATCTGTTTGGAACCGAAGAGTTTTTTTCAGAGCAGAAATTATTTGATGCTATTTACCATTTGAGTAAAAACGATTCTGTGTCAGTGTGGCTATTTCATAGTACTTCAGACGAAGAATGTAGATTTGATCAGTTTGTAAGGCCCAACGGAGAATTGTACCGTACTGAAGAGCTGCATAATCAAATGAAACAACTAGCTAGTGAATTTTCTCCCCAGAGTTCTGGGGGGGGGAAGACAACGATCAATTATTAGCAAACTGTTTTACACTTCCATCAGTTGTAGCACATTTTGCTAGGAAGAAAAACGCGTGGAAACCAACCCGAAGTGAGTTCTTATCAGATGTCAAATTGTCCTGTCTTGAATACAGCCATGGAGGATTATGGAACACAAAATACACCGCTGATACCGTTATTTCAGTTGATATGATTGCATGTTATCCAGGAAGTTTTCTTGGGTATGGAGAGTGTGAGAAATATTTCAAACGATTTGGACACCCTACACACGAAATGACCCGTGTTGCTATTAATGGACCACTGCCACATTTCGATTTAACCGGATTCGCTTGTGTAGTATCATTTGAAATGGCTGAAGGACTTCATCCGTGTAGTTATCTTTGGATTGGTAAACACATGTCTGAAAAACACTGGATGCCAATAGTGTTATTACGGTATATGCTTGATTGTAAGATGTTAAAATCATTAATTGTCAGTGAAGCAATTATATCCTATCGAGCACAGAAATCAGTCTGGTTACCACAACCTGATCTAGAAAAAATAATTAGCGAAGAGCGAAAACTGTTTCCTGATTTTAATGAACAACAAATCATGGATTGGTCCAGACAGTTATTTGAAATCAGAAACAATGAAGCAAAAGATCTTGGACGAAGAATAATCGGTAAATTTACCCAAGGTGGCAAAGATGATAATACGAGATATTCTTCACGATTGATTATAGACAATGCTGAATACGATTTTGTAATCAAAGATTTAACGAATAGGGGCTTATATGTCAATCGTAAGGACGCATTTATGTCCGATGGAACCAAATTGGGTACAATTGTTACTTACACTGATGGATACCATCAGCAGTACACATATTTGAGAGCTTCTATGCTTGGTTATGCTTCTATCAATCTGTTTTCAATGATCAATAGATTTCCTACCACCGCAGTTAGAGTTGCTACTGACTCATTTTACATAAATAGCAAAATGGCTGATTTTAAGGCTACTGGCAACGAGAATTGGGGGTCATGGAGAATTAAGAAGGAAATGCTTCATGATTATATTCCATCAGCAGATGTTACCATTGAAAATAATTACTTAGAAAGCAATCAGTGTTCAGAATTTTCTAGTGCACCACCGATTTCTGATCCAATCTGTAGATATAAAACAGTTTATTTAAACGGCTGTGGCGGGTCAGGAAAAACAACCCGGGCAATTGAGTTATTTCGTGTTTCCAATCCAAACATGATTGTGCTAACACCGACTCACAGACTCGCCAGAGAGATGAAACAACGAGGGGTAAATGCCTGCACTTATCATAGTTTCTTTAGATGGAAGGGAGATAAATGGACTCCTGAGCGCATGGGAGAGAAATTTATTCCTGAAATTATCATTTGGGATGAAATAGACACAGTGTCCGAAGATGTCTTAAAAATATTTCTTGAGTGGTTGTTATTGAAGAATACAAAAGTCGTCATGTGCGGGGATCACGGCCAACCACCACCATTTGTCGGTGCATCCCCCCATGAATGGCTAAAGGGTTTTGTAGACTATTATGAAGAAATTGATACTGATCATAGATCACTTGATAATGAATTAAAAGAGTTTAAGAAATTAATTAGATTACAACCGGATAGAATCCAGTGTGAAATAGCCCGTGAAATAATTTCGGAAACTCCCATGAATGAGTTTTGGGAAGCGTGGAGACCAAATGATTTAATCATTGCAAGTAGAAAAATAGTCAGGGATACACTTCAGATGAAGTTATTTGAATTGCATAAACAAAAATTTGCAACACTTCCAGTACCGTTATGTTATAGGCCATCGGATACACGAAAACAGAACATCGAAGTTGATATTCCAGGACCAAAATCCGAAGGATTTCAAAGACAGATTCTCGTATTAAATGATATTGTGCTGGTTGATATCAATGTCGTTGAAGATGCATTGCGTGCTAATAAATCCCCATGGACGCTAGGTTATGCAGCAACAATACACTCTTCACAGGGATTGACTATATCGGATACAATTGTTTGGATAGTAGATAATCGCATAGAATGGTCGAATTTAGTCTATCTCGCAGTGTCTAGAGTACGAAAAATAAATCAACTTCGAAGAATTGTCTTCGATGATGAAATCATTGGCGATGATAATGACACCACAATAGATGATATTATTGATAAAAAACTCTCCGGTTACAAACAACAAGACAAAAAAAAACAACGAGAATTTGATATTGATGCTGAATTAATAATTACTCTGAAGCAACAACAGAATAATCACTGCGCGAGTTGCAATTGTATAATGCGTTGGCAGTATTCGGATAAGGATCCTCGCCAATTCACCGTGGACAGAAAAAATAACAATCTCGGTCATGTCAGAAATAATGTGATGTTGACTTGTCTTGAGTGCAATAGACGCAAGGGTGCTAGTTAAGCCCATGCGGTGGTAATTGAGTATCCTCAGGTATCACTTGTAATTGTTGTCTAGTAAAACCCCGTTGAGGGGCAGTTGAATCCAGTTTATAGATTGGAAGTCTACCCGTAGATCGTGTTATACTAGATATCTTATGCGTAGTGACGCTCCAAATAGGATCAGTAGCCCTTTTTGTGCCACCCTCAAGCTCTCCTGGTTCGTATAAGTACCTCACAATGACATTACTACCAAGAATTGGTTGGGAAACGCTAAAATCTTTTTGAATTTCCATTTCAGGTATTGACCTCTTTTTAATCGCATTGATAGGTTTCATGTTGATGGTTCTAGTAATCTCGTTATTCAGTGCAGTAATCACAGCTGGTAACCTTTTAACCCATTCACGGGATCTTTTTTCTTGGATGAATTCTTTTGCGTATTGATATCCAAATAACCGCTCAGCAAGGGTTTTATTAAATCGTTCTACAATGGCCTGATCACGATGCAGTGCAGTATGCCCTCGTCTGATAGCGACATTGTGATATTTCATTGTAGATAACACTGCACCCTGAAATTCCTTGCCCGGGTCAACTTGTAACAGATTTGGCCAGTGCAGAGGACTCCTTCGATAAATCCTTTCAAATGCAGAAGCCACTTCAGTGGCTGATTTTGTTTTTAACGGTTCTGCTTCTTTGTATCGACTTGCAATATCAACTACGGTTAATGCGTATTTGTAACCACGATCATGTGGCAGAAATAATAGATCAGCCTGATGAACTTCATTGGGTCCGGTCACATCAAAATGCGAGAAATTGATTTGTTTAGGCGGTGGTAGATAAATTTGCCATAGTGCCTGTTTGGATAACCAATGAGCCGCAGTGGTTTTTTTCACTTTCGCAGCGCTAGCGAGTTTATGGATTGCTGATTTACCCCTCCAGTATCCTCTTGGGGAATAATAAATAGATTCCATGTTGTTATTAATTACCAGCCCCTAACATCAATTTACTTTTCATAGCCGATTTTATCAAAAAGGAAGCCAATTTTTCTTTGAAAGATTTATCAGAAATAGCATTTAACGCATGAATTAATTTCACATCTGCTAGATGCCTGTGCTGCAGATTACTGCTTTTATAAGATACATCATGAAGGTGACAGGCCTTATCAATAGCGTTTATTGGTTCCTCACCGGGTCGGGGCTGATTTTGATCATTGAGTCTGATATCAAGTCTTGTTCCCGGTCCACAGTAGCTATATCCTGGAAGGTGTTTTTCTCCAGGGTATTTTGCCCATGGGGTTCCAGGGAGTTTTGCTAATTTGGCTGCGATATCACCTCCTCGTTTTTTTTTAAAGGTTCCTTGAGTTCCTTGGGTTTAGAAACAAATCTAAATTTCTTTGTACTACATTGTACGCATTTACCAGAAAGCGCTGATCGGTTATTTTTAGTTGTAATCGTCGTCAAGTCATCTGTGCCAGTACGCGCCTTACACTTCACGCAATATAGATCCATAATTTATGTATAGAGATATGAATATAATTGATTTTTCAGCGACTAAAACAAGAGAACCAGTGAAACATCATGCAGCGCTACCAAACTCTATCCGCGCAATTATAATCGGACCATCTGGATCCGGTAAAACGCAATTGTTGCTCAATTTAATAATGAGATGGATGAAGTGGGATAAGTTGTATTTAATTGCCCCTAGCGTAGATGATCAACGATGTTATGAAGTGCTAAAAGATTTTAATGAAAACGCTTCAGAGATTGCCACCGAGGATGTTATTGAATTTATAACCGATATTGACGAGGCGCCATCCGTGAATGACCTCGATGGAAGTATCAACAATTTAGTTGTATACGACGATGTCATGTTAGATAATCAAAAAAATCCTGCTAGAATATTTTCCAGAGGCAGGCATAAAAACACTGATGTGATCTATGTCACTCAACGCTACACTCAGATTCCAAAAGTGATTAGAGATAACTGTAATATGCTTGCTGTATTCAACGGCGTTGATACACATACGCTACGAAATATTTGGCAGACATGGTGTTCTGATATGGACTTCAATCAATTTAGAAATTTCTTTAGTCATGCTCAGTCTACCCCACACGGATTTGTAACAATAAATTTACATGACCCTCGAACACGATATCGTATCGGACTTGATCAAATATTCGGTTAACCCAACTGAAAGTTCTAGCAGCAGAGAGAGTGAGTGACAACGACGTTGCGACGCGAATGTTTTCAGACAAGGGTCAGAGACTTATTTTTTCGCGAGAAGGGTCTAGTGTTATTTTGGAGGGGGTATAATCAAAAATAAAAACAAAAAAAAGTTGTCTGATTCACCCTCTCTGCTGCTGAATATCATCTCATATAGATATAACCACATCTACTCATCATAATATCATATCATATGAATATCACATCTACCCATAATATCATCTCGTATGGATATCACATCTACTCATCATAATATCATCTCATATGGATATCACATCTACTCATCATAATATCATCTTGTATGGATATCACATCTACTCATCAGAATATCATCTCATATGGATATCACATCTACTCATATCATCTCATATGGATATCACATTTACTCATCAAAATATCTTGTATGAATATCACATCTACTCATAATATCATCTCATATGGATATCACATCACATTTACTCATCATATCACGTATGGATATCACATCTACACATCATCTCATATAAATATAACCACTTCTACTAATCAGAATATCATCTCATATTGATTAATCACATCTATTCATCAGCATATCACAGACATCTATTCATCAGCATATCATTCAGATATAACCACAGTGCCTATTATATTACTAATTTAGTGTCTACTCATCAACAAAGTACATAATATACATAATCGTGTTTAAATTACACACAATACATAGGTTCAATAGGTAACCATGCCTATTCATTAGCATAGCACATCAGAGATAACCATGCCTATTCATTAGCATAACATATATAGATAACCATACCTTTTCATTAGCATAGCACATCATAGAGATAACCATGCCTATTCATTAGCATAACATCTCATATAGATTACCATGCCATTTCATTAGCATAACACATATAGATAACCATGCCTATTCATTAGCAATTCACAGATAGATAACCATGCCTATTCATTAGCATAATACATGATAGAGATAACCATGCCTATTAATTAGCATAGCAAATCATATAGATAGCCATGCCTATTCTTTAGCATAACATATATAGATAACCATGCCTATTAGCATAGCAAATCATATAGATAACCATGCCTATTCATCAGCATAACATATCACATAGATAACCATGCCATTTAATTAGCATAACACATCATATAGATAACCATGCCTATTCATTAGCATAACACATCAAAGAGTACATCAAATAAAATCAGAGTATTTTATGCTGATACTTACCTCATGAGAATTGGCATTAATATTTAGGTGCATAATGAAACAAAGATGATTATAATTTATACTGGGTGTACTGGTTTAAGGGCAGTTCATTATGTAATGCATATCTGACCTGAATGACCAACAAGATGCCATTGAAACTGTAAACTACATGATGCCTCACAGCTTTACCAGTGTAGTACTGGTTAGCCGTACAACCAGACCAGCTAGTTTATGTGTCTGAATGACATAATGCAATACATCATTTCATTTAAATAGATTATTCTGCAGAACTGCAGCCATGAATTGGCATTCACCCACTTCCTAATTTCTGGAAATCTACATTAGGCCTCATAGTTACACCTTTTGAGAAGACCATTTCACATGAACTCATGATATTATCCAAAAGAAACAACAAAAGACAACTGTTTTTTGAAAACATTTTATCTCCATAACAGCAGTAAAAAGGACGGTAACAAAGATTTGCATGTTCAATAAAATTACATAAGGTATCTTCTCTTGACATTATAGTTTGAAGAAACTCTTGGCAAAAATTTTAAAGATACTTCTTATAATAATTGAGTATTACAGTAATATTTACAATACTGAATAGCACTTTATTGTTTGCTATCAACAGAATGCATGAATACTGTCAAAATGTAAATACTTACTAAAGGTAATTCATGGAGAAAAGTTACTATAATGTACAAAGAATTATACAGTATTTTATAGAGGATCTGAAATGTATGGGGACACTGCATCCACCATGTTCCAAAATCTGGAGGATGCACACATTTCAAGGGAATGGGGACACTGCATCCCCTATGTTCCAAACCTGGAGGATGCACCCTATTTCATTGGGCAAAAAAAAACTGCTGGATTGGACTTCCTGCACTTGTAGGTTTAAAAAGATCTATCTTTATTTCAGACTGCATGTCCATTCATTTAAGTTAAACTATATTTATATTTTAAAAGAGAATAGGTCTCTTATGTAAAATACAGACAACAATACAGACTTCAAAAATGTGACTATCATTGGTAAGAAAATGATGTTTATGATCTTATTTGCTTTGACAGTTTTGCCACTGTAATACTGTCATGTGCACTTTAAAAGAAATTTCATCAAGGGCTCATCAATAAAGAACATCTGCAAAGATGGGGGAGGTGTTTTTCAAATGCTGACAACTGCGGACAGGGTGGAGGTGGGGTGTAATGGACCTTGCGGACGTCCGGAAGCTAGTAATTTTTGTTACGACATTCTGTATTGAACAGAGCTTTAGGCCAGATGCATTTATTCCAGTATGCTTTGCGGATATCTTTTATGGGTGATCCATATGTATAAATTATTTAATTTCAATTTGTATGATTCATGTCACAGAATATATATGAATGGGTTGGCATTAATACATAGGTCTGGCTCCAGTGCCTGAGGTTGATTACATGGCCCACATATCCCCCCTGCAGACCTAAGCAAGTATACAAAAAGCCAAGTAAGATGCACCACTGCCTGTATAACCCTCTCAACTCAGACCAATGAGCAGTATATAATGATAGATGTGGATATCCGCAGCCTGAGGAGGAGGGGTTAAGCCAATTTGAACAAAAGTAGACCAGGAGGGGGTTTAAGAAGATAGGTATTATCTTTTGATGTCCTGTATGGACAACCCCCAAGCGCTCAAGTAATCCATATAACATTTACATGTTTAAATATTTGCTTAACCTGAATAAATCTGCACAATGGAACATTTTCTGTTTTGGATCTTTTTCTTATTTAATGCATTATACATGTATAACTATCCTCATTTTTTCTAACTTATTATTCTCTTCAAACTTATAATTCACTGATTAAATGCTATAATTGTGCATTTGCAAAACTTCTCACCTAAAAATATTATACCATTTGTCATTAGTTAAACCTTGAAATATCATCATACAAACTCTCACTGACTTTGCATTGCAGCTCATAAGACTATGTCAAAGCTTAAATGGTTTAACTGCCAATAGTGTTATTTAAGAACTGGAATCTATTGCAATCTGAAAGTTTTTATCACATTTAGTGACTCTGACCACTGCTAATGCCAACACAAGTATAGACAGACATGCCTTAAAGAAAAAAAATCAGAGTTTGGAATTTTGTCCAAACACAGGAATTTAGATTTGGAGGGGGTGGAGGTGAGAAAAAAATCAATTGCAATAAACCTGCAAACCCTGCTCAATCATTAACATTATGGTTCCATAGTAGCATACATCTGTATGTAATAAACTACAAGATTACAATCATTAACATTATGGTTCCTTAGCAGCTTAAATCTATATGTAATAAAATAAAAGGGTTATCATCATCTACATTATGGTTCCATAGCAGCATAATATATCTATATGTAATAAAATACAGGGTTACAATCATTAACATTATGGTTCCAAAGCAGCATAATATATCTATATGTAATAAAATACAGGGTTACAATCATTAACATTATGGTTTCTTAGCAGCATAATATATCTATATGTAATAAAATACAGGGTTACAATCATTAACATTATGGTTTCATAGCAGCATAATATATCTATATGTAATAAAATACAGGGTTACAATCATTAACAATATGGTTCCATAGCAGCATAATATATCTATATGTAATAAAATACAGGGTTACAATCATTAACAGTATGGTTCCAAAGCAGCTTACCTCATTACGTAATATAATACTGGGTACAACTAACAATCTTTAACATTATGGATTCTTGGCAACTTACATCGTTATGCAAGAAAATAAATCTCTTGTTACTAAGTATTGCATGAATAAGTTTCCAAGCAGGACTAAAATTCTTTGTAGCAAAAATTTTAGGTGATACCTTTCCAGAGTTCATAACAGTTACAAATTAGAAAAAAAAATAAAACTTATACATGACTTGGATTAGACAACCAGTGAAGTAAGTGCTAGTTGTCAGTGCTCCAGATAATGAGTACAAAGTAATAGCTAGCAAAAAAATATTTTGATGTGATTTTCTGATGCTTTTCACTTTGTATGTGTGAATATAAAGTATTTTCTCAGATTTCAACATTTTTGTTGCATGTCCTGCAAATCACTTTATATTTGTTGCCACTCAACACTTTCACCCAACTGTAAAGTGGATTAGTTTGAATTGTCAACACAGCTCATGCTTAAAGTACAAAATAATACAGACCATGTGGGCATCTGGTACCAATTATTTCTGTAATGAATGATATTTTTGAGAATCTGATTGCACATAGTTTTGAATGATCATTTAATTTTTTTCTCTCCAAGCCAATGAATATTCTTTGGAATATCAACATTATATAAACACACTGAAAAAATATAAATTAATGTTCAAATACTTAGTCATTTTTTTGACAAGCTCAAACAATATGTATGGTGCAGTATAAATAAAACTGAATGCTGTGCTATGATATCACAAAAGGCACAGTTTACTGGAAAAAAGTTTGTACTACCCTGCATTGGAATGTTTAAACCCAACATACTCTTTTCCTGACCCAGTTAAGTACCAGGTCACCATTGTCTATAGCAATAAAAAAAATTAATTTGGAAGTTCTGTGTTGACAACAAAGGTGAAAAGCATTCAGCAATAGGCAATGAAGAGACTTTGATTAAATTTTATTAATATTAGATTTTAAAACTATTTTATTTAAGGTCTGTTAATTTATCAAATGACTACGCTGTTTTGGGATCATTTAAGTAAATGGTACGTGCCCAACTAAAAACAGATGAACTAGGTATCATTTGTCTCCCCTCCTGTTGCATTTGGGGGTCTTGGCCATGTTGGGAATGGTTGCTGTTGTTGTAGCATTTAACACCATTTTCAGCACAAGATAGGCCATACATGGTGGCCAGTATAAATAGTGGAGGAAGAACCTGAGAAAACCCCAGAAAGAACCATTGCCCCACGAGAAGCTACTGGCAAGCTTTCTGACATACCCACGTTGGTCGAAACCGAGACTCGAACCCACGCAGACAGATGTGAGATGGCAATAATCTGGAATGGCAAGCATTTTAGACCACTTGGCCACTTGGGGCCCCAGTTGGAAATGGATTTGGACCATTCTGTGGTAAATCAAGGATGAACATTAAGTAAAAAGGGTATAGTAGCAGTCTAGGTATATGAGGCTACTTACTGACCAGCTACGCTGGTCTGAACCTTTCAACCGAGTGGTACGTGCACCAGACAGACAAACCAGGTTCAATTCGTGATATCAACAGTTAGAATTTGTCTCTCCTCCTGTTACAATATCAGTGCCACATGTCTTTTAATTCACACCATTTTATCACATGAATATTACAATTTATTCAGTTTCATATTTTGTGTTCCTCAGATAAATTCAACGTGTTTCTGCAAATTAAATTTTTTGTAAAAACAAAAATCAAATTCAAAGACTTTTTTTTAAATAAAAAGTCCCTTTTTTAAATAAGTTTTCCAAGGACACCTTTTAAGTTAAAGGATTTTTCATTTCTGATGCAAAAACGATTTCAAAAAGGTTTCCATTGTTTTTAGATAGGACAATTTGCTGCAACAGTTATAGAACAACATAATACACTGGGTCAAAATTATACAACAGTATTAATCCAAGATCGAAATTTCTCAAACTACAGGGAAAGGAGGGGGAGGGATACATTTTTCCACAAAATAAGAAACTTCTGTATATAACAATACCGTGTCATTTTGGAAAAGTGTGGAGAAATCACTAATGGAAACCTGTGAGATTATGTAATGCTGTTATAAAGGCAAGGAGAGAAAGCCTATTTCTATGAAAGCAAATATCAAGACACAGCATTTGTTTCAATCTGTTACAGTAAACTGTACCTGTGTATTTCTTGATCAATTCAAACAGCTAGCTAGCAGATCATGACTTGTTATAATCTCACATTCTTATCTGTACATGGTATATTTTCTTGTATAGAAAAAAGATGGAATGGTAATTATAACAAAACCTTTTCACAAGAAATTTTCAAATTCTTCCACAGCTCTCATTTCTTCCTCCATGAGTCTCATCTCCTGCATCAAATCATCCTCATCACTCCCAAAAACTCCAAACCCATCACTCACCTGGTTTGGGACCTTCTGTAGTGCTTGATGATCTGAAATATTTTAGACTCATCATTATATGGAACTAGAGCTACTGATGATGGTTCATCACAAATGACCCCACTAACTAGCAAAACCTTAATCAAAGGAACTTGTTATCTTAAATAAAAAGTTAAAAGGAGGAATATTTCATTCTTCAATAGCCATAACTACATTAATGATTTGCAAAGCTAGAAATCCAAACTCAAGATCTCATCAACATAAAACATAAGTCTGCCATATGCAGTCAATGAAACTATGAATAAATACCTTTCTGTAGCATTATTTCATAATAATGTTTCCTACCTTAAATATTTTCAGCATTTAAAATCCATCAATTTTCTTGGTTAAAGAATGCTACATAGTCAAACTTGTTGGGACAGGCAATTGGGGGGAGGGGCATAGCTCCTGTGAATGATAGGTCATTTTGGAAATTAAATTAATGCACAAACATCTTTTTAATATATAATGTTATGTCCTTAGACTCGAATAAACAGTAACATAGAAAGAGTGAGAATAACAAGCTTGTAAAATCTTAATAAACAATTTATAGAGCACAAATATTTTCCAGAAAAGAAAAATAAACTTACAAGTTTTAAGAATCAATTCCAAAATTAATCCAAAAATAATTCAAAATATAATCCACTAGAGAAATTGCAAAAGTCCTGGTAATAAAATGTCCAAATAATTCCCAGTTCGAATCTTAGTGAAGCATCCAAGATGGAAGACGATGTCACATGATGAAGTCAGTTCTGGTCTTATGAAATTCAATGAGCATAATTATTTTCCAGATAAATAACAAAATAAATCCTCTTGATCCAAACGAATTGAAATAATTTCCAGTAATTTAAAATAACTCAAAACGACACACAACTTAGTATTGTAACAGCCCAACTTCTACTAAATAGTTTGACCTAAAACATCATTTATATACCTGTTTTTACGTAAACAAGGAAGGGGTCACATGATCTTCTAGAATCTTTTAGAACAAATTTACATTCAAAAAATCTCGTACACACCGTATTACCCAACTAAAAATAGCAAGATGTTTATAACAAAACTCCATAATGTCCTTGGAATCAACCAATCATTTTAAAAGCTTGTTTACAACTCTGAAGCCAGGTCAGAAATGAGGTCAACACCTGGTGTTTATTCTTAGAGTACAGGTCATCCCACTTTCTAAAAAAAAATATCTCCCAATGAATAAATCTTAAACTTAAAATGTCAAATTTGAATCTGACAAACAAACAATTAAAATAAAAAATAAATGACTTAAATCAAATATACGTAACAATAACTGATTGCCAAATGTGTTAAAATGTAATAAACCATAGTAAAAATAAATACTGCTGCAACTGTGATAAAGAGGATGGGGGATGGGGAAACTTCTGTAAATATAATGTCATAATGTGCTGGAATAAAAACAATTCAAGGTCTCCTCAATACTGTGCTACAAGAAACATTCTGTCAAAATCCAAGAATCCTTGTTAAAGTGAAGCTGTGAAAATGAAGCCTGAACAATGGTTTATCAGAGGGCATAACTCCTCTTCATGATTATTTAAAAATTGGAAATTAAACTGTTTGGGAGTTCATTAATATTTAGATGCAAACAAAATTTGTCTAAGCTCCAATAATTCCCAGTAAAGTCAAACTATATTGCTGATGGAAAGGCATGATCATAATGCAGTTCCACCAACTCTGTTAAGCAGGAACCTAATTATTTTATCCAAATTTTATGTATAACTAACAATATTATTGGAGAAAATTATTTTTTCTATTACTATTTAGTTTCAACACTTTAAAATATTCAATTCCAGCATTAGTACTTTGAGACAAACTATACTTAAATCTTTTATTCCAGTCTAGCAGATCAGCAACAAAGTAATTTAAATCTTGGCATTGACTAAAAGCTAAGCTAGTCAGTCGACTGTTTATGAAGCATAACAACTATGGTCTGTACTTAAAAACTATGCTAGTCAGCCAGGCTTATCATGAAGTCTACCAACCATGATCCTGGCCTAAAAGCTAAGCTAGAAAGCCAGGCTGCCCATGAAGTCCACCAACCATGGTCCTGGCCTAAAAGCTAAGCTAGTTAGACAGGCACTGTTCATGAAGTCTACCAACCATGGTCATGTGGCTTTGTTTTCACTTTAATTCTCTATGCTATTCCTTAATTATTTTGCTCCTGTGTATTTTTAAATGCACAAAATTTCATTATATTTTTCTTTCTTTCTATCACAAAGTTTACCTTTTTCCGCTCTTTCAGAGTAGTATTCAACAGATTAAAATATGTTTGATTTTGTCCCTGTCCTATTCAAAAGTACCCAAAATATCTTTGTTCCTAACATTTTGGGTCATATTTCTCTTCTATTTCTTTTACATTTTTTATACTCATCCTCAAATTATGGGATTCATCTTGGAGTCATTATCAAAGCAAATCTTATTCAACAAATATTCTCCTGTATATTGGAACAGTTATTGCTTGATTAATTACCTACCGCAAAGAATCTGAGTAATTAGGGTAATTCTTGGAGTAAATTACCTATCTCAAAGAATATGTGAGTAATAAGCTAATTCTTGGAGTAATTATCTACCTCAAAGAATCTGAGTAATTAGGCTGATTTATTTTGAGTAATTATTTACCTCAAAGGATCTGTGTCCACTGAGTACTTAGTTCTTGGATTAATTACCTAACTCAAAGAATCTGTGAGTAATTAGGCTAATTCTTTGATTAATTACCTACCTCAAGAATCTGTGCAAGTAATTAGGCTAATTCTTGGATTAATTATCTACCTCAAGAATCTGTGTGAGTAATTAGGCTAATTCTTGGATTAATTGCCTACCTCAAGAATCTGTGTGAGTAATTAGGCTAATTCTTGGATTAATTACCTACCTCAAAAATCTGTGCAAGTAATTAGACTAATTCTTGGATTAATTGCCTACCTCAAGAATCTGTGTGAGTAATTAGGCTAATTATTGGAGATAATTTTGTTTAATCATACTCTGACTCAACAAACCTGGAAGGTTGGCAAACCCAAACTCTGACGGTGTATTGGCTGGCTGGATTCCTTGTGACAGAATACAATTTGGAGATTCATCATGATAGAGGATGTTTATTCCCATTCTCTTCTTTGACATATCCACTTCTGAAAGACAGACTCGTCATAATTATAGTTTAATATGACTGGATTTTATGACTAAGGAAAATAATTTAATGACAGACATCAGTAGGTATGTCTAAAACAGTATGTTTTAATTTTAAGTTTAAAAAATAAGTATGAAGGTTTGAATCTTCCATAACTAAAAACCCCAATTTTCAATGTTTTTTTTTTTTTTATAAAATACAATTGTGTACTAGTAGATTACAAATCATGAAATAAGCAATGATCTGGTCAAAATGTTAAAAATTTAAACAACTCAATACTATACATATTGACAAATCATGGGAAAAGTAAACATTTTTTATTTGGAACATTGATGAAGTTAATCCATGAAATTAAATATGCATAAATATGCAAGCTCAGACAGTGGAAAATCCATGAATTTAAGTTCCCATGACTTTTTTTTTGGGGGGGGGGGGGCGAATTATTAATATTTTGTATAATTCTGACAAATTGAAAAGAAAATGAAGAAACTAATACTAAAAATGCATCAAAAGTTTTGATCAAGGTAAATTTGGAAGATATAGGTTCTATTCATACCTATACTGGAAGGTGATTACATATATCACCTGTCATGTCACCATTAATTGTGGATCAACAGTTAATTATTTAGACTTGAGCTACAGAATCCTTTGCTTGGACCTTAAAGAGTCATTTGTCAAGCTTAATTAGCTTTGTAGTTCTGAATGACAAATTACATATTCTCATAGCAGCACTCACTTAGCAACAATTGGGTTTAAAACTAAAAGTTCTGAATCAAGTGTTTAATTTTGAACTTACGCTCACTTAAGTGTGACAAAGCATCATAATCTTGTTCCAGTTCCCCAAGCATGATCTCTAGGTCAGTGAAATCCTCTCCGGCACCTAATGGAATAAACAACTGTATTATTTTTGACATTTTTAAATAATATCATTCAATGTATTCAACTGTCACAAAATATGGTAAGAAAATAAGTTGGTGGTGCTTTAGAATGAGTATATCTTACCTACAGTAGTTTTCTATTCGAGTTTTGCAAGTTCTTTTTAGTACTTATAGGGTGCATAAGGTATGTGTGGGCATAGTGATCCCATGATAAGGTATTGTCAACTCTACAGACAGTTTATTACAGCCACAGGTGTGAATACTACTTTACTTTACAAAGTTCTATTTATATCCATCCATTTAACTACTCATATGGATGTACCATTTTCTATTGTTACAAGTATTTCTCTTAAAATACGGTAAGTAACAGAAAATAGTGAAAGGCGACAAGCTTTGTAAAAGTTAACAAATATAATTTATTTCCCTAGAATACAAAGTGAAAATGAGCAAATACAAAAGAATACAAGAATTACTGATAAAAGTCCTAGTAATTTAATGTCCTGAATAAATTCAGTAAAAGTCCAGAAAAAAATCCCAAAACTAAAGTCAATGATGTTTTGTGGTAGCTATTAAAGAGTTGAAGTGTCAACAGTCTTTTGCTGAATCACAGATATATAATTCCAGATTTGAATATATTATACATTTCAGTGAATGTCTCTAAGAATTTATCATTTGTATTTCCAGAGAAAATAATCACCTGAATTCAATAATTTGAAGAAAATAAAATTCACCCAACTGGTCACAACATAAAACAACTTGAAAGTGTTCGATATTAAAACAAGACTGACCAAGTCCACACAAGCACAAGATTATAGAGTTCAATACTTGACCTCAGGTCACAGTTAATATTATATATATAAATAACCTTCTAGAACATTCCTGACATTTACAACAACAAAAAATATAACCTGTAAAATTTACTTAGGAAAGTTCAAAACCCTGACCCAAATAAACATATTTACTTCTTCTATTAATAAAGATCCTGATATTAAGCCTATATACATAGAGAATAATTTAGCTATGTATTAGTCGTTTACATAAAATGAAAATTAAAAAAAGTAAATCAGGTCAAGCAAAAATGAACTCAATTTTTGGACACGGTTAAGTCCATCATACAATGTTGCATTACAATAGCATGTAATGAAATTTAAAAAGTTCAAAAACGAACAAACAAACAATTAAATTAAATATGCATAACAATCCTGATATTTACATGGATTAGAATGTTAAAGATTGTGTATTTAAATGGCTTTTTGGAATAATTATAAATGTATATATGTATATGTTGGGAATGACTGATTGGGTATACATTATTTATTATTATTATTCAAATTAATATTATATGCTAGTCAGTTTTGGTTTATTTATAGCTAGCAATGTGGCAGAGCAGCTGACAGTATGGTAGTGTAGCTGGCAGTACGGCGGTGTAGCTAGGAAATAGGGCACAGTGAATGGCAGTACAGCCTCATAGCTGGCAACAGGGCAGCTTGGTTGGAAATGAAGTATCATAGTTGGCAACAGTGCAACACTTGAAAAAAAGCAACAAAGTTGGTGACAGCACAACATAGTTGGCAATTGGGCAATATTGTTGGCAACAGAGATTTTATTTACTAAACATTACGATTATTCTAGAAGGCCATTTTCCATTAGGAAATGTGTTTTTGTTTTAATAAAGAAAATGCTTATTGTGACCTGAGGTCAAGTAAGGATTATATAATCTTGTTACTGGAAAAATTAATCATTTATGCTTTAAGTTCATAGCAGAATCAACTGCATTATTATTGTGTCCAGAGATTCATTTTTGCTGGAATTTTTTTCTCCAATTACTTCAAGTGATTCTTCTTTGGAAGCACAAAGAGCTTTTCAAAAATAGCATTCTCGGAAATAGAGACTTCAATTTGCACTGGCATTATGAGTAAGGATTTATTCTTTAATTGTATTATTGTGATCCAATGAGACTGTTGATACATCACCACAACACAAGCCAAGACAGACACATCAACAGCTAAGTGTAGGATTTAATTTGGATTTAGAAATTTAATTATTAGGACTAGTGTCTGTAATTCTAGTATTATTTGGGACTTCATTTGCAATACCATAAGTTCCATGTTTTTAAATTTTAACTTTGCATAATAAATTAATTGTTATGTTTTATAAGACTTACTACTCTTGTCTTGTACTTGTACTTAAGACCATAGAGTCATAGTATATTATATTCACAGTATGGTGAATATAAGATTCATTAATATACTTATGTATTCATATCTAGTCTCATCTTTAATGTCATGGTGTGCAAGGCAGTGCTTTATTAAGGTATACCGCTATGTGTTTGTGAGCATCACATGGTGTCAAAAATGACCTTCGGACATGAAAATTTAAGGTATAACTTCAGGGTTGGGTGCATAAATTTCTTCTGCTATGAACTGCCATTGACTTCTCTGGTCAAGAGGATAATTATATTCTTATGCTTTGTTTTACTATAGATAACCAAAAACATGGACCTTTTTGACCTTACTTGTGTAGCTGATTTTTCATGATTTTTTTACACTAGGTCACTGACTGCTGCATTTAATTTGTACATAAAACTTGCCCCTGCCATCCCCCCCTCTAGCAATTCAGAACATCTTCACAGGGAAAGCATTTATTGCTCTTGAAAAAGCCAATTCTGAAGACACTGGTAGGTAATGTGTATATTCCCCCTAAACAGGCCTGGCCAGTTCACAACACATTCAAATGTAATGCTATTTAGAAAAGATTTCCACCAAAAGGTAAAGTATTATGTAAATCTCTACTATTATATATTTACCGTAAGCAAGATGTGAGATTGTTCCAAGCATATTTACTTTTCCAGTATGCTACTCGATAGGTAAGTGAAGAAACTTGTTTTCAAAAACATTATAGTTTGAGGCATCAAGCCAGAAATATATTCATAAAACATTGATACCTGAGCATCAAACTGCCAGAAAACTTAATCAGGGTGTGACAGATGGACATATGGACAAAGGTATTAATAACTGCCCTACCAATGCCTTGGTGGGAAATAACAATTCACATTACAAGATATCATGATCTAAATAAATATTTTTAGTGACAGCTCTTGAATTATTGGTCTAAATACAGTTTCCGCAATGCAGTGAAATACCAATAAACGGTATATAATCTCTTAAAGAATTACCTTCATCTAGTGCCAATATCTGTTTATTGCTTGTTTGCACTGTTTCCAAGCCCAAAACTTTGTCTTTGATTGCAACAAGTTTAGAATTGGATTCAAATATTTTAGAAACTTTAACTTTTTTCCTTGCAACTTTGACTTTCTTCTGTTTAGTTTCTGCGAGTACATAATCATAACTCTCCCCTTTAATGTAGAGCTCATATGGGTACAAGTTCCTAGAAAAATTAAATAGGGATAATCAATACACATGTCTACCAATGTTTTCTTAATATGATATTTAATGAAGATTTTTGTCAGATTAAGGAAACAAAATAACAATATAAAAGGATGGCATTAAATGTTACAATTTATTTTCCCTTTCCAATTAAAATCCAGTTAAACCTGTCTTGAGCAGTCACCTCTGGAAAGCAATTATGTATGTATAAGGTTTAACTGCATGTCGGCACAATACTGATTATATAGTGCTGATTAAAAGATAAGTTTCACAAATGCAAAGATAAAAAATTACACATTTTTTTAAAGATAAGCCTTTTCAAACAAATGTAAACATGTAACACAGGAAAGATAAAAAAATTAAAATATCAAATTCTTTAAAGATTTTAAAAAAATAATGAAAAACTTAATATAAATGTTTTTATATATAGGATCAAAATATAAAAATTGCATTCCCTCAAAATGTCCAAGATTTTACCCACTGATACATCATCATAGATCCTCAGAGTCTACTCTAGAATTAAAAATGTAAAGAACTTCCTCCCAACTCGAGTTGTAAATAGTGGGAACATTCTGAACATAGGAGAGATGTAATGAAAATAGAAAGGTATATCTTGAAAACAAGATTCATGATTTCTGTTCATTCTGTTACCATATTTGCCAGCCTATAAGACAATAACTTTTACCCGAAATCTTAGCTTCATCTTATACTCCAAATCAACTTATATACAGATTTTGTCATCCAAATCACTTTATCATAAGTAACATAATTTTTGTATGGAAAAAAATTCTCCAAAAGTATGAAAAATATTTCATTTCGGAGAAGAGATCATGTATGAAAAAATATTGGAAAACACATTGAGAAAGTATTTAAATAATTACATAATCATCAGTATTAAAAATTAATGTACATCTGAATTAATTGTGCTAAAGCAACATATATTGGTAATAAACATTGTTTGAAATATACATTACTTAAATTTAATATATGTGCATTAGAATTGACACGTTAGAAGATGAATAACCATGACAAAGACAGATATTCTATCACAATTGTTTTATGGCACCTCATGATCAAATAAAAAGTTATGCCCCATCAAGATCGATTGATCGAGAGAGAGAGATGCCTTTATGACTGTACAGTAATCTGTATTATTCACTTACTGATGACTCTGATCTTACTCATGTACAACAGTGCAGAAGCATATTCCATATCAATCTAGGTAATCAATTCCTTCTAGTTTTAGATGTCACTTCCATTGTCCAAGAATCATGTAACTTTGTAGTGGTATTTAGATACTATTAAATATCCTACAGCTGTAGTCAGGTTTTCCAAGCTAACACCTGTTTGAGGTCAAGATTCAGCAGACCAGATCAGATTAGATAGGCTACCAATAGGGAAATGAGGCTACTCATGGGTATTATTCATCATCATCATCATCATCATCATCATCATCAGTCTCTTGACCTAGTGTAGTCATCAAGGCACTGTGCTGCTGAACATCTGACCAGTTCCCTCCACTTGTCTCGATCATTTGTCAATGCCTGTGTCTCCGCAAAATGTTTCCTGGTCCATTCTGTGATGTTGTCAGCCCACTTCTTTCTCTGTCTACCTCTCCTTCTGCCACCCTGGATGCTGCCCTGCAGTACTGTTGTGGATAGAATTTTGGCTCTAGTGACATGGCCATACCATTTCAGCTTTTTCTTTTTGACAGTGGTGAGGAGGCCTTCATAATGGCCTACTTTGTGCCTGATTGTTTACACACTTCTTCATTTGTTATGTGGTCCATGCAAGAGATGCCAAAGATGGTTTCTGTAGCATCTCATTTCAAGTACCTGGATTTTTTGTTGTAATTCTGCTGTCGGGGTCCAGGCCTCACATGAATACAGAAAGATTGAGATGACTGGTGCTCTCAATAATCTGATTTTAGTTTTCAGACAGATACTCTTGTCTCTCCAGATGGGTCTTAGCTTTGACATAGCTGTTGTTTGTGCTGCTCGTGTCAAAATTTCTGCTCTTAATCCCTTTTCGGTGATTATGGAACCAAGATATCTGAACTGGCTCAGTTTTCAGTTCCTGTCCTCTGACTTTAATCTTGGCTGAGATTTGTTTGCCACTATTTGTCATCAGCTTTGTCTTCTCAGCGCTTATCTCCATGTCAAATCTGGAAGATGTTTCATCCCGGTTCTTCACTACGGTGACAAGCTCGTTTTCACTGCCTTCCAGCCCATCAATGTCATCTGCAAAGCATAGGTTGGTGATGTTACACCCTTCAATGCTTACTGTCCCACAGTGGTTTTATAGGGCTTTGCTCATGATGCACTCTAAGTAGATGTTGAAAAACATAGGTGATAGGAGACATCTTTGCTGTACTCCAACTATTGTCTTGAACCAGTCCCCCACAGAACCTTGAGCAATTACTGCACTGGTAGCCTTGGCGTTCAGCTGCTTGATGGTATTGGTCAACTTTTGACCCATGTTGTACTTCTTCATTGTGGCCCACAATGCCTGATGCCACACTCTGTCAAAAGCCTTTTTGAAATCTATGAACTCATGATAGTACTTTTCACACAGAACCCTGAGATTGAATATTTGTTCTGTTGTGCTTCTTCCACTCCGAAACCCTGTCTGCTCTTCAGCAATTATTTATTCTGCTTGTGGTTTCAATCTTTTCAAGATGATCTTCAGCATCACCTTACTAGCATGGCTGATCAAACTGATAGTTCTGTAATTTTGAATATTATGAATACGGTACCACAAAATGAAAGGAAATGCCTGGTGTCTACTCATGTATATTTGTGAACTTGCTGATAGAACTGAGAGCAATTTAAAGTAACATATGACTTGAGCAAAGCTGGAAAACATAATCTAATTTACTGGGAATGGAAAGGTCATAATACTTGCAAAGAAAATGAGTAAGAATGCGAAATGGTCATTCTTGGTATTTAGCCTAAATGAAGCATGAATATAACTACTGTGAATATATAAACACTGATGGAGTATGTTATGTATTTGTATAGTTTACATTTACTATTTAATTTATTAATGTTTTCTCTCTTGACAAAATATTCAGCTAAACTAGGGCAAAAAGGTAAAAATACCCCCCAAAAATTATGAAGAACTGGATCTCTCTCTCTCTCTCTCATATATATATATATATATTAGGCCGTATTTTATTTAGATCATAAGTGGCAAGAAGAAAAGTATGATATAATATATATGCATCTCTCACTATCTCTTTATAAAAAATGTGGAAAAATCTTTTTAGAATTAATGATGCAATTTCCATATTGACTGTGATACTTTTAATATTTATCAAACTGTAAGTTATTTATAGTTTAATTCCACACAACATCACAATTTTATCCTCAATTTTCAACTCAATAAATCAACATCATTACATATATATAGCTTAAAGTACATAATACACTTAAAAACCTTTTTTTGAAACAATTTAAATTCATGATGATGTGTGGAACAAAATGAAAAAGAAGAAGCTGAAGTATTGTTATATACTCATCTTGTATCCTGGACATCAACTTACATATGGATGAAGGATGGAAAGTATACCAAATTTGCTCATTCTACTTATACTCTGCATTGACTTATATATAGGCTGACAAATACAGCAGTTCTTCTGAATGATTTCTAAAAATTAGTATAAATCTGACAATTCTGCATCATAGAAGAGATCCTGGATCTTCTGGTTCACATAAAATAATAAGGTTTTGGACATGCATATCAATTATGAAAGCTATTCAATTTTAAAGAGCTTTATAGGTCAAAATACATCTATGACATCAGACTTTCTTGTTAGATGGAAGGTTAAACATGTTGGCAGATAGTGCCATTGGATCCATATCTAGTAAAAGTCTAGCTGTATGATTATTGATAATAGTGTTACCCATATTAATGTCATCAAGTTGTTTATCAGTTATCTTATTATCCCAGTGCAGTCTGATCAAAGGCCTTAAGGGTGTTGATGTAAGAGATCATTTATTTGTATGAAAGTATTGTTTTCTTGAAAATGGTAGCTGGAAGCAAAATGGATGTGTAATATCTATATCTTTCAATCTGTTCTTTAATGCAATGGTGTTATTCTTGCCCAAAATAGAACTTCATATCACATTTGAATAAAATGCAACAAAAAAAATGATTGCCGTTGTTGTGTACATTTGAAATTAAGAAGGTGTGACAGAGAGGCCCATGCCAAAATATGTCAAATTCACAATATGACATTTACAATGTACATATAACAACAAAAAATACCTAAGAGTAATGTATTGTTGATAAAATTTACCAAACGATCAAATGACTGACTAACCTGTAGTAGAAGGATTTTACAGTATTTCCTGTTTTAACATTCTGTATGTCTGTCAGCTCTCTGAATACTGCTCTCCACTCTTTGTTTTTACACACCTGTCAAATTGAAACTATCAGTCAATAAACCCAAGATATTGTCAATACTGAATTTTAGAAATAGCATCTATTAAGTTGCATAATTTAAAAAAAAAAAATAAACTTAATATATTTTGTAGGAAATGACTGCTTGGATTTTGAATACATGAAGTGGTCCAGTTTAAAGTCTGAATTTATTTGATACTACAACCATATTGCTCTGACAATAAACAATTGTTATGTAATATTTTATCAATTCTTTGACATGTTTGTTACACATCAAATTTGATAGTTTGGCCAAATGAAATCAAAAGGAAAAAGCTAACAATTTAATAAGCTAACCAACAAGTACACATTCTTTCAAGTTAAATGTTTTGTTTTTAAAGCTAGTGGGACAATGTTAGTGCAGGGAATGGTGGCAGAATGTTTATTTCCATAGCTTTATTTAGCTTTAAGGAATATAAGTTACTGAATATTATTTAGTAACAGCCACAGGGAAGATAACCCAACAGTGTTCAATCATTTGAGCTCTCTGCATGCAAAATCTGATATTTTGCTGCTTCTACAACAATCAATATGGTCTACTTGACCAGTATGTCAAGTGGAATGGAATTCTGAGAGGCTTTTTGTTGTTGTTGTTTTAGGTTTAATGCAAGTTTTCAGCTCAAGATAGGATATACATGGCAGCCAGTACGCTGGTGGAGGAAACACCTGTGAAAAACCACCGACCCACAGGTAGCTAATGACAAAGCTCTCTCACACTGGTAGAAAAACCACCAGCTGTTCAACATAGAGAATCATCAGTATGCTGCAATATATTCATGCATCTGGCTTGGGACACATGCATCATGGTCAAGATTTTCAAAGAAAGTCATGTTCTATGCTGCAATATATTCATGCATCTGGTTTGGGACACATGCATCATGGTCAAGATTTTCAAAGAAAGTCATGTTCTATACTGCAATATATTCATGCATCTGGCTTGGGACACATGCATCATGGTCAAGATTTTCAAAGAAAGTCATGTTCTATGCTGCAATATATTCATGCATCTGGCTTGGGACACATGCATCATGGTCAAGATTTTCAAAGAAAGTCATGTTCTATGCTGCAATATATTCATGCATCTGGCTTGGGACACATGCATCATGGTCAAGATTTTCAAAGAAAGTCATGTTCTATACTGCAATATATTCATGCATCTGGCTTGGGACACATGCATCATGGTCAAGATTTTCAAAGAAAGTCATGTTCTATGCTGCAATATATTCATGCATCTGGCTTGGGACACATGCATCATGGTCAAGATTTTCAAAGAAAGTCATGTTCTATGGATATTATGCTTTGATCATCACCAAAGAAAATTTGCTTGTAGAGAGTGTTTATTACATTAGTGGTGTCAGTTCTGAGTGATACACTATCCATATCTATTATTTTAATTATGTGCCAGTAATATTTTATACCATTTTTGAATTCAGTACATTAAGGGGCATGATAGTTAAATCATGTATCCTACCCTTTTGGGGTTTGGGTACACTATCCTACTTTTAAATGTTATGACTCTATGGTATTAATCCAAATAACAGAAAAAATAGCAAAACCCAACAAGTTTTACTAAATACAACAAATGATTTATTTGCCTAGAATGAAAAGTGAAAAATTTAAAAATAACTTACAGTATTTTGAATTAAATAAAAAATAGTCAACAAAGTTGTATCACAAGTACAATAGTATAGAGTATTCTAAATGAGTGCGAGTAGCCTTGAATAATGTTGCTAACAGTCTTGATGTATCACAATGACATAATCCACATAATGAACAAGATCAAGTCCTTAACTGAAATTCTAGCAGTCAATCAGTTGAATTCAGGTAGAAGTCCCAAGTAGACATGTTTACTAAACAAAATGACCACATCCTAAATAACAAACCTGCAATGGACAAGAATGACATAATAAGCTATTTAATACATTCTCTACTAATTGACCCTTACAGTCTATAATTATAAAAATTAAAACAATATTGGTATAAATAACAAATATACCACTAAGATATGACTAAGACTTTGTGTAAAGGAATAATGTCATAACCTGCCTAATGTTAAAGGCTGTGAGAGGCTAGTGTATTCCTTTTTCTCTATTAAAAAATAGATTAACAAAAAATCAGTGATATCTTCTTGTTATTATGGTCATTTCCTTCAACATGTACATTAATGTCTGAACTCTTGCTCTCAACTGTTATTGCATGTGTCTGAAACGTTTTCCTAAATAAAAGGCTA
Source organism: Unio delphinus (assembly GCA_029339505.1). Classification (NCBI taxonomy): domain Eukaryota; kingdom Metazoa; phylum Mollusca; class Bivalvia; order Unionida; family Unionidae; genus Unio; species Unio delphinus. The sequence goes on along the minus strand of JAQISU010000041.1, from coordinate 5,520,454 downwards.
CAGTGAGAAGCAAATGGAAAAAAGATGTTTAAGTTGGGTCCTCAATTGTTTACCCCTGGCATGCATAGGGGTATACTTCCTATACACTGCATACAACCAGGTGAACAAACATGTGACATTTAGATATATTGTTTGTCAGGATTCTTCCAGTTGAAACACATTCTGGATGTGCTTTGTACTGGCTTGAGGTGAAGAGAGGGTAAAAATATACAAGTGTTGGTGTTGATATTTTTGTCCAAAAAGTTTAGACATACACAAGAGATTACAGAAAAGAAAGAAGAAATGTATGTTATAAATAAATAAAGAATAAATAATGTTTACTTCTCATTATGTTTTCTCTTCCTTTTTTCTCATTTACACCATTACAATTTCTTTTAATACAACAATGCTGATTTTGTGTGCTGAAGGAGGCAGCTCTGAATCAGCTGCATTACAATGCATACTGGAAGACCAAAACATCCTGGCATTCACTTTCTGATGCAATGGCCTTATAGGCAGAACGTTTGTACTTGACTCCTGGCAAGGTCTTACTTAACCATAGTTAAGATCTTTTAAGTGCTGCTCCATTGGAAGCAAAAAGCCTCTTCAGAGGATTCATCCCAACTGTGACTTCACAAGATCAAAAGGATCATAAACATAGATAATTCGCACCTGCTTCTGGACCATTTCAGTTAGCTAGAAAGTATATTATGTCAATTGCTCCCAAGAAACAACCCAATAAATCTTCAAACCGATGCAGTCCCTTTCCAATGAACAACCTCAAAATGAGACCTCTTCCTCATCAGTCAGATCTTTGGTGTGAAAGCTGTTGAAGAGCTTCTAGAAGGAAGTTCTTCAACTAGCCCTCTTTCCATAGGAAGGGATAGAAGGATGGCCATAGTGACTTATACTCTCTCCCATATGTTCCTATAGGTTTTCAAACCGCCTCTCTTTGGAGGTTTGGTCAAGCATCACAGAAAATGGAGGGATCTTTTCTGTTGTAAATGAGGGTTATTGACATCAGTTTTAGTTACAACTCCATCAAGGACCCCCATGTTAATTTACCAGTCCAATCTGGTGAAATTAATGGAAGTTGTGTATACCCTTTTGCTGAAAGGGGCAGTTACAACAGTCCTGGAATATCACTCTCCCACATTCTACTCCTGAATCTTACTGATTACCAAGAAAAGCAGGACATTTTGTATCATCAATTTCTTGCTGTTAAACCAATTTCCTAAGAAGGAACATTTCAAGATAAAGACCACACACTCCATCAAGAACATGTTGCATCTGTCAGACTGATGTGACTTTCCTTTATGTATTTACAGATGATCAAATATGGCAATAAACTTTGGAAAGTTTTATGCTATGACTTTTTATATACATTCAACTTCATGTTCTGGAACAAACAAAATCTTGTTCTGGAACATACAAAATTTTGTTCTGGAATATACAAAATCTTGTTCTGCACTGCAAAATGTGCAAAAGGCTGTCCTCAAAATACCAACTTTTCAAAGGGAGCAACTTTCTTTCTTGACTCAAACCAGTCATATCTAATCTTAGTATTTACATTCTTTGCTACAGTATTTCCTTCAATCAAGGGTTATCCATTCTGTTGAGTACATTGACCATGTCCAGGTAGAATTGATCCACAAGCATCACAAACTACTCTTCGGCTCCATTTTGGTAAACACCAAGTCATGTGACATTATATACATGCAACAGTCTACTGGCTAATTTAGGACCATTATTGAAAATCACACGAGTACTTTAAAAACCAGCAAGGTTGATTGATTTAGACCATTCCTCCAATGATAAAAACAAGAAGAAAAAAACATGTTAACACATTTTTATGAACTTTGTCAAAATAAATATAAGTCTGACCCACAAGCAACCAGTAATTAATGACAATGCACCTTATGTATCTTTCTGCCCCTTCCCTAGCCACTAAGCCTCATGGCCTATTCAGCACTATAAAAATATTTTAAAAATCCACTAAATAATAACAAAAAAAATAATAATTTGATGAGGTTCATTTAATCAAGGAATTATTCTCCCTTGAGCCCCTTTTAAGAAAAAAGCAGGAATTGTTCATATCTGTATACAAAGTCTGAGAACTTACAATTCTGCCTGGAAACCTTATATTTTTTAAAATAATCATCCTTCATTCACCAAGCAAGCTATAACTGACAATTTTCAATATGAAAATTCCATTCTGAATTCTTAAAATCAAACATACTTCTTAAAAGAAATGTGTAAAATAATTTAAAAAAAAAAAGAAAATGATCAAAAAATAAATAAAAAAATCAAATTTTGCTGAAATAAAATAATGAGCCCAAATATATGTCTTATAATGAAATTTTTTCAATATTTTAATAAGTTACACAAGGGAAAGTTACAAATAAGATTTGCTAAAAAAATATTTTGTCCAATAAAGGGCTATCTTAAATTTTTTATGTGTTTACCACTTTGAGATTCTGAAAAAAATTAATACCAAACTAAATGTATGTTTGTTAAGTATTAATCTTCCTTAATCATCCCTGTCGTCAATACCCCAATCTCTCTCACACCCAAATACACACACACACACACATATATATCGCAACATATATTGCATAGACCTGCTTATATCCTCCTCTTTCATGCACAGCCAGAAAAAGCTGGAACAGTCGAACTGGAACATTGTACCAATGAGGGGTGGACACCAGCTTCAGATTATTCCTCATCATGAAGCGTTTGACATCATGTTCAAATACCCTTTCATTTCGCTGATACATCTTATCAACAGAAAACAAGTATTTTAGGAAATTATATATTGTATGACATAACAAAATTCCAACCCTATTATATGTTCATACATTTTCTGAATACAAGGGATCAACATTCAATAGCAAAGGTGTGCCTGTTTTACGGATGATAACCTAATCGACAGTTGTTTATTATGATCTTTAGTTCAGTGATTCAGAGTAATCTGACATCAAAAGTCTTAGTGCATGAAAACTGATATTTACCGTAATGAAGATATAGAGCAGGACCTAACCAAATAATATTGCCATTCTGGCAAATAGCCAATGATTCAACAGAATACCACAATATAATACTAAAAGTCTAATTATTTCAATTATGAAGAAACTCTAAATTTCTTTGAGAATAATTTATTATTCAGACAGCAAGCGTTAATTGAAAATAATCTGAGCATAATTTGCATCAAACTGAATTAATTAATAATCTGGTCTCTCCATTATACAATAAATTCTATAATAGCTCTCCTACCCTGGAAGTATTGACACACAAATCAAAGTAAAAAAGGCATCATTCTCTACTAACAAAACTTACATCAATATCTATCTTGAACTTTTCCTCCTTTGTTTTGTTTATCATGGAGCTAGAAATGTTAAGTTGGGACTGGTTGAAAAAAACTGGGGATCCAGTAAGAGGAGAGAGAGTCATGATTTTGTCTCCAAATGCTTCCTCTTTCTCAGTTAAATTCTTCTCAGCCCAGGGTTTAGTTACTTTATTGGAATCTTCAAAATGTTTAGGTTTCAGTGAAAGTTCATTTGATGCTGTAGCAGTAGCTCTTCTGGAATTGTTACATGCAAAATCATACCATTCTTCTGTCACCATACTTGTTGCTTTATCTTTTTGTGGATGATTATGAGTTCGTCTTTTTGTGGGCAACACAGTTGGTTTAAGATCACAAAACTTGCATTTGTCGTAGTGTTTCCTAATTTCTTTCTTGCAATTACTTTGTTCTAAAAATAAAAAATTGCTGATTACCAGAGATATGATATATGTTAGATTTGTGTTTTTTGTCATACTGCTAACAAATTCTGAAAAATTTGAAATGCTGCCATAATTGTATATCAGTTAATATAGACCTGCATAAAAACATGTATTCAGAATTTAATCTGTCAACCTCCAGTATTTTTATTTGCTATACTGATGGTAAGAGTCTAAGCTCTTAAAAAAGTAACACAAAAGACTAAAGAGAACAAGCTTTGAAAAATATATATATGTATGTATGTGTGTGTGTGCACTAGGAATTACTACGTTGTGGACACCGATCCAAAGTATAGACCTTCGTTGTGGACACAGTTTACATTGTGGACACTTCATCTTGTTGATAACTTAAATTGTTATTGATGTAAGTTGTTTACAAATTTGATGGGAAGTTGACCCTCATCCTGGTTCTGTTACTCTGTCTTAACTTTTTATATTAATGTTGTTTAGTTCAAAATTACTCATTCCTACCTTAACATAAGAAGTGGAATCAGTCTTATTGTTGAGTTCAGGTTGTATTTGAGAAGATTTATTTTTTTTAAATTATTTACTGGTATTATAAAGTATATTTTGATTTTCTGACTAAATCACTGTTTTGGGATTATTGTGAATTCATTCCAGAACACTTTGGATTATATCATTGTGATACATCAAGACTGTTGGCAAATTGATAAATTCCAAACTACTGGCACATAAGCACATTTAAATTTGAAATTCATTTGTGTCATCACTAAAATTCCTTTTGAACTGAACACTTTTGGACTTGTGATATAATTTTTTAGCACTGTTTTGGATTTAATTCACAATACTTTTTTCTTTTTAAATTTTAAATTTTCACTTTGTATTCCAGGGGAATAAATACTTTCTTGAATTTAACAAAATTTGCTGGTTTGTGCTCTGTTACGTAGTTTAAAATCTTAGAATCATAATAGTATTTTGCATGGAAGAATGTTTCTTGCCTCAGTTGAGACACTGGAAACAATACAATTATTAAGGTCTTAGTCATTTATTATTGCATCTGTTATGATAAAAACATTTATGCATGGTTATTTGACACTTAAAGATGAACATATGGAATTTCAGCAAAAGAATTATGATTATAAAACCATAACCATGTCATATTGATTAAAAAATTTAATTCTATTTGACTAAAATGCTTCGTTTCTTTATGATAATTACATTATGAAAAAATATTTAAAGCTGATGTCTACTGTAGAAGCAATTCTTTTCCCTTCTACTGGCTCTATTTTTGTCATAATAAGCAAGGACTACAGTTTGTAAAGTGTTGACTTTTTTTGTTCATGGACAATAGTTAATTAGATATATGCATCAAAAACAAATTTACACCACTTAAAATACTGTATGTTCATTAGCCTGAAACAAAATGACATCAGTAAATAAATCCTTTTTTAAAAAGTTATATTGTCGAAATTTAGGCATTAATGGCCTCCATCACCTTCTTTAAATTTGTCAAACAATACATCCTTTTTTTTCAATACACTCTCCACCAACACAACTTTCTCTTTATTTGGCCAATTTGCACATTTTTTTTTACCTTTTCTGTCATTCATGACTTATAACACACTCAATACATAATATGCAAAAGAACCTGATACAGATAATTCAATATTTAACGGAAGTAAATGAGCAACAACAATCACCTTTTGCACATTCATAATTTTTTTTTTTTATAGATCTTGGTAGCTGACACTTAATAAGTATTACACTGCTTTCAAATGAGTTCACTTAAATTTGGGTTGGTGTTCATGAATCATAAGCTGAGCAAATTCGGGTTTTTTTAAGTTGAGTTTCTCACTCACCTTGAGGAGTTTCATGAAAACAAACCCAGGTTTTATTCTTAGTAAAGTACAGCATTTCATACTTTTCTATTATGAGTTTCAGCTTTGTGTTGAAAAAGTTTCAAAAAAATAGAGCATAATTTTAACTTTAAGTTCTAAAGTATTTAAAACAATCAAGCACAGTGTCTATCTATAAATTAAGTTTGTATGTAGATTAAACAGGTGAGACTTAATATCATGATTTACTGGACAGGTAAATATGCAGCTAGTACATATACATTTATATAAACTTCTAAGTCCAATATAAGGTTATAGAAAATATAAATATCATAATCATATCAAATTATTATACAACAAAAGTCTTGAACCAGATGTAACATACTAATTTAATTACTTTATTACACTTTTAAACAAATTAGGACTCATCAATTTAACTCTACCTGGTGATGGGAAAAACACATACAAGTACTTTTTTCTGTAAGATTTGGGTAAAGATGTATAGTTACGATTGTTTTCTTTTATCATATCTTAAAAAAAGGTTTCCACACACCCATCAGAAGGTCGATTTTAAATAGAAAAGACCTCATTAAAAAAGGTTGAATCTAAATATGCATGCTTACCTCCTTTCTCTGAATCTTGCTTTGTATTGCTTTGTTTTCTCTCCTTCCTCCCTCTTTCTGTAAATTTATTATTGGGTTTGTGTTCTTTTCCAATAACTGTTTTTTGAAGTTTACATTTATTATAAAATTTCTTAATTTCCTCACTTTTTTCCTTTGCTCTTTTCTCTACAATAGAAAAATAAAATAAATGCAGGCAAAAGATCATTAAAACATTGAGATGACAAACAAAATAATGTCAAACAACTGGAGATCATCACTGTCAAACAGATAACTACTTCTACAATTTAACTTTCAAAGTTGAACTTTATCAAGGAAAAATCTCCCTTGTCTGCCTTTTTAGTGACTATCATATTGGTGAAAATGAAACAAAGTGCTTTACACACTTGCAAAGGTACGTAAAGATATTGTACCCAAAATGAGATACTGGTAACTGATGATTTTTTAAATCATGTCCTTGAGTATTAAAAGTGAACTATAAAAAAAAACAATGAATGTATATTGGCCTATTGAAAATAGGAAAATACTAATATTTTCAATTCTTCCCCACTCTTATTTTTCACATTTTTATCCAGCGGTGTGTGCGTGTGTGTGTGCGTGTGTGTGTGTGTGTGTGCTATAATATGTAAATATATATTAAACTGAATGGCACTTAGAGATTCTAAACAATATACCAATTACTGATGCCTTGTTTTTTGAGACTTTCTGATGATCATACTGAAACACACAATATGATATCCTCCCTTCACATGTCATTCCCAGAAGTCTGTCAGCCTCAGCCACAACATCTTCAATCTTGTTCTTTTTGTATGTCTTTCTGTTGCTTTTGGAACTACAATGGGCTGTTAAATTGAGCTTCCTCCTGAATTTACTTTCCTTCAAACAAAATAAACAATCATTAAAATGTGAAAAGTTTCAATATTTTCTAATTTTTTTAATATCAGTTATTAATTGGGAATTATTGTCAATACACCTGTATCAACCGTATAGTCCTCCTCTTCTGTAATAACCCCAACCCACCCAAGCGGCCACCTGCTTTACATGGCTAAAATCCCATGACACTGATGAGCATGTGTATAAAAGTAACTCTCAAGAACAGCTACACTTCTAATGTGGCCAGTGACTAGCATATAAGTGCAAAAACTGTCCAATCTACTTTTTTCATGATGGTTGTTTACAGAAAGAAATCTTGATAATATTTGTTGATTTGTCAACTTAACACACTAACATTTGTTTCAACATGCCAGTAACAAAGAAAGAGTAAAAACAACAAGCTTTGTAAAATTTAACAAATAATTTATTTCCCTGGAAAAGCAATGGAAAATGGGAGAAAGAAAAAAACTTTATGGTTTTAAGAATCAAATCCAAAAATAATCCAAGAATAACCCATCAATTAAATTTTAAAAGTCCTAGTAATGAAATGTTCTAATGAATTCAAGTTCAAGTCCCGATGAAAATCCAAGATGGAGGGCAATGACATATGCTATAATCTGTATAGTACTGTTCTCTACAGATTAGTATAGAATCACAAGAAATAATATTCTGGTGTTCAAATTCCGAATAAAATTTCAAGAAATGTCTTTGTCCAAGAATTCTGTATGGCAATCAAATATTTCCATTAAAAAGAATTCCCCCAAATGTTTTTTGACACATTTGGTCACAACTAAACATTTTTTGGTGTCCAAGGTAAAAAGCCCAAACTAAGTCAAAAATAGAAACAGTCTTTATATTATTAGGTGTTTATAACAAACTGAATATTTCTTTAAAAAATATGCCAAAAAAAAGTAAACAATACCACACTATAATAGGATGCAATGGATTAAAAAAACAACAACTAACAAACAAAGAATTAAATCAGATCAAATATAAATTAAATCAGATATACATAAAAGATGATAAAGTAACTTTAATCCATACAAAGAAGTAAGTAGTCAGATTAATCTTATTGCTGTGTGTTCCTAAGATATCCAGTTTTATCACTTTGATAATTACTGACTTAAAGCCAACTGTCAGCATGACATCTAGTCACTAGACAGTAAATATGTATGTTTGGCCTGCATCTCTTGAAATGTATTTAACCAGGTACAGCAGGAGGAGATGGCAATTTGAAAGAAATTGACAGAAAGACCATGCAGTTTTGTATATAATAGATAACATTCTCAAATGTATAATGTTCTCATATTTTTTATAACTTCCTTAAACCTGCAACAGAATGACTTATCAATGACATCATCAGTAAAACTAAAATTTGTAAGAAAATAATATATTATGTGCCAAATGTATCCCCAAAAGACACTGACCCAGCTTACAAATTAACTCATTTATGTATATATTAAAAATTGGCAAAACATCATCTCCCTGCATAACCCTATTGGTTTCATGGAAGGAACTATACTACACTTCCCCAATGCACATGCTGCAACTGATCTCAATGAACTTAACTGAACAATGTAAACGGCTATTTGAATGTCTCATAATTTATTAAAGAGTGTCCAGTGACTGAGCCTATCAAAAGCCTTACTTAATGCCTTTTAATGTAAGTAGGTAATTTTATGGGGTCATACATTTACAAAAACCATTTTAAAACAAAACAACAGTTAGATTTATCCAGCAATCATAATTACTTTGGAAGAGTATGCCAGAAACTCCGAGATACATCTGACTGCATTATTTTCATCCTGCTGCATGTGGAGAATTCCAAGTTGCTGCTGACCAATTCTGTTATCTCCAAATCAGTGCTTTCCAACCTTTTGATACATGGGCCACTGAAAACTTATATTGAAGCAGAGGGCCACAGCAGAAAGCTTAAAAGCAATGACTATTGTTACGTGCTTAGGCTCGAATAAACAGTAACATAGAAAGAGTGAAAAATAACAAACTTGTAAAAACTTAATAAACAATTTATTGAGCACAAATATTTTCCAGAAAAGAAAAATAAACTTACGGTTTTAAGAATCAATTCCCAAAATTAATCCAAAAATAACTCAAAATATAATCCACCAGTAAAATTGCAAAAGTCCTGGTAATAAAATGTCCTAATAATTCCCAGTTCGAATCTTGGTAAAGCATCTAAGATGGAAGACGATGTCACGTGATGAAGTCAGTTCTGGTCTTATGAAATTCAATGAGCATAATTATTTTCCAGATAAATAACAAAATAAATCCTCTTGATCCAAACAAATTGAAATAATTTCCAGTAATTTAAAATAACTCAAAACGACACACAACTTAGTATTCTAACAGCCCAACTTCTACTAAATAGTTCGCTCTAAAACATCATTTATATACCTGTTTTTGTGTAAACAAGAAAGGGGTCACATGATCTTCTAGAATCTTTAGAACAAATTTACGTTCAAAAAATCTCGTGCACACCGTATGACCCAACTAAAAACAGAAAGATGTTTACAACAAAGCTCCATAATGTCCTTAGAATCAACCAATCATTTTAAAAGCTTGTTTACAACTCTGAAGCTAGGTCAGAAATGAGGTCAACATCTGGTGTTTATTTGTAAAGTACAGGTCATCTCCCGAGGAATGAATCTTAAACTTAAACTGTCAAATTTGAATCTGACAAACAAACAATTAAAATAAAAATAAATGACTTAAATCAAATATACGTAACACTATAGAAATTATTCACAATGTTTACCTGGTTAAGAAAATATAATATAAAAGCAGGCCATTGACTTTTTTTTACAAAAATGCACAAAAAATTGCTTGAGCTCTCTGACAGGCCATTTAAAATCAGCCCACGGACCACAGGTTGGACAGCACTGTTCTAAATTGTTGTCTCACAGATGAGTAATAATTATAAAAAAGCATGAAAAGCATAACTAAATTTTAAATATTTAATATTTTCATTAAAAATTACAGGCATGTTATGGAATCAATGCCATAAAACATATATTATTGTCATTTTTAAAAACTTTTGAATAAATATAAATGATGGTGCAAAACCACCTTTTCAATAAAATCTGTAAAGCGCATAACTGATTAGGTTTTCTTTTTGAATCTAAGATCACATTTTTCAACTGTAACCAGATTTTGTTTAGATGAATTGTCATATTTTTTCTTATAAACTGAGAATATTTAACCATATTTTGCAGTTTTTGCATCAACGTATTACTTCATTGGAAAATCATAGTTCCAACACAAAAAATAATTGTTTACAAAGAAAGTGAGCTTGTCACATGATCATCTGATTTTAGTCTGGTAGCCTTTCAAATACATTTCATTATTTATGAGACAGATGATATGTGGCAAACATATGAGCTGAACAATACTGTGCTTTTCATTAATAAGCTTTTGCCATCTTTATAAAATTGGGTGGAAGTATCAGCAGTAACTATCAAAGTGAAAAAGCCTAAGAACTAAGGAATAATCAGCTTACTAACCTCTTGATATGAATTAAAGTCGGTTACTTTACTAATGTGTTGGGACAAATATCAATGTGTAGATTACAGAAATCAACAAATATTCCTTAGATTTCTATCTGTAAATCCATCATGTGCTGCTCATTAGGGGTAAATCTGACAGTTTTTGTACTAATATGCTGGCCATGTTAAGAGGGCAACTGCCATTGAGGAATTCTTTTAAACACAAATTTGTCAGTGCAAAGGAGTGCTGGCCATATAAAACAGGTGGCTGCTTCTCATATGGGGAATGTTCAAGAATATGACAACTGTAGCTGAAAAACAGGCTAACAATAAAAATTTAAATTAAATTTATCCTGCTGTAGCAGCAATGACCCCATTATGGGATGAGTCACTGCTACAACTTTAACAGCTCTTAGAGACTGGTAGTAAAATAACAGTAAAATCTTTTGAAATTTTCCTCATTTCCACTGAATTCAGTGAAAAGTGTTCAAAAGCCTCTCAAATAACATTAATATGTTTCAGTGTGGTGTGTGAATGCATATAACCTTTTTGTGCCTTGGTTCCTGCAGAGTACTTTTGTCCCTGTGACCATATAGTTCCACATGGGCTGAGCGTATCCAGCCATGTGTGTGCTCTTCTCCCAGATACTCCACATGGTAACTAAGTGGATCCCCATCCAAGTCCACAGTAAAATGAGAACCATCATCTGGGTCTCTCGTCACCACTGCAGGCCATCTGTAAAGTTATAAAACCATATTTAAGACTGAGCCTAGGCGTCAAGAGTTATTTATCTCTTCTTCGCCAATACCTCCCATCTGATATCTGTATATTCAAACCACTTGTATTAGAAAGACAAACAAAATGGATATCTGTTCCAATGTAAACATAATAAAAGTCATCACTGACAATATTCAGTGGAGAAAATATTCTCCATAAATTGGTTCAGATAGATTAGGTACATACTTACTTTCCTAATAAACAATTTATAAAATATTAGTCAATGTAAAATGAATGAATTTTTTATAACAGCATAAAGTGAAACCTCTAAACTTGCTGCAATAAAAAGTTTTAATTTAAAATACCTTTAATGAATCCAGACACAATGAATCGGGTATTATTGAATGGAAAAACAGTATTTATAGGCTTTCTGTATTCCTAATTTTTTTTTAGTATTTACAGAGTACAGACAGGTACAACTACCATATTTTGGTATTTACTGAGTACAGACAGGTAAAACTACCATATTTTGGTATTTACCGAGTACAGACAGATACAACTACCATATTTTGGTATTTACCGAGTACAGACAGGTAAAACTACCATATTTTGGTATTTACCGAGTACAGACAGATACAACTACCATATTTTGGTATTTAACAAGTACAGACAGGTACAATCATATATACCTTATTTGCCACCCTATAAGTCAATGCCGAGTACAAATCGAATGAGAAAATCTGGTAAATTTTCCATCCTTCATCCAGAAATGAGATGATTCTGAGTATAAGACAAGGTCAGATCAATACTTCTGCTAAATCATTTTCACTTCATTCCACACAGCATTGCGAATTTCATCCTATCTGTAATTCAGTATTCTTTTTTGTCTGGATCATTAAATGTAACTAAAAGTGCCTAATTTGTTTCACATAAAGTATTATAAATGTATTATGTACATTTAGCTACAAATAATGATGCTGACCTGAAAATATATTGATTAACAGATAGGATAAAATTTGTGATGCTGTGTGGAATTAAACAATAATAACTTCTTTTGTCTTTGTGGGTTATTTTTTTTTTTTTTAAACTTTACTGCCCTGTTTAGCTAATGCTTTTATCAAAGAGAGAAAACATCAATAAATGAAATGTGAACTATGAAATACACACCTTAGGGTTTAAATATTCACTGCAGTTATATCCATCCAGACTAGATTTAGGTTCAATCCCAAGAATAATTTTTTGACATGATGTCTAAAAAAACTTTTTTTACAACAATCTCTCTATTCACATCAAAAAAGATTATTTTTTAAAAAGCGTATGTACTAGTCCTGTACTTAAGGTAGCAATTGTTTTTTATCTTTGCTAATACTATATATTACTTTAAACTGCTGTCAGTCTTATCAGCAAGCTCCAAAGATGTCACTGGTTGAGAAATTTACACGCGTAATCACCTGGCATTTCCTTTCATTATATTGTACTGTATTCATAATACCCATTACACATTAATGTTTGTACTTTTGAAGAATTGTTTCCATAAAGAATATTATGTGACACATGAAAAAGCAATTCAGAAGGCAAATTTCATATATTCAGAGTATAAGATGAAGCAAAGATTTTCTGGTAAAAAAGGGTTGTCTTATCAGCCAACAAATATGATGCCCAGTACAGACAGGTACAACTACCATATACAGGTATGTATCCAGTATAGACAGGCACAACTACAAATTCTGGTAATTATAACATACACCCTGATATTCAATCCAGCATGAAGTGAAAAATTTACATTTGTTATACAATGCATATGTGATATCCCACATTTAAACTTTTTTTATGATTTTGCTCCATTTTCAAAATGAAATAACATTCAACCATTTTGGCCAGTGAACTGGATTTCTTTTGTTAATTTTATTTTGCTGGTTTTTAAAAATGTCAAATTCCCAAATCAGGTCCAAAGGAAGCTGCAAATAAATATCAACCAATTTTGATATTACGAAATGTATCAAAAGAGACTGAAACAAATATCCATGACTCATTCATGTCATATTTAACCAAACACCTGACATTACATCCTATTACATTCCGGCTATTGACAGCATCATTCATACAAGACTGCTTTTGATCTTGTTAACTGATAAATGACTTTACGCACATGAATACAGAATGATAGGAACTGTACTTATTGATTTCAGGAAAGCTTTCCACATGGTGAAAAATAAAATCATTTTGAGCAAACTGAAAATTTACTAATGTGATGGCAGCACAATTAAATGGTTCACTTTATACTTCATTCTTAAATGAGAACACAACATTTTTATATAAATGACATTCTGTCTGAAACTGGAGCAAACAGATATGGACTCACACCTTTCCAATCTTATTAAATATTTTGAGCTACAGAGACCTGTCTCCCATTTTCTTTGGCCTAGATGGAATCGTTCTTATATTATTTTTAACAAACACTTCTTATGAACTATTGAGTGAGACCTCAGTTCACTGCCTGACACTCAAGACTGCTTTTGCTCAGCCTAGTGTCTGCAAGAAGATAAAGTAAGATTCATGTCTTGTCTATCGACATTGCATATCTCAAGGTAAATGGTTAATTTCTCTACTTTGTTAACCAGGATTGTTAACTCAAAATCAAATACCCTAGTTAGCTCTACTACTCGTTGAGATTACCAGTCTCAGTTGAATCTGTACTTCGGATGATGATGATAGACTCTAATGCCAGTGAGGGCCCTTGTTTCTATCTTAAGGCCTCCAAAGGACAAAAGAATGGTAGGAAACATCGTTTCTTTCATCATCATGGTTCCATAGACATTTCATCTGCCAATATCTCAGAGCAGATTGTAACCACAACCAAAACAGCTTATCAGTCTCTTACCAACTGAGACCTTTCCTTTATGAAAGTAAAAGTCCATGAGGTTCAAGCCTCATGGGTTCTGTTTCTATAGTATCTTATCCTCCTTTCATTTCTGCTCATTAGCAAAACAGAGCACATTTATTTTTTCTCTACAACCCATCACTGGGGCACACTAATTGTGGATGAGAGAGACACCAATAAACTATAACAGACTCTCCATTTTCTCTGTTTAACAAGAGCATAATAGCCTACCATGGACAAAATTAAGCTTTCAAAATTGTTATGAGTAAGTCTTTGCTGCTATTAAATTGTAGTTTTCTTGGGATGTGTTGATAAAACAGTTTAATTTGCAATATTTACATGCTGCCATTGCTGAATGCCCTCTTCCCAACCCCTCTGATGTCCTGGCTTAATCACTGTCTGTGAAAAAGATGACTATTCTGTGCATGTACAATGTGAGATGCACAAGCATAATGCATCATACTGACAAATATCCACCCTGTTGTAAGATATATTTGTTTCAAATGGATGGTGTTTTCTGCATTAAAAAAAGTTGTGCAATAGTGACAGGTAAGTATTGCATAATTAAAATCACTTTACCCCCACCCAATTAAAAAACAATATTTTTTGTAGTGGATATGACCAATCAATATTAAGAGCACCTGTTTTACATAAACACAGAATAACATAGTATGGATACTTTGTGAAGACAAAGACTTTGCAGAAGACAATATATATTTTTCTGTTCTAATATAAAATACACACATCTGAAAATATGAGAAATGGGTATATTTAAAAAAGCATGTTAATATGTATATTAAAATATGGTCCTATTCCACTGGCCTTAATGGGAGCAAATATATGGCCAGTGTGCAGACAGGGATTTCCTTTTGAGTGATTGGGTATGGGCAACTGTACCCATCATTTAGGAAAATAATTTGATTCTTAAAAACCAATATTCTTTGGAGTAAATTGTTTTAATTGGGAATTCTGAAGTCTGCATGGTATGCAAATATCTTCCATCAGGATTCCAGCCCATTTACACTGGGATTGGGGCATATTTTAGGCACCTGAGACAAACTACAAAAATTCTCCTTTGCAAAGAAGCCAGTTTGAGACTGTCACTGAATATAACACTGAAAAATGGGAGCAATTAAACAGCATGTAATCTATTAATTTTACCACCTGAGATTAGGAACCAGCAACCTACTTGCAATAACCAACCATTTTTGCCCATACTAAAGATCCAACTTCCAGACAGGACATAACATATTTCAGCCCAACCCTGCGTGCCAGTGTGTCATATTTTTTGTGATCTTCCTCAGGATCCAAGCAGTCTCTGCGGTCAGGGTGAGGGTTCATGTGACAGAACCAATGTTCAACATCATCTAATTTTTTTAGCTCATCAGCAGGAATTCGACGCCATTTTTGACACTTTGGGTTATCACACTGGATCCATCCCCATTCAAGCAACTGAAAAGAAATGTACAAAAATAGTACCCAAAGTGTTGTAGGGTCTGCATAGTTGACAAAAACCTTCAAATATGATAGTTTCTAGGCAATAAACAATGAGATTAAAAATGTATCCTATTCTGAGATTCTTTTCTAAATTTTCATCAATCCATTCTAAAGATGTTATCTTAGTTCACTTTTATTCTGTATTAAAAAATTACAGATTTCATTGTGCAAGCACAAAACAATTCACATGATCCTTAGGTCTTGTATCTACTGGTGTCTTAAGCTGTTACTTACAAAAGTAAATTCAAGACATGGTCATTAAGTTTTAAATTTGATATACATGTACAATGTACATCTTGCAAGTCAATCATCATTTGAATGATTAAGGTGTTTCATTTATCATCTAGCTCAGAGGTAGGCAAACTTTCCAGCGCAAGGGCCGCATACACAAACTTAAAACTTTTGCGGGCCACATAGTTTATTAAGTAAAATAATTAATATTTGAAATAGCAAAAACAAAACCTTTATCTAAAATACATCATAATTCATTTTCAATTGTTAATATTTGAAAACTTCAAAAGAAGGACATTTATTTGATAAACAGAGTAACATAGAGAAAGTCTGCTCACAAATGTAGGTTGAAGCAAACAACATAAACATCTTTCTGGCAAATTCTTTCAGATTTTGAAACTTTCCTGGGTGTAGAGAAGCATAACACTCAATCAGGGGTTTGGTTTTAAAAGTTCTTCTTAAGGAGTTGTCAGCCTGCAAATCAACCAGTTCCATCTGCAGTTTTTCAGTGGCTGTTTCAATGTCACAAGCAAAGGGTGATCTGAGCAGGTCGAACTGTTGTTCCATTGCCTTGAAATCAGCAAACCTCCCGATAAATTCTTCTTTTGATCTGACAACTGTACTTGTCAAATAATGCTTGTGAAAGTCTGCATCTTCAAAATAGGAAAATGAGCAAAGTTCTGCTCATTCAGCTGCTTGGCAAAATGTTTAAGCCCCATTTGAAAGGATTTCCCTTCCACGTACAATTCATAAGTAAATACACCTTTTACTTGAAGTTTAGTGTTCAGCTCATTCAATTTTTGCATTATGTCCACAGCAAATGCAAAATCACAAATCCATTCTTCACTCTGCATTTGTTTTGAAAAGTCACAAGAGATATCTTTTATAGTAAAAAACATGAGAATCTCTGCTTTGAGGTCCCACACCCTCTTTAGTACTTTTCCCATGCTTAACCAGCAGACATTTGTGTAGTACAGCACATCAGCAAAATCAGCTTCCATATCTTCCAACAGGCTTTGGAACTGCCTGTGTTTCAGTCCCCTTGCTCTTATTGCATTCATTGCACACACAACTGGATGCACAACATGCCTAAGATCTAAAGAAGACTTACAGAAGCTTTCTTGATGTATGATGCAGTGAAAGGACAGTACAATGTGCAGTGGGAAATCTTCTTTAATTTTATCATTCATTAAAATCACAAGGCCGGAATGTTTACCTGTGAGTGAAGAAGCCCCATCAATTGTAATACTTGCCAGTTTATCTAAGCTTAATCCAGATCTGATTAAACTTTTAATGACACTGTTGTACAAATCTTTCCCAGTACAAGTGTCTTTGAGAGACTCCATAGATAACAATTACTCTGTAATGTCAAAGTTTTCATCAATTCCTGATAAAAAATATGCAACTGTGCATTACCCTGAAGATCAGTACTCTCATTCAAAGCAATAGAAAACCACTGAAAACTCTAACTGGCTTTTAACAGTTGTTCTTGAAGATTCACTGCAATTGCGTATATGCGACAAACAATATTTCTTCATGCTAATAATATGGCTTCTACTTTTGACTTGGCTTCAGGACACACAACACTGACAGCATCAATCATATAATCTTTAATAAATTACGTGGGAAAAAAATCATAAATATATGAGTAGATTGTAAAATAAGCTAAACAAATTTCTATTGAAGTTTTAAAGGTTTTTCCCCCCTGCCTGGTAGGAAAAAAAAATCATAGATATTATGAATAGAATGCGAAACACAAGTCAAAGAAAGTTCTATTGAAATTTCTATGGCTTTTCCCACTGGGTGGGTATTTGGCATCGCGTGGTTACATTTCTCTCAAAATTAGAAAGAAGATTAAAAAAACGTGAGAAAATTAAATAGCGTGAACATAGAACTTGTTCCTAGGCCACATGAAAACCCTTGGTAGGCCACATGTGGCCTGCAGGCCATAGTTTGCCCACCCCTGAGATTCTAGCTGCTTTGCTGTAAATGTCTACCACACTGTGGTAATTCAATCATGATTCGATGAATATCATAATGCAAGTCCTCTTGGATTTATGTAAACTTTAATCTATGCACATAATTTAAACCTGCTCAAGATGGAATATCGTTAATAAATAAAATATATAACACTGCAGCTGGCCACAGTTTATCAACCTCTTGCTTGATTTTAAGATTCTCCTTTAGTTTGCCTTGGGATGAAACTGTCGACTGTGAACTGAATAAATCTTTGCTTGCATGGGACATGGTTTGAGTTATTCCCCTTGGTTAGACTGGGTCTTTCACTCCACAAATCTTTGCCTCATAGGTTTCATAAGTCCTAAAAGAATATTAGAGGGCTAGAGAAATAAAATTACTTCAAAACTTGTCTAGAGACAACATACATACCACTGCCAATATGATGGTGTGGGCCAACTGAACCACCCTGGAAAAGCTTTCAGAGATGCCACTGATGTATATTACTATTTAAATACATTGTATAATCAGTGACTGAATATAATATATACTAGCATATATAGATATAGATACAGCTATATATAGATATATGTATACTTTCAAGATTAAAGCAATCAATCATCCAATTTTAAAATTATTATATTACCATACATAAGCAACATGAATGCTTTGAATCATAAATGTTTTTTTTATTTAGTAAATTTTCCTTTCTGTGACATCACAATTTCACACATTCATGGTCAACTAAATCTGCAATACATGAATCATTGTTCTAACAATACTTCTGAAACTTTGGCCTTCTTACTAAATTTGTCAACACTGTATAGTTATGAATATTCTGTGTTTTATGGCAGCAACTGAATTAAATTGAATCAAGAAAGTTACACAACCCTTCTGTAGACGAAAATGAATTAACAGTTTCCAAAGTTGAGGTTTTCAATGTAAATTCTTCCTCAACTACAAAATCTTATAAACTTTTTTTGATATTAAAATAATCTAACTTTCAAAATAAATGCAATCAATAGTTTCTGAGATATCGAAAGATCATCACAGATAAAACATACAACTAATTATTCTTTGGGCTATGGTAAAAGTTTATGTGTGATGCATACAAAGAGGGTCAAATGATTTAATATAATTACTAGAATTTCAAATGTTTTTATTTTATTTTCAAACTGCTGTACATTGCCTATTTTAGGCAGCTCTGTTGGAAATTTTGATCTCCAAATCTTAGAATACATAGATGCATGATAAACAATTCTCTATTTTCAAATTCGGAATTAGATAATTGTAATTATAGAATGCTAAATGTGAAGAAAATATTTTCTCACTCTGGTAAGCCAAAAGAACAATGGTGAAATGTGGTTTTAAAAACATCTATCAGTGATGAAAGATAGGCCCACAAAGTATTAACACAACAAACCTTATGGGCTTTTATATTCATGAATGAAAGGTAACCCTCTATAAGATCGATGTAAGCCCTCTTGATGGTCTGAACAATCCACATACAAATAGTAGTCAGTAAAATAACAGTGGAGCTCTTTAAGAGAATGAAAATATTTTCTTTATCTTTTCTCTTTCTAACAGGGCATAAGTGTCAATCTAGATTATCCACAGTGCAGACACAACTAGGATTGGGATCTCTATAGGGAGTAGAACTACCAAAGAAAGCTAAGTTAAAAGTAAACTGCCTGATAAAGGAGATAAACAGAATCACAAATGCTGTTGAATAAAAAAAACAACCAATTTCTATATCGCTTAAGATGAGCCAAGCATAAAGGTTGAGAATCTGTGAGTTGTTGTGCAGAAAAGAGCCTCTGTACTATGACTGAAGGTCTCTCCTCTGAGGCAATGTTCTGGGCTTTGATTATTTAATTTATATTTGTTTTAATTTAATTGTTTGTTTGTTAAATATTTTGAAAATTCCATTACATGTCACTGTAAGGTAACTTTATTTACTGAAATTGACACTGTCCAAAATTAATTTCAGTTCTGTTTATCCTGGGTCTTTATAATAAATAACTAATAACAGAAACACTGTATCTAGTTTCTGACTTTGATTCAGAACTTTAAATAGTTTTAGTAAACAACATTTTATATTAAAAACTTATTCTCAGAGTAAGAATTATCATGTTAGGTCAAGGCCATACCTGGACGACGTGATATTTATCATGAAACAAACTTCCATTTCTAGAATGTTGACCCCATCAAGGAATCCGTTTTGTGTCTTAGTTAGACTTATTACTAATGTACATGTATTTAAAAAGAATTGTCATTCGTGCTTTAACACTTGGGTTTTATGTTGTGTCTAGTTTAGGCTAATTATTTTATTTTATTTTAATTATTTTTAAGAAAAGTGATTCTCTTCTCTGGAAATACTAGTGTCTTAAATTAATTCTTGCACAAGGACATTTATAAAAATTTATACAGAATTAAAAAATTGGAATAATATTTTCTGTGATTCTACAAGAGACTGTTGACACTGCAGCACTCTGCTGACTATTAATGATG
The DNA here is from genome assembly GCA_029339505.1 of Unio delphinus. Lineage (NCBI taxonomy): Eukaryota > Metazoa > Mollusca > Bivalvia > Unionida > Unionidae > Unio > Unio delphinus. Next base: position 5,500,110 of record JAQISU010000041.1, on the reverse strand, counting down.
TCATCGTCTTCCATTTTGAATTTCATCATGATTCAAACTCAGTTTCATTCAGGACTTTTTATTTCTAAGACTTCAATTTTTTAATTCTTGGATTATTTTTGGATCTGATTTATAAAACCATAAGCTCTTTTTCTCATTTTTCACTTGATATTCTAGGGAAATAAATTATTTGTTAAATTTTACAAAGCTTGTTGTCTTCACTTTTTTTCTGTTACTTTTCTTAAGAGCCTAGACTCATAACAGCTGGTCTACCAACTGAAAAAGAACCATGCTGAACCATGATTTTGGTGGCTCTCAAAATAATGAGCAGTGGAGATCCTGAATTTGAAGAAAACATGAATGATCATCTTGAATGGTGTGAAGGCATCAGTAAGCAAAAAGAGAATCTCACTGAAGGCTGAAGTCATCCACTGCATAGGCCCTGGACTGGTGAAACGTAAAAAGGGGAGCCTGTTGGTTTAACCTTCTCACAAACAAGTACATTAAGGATCTTGGGTCTTCCCAACAATCTAAATAGGGACTCTGTTATAGATTGGTACAGAGACCATTCCATAAAGATTACCTTACCTCTCCTGGACAGACTGTCCACAACAAAACATTCTTATTACTGATAAACTCAATACTTTTTGAGCTTGCCTAGTGAAGGAGGCTCCAAACTCCACTGAAAGAGAAGGAGCATGTGTGCCTGAGTTATGCTATATCTAATGTGTTATTTGAGGAGACCACCACATAGTGATTCCTTACAAAATTGACACACCCCTGGTAGGGCCAACCAATACATCCCTAATTTCCAAAATGTTAATGTGTTGGGTAGATTCTAAAAAAGCACCATGAACCTAGAAGAAGTAGCACTTCCAGTTTGGTTCATCCCAAATCTGATACACGTTTTTTCTGAGAACATAATAGTGTGCAAATTTATGGGCATCATAGGGACTCTGGTCAAACTGGTCCTGATTTGCCCACAAACTCATGTAGTGCTGAAATTCTGATCCTTAAGCTTTCTGAGATTTCAGGAGATTCATGAGCAAATTCCAGTTTACAAATAGGAGAAACTGAAGAAAAGTATTCCTAGGAAAACCAGGTCAAAGTTTATGGTTCACAGAAAGGTAATATAAAGGTGAGTTGATGTTTAAGCTTTCAGTGCTTTCAAAAGGTCCATGATCATCAACTCTGTCCAGCAGGATATGGACTAAACCCCCTATTAGTGAGTGAGTAAGTTCATCCTCATATATAGCTCCATTTTCTCTAGGTTTGGCATAATGCCCAGCTGTGCCGCTATGGACCAGCAGAGAGACCATTCATGTCTGAAACTTTAAGAGTCCATCGCTGATCAAACCAGTGGTACAAATACTACAGAATTAGACATCACCAATGAACTAATATTGGCTGCATCTACACCCATTACTCTTGGTGCCAAGGCTAAGCTAAATGGCTGAGTGCAATACTATTATTATTATTCTGAGGGCTGTTCCATTTCAACATATGGGGTACCCAGGGAAGGAAAATTTTTATGAATATATGCCAGGATACTTTATGACTCATTAGTTCAGATGACAATGATACATAATTCTAAACTGCATAAAAGTGTCTTTCCTGTTTCCTAAAACTAATTTAATGGAACAGCTCTCTCAGGCAATTCCATCAGTCATTATCACTAATTTCAGCTGTCAGTTCCAAAAGCCATTAAAAATTTTAAAAAAGCCATTATACATAAAAATTTCATTTAGATGAGACCATCGGTCATTATCATTTTGATACACATTGTGAATAAGTTTATTATTTTTAATTCCTAAGTGATTCACTTGCTTTAAGGTCTGTCAGAACACGAGATAATTCTTGCCAAAGAATTATAAAGATGGTACTAGCAGCTGCCTTAGTTCGTGTTCAGCCTTTAGAGTGTGTGCATTATTTGTTCTTTTAACGTAGCTTTAACAATTTTTCAGTCATATCGCTATGATGTCTGCAGTGTGGCAGTTTATAGTCATGTCTAGCACTGGGCATCATGCTGCAAACATGTAGCATTATGTCCCACCCAGTCACATTATCCTGACACCAGGCAAACCAGTCCTAAAACTAGCCTCTTAATGCTGAGCACCTTGTGAGGCAGCTGTTATAACAATTTGTATCAGCTTTTGGTATGACTTGGCTGGGGTCCAAAACTGCGACCTCCTGCATCCAAGGTGAACACTAACCACTAGGCTAACGGATTAGTCCAGCATTAAGAGGTTAATGTTAGGACTGGTTGGTCTGGTGTCAGGATAATGTGACTAGACATCATTAGATACTGCCACATTACAGACAGGTAGTGATATAACTCAAATTGTTAAAGCTACATTAAAAGTCCAAATTAAACACACACATACATAAATCACCAAGACACATGTTTTGATCACTCATGTGGCAAGCTTTTCATTGATCAAGATTATCTTGCACTCCGATAGATTTCTTAGAAACCAAATTGTCAAAAATAAAAGAACATACGATCCTTTCTCCCTCTCTTATTTTCTTATGTATAGAAAATAATATGATTTCCCTCAGCATGTTAAAATTTTACATTCAATTTCTGCCTCGTATTTAGCATTTAATTATACAAAATTAGAAAAAGCAGTGTGTTGTTTCATTCCTTCTGTTAATTGTCTTTTTCAATTCTATAAAATAATTTGAATTTTTTTAAAGAATTGAATGACATTTTAGAAAGTATTTCAGTGTTTAGTTATTAAATTGTAATTCATCAATTATGTGATTCAGTCTATATCATGTGTTATTACTCTATGGTATTAAACTAAGTAACAGAAAGAAGCTAAACCAACATATATACCACAATCAAAGCAAATTTAACTCTAAGTTACAAACTGAAAATTGAAAAGGAAGTTGAATAGTATTGTGAAATAACCCCCCCCCCCCCCATTAATCCTCAATGCTTTTTCATGAAGTCTAGGTCTTGAGCTCAAATTCAAACATCATTAAAAAAAATTAGCATTAGTCAGGTAGGTCCAATACCCAATTACAGACAAGGTCAATTACAAAACAGATTAAACATATATCACACTTGATACAACATTTGTGTCATTCAAGAAATGTGTTCAGAAATTGAAGTTAAACTTAAAAAAAACAAAAAAACAATAAACTTTATATATACGAATAACATTATTGTGAGGGGGAAGTACATATGAGGACGCCACAGGGCTAGATCACAGGGCGCTACGCGAAGTGAGCAGGCCTGTGGAAGAGTTTGGAAAACACCACCCAAATATTTAAAAAAAATTTACTTTTATCTAAAATGTTCTTTTCTTCTTCTTTAAGTGCACATGATCTCTTCTCTGGATTCTAAATCCATGCTTTATCTGTCATGACTATCTCCCGAAATAGTCACGACTCCCATTTAAGGGAACTTAAACAATTTTGGACTTTTTCTTAATTTTAATTATAATAAATAAGTAAAGGCCGGACAAATTGAGACAGGAGCTGTACAGCAAAATAAATTTGTACAGCTTCTGTCTCAAGGAAAACGGACCAATCCAAATAACAAACTAGATAAATTGAGACACATATAATCATTTGTAAATAATGCACCTCAATTTATACCAAATTCCAAATTTAAAAATTTAAATTAAATCATTAAAATTATTAAATTAAAATTGAATATTTATCTTCCATATTGGTGAAGATAATGACAAAATAAGACAACTCCGTATGATTTGGAGAGAGACAAGGCTATCCTTAACACATACACAAGTATAAAATATACTTTTTATAGCAACCACACAAATAGCACCATACATATAGCATACACCAGGATAAAAAGAGACCACTAGCCATGGTCAACAAAATTAAAAGTAGTTTACTAGAGTGGGTAGATCAAATCCCAACTAGAAAGGACTACTTAAAATACATTAGGGAAATAAAAAATACCCCTTGTCAAACTATATTATAACCCCGATGGGGAAAACTAAATGGGGACTTTAGAAGTAAAGAATAAATAAAAAACAACATAAAAACACTTGGGGGAACACACATACATATAAACTTTTTAAAAAAATTTTTGATTGGGGGGGGGGGGGGGGCATCTGTCTGGTGCCCCCCCCCCAAAAAAAAAAATATGGGTTGGAAAGTCATCTAAGTATTGATTTGCATATCTGTATTTTAAGAAAGGGGTAAATCTTTTAACTGAAATAAATTCTGTACTCCGTTATTTAATAACTATCAAAATGGCAATAGCTTTTTTTTTCTTCTTCGAAAAATACGGTAGTTTTACGTCTCTCTTTGTTGCCTAAATTCATAAGGAGGAAAAACAGCCATCCATGATCATAAAAGTGAGTTTGGTATAACAAGACGTTATAACGTGTAGATTTGCCCTCGTTAGCAGACGTATTGGATTTTTTTTACAACTTAAAATTTACCGCTGTTAACGTTTTCTCGCCTTCATAATCTCGCTACATATTGTTAATATAAATAATCCTAGAATAAGAAAGAAACTTATATTTTATGATTAACAATTATTTCATTATGAATAATATGTATAATTTGTAATGGCAAAGATTAATTTCTTGATTAAATTGCTAAAACATTGTTTTTGTAATCGTTTTCGAGATTGTTTGGATTGGTGTGCGGTGTGTTAAGAAATATAATGGAATAACATTATATGAATTGGTGAGCAAACATGTCAAAGTAGCGCCACCTGTCCATTGTTGTTGTAACTAGCACATGATGGGCATGTTGTTTTGATCCAAAGAGCAAAAATTGAGTGATGCTTATGGTAAAACATTACTGTTATTCAATTTGATTATTCATTAAAGCCTTCAACTCTGCTTAACGTAGACAAGCTTTTAGGGGATCAGCTTATTATTGAGGGAATATAAAATCCATGAAACTTGCATGTAAGTTATGTACACAGCAGTCGATATTTCATGTGCATGTAAGTTTTTATGCATCGGGCTATGGAAATGGAATACAATATTTTTGACTCTTTCCGTCAGCATTTCAGCATATGAACTAGGTCAGATTTATGCTAGAAATAATGTCACTAAATAACAAGAGATATTAAGGAAATTTGACCGTTCTTTTAAATAGTAGAAGTTCAACATTTTATAAATTGTACACGTTATTAAATTGAAGAGAAACCGCGATGATGTAATATGTTTGAACGTCTCGTCTTGTCTATGGAAAATACAAAAACTATTTAAAACTTTGGAACAAACCATTGGTCCTAGAACGTAAAACGTATCACATTTTTTTTGTTTGGGTGCATCATCATACTGCTTAAATAACAGTCTTGTGTAGCTTGTTCTTAAGTCGACTGACATTTTCAGGAATATCTCATGGCAGACCATATGGACACTATTTTACAAAATTAAATTGATTAATTGATGAAATCAAAATCCGACAGTAGCAGATATACACATTTTCATGTTTCCATTCAGCTGGCTGGAATACAATGGAAGCCAGGAATGTCAAAAAAACTGATTATGTTGAAAAATGTTTCTTTAATTAAACAAATAAAAATATACTAATATTGAAGAAAGTTTACATTGCTTCATTTCATTCAGGATTTATCATCCTTTTGACCAGTTTTGGCATACCCAGCTTCCATCACATTCCAGCCAACTGAAATATATGTTACAAGTCTATGTGCTTGTAATATGTAACAGAAAAGACTGACAAGCAACACACTTTGCAAAAATTAAATGAATAATTTATTTCCCTTGATTACAATTTGAAAATGAAAAAAAGAGAACTTATGTATTGTGAATTAAATTCCAAAATAGTCCTAGAATTACAATTTTAAGTCCTATTAATAAAAGTATGAATACTCTTTAGTGGAAATCCAAATTAAATCCAATGCAGATGATGTGCCTGTGGTGTCCTGTATTGTGTTGTTGTATCAATAGCCTTTTGTTGAAACAGGAAAATAATTCCAGGTTTGAATTCACTCTATATCCGAGTGAATATCCAAAAATCTTTTTTTTTTAAAATAGCACTCTGTATTTTCAGTGAAAAATCACTTGAAAAATTTGAAGTAATAAATTCCAGCCCAAATGAATTTCTGGATACAACAGCAATACAAATTGATTCTGCTAGATCTTAGAGAACAACATTTTATATTAAAATTAAATAATTGAATAATTAACAAGATTATGTAGTACTCTACTTGACCGCAGATTACAATTAACATTTTCTAATAAAAACTTAAATTTCTATCTGGAAGGTTCTGAATGTTTACCAGATAAAATGTTAGTTATAATTAGAAGGCATGTCACAAAAACTATAATATAGAACCTGGACTATGTCAGGTTTGCCAGGGGAATCCCTATAACTTAGACCCAGACCCAAATACATGCTTATTTCTATTACTAATTATCATATTTTTAATCCCATACATTAGTTGTGTACAGAATTTAAAAAAGTAAATAATTCAAATCAAGTAGAAAATAAGGCAAGGTTAAGTCCGCAAAAACTTAAAAAGAAAGCAAACAATAAATAAAATATTAAATTTTAAATATACACAACATATCAGACAATGAAACCTGAAAACACATTCATCTGCTTGAATTTATTTGAAAAAAGACATCAGAGTAGGTAAACTAAATCAATATGAGTTTAATATTTTGACAAGGGTGTGAGATAGATATTCTTTACAATTTACATTCTGATGTCTATCAACATTGGAACATGCAAGACATCAACATTATTTGTGCAATAAAACAGCAACAAAGCATGTGATACATCTTACATTATAGGACTAAACAGACATGATGCTCAGAAAAAATCCTTGTCAATCTCACTTCTGCTGAAGAGTTTGTAAACAGACAATAATATGAATAGAATATATAACAGACAATAATATGAAGGTGGGTCTTCAATTTGGCATTTGGAAGGCACATTTTCATATGCATTCAGAACAGAAATGTAATTTTTTTTTACACTTTATGAATATTACTATCCTAAATAAAAAAAATTGTTCTTTTATGATACAAATGGATTTTTCGACGTAAAACAACATGTAATCCAATGTTTACCGAACATAGATGCACATAATAACATGACATGCAGAATAGGCTGACACGATGGCATATATCCTGGAATTTGCAGTTTTTATGTATTTCAGCTTATCAGAAATATGACCCTTTTATAGTGATACATGTATATCATTTCTTTTGAAACACTTTTTGTTTTAGCAAAGCATTCATATCAAAGGGCACAAATACATATTTTCCAAACTAGTCTGATGTTTTGCCATTAAAATCTGTGACAACATTTAATCACTTCATCTACTGTATATTTATGGTACAGATTTCATGTTATCTCAGATTTTGTTGTATTTATTGATTAAATGTCAGACTCATGTAATTTCCTCATGCTCATGTTAGCATGATTTCACCAAATTGTCTCTTAATGGAAAGATTATGTAATTTCCTCTCTTGTTTTGATGACCTCACAGACATCTATTTCTTCTTGTGACACCAATGTAAATATGCATGGGATGGGATAAAATATATATTGCAGATACATACATGTGACATAACCAGAATCTCAAACCAACAGATTTACAAATTCATCTCAGCAGAATGGCCTTTAGAACAGTAGATTTCTATCAGCATACATTTTGTTTTTTAAGGGGATTGAAAACAAAAATAAGTGTCTTCTCTTCATAGTATGATAAAATAATAAGTTTTGAACTTTAATCTGATTTAGCTTCTGATGGAACTGTTAGAATAATAATTAGAGCCAGTATATTGTCAAGTAATAAAAAAGTTGTTGATCTTATATACGCAGAGATTTTTGTAAAAAATAATATCTGTAGCATTTTTAGTTATCTTCACAAGATCGCTGTCTGGTTACCACTGATGACATTCACTGTGATTACTGTATTAAGCATCACGCATAAAGGGCATTCTGGTCCAGATTTTTTTCTCTTCAGAATCACTTTGTATTTTGGAAATAATGTCCTCTCTGGATCGGTATTGGAAAAATGTTGCAATGACAGGACAGCTGTACTATGCTGCTCAGCCTGCTTCAGTTTTCCAGTAAGGTTGCTGAATGCTCTCCGTTAGTCGTCATTGTTATATTCACTCCACCCTGAAAGTTCCTGACATGGATTTAAGATGTATTCCTAAGTCATATACTCTATGGCTTCTTTCTGTTCATAATTCAGATCCAGAAATTTGTTGGCAGCTTTTGCCACTGTAATTATAATTTTAAAAAAAGATTTTTACTTAGACTTTAAGTTAACATTGAGAAAAAAACATGCTGTTGTTATGCTTTTATGTATATTTTATCACAGCTTTAAATAACTTTCATGCAATATATTGTTAACTGATATATTTTATTGTTGGATTAAACTTATTTATGTTCATGAAAACTTCAAATAGTGTATGTAATACAAAAAAGACTATTGTAAACAAACTCAGGCTTCTCACCTGCAAACACTTATGCTGATGTCCATGTGTTGTTGAACTTGTCATATTTCTTATCTTCCTTAGAAAGCACACATTTCTGCATTTTTTCATATACAACATGCCCTAATCAATCGGGTTCTTCCTCCATCATTAATACTGGCTGCCATAGCCTATCATGTGCTGAAAAATGGCTTTAAACCCTACAACAACAACAACAACATCTTGCTGTGTGTCAGCTTTCTGGAAGAATTCTAATGTTATTGTTCTGCCACACATCATAGCACCGGTAGATGTATTAGTGGAACAATAGACTGGTTCTGTCTTATTACTTGAAAATGTTGATAAAAGAAGTAAAAATTGTTGGTTTTCTTTATCAAGTTTCTTTTTTTTTTAAAGTCTTTAAATTTTGAAAGCTTTAAATTACAAAACAGTAAGTGCAATAGATAGCCCTTAAAATTATATTTGTTATTTATACTTTAAACATGCCTTGAATCCTTCATAACTTATTTCTCTAGAATAATCAGGGACAAAATACATATACATAAAGTTACAAGAGAAGGTTTTATATGTAATTTATTTACTGTTATCTAGAAATTAAGAAGAGTATTTAGGTCAAAATAAGAGAAAAATCAAGATTCTCTGAAAAGATGAATGGCATTTTATTGTTAAAGTAAAATTTATTATTTGTTATCTGATTGAAAATCATACCATTTTGAATTAAATCATAAATAGTAGAGGATGTTGATTTATTTATATAATATCTTTTTAAAGTACATATTTCTTGTAAATATGCACAGATTATAATAACAAGTAAACACCTGAAAATTGGTGAGCATATTTTAGAGGGACAGCTGTGCCAGTTGCTTATAGTTCTGAAAAAGGTTCTGGTGGGTCTTGGTTATGGTATTGCAAACTTAAAGTTGCTACAGGTTGTTATAGTATTTGTATGCATTTACCACTCAGCCCTGTCAGCTTGCAACTCCCTTCTGCTTTTAAAAATAAGTAAAAATCAAAAATTTTTAAAAAATGCACAAAACTATCACCATATCATTCATTAATTTATGATTTTCCAGCAGATTGTCACCTGGGGGTCTCTAACCCTGTTTTCTTGTTTACCATCAATGCCAAATGGGTCTACTGTACTCACTGTCTTTTTTTGGTTCTGATAAAACCCATTTTAAGTGAACGGGTGTGATTCCTTTGAAAGCAAAAATGGTGTCATCTGCATGCAATATGTGCAATATCTAGCTATAAGAATATATAAAATATGGAAACTAAAAGGGCAGGCACTTAAACTCTTATTTAAATGGTTTCAGAAGGATGTAACTTCCAAGATTATGAGCTTATTCAAGATAATGAACTGCATCATTCCTGTTGTCTGGAAACATTAAACTTACCCACATCAAAATGTATGCTGTGTCAGTTTCAAAACTCCTATTTGTTTTGAAGTGCAAACACCACAGTGTTAGGGACACCCTGATAACTGAGAGGTTTGAAATTATTAAAATGGTAAAGGAAATGACCAAGTTGTGTGCCTTTGTATATTATTGTGGCTTTTCATTTCTATGTTTGGTGGTTGGGGGTGATGATTGTCTATATACTTAAGGTTATGTATCTAACACATTGTAATCAGACAGGTCTATATCTTTCTAGTTGAGCATATTAAGCATTGGTAATAAATGATTCTTAATTATATTCATGAAAATTAATGGCTGCATCCATCTGGAGCATTTCAGATTTGTGGCTTAGTTTATGTTGCCATGGATTCTCGACAGAAGAGTAACATTTTATAGATAATTGTTAATGTTTACTCTAATTAATCCTCATACTTTGTTAAAGCTAGAATCATCAAACGAGATTATTGTATTTGTCAAAAAGTGCATAGCTGGAAACAGGGTTATATATAATGGTATGCAATTGACCTAATTTTGGTGTTAACTGGATTTCAAACAAATCTGGCATACAGCTTGATATTTCAACAAAACGTTGGCAAGCTACACTCAAAGAAATTAACATTGTCTTGAAGACCACTTCAGTGGTCTAAGTTGTTAAAGCAACTGCCACAGATATGAAGGGTCACTGGTTCGAACCCAGCCAGCTCATACAAAAGACTTATTAAAATTGTATTTGCAGCTGCCTCACTTGGAACTCAGTATTAAGATTAAGAGGTTATAGGACTGGTCAGTCTGGTGTCAAGATAATGTGATTGTGTGGGATATATACTACATGTCCTAGTGCTAGACATCACTATAAACTACCACACTGCAGACATCTGAAAAATCTCAAACACACACATGCACACACACACAGAGTTCTCGAGCAGTTATCTCCATCAAGCCATTTGTATGTATGTTTGTCTGGAATTTGGTTTCAGTGAGATAAATTTATTGGCAATTAATTTATTTGTATCTGAATTTTTTTAAGGGACATTGAATGAATTAAATTTACAGCAACAGCATTCAATGACATTTAAAATAGTTATAAGCCAAACCTCTTGATGGCTATTAGGGACCAGAGCTTCTGGGTGAAATTTTGACAGAACCCTTTCTCCATGCAGTACATCTCTGTGATATGCCTCATTTCCCCCAGGATTCTCCCCATTGTTACATTTTAGTCCCCTATGGCCAGTCTGCAGAATAGATAAAGGCTAGACTAAAAGTAAACATGCATGAAGACAGATTGACAAGTTAACAGAATCCTTATCACAGTTAATTATCTCTTTAAAAGGAATATCTCTTTAAGGCAATGTTGGTGTGACTTCAAAGAAATTACTAACCTGTTGAGTGTTTTTGTAAGCATGTGTTTGACAAAGAAACAGATGCCTTGTTTTGAGACAGCAGTGTTTAAATTACATTGCTATCCATGTGAATATAAATGAATTAAAGCTTTAACTGAACTATATTGTCATGTCATTGATATATCATTATAATAATAATAATACTAATAATAATAATAATAATAATAATAATAATAATAATAATAATGGCTATTTAAAAAGGTTTTAAAAGAATTTAGGAAAGTATGAACTTGTAAACATGAGTCAGCAAAATGTTTTTATTTTTCAGAACTTGTAAACATGAGTCAGCAAAATGTTTTTATTTTTCATAAAATAGACTTGTAATAATAATGCAAATAATAAGTTCCATCTGATTCAAGGTCTTGTCATATATAAAGGTAAATGGGAAATATGGCTGAAATACAATAATCCTACATAGTTGTTGAAACCATACTGATGAGACATTACACAAGTTTAATTTCAAATATTATAATTTAGAAGAGTTATAGCCCCTTACTGACTATTTCGCTTTATAATTCCCAGCCAAGCAACCTGTAGTGGGCAAGGCTTTTTGTGGTGCACTTATTGCCAGCTTTAGAATTAGGATGTATTCAGACTTAAAGGATACAACTCCTAGGTCAAGGGAGTAATTTGAGCCAAAAATTTGTCTTCCATTCTGTCTTTTTACTGAAGCGTAATATAGTACAACATGCACATTTTTATGCAGTCATTCCACCCCACCCCCTTTTGTTTCATTGCACTGCATAAATAAATAATATCAAATGCTGACTTTTTGTAAATTTTCTAATTTAAAAAACAGAAAATGTAAATTATGTTGAAGATGTTGCATATTATATATTATATTCTCAATTTTGGTGCTGATTTAATGATCATAAATGCCAGAAATTATATTCCTGTGTGTGAAAGTTCAACCAAACATCCCATATGATCTTTGAGTAGACATTTTTATTTTTGCATCTCAGTCAGAAACTATTTTGGTCCTATTAGAAGCAAATTGTATCCAGTAACATTTCTAATGAAGTCAACAATTTATTTCCTATATTCAACCCTAAAATGTTATGAAAAATCAGTTTTGCTATGAAAACAGTTAATGATTTTGAGCTCTGATGTATATTTTATTCAATTTCTAAGTTATAAAGCCAGTATGTTATAATATGTTTAAAATTTGTGATGGTGTTTCATCATTATTTTAGTCATCTGACATGAAAGCATTCACTTTCTATACTAAATGATCTAAGTGTCACCCTATTCTGGCTGGAGAAGAGTAATTTCACCCAAATATTAGACTCTAAAAGTAATTTAGAAAAATAATTTCACCCAAATATTAGACTCTAAAAGTAATTTAGAAAAGTAATTTCACCCAAATATTAGACTCTAAAAGTAATTTAGAAAAGTAATTTCACCCAAATATTAGACTCTAAAATGGACCCTGATTTGGGACACAAGAATATCTTTGGAACAAGAGGCTATAGTACTAGAAATCAAATGACTTGGAATCACTAACACTAGCTTGGAAAAGTTTCTTGTTTGTGAAGCATGCTCACCCAGGTGTCAAGAGACATACTTATGTGTACAGTGCTTGACATTTGATTGGCACATGAATGAAAGTGAGACAAATGTTGTAGTGCACCAGACCAACCACAATTGATGTGTTGTCTTACAGGTAATGTCTGTCAATGTTATTCTGAAAAATCCATTAGAATTTTTTTGTATTACTTAGACTTCCTTTATCTACACTTCTCACATAACTCTAGGCTGTATTAGGATTGTTATGTAAAAAAAATATAATTCCCTCACACTGTAATAACATTAGCAGTGGTGTCATATGGCATTATTGTGATATATTATCTTAAATTTGTGTGTTCACTGGACATTATAATTTACAACACTTCCTGAATACAATGTACCATATTGTACTCGCAAACTGCTTCTAGCACATAGTATAGTACTTGAAAATGCTTGTGGGATACAATACAGTAAAACCTTGGCACTCATATGCTCCAGGTGGCATATAATAAGTACATAAACATAATATGAAAGTCACAAGCTGCAGGTGATATAAAATATACAATAAATACTAAGCTACTGGTGGCACATGATGTAACATACAATAAGGCAGTCACAGGTGGCATATAATAAGTACATAAACATAATATGAAAGTCACAAGCTGCAGGTGATATAATATACAATAAATACTAAGCTACTGGTGGCACATAATGTAACGTACAAGAAGGCAGTCACAAGCTCTTGGTGACATACAATATAATATGGCACTCACAAGCTTCTGGTGGCATGAAAGATAATATACGATATGGCACACACAAGCTTCTGGTGGCATAAAAGATAATATACAATATGGCACTCACAAGTTGGTGGATGGCATATGTAGAGGATCTTCAAATGGGTAATTATTTAATATTGAATTTAGGAAACAAGCTGAATAATGTCCAGCTTTTGCAAACCTTGGCAAGCATAAGCTGGACATTTTTCAATGAGATTAATATATTTCGTATTAAATCATTACCCATTTGATATTCTTTTAATCACAAAGGTTTTATTTCAATAGAAATTATTTAGATAGAAAGATGAATGAACAATTTGGTTCATTCTGACATATGGTGCACCTTTCATTTATTGTGCATAAAATATGGTCCCAAACAAAGTTGAACTAGTAAAAGTAGATTGTACTTTTTTAAAATATAAACTGTAGATAAAAAACAAGCATCTAATAAGAACATTTTACAATGACAAAATCATTTTGCAAAAGAGAATGATCAATGTGTGTGATGTCACATTTTTTTAATATACTAGATGTAAAGTACATGTTTACCCTAAAATGTCATTTTCACAACTAAACATTATATTGTTGCAATTTGCATGTGAAATGGATGCAGAAATTCACATATTTACTGTAATGTATTTGTGACCAGATATTTGTTGTACATGTATTTGATTTGAAACAGTAAACTGTACAGAAGTCATTTTAAAAAAAATCTGAGTCAGATTTGAATCACATATTTAGTGCGTAAATATGCTGTGGTTGGAAAAAGTTCTGTCAGTCGGGAGACTGGTCTATGTCCATGTTCTTCTGTGACAGAGGTGAGTTTATTTACTTCTGTAATTTAACATTTAAACCAAGCTCTTATATAGGGTGGATTCTCTGTTACAGATATACTGCCATTATCACCGCGATATCAAATGAGCAATATCCTTAGTTTTGCTTCTTTTTGTTCTTGTTTTGAAATTTTATGCCATTTTTCCTAAGATGATATTGTTCTACTTGACATATAAACCCTTTAGGGGGTAAAATGTCCATATTCAGACAGCAAAGATTTTTCCTCAATTTAGGGAAGTTATACTGTATTTTATATTGATTGTCTACTAAGGCTGGTTATACTGTACTTTATATAGATGTATCCACTAAGGCAAATTATACTATATTTTATATAGATGTATCTACTACGGCTGGTTATACTGTACTTTATATTGATGTGTTTAGTAAGCCAGGTTAAAATGTTCTTTATATTTATGTATCTACTAAGGCAGGTTATAATGTTCTATTTCTTGATGTATCTACTAAGGCATTTTATACTGTTCTTTATGTTGATGTGTCTAGTAAGCATGTTAATGTACATGTATCTACAAAGGCAGGTTATACTGTACTTTATATACCTGTGTCTACTAAGACTGGTTATACTGTACTTTATATAGATGCGTTTGCTAAGGCAGGTTATATTGCTCTTTATATTGATGTGTCTAGTAAGGCAGGTTATACTGTACTGTATATAGATGTGTCTAGTAAGGCAGGTTATACTGTACTGTATATAGATGTGTCTAGTAAGGCAGGTTATACAATACTGTATATAGATGTGTCTAGTAAGGCAGGTTATACTGTACTGTATATAGATGTGTCTAGTAAGGCAGGTTATACTGTACTGTATGTAGATGTGTCTAGTAAGGCAGGTTATACTGTACTTTATATACCTGTGTCTACTAAGACTGGTTATACTGTACTTTATATTGATATGTCTAGTAAGGCAGGTTATACTGTACTTTATATTGATGTGTCTAGTAAGGCAGGTTATACTGTACTTTATATAGATGCGTTTGCTAAGGCAGGTTATATTGCCCTTTATATTGATATGTCTAGTAAGGCAGGTTATACTGTACTGTATATAGATGTGTCTAGTAAGGCAGGTTATACTGTACTGTATATAGATGTGTCTAGTAAGGCAGGTTATACAATACTGTATATAGATGTGTCTAGTAAGGCAGGTTATACTGTACTGTATATAGATGTGTCTAGTAAGGCAGGTTATACTGTACTGTATATAGATGTGTCTAGTAAGGCAGGTTATACTGTACTGTATGTAGATGTGTCTAGTAAGGCAGGTTATACTGTACTGTATATAGATGTGTCTAGTAAGTCAGGTTATACTAGTGTTGTTCCGATTATCGATTATAATCGATCATCAGTTGGTTGAGCAAATCAATTAGATAACCGATTGTGAAACTCCATAATCGATTGTGTGCAAAGGGAGACTACTTTTATGTGTATGCAAAGCACAAAGGTTAGTAAAACCTGACCTGAAATTTATTATTCCCTTCACAACTACAAATAAAAAACTTATGATTCATAATTAGGAATATACAGTTATTATTACATGGTCAAGTTGTTAAATTGTTGAGTTAATAAATTTAAACACATTTTGTTGATTTGTTTCAGTTAAATTGCAACATCTTTTGTAGTATTTATAAACAATGACAAACAAGAAAATCATGTCATTCAATACTTTAAATTATAGACACATCACATATGAATGAAAGAATTTTGGGGCATTGTAGCAGTATTTCTGTTATATATGACTGATCAGCCATAAAAAGTTGCATTCATTTAACAAAGTTATAGAACAAAAGTAACACACAAGGTAATATTATTGTCAAGTTAAAGAATACATGTCATTAAAAGAGATTACTCTTGTACATTTATAAACATATTGAACTCTTGATCAAAGATATAACTAACAAAATTTAAAATTTGCTCTTAGTAACCGATTATAATCGATGATCAGTTGGTTAAGGGGAACTGATTATCGATTATGAATTTCTGACCGATTCCCATCACTAGGTTATACTGTACTTTATATTGATGTGTCTAGTAAGCAAGGTTATACTGTACTTTATATTGATGTCACTTTATAGTCTTGGTAATTCCCAAGTATTTTTGATGGTGATGATGATGAACAAGATGTAATATAAAAAAAATTAACCATAAAAATATACAACTGGAATCTTTGCACACTTCATTCATTTCCACCCAAAGGTGATACAGTAGAACCTGTCTTGAAAGACCACCCATTCTGCCAAATAGATAATGTTCTCTCAAGACAGGTGGTTTCTCATACCAGGTCATAACACTATAATCAATAAATCTGAGCATGGAGATCATGGTCTTCCAAAACAGGTGGTCTCTGATAACAGTGGTCTTCCAAGATATATTTTACTGTAGCAGACAACTGACTCCACGCGTGTGAGCAACAGCAAACTAAAAGAATTTATCAAATGGCGCAACATTTTAAAAGGAGCTTGTAATGCCATTTCACAAGCACTGCTACAGGATTAAAATACAGTCAAATGTTATACCTGCCGCTTCACGTTTGATTCGAACATGCAGATTAGAGATGTTTTTCCTTGAATGATCATTAGGATATAATGATGATATTTCTTTGAATTATTTTGGTATAACTATCAAATGTGTACATCTTGCTGTTGTTTTCCCCTCAATTTTGTCACATCTGCAGTGAACGGATCAGTAGGTGAAAGATAGTGGTCACACACTACATAAAGTGCTTTACCAGAGCTCAAAAGATAGTCTTTGAACAATAGTCACAAAGCAGAATTTTTCATATAGTTTTTGAATTATAGAGAAGTAAAGTTGTTAATTTTAGAGCAGGTTTCAAACTCAATTTTTTTAATTGTATATAGCTCAAAGACTTGTAAATGATCAAATGAACTTTTCCGTTGTGAAATTTGTTTACTTATCAGCATATATTATGGAGTAATATTACAAGAAATCATGGTGAACACTTATGCTGATTCATTATTGAAATATTGAAATTTATTTTCTCCACAGAAGACCATAATTTGGGGCTTTTAATTCATCCTGGCAGTTGAAGACCACACCTAAGGTTAATCTATACAAATGAGCGGCAGACAGAATGTCAAAAGGTAAAAAAAACGTCTGAGTTATTTCCTCTTTCATGCATTGTCCTTGGTAGTTATTTCCCTTGTTTTATCTTCAAATTTAGATAAAAAAAAATTAGGTTTATAAATTTCATTGCAATTTCACCATTCATGTCAGTACTTGCATCACATCAGATGCATGAAAAGCCTATTAGTCTAAACTACTTTTACATTGTTATTGCTTGGCAATACATATCTGCCAGACTTCCAGGGCAAACTCTGACTTGTCTCATACAAGCTGAGGATTTCAAGGTAGTAGCCCATGTGAAAGTTCAAGCTGATGAGAGAGAGGGTGGGAATAGAAAGGTCATATTCAGTTCATAATGTTTTATGTTCTGCAAGTTTTATATTCTGTTATCTCACCATAATACATATATAATCCATTTTGCATTTATATGTACTGCATTCAGTTATATAACTGCTGAAAATTTTAACTGCTGCAGTGGCCTAAATGGTTAGAGCATCTGCCTTAGATGTGGAAGGTTTCAGGTTCAAACTCCAGCAGAGTCATACCAAAGACTTACAAAAATGGTACTAACAGCTGCCTTGCAAGATGCTGAGCATTAAGAGGTTAGTGTTAGGACTCGTCAGCCTGGTGTCAGGATAATGTGACTGGGTGGGACAACATGCTACATGTCTGTGGCATGATGCCCCATTGCTAGAGATCAGTATAAACTATTTATGACTGAAAAAGTTTTAAAGCTACATTAAGAATCAACACTCCAGTTTCTTTCATCAGTTAATGCTTTATTTCACATGGTATACTGTCAAAGTTTATCATTTCCATGTTGTTCATGTCAAGGTCAGTCTCATATTTTTTCCATACATGATAATAGGACTGTTTACTTTTTTAATGCAAATTTGGACAGATAAAAAAAAACTTGATGCTTATATTTCAACTGACCATTTTTGTTGTATTATTTATACACAGATGAGATCCACTATTGGAATATTTTGGTTAGGATCTAGTGTTATGTTTTTTTTTTCTGGTTTGATTATTACATCTGCATTTTCATTTGAACTTTTACATGGAAATTGCAGATACAAAATTTATTATACATGCTTAAAATGAATTTAGCGCAGTTCTGTTTCTTGGCTCTTTAATTTGAAAATTTATGGTCTTATACTGAAATGTCTTTCTCTCATAATCTAGGTATATCTAAAACCCTTATCTGGTTATCTGTTTATCTATTTATACATGTCTGTATTTGCTCTTGCATCGTTATCTACATTCAAACCCATTCCTTTTTTTATCTGAGCTACATATTTATCTACATTCAAACCCATTTCTTTTTTTTCAGAGCTACATCTTTATCTACATTCAAACCCATTCCTTTTTTTCTGTGCTACATCTTTATCTACATTCAAACCTATTCTTTTTTTTATCTGAGCTACATCTTTATCTACATTCAAACCTATTCTTTTTTTTATCTGAGCTACATCTTTATCAAAATTCAAACCTATTCTTTTTTTTCTGTGCTACATATTTATCTCCATTCAAACCCATTCCTTTTTTCCTGAGCTACATCTTTATCTACATTCAAACCCATTCCTTTTTTACTGAGCTACATCTTTATCTACATTCAAATCCATTTCTTTTTTCCTGAGCTACGTCTTTATCTACATTCAAACCCATTCCTTTTTTATCTGTGCTACATATTTATCTGTTCTAACATGTACTAATTTAGATGTATCTTTTAATACTTTAAATATCTGCAGGTGGTTTTAATTTGCAATGAAAGATCAAAAGAAAACAAAAGTTCTGTATTATTAAATAAATGTACTGTGATTTCATAAACAAAATGCTGTCATGGGCAAGCCAACGTTTACACCATTTTTAAAGCCTTGTATTGTCTCTCTTTTTGAGGACAATTTTGTTATTTATTTCATAGTTCATTTTTATTTTTTTAAAAGAAAAAACACCTTTACTTATGCATATTTCATTTGTTTTTGTTAGCTTTTTAGCAATGATTATATGTTATGTATAGTTGTATTTTGGACTTGACCATGTCCAAAATCAAATTCATTGTCAACATGACCTGTAACTGTTGTTTTGGTAAACAAATAATAATTTACTAATATTTTTATAAGAGTGTGGGTGAAATATTAGGACTATTATCAGTAGAAGTAAAATTTATTTGGATCTGTTTATCTTGAAATTTCTTATTTTTGCTGCAGGATCTCGATACAGGATCATTTGTACCATTTTGTTCCATATTTGATTCTGGTGAAATTGTTTAGATTATTTATTTACTGAAAGTTGAAAGTACTCATAGAAAATATTCTTGGACAAAGACATTAACTGGGAATTATAGAGAATTCAAACAAAGACATCTTGGATTATATTACATGTTCTGTGATTCATCAAAAGACTGTAGGTATATCATAACAATTCAGGCCTCTGGTACCATAGTATATTGAAGACTACAGGCAAATCAACAACTTCAGCGCTGAATTTTGTTTCAAACACTACTGGAATTTAGTTAGAACTGGTGAAAGAAATATCTGGACTATTTAGGATTTATTTCACAATACTGTGTCTTTTTTTAAAATTCTTACTTTGTACTTTAGGGCAATAAATTATTTGTTAAATTTTATGAAATTTGTTGATTTTTACCAATTTATATTACTTAGTTTAAGACCATAAGGTCATAATAGAAAATTGGGATCTCTTGAATATGATACAGATTTCTCTAAAACATTTAAGAAAACTTTGTTTTTAAAATTATTTAAATTCAATTTTTTCTCAAATCCTAGTTATTATTTAACATTTTAGAAATCTTGAGTGACACCAACAAGCTTTTACTATGTCATCTAAAGTGGAGTACTTTATTTCTTATCCTACCCAGGAACGGTTAGACTCCTTGAAACAGGATGAAATGCTCCAGCTTGCCAGACAGTATGATCTCTGTGAGCATAAGCTTTTTTTTAGCAAAGTAAGTAATAAATCATATTTTGGCCAGTATTTGGAGGAAAAGAATATTTTAGATTAAAGTGCCTTAAAGTGCCTTAGATTTAATTAGCAAGTCTGTATCAGGGTCTGGAATTAAAATATTCAAATTAAATTTTAAAAGAAATTACACCTAAGAAACATGAGTTTCAGATAGAAATGATACAATTGTAGTTGCAGAAAGAGGAAAAAGAAAGCAAATGCAAATGCCGTTGGAGTAAGAGGAAAGGGGAGACAAATGCAGTTGCAAAAAGAAGAAAGCAAAATGCAGTTTCAGAAAAAGAAGAGAAGAAAATGCAATTGCACAAGGAGGAAAGAAAGAGAGAAAAGAAGATAGATAAATGCAAAAGGCAAAGAGAAAAGAGGGAAATTCAGAGAGAAAGAATAAAGGAAGAAAGGAAATTTCAATTTAGATTCAGAATTAGAGCTGGCAAGTGGAAAACATACACACAACTTTTTACACAGAAGTTCAGTTTTTGATGTTATAAAGTTATTTGGAAAAAGAATTAGATTCTGGATTGGACTTGATTATTACAAAGTGTACTTATTAGCAGAGTTTATCATATTTACATTTCACCGTCAATACATCAGAGTGTTATGTATGGTATTTTTAAGGAATATATGAAAAAGAGTTTAAGAATTGTAGTTTACTTTATATTTTCACAATGAATGTCTGCTTAATTGGTCATAAAATTAAGTGAAATCATGAGGGGCCCCAAGTGGCCGAGTGGTCTAAAGCGCTTTCCATTATGGATCACTGCCGTCTCTCCTCTGTCTGCGTGCGTGGGTTCGAGTCTAAGATTCAGCTAATGTAGTTACATGAGAAAGCTTGCCAGTAGCTTCTCGTGGGTCGGTGGTTCTTTCGGGGGATTTTCCCGGGTTCTTCCTCCACCAATAATACTGGCTGCCATGTATAGCCTATCATGTGCTGAAAAATGGTGTTAAATCCTAAAAACAAAAACAAACAAGTGAGCTCATGGTATGGCTCTTATTACAACTCTGAAGGCCATATGTGTGATCTGAATTTGATTAAATTTGAAGTGTTGGCTTATACCATCATGCTCTTGGACAAATTTAATATAAACTTAAAGCAAGAGCCATGCATATTAATGTGTGTGTGTGATTTGGATTTTTAACGTAGCTTTAACAATACGTTTTTCAGCCATATCGCTATGCTGTCTGCAGTGTTGCAGTTTAAAATAATGTCTTGCACTTGGGCATCATGCCACAGATGTAATATAGTCACAGATATAATATCATGTCACAGATATAATATCATGTCCCACCCAGTCACAATCACCTGACACCAGGCAGAGCAGTCATAACAAACTTCTTAATGCCGAGTGCTAGTATCATTTTGATAAGTCTTTTGTTATGAATTGGCCAGAGTTCGAACCAGTGACCTTCCACATCTGAGGCAGATGCTTTAACCGGAGCAGTGCGTATTAATGAGGTGATCTTACATCAGTTTGGCTGGACTTGTCATCTCTAGTTTAATTATGATCAAATTTTTATCAAGTGGTTAAATTGCCCAATATAATCAAGAGGTTGGATAAGCATTATTATTGGCAAGATCTACAGGTCAGGGCTAATCAAATCCTAAAGCCCAGTATCCTGGACTGCTACTTTTTAAAGTAGGCAATTAAAATCTTCCAATCACTAGCCCTGGACAAGTTCTATTTTCCTGTTTTAAAACATCCATAATGTTCATTTTCTTAAAAGTATTTAATCACTTTATCTACCTTTATCTTGCCATTCTTTCCCTCAGGGCATACAGAACTCTTGATAAAATCTTTTCCATGTATACATTTACATCCTGTATCACACCTAATTGTAGACATTGAATAACTGGTTCATGTAACTAGTTCATGTACACAATATTCTATTACTGCTTGACTCCATTTTGGGTCAAGTGACTTAATCAAAACATGCCAATATAAACTAAACCAGTATAATTAATTGGCAGTGCTGTAAATGGCTTTGTTGTATTCTTTACTCAATCCATTCATTTTTTTCTAAATCTGTATGTGATTACCTTTTCTTTCTGGTTTTGGTTCCTTCAGTGACTTAATTTCCTGTATCCCCATTTGTGCTTCATAGACCACCATTTTTTTTAATTTGAGCCCTGTTTTGATATACCCACAGGGGTCAGATACCATTACTATCTAAATCATTTTATATCTAAGTACGGGTAAGTCATTGTATGCAAGGAATAATGACAGTTTGCTTACTAGGCACTATGTATTCATCAGTCTAGATTGACACTGCAGGAACCATGTCATATACGGTCTCTGTACTAGATATTTGATTCAACTTGTTCACATTTCTGTTATATGTATGTACATGTACTCTTCCTTTATTCAATTAAAGTTGTATAAAACAATTAGAAGTCTCGTGTTGAGAAGGTAAAATTACTACAGTTTACTACATTTATAGAGAACACAGGGTGTACTCTATACATGATACATACAGACATGATATCAGAAACTTATAAAAATGGTACTTACAGCTGTCTCACTTTGTGCTCAGCATTAAGAGATTAATGTTAGGACTGGTTGGTCAGGTATGTGAATGGATGGGACACAACAACATCAGCTGCATGATGCCCTAGTGCTTGACAACACTATAAACCAGACATCATAGTAATACGTTTTTAGTCTGCTGAGAAAGCCTCCTTGAACCCAGTCACCCTTGAATACATGCTGGAAGATATGGCCGAGACATCATAGTCATGAAATTTCTGTTTCCATGGCTTTGTCGGTGGAACATCTTCACATCCGCTATGCCATTCCTTTGGACTCTTCAGACAAATTACTCACAATAAAAACCTCATTAGGGCTGCTCCACTTTCATCTGTGCGTCCATTTGGAGGCCTCAGTTCTACTGGGGCATCTCAAGATTTGTTGGATTTTCAACATAGATCCTTCAGATCCACCTCTGGCCAATTGAAACCAGCCAGGAAGCATGTCTGTGAGTTGCCATAATGTGTCATCTGCTAAGTTCTTCAAGTTCAACCTCATAATGGATATCCTCCTTTTAATCCATTTGGTTCCCAGAAACAGCAAAACAGATGTGCCCAACCAACCTGGCAAGGAAGGACACACAGCTGCTTATTTTCCCACATGAGGTGATAGGGGACAACCCTAGGGACTTACGCCTCTCCCAGGCATTTCCATCAAAGCTCACCAAGGCCTGGTCCTTTCATTAGTGAACAAGGGGTACTGACTCCAGTTTCAGGAACTACCCCCTCAATCCAGGACCAACCCAATCTGGTGAAACTGAGGGAGGAAGTGCACACTCTTTTACAGAAGGGGCGAGTCAAGAGGGTTTTGACAGTCACTCACCTTCTATTATCTTCCTGGTTAGCAAGACATGTGGAAAGTTTCTCATTATAATCAACCTCTCCCCATAAAACATTTTCTTCTTAAAGAACCTTTCAGGGTGGAGACAACGTCCTCAGTCTGGAATTTGCATTGCCAGACCGATTGGCAGTCTCTGTTTACCTTCAAAATGCCTATTTACACATACCCACATTTCCTCCTCACCACAAATATCTCTGGTATTGCATAGACCATGAAGTGTTTCAATTCTGAAAATTGGCTGATCCACAATGTGATTACAGTCCTTTCCTCAATGTTGGTATGTGGTAACTTGGTTAGGCTTTTTTGACCAACCTTGAGAAATCAGACTTGCTCTATCACAAGACTTCATTTATGTTGGGAGAAATTTCCTCACAAACCAGAAAATTTAGAGTGCCTCTGGATCAGGTAGATGGAATCCATGCTGTCTTGGAGATGCTATGAGCAAAAACTTCTTGGTTTGCTCAACTGTACCTGTCCTTTAGAAGGAAACCTTGAACACTGCTGCAGACTAGTTCTGTTAGGATGTCTTCATATGCTACCTCAACATTTCATCCTTCTTGCATGCTGGAAACCTCCCAAAGATTCACTATCAACTCCCATCATTCTAGGATCAGCATTTCATCATCATTTGCATTGGTGGATAAGTTGGGACAGATTTGTAGTTGGAGCTCCCATGCATGCACCCGAATCCCACTACTATCTGTTCACTGCCACATCAGATTTTGGTTGGGGTGACCATTAAGATTTAGAGGGCATAATAATACAAGGTCTTTGGACCCCATTGTATTCATCCCTCCACATAACCTAGAAATGAAGGGTGCATACCTAGTGTTGCAAGGGTACATTGACAAAGTGGCATGGTCTCCAACAACACTTGTCCATCATAGATAATCTCCGACATCAATGTGGCACACATGCCTCTTCACTTTGTTTGGAGGTTTGGAACCATCTCCACTGGATCACCTCAGAGAACACAATTTGAGTTTGGCATACTCTGGGCATGAAGACTGTTTTGGCAGATATTCACTACTGAACTGGCAGAGCCATCCTCACAAAATGGACTCTTCACCACTCTGTTACAGAGTTCCATTTCTCGCTGTCGAGCTATTTGCAACCAGGCTCAACAGATTTCCCTTTTATGTTTCTTCTGTCATGGATCAAGGAACATGGGCAGTGAATGCTTTCAGTGTCCTCAGTCCTGTGGGATCACCTGTTTGCTCATGCCTTCCCACCCTTCCAACTGACTCCTCATGTTCTGCCAAAAGTCCCAACTTCCACTACTCAGATAATTCTTATCTCTGTTCTAAGGCCTCAGCACTCGTACATTCAGTGATGCTGTTGACCTGTTGATCGCTCGACCCAGGTCTCTTCCTCACAGGAGAGAGCTTTTGTGACAAACACTGGGGATCCGTCCTCCACAACAGGTCACAAATTCTCCACCTTCACGCTGGGCTCCATCTCCAGCAATTTCTCTGCCAGAACAAATTTTCAGATTGAGTTGTCGTATGCATCATTCAGGCCAGAAGAGCTTCCATATCCAATTTCTATGATGCCAGGTGGAGAATCTTCTGTGATTGGTGCAGAAGGAAATGTGTTGAACCTAGATGTCTCTCTATAACTTCAGTTGCTGATTTCCTTTTGGTTCTGTTTGAGAACATAAAATTGCTCTATACCCACTATCAAGGGCTATAGAGGTGCCATTTGCAGCACAGCATGTGACCCCAAGAAATACCAACATTTTTTTATTATTTTTTTTTTTTATTAAGCCCAATAATAAGTTGACTGCTGGGTTTGGAAACAATCCCAAGGTCACCTTATAATCAAACATTTCTGGTTATCAGATAATCTAGAGATAATAAATATAATCTACAGAAAAAAGAAAACACACACACGCATGCACACATGCATTTGGTACACAATCTTAGTAACATGGACTTTGTGATGTTACAGTATTTTGTTCTTGTTTACCGTCAAAATATATTCATTACTGAGGTCCATTTTTGAAGAAGTTGATCTTCTTTTTTATTTACCTTAGCAATGTATTTTTCAGTGTTCTTATGCATTACAACTGTTTGCTTGAAAGTATAAATATTAGTATCTTTCATATTAATCTGCAAGTATAAATGTAATATTTTGCTAAAATAAGAAAGAAATTATACAAACTTTCCAGTTCACTTCCTAAAAATATTTCTGTTTTGGACAAACGTACAATATTTGGGCAAAAAGGTGCAAAACATTCAATAAAATGGTGCCAAAACTGTGAAGATGATGCAATCATAGAAGAGATGCTCAATACTTTTATTTTTACTCTTACAGAATGTACATTTGTTGTTATCTAAATTAAATATGTTAATTCTTTTCAGAAAATTATCAGTAGCAGTTATTCTATGGATTAATTTAAAGTTAAAAGATCAACTTGGTATTGTTGGTACAGCATTTTGCCCGGTTATAAATCTCAAACCACTCCTCACTACTTATATTTTTTTTAAATAGTTGCATCCAAGTTTTTTGCTTAGCAGTGTATTGCCCTTTAGAATTTGTTAAAAGATCTTTGTATACAAATTTAAGTGAATTTTGTTTTTGCAAGTTCATTAGTATGTTCTCCTGCTTATCAAAATTATTATGTACTAAATGCTTTTATGGCTTCTTTCCATGCTTTTGAAATTTTAGGTGGAACAAAATTTAAAATACTCATGGATAGATACTCGTTTGGACTTTGCGGTTCCTCTTTACAATTACATCTCTCCTAAAACTGTTTTTTAATGAACTTACTTAATTCTTCTAATTTTCTTCTAATTTAGACTCAAGAATTCGACAATCACTGGCCATGGTTGTCCCTGTCAGCCTGGGATCCTATGCACCACCACTATGTCCCTGTTATCCAGATTAATCTTTGTGACTTCCTTCACCAGTTTCGAAATTCTCACTCTTATATTTTCATTTTTCTCCTCCTCCAGTCCTAAAACTTTAACGTTCAGCTTCCTTAAATATTGTTCGATTTTGTTTGAAGCCGCACTTGCCTTGATCTCATGTTCAAATCTTTCATGTCACTCCTCTTTTTATCATTTTCCTTCTTTGCCTCTTGTAATTTTTGTTGATATTGGTGGTTTTCGAATTCCAGTGAATCCACCCTATCCATCAACTCTCCAGCCCTCTCATTTACTTCCCTTTCACTTTCTGCAACTATATTCTTTCTCAGATCTTCCTTCACATGCATTCTCTAACAATTTCTTCATAATAGTTGAGACAATTTCTGTAAGGTCATCTTTATTCACCACATTAGCAATAGCAGTAATTTCAGTCAAACTTGTGTCAGGTGTCTCCATTAGGGCATCACTCTGTGAATTGGTTTTTATTTGTTGCTTGCCTTGATTTTTCTTTTCACTCGTGCTTGTTGATAAATAATCTTGTTTGGACGAATTTTGTTCTCGCTACTCTTTTGTGACACTGACATTTATGACTCACCATGAGCCAAACAATTCTTACAATTAAAGGCAACTGATGGACAGGTAATTACACTGAAATAAGTGAATGAGTCAAATCAGGTAGGGAATGTCTAAAAGTGCTCCACTAAACTTCCATCTCTATTCCATCAAACTCAGTTTTGAGTGGAGAAAACACCTTTATTTCAAATTCAAGTATGATCTACCAATAATGTTATATACCATGCATTCCTTGAATATTCACATATCATCCCAGCAGTTATGGACCATTTCATTTTTTTTTTTAAACTAATCACTTGTAACTGCCAAAATCTACAGAGCCACTTTTCTAGCTTCCACCTGTAGCTGCCATTACTGTAGGATCCCCAAAATACCAACATTCCATATAAGAGACCTCTCCATCAATGATGAGTAGTTTCCATTTTTTGGTTTTTTTAAAATATTTTTTATCAGCCAACACTCCTTACTGACATAAGCTTTGGGCAAGCTAATGCTGCTATTAAAATGTACTTTTTCTTTTCTTTTTTTTTTTTTTTGGGGGGGGTAAACTTTTTTAAAATAATGCAGAGCTTACCCATAGCTATTGTCAAAAGCCCTCCTCCAACCCTACTGACAATTCTTCACTGTGTGTATGTATGCACATCAAATGGACAGTGCATTTTGGGAGGCACAAAACAGAATGCTAAACAATAGCTATGGGTAAGTGTTGCATAATTTGTTTTAACCAAAAACCACTACATATCCAGCAACTAAAACATACATACCTGAAGTAGCCAAATGTATAGTATCAAACAGTTTTTTGAAAAAAATGCAAATAAATTTAATAATTAAATTATATCACACTATTTTTTAATTTTTTTTTAAATAGACTTAAGTACATACATCTTGTAAAATCTTGACAAGTGATTACAGTTTTAAGATATGAAAAGTTAGGTGGGACAAGTGAATTTTTGGAAACCATTTGTCCTGTGAAAGTGGGTGATCAGATTGGCTACATGCTACCACTCCTGGGAGTGAACTTGTATTGAAATTTGATACAAAAATGGTAATTTGCATAAGTAGTGCGTTCTCTGGAATCTAAAACGGCATAGTGTATCTAGGTATCAGCAAAAAAAGTAACTTTAAACTTAAATCTCATGTTTAGAAATGCTTCTTATTTCATCGTAAATTGTTATTCATGGTAATAATAATAATAATAATAATAATAATAATAATAGCAAATAATAATAAGGAGAATAATAATAAATATAATGTAAAATATGAAATTTTGGGAATAGTTCATTATTATAACAACAATTTCTCATAGAGTATTGTTTTTCATCTTTCTTGCATCTTTCCTTTGCATTATATCAATGTGACAGTAATTCTTTGAAAGGAAATTGAATGCATGGCTGTATAGAAAGATAAACTCTTACTGGTAGTAATGGTAATCATTAATTATAGAGACTGTAGACATATCAAATATTTCGTAATGTAACTTATATATGTCTTATTCAATTGACCTTTTATTGTGTTGCTCATTAGATGTACATACCTTTAACAAAAACACTATAGCTAATAAGTAGCTTTTAGTTACCCTTCAGTTTCGTCCTTTCTAGAATGAAGTAGTTAGCTGCTGGAATATCGGTAGAAAAAATACTGAGGCATAGTATTTGAGTTTTAGTTTTGATTTGTGAGTAGTTAACTGTATGGATATCATTAATTAAATTATTAACAATAATAATAAGCTGGGTTGATCTAGTATTTGAGTTTTAGTTTTGATTTGTGAGTAGTTAACTATATGGATATCATTCAATTATTAAGAATAATAATCGGCTGGGTTGATCTAGTATAATTTGAGTTTTAGTTTTTATTTGTGAGTAGTTAACTACAGTTAAAACATTATTTGTTTTTATTCACACATTATAGGATAAAATGACAAAATTGACCATACTAATCATTGCAAAGACAATTCATGATGGAAAAGATAATCCCTTTAATCATATCTTCCGAGCGTGTATAAAATATTTTCTCAAAAGTGTACACACATAAAATATCCTGGCTTGAAGAGCTTTCAACTTTACACAGATATTCTTGTTCATCCTTTGTAGTTTTGTGGTCATTTCTCGTGATTTGTTAGGCTATACTTGGTAGCCAGTAATTAGTCAAGGAAGAAACTGCTAAAACCCCAGAAAGAACCACTGACCCATAGGAAGCTTAACTGGCATGCTCTCGCACATGACTACACTGCCCAAGCCAAGATTCAAACCCCTTGTGGACAGATTTCTAAAGGCATGTGCCTTAGATCACTTGAATACCTGAAGCCTCCTTGTTAATATTTTTGTTGTAGGGTTTAATGCCATTTTCAGCACACAATAGGCTATACATGGTGGCCAGTATTAATGGTGGAGGAAGAACCCAGAAAGAACCACCTACCCACAAGAAGCTACTGGCAAGCTTTCTCACATACCCACATTGGCTGAATCAGAGACTCGAACCCACGCAGATAGAGGTGAGATGGCATTGATCCATAACAAACAGCGCTTTAGACCACTCGGCCATTCGAGGCCCCTCAGATCAGATATGAATGACCACAGTTATATTTTTAAAAAAGACATTAATAAAACTTAACATATCATGCATACATACATGCATGCATGCATACATATATACATACGTGCATGCATGCATGCACGTACGACATACATATGTACGTACATACATACATACATACATACATACATACATACATACATACATACATACATACATACATACAAACATACATACATACATACATACATACATACATACATACATACATACATACATACATACATACATATGCCAACTTTTGAAATAAATTGCACAGAAAGCATCAGCAAGTTTTATTCATCTATATCTAATAGAATGCTGATTATGTTGATAGAGAAACCTTATAATATATGTCAGTAAAAGCATGTAAGGAAATTTTCTTCAGAAAGCATCACAAAGACCCAAATTTCTTGGCTAAATGCTTTTGTATTTGGTTATTAGACAGATGTCAGCCAAGTGTCATTGGGTTTAGTCCCACTGGGTTTTTTGTTTATCAGTTATTTCAGAATAAAAGCTTCTGTTTACATTGGTTACAATGAGGGTTACAACATTGCTTTTCATCATGCTACACCTGTCAGTGAATCAACATGATTGAGTTTTCAACCATCTAAATTGTAAAGTGTATAAGGGTGGGGAATTATGTTCATGACAATACAATACACACTTCCTCTTGTGAGGTATGTTGTGCTATTATTTGTCCTACATTCACACCTTTTATCCCCTTCCAATCAGGACTATACCAAGGACATGACTCACAAGGCAACCATGTGTGAAAGGTTTTATTTTTATCAGCAAATAATGAAGGAGAGAGGGAACTAATGCATTAGCTTGAAAAATAAACTTAATCATTTTGCTGGAAAGATCGATGCTGAGTGCTTGGGTATTTTCTTTCACTTTGCCACAAGGAGGATTTATTTGTAAAGTTTGATGAAATATCTATGGTTTTTGTGGATTCAGTTTCTGGTGGGTATAATTTGAATTCATTTTTCACTATGTTTTTGCTGATAAAGTTGTGAGAAAGTTTTCTAAAGGTATCAATAAATTGATCATCAATTAAGCCGGCAAGCTTTTTTGTGCTTTTTGATATTTAAATAATTCTGTCCACAGTTCTCTAGTATGTCATTTGTAACACCTTACCATAATATTTTATTTGTCATTGCATGGATTATTTTTATGAATCTTAGTTTTGTGCTAGTTTTCCTGTCTTCATTAGTGTGATGATAACTTTCAAACTTTTAGCAGATTCTGTAACTTTAAAACTTGACAAGTATGGAGTCAAACAGTACGATTATGTTTGTCATAATTTTACACACCACATGTATGTTGACTAAAAACTTTTTTCAGCTTTTACAAAATGAGAGTTTGATAGAGATTTGGTCAATATTGTGACACTTTCCTATCTAATTCATGCTGGCTGTGAATCTTGTTATGTTTTCACTCCAATCCGGTTACATGTTCGAGTCAAATATAACAAGCCGTGAGAAGAACAAAAATCTTCATAAACATTTGTATTATGCCTTAAAACAGACTTTTAAATCAAAATAAGATGAAAGATCATATACAGTAAACTCCACTCATAATTGACTGACTAATTACTTTGCTGTACCTGCAGTTTATTCTTCCCAAAACTATTATTTTTGGCAAAAGAATTTTGCAAAAACCATATGGTTGGCATTTAGTTTTTTTAACACAGTTTGAAAGTATTTATACATTGATTCTAAATTATTGTGGAACTAGATGGCCCATGACATATTACTGTACATATTTGGCCCATACATACTCAGATTATTAGTCCATGATTTATATAATATTAATGTGGATGTAAGGTTCTTTGGCCATTTGATATTACAGTAGAATCTATCATGATAGACCACCCCTTCTGCCAAAAAATAATGATCTCTCAAGACAGGTGGTTTCTCATAACAGGTCATAACACTACTTAATGAATAAATCTGTGCATGGAGATTCTGGTCTCTCAAGAAAGGTTTTAATGTAGTTTTAAAAAATCTTTTTAGGTTTCTTTATGTTCAGTGCAGCTGTGTATTATTGCTAGTATCCAGTTAAAATACAAATCAAAAAGGTCATGTACACATTCAGTACAGACTATTTCAGTAATGGACATTATTTTCAAGAATTTTGATTACACATACTTTTAAATACTTTGAAATGACAATTATTAGAAAATTTATTTAATTCTAGCAAATGCGCCTACATGACCACATTGACGTAATCACTTAAAAGATTCCATAGTGCTGTAAGATAGATAAAACAATAAAGGGCATGGAGTAATATGCTGAAATCATGAGAATACATAAATTAAATTAGCCTTCTAAACTTTAAATATATTACTGAATAACCAGCTATGTTTTGATCATTTTCATAGCAAACAATAACGTTTGTCATGGATCTGTATCTGCCAAAATTGAAAGGAAAAGAGTATTTTGTTACATATTTATTATTTGCTTTTTTATTAATTTTTCACCAGGCGATAGTCCTATTAAATATGCAATAATTTATTTCTTAGATGTTGAATATAATCAATCAAAACATTTTTGGGTCATCTTTGTTATGAGGTGACACTGGAATGAACTTACTGTGGTAATCATGATTTGTAAATTAAATTTGCGTGCACTGAATATGTAATAAGAAAATTTGTTCTAGGCGAACTCCAGAATGGGTTGAGTATGTTATTCATTAAAAGCACCAGTCACCCTCCTAATGAGTGTCCTTTTCTATAAAATTTACAGTACAGGTATTTGAGAGCACTGAGTTTATTATGCTGTGTTGCACCTAGGTTAAGAAATGAGGGGGACATTGTATATATCTCTGTCGTATGCAGTGTTATTCCTAGGTTGAGCTATGAGGCTGACATTGCATACACCTCTGCCATATGCAATGTTACTCTAGGTGGAGAAATGAGGGGGACATTGCATATACATCTGCCATATGCAGTGTTATTCCTAGGTTGAGAAATGAGGGGGACATTGTATTGTATATACCTCTGTCATATGCAGTGTTATTCCTAGGTTGAGAAATGAGGGAGACATTGTATACACCTCTGCCATATGCAATGTTATTACTAGGTTGAGAAATGAGGGGGACATTGTATACACCTCTGCCATATGCAGTGTTGCACCTAGGTGGAGAAATGAGGGGGACATTGCATATACCTCTACTTCTAATCACAATAAAGATACAGGGATTCATTAAATTTAAAGAGGCTGTTTAGATTTGGACCCTCAATGTGCAATGCCAATATGACTGTTCTTTGGTAGCAAAACCTAAGGTGTTACTTCATTTCTTTCCAAACTATGGCTGAACAAGACCAGTTTTACCACAGGAAAATAATTTGGTAAAATAAAGTTTTTGTACTGATATTTATTATTTTATTGATAAAAAAAAACAACAGATACGAAAAGCTATTTCCTCATTCCCAACACATACATTCTACATGAATATTTATATGCTTGCACCTTTTTTTTTTTTGTTAATATTCAATCTTGAACAGGTTTGTTAATCAAGAGGTGGTTAGAAAATGGTAATAATAAAGATTTGTTAGGGTTTATTGATTTTTTTTTGACACAGCAGCACATGGTTATCTTGCCAAGGAATATTGGCTTTTCAAGCTTCTATATCCAAAACTGTAATTCTTGCAAAATGATGGGCCTAAATTGAGCAGTAGAGAGGGGCCTAAATTGAGCAGTAGATGGGGGCCTACATTGGGCAGTAGATGGGGGCCTAAATTGAGCAGTAGACATAAACTTTGAGATGAAATATGTGGGAAGAAAATGATTTAAATTTTCTATTCAGGATGATATGATGTCCATGGGACATTGACAATGCTTCCTAGTATTTGTTAACTTATTACACCTTTTCATTATATGTGGACATTTTATTTTTGAATTAGACATATTGATGGGTCCAGATAATGCGTTTATTTACAAGCTGTAATTTGTAACAAGAGAGTTCTTTTTAAGTGGAGTTAATACTGTATGTTTAATTAAATGTTGACAGAGAGAGAGGCATGGTGAATAACATGTTAGACTTGGAGCATATGGTTCAGTTTTGAATTCTACCAATGGATCAGCTTGGTTTGGCTACTGTGGTGTATGTATTCTTAGGCAATGCAGTTTACTGCCAATTGCCTTAGCTGTTCAGAAGTTAATCAGTTTTGGGGTTTCATCATGATTTTTGTCTCCATCTGGTAACACTGCCATAATTCAGATTTAAAACATGTGACTAAAACAAATAGTATAGGAAGCATATCAGTGTGTTTTTATTTTAATGAAGGCTCCAAAAAATATGGTTATGAATCAGAAATTATTAGTTAAATGTAAAATGGACACGATAGGTGACTGGAAGAATAAGTATGGTAATTATTAGTTAAATGTAAAATGGACACGATAGGTGACTGGAAGAATAAGTATGGTAAATAGATAGATTCAGTCTAAGTATAAATAAGCTTATTGTCAGGCCCATGTTAGTGCATAAATGGATTAGCTTATTGTCAGGCCCTAGTTAATGGGTGATTGCATAAGCTTATTGTCAGGCCCTATTTAATAGATAACTGTATAAGCTTATTCTCAAGCACTAGTTAATGGATAATTGCATAAGCTTTTTGTTAGGCCCATGTTAATGGGTAATTGGATAGACTTATTGTTAGGCCCATATTAATAAGTAATTGGATAAGCTTTTTGTTAGGCCCCTGTTAATGGGTAATTGGATAGACTTATTGTTAGGCCCATATTAATAAGTAATTGGATAAGCTTTTTGTTATGGCCCCTGTTAATGGGTAATTGGATAGACTTATTGTTAGGCCCATATTAATAAGTAATTGGATAAGATTTTTGTTATGCCCCTGTTAATGGGTAATTGGATAAGCTTATTGTGAGGCCCTTGTTAATGGGTAATTGGATAAGCTTATTGTGAGGCCCTTGTTAATGGGTAATTGGATAAGCTTATTGTGAGGCCCTTGTTAATGGGTAATTGGATAAGCTTATTGTGAGGCCCTTGTTAATGGGTAATTGGATAAGCTTATTGTGAGGTCCTTATTAATGGGTAATTGGATAAGCTTATTGTGAGGCCCTTGTTATAGGAGAGTAACAAGACATAGTATTAACTTTTCCACTGGAATTATTGACATCAATAGTTTGTTGAGGTTTTGATTCAGTTTTTAATGTGTGATGATTTTTCTTAAACCCCAGCATGCATGTGATATCAGTTCATTCTATGACATCCTTTTTCAACTTTGGGGGACATGTTCACTGTCACTTTTTAAGCTTTTGTTTATATTTACTGATTCGCAGATAAATTCTCATCATACTTGGAATGAATCATTATGAAC